>JARQOC010000012.1:94455197-95922697 GCA_033576535.1 Allobates femoralis | reverse complement strand
ATGACCATCAACCCTGCCTAGGATTCAGTCTCTTGGCAGACTCGAGATAAACCAGATTCTTGTGATCAGTCAAGACCACAACACGATGCTTAGCCCCCTCCAGCCAATGTCACCACTCCTCAAACGCCCAATTCATGGCCAGCAACTCCCGATTGACGACATCATAATTGTGTTCCGCCGGCGAAAATTTACAGGAAAAGAAGGCACAAGGGTGCATCGTGGAAACAACAGGATCTCTCTGAGACAAAACGGCCCCCGCACCAATCTCAGAAGCATCAATTTCCACCTGAAACGGAAGAGAAGCATCCGGTTGTCGCAACACAGGAGCAGAAGTAAACCGTCTTTTAAGCTCCTGTAAGGCGAAAACAGCTGCAGGAGACCAATTCTCCACATCAGCACCCTTCTTAGTGAAATCGGTTAACAACTTAACCACACTGGAAAAATTTGCAATGAACCGACGATAAAAATTAGCAAAACGCAAACATTTCTGAACACTCTTCACAGACGTGGGCCGAACTCAATCATGAATAGTCTGAACCTTAACAGGATCCATCTCAATAGACGAAGGAGACAAAATGAAGCCCAAAAAAGAATCCTTCTGGACCCCAAAGAAACACTTAGACCCCTTAACATACAAAGCATTATCACAAAGGATCTGAAAGACAGTCCTGACCTGTGCCACATGAGATTCCCAATCGTCGGAAAAAATCAAAATATCATCCAAATACACAATCAGGATCTTGTCAATAAACTCCCGAAATATGTCATGCATAAAGGACTGAAAAACGGATGGAGCATTAGTAAGCCCAAACGGCATCACGAGACATTTAAAATGGCCTTCAGGCGTATTAAACGCCATTTTCCATTTGTGACCCTGCTTAATATGAACTAGATTATAAGCCCCCTAAAGTTAATCTTAGTAAACCAACATGCCCCCTTAATTCTAGAAAACAATTCGGAAATCAAATGTAGAGGGTACTGAAAGTTGACCCTGATCTTATTCAATAGGTGATAATCAATACAGGGTCTCAGGGAGCCATCCTTCTTAGCAACAAAAAAGAACCCCGCCCCCAACGACGAAGAAGACGTGCGAATATGTCCTTTCTCTAAAGACTCCTTAATATAGCTCCGCATGGCAGCATGTTCAGGCACAGACAAGTTGAAATATCGACCTTTAGGAAACTTACAGCCTGGCACTAAATCAATGGCACAATCGCACTCCCTGTGTGGCGGAGGAGAACTGGACATGGGCTCATCAAAAACATCCTGAAAATCAGACAGAAACTCCGATATCTCCAAGGGTGAAGAGAAGATAGACATCAAAGGAACATCATCATGTACCCCCTGACAACCCCAGCTACTCACGAACATAGACTTCCAATCCAAAACAGGATTATGGACCTGCAACCCAGCACCACCGCATCATGCAAATGATGAAAAACCAGAAATCGACAATCCTCCTGTTGAGCTGGTGCCATGCGCATTGTCAACTGCGTCCAAAACTGGGGCTTATTTTGAGCCAAAGGCGTAGCGTCGATGCCCCTTAAAGGAATAGGGTCCCGCAATGGCTGCATAGAGAAGCCACAACGCCTGGCAAACTCATAACCCATCAAGTTTAAGGCAGCGCCTGAATCCACAAATGCCATCACAGTGAATACTTTGTTTTGTTGGTCTACTAGGCATTGCTCCCACCTAGCCAGAATCCTACTCCACACTGATGAGGGGCAAAACCCCGAAACAGCTGTCTGTGGATGGATACCTGGCCTTGGTATTTCCTTGTCATATCTTTAAGCTTGTAAAGAGCTGGATATTGACTCAAAGGGCCACTTAATATGGTGGTTATCATGGCTAGGTCCTTCACTAGAGGAAGATCTGGCTAGTCCTGTGTTGAGACTCCTAAACGAGGCTCCACAGACTTTATTTGCATATTCTAAATTCCAGGGGGCAATGGACCTAGGAATTCACTGTGTTGAGCGCTTTAGCCGGCTGCCCGCAGTGTTTTCTTGAACTGGTCTCCCTGAGATCAGTGAATACTTTGTTTTGTTGGTCTACTAGGCATTGCTCCCACCTAGCCAGAATCCTACTCCACACTGATGAGGGGCAACACCCCGATACAGCTGTCTGTGGATGGATACCTGGCCTTGGTATTTCCTTGTCATATCTTTAAGCTTGTAAAGAGCTGGATATTGACTCAAAGGGCCACTTAATATGGTGGTTATCATGGCTAGGTCCTTCACTAGAGGAAGATCTGGCTAGTCCTATGTTGAGACTCCTAAACGAGGCTCCACAGACTTTATTTGCATATTCTAAATTCCCAGGGGGCAATGGACCTAGGAATTCACTGTGTTGAGCGCTTTAGCCAGCTGCCCGCAGTGTTTTCTTGAACTGGTCTCCCTGAGATCAGTGAATACTTTGTTTTGTTGGTCTACTAAGCATTGCTCCCACCTAGCCAGAATCCTACTCCACACTGATGAGGGGCAACACCCTGAAACAGCTGTCTGTGGATGGATACCTGGCCTTGGTATTTCCTTGTCATATCTTTAAGCTTGTAAAGAGCTGGATATTGACTCAAAGGGCCACTTAATATGGTGGTTATCATGGCTAGGTCCTTCACTAGAGGAAGATCTGGCTAGTCCTGTGTTGAGACTCCTAAACGAGGCTCCACAGACTTTATTTGCATATTATATATTCCCAGGGGGCAATGGACCTAGGAATTCACTGTGTTGAGCGCTTTAGCCGGCTGCCCGCAGTGTTTTCTTGAACTGGTCTCCCTGAGATCAGTGAATACTTTGTTTTGTTGGTCTACTAGGCATTGCTCCCACCTAGCCAGAATCCTACTCCACACTGATGAGGGGCAACACCCCGAAACAGCTGTCTGTGGATGGATACCTGGCCTTGGTATTTCCTTGTCATATCTTTAAGCTTGTAAAGAGCTGGATATTGACTCAAAGGGCCACTTAATATGGTGGTTATCATGGCTAGGTCCTTCACTAGAGGAAGATCTGGCTAGTCCTGTGTTGAGACTCCTAAACGAGGCTCCACAGACTTTATTTGCATATCACAGAAAATGACGACAAGGAACAAATCAGAGACACAGATAATAAGAACTTAGGTTGTACAGTACTGACGGTAAAGGAACCAGCAATCCTCTGAGCCCGCTCGGGGTAGACAGAAATAACATGAGAAGCATCCCACAGTAAAAACACAACCTATTCTGGCGTCTAAATCCTTGTCGTTCTGTTCGAGATAGAATCCTATCACACTGCATTGGCTTAGGAATCTGCTCTGAGGACAACATTCCCGAGTGGACAGTTCTGAGCTCCCACAGACACCGAACATAGAATCATTCAGACCCGAAGGCGTGGGAAACCCCACCATTCCATCCTTAACGGAGTCAGAAAGACCCTTTCTGAAAAGCACCGCAAAGAGTCATCATTCCATTTGGTCAGCACAGACCATTTCCTGAATTTCTGACAATACAATGCCGCCGCCTCTTGACCCTGATACAGGGCCAACAGGGTCTTCTCAGCTTGATCCACAGAGTCGGGTTCATCATAAATTAAACCCAAAGCCTGAAAAAAGGAGTCCACAGTCAGTAAAACCGGATCCCTAGAATTGAGAGAAAATGCCCAATCCTGCGGATCGCCCCGCAGCAGGGAGATAACTATTTTAACCTGCTGAACTGAATCACCAGAGGATCGAGGTCTCAGAGCAAAAAACTATTTACAATTATTTTTGAAACTCAAAAATTTGGACCTGTCACTAAAAAACAAATCCGGAATAGGAATTTTAGGTTCCAAAACTGGAGTCTGAACAATATAACCAGAAATTCCCTGTACCCTTACAGCGAGCTGGTCTAAACGAGAAGCTAATTCCTGGACACTCATACTGGCACAAGACTCCACAGTCACCCAAAGAAAAAGAGGGAAGAAAGAAAAAAAGAAACAACAGCCTCAACACTTCTCTTCCCTTCTTCTAAGATTTACGTAACTCATTTTTGTTTTCATGGCCAGTTGTACTGTTATGATACGATGACCTAGGAGTTACATAAACAGACTTCACAGAAGTAGTTGGCAACTGTACTGACCACAATCCCTGACTAAATACCACAACTAGAAGTAGCCGTGGGATGTAACTAATCATGCCCTAGACACCTCGACACAGCCGGAGAACTAGCTACCCCTAAAGATGGAAACAGGAAAATCTATCTTGCCTCAGAGCAGAACCCCAAAAGAATAGCAAGCCCCCAGGCCCGGACTGGCAGGCGGGAGGACCGGGACTTCTCCCTATGGGCCGGCCGGTAGCGGGGTGCAGGGGCCGCCCGCTCCTCCCGCCGCAGCTGGTCTGCCTATTTATAATTGATTTTGTGGCCGCCGCCGCCCGCCGGTATAGCGGTGTCCGGGGAGCGGGGCCGGCCGCCAAGTTGCCGGCAGTACCGCCGCCCGTGGCCCCGCCGGTATTATGCGACATGCGTCATGAGGAGTCAGGAGAGCGAGTCTCACTCGTCGGCAGCCGCAGTGTCGCACACTGAAGCGCGCTGCGCGCCTGTCACGCTGTGGCACACACGCACAGACACCAATCAGCGGCTAAGGGGCGGACGCAATATACGGCAGTGCTGTGCTGTGTGACGAGTGACGACATCAAGACAGCGACAGCACAGCACGTTCTTTGTGGGTGGTGGTGGATGTGCTGGCCAGGCCATTAGATGCTGGAATCTCTGGAATCTGATCACCGGAACTGACCTGGCTGCACCTGAACATGGCAGTGGTGGCCGGGCCGGCAGCGGACAGTCTCCTCCTAGGCTCCTGTGACCTGTCAGCTGCCTCCTGTGTGGGACAGCAAGCCGAGGGAGGCACAAGGTAAGGCATTTCACTGGCACTTTCACTAATGTCATCTAATCCTAAAATGATAGTGCAAGTGCTTCAGGTGATAGTGAATGTGCCTCAGATTCTAAGGCACTTTCTCTATCATCTGAGGCACTTTCTCTATCATCTCGCCGGCTGCCGGAGGAGGAGGCATCCATCATCACCTCTGACATCAGGTGACAGGAGCTCACCCGGCCCGAGCTCACATTCCTCACATGTTCAGCTCTGCTATGTGGTGTAATGTAGTGTTCAGCTCTGCTATGTGGTGTAGTGTAGTGCGATGTTCAGCTCTGCTATGTGGTGTAGTGTAGTGTTCAGCTCTGCTATGTGGTGTAGTGTAGTGCGATGTTCAGCTCTGCTATGTGGTGTAGTGTAGTGTTCAGCTCTGCTATGTGGTGTAGTGTAGTGCGATGTTCAGCTCTGCTATGTGGTGTAGTGTAGTGCGATGTTCAGCTCTGCTATGTGGTGTAGTGTAGTGTTCAGCTCTGCTATGTGGTGTAGTGTGATGTTCAGCTCTGCTATGTGCTGTAGTGTGATGTTCAGCTCTGCTATGTGGTGTAGTGCGATGTTCAGCTCTGCTATGTGGTGTAATAAGTGTTCAGCTCTGCTATGTGGTGTAGTGCGATGTTCAGCTCTGCTATGTTGGTGTAGTGTAGGTGTTGTAAGTTCAGCTCTGCTATGTGGTGTAGTGGTGTGGTTTTTCAGCTCTGCTATGTGGTGTAATGTAGTGTTCAGCTCTGCTATGTAGTGTAGTATAGTGTTCAGCTCTGCTATGTGGTGTAATATAGTGTTCAGCTCTGCTATGGTGTGTGTGTCAGTGTATGTGTAGTGTAGTGTAGTGTTCAGCTCTGCTATGTGGTGTAGTGGATGTTCAGCTCTGCTATGTGGTGTAGTGTAGTGTTCAGGCTCTGCTATGTGGTGTAGTGTGAAGTTCAGCTCTGCTATGTGGTGTAGTGTGATGTTCAGCTCTGCTATGTGGTGTAATGTAGTGTTCAGCTCTGCTATGTAGTGTAGTGTATGTTCAGCTCTGCCATGTGGTGTAGTGTAGTGTTCAGCTCTGCTATGTGTGTAATATAGTTGTTCAGCTCTGCTATGTGGTGTAGTGCATGTTCAGCTCTGCTATGTGGTGTAGGATGTGTAGTGGATGTTCAGCTCTGCTATGTGGTGTAGTGTAGTGTTCAGCTCTGCTATGGTAGGTGTGTGGTAATGTAGTGTTCAGCTCTGCTATGTGGTGTAGTGCGTGTTCAGCTCTGCTATGTGGTGTAGTGTGATGTTCAGCTCTGCTATCTGGTGTAGTGTAGTGCGATGTTCAGCTCTTCTATGTGGTGTAGTGTAGTGGGCAGTTCAGCTCTGCTATGTGGTGTCGTGCGATGTTCAGCTCTGCTATGTGGTGTAGTGTGATGTTCAGCTCTGCTATGTGGTGTCGTGCGATGTTCAGCTCTGCTATGTGGTGTCGTGCGATGTTCAGCTCTGCTATGTGCTGTAGTGGGATGTTCAGCTCTGCTATGTGCTGTAGTGCGATGTTCAGCTCTGCTATGTGCTGTAGTGCGATGTTCAGCTCTGCTATGTGCTGTAGTGCGATGTTCAGCTCTGCTATGTGCTGTAGTGCGATGTTCAGCTCTGCTATGTGCTGTAGTGCGATGTTCAGCTCTGCTATCTGGTGTAGTGTTCAGCTCTGCTATGTGCTGTAGTGCGATGTTCAGCTCTGCTATGTGCTGTAGTGCGATGTTCAGCTCTGCTATGTGCTGTAGTGCGATGTTCAGCTCTGCTATGTGGTGTAGTGCGATGTTCAGCTCTGCTATGTGGTGTAGTGTAGTGTTCAGCTCTGCTATGTGGTGTAGTGTAGTGTTCAGCTCTGCTATGTGGTGTAATGTAGTGTTCAGCTCTGCTATGTGGTGTAGTGCGTGTTCAGCTCTGCTATGTGGTGTAGTGTGATGTTCAGCTCTGCTATCTGGTGTAGTGTAGTGGGCAGTTCAGCTCTGCTATGTGGTGTCGTGCGATGTTCAGCTCTGCTATGTGGTGTCGTGCGATGTTCAGCTCTGCTATGTGCTGTAGTGGGATGTTCAGCTCTGCTATGTGCTGTAGTGCGATGTTCAGCTCTGCTATGTGCTGTAGTGCGATGTTCAGCTCTGCTATGTGCTGTAGTGCGATGTTCAGCTCTGCTATGTGCTGTAGTGCGATGTTCAGCTCTGCTATGTGCTGTAGTGCGATGTTCAGCTCTGCTATGTGCTGTAGTGCGATGTTCAGCTCTGCTATCTGGTGTAGTGTTCAGCTCTGCTATGTGGTGTAGTGTAGTATTCAGCTATGTGGTGTAGTATAGTGTAGTGTTCAGCTCTGCTATCTGGTGTAGTGTAGTGTTCAGCTCTGCTATCTGGTGTAGTGACTGTGTGTCTGTGTGTGGCTGGGGCTGTGGCTGGGGCTGCGTGGCTGTGTGTGGCTGACTATATGTCTGTGTGTGGCTGAGGCTGCGTGGCTGGGGCTTGGTGGCTGTTTATGTGGCTGGTTGTTGCCGTTTATGTATCTGGCTGTGGCTCTGTGTGTGTGGCTGGTTGGCTGTGTCTGTGTGGCTGGCTGGCTGTGGCTGGCTGGCTGTGGCTGTATGTGTGTGGCTGGCTGTGTGGTTTGCAGTGTGTTTGTGTGTGGCTGGCTATGGCTGTCTATGTTGCTTTCTCTGTGGTTGTGTGTGGCTGTCTATGTGGATGGCTGTTTGTGTGTGGCTGTCTGTGTCTGTGGCTGGTATTTGCTGTGTGTGTGGCTGTTTATGGCTGTGGCTGTATGTGTGTGGCTGACTGTGTGTTTGTGTCTGTGTGGCTGTCTGTGGCTATGTGTGGCTGGCTGGATGTATGGTTGGCTGTGTGTCTGTGTGTGGCTGGCTATGGCTGTCTATGTTGCTGGCTCTGTGGCTGTGTGTGTGGCTGTCTTTGGCTGTGTGTGTGGCTGTCTTTGGCTGTGTGTGTGGCTGGCTGTGCTGTATGTGTGTGGCAGGCTGCGTGTGTGTGGCTGTGTGTCTGTGTAGCTGTTTGTGTGTGGCTGGCTGTTGTTCTGTGTGTGGCTTGCGGTGGCTGTCTATGTGGCTAGCTGTTTGTGGCTGGCTGTGTGCGTCTGACTGGCTGTGTGTGTGTGTGCCTGGCAGTGGCTGTGTGGCTATGTGGCTGGCTGTTTGTGTGTGGCTGGCTGTGGCTGTCTATGTGGCTGGCTGTTTGTGCAGCTGTCTGTGGCTGTGTGGCTGTCTGTGGCTAGCTGTTTGTGGCTGGCTGTATCAGTGTGTGGCTGCATGTGGCTGGCTGTATGTGTGTGGCTGTCTATGTGGGCTGGCTGGCTGTGGCTGTATGTGTGACTGACTGGCTGTGGCTGTATGTGTGACTGACTGTGTGTGTGGATGGCTGTGGCTGGTGGCTGTCTATATGGCTAGCTGTTTGTGGCTGGCTGTGTGTGGCTGTCTATGTGGCTGGCTGTGTGTGGCTGTCTATGTGGTTGGCTGTGTGTCTGTGTGTGGCTGGCTGTAGCTGTGTGTGGCTGTCTATGTGGCTGGCTGTGATTGTGTATGGCTGGCTGTGTGGCTAGTGGCTGTTTGTGTGACTGGCTTTGACTGTGTGTGGATGGCTGGCTGTGTGTGTGTGTGTGGCTGGCTTTGTGTGTGTGGCTGGCTGTGTGGTTGGCTGTGTGTGGCTGGCTATGTTGCTGGCTGTGTCTGGCAGGCTTTGGCTGTCTGTATGTGGCTGGCTGTGGCTGGTTGTGTGGCTGACTTTGGCTGTGTGTGGCTGTCTATGTGGCTGGCTGCGTCTGTGTGTGGCTGGCTGTGGCTGTGTGGCTGGCTGTGTCTGTGGCTGGTTGTGTGGCTGGCTTTGGCTGTGTGTGGCTGTCTATGTGGCTGGCTGCGTCTGTGTGTGGCTGGCTGCGTCTGTCTATTTGGTTGGCTGATGTGTTGCTGTATGTGGTTGGCTGTATGTGGTTGGCTGTATGTGGTTGGCTGTATGTGGTTGGCTGTATGTGGTTGGCTGTCTGTGTGTATGTGGCTGTGTGTGTGGCTGGCTGTATGTCTTTGTGTGGTTGGCTGAGGCTGTGTGTGGCTGACCACTGCATCCCCACAATCCCGAGAAATAGAGCTTTGAAGAACACCATGTAAATGGAGCTGTGGTTGATTATTCCTTTTGCTGCACCATTCACATGTGGCTCTTCACATAACTCTTTTAAGAAAGTGGTGAGGTCCATGACAACGTAAAAGCAACATTTACGGATCGGGGCTGATGGGTTATATAGTGTGTGGGCTGGTGTGGCTTGTTTTCCAGCGCTGCTTTTTGGTCCCAGTCCGGCCCTGCAAGCCCCCACAGATATTGACTGGGAAACAGGAGAGGAAAAACACACACAGGCAGATAATAGAGTTTAGCAAAAGAGGCCACACTGGCTAGATAGTAAAGATAGGATAGAATACTATTGCAGTCAGTATTAAAAAATACTATAAAAAAAATCTCCAACAGCTGATAGTGTCAAAAAATAACCCCGAGTCACTAAGACTCGGTGCCCTCTATATCTGCAGGAACTTCTGTGAATCAAACTAGAATAAATAGGTTCTAACACCAGCAGAACTGGAAGCAGCAAACAACAGTGAATAGCAATTCATACCTAGGAAGAAAACTTCCTAACTGAGAGCAGGTAAACAAATATGCAGACTAAATATCAAACCCACAACTTAGAGAAAGACAATCAATGAGCAGATCCTCAAGCACACAACATATGTGCCACAAAATAACAAAAAAACATTCACTTAGCTTGCAAGGATTCAGCAGAGCAGGAAGAAACCACTGAGAGATGTGGAACCCTCCAGAAATAATTACAACTGGCAGAGATTGATCAGCTCCAACCACCTATATGCTCCAATCCGAAGTAGACTACCAATCATCAAAATCAGCAGAGGAACTCTCCCAAACACAGCCAGCTGCATCACCAACATCAACCACAGGAGGGAGCTCACAACCAAAATTCTTCATCAATGAATTCACAACACAGAACTACCATCACTATATGAATACATCATCAGAACTGCCATCACTATATGGCTACTTCATCAGAACCACCGTCACTACATGGCTACATCACCATAACCACCATCGCTACATGGATACATCACCACAGCTACCATCACTACATGGCTACTTCACCAGACACCACACTACATGGTACTCACCATAACCCATCGCTACATGGTACACACAGCTAATCACACATGGCTAATCACCAGACCATCACTACATGCACATTACCAGAACTAATCTCATAAAGAGTATGGGATCAGAGCCACCATCACTACATTGCTACATCACCAGAACTACCAACACTATATGGCTACATCACCAGAACAACCATCCCTACATGGCTACATCACCAGAACCGCCATCACTACATGGCTACATCACTAGAACCACTATCACTACATGACTACATCACCAGAGCCACCATCACCACATTGCTAAATCACCAGAACCACCATCACTACATGGCCACATCACCAGAGCCACAATCACTACATGGCCACATCACCAGAACCACAATCACTACATGGCCACATCACCAGAACCACCATCACTACATGGCTACATCACCAGAACCACCATCACTACATGGCTACATCAGCAGAACCACCTTCAGTACATGGCTACATCACCAGAACCACCATCACTACATGGCCACATCACCAGAGCCACCCTCACTAATGCCACATCACCAAACACATCACTACATGGCCACATCACCAGAACCACCATCACTACATGGCTACATCACCAGAACCACCATCACTACATGGCTACATCACCAGAATCACCTTCAGTACATGGCTACATCACCAGAACCACCTTCAGTACATGGCTACATCACCAGAACCACCATCACTACATGGCTACATCACCAGAACCACTATCACTACATGGCTACATCACCAGAGCCACTATCACTACATGGCTACATCACCAGAACCACTATCACTACATGGCTACATCACCAGAACCATCATCACCACATGGCTACATCACCAGAACCACCATCACTACATGGCCACATTACCAGAACCACCATCACTACATAGATACATCACCAGAACCACCATCACTACATGGCTACATCACCAGAACCACCATCACTACATGGCCACATTACCAGAACCACCATCACTACATAGATACATCACCAGAACCACCATCACCACATGGCTACATCACCAGAACCACCATCACTACATGGCCACATTACCAGAACCACTATCACTACATAGATACATCACCAGAACCACCATCACTACATGGCTACATCACCAGAACCACCATCACTACATGGCTACATCACCAGAACCTCCATCACTACATGGCTACTTCACCAGAACCTCCATCACTACATGGCTACATCACCAGAACCACCATCAGTTATGTTGAAAGCTGTTTTTGTTAAACAGATAACTCTTGTAGTGTAAGATCAGAGCTTGTTACCTGCCCCATGGGTGGAGGGAGGAGTATGTCAGGGGTCCTGTTCCTTGGGGGCTGAGGGCTCATGGGAGGGGCTCCATCTACCCAGGACACTTATATACCTCGTCACATTCGCCTCAGGGCCGTAGCTCTTAGTTGTTGGCGCTGTGAGGTGATATAATGTGCGGCTGTTACCACATACACATATCCCCGCTGTTTCTCTGCCCGTGACTATCTCTGACCTGAAGGTGTCGCTGTGAGGAGAAGACTACATCTCCCGGCATGCATTGCCTTGTCAATGACGCACGCTACGTGCTGACGCACAGGTTGCTTTCCTTGTCGGCCTCCGTACAGGAGGCGGAAGTGTTGCTCCGGGAAGATGGGGCTGGCCGTGTTCTTCGGCTGCACCTTTGTGGCCTTCGGGCCGGCTCTGTCCCTGTTTATCCTGACCATCGCCGGGGACCCGCTGAGGGTCATCATCCTGGTGGCCGGGTATGTGTGCGGGGGCGGAGGGGCCACAGCAGCACAGAGGATCTCAGCAGGAGCAGCTCCTCCTATCGTCACTGGGGAGTATATGGGACAGTCCGCAGCACAGAGGATCTCAGCAGGAGCAGCTCCTCCTGTCCTCACTGGGGAGTATATGGGACACTCAGCAGCACAGAGGATCTCAGCAGGAGCAGCTCCTCCTATCCTCACTGGGGAGTATATGGGACTGTCAGCAGCACAGAGGATTTCAGCAGGAGCAGCTCCTCCTATCCTCACTGGGGAGAATATGGGACACTCAGCAGGAGCAGCTCCTCCTGTCCTCACTGGGGAGTATATGGGGCACTCAGCAGCACAGAGGATTTCAGCGGTAGCAGCTCTGCCTGTCCTCACTGGGGAGTATATGGGACACTCAGCAGCACAGAGGATTTCAGCAGGAGCAGCTCCTCCTATCCTCACTGGGGAGTATATGGGACACTCAGCAGGAGCAGCTCCTCCTATCCTCACTTGGGGAGTATATGGGACAGTCAGCAGCACAGAGGATCTCAGCAGGAGCAGCTCCTCCTGTCCTCACTGGGGAGTATATGGGACAGTCAGCAGCACAGAGGATTTCAGCAGGAGCAGCTCCTCCTATCCTCACTGGGGAGTATATGGGACAGTAGGCAGCACAGAGGATTTCAGCAGGAGCAGCTCCTCCTATCCTCCCTGGGGAGTATATGGGACAGTCAGCAGCACAGAGAATCTCAGCAGGAGCAGCTCCTCCTATCCTTCCTGGGGAGTATATGGGACAGTCGGCAGCACAGAGGATTTCAGCAGGAGTAGCTCCTCCTATCCTCACTGGGGAGTATATGGGACACTCAGCAGCACAGAGGATTTCAGCGGTAGCAGCTCCTCCTGTCCTCACTGGGGAGTATATGGGACAGGCAGCAGCACAGATGATCTCAGCAGGAGCAGCTCCTCCTTTCCTCACTGGGGAGTATATGGGACAGGCAGCAGCACAGAGGATCTCAGCAGGAGCAGCTCCTCCTATCATCACTGGGAGGTATATGGGACAGTCAGCAGCACAGAGGACCTCAGCAGGAGCAGCTCCTCCTGTCCTCACTGGGGAGTATATGGGACACTCGGCAGCACAGAGGATTTCAGCAGGAGCAGCTCCTCCTGTCCTCACTGGGGAGTATATGGGACAGTCAGCAGCACAGAGGATCTCAGCAGGAGCAGCTCCTCCTATCCTCACTGGGGAGTATATGGGACACTCAGCAGCACAGAGGATCTCAGCAGGAGCAGCTCCTCCTGTCCATCACCAGAACCACCATCACTACATAGCCACATCACCACAACCACCATCACTACATGGCTACATCACCAGAGCCACCATCACTACATGGCTACATCACCAGAGCCACCATCACTACATGGCTACATCACCAGAGCCACCATCACTACATTGCTACATCACCAGACCCACCACCACTACATGGCTACATCACCAGAGCCACCATCAGTATATGGCCACTTCACCAGAACCACCATCACTACATGGCCACATCACCAGAACCACCATCACTACATGGCCACATCACCAGAACCACCATCACTACATGGCCACATCACCAGAACCACCATCACTACATGGCCACATCACCAGAACCACCATCACTACATGGCCACATCACCAGAACCACCATCACTACATGGCCACATCACCAGAACCACCATCACTACTTGGCCACATCACCAGAACCACCATCACTACATGGCCACATCACCAGAACCACCATCACTACATGGCCACATCACCAGAACCACCATCACTACATGGCCACATCACCAGAACCACCATCACTACATGGCCACATCACCAGAACCACCATCACTACATGGCCACATCACCAGAACCACCATCATTACATGGCCACATCACCAGAACCACCATCACTACATGGCCACATCACCAGAACCACCATCACTACATGGCCACATCACCAGAACCACCATCACTACATGGCTACATCACCAGAACCACCATCAGTTATGTTGAAAGCTGTTTTTTTTAAACAGATAACTCTTGTAGTGTAAGATCAGAGCTTGTTACCTGCCCCATGGTGGAGGGAGGGTGTGTCAGGGGTCCTGTTCCTTGCGGGCTGAGGCTCATGGGAGGGGCTCCACTACCAGGACACTTATATACCTCGTCACATTCGCCTCAGGGAATCTCAGCAGGAGCAGCTCCTCCTATCCTCACTGGGGAGTAATAGGACAGTCAGCAACACAGAGAATTTCAGCAGAGCGGCTCCTCCTGTCCTCACTGGGAGTATATAGTTTCAGTCAGCAGCACAGAAGATTTCAGCAGAGCAGCTCCCCTATCCTCACTGGGGAGAATATGGGACACTCAGCAGCACAGAGGATCTCAGCAGGAGCAGCTCCTCCTATCCTCACTGGGGAGTATATGGACAGGCAGCAGCACAGATGATCTCCAGCAGGAGCATGTCCTCCTTTCCTCACTGGGAGTATATGGACAGTCAGCAGCACAGAGGATCTCAGCAGGAGCAGCTCCTCCTATCATCACTGGGAAGTATATGGACAGTCAGCAGCACAGAGGATCTCAGCAGGAGCCTCCTCCTGTCCTCACTGGGAGTATATGGACACTCACAGCACAGAGGATCTCAGCAGGAGCACTCCTCCTGTCCATCACCCGAACCACCATCACTACATAGCCACATCACCACAACCACCATCACTACATGCTACATCACCAGAGCCACCATCACTACATGGCCACATCACCAGAACCACCATCACTACATGGCCACATCACCAGAACCACCATCACTACATGGCCACATCCCAGAACCACCATCACTACATGCCACATCACCAGAACCACCATCACTACATGGCCACATCACCAGAACCACCATCACTACATGGCCACATCACCAGAACCACCATCACTACATGGCCACATCACAGAACCACCATCACTACATGCCACATCACCAGAACCACCATCACTACATGGCCACATCACCAGAACCACCATCACTACATGGCACATCACCAGAACCACCATCACTACTTGGCCACATCACCAGAACCACCATCAGTTATGTTGAAAGCTGTTTTGTTAAACAGATAACTTTGTAGTGTAAGATCAAGCTTGTTACCTGCCCCATGGGTGGAGGGGGGTGTGTCAGGGGTCCTGTTCCTTGGGGCTAGGCTCATGGAGGGCTCCATCTACCAGGACACTTATATACCTCGTCACATTCGCCTCAGGAATCTCAGCAGGACAGCTCCTCCTGTCCTCACTGGGAGTATATGGGACAGTCAGCAGCACAGAGGATCTCAGCAGAGCAGCTCCTCCTGTCCTCACTGGGGAGTATATGGACACTCAGCAGCACAGAGGATCTCAGCAGGAGCAGCTCCTCCTGTCCATCACCCGAACCACCATCCACTACATAGCCACATCACCACAACCACATCACTACATGGCTACATCACCAGACCACCATCACTACATGGCTACATCACCAGAGCCACCATCACTACATGGCTACATCACCAGAGCCACCATCACTACATGCTACATCACAGAGCCACCATCACTACATGGCCACATCACCAGAGCCACCATCACTACATTGCTACATCACCAGACCCACCATCACTACATGGCTACATCACCAGAGCAACCATCACTATATGACCACTTCACCAGAACCACCATCACTACATGGCTACATCACCAGAACCACCATCACTACATGGCCACATCACCAAACCACCATCACACATGGCACATCACAAAACCACCATCACTAATGCCACATCACAGAACCACCATCACTACATTGCTACATCACCAACCCACCATCACTACTGGCTACATCACCAACCCACCATCACTATATGGCCACTTCACCAGAACCACCATCACTATATGCCATTTCACCAAACCACTATCACTACATGGCCACATCACCAGAACCACATCATACAGGCCACATCACCAGAACCACCATCACTACATGGCCAATCACAGAACCACCATCACTACATGCCACATCACCAAACCACATCACTACATGGCCACATCACCAAACCACCATCACTACATGGCCACATCACCAGAACCACCATCATACATGCACATCACCAGAACCACCATCATACATGGCCACATCACCAAACCAAAATCACTACATGGCCACATCACCAGAACCAAAATCACTACATGGCCACATCACCAGAACCACCACACTACTGGCCACATCACCAGAACCACCATCACTACATGCCACATCACCAGAACCACCATCACTACATGCCACATCACCAAACCACCATCACTACATGGCCACATCACCAGAACCACCATCACTACATGGCCACATCACCAGAACCACCATCACTACATGGCCACATCACCAAAACCACCATCACTACATGGCCACATCACCAGAACCACCATCACTACATGGCCACATCACCAGAACCACCATCATACATGGCCACATCACCAGAACCACCATCACTACATGGCCACATCACCAGAACCCCCATCACTACATGGCCACATCACCAGAACCACCATCACTACATGGCTACATCACCAGAACCACCATCAGTTATGTTGAAAGCTGTTTTTTTTAAACAGATAACTTTGTAGTGTAAGATCAGAGCTTGTTACCTGCCCCATGGGTGGAGGGAGGGGTGTGTCAGGGGTCCTGTTCCTTGCGGGCTGAGGGCTCATGGGAGGGGCTCCATCTACCCAGGACACTTATATACCTCGTCACATTCGCCTCAGGGAATCTCAGCAGGAGCAGCTCCTCCTATCCTCACTGGGGAGTATATAGGACAGTCAGCACACAGAGAATTTCAGCAGGAGCGGCTCCTCCTGTCCTCACTGGGGAGTATATAGTTCAGTCAGCAGCACAGAAGATTTCAGCAGGAGCAGCTCCTCCTATCCTCACTGGGGAGAATATGGGACACTCAGCAGCACAGAGGATCTCAGCAGGAGCAGCTCCTCCTATCCTCACTGGGGAGTATATGGGACAGGCAGCAGCACAGATGATCTTCAGCAGGAGCATGTCCTCCTTTCCTCACTGGGGAGTATATGGGACAGTCAGCAGCACAGAGGATCTCAGCAGGAGCAGCTCCTCCTATCATCACTGGGAAGTATATGGGACAGTCAGCAGCACAGAGGATCTCAGCAGGAGCAGCTCCTCCTGTCCTCACTGGGGAGTATATGGGACACTCAGCAGCACAGAGGATCTCAGCAGGGCAGCTCCTCCTGTCCATCACGAACACCATCATACATAGCAATCCCACAACCACCATCACTACATGGCTACATCACCCAGAGCCACCATTCACATCACATGCCACTCACCAGAACCACCATCACTACATGGCACATTCACCAGAACCACCATCACTACTGGAGCAATCACCAGAACCACCAATCACTACATGGCCACATCACCAGAACCACCATCACTACATGGCACATCCACGAACCACCATCACTACATGGCCACATCACCAGACACACACACTACATGGCCACATCACCAGAACCACCACATACCATATGGCCAACATCACCAGAACCACCATCACTACATGGCACATCACCAGAACACCATCACTACATGGCCACATCACAGAACACATCATACTTGGCCACATCACCAGACCACCATCAGTTTATGTGAAAGCTGTTTTTGTTAAACAGATAACTTTTGTAGTGTAAGATCAGAGCTTGTTACCTGCCCCATGGGTGGAGGGAGGGGTGTGTCAGGGGTCCTGTTCCTTGGGGGCTGAGGGCTCATGGGAGGGGCTCCATCTACCCAGGACACTTATATACCTCGTCACATTCGCCTCAGGGAATCTCAGCAGGAGCAGCTCCTCCTGTCCTCACTGGGGAGTATATGGGACAGTCAGCAGCACAGAGGATCTCAGCAGGAGCAGCTCCTCCTGTCCTCACTGGGGAGTATATGGGACACTCAGCAGCACAGAGGATCTCAGCAGGAGCAGCTCCTCCTGTCCATCACCCGAACCACCATCACTACATAGCCACATCACCACAACCACCATCACTACATGGCTACATCACCAGAGCCACCATCACTACATGGCTACATCACCAGAGCCACCATCACTACATGGCTACATCACCAGAGCCACCATCACTACATGGCTACATCACCAGAGCCACCATCACTACATGGCCACATCACCAGAGCCACCATCACTACATTGCTACATCACCAGACCCACCATCACTACATGGCTACATCACCAGAGCAACCATCACTATATGACCACTTCACCAGAACCACCATCACTACATGGCTACATCACCAGAACCACCATCACTACATGGCCACATCACCAAAACCACCATCACTACATGGCCACATCACCAAAACCACCATCACTACATGGCCACATCACCAGAACCACCATCACTACATTGCTACATCACCAGACCCACCATCACTACATGGCTACATCACCAGACCCACCATCACTATATGGCCACTTCACCAGAACCACCATCACTATATGGCCATTTCACCAGAACCACTATCACTACATGGCCACATCACCAGAACCACCATCACTACATGGCCACATCACCAGAACCACCATCACTACATGGCCACATCACCAGAACCACCATCACTACATGGCCACATCACCAGAACCACCATCACTACATGGCCACATCACCAGAACCACCATCACTACATGGCCACATCACCAGAACCACCATCACTACATGGCCACATCACCAGAACCACCATCACTACATGGCCACATCACCAGAACCAAAATCACTACATGGCCACATCACCAGAACCAAAATCACTACATGGCCACATCACCAGAACCACCATCACTACATGGCCACATCACCAGAACCACCATCACTACATGGCCACATCACCAGAACCACCATCACTACATGGCCACATCACCAGAACCACCATCACTACATGGCCACATCACCAGAACCACCATCACTACATGGCCACATCACCAGAACCACCATCACTACATGGCCACATCACCAAAACCACCATCACTACATGGCCACATCACCAAAACCACCATCACTACATGGCCACATCACCAGAACCACCATCACTACATGGCCACATCACCAGAACCACCATCACTACATGGCTACTTCACCAGAACCTCAATCACTACATGGCTACATCACCAGAACCACCATCACTACATGGCTACATCACCAGAACCACCATCAGTTATGTTGAAAGCTGTTTTTGTTAAACAGATAACTTTTGTAGTGTAAGATCAGAGCTTGTTACCTGCCCCATGGGTGGAGGGAGGGGTGTGTCAGGGGTCCTGTTCCTTGGGGGCTGAGGGCTCATGGGAGGGGCTCCATCTACCCAGGACACTTATATACCTCGTCACATTCGCCTCAGGGAATCTCAGCAGGAGCAGCTCCTCCTGTCCTCACTGGGGAGTATATGGGACATTCAGCAGCACCGAGGATCTCAGCAGGGACAGCTCCTCCTATCCTCACTGGGGAGTATATGAGACAGTCAGCAGCACAGAGGAACTCAGCAGGAGCAGCTCCTCCTATCCTCACTGGGGAGTATATGGGACAGTCAGCAGCACAGAGGATCTCAGCAGGGGCAGCTCCTCCTGTCCTCACTGGGGAGTATATGGGACATTTAGCAGCACAGAGGATTTCAGCTGGAGCAGCTCCTCCTATCCTCACTGGGGAGTATATGGGACACTCAGCAGCAGAGGATTTCAGCAGGAGCAGCTCCTATCCTCACTGAGGAGTATATGGGACAGTCAGCAGCACAGAAGATTTCAGCAGGGACAGCTCCTCCTATCCTCACTGGGGAGTATATGGGACACTCAGCAGCACAGAGGATCTCAGCAGGGGCAGCTCCTCCTATCCTCACTGGGGAGTATATGGTACACTTATCAGCACAGAGGATCTCAGCAGGGGCAGCTCCTCCTATCCTCACTGGGGAGTATATGGGACAGTCAGCAGCACAGAGGATTTCAGCAGGGACAGCTCCTCCTATCCTCACTGGGGAGTATATGGTACAGTCAGCAGCACAGAGGATTTCAGCAGGGACAGCTCCTCCTATCCTCACTGGGGAGTATATGGTACAGTCAGCAGCACAGAGGATTTCAGCAGGGACAGCTCCTCCTATCCTCACTGGGGAGTATATGAGACAGTCAGCAGCACATCATGAGCTGACATAGAAGGGGTTTGGGGTATTTATCTTATTTGTGTGATGGGACAGTCAGCAGCACAGAGCATGTTAGGATCATGATAGGAGGAGCAATAAACCAGTGATGGCAAGATAAGCCCTCAGCAGCACAGAGCATTTCAGGAGCAGATGCTGCCATTGTTGGACCTCTGCTTTCAGTCAGTGAGTGTGGATGTTGTTTGCCTTCTTACATTGGCCGTGCCCAGTCAGTGTTGGGGCGGATGGTGAGGAGTTTAATAGGAAGTGGCAGATGTTTTGGGATTGATAAAACTTTATTAGCATAAGTCGGTGGACACGGTGTGACCTGAGCACTCCCCCTCTCCCTCTCTTGTTTTCTGTGACCTGAGCCCACTCACCTTTCCTCCCTCCCTCTTTGTCTCTCCCTCCCATCCCTCCCTCTTTGTCTCTCCCTCTATCTCTTTTGAGACAGAAACTCTTTCTCTCCCTGTCTCCCACTCTTTGTCTCTATCTCTGTCTCCTGTGACATGAACCCTCTCTCTCTCCTCCTGGCAGATCATTCTTCTGGTTGGTGTCCGTCCTCTTTTCCTCTCTGATCTGGTTCATCTCCGTCCAAGTCAGTGACCGGAATGACTCCCGTCTCCAGTATGGACTGTTAATATTCGGGGCGGCCATCTCTGTGCTGCTGCAGGAAGCTTTCCGGTACGCCTACTACCGGCTGCTCAAGTAAGTGCCCATCCCCCGGCCCACCAGCTTTTATTAGTGTCCCCCTTGGATGAATGGTGCAGAACCTCAGTGCCCCTGTGACTGGCACCCCGGATCGTACCGTTTATGTGCAGCTGTCAGAAATTGACAGGTATCTAAAGGGTCGAATAACATGGCTGATCTACAGATGATTATTCTTCTGACTCTTCTCTTCTAAGGAAGGCGGATGAGGGCCTGGCCACAATCAGTGAGGATGGACGGCGCCATCTCCATCGGCAGATGCTTATGGTGAGCGGTTCTCATTGAGCTGTAGGTCAAGAAGATCTCTGGATCTGATTTCACTCCTGAGCTGTGGGATCGGTAGATCTCCAGGATCTGATCTCACTCCTGAGCTGTAGGATCAGGGAGATTTCCAGGATCTGATCTCACTCCTGAGCTGTGGGATCAGGGAGATCTCCAGGATATGATCTCACTCCTGAGCTGTGGGATCGGGGAGATTCCAGGATATGATCTCACTCCTGAGCTGTGGGATCGGGGAGATCTCCAGGATATGATCTCACTCCTGAGCTGTGGGGTCGGGGAGATCTCCAGGATATGATCTCACTCCTGAGCTGTGGGATCGGGGAGATCTCCAGGATATGATCTCACTCCTGAGCTGTGGGATCAGGGAGATCTCCAGGATATGATCTCACTCCTGAGCTGTGGGATCGGGAGATCTCCGGGATCTGATCTCCTGATCTGTGGGATCGGGGAGATCTCCAGGATCTGATCTTACTCCTGAGCTGTGGGATCGGGTAGATCTCCTGGATTTGATCGCTGTTGCACTGATCTTCTGTCTTGTCTCCGTAGTGTCCGGCTTCGCGTTCGGGATCATCAGCGGAGTCTTCTCCGTCATTAATATCTTGGCAGATGCAGTCGGCCCCGGCATCGTTGGTGTCCATGGAGATTCTCAGTATTATTTTCTAACTTCAGGTAAGAGCAGAGAGGGTAGATAAATTTTCTCCTGACCACTGAGATTGCCCTGATCCTAAGATCTCCCTGATTATGGGATCTGGTAAACACTGACCTGTCTGCTGATTGCTTCCTGGCAGCATTCCTGACAATGGCGATTGTATTCCTGCACACCTTCTGGGGGATCATCTTCTTTGCGGCTTGTGAGAAGCGGAGACCGTTCCACATCGTTGTCGTGGTGATCAGCCACCTGATCACATCGGGGTTGGTGAGTCCGGGACCGTCCCATTCTCCTTGTATCCGGTAGGGCATGCTGGGGGTTGTAGTGGCATAATTCACTTTTTGTACCTGCAGACGTTTCTGAACCCGTGGTACGAGGCCAGCCTGATCCCCATCTACATCATCACACTGGGCATGGGAGTCTGGGCCTTCGTGGCCAATGGAGGCAACCACCACAACATACGCAAATGCCTTGCTTGTAAGTATGACGCTCATTCCAAGAACACCACGTTTCAGTGGTGCCAGCCTGTTGTGGGCGCTGGCTGTGTTATACAGCTGCGCCCACCTCGGAGATCAGGAAAGTGACATCTTGACCCGAGTGACCAGGAGATTCGCTCAACGTTCTGCTCTGGGTACAGAGGAAAGAGTATTAAAATAATAAGTATAAAAAGTTAAAATAAATAATCAGTAAATGTTTAAAATAATCCAGCCCCCTAACAGGCCCTTTTATTTTATTTTTCTTGTCCTGGGTGATCCATAAAGTAATAAATATAATCATAAAAATGTTATACAAATGATCAATCTAAATATTACTAAAAGTTTATTAATATGATCAATATAATAAATACATTGATAAATATAATTTATAAATATTAATAAATGAAATGCAATACAAATGATCAATATAATAAAATATAGTATTATAAAAGTATATAATAAAGTATATAATATAGCATTATAAATATTAATATATAATAAAAATGATCATCATATAGTTATAAATATTAATAAAATGTAATAAATATGATCAATATAAATATTCAAAATTTAAATAGTATAAAAAGGTAAACATGATCAATGTAATAAATATAAATGGCATAATAAATATGAATAAATTATATGCTAAAAATATGATAAATAGTATGATAAATATTAATAAAAGGTAATAAAAATGACCAATACAATATAAATAGTACATTACATAGTAGTAAATAATAAAAATGATCAGTATTATATATTAATAAATATGAAAATGAATAATAAAATTATAAAATAATAGTTAAAAAATGCCAAAATAATCCAGGCTCCTAATGGGCCTTTTTTTGATAGATTAATTTTAAATGTTAAGAATAAAAGGTAATAACATAAATGATTAGTATAATGGTCAAATATATTAATTATTATAAAATGACAAAATAATTAGTAAATGTATCTAACATTCCAGATTTTGTTTTTTTTGGTGGGGAAGGGGGTGATACGTAATACAATATAAGTATTAATATATAATAAAACATAACATGAATTCCGAGACTGCAAGCTTTTTGGATGGTTGTGATAAATTTGATTGAGGGAAGGTATGGATGCGTGATTCCGAGAATACCAATTGTGTGTGTGTGTTAGGTTATGTGGCAGAAATAAATGTGACGAGTGTGCAGAAGATTGCGGTGGCAAGATTGTTATTCATGGCGAGGAAGTTGATTGCGAGGGCGTGGATCAGGGCCGAGCCTCCCTCCAGGATGGAATACTTACGACAAGTGGCGTATATCATACGAACAGAGGAGAATATATAAGAAAATGAATGCCTTTACAATGTTTGAAAAATTGTGGGATCCATGGTTGCGGGTGGAGGATAATGTGTCAGGAAGTGTATGAGCGACGACTGTGACGGATGTTTTCTTTTATACTGCTGGACCTGTGGCTAAAGAAGAAGATGGAGGATGTATATACGAGGATTCTAGATATAAGTGTTATTGTTTGTATAGAAATGCATACAGGGAATCTGTTCATGAGTATGGGGGGTGGGATCCATAGTTGGGTTAATATCATATTAAAAGGTAAAATAATGTGATATTATCTTTCTGATGTGTGTTGCAATATTATGCTGAGTTTAATAAAAAAAACATCTGAGCAAAAAAAAAGAAAACATAACATGAATGATCAATCAAATAAACATAAGATATAATCAAGTATATCAATAAAATATTAATGTTTTAAAATGCATGAAACACTCAAGTCCCCCAATGGTCAGCTTTTTTTTATTTGGGTGATACATAAGCAAATTATATAAAATTAATAATATTAATAAAAGATAATATAAATTATCAATATAATAAACATAATAAAGTACTACTAAAAATGATAACAAAAACTTTTAACTTTATCGTAATAAAAAAAATGTATATTTTTCCAACCTGACCACATTTATATCCTCACCGTGCCGCCTTCCTGCTTCTTGATTGACAGGTGAGATCAGCTGCACAGCCCCTGTCAATCAAGTTGGCACATGTTAGCCATAGATAGTGAGTGTTCTTCTTGCACAGGTTTAATGTTATTGACAGGACCTCCTTAAGGGCAGTTCAGGGGTTCCTCACAACCCCTTCCCATCACACACAATCCCTTTTTTTCCACATCCCTTTAATTTTGCAGGATAAGCCTGCGCCCAAGCCGCTTACGGCTTAATAGGTAAAACAGAAACTGTTTTGTTTCTGCAGGCAAACGGCAAGAGAGTAACCAGGTTATGGTCTATTCTGCTCTTCAGGTGCCCACTGAGGACTGAGGCCCGCGCTCAGCTGCCGTGCAGCCACCTACAGACATTAACTGAGTCACCATTCAAGTGCTCGACTCTCCCAGAAGCCGGCCCCCCATCTTTCTGTCCTCCCCACCCCTGTCCAAGGAGATGAGATGGACCCCCGTCACCTGGTGTTTGTTTTCTTCAGTTGGCCTCCTGCTCCTTCCGTCCTGGCCGCCGGCTCTGGGCCTACTCAGGCTGTGGGGGCAATCTGGAATTGCTCATCATGTCGAACCCGCCAGTCCGTGCACTGGTCTACTACTACTGGGATCCTCAACCGCTCTAACGGCTTTTGTTTTCCATCCGTGCCATGTAGCTTTTTTCCATCCGTGCCATTTTCTTTTCCCCTCTGTGACGCTTTCTTTCTTTCCTTTCCCCTCTGTGACGCTTTCTTTCTTTCCTTTCCCCTCTGTGACGCTTTCTTTCCTTTCCCCTCTGTGACGCTTTCTTTCCTTTCCCCTCTGTGACGCTTTCTTTCCTTTCCCTCTGTGACGCTTTCTTTCTTTCCCCTCTGTGACGCTTTCTTCTTTCCTTTCCCCTCTGTGACGCTTTCTTTCTTTCCTTTCCCCTCTGTGACGCTTTCTTTCTTTCCTTTCCCCTCTGTGACGCTTTCTTTCTTTCCTTTCCCCTCTTGACGCTTTCTTTCTTTCCTTTCCCCTCTGTGACGCTTTCTTTCTTTCCTTTCCCCTCTGTGACGCTTTCTTTCTTTCCTTTCCCCTCTGTGACGCTTTCTTTCTTTCCTTTCCCCTCTGTGACGCTTTCTTTCTTTCCTTTCCCCTCTGTGACGCTTTCTTTCTTTCCTTTCCCCTCTGTGACGCTTTCTTTCTTTCCTTTCCCCTCTGTGACGCTTTCTTTCTTTCCTTTCCCCTCTGTGACGCTTTCTTTCTTTCTTTCCCCTCTGTGACGCTTTCTTTCTTTCCTTTCCCCTCTGTGACGCTTTCTTTCTTTCTTTCCCCTCTGTGACGCTTTCTTTCTTTCTTTCCCCTCTGTGACGCTTTCTTTCTTTCTTTCCCCTCTGTGACGCTTTCTTTCTTTCTTTCCCCTCTGTGACGCTTTCTTTCTTTCTTTCCCCTCTGTGACGCTTTCTTTCTTTCTTTCCCCTCTGTGACGCTTTCTTTCTTTCTTTCCCCTCTGTGACGCTTTCTTTCTTTCCTTCTTTGTTTTCCTCTGTGTCTTTTTTTCTCATCTGTGACAGCGGGTGGAGAATGGTTTGAGCCAAGATATTCTTCTCTTGAAGACGTTCGATCATTGGTCTTATAACTCGTCTATTTCCAGTCCTTTTTTTTTTTTCTTTTTTTGTCTGCCTACATCTGTGGAGATATAACTACTACCCTCATTTTTACTGAAGGAATCAGTCTGCACTGACGTATTAACAGTACTTACGAACCTCAGCGATGTGTCAGGATCTATTTTGGTGCCGCATCCTATATGTATTTTTTTTTTTAATCTTAACTGTTTGGTGTATATATATATAATTTTTCTTTTATTTTTACTTTTGGAGTTTACTGGAAATATCATCAAAGGGTGCCATCTAGAGGTAGAAAGGTGACGAACGTCCTTATTCGGCTGCCCATGTAGCCTACAGTTCGCTTGATTAATTGGTTCTATGATGATAAAACACTTGTGCTTGAGGAGTATTATTGGCGCCAGTTAGCGGGTGATTGAAACCACACCCACATTTAGGGGCGAAGTTATCAACTTGCTGTGTAATAGGCTATCGTGGTTGAAACCACACCCATATCTGCAGCGAAGTTAACTAGCTGTGTAATAGGCTATAATAATGGTGGTCGCAACCGCACCCATGTTTTCTGCTATATGTGAGCCCCTCCCACTTAAAGTGGGCATGTTCAGGTCTGGCTGCTGAGCTCCATATAATAATGGGTGTTCTGATAAGGAGACACTTGGTTGTAGATGTGTCAGTGATAAAGGGCCTTAAAAGAGAAATGAGTCTTTT
Organism: Allobates femoralis; assembly: GCA_033576535.1. NCBI lineage: Eukaryota > Metazoa > Chordata > Amphibia > Anura > Aromobatidae > Allobates > Allobates femoralis. The sequence goes on along the minus strand of JARQOC010000012.1, from coordinate 95,896,274 downwards.
TCCATGGAAGCTGCCATTTTGAGGACTGATGTACCCTTTATGGCTTTACAGCACCTGCCAGACTTGTATGAGTTAAACTTAATGTCTGACTCTATAAAATGTGTCTATGATAATACAGGAAATAATAATAATAAAAAAATGTTAAGATATTAGAGTATCCCTTTAAGACCATCACTATCCCTTAGTCACATTTAAAGGGGTTGTCCATCCAGTAAGGATAGCTGACAGTGTATCCACATTATGAGAGCAGATGTATAAACTATAATGGGGGAAAACGGTTTTAGTTGCCCCTAGCAACCATTCATAATTGCAACTTTTAAATTTGGTTGCTACGGGCAACAAAGACCATTTTTTTGTCTTTTAGTGTTGATCGTTTCAAACCTTCCCATTTGCGTCCTCCTCAGGGAGGAGAAGAGACCTCCATTAATCCTCCCACCTAGGGCACATGGACAGTCCCTTTAAGCCTTCATCTGCCACTGAACTACAGGTTACATGGGCCGACTCAAGCTGCCACGTAGGTGTCCAAGGTATTTTTTTTTTATTTTTATCTTTGAACAAATCCAAAGAGTTTCCTGTCATAGTTTTCCGCAGCCATTATCCGACTATGCATTGCAGGGTCTCCGGCCTCGTCCTGTCACCAGAGAATCAACATGTACAAAGTGATCACTACTGTTTTTACAGTCCTGCAATACATTTCTCCAATAAAGACACATTTCTTGGTGTTGTGTGTGTTTATATATGAGCAGGGTGATGTATGTACACAGCAGAATAGTGAGTGCCTCTCTGCAGGACAAGTAATGAATGTACACAGTGACTGCACCAACAGAATAGTGAGTGCAGCTCTGGAGTATAATACAGGAGGTAACTCAGGATCAGTAATGTATGTACACAGTGACTGCACCAACAGAATAGTGAGTGCAGCTCTGGAGTATAATACAGGAGGTAACTCAGGATCAGTAATATAATGTATGTACACAGTGACTGCACCAGCAGAATAGTGAGTGCAGCTCTGGAGTATAATACAGGAGGTAACTCAGGATCAGTAATGTATGTACACAGTGACTGCACCAGCAGAATAGTGAGTGCAGCTCTGGAGTATAATACAGGAGGTAACTCAGGATCAGTAATATAATGTATGTACACAGTAACTGCACCAGCAGAATAGTGAGTGCAGCTCTGGAGGATAATACAGGAGGTAACTCAGGATCAGTAATGTATGTACACAGTGACTGCACCAGCAGAATAGTGAGTGCAACTCTGGAGTATATAATACAGGAGGTAACTCAGGATCAGTAATGTAATGTATGTACACAGTGACTCCACCAGCAGAATAGTGAGTGCAGTTCTGGAGTATATAATACAGGAGGTAACTCAGGATCAGTAATGTAATGTATGTACACAGTGACTGCACCAGCAGAATAGTGAGTGCAGCTGTGGAGTATAATACAGGAGGTAACGCAGGATCAGTAATGTAATGTATGTACACAGTGACTGCACCAGCAGAATAGTGAGTGCAGCTCTGGAGTATAATACAGGAGGTAACTCAGGATCAGTAATGTAATGTATGTACACAGTGACTGCACCAACAGAATAGTGAGTGCAGCTCTGGAGTATAATACAGGAGGTAACTCAGGATCAGTAATGTAATGTATGTACACAGTGACTGCACCAGCAGAATAGTGAGTGCAGCTGTGGAGTATAATACAGGAGGTAACTCCGGATCAGTAATGTAATGTATGTACACAGTGACTGCACCAGCAGAATAGTGAGTGCAGCTCTGGAGTATAATACAGAGGAGGTAACTCAGGATCAGTAATGTAATGTATATACACAGTGACTCCACCAGCAGAATAGTGAGTGCAGCTGTGGAGTATAATACAGGAGGTAACTCAGGATCAGTAATGTAATGTATGTACACAGTGACTGCACCAGCAGAATAGTAAATGCAGCTCTGGAGTATAATACAGGAGGTAACTCAGGATCAGTAATGTAATGTATGTACACAGTGACTGCACCAGCAGAATAGTGAGTGCAGCTGTGGAGTATAATACAGGAGGTAACTCAGGATCAGTAATGTATGTACACAGTGACTGCGCCAGCAGAATAGTGAGTGCAGCTCTGGAGTATAATACAGGAGGTAACTCAGGATCAGTAATGTATGTACACAGTGAGTGCACCAGCAGAATAGTGAGTGCAGCTCGAGTATAATACAGGAGGTAACTCAGGATCAGTAATGTATGTACACAGTGACTGCACCAGCAGAATAGTGAGTGCAGCTCTGGAGTATAATACAGGAGGTAACTCAGGATCAGTAATGTAATGTATGTACACAGTGACTGCACCAGCAGAATAGTGAGTGCAGCTCTGGGGTATAATACAGGAGGTAACTCAGGATCAGTAATGTATGTACACAGTGACTGCACCAGCAGAATAGTGAGTGCAGCTCTGTAGTATAAGATAAGTAATATACATACACACCTGTAGTCTACAATTACTACTTTATTGTAGAAGTTTACTATCACAAAATAAATTGGACAAACATGACACATTACTGGGCCTGGTCTCAGCCATTTTGCAAACCATAAGGCTGGAGCTTTGCACAGAGATGAGGAATATCTGGTGACTATCCCTGTATATCACAGCTGTATACAGGCCACACATAACATTTATAACATAAACATAAAAAATACTGTCTTCCAGCATCTGATTTTCTACATATTGCAGAGGCCGCTGGCACATGAAGGGGTTAATGTGACATTGCCGAGTATACTGTCCCCTGCTGGACCGGGAAACAAGATGGCTGTGTGCAAGGAGGAAGCTGAAGGCACTTGTATCTAGAAGTCACTTTGGGCTGGGGATTGTATACATGGGGTATACTAAGGGCTTGCTGGGAGTTGCAGTTTCATTGCAGCTGGAGTGCTGCAGGTTGCTGTCCCCTGTAGCATTTACTCGTCACTTTCTCACCATTCTGCGATCTCTGCTTGCTGTCAGTGAATAGGTGCAAATAGCCAATTTGGGGAGGGGGGGGAGGAGGGTTGCTCATGGAAGCCAGTGCTGGTCCGTGTGATATACCGTATACTGAATGTCTACAGTTTGCAGCATTTTCAAGACAATATAAGTTTCACAGTCTCTTTATTGGCTCCAGAGCGGAGTGTCTCGGGTCTTTTAAAGCCTTCATAGTTGCAGTTTAAGCCTTGACGGGCCCGGCCTGTTCAGGAGGGTCTGAGGTCTGGCCTCTGTGTTTCCTGCACAAGGAATAAAAACATTAAATGTATTCTGCACATACAGTATACTCATCATAGAAAGTAAATGAGACTGCAGTACCCAGAACAGCCTGCAGGTGGTGCTACATGATTATGGTTTTATATGCCTGGCGTCCTTGTGACATTGGCGTAAACCATCATAAGACTGCGGCATAGCAAACCACAATCTGCTAATCAATACTGTAGAATGACGGGACACCAATGACTGAGGACCACAATTTTTTTATTAAAGGGGTTTATTTTTAAAGGGAAAGTATAATTAGTAAATGACCTATAGTGTAAAATATTTTTTTTCACCATATCACAATTTTTAAAAACCATTTACACAGTTTTATAAGAATTTTCAGCATACTCGTTATCATCAGAGACAGGATTACAATGACTGAAAGCACCTCTATATACAGCATCAGCCATCACAATAGGTGAGGTCACAGTTCTTTAAAAAAAATAAAAACTGCACACGCTCATTAGATGTGTCAAAGGAAAAAAAGGGGCGGAGCCTGCTCATTGCTGCTAATGTTCATGTGCTGTTTCCAGAAATTAGTCTAAAAGCCTCGAAAATTACAAGACTTTATAGTAAATATTTTGATATCAAGAAAAAAAAATGATGGTTTATTTTTTGGGTAACACATTCCCTTGAAGGACAGTTGTCTTATGGTCTTATGGCAAGAGACTCCTTACCTGACTTGTTTGACGATAAAGTATAAAACCAAGGAGAGACCCAGCATCCCCAGGAACGCTCCAAACACAAGACCCAGAGTTTTACCTTTAAAGGGGAGGAAAAAAAATAATTTTTTTTTTTTTTTTAAATATTAATTTTCAACTACCGTATATACTCGTGTATAAGCCGACCCCCCTACTTTTGCCCCCAAAACCTGGGAAAATCTATTGACTCGTGTATAAGCCGAGGGTGGACCCTAGCACAAGTATACAGCCCCCAGCAGTGTGGTATACACCAGTCCCAGAGGTAGATACAGCAGCCCCAGTGGTAGTATACACGCAGCCCCAGTAGTATATACAGCCCCAGTGGTATATACAGCCCCAGTGGTAGTATAGACGCAGCCCTAGTAGTATATACAGCCCCAGTGGTAGTATACAGGGCCCCAGCAGTATATACAGCCCCAGTGGTAGTATACAGGGCCCCAGAGGTATATACAGCCCCAGTGGTAGTATATACAGCCCCAGTGGTAGTATACAGGGCCCCAGCAGTATATACAGCCCCAGTGGTTTATACAGCCCCAGTGGTAGTATATACAGCCCCAGTGGTAGTATACAGGGCCCCAGAGGTATATAGCAGCCCCAGTGGTAGTATACAGGGCCCCAGCAGTATATACAGCCCCAGTGGTTTATACAGCCCCAGTGGTAGTATATACAGCCCCAGTGGTAGTATACAGGGCCCCAGAGGTATATAGCAGCCCCAGTGGTAGTATATACAGCCCCAGTGGTAGTATATACAGCCCCAGTGGTAGTATACAGGGCCCCAGCGGTTTATACAGCCCCAGTGGTAGTATATACAGCCCTAGTGGTAGTATACAGGGCCCCAGAGGTATATAGCAGCCCCAGCGGTAGTATACAGGCAGCCCCAGTAATGCAGGGCCCCCCCAGCGTCTCTCCGGTCACCTGTAAAGGAAACTATACTTATCACAGTGCTCTGTCCGCGCCCGCTCGCACCCGCTCTCAGCTGCCGACCGCGATCCTCCATCTTGCGTCTTCTTTCTTCCTGTTTCCTGTGCTCGTCGCAGGGAATGACGTCATTGCCCGCGACGAGCACAGAAACAGGAAGAAGACGCAAGATGGAGGATCGCGGTCGGCAGCTGCGAGCGGGCGCGGACAGAGCACTGTGATAAGTATAGTTTCCTTTACAGGTGACCGGAGAGACGCTGGGGGGCCCTGCATTACTGGGGATGCGGGGGCTGCTGTATACCGATGTATACATCGGTATGTACCGATGTATACATCGGTATACAGCACTGACTCGCGTATAAGCCGAGGGGGGTACTTTTCAGCCCAATTTTTGGGCTGAAAAACTCGGCTTATACGCGAGTATATACGGTATTTCCTTTTGTACTGTACGATAATAAAGGGACATTACCTGTAGTCAAACCCGGATCTGTAAGAGAAAAAGAAAGGAAGAACAATTACAAATATATATCAGATCTGTACAAGTATCTGGAAGGTTTTAGCGCCTTCTACTTCGTAGTGGCCATTCTTGGTACTGCATCTCCTACTAGTGATTGGGATCTCGGGTCTCAGTCTGATACTCCATAAATATATCCCTTTAAGTTTGGATAGTATGATATGTTTAGATATAGTTAAAGCTGAGTCCTGCTACACTTATATTGCAGGAACAGTAGGTTCATCAAAAGTTGGAATTGCAGAGCTGTCAGACCAGTCCAAAAATAGAGGTGTAGGGTCGGTAGGCTCTGCAGTTCCAAATATAGATGGGCCTTCTGTCCCTACACATCTACATATGTATGTCCCAATAGAGCTGCAATTTAAACAAGAGATGACCCTTCGGTCCTTATCTACATAAAGTATTATAACTCCATAATTTCAGATAGAGATGACCTTACTGTACCTACACATCGATATATATGATATTGTCAAACATATCTGCAATTTCAATTAGAGATGACCCTACTGTTCTTATCTACATATGGTATGTTCCAACAGCTCCATAATTTCAGCTAGAGAAGACCCTACTGACCCTAAACATCTACTATGGTTTCGTCCAACAACTCCTTAATTCCAGCCACAAATAACTATATTTTCCCTACACACCTGCTTATGGTATGATTCAACAACTCCGTAATTCCAGCTAGAGATGATCCTTCTGTCCCTACACATCTACATAAGGTAAGGTCCAACAACCCTACAATTTCAGCTATAGATGACTCTACTATCTTTTCACATCTAAATGTAGTATTGTCCAACATGTCTGCAATTTAAAATAGAGATTACCCTACTGTCCCTACACATCTACATATGGTATTGTCCAATACATCTGCAATTTCAACTGGGGATGACCTTATTGTCCCTAAATATCTACTTATAATATCGTCAAACAATTCATCAATTTCAGCTAAAGATGACCCTACTGTCCCTACACATCTTTTAATGGTATGGTCCTACAACTACGCAATTCCAGCTAGAGATGATACTTCTGTCTGAACACATCTTTTTATGGTATGGTCAAACAACTCTGCAATTTCAGCTAGAGATGACCCTACTTTCCCTTCATGTCTAAATATTGTATGGTCCAACAACTCTGCAATCCCAGCTAGAGATAACCTTACTCCCCTTCATTTATGGAATGGTTTAACAATTCTGCAATTCCAGTTAGAGATTACCCTACTGTCCCTACACATCTGCTTATTGTATGGTCAAACAACTCTGCCATTCAAGCTAGAATTGACCTTAACTTCCCTTTACATTTACATACAGTATTGTCAAACATATCTGCAATTTCAACTATAGATGACCCTACTGTCATTATCTACATTTCCATAACTGCAAATCCATTATTCCAGCTGGAGATGACCCCACTGTCCCTACCCATCAACATATGATATGATCCAAAAACGTTGCAATTTTATCTATAGATGAGCAGGTCCAATCGGTTATATTGCTCCTGTTCACAGTATGATGATGTGTGCAGCCTTACGTATCATAAAGGAGGAATATACAGTCCTCTGGTTGAGCGGCTGGGGGTCCCGCACGTTGCTCTGCAGGATGACTGATGGAGAACTGGCTTTGGTAGAATAAAGCATCGTCTGAAGTCTCTCCATCTAAAAGTCACAAATGATAACATTAAAAATGGTCGTCCATGACCAACATCTACAGCTGCTTACCTGGGAGGGGTTCTGGACTCACCTGAGACACTGAGATCCGGACTTTGTTATTGAAGACAGTCCACACCACGCTCTCGTAGCAGGGTGGGGTGGTCAAGGAGCCCCCGTATCGGAAATAGTGGTCCAGACCGTCAGGAAGCAATGCCTCGATATTGAACGGTGGGATGGACACACTCTGATCTGCCGGAGACATGTCTGATGTCAGTATGGGGGGACCCGGGGCGGAGGAGCCGTGTGACATATCTCTGACCCTTCATACCTGCATAGGTGACCTTATCCAGGTAGCTGATGATATTCCCGTAGGCTGCGTTCTCTTCACTTCCAGTCTCTATTAGGATCCCCAGTACGGCCAGTCCGTTCGGCTTGCTTATGGCTTCGTTGATGTTTGGAAATTTGTCCGAGTTGTAATGCACGATGTGCAACTGGAGAGGAAGAAAAACATGATAAAAATCCACATTATTGCATGTATAAACTGATAAGAAGTTGTGATTACCTGAAGAGGCCACTAGGGGGAGCACAGTGTATACAGATTTATCATTGACTTCTATGGAGTAGTGTAACCTTGAGAGCTCCTCCTAGTGGTGTCTGCAGGGAATCTGGAACTTTGTGTCATAAAGATGATGTTCCCATAAGTAAGGATCCATATAGGTAAACATGCAAACTAAGGGGTAACCCTGTAAGCCCTGGTCATACATGGAGTACCAAGAGGCTGACAGGATAATTCCATATGTTACACTGATGGGATGCTACAATTCTGCAGAATGGGATGTGGAGGGGATGATTTGCTGACGCCACTGTCTGAGTTATTAAGTGCTCTTTGTTCTGTGAGCTCAGAGCGGTATGGGGCGGCCGTCCGCAGAGCCTAAGCACATTCCTGCAATCAGCAGAAGAGACCCTGCAGCTCTGTAATCCTTATGGGGTTACTGAACTAGAAAACTGACCGACTGTGAAACAGAGCAGGTTAACATTTTCTAAATAAGAATCATTAAAGCAATCACAGTTATCTCCTGTATTATACTTCAGAGCTGTGCTCACTATTCTGCTGGTGCAGTCACTGTGTACATAGATTACATTACTGATCCTGAGTTACCTCCTGTATTATACTCCAGAGCTGCACTCGCTATTCTGCTGGTGCAGTCACTGTGTACATACATTACATTACTGATCCTGAGTTACCTCCTGTATTATACTCCAGAGCTGCACTCACTATTCTGCTGGTGGAGTCACTGTGTACATACATTACATTACTGATCCTGAGTTACCTCCTGTATTATACTCCAGAGCTGCACTCACTATTCTGCTGGTGCAGTCACTGTGTACATACATTACGTTACTGATCCTGAGTCACCTCCTGTATTATACTCCAGAGCTGCACTCACTATTCTGCTGGTGCAGTCACTGTGTACATACATTACATTACTGATCCTGAGTTACCTCCTATATTATACTCCAGAGCTGCACTCACTATTCTGCTGTGCAGTCTGTGTAATACATTAATTTGAGCCGAGTTACTCTGTTTATCAGAGCTCACTCACTATTACTGTGCAGTCACTGTGTACATACATCCTGATCCTGGTTACCTCCTGTATTATACTCCAGAGCTGCACTCACTATTCTGCTGGTGCAGTCACTGTGTACATTCTGATCCATACATTACTCCAGAGCTGCGCTCACTTCATAGGTCCAATGTCAGGCTGTTTGGTGGTGACTTGTTGATCAGCTCTGGAGCAATTTACAGACAGAACAAGTCTTTTTTCCTTGGTTTGGGGTATTTCACACCTGCATCCTGGGACGGATCTGATCCTATTAGCACAGAGGTTATTCTTCCATAGTCTGGATCTGGCTGAGCTGTTGGCAGCAAAAACGGGATAAACATTTCCTACAAAGATTTACTTGATGTGAAATGCTACAAACCGTGTGATAAGATTATGAGCTTCCACACATTAGAGGCCCTGACATTTCCATATCTAAGGCGGAAGCTTAATCCTTCACCTTTCACATACAGCTGTGGCAAAAATGAAGAGACCACTGCAAAATCTTCAGTTTCTCTGATTTTTCTTTTTCTTGGTAAATAATGTTTATACTGTGTCAGCCAGTAGATAGAGAAATATTAGAATGTGAGAGTCCTCAGTGGTTCAGCCTGATGAAGAGGCCTTAGTGTCCCGACAGCTTGCTTTGCTTACCATCTTTTTAGTTCGCCATTAAAAGGTATCAACCACTGAGGACTCTCAGATTCTAATATTTTTGTCTTTATATGTATATTTTTAATAAAATGACATTGTTCTTTTATTCTATAAACTACTGACAACATGTCTCCAAAATTCAAAGCTAAAAACTTTGTATTTTTTGCAGCAAATGAGAAATCATCAAATAATAAAAAAGAAACATCAGACCTGAAATAATGCAAAGAAAATAAGTTCAGATTCATTTACAAACAACAATACTCATGGTGTAACTCAGGAAGAGTTCAGAAATCAATATTTGGTGGAATAACCATGATTTGTAATCACAGCTTTCATGTGTCTTGGTCGCTTTCCACCAGTCTATCACGCTGCTTTTGGGTGACCTTATGCCACTCCTGGCACAATAATGTAAGCAGTTCTTCATTGTTTGATGGCTTGTGACTATCCATCTTCCTCTTGATTACATTCCAGAGGTTTTCAGTGGGGTTCAGGTCTGGAGATTGGGCTGGCCATGCCAGGGTCTTGATGTGGTGCTCCTTCATCCACACATTGATTGATCTAGCTGTGTGGCATGGGGCATTGCCAACTGGAAAAACCAGTCCTCAGAGTTGGGGAACATTGCCTGAGCAGAAGGAAGCAAGTGTTTTTGAAGGATAACCTTGTATGCAGCTTGATTTATACGTCCTTCGCATAGATTAACCTGCCCAATTCCAGCCTTGCTGAAGCATCCCCAGATCATCACCAATCCTCCACCAAAATTCACAGTAGGTTGTGTGCCTCTCCAGGTCTCTGTCTAACCATTAGATGACCAGGTGTTGGGCAAAGCTGAAAATTAGACTCCTCAGAGAGGATGACCTTACTCCAGTCCCCTATGGTCCAATCCTTATGGTCTTTGGCAAACTTCAGCTTGGCTCTCCTTTGCTTCTCATTGATGAATGGCTTTTTTCTAGCTTTACATAACTTGAGCCCTGCCGTGAGCCTAGGAGCCTGTTATGAACTGTTCTTGCTGTGCACTTCACCCCAGCTGCCATTTGCCATTCTTTTTGTAGGTCGCTTGCTATCATCCTGCGGTTGCTGAGTGACATTTGAATAAGATGACGGTCATGCTAGACAGTCGATTTCACCCTCTGCCGGTCTGTAGCTTTGTTGTCCCCAATGTCTGATGCTTGACCTTGTTGTAATGGACTGCCATCTTTGAAATTTTAAGGATGGAGGCAACATGATGCTCACTGTATCCCTCAGCTAGTAAAGCCAGAATTGAGCCCTTCACTACCTCACTCAAGACTTTTCTTTTCAACTCCTTTGGCATGGTTAAAAGTTATTTTTTCATTCAAATTGTTTTTGGCTATTCCTAGCACTTTGTTTTGCCATCCGGCTTGTCCTATCGCAAGAATATTGTGAAGACCACAGCAGTGTTTGTTAGGGTGCCGTCACAAGCTTCAATTTCCTGAACGATATTGTTAGCGATCACATGCACGCGCGATCGCTAACAATATCATTCACATCGTTGGTGAGCTGTTGCACAGGCAGACTCACCAACGATGTGGACCAGCGAGATCGCTGGTAACCATGGTACACATCGGGTAACTAGGCGCCGCGCGGCGCTTGGTAACCCGAAGTTTACCATAGTTACCATCTCCCAGCATAGGCTCTGCCGCTGGGAGATGGATCATTCCGGTGTCAAACACCACAATGATGCAGATTGATCAAGTGACTATCGGTTGATTTGAGCTCCGGCTCACAAATCTGAGATCAAGCATTCAAGCGATTTTACATTGTAAAATCGCTTGATTACACGCAGCGACACACAAACGATATCGCTTAAGCGATCAAAAAGCAGATCACTTAAGCGATATCATGCAGGAAATTGAAGCGTGTAACGGCACACTTATGGCGGGTTTACACGCCGCGATATCGGCGTCCAACTCCGACCCAACTCCGACAAAAAGTCACGTGGGTTGCGAGTTGGACCCGATATCGGGCGCTCGTTGTATGGTTTGAGCGTACAACGCGATGCTGGAACGATGCCAAAACGATATCGGGGTTGAATAGCCGAGCTATTCAACTCCCCGATATCGCATGGCCGTTGTAGCAGCATCGCAGCGTGTGACAGCCCAACTTCGATCTGTACGCTGACGCTACCCATTAACTCCCATGTTAAATGGTCGTTACTGGGTTGGTGGGCGTACACATCGGAGGGACGTTGTTTCCCGATATCGCAGCGTGTAAACCGCCGATGCGATATCGGTAAAAGGGCTGAAAAAATGCGCGCTCCCGCGCCGTTGCTTCCGATATCGCCGCGATATCGGGACGTGTAACCCCACCATTATACTTTCCCTCATTAAATAAGATTTGGTTCAGGTGATCACCTAATCAGAAGCACATCAAGTAGAATGAGGTGGACTTTGATTGGAATTCAACTGACACTGGAATGATGGCTGTCAGACATGTAGAGAAAACTGTGCAGTGGTCTCTTCATTTTTGCCAGAGCTGTATATGGACGAAACCTGTTACTGCCACACATTCTCTAATACCTAAGGGCAGTATTATAGTAGTTATATTCTTGTACATAGGAGCAGTATTATAGTAGTTATATTCTTGTACATAGGAGCAGTATTATAGTAGTTATATTCTTGTACATAGGGGCAGTATTATAGTAGTTATATTCTTGTACATAGGAGCAGTATTATAGTAGTTATATTCTTGTACATAGGGGCAGTATTATAGTAGTTATATTCTTGTACATAGGGAGCAGTATTATAGTAGTTATATTCTTGTACATAGGGAGCAGTATTATAGTAGTTATATTCTTGTACATAGGAGCAGTATTATAGTAGTTATATTCTTGTACATAGGGAGCAGTATTATAGTAGTTATATTCTTGGACATAGGAGCAGTATTATAGTAGTTATATTCTTGTACATAGGAGCAGTATTATAGTAGTTATATTCTTGTACATAGGCGGCAGTATTATAGTAGTTATATTCTTGTACATAGAGCCAGTAGTATAGTAGTTATATTCTTGTACATAGGAGCAGTATTATAGTAGTTATATTCTTGTATACAGGAGCAGTATTATATCAGAAAAAATACGGTGATTTATGCAATAAAAGATTAAATTTTATTGAAAAATATTAAAATAGTACATACATAAATTGTGTGTTACTAATAAGGTTTAAATAGGAGTACAAATATATCAACAATGACAAAACTAATTTTTATACAAAACTGTGTAATAAGTATATAGTATAGATCTGCAAATACACCCTATACATTAAAAAGTGATCTTCCCAAATAATTCTATAAACAAAAAACAAAAAAATGTTTATAGAATTATTTGGGAAGATCACTTTTTAATGTATAGGGTGTATTTGCAGATCTATACTATATACTTATTACACAGTTTTGTATAAAAATTAGTTTTGTCATTGTTGATATATTTGTACTCCTATTTCAACCTTATTAGTAACACACAATTTATGTATGTACTATTTTAATATTTTTCAATAAAATTTAATCTTTTATTGCATAAATCACCGTATTTTTTCTGATATCATTTAATCTGGGTGAGCAAACTCTTTTTCCGTGAATTAGTTGGATGATTATAAGGTAAGAAAGTATCATCATCTTCTGTACTAGCCTAATTCTGGTGTATAGGAGCAGTATTATAGTAGTTATATTCTTGTACATAGGGGGCAGTATTATAGTAGTTATATTCTTGTATACAGGAGCAGTATTATAGTAGTTATATTCCTGTGCATAGGGGCAGTATTGTAGTAATTATATTCTTGTACATAGGGGCAGTATTATAGTAGTTATATTCTTGTACATAGGGGGCAGTATTATAGTAGTTATATTCTTGTACATAGGAGCAGTATTATAGTAGTTATATTCTTGTATATAGGGGCAGTATTATAGTAGTTATATTCTTGTACATAGGAGCAGTATTATAGTAGTTATATTCTTGTATACAGGAGCAGTATTATAGTAGTTATATTCCTGTACATAGGGGCTGTATTATAGTAGTTATATTCTTGTACATAGGAGCAGTATTATAGTAGTTATATTCTTGTAAATAGGAGAAGTATTAAAGTAGTTATATTCTTGTATATAGGAGCAGTATTATAGCAGTTATATTCTTGTACATAGCGGCAGTATTATAGTAGTTATATTCTTGTACATAGGAGCAGTATTACATTAGTTATATTCTTGTACATAGGAGCAGTATTATAATAGTTATATTCTTGTACATAGGAGCAGTATTATAGTAGTTATATTCTTGTACATAGGAGCAGTATTATAGGAGCTATTATATTCTTGTACATAGTGGCAGTATTATAGTAGTTATATTCTTGTACATAGGAGCAGTATTACAGTAGTTATATTCTTGTACATAGGAGCAGTATTATAGCAGTTATATTCTTGTACATAGGAGCAGTATTATAGTAGTTATATTCTTGTACATAGGGGCAGTATTATAGTAGTTATATTCTTGTATATAGGAGCAGTGTTATAGTAATATATTCTTGTACATAGGAGCAGTATTATAGTAGTTATATTCTTGTACATAGGGGCAGTATTATAGTAGTTATATTCTCTGTATATAGAGGCAGTATTATAGTAGTTATATTCTTGTACATAGGGGCAGTATTATAGTAGTTATATTCTTGTACATAGGAGCAGTATTATAGTAGTTATATTCTTGTACATAGGGGACAGTATTATAGTAGTTATATTCTTGTACATAGGGGCAGTATTATAGTAGTTACTGTATATTCTTGTACATAGGAGCAGTATTATAGTAGATATATTCTTGTACATAGGGGCAGTATTATAGTAGTTATATTCTTGTATATAGGGCAGTATTATAGTAGTTATATTCTTGTACATAGGGGCAGTATTATAGTAGTTATATTCTTGTACATAGGAGCAGTATTATAGTAGTTATATTCTTGTACATAGGAGCAGTATTATAGTAGATATATTCTTATACAACGGGGCAGTATTATAGTAGTTATAATCTTGCACATAGGTGCAGTAGTATAGTAGTTATATTCTTGTATATAGGGGAAGTATTATAGTAGTTATATTCTTGAACATAGGGGCGGTATTATTTATAGTAGTTATATTTTTGTACAGAGGGCCAGCATTATAGTAATTATATTGCTGTGCATAGTGGAGGTATTATAGTAGTTGTATTGTTGTGCATAGGGGAGGCAGTATTAAATCCATGGAGTACAAGATTATAGTAATATTATAGTACTTAGTTGTGCCCACTGGGGGCAGTATTACACCATACCTCGGCAGGTGATATTTTCCCGTCTAGCTGGTGCTCTGACCCTCCTGGGTTGGCTGTGCTCCCCCAGTGAAGGTGAAGCTGGATAGCTGTATAATTGTTTGGCAGTCCACGAAGTCGCATTGTTGGCGGTAGAGAGAGTTTTACTGGAGTAAATAAGAGCATAGTGGTTAATTATTACACCGCTAGTGTTATTTTGTCCAGACTATTTATTTTCTATGGGGACAGCCTGTGTATATTTATGTGCAGCTTTGTAATGACTCCCCTCATCACCTACACCTCCACTGTAGAGGACAGGTGGTCCATAGGGTCGTATGTTTAAGAACAGGTTACTGTTTGTTTTTTCCCCTACAATTCGTCAATTCTAGCCTTTTATCGGTCCCCAGCCCCCTCCTCCTGTACAAAAGGCTTCTTCTCACCCTTTACACACTCATTCAATGTCCCTTTTTATCGCCGGCACTTCCATCTCCCCTGCCACACTCTATTCTGTCTCTTACAAAGTGACAATTGTCCCCGTGGCCTCATCTCCTCATAGAGCCTCTCATCCCGGATTCCTCCTCCAGGATCTGGGCCAGCCGAGCCTTTTGTTTTCATCTCCTTGTGCCAAGATCAACCAGCGAAATATATGTCACCAGCCCGTCTCATCCTCACATATTTTGAATGCTTTATGGTGACCATCTTTCGCTTAATCCAAACATCAATACAGTGAACATGGGTGGGAGGCACGTCTTGCAAGCATTCAAACCCACCCACACCTGACAAGGGGATTTATTAGCGCCTGTCTGACATTACTATAGCATTAGCTATGCAATAAGGCCAATAACAGAAAACAAAGGAGCACATTTCTAATTTAAAGGGTTATTCCCATTTTTATATATGGTCATTGTCAGCTAGCGCTTGGAAAAACAAGCACTTTTGCAATTTACTCCTTCTTAAAATTTGCAGCCGTTCTTGAGATATTAACACTTTTCTATTGCTTACAATTGTTGCCATGGAGACCGACCACTGCTGCTGTCTAGATTCTAAGTACTGTGCTGAAGATGGCGGCTATTAGGAGATAACAGCGCTCTTTAGTGACCCTAGCCAGCTTCAAAACCATGCTTATAATTTCAGTAGAACATAACTTGCAAGCACATTGCATATTCTGCTATGTAGCAGCGGTGGTTGGTGTTCAAGGCAACAGGTTGTAAATAAAAGAAAGATGTTAATATCTCAAGAACGGCTGTAAATTTTAAGAAGCAGTAAATTGCAAAAGTGCTTGTATTTCAAAGCACTATCTGAAAATATGCATATGTAAAAAGAAAACAACCCTTTAAATTAGAAATGTGTTCCTCTGTTCTCTGTTATCAGCCTGACAATACTGATTTTCAAACATGGGAATAACCCTTTTAAGGTTGTTGGTATCATTCCTGTGCCGACTAAAAGGAATGTGACCTTGTAGATGGAGCACATTCCCTGGCTCATCTTCCGCTGGGAGAATCAGCGGGAATACAACTACTCCGTTTCCATAAACCGTAATGGAAATATACAGCAGTGTCACCAGTGACCATGTAACATTATATATTCCCAGTGCCAGGTTTCGCAGCATTCAAGTGAATGGGAATGAGATGTGATACCAGGCACGGCCCATAGCTAATGGGGGGCGCTGTTTCCCAACATCTGCTGTACATGGTCAACATAGGAACTGAGCCTGCTCCATACACTGCAGGTGTCGGCTGTACTATACAGCAGGCACCTGCCTCTTACAGCAGCAGTAGTCCTAGCTCAGTCTCTGACAGTGGGATTTAAGTGCCAAAATCTAGGTGGCACCGATTCAGGCCTATATTGCACCCCTACCAGCCTGGCCTTATAGGAGAACATTAATGCCATCGCATACTGCAATACCATGGTATGGTGCTATATTTTCATTGCAGAGTCAAGCCATAAGTGCAAGTCATTGCAGACACAAGTCTTCTAAAAGGGTTAAAAATTAAAACAAAAATGTCCAAAAAGTTTTTAAAAATATTAACTTAAAAGAACACGAGTTTATTCATCCCACTTACATAAAAAATATATTAGAATTATATATCATATCAAAATAATATTTGGTATCCCCATGACTGCAAAAATCCGGATTATCAAAGTAAAAAATGTATTTAATCTGTATGATAAATGCCATAAATCCCTAAAAATATTGAAATGGCAAAATCACAGTTTTCCCCACTAAACATACTGTATGTCATGTTAAAAATTAGGCATTATAAGGGTAAAAAGAACCAAAAGCACAAGAAAAAAAAGGAATCATAATTTATTTAGGTTTAAACTCTTCCAAAATGTGGGGTTTAAACATTTGAAGGAACAGTCTCATTAATTTGACAGATAAATATGGTATAAACATGAAATAATCATAACTAGGCCTCAATTAGTAAGACTGTCTTTGTTGTCCTGAGCAACCAATCAGAGCCAAGCTTCCATTTTTCAAACTGCTGTAGAAAAATGAGAGGCATTCTCTGATTGGTTGCTATGGGCAGCACAGTTTAGTTACTAGGCAGTGGAAAGTGTTGAGGCCTAAAATGATTTGTGAGGAAGATCAATGGTCGCCATCTTGGACAATGTCTAATTGACTTCATTGTGTCCAGTCAATCATCAAACACAATAAGAAAGGCTAATTAGTATAAGATAGTCAACAACAATAGTGTTGTTAATGGTCGCTTATCTTCTTAATGGCTAATAAAATGGAGTTGGTTGTTGTCCATTGTTATCAGTCATTTAGGAGGAAGGCGGGAGATATTTGGACTTCTAGTTAACAAAGGAAGCCATACTTATCTGGTGAAACTTCCTATACAGCCATTCTATTCAATGGTCTACATATAGATTCAATCCCTTTAAGGACTTGTGTTTCTAGTGGAAGTTCCTCCAGGAACAAGTGGGGACATAGCTGTTCCATGGGTATAAATAGTATAGTCAGCTGGTGACCACCCAGTTTTGCCCACACAAGTCCAATATGGCCACCTTGATCTATAGCCGCTTGATCTGTAGCCATTATTTACTTTTGCCAAAAATACCCATGAACAGATGTAATAGGTCAGCTAAAGGAAGCGATCTCGGGACATCAGCTTTAATTTAGGAGCCACCAATTTCAGCCATATTGAAAATGACCATTTAATTATTTTTCCAAACATGGAGGTTGAGACCTGAAGTAATTAGTGCTAGTGGGAACATGGAGGACTTGATCGTTCAATGGATTGTTGCAGTATGTAGTCTAAATAATGATCCCCAATGAAGCACAGGCCATGGTGGTACTTCATAGAAGGACCAAGATGGCGGTGACAGGGGTCTTCTCAGAAGGCTCCAGAATGGCATGGGGACACATCGGCACCCCACCATTGTGTCTTTGGGGCCATCACTTATGTTACTGTCAGAGATTGACATTAAATGGTTAAACAGCCGTGATCGGAGCTCACTCCGGTCACTGCGGTTCTAGAGTCAGCCACCACCGCCTTGGATTGAGGGGCTCAGCTCATAAGTCCGCTCCATAGGAATGTACCCAACCTGTAACCGAAATCTACAAAACAGGTCGTAAGTAGTGATGAGCGAGCACTACCATGCTCAGTACTCGAAGGGAGAAGATCAGACGGCACACCTTGAGTGCCAAGTGAGTCACACCCGTCCAGGTGTCCGAGCTCCAGAGCATGGTAGTACTCACTCATTACTAGTTATAAGGGGTTTAGAATATGAATTGTAATCACTAAACAGCCCCATCCCAGCCTTAAGTTTATGTATAATATTGCCGCTCAGTCCCCTTCACTGGAGCTGAGCCACAGTACCAGACCAGTCCTATTGATAGTTGTGGCGCTGTTTCTAGAAGCAAGCTGCCATGTTTTTCTAATCCTCAACCACACTCCAAAAACAAAAGGTAATTCCATTGTCTATGACAGCGCAGAAGAAAAAAAAAATCCATTACAGAGCTGGATGTGAGCCGAGGTATGACGAAGCATCTTTATACGGATAAAATATCATTCATTTCAGTAGTGGAAAAAGAAATATTAATCTAAACTAATGGAAAATGCCTCAATGCGGCCAAATTCTTAACACTTTTCCCTGAGTATTATTAAGGAATATTATCCAGGTCTTATCAAAATGTATGGAGTAATACCACTGATATGTCCAGTGCCCACATAATACTAGTATACAGTGTCCATATAATACTACCATGTGCCATGTAATACTACCATATAATGCCCATGTAATACTACCTGTATAGTGCCTACATACTACTACCATAGTGTGTTAAGTTAACTCTACCATACAGTGCACACATAACACTACCATGTAGTGCCCACGTAATACACGCTACCATACAGTGTCCACATAATAGTACCATATAATGCCCTTGTAATACTACCATACAGTGCCAAGGTAACACTACCATACAGTATGCACACACTACCATACAATGCTCATCTAATATTGCCATACACAGCCAATATAATATTGCCATACACTTCCAATATAACATTGCCATACACTGCCAATATAATGCTACTATATAGTGATCACTTAATATACCATTCACTGCCCACATAATACTGCTATACTCTGCCCACATAACACTCACAAACACTGAAAAAAATAATACTGCCATACACTGAATTAATAATATTGTCATACACTACCAAAATAATACCAAACACTGAAAAAAATAGTAATACCATGTTTTATTTATTATTTTTAAATAAAATATGGCAGTATTATTTTTTCAGTATTTGTTATATATTTGCCACCTAGTTTCCTTACTGTACATTGCCCATATAATACTGCCATATAATGAAGCCAAGTCCTGCGCCATTTACCTGTGTGCCCGTTGTTACTGAGGGTGAAGGGCGCAGTGCCCGGCAAGCTGTATCCCTCTGGGCGGATGGGTGGTAAGGTGCCATCATAAGACGAATCTGCCGTATTAATATTGATGGGTGACTGAGCCGTCCCCCCACAGTCTGGATAAGACGCGGCCCAGTGCTCCTGCCCGTGGTCACCTGGAAGAGAAAACCATGAGTGAGGGCAAGAGGACTCCAATATATCAGGCTGCATATCAGCTGCTTAAAGGGGAACCGCACCGAACAGGGGAAA
This sequence comes from Allobates femoralis, assembly GCA_033576535.1. Classification (NCBI taxonomy): domain Eukaryota; kingdom Metazoa; phylum Chordata; class Amphibia; order Anura; family Aromobatidae; genus Allobates; species Allobates femoralis. The sequence continues at coordinate 95,876,575 of JARQOC010000012.1, read as the reverse complement.
TGGATGCAGATCTGACCCCTACCTTCCTCTAGAACATGGGGGTCTGGGGTGGTCACTAGAATGACCAATACTGTGCTGCGTGCGGAGGTCCTCTGTATAAGCGGTGGACTGTGTACAGAATATAGGGTCAGGGGGTACAATGAGGGACCTCAGCCCCCTCTTACATAGGATGCAGGTATAATTAGGGGAATCACAGACATCAGAGGAGCAAATGAAGCGAAAAGGAACGGAAAATTAGGGCTTCCGACCGGACACGGGCCACATGACCCTCGCAGGGGGCGGATCACACATTATTAGTCCGACTGAGGCTGAACGTTCCAGCTATAACTAAGTCCAGATGAATATACACAAATGAGGACAAGTGGAAGGTCATAGGGCAGGCTCCTCAGCAGCACAGAGTGTTTCAGGAGAGGATCATGACAACTCCACTCATAGAAGGACAAGGCAAAAAAATGGAGAGATCACAGGTGGAGATCAGGAGGAGGAAGATCTCAGAGCAGCACAGAGTGAATCAGGAGAGAAGCATGCTGTGGGATACAGCGATTAATCCATTCATGTAATGAGCTAGGGTCAAGATCTGAGGTGTGGGATGATGGGACCCATTGATGGTGTCCTTTTAAATGGAACAATACCCCTTCCACCATTTCTTCACCCATCTCATAAAGTAATTTCTTGGGAAAATCTAGCAATAAAAGCATCAGTACATGACAGCTGCCCCTCCACTGTGTCCTCTCTATATGGCCGCCCTCCAGTTCCTGCATTGTTGGTGCTGACAGTGGTGGAGGGGCCTTCAGCTCATGGATGGTGGGCCATTTACATCTGAATGGACCCCATTCTCTCCAGGCTAATTTGGATTCAGGAAATGATCCCCCAGTTGTGAAGTAATAAGGATCTGGCCTCTTCCCTTGTGGAGATCCCGTTACCCCCCTCCTGACCACGCACATGAATTATATATCATAAGGCTGGGGACGCCTCTCATACTGTGGGATGCCTGCATCCAGCATATCATTCACCTTCACACAAGGATGCCCTAAATATAGATGGGACCCAAAAATAGTGCAGAGACTCATCACATACCAGGCCAGAAAGTGAGAAGCCCATTGTCTAGACCAAAGAATATTAGGGAGTGTTGAGAGAAGTGTGACTAGGGATCATGGGTAGCATGCCATGTCCTGCTGCTACCCAAGTATACACTTATCTCTGCCCACCCATATGGGCCCCAGACTCATCTCTCCTCACCCCTCCTCCCAATCTCATCTCTCCTCACCCCTCCTAACAGACTCATCTCTCGTCACCCCTCCTAACAGACTCATCTCTCCTCACCCCTCCTCCCAATCTCATCTCTCCTCACCCCTCCTCCCAGACTCATCTCTCCTCACCTTTCCTCCCAGACTCATCTCACCTCACCCCTCCTCCCAGACTCATCTCTCCTCACCCCTCCTAACAGACTCATCTCTCCTCACCCCTCCTCCCAGACTCATCTCTCTGCACCCCTCCTCCCTGACTCATCTCTCCTCACCCCTCCTCCCAGACTCATCTCTCCTCACCCCTCCTCCCAGACTCATCTCTCCTCACCCCTCCTCCCAGACTCTCTCTCCTCACCCCTCCTCCCAGACTCATCTCTCCTCACCCCTCCTCCCGACTCATCTCTCCTCACCCCTCCTCCCAGACTCATCTCTCCTCACCCCTCCTCCCAGACCTCTCTCACCTTCTCCATCTCATCCTCACCCTCCTCCCAGACTCATCTCTCTCACCCTCCTCCAGACTCATCTCTCCTCACCCCTCTCCCAGACTCATCTCTCCTCCCCCTCCTCCAGACTCATCTCTCCTCACCCCTCTCCCAGACTCTTTCTCTCCCTCCTATCCTCCTCCACCCTCTCCCAGACTCATCTCTCCTCACCCCTCCTCCCACTCATCTCTCCTCACCCTCCTCCCAACTCATCTCTCCCACCCCTCCTCCCAGACTCATCTCTCCTCACCCCTCTCCAGACTCATCTCTCCTCACCCCTCCCAGACTCTCTCTCCTCACCCTCCTCCCAGACTCTCTCTCTCACCCTCCTCCCAGACTCATCTCTCTCACCCCTCCTCCCAGACTCATCTCTCTGCACCCTCCTCCCGACTCATCTCTCCTCACCCCTCCTCCCAACTCCTACTCTCCTCACCCCTCCTCCCAGACTCATCTCTCCTCACCCTCCTCCCAGACTCATCTCTCTCACCCTCCTCCCAGACTCATCTCTCCTCACCCCTCCTCCAACTCATCTCTCCTCACCCTCCTCCCAGACTCTCTCTCCTCACCCTCCTCCCAGACTATCTCTCCTCACCCCTCCTCCCAGACTCTTCTCTACCCTCCTCCAGATCTCTCTCTCACCCCTCCTCCCAGATCATCTCTCCTCACCCCTCCCCGACTCTCTCTCTCACCCTCCCAGACTCATCTCTCCTCACCCTCCTCCCAGACTCATCTCTCTCACCCTCCTCCAATATTCTCCTCACCCCTCTCCCAACCTCTCTCCTCACCCTCCCCAGACTCTCTCTCCTCACCCTCCTCCCAGACTCCTCTCTCCTCACCCCTCCTCCCAGACCTCCTCTCTCACCCTCCTCCCAGACTCTCCTCCCCCTCCCAGCACTCCTCCCCCCCCCAGATCATCTCCTCCCCCTCCTCCCAGACTCATCTCTCTCCCCTCCTCCCAGACTCTCTCTCCTCACCCCTCCTCCCAATATCTCTCCTCACCCCTCCTCCCAGACTCCTCTTCTTCCCCTCCTCCAGACTCTCTCTCTCACCCCTCCTCCAACTCTCTTCCTCACCCCTCCTCCAGACTCTCTCCTCACCCCTCCTCCAGACTTCTTCTCCCCCTCCCTCCCGACTCTCTCTCCTCACCCTCCTCCCACACTCTCTCTCTCACCCCCTCCCACTCATCTCTCCTCACCCTCTCCAACTCATCTTCCTCACCCCTCCTCCAGACTCCTCTCCTCACCCCTCCTCCCAGACTCTCTCTCCCACCCCTCTCCCAACTCTCTCTCCTCACCCCTCCTCCCAGACTCACTCTCCTCCACACCCCTCCTCCCAGACTCTCTCTCTCACCCTCCTCCAGACTCATCTTCCTCACCCTCCTCCCAGACTCATCTCTCTCACTCCTCCTCCCCAGACTCATCTCTCCTACACCCTCCTCCCAGACTCCTCTCTCTCACCCTCCTCCCAGACTCCTCTCTCTCACCCTCTCCCAGACTCATCTCTCCTCACCCCTCCTCCCAGACTCATCTCTCCTCACCCTCCTCCCAGACTCATTCTCCTCACCCCTCCTCCCAGACTATCTCTCTGCACCCCCTCCCAGACTCATCTCTCCTCACCCTCCTCCCAGATCTCTCTCTCACCCCTCCTCCAGACTCCCTCTCCTCACCCCCTCCCAACTCATCTTCCCTCCCCTCCTCCCAGACTATTCTCCTCACCCTCCTCCCAGACTCTTCCTCACCCTCCTCCCAGACTCTCTCTCCTCACCCTCCTCCCAACTATCTCTCTCACCCCTCCTCCCAACTCATCTCTCTCCCCCTCTCCCAGACTCTCTCTCCCCCCCTCCTCCCAGATCATTCTCTCACCCCTCCTCCAGACTCATCTCTCTCACCCCTCCTCCCAGACTCATCTCTCCTCACCCTCCTCCAGATCCTCTCCCTACCCTCCTCCCAGATCATCTCTCTCACCCTCCTCCCAACTCATCTTCCCCCCCCTCCCAGACTACCTCTCCTACCCCTCCTCCCAGACTCATCTCCTCACCCCCTCCTCCCAGACTCCTCTCCTCACCCTCCTCCCAGACTCATCTCTCCTCACCTCCTCCCAGACTCATCTCTCCCCCCCCCCCACCCTCCTCCCAGACTCATCTCTCTCACCCCTCCTCCCAGACTCTCTCTCTCACCCCCTCTCCCAGACTCTCTCTCCTCCCCTCCTCCCAGACTCTCCTCTCTCCTCCCACCCCTCCCCAGACTCTCTCTCCTCACCCCTCCTCCCAGACTCATCTCTCTCCCCACCCCTCCTCCCCAGACTCATCTCTTCCTCCCCTCCTCCCAGACTCATCTCTCTCACCCCTCCTCCCAGACTCTCTCCCTCTGCCCTCCTCCCAGACTCACTCTCCTCACCCTCCTCCAGACTCATCTCTCCTCACCCCTCCTCCCAGACTCATCTCTCTCACCCCTCCCCAACTCATCTCTCCTCACCCCTCCTCCCCACTCATCTCTCCTCACCCTCCCTCCAGACTCATCTCTCCTCACCCCTCCTCCCAGACTCCTCTCTCCCACCCTCTCCCAGACTCATCTCTCCTCACCCCTCCTCCCAGACTCATCTCTCCTCACCCCTCCTCCCAGACTCATCTCTCCTCACCCCTCCTCCCAGACCCTCTCTCCTCACCCCTCCTCCAGACTCTCTCTCTCACCCTCCTCCCAGATCCTCACTCTCCTCACCCCTCCTCCCAGACTCATCTCTCCTCACCCTCCTCCCAGACTCCTCTCTCCTCACCCCTCCTCCCAGACTCTCTCTCCTCACCCCTCCTCCCAGACTCTCTCTCTCACCCCTCCTCCCAACTCATCTCTCCTCACCCCTCCTCCCCAGACTCATCTCTCCTCACCCCTCCTCCAGACTCCTCTCTCCTCACCCCTCCTCCCAGACTCATCTCTCTGCACCCCTCCTCCCAGACTCATCTCTCCTCACCCCTCCTCCCAGACTCATCTCTCTCACCCCTCCTCCCAACTCATCTCTCCTCACCCTCCTCCCACCTCATCTCTCTACCCCTCCTCCCAACTCATCTCTCCTCACCCTCCTCCCAGACTCATCTCTTCCTCACCCCTCCTCCCAACTCATCTCTCCTCACCCCTCCTCCCAGACTCATCTCCTCACCCCTCCTCCCAGACTCCATCTCTCCCACCCCTCCTCCCAGACTCATCTCTCCTCACCCTCCTCCCAGACTCATCTCTCCTCACCCCTCCTCCCAGACTCCTCTCTCTCACCCTCCTCCCAGACTCATCTCTCCTCACCCTCCTCCCAGACTCATCTCTCTCACCCCTCCTCCCAGACTCATCTCTCCTCACCCCTCCTCCCAGACTCATCTCTCACCTCACCCTCCTGCTCTCTCCCCACCCCTCCTCCCTCTCTCTACCCCTCCTCCCAGACTCACTCTCTCCTCACCCCTCCTCCCAGACTCATCTCTCCTCACCCCTCCTCCCAGACTCCTCTCTCCTCACCCCTCCTCCCAGACTCCATCTCTCCTCACCCCTCCTCCCAGACTCCTCTCTCCTCACCCTCCTCCCAGACTCTCATCTCTCCTCACCCCTCCTCCCAGACTCCTCTCTCTCACCCCTCCTCCCAGACTCATCTCTCCTCACCCCCTCAATCTCTCTCTGCACCCCTCCTCCAGACTCATCTCCCTCACCCTCCTCCAGACTCCTCTCTCCTGCACCCCTCCTCCCAGACTCATCTCTCTGCACCCCTCCTCCCAGACTCATCTCTCTGCACCCCTCCTCCCAGACTCATCTCTCCTCACCCCTCCTCCCAGACTCCTCTCTCCTCACCCCTCCTCCCAGACTCCTCTCTCTGCACCCCTCCTCCCAGACTCCTTTTCTCACCTCACCCCATCCTCTCCCACCTCTCCAGACTCATCTCTCCTCACCCCTCCTCCCAGACTCCTCTCTCCTCACCCCTCCTCCCAGACTCCTCTCTCTCACCCCTCCTCCCAGACTCCTCTCTCTGCACCCCTCCTCCCAGACTCATCTCTCCTCACCCCTCCTCCCAGACTCATCTCTCCTCACCCCTCCTCCCAACTCCTCTCTCCTCACCCCTCCTCCCAGACTCATCTCTCCTCACCCCTCCTCCCAGACTCCTCTCTCCTCACCCCTCCTCCTAGACTCCTCTCTTTGCACTTTAGACCCCAGACTCGCCCCCGGTCATCCTGCTCCTTGACATTCTTAGTTTTGTTCTTCCCCATCCACACATGTTATGTTCTGGGGTACATATAAAACCTCAATTCTCACCTGTATACGTCCATGAAGAACCTAAAGGGCAAAGAGAAAAGATTATGGTTAGCATCATCAAAGTCCACCACATACAACAAGTTTTCTGCCGTTTAGATGCCACAGAATTGAGAGTGGGCTGTATACCCAGATTTCTGCTCTTAAGGGCTCCTGGTGCATGGAGCTTTATGGTATTGGTCTCAAATCACTGTGATCTGCTCATCATCCTGTACTGTACCAATTCAAAAGGTTGGGAGGAGGAAACAAACCTATAACACTGTATTTTTAGGCCACAGACCTGCCAGAGGTTTAGTTGTAGCTTTCCTGCTCATGGGCCCCCAAAACGTCTAATTTTTGACATAGTAATATGGTGTTACAGGTTTGACCCCCATTTTTGAACTGGTAGACTCCGGTATGGTAAGACAATCTCAGTGATTCATGCCTTGCACCATACAGCTGCAAATCGGCTGATCACCCTGGAACATACCAATACAAGGAGAAGGGGCGATACATTTCTAAAACTCTGTTCCCACATCACAGAAGTGTTAGAAGTCGACCTAAGTTCACGATCATGACTTCAATGTATACCGGGCCAACGTTCCAAGTCTGGTGAATGATCAGTCGGGTGATGCATTAAATACAATCAGTCAGCTATTCAGCTCCTTGAATGGCCGCCATAATGTGACCTATCCTCTATGTATTAACCAATCCCTCAAGCCATCACTTCCTTCATCATCAGGGTCAAAGTCCATTTAAAGGGGCTATCCCATAAATAGCATTTACCCTGTACAAATAGGATACACCATAAGTGTCTGATCTCTGGGGTCTCGTGGTCCTGTGAAAGTTCCCAGTGTAAATGGAGCGCTACTGAGCATGTGCGACCACCACTCCTATACTCATGAATGGTCGCACATGCTCAGTAGTGATTGATAAAGGCTGTGAATTCAGCCTAAGGTGTTATTTTGAGGTTACTCCAGCCAAACAGCCCCTTTAAGAGAACGACTGCCCGCTGTAATGATGTCCTGGCATCAGAGGACAGAGAGGACGGAAAATATTTCAGCCAGTAATCAGCGTAAAACAAGAGCTGGTATTGTTGTCACCTCCTCCCCCACTAACAAGCTCTAATTACTGCAAGGAGGGCAACCAGGGACTAATGACCAACCAAAAACATGGCCACCATGTCACATAACTACAGCCTCACCTGCAATGGGCACATGGGGTATCCGACAGCACCAGGGAGGTTACTCTGAGTATCTAATCCCACCCTTTGTGATACTGTCTGCTGAGCTGTGTATCTAATCCTATCCTGTGTGATACTGTCTGCTGAGCTGTGTATCTAATCCTCTCCTTTGTGATCCTGTCTGCTGAGCTGTGTATCTAATCCTCTCCTGTGTGATCCTGTCTGCTGAGCTGTGTATCTAATCCTATCCTGTGTGATACTGTCTGCTGAGCTGTGTATCTAATCCTATCCTGTGTGATACTGTCTGCTGAGCTGTGTATCTAATCCTCTCCTGTGTGATACTGTCTGCTGAGCTGTGTATCTAATCCTATCCTGTGTGATACTGTCTGCTGAGCTGTGTATCTAATCCTCTCCTGTGTGATACTGTCTGCTGAGCTGTGCATCTAATCCTATCCTGTGTGATACTGTCTGCTGAGCTGTGTATCTAATCCGATCCTGTGTGATACTGTCTGCTGAGCTGTGTATCTAATCCTCTCCTGTGTGATACTGTCTGCTGAGCTGTGTATCTAATCCTATCCTGTGTGATACTGTCTGCTGAGCTGTGTATCTAATCCTATCCTGTGTGATACTGTCTGCTGAGCTGTGTATCTAATCCTATCCTGTGTGATGCTGTCTGCTGAGCTGTGCATCTAATCCTATCCTGTGTGATACTGTCTGCTGAGCTGTGTATCTAATCCTATCCTGTGTGATACTCTCTGCTGAGCTGTGTATCTAATCCTATCCTGTGTGATACTGTCTGCTGAGCTGTGTATCTAATCCTATCCTGTGTGATACTGTCTGCTGAGCTGTGTATCTAATCCTATCCTGTGTGATACTGTCTGCTGAGGTTTGTATCTAATCCTATCCTGTGTGATACTGTCAGTAGAGCTGTGTATCTAATCCTCTCCTGTGTGATACTGTCTGCTGAGCTGTGTATTTAACATTATCCTGTGTGATACTGATTGCTGAGCTGTGTATCTAATCCTCTCCTGTGTGATACTGTCTGCTGAGCTGTGTATCTAATCCTATCCATCCTGTGTGATACTGTCTGCTGAGCTGTGTATCTAATCCTATCCTGTGTGATACTCTCTACTGAGCTGTGTATCTAATCCTCTCCTGTATGATACTGTCTGCTGAGCTGTGTATCTAATCCTATCCTGTGTGATACTGTCTGCTGAGCTGTGTATCTAATCCTATCCTGTGTGATACTGTCTGCTGAGCTGTGTATCTAATCCTATCCTGTGTGATACTGTCTGCTGAGCTGTGTATCTAATCCTATCCTGTGTGATACTCTCTGCTGAGCTGTGTATCTAATCCTATCCTGTGTGATACTGTCTGCTGAGCTGTGTATCTAATCCTATCCTGTGTGATACTGTCTGCTGAGCTGTGTATCTAATCCTATCCTGTGTGATACTGTCTGCTGAGGTTTGTATCTAATCCTATCCTGTGTGATACTGTCAGTAGAGCTGTGTATCTAATCCTCTCCTGTGTGATACTGTCTGCTGAGCTGTGTATTTAACATTATCCTGTGTGATACTGATTGCTGAGCTGTGTATCTAATCCTCTCCTGTGTGATACTGTCTGCTGAGCTGTGTATCTAATCCTATCCTGTGTGATACTGTCTGCTGAGCTGTGTATCTAATCCTATCCTGTGTGATACTCTCTACTGAGCTGTGTATCTAATCCTCTCCTGTATGATACTGTCTGCTGAGCTGTGTATCTAATCCTATCCTGTGTGATACTGTCTGCTGAGCTGTGTATCTAATCCTATCCTGTGTGATACTGTCTGCTGAGCTGTGTATCTAATCCTATCCTGTGTGATACTGTCTGCTGAGCTGTGTATCTAATCCTATCCTGTGTGATACTCTCTACTGAGCTGTGTATCTAATCCTACCCCCTGTGGTACAGTGACTCAGCATAGAATATTTCAGCTTCAGTAACATATTATTCTGTATGCTCCTGATCCAGTATTGCTGGGTTGGTTGTGTGGTCTATTGTCCAGCAGTCAGGTTAGGGCTTCTTCACACCATGGTTTTGCTGATCTGGGGCTCTCCGGTGTGAACCCGACAGCCCCGGATCCGATTTCGGCCCCATAGTATCCCCCTATGGAGCCGGATGGCATTGTTTTGCCATTCGGTTTCCAGCTGTCCGGGAGGATGCTTGAGAATTCGGGTTTTTGTTTCGGACACATCACAGCTTGCTGCGATTTTCTGTCTAGGGCAAAGATCTGAACAAATCGGATCCTCCCGGATCCACCCAGATCTGGCACGATCCGGCGCCCCTTAACATGGGAGTCTATGGCACCGGCTCGCGCCGGATCCAACAGAGAATCAGGCCAGCTCCCAGAAACAGGGTGCTGAGGCTCAGTGCCGGCCGGAGCTGAACTTCAGCACGGTGGAGAGCTCCCCGCTGACATTTCAGCACCGTGGAGAGCTCCTACTAGCCGCGATTTTTACATTTCAGCAGGGGACAGCTCCTGAAGCTCCGATCTGCTGAGTCAGGCAGAAAACAGGACCAGAGGGAATATTGCCCTCCGGTTCTGTTCTGTCTGGGGATCTCAGGTTCTGTCTTGTGCTTTCTGCAAAACACCGGTCAGAACCTGACAGGGTAAAATCATGGTGTGAAGCCGGCGCCTTAGTCGTGCTGTGCTATTGACCAGAAGAGCCGGGTTGCTCTTGCAGTACTATTGTCCAGATGAGCCGGGTTGGTCACGAGGTGCTATTGACCAGAAGAGCCGGGTTGGTCACGAGGTGCTATTGTCCAGATGAGCCGGGTTGGTCACGTGGTGCTATTGTCCAGATGAGCCGGTTGCTTGTGTGGTTCTCTTGCCCAGCAGAGCCTGGTTAGTCGAGCAGTGCTGTTGTCCAGCAAAGCTGGGTTCCTCATGCGGTGCTATTGTCCAGATGAGCCGGGTTGCTCTTGCGGTACTGTTGTCCAGAAGAGCCTGGTTGGTCGTGTGGTGCTATTGTCCAGCAAAGCTGGGTTCCTCATGCGGTGCTATTGTCCAGAAGAGCCTGGTTGGTTGTGCAGTGCTATTGTTCAGCAAAGCTGAGTTCCTCATGCGGTGCTGTTGTCCAGCAGACAAATATAATAATGCAGGAGATGTTACTGTCCTGATCTCGGGGGTCTCAGCGCTCAGGAGGCCGCTGTCTCTGGTCGGCCCCGACCTCTCCCCCTCATGCCTACTTGGCATTGTGCAGACTTTCCCACACAAAACAAAGCGGTGGCATCATTGTGAATGGACTCAGACCGTTTGGCTGGACACCAGGACCCTCCTCGTCCTCTGATCCTGAGCCCCCCGCAGACTCTCCACCAGTCTGATCTCAGCGGATCATTGCAGTATTACTCTCGCCCCCTCTGAGGACGTCTCCTTGGGGCACATGGCCGCCTTAAATGGTTAACTCCGACCCCAGCTCACTAACCTCTCACTAACATGGCTGATGAGGTTCGTCACAGTGTATACAATCTATTGCTCCCTGTTATCAGCCAGTGACAGCCATGATCGCCCCCTTTCCTGCAGATACTGATGTGTGGCAGCTCAATGTGGACTGATCCCCAAGGATTGGAAGGGGGTGCAGGGGGGGTGTACTCAATACATATAGTATGGCTGCCACAAATGTACGTGATTTCGGCCCCGGAGAAAAGCTTTACGGGAATGACGGGAAGTTTCAAAGTTTAATCTGTCGCTCCTGAAAGTTTAATCTCCCTGACTGCAGAATGTTAATTAAGACTGAAGATTAAGAGCGTGACGACAAACAGGGGCCGGGGCTGACCAGGAGTGACATAGTGTATATACAGGGGAGCAGGGACCGGGGGACGAACAGAAGCGATATAGTGTGTATACAGGGGAAAAGGGGCCGGGGGACGAACAGAAGCGACATAGTGTATATACAGGGGAACAGGGGCCGGGGACGAACAAAAGCGACATAGTGTATATACAGGGGAACAGGGGCCGACCAGAAGCGACATAGTGTATATACAGGGGAACAGGGGACGGGGGACGAACAGAAGCGACATAGTGTATATACAGGGGAACAGGGGCGGGGCCGACCAGAAGCGATATAGTGTGTATACAGGGGAAAAGGGGCCGGGGGACGAACAGAAGCGATATAGTGTGTATACAGGGGAAAAGGGGCCGGGGGACGAACAGAAGCGACATAGTGTATATACAGGGGAACAGGGGCCGGGGGACGAACAAAAGCGACATAGTGTATATACAGGGGAACAGGGGCCGACCAGAAGCGACATAGTGTATATACAGGGGAACAGGGGACGGGGGACGAACAGAAGCGACATAGTGTATATACAGGGGAACAGGGGACGGGGGATGAACAGAAGCGACATAGTGTATATACAGGGGAACAGGGGCCGACCAGAAGCGACATAGTGTATATACAGGGGAACAGGGACGGGGGACGAACAGAAGCGACATAGTGTATATACAGGGGAACAGGGGCCGACCAGAAGCGACATAGTGTATATACAGGGGAACAGGGGACGGGGGACGAACAGAAGCGACATAGTGTATATACAGGGGAACAGGGGCTGACCAGAAGCGACATAGTGTATATACAGGGGAACAGGGTCGGGGGACGAACAGAAGCGACATAGTGTATATACAGGGGCCGGGGGCCGACCAGAAGAGACATAGCGTATATACAGGGGAACAGGGGCCAGGGGCCGACCAGGAGCGACATAGTGTGTATACAGGGGAACAGGGGCCGGAGGGCGAACAGAAGCAATATAGTGTGTATACAGGGAAAAGGGGCCAGGACGACAGAAGCGACATAGTGTATATACAGGGGAACAGGGGCCGGGGGACGAACAGAAGCGACATAGTGTATATACAGGGGAACAGGGGGCCGACAGAAGCGACATAGTGTATATACAGGGAAACAGGGGCCGGGACGCACAGAAGCGACATAGTGTATATACAGGGAACAGGGGCCGGGGGACGAACAGAAGCGACATAGTGTATATACAGGGGACGGGGCCGACCAGAAGCGACATAGCGTATATACAGGGAACAGGGGCCAGGGGGCCGACCAGAGCGACATAGTGTGTATACAGGGGAACAGGGGCCGGGGGCCGACTAGAAGCGACATAGTGTATATACAGGGGAACAGGGGCCGGGGGCCGACCAGAAGCGACAAAGTGTATATACAGGGGAACAGAGGCCGGGGGCCGACCAGAGTGACATAGTGTATATACAGGGGAACAGGGACCGGGGGCCGACCAGAAGTGACATAGTGTATATACAGGGGAACAGGGCCAGGGGCCGACCAGGAGTGACATAGTGTGTATACTGGGGAACAGGGCCGAGGGACGACCAGGAGTGACAAAGTGTATATACAGGGGAACAGGGGCAACCAGAAGCGACAAAGTGTATATACAGGGGAACAGGCCGACCAGAAGCGACATAGTGTACATACAGGGAACAGGGCCGGGGCCGACCAGAAGCGACATAGTGTATATACAGGGGAACAGGGGCAGGGGCGACCAGGAGCGACAGTGTATATACAGGGGAACAGGGGCCGGGGGCCAACCAGAAGTGACATAGTGTATATATAGGGGAACGGGCCGGGGGCCGACCAGAAGCGATATAGTGTATATATACAGGGAAACAGGGGACAGGGGCCGACCAGGAGCGACAGTGTATATACAGGGGAACAGGGGCCGGGGGCCGACCAGGAGCGACATAGTGTAATATACAGGGAAAAGGGGCCAGAGGCCGACTAGAAGCGATATAGTGTGTATATACAGGGGAACAGGGGCCGGGGGCCAACCAGGAGCGACATAGTGTATATATACAGGGGAACAGGGGCCAGGGCGACCAGGAGCGACATAGTGTTATATACAGGGGAACAGGGGCCAGGGGCCGACCAGGAGCAACATAGTGTATATACAGGGGAACAGGGGCCGGGGCCACCAGGAGCGACATAGTGTATATATACAGGGGAACAGGGGCCAGGGCGACCAGGAGCGACATAGTGTATATACAGGGGAAAAGGGGCCGGAAGCCGACCAGAAGCGACATAGTGTATATACAGGGAACAGGGGCCAACCAGAAGTGACATAGTGTATATACAGGGAACAGGGACCGGGGGCCGACCAGAAGCGACATAGTGTATATACAGGGGAACAGGGGCCGACCCGAAGCAACATAGTGTATATAAAGGGGAACAGGGGCCGGGGGCCGACCAGAAGCGACATAGTGTATATACAGGGGAACAGGGGCCGACCAGAAGAGACATAGTGTATATACAGGGGAACAGGGCCAGGGGCCAACCAGGAGCAACATAGTGTGTATACAGGGGAACAGGGGCCAGGGGCGACCAGGAGCGACATAGTGTATATACAGGGGAAAAGGGTCCGGAAGCCGACCAGAAGCGATATAGTGTGTATATACAGGGAAACAGGGGCCGGGGGCTGACCAGAAGCGACATAGTGTATATACAGGGGAAAAGGGGCCAGGGGCCGACCAGAAGCGACATAGTGTATATACAGGGGAACAGGGGCAGGGGGCCGACCAGAAGCGACATAGTGTATATACAGGGGAACAGGGGCCGACCAGAAGAGACATAGTGTATATACAGGGGAACAGGGGCCGGGGGACGACCAGGAGCGACATAGTGTGTACACAGGGGAACAGGGCCGGGGGCCGACCAGAAGCGACAAAGTGTATATACAGGGGAAAAGGGGCCGGGGGCCGACCAGGAGCAACATAGTGTATATACAGCGGAACAGGGGCCGGGGGCCAACCAGGAGCGACATAGTGTATATACAGGGGAACAGGGGCCAGGGGCGACCAGGAGCGACATAGTGTATATACAGGGGCCGGGGGCCGACCAGAAGCGATATAGTGCGTATATACAGGGGAAAAGGGGCCGGAAGCCGACCAGAAGCGATATAGTGTGTATATACAGGGAAACAGGGGCCGGGGGCGACCAGGAGCGACATAGAGTATATACAGGGGAAAAGGGGCCGGGGGCCGACTAGAAGCGATATAGTGTGTATATACAGGGGCCGGGGGCGACCAGGAGCGACATAGTGTATATACAGGGGAACAGGGGCCGGGGGCCGACTAGAAGCGATATAGTGTATATACAGGGGAACAGGGGCCGGGGGCCGACTAGAAGCGATATAGTGTATATACAGGGAAACAGGGGCTGGGGTCCGACCAGAAGCGACATAGTGTATATACAGTTGAACAGGGGCCGGGGGCCGACCAGAAGTGACATAGTGTATATACAGGGGAACAGGGGCCAGGGGCCGACCAGAAGCAACATAGTGTATATACAGGGGAACAGGGGCTGACCAGAAGCGACATAGTGTATATACAGGGGAACAGGGGCCGGGGGCCGACCAGAAGCGACATAGTGTGTATACAGGGGAACAGGGGCCGACCAGAAGCGACATAGTGTATATACAGGGGCCGGGGGCCGACCAGAAGCGACAAAGTGTATATACAAGGGAACAGGGGCCAACCAGAAGCGACATAGTGTGTATATACAGGGGAACAGGGGCCGGGGGCCGACCAGGAGGGACATAGTGTATATACAGGGGAACAGGGGCCGAGGGCCGACTTGAAGCGACATAGTGTATATACAGGGGAACAGGGGCCGGGAGCCGACCAGAAGCGACATAGTGTATATACAGGGAAACAGGGGCTGGGGTCCGACCAGAAGCGACATAGTGTGTATACAGGGGAACAGGGGCCGGGGGCCGACCAGAAGCGACATACTGTATATACAGGGGAACAGGGGCCAAGGGCCGACCAGGAGCGACATAGTGTGTATACAGGGGAACAGGGGTCGGGGGCCGACCTGAAGTGACATAGGGTATATACAGGGGAACGGGGGCCAGGGGCCGACCAGAAGCAACATAGTGTATATACAGGGGAACATGGGCTGACCAGAAGCGACATAGTGTATATACAGGGGAACAGGGGCCGGGGACGACCAGGAGCGACATAGTGTGTATACAGGGGAACAGGGGCCGGGGGCTGACCAGAAGCGACATAGTGTATATACAGGGAAATAGGGGCCGGGGGCCGACCAGGAGGGACATAGTGTATATACAGGGGAACAGGGGCCGGAGGCCAACTAGAAGCGATATGGTGTGTATATACAGGGAAACAGGGGCCGGGGGCCGACCAGGAGGGTCTTTCTGACCGCTCTTTCAGTGTATCATTCTCTGGCTCCTCTTCTTCCCCTCTTCCTCTCACTATTGGGGTCCCTCAGGGTTCAGTCCTTGGCCCCCTCCTCTTCTCTCTCTACACAGCCCCGATCGGACAGACCATCAGCAGATTTGGCTTCCAGTACCATCTTTATGCTGATGACACACAACTATACACTTCAGCCCCTGATCTTACCCCTGCGGTATTAAAGAACACCAATGACTGTCTAGCTGCAGTTTCCAATATCATGTCCACTCTCTATTTGAAACTAAACCTTTCCAAAACTGAACTTCTTCTGCTCCCCCCATCCACTAACCTCCCTAATTCGGACATCTCTCCCTCAGTTTGTGGCACCACGATAATGCCTAGGCAGCAGGCTCGCTGTCTGGGTGTTATGTTTGACACCGATCTCTCCTTCTCCTCCCACAACACAATGTCTCGTCCGCTCCTGTCGCTTACACCTGAAGAATATCTCTAGAGTCCGCCCCTTTCTTACCCTGGAAACAACAAAAACCCTCACCGTGGCCCTCATCCATTCCCGCCTTGACTATTGCAATTCTCTATTAAGCGGCCTTCCCCTCACCAGACTTTCTCCTATCCAGTCCATCCTTAATGCAGCAGCCAGGATCACCCATCTGGCCAATCGTTACTCAGATGCCTCTGCTCTGTGCCAGTCATTGCACTGGCTGCCCGTACACTACAGGATCAAATTCAAATTGCTTGTTCTCACCCACAAAGCTCTTCACAATGCAGCACCCCCCTACCTCTTCTCCCTCATCTCTGTCTATCACCCCACCCGCTCTCTACGTTCCTCAAATGACCTTCGACTGACATCTGTACTAATCCGATCCTCCCACTCCCGGCTCCAAGACTTCTCTAGAGCTGCACCAAAACTCTGGAATGCTTTACCCCAAGAAATCAGGACTATCCACAACTTGCATGGCTTCAGACGATCCCTAAAAACGTATCTTTTTAAGGCGGCCTATCATACTCCCTAATAGAAGTCCTTTGTACTGTAGACAGTGAATGGGCTATCCCTCTGGATATTACTCTTCTATAAACTCAACCAAACCAAAAAAGGTCTACACAGATTGTATAATGACCATCCATGTAAGCTTATCTCTATGCCCCATTTCCTCAAGATGCCTGGACCATCAGTGCAATAAGCCCCTGTACCTTGTGCAACCCCTATCCCGTCGTAGATTGTAAGCTCTTTTGAGCAGGGTCACCTTCATTTCTTGCTTTATTTATTGTATTTTCTTTTTACATTGATTCTATGCCTATTGTTTTGTATCCAATTATTGTACTGTTTTTGTTCTCTACTGTAATTACTTACTGTATTATATTTTCTGTACTCTAACCCTACATTGTAAAGCACTGCGGAATATGTTGGCGCTATATAAATAAAGCTTTATTATTATTATTATTATTATAGTGTATATACAGGGGAACAGGGGCCGGGAGCCGACCAGAAGCGACATAGTGTATATACAGGGAAACAGGGGCTGGGGTCCAACCCGAAGCGACATAGTGTATATACAGGGGAACAGGGGCCGGGGGCCGACCAGGAGTGACATAGTGTATATACAGGGGAACAGGGGCCAAGGGCCGACCAGGAGCGACATAGTGTATATACAGGGAAACAGGGGCTGACCAGAAGCGACATAGTGTTATATACAGGGGAACAGGCGGCGGGGGCCGACCAGAAGCGACATAGTGTGTATACAGGGGAACGAGGGGCCGACCAGAAGCGACATAGTGTATATACAGGGAAACAGGGGCCGGGGCCGACCAGAAGCGACAAAGTGTATATACAGGGGAACAGGGGCCACACCAGAAGCGACATAGTGTGTATATACAGGGGAACAGGGGCCGGGGGCCGACCAGAAGCGACATAGTATATATACAGGGGAACAGGGGCCGGGGGCCGACCAGAAGCAACATAGTGTATATACAGGGGAAAAGGGGCCGGGGGCCGACCAGGAGCGACATAGTGTATATATACAGGGGAACAGGGGCCAGGGGCCAACCAGGAGCAACATAGTGTATATACAGGGGAACAGGGCCGGGGGCCAACCAGGAGCGACATAGTGTATATATACAGGGGAACAGGGGCCGGGGCCAACCAGGAGCAACATAGTGTTATACAGGGGAACAGGGTCGCGGGGCTGACCAGAAGGACATAGTGTATATACAGGGGAAAAGGGGCCGGGGGCGACCAGAACTACAGGAAGCGCGACATAGTGTATATACAGGGGAACAGGGGCCGACCAGAAGCGACATAGTGTATATACAGGGGAACAGGGCCGGGCCGACCAGAAGAGACATAGTGTGTATATACAGGGGAAACAGGGGCCGGGGGCCGACCAGGAGCGACATAGTGTATATACAGGGGAACAGGGGCCAGGGGCCGACCAGAAGCGACATAGTGTATATACAGGGGAACAGGGGCCAGGGGCGACCAGGAGAGACATAGTGTATATACAGGGGAAACAGGGGCCAGGGCCGACAGAAGCGACATAGTGTATATATACAGGGGAACAGGGGGGGCGACCAGGAGCGACATAGTGTATATACAGGGGAAAAGGGGCCGGGGCCGACTAGAAGCGATATAGTGTGTATATACAGGGAAACAGGGGTCGGGGGCCGACCAGGAGGGACATAGTGTATATACAGGGGAACAGGGGCCGAGGGCCGACTAGAAGCGACATAGTGTATATACAGGGGCCGTGGGCCGACCAGAAGCGACATAGTGTGTATATACAGGGGAACAGGGGCCGGGAGCCGTCCAGAAGCGACATAGTGTATATACAGGGGAACAGGGGCCGGGGGCCGACTAGAAGCGATATAGTGTATATACAGGGGAACAGGGGCCGGGGCCGACTAGAAGCGATATAGTGTATATATACAGGGGAACAGGGGCCGGGGCCGACTGAAGCGACATAGTGTATATACAGGGGAACAGGGGCCGTGGCCGACCGGAGGACATAGAGTACTACAGGGAACAGGGCCGAGGCCGACTAGAAGCGATATAGTGTGTATATACAGGGAACAGGGGCCGGGCCGACCAGGAGGACATAGAGTAATAACAGGGGAACAGGGGCCGAGGGCCGACTAGAAGCGACATAGTGTATATACAGGGGAACAGGGGCCGGGGGCCGACCGGAAGCGACATAGTGTAGTATACAGGGGAACAGGGGCCGGGAGCCGACCAGAAGCGACATAGTGTATATATACAGGGGAACAGGGGCCGGGGGCCAACTAGAAGCGAATAGTGTATATACAGGGGAACAGGGGCCGGGGGCCGACCTGAAGCGACATAGTGTATATATACAGGGGAACAGGGGCCGGGGGCCGAACTAGAAGCGACATAGTGTATATACAGGGGAACAGGGGCCGGGGGCCGATCTCAAGCTACATAGTTTCTATAATGGGGAACAGGGGCCGGGGGCCAACCAGGAGCGACATAGTGTATATACAGGGGAACAGGGGCCGGGGCCAACTAGAAGAGACATAATGTGCATATACAGGGAACAGGGGCCGGGGGCCAACCTCAAGCGACATAGTGTATATACAGGGGAACAGGGGCCTGGGGCCGACCTCAAGCGACATAGTGTATATACAGGGGAAGAGGGGTCGGGAGCCGACTAGAAGCGATATAGTATGTATTCACGGGCCGGGGGCTGACCAGAAGCGACATAGTGTGTATATACAGGGGAACAGGGGCCGGGGGCCGACCAGAAGCGACATAGTGTATATACAGGGGAACAGGGCGGGGCGACCAGAAGCGACATAGTGTATATACAGGGAACAGGGGTCGAGTCAACTAGAAGTGATATAGTGTATATACATGGGCCGGGGGCTGACCAGAAGAAACATAGTGTGTATACAGGGAAACAGGGGCGGGGGCCGACCAGAATAAACATATTGTGTATATACAGGTGAACAGGGGCCAGGGGCGACCAGAAGCGACATAGTGTATATACAGGGGAACAGGGGCCGACCAGAAGAAACATAGTGTGTATACAGGGAAACAGGGGCCGGGGCCGACCAGAATAAACATATTGTGTATATACAGGTGAACAGGGGCCGACCAGAAGAAACATATTGTGTATATACAGGGGAACAGGGGCCGACCAGGAGCGACACAGTGTATATACAGGGGAATAGGGGCCGGGGGCCGACCAGAAGCGACATAGTGTGTATACAGGGAAACAGGGGCCGGGGGCCGACCAGAATAAACATATTGTGTATATACAGGTGAACAGGGGCCGACCAGAAGAAACATATTGTGTATATACAGGGGAACAGGGGCCGGGGGCGACCAGAAGCGACATAGTGTATATACAGGGGAACAGGGGCTGACCAGGAGCGACATAGCGTATATACAGGGGAACAGGGGCCAGGGGCCGACCAGGAGCGACATAGCGTATATACAGGGGAACAGGGGCCGGGGCCGACCAGAAGCTACAAAGTGTATATACAGGGGAACAGGGGCCAACCAGAAGCGACATAGTGTATATACAGGGGAACAGGGGCCGGGACCAACCAGGAGCGACATAGTGTATATATACAGGGGAACAAGGAGGGCCAAAGTGGGGGCCGACCAGGAGCAACATAGTGTATATACAGGGAACAGGGCCGTGGGCCAACCAGGAGCGAGATAGTGTATATATACAGGGGAACAGGGCCAGGGGCGACCAGGAGCGACATAGTGTATATACAGGGGAAAAGGGCCGGAAGCCGACCAGAAGCGATATAGTGTGTATATACAGGGAAAGAGGATCGGGGCCGACCAGAAGCGACATAGTGTATATACAGGGGAACAGGGGCCAGGGGCCGACCAGAAGCAACATAGTGTATATAAAGGGGAACAGGGGCCGGGGGCCGACCAGAACGACATAGTGTGTATACAGGGGAACAGGGGCCGGGGGACGACCAGGAGCGACATAGTGTGTATACAGGGAAACTGGGGCCGGGGGCCGACCAGAAGCGACATAGTGTATATACAGGGGCCGGGGGCCGACCAGAAGCGACAAAGTGCATATATACAGGGGAACAGGGGCCGACCAGAAGCGACATAGTGTATATACAGGGGAACAGGGGCCGGGGCCGACCAGAAGCGACATAGTGTATATACAGGGGAACAGGGGCCGGGGGCCGACTAGAAGCGATATAGAGTGTATACATGGGCCGGGGGCCGACCAGAAGAAATATAGTGTGTATATACAGGGGAACAGGGGCCAGGGCCAACCAGAAGCGACATAGTCCTTTATTCTCTGAATCACTCCTCCCTCTCACCGACCTACCCTGCGCTTTCGAACATTGACATTGCCACCACCCTATACAACACCACCATAACGAACGCTCTCGACCTAGCCGCCCCCCTCACTCTCCATGCTCCACGCATTAACAGGCAACCCTGGCACACCACCCTCACTAAAAACCTGAGACGGGCGTCCAGAGTCGCCGAGAGGAGATGGAAAAAGTCTCACAACCCCGAGCACTTTGCTCTGTTCAAGCAATCCATCACTGACTTCAAGACGGCACTCGCTACCGCCAAGCAAGTGTTCTTCTCATCCCTTATAACCTCTCTGTCCCGCAACCCCAAACAGCTCTTCAAAACTTTCAACTCCTTACTTCGCCCACCTGCTCCTCCCCCTTCTCCCCTCATCTCTGCTGAAGACTTTGTGACCTTCTTCAAGGAGAAGATCGACAAGATCAGAAGCAGCTTCGGTCCACTATCCTCACACCTCCCCTTCCCACCTACACTGCCCTCCTCCTCCATCAGCCACTTCCCCCCCATAACTGAAGACCAACTCTCCTCCTCCGTCAAAATCACACCTCACCACCAGCGCCCATGACCCGCTCCCATCCCACCTCATTCTGAACCACACCTCCATTTTCATCCCAGCCCTCACCCACCTCTTTAACCTTTCACTTAGCACTGGTGCCTTCCCCTCGGCCTTCAAACACGCCCTAATCACGCCCATCCTAAAAAAAAACTCACTTGACCCTACCTCTGTCTCTAACTATCGCCTCATATCTCTTCTCCCATTCGCCTCTAAGCTACTTGAACAACACGTCCACTCCGAACTGTCCTCTCACCTCTCCTCGTGCTCCCACCTCGACCGCCTACAGTTTGGCTTCCGACCCCTCCATTCCACCGAAACAGCCCTGACCAAAGTCACCAACGACCTACTGACCGCCAAGAACAAACACCACTACTCCATCCTGCTACTCCTTGACCTGCCTGCCGCCTTCGACACGGTTGACCACTCCCTTCTACTTCAGATCCTGGAATCCCTCGGCATCACCCACTTGCCCTCTCCTGGATCTCCTCATACCTAGCGGACCGGACCTTCAGCGTCTCCCACTCCCACACCTCCTCCTCACCCTACCCCCTTTCTGTCGGAGTCCCCCAAGGTTCGGTCCTGGGACCCCTACTTTTCTCCATATACACTCTCGGCCTAGGACAACTCATTGAGTCCCACGGCCTCCAGTACCACCTCTACGCCGACGACACCCAAATCTACCTGTCGGCCCTGACATCGCCTCCCTACTCTCCAAAATTCCACACTGCCTGTCCGCCATCTCATCCTTCTTCTCTGCTCACTTCCTTAAACTCAACATGGACAAAACTGAATTCATAGTCTTCCCCTAAGAAATTCCACCCCACCTCCCAACCTATCCATCTGCATCAACGACTGCGTCCTCTCCCCAGTCCCCCAAGCCAAGTGCCTCGGGGTAATCCTTGACTCCTCCCTATCCTTCAAACCCCACATCGAGGCCCTCACCACATCCCTCCGGCTCCAGCTCAAGAACATCTCACGGATCCGCTCCTTCCTCACCCACGACACCGCTAAAACACTCATCCATGCTCTTATCATCTCCCGCCTTGACTACTGCAACCTCCTTCTCAATGGCCTCCCGGCTAACTCCCTCACATCTCTCCAGTCTATCCTCAACTCCGCTGCCCGACTCATCTACATGTCCTCCCGCTACTCCCCTGTCTCCCCCCTCTGCCAAGCCCTTCACTGGCTCCCCGTCTCCAAGAGATCCCAATCCCAAAACACTAACCATGGCGTACCAACCATACCAACCTGCCCCTCCATACATCTCCACCTGCTCCCCCCATACTACCCTCACGCACCATCCGCTCCTCCCAGACTTCTCCTCTGGCATCCCACCTCTAACTCCCTCGCACAACCGAGTCCAGACTTCTCCCGGGCATCAAGCCTTACCTTGGAACTCCCTGCCCGAACACTCAACCTCCATTAACCCAGCGATAGCTTCCAAGTGTTCACCTGAAGACCTCACTGTTCCTAAGCCACACCCTCCATTAGACCCAGCGAGCCCCATACCTGACATTCCCCCCATCCTACTGTATCCTAACCGCCCTCTTAGACTGTGATGCCCTCGTGACAGTCCCTTGCCCCTCTGGATACCTGACTGTCCTGATCAGCCTAAATTTTAGTGTACTTGTTTACTTGTCTCCCCATACCATCATGTAAAAGCGCCATGGAAACCTAATGACGAAACATGATATATAAGTGTATATACAGGAACAGGGCCGGGCTGACAAAGGACATAGTGTATATACAGGGGAACAGGGGTCGGGAAGGGCCGACCTAGAAGCGACATAGTGTATATACAGGGGAAAAGGGGCGGGGGCCGACCAGAAGCGGCATAGTGTTATACAGGGGAACAGGGGCCGGGGGAACCGACAGAAGCGACAGTGTATATACAGGGGAACAGGGGCCAGGGGCCGACTAGAAGCGATATAGTGTATATACAGGAGAACAGGGGCCGGGGGCCGACCAGGAGGGACATAGTGTGTATACAGGGGAACAGGGGCCGACCAGGAGCGACATAGTGTATATACAGGGAACAGGGGCCGGGGGCCAACCAGAAGCGACATAGTGTGTATATACAGGGGAACAGGGGCCGGGGGCCCGACCAGAAAAAACATAGTGTGTATACAGGGGAACAGGGCCAGGGCCGACCAGAAGCGACATAGTGTATATACAGGAGAACAGGGGCCAACCAAAGCGACATAGTGTGTATATACAGGGGAACAGGGCGGGGCCGACCAGGAGCGATATAGTGTATCTATACAGGGAAACTGGGGCCGACCAAAGCGACATAGTGTTATACAGGGAACAGGGCCGGGGCCGACCAGGAGTGACATAAAGTGAAAGACATATATTGTATAGAGTCATTACACACAGAGAGATCTATTTCAGGTGTTTATGTCTGTTAATGTTGATGATTATGGCTTACAGCCATTGAAAACCCAAAGGTCATTATCTCAGAAAATTAAAGTAGGGAGGATGAAGGGTTAAAAACCGCGCTGCTATATTCCACCAGACATCAAAGGGTGAATATAATATTGATTTATTAGTCACTGTGGTTCAGGACTCCCAGAAACACCTGAAACATGGCAACATGATATTGAGGGAGCCCTGAAACACATTGACTAATAAATCTATATGATATTCATCCTTTGATGTCTGGTGGAATATGGCAGCGAAGTTTTTAACCCTTCATCCTCCCTACTTTAACTTTCTGAGATAATGACTTTGGGTTTTCATTGGCTGTAAGCCATAATCATCAACATTAACAGAAATAAACACCTGAAATAGATCCCTCTGTGTGTAATGCCTCTATATAATATATGGGTTTCACTTTATGTATTGAATTACTGAAAAAAGATTTTGATGATATTCTAATTAATTGAGATGTAGCTGCATATATACACTCATCCTTTTATATATATATATATATATATATATATATATATATATATATATATACAGTATATACACGCACACACTATATACACACTTGCATATATATATACACACAGGCACATACCCACACAAAATATATATACTACAGACATGTATAATACACATTCACACCGATTTTATATATATATATATATTATATATATATATATATATATATATATAAATATAATAATAATAAAAATACACAGATACCATGATATACCTCATACAGTAGTGATGGCCGCTGTATCAGCACCACCCAGCTTTCCCGGACTCTGATAACCTCTGTCCACCATCATGTCACCAGACTCCAGCCCCCGGAGGCTTTCTTTCTGCTCGAGCACAGATCGCACGCTGGACCCCACTTCCGACCTTGTGGCAGTATTGGATCCATATGTAGCAGAGCTTGATTTGTCATGAGTGTGGCCAGGTTCACCTTCACTAGGATATGGCGCTTTATGTCTTGCACCATCTGACAAACCCAGCTCTGCTACATCAGCACTGCTCTGCCTTTAACATTTGAAGGAGAGAGCGTCTGAAGGGCAGAGATGATGATGGGCGCTCCCCGTACACACCTGCCACCGCTGACTGAGCGATCCTCAGAAGAAGCACACAGCACGTCAGCATGCTGGACATGTCGTCTGTAAGGACTCGTGGACTCCGGGGGACCAGGCTGCTCCTTGGCTGTGGGGGCTCGTGGACTCTGGGGGACCAGGCTGCTCCTCGGCTGCGGGGGCTCGTGAACTCCGGGGGACCTGGCTGCTCCTCGACTGTGGGGGCTCGTGGAATTCGGGGGACCAGGCTGCTCCTTGGCTGTGGGGGCTCGTGGACTCTGGGGGACCAGGCTGCTCCTCGGCTGCGGGGGCTCGTGAACTCCGGGGGACCTGGCTGCTCCTCGACTGTGGGGGCTCGTGGAATTCGGGGGACCAGGCTGCTCCTTGGCTGTGGGGGCTCGTGAACTCCTCGGGACCTGGCTGCTCCTCGACTGTGGGGTCTCGTGGACTCCGGGGGACCTGGCTGCTCCTCGACTGTGGGGGCTCGTGGACTCCGGGGGACCGGGGCTGCTCCGCAGCTGCAGAGGTTCGTGGACTCCAGGGGATGGGGCTTCTCCTCGGCGGTGGGGGCTCGAGGACTTCAGGGACGGGGCTGATCCTTGGCTGCAGCGGTTCGTGGACTCCAGGGCACAGGGCTTCTCCTCGGCAGAGGGGGCTCGTGGACTTCAGGGGACGAGGCTGCTCTTCGGCTGTGGGGGGCTTGTGGACTCCAGGGGACGGGGCTGCTCCTTGGCAACGGGGCTCCTGGACTCCGGGGAACGGGGCTGCTCTTCGGCTGTGGGGGGCTTGTGGACTCCGGGCGCAGGACTGCTCCTTGGCTGCGGGGCTCGTGGACTCCGGGGACGGGGCTGCTCTTCGGCTGTGGGGGGCTTGTGGACTCCGGGGGTCGGGGCTGCTCCTTGGCTGCGGGGCTCGTGGACTCCGGGGGACGGGGTTGCTCCTTGGCTGCGGGGGCTCGTGGACTCCAGGGGATGGGGCTGCTCTTCGGCTGTGGGGGGCTTGTGGAATCCGAGGGACCGGGCTGATCCTTGGCTGTAGGGGTTCGTGGACTTCAGGGGACGGGGCTGCTCTTCAACTGTGGAGGGCTGGTGGACTCCGGGGAACCGGGCTGCTCCTTGGCTGCGGGGCTCGTGGACTCCAGGGGACGGGGCTGCTCCTCAGTGGTTGGGGCTCGTGGACTCTGGGGGACGGGGCTTCTCCTCGGTGGTGCGGGCTCGTGGACTCCAGGGGATGGGGCTGCTCCTCAGCTGCAAGGGGTCGTGGACTCCGGGGGACGGGGCTGCTCCTCGGCTGCAGGTGCTCGTGGACTCCGGGGGACGGGGCTACTCTTCGGCTGCAGGGGCTCGTGGACTCCAGGGGACGGGGCTACTCCTCGGCTGCAGGGGCTCGTGGCTCCGGGGGACGGGGCTGCTCCTTGGCTCCGTGGGCTTGTGGCTCTGGGGACCGGGCTGCTCCTCGGCTCTGGGGGCTCCTCGGCTTCAGGGGCTTGTGGACTCCAGGGGACGGGCTGCTCCTCGGCTGCGGGCGTTCTGACTACACACTGAGTTTTCTGGTCCAGCAGTTCAGAAACTCCAACCTCATTGAAAGTCACAGAGTCTTTTCAGCACCGCACGGCTCTTTATGAGGTGGTCCTGAATGGGCAGGGTCTGAGGGGCAGGGCTAGGGGCCAGTCAGCTGGAGGAACCCCGCACCGTGTCACATTGGAGGAGTCCGACATATCTACCTAAATCCTTCAGATCCTACCGGGGAGGGGGGAAGTGGTACCCAACTTTCCCAGACCCCTGAACGGCTTGTAATGACTGATGTTGGTAATCACCCAACTTTCCCGGGCCCCTAAATGGCATGTGGCGGTACGTGGCAGGGTACATTTGCCGTCATTCCCATAGCATTAGGGAAGATCTTGGTTTTTGATGCAGATTTTAGGTAAAATCCCTGTTGAAAATCTGCAGCTGCAGAGACTGCGAGGTCTCATCTGCCTGGAGGTCCACACGGCCCAAATTGCAGCAGAAAAAATGTGCACCATGTGAATGAGGTGTTAGCGCGGCGGCGGCCAACCCCAGAGATGTCACCTACCTGCAGCCATCCATGGACAGAGCTCAGGATTCCACCCTGGAATGCTGGAGGTCAGGATCAGTGTACAGGGGCGCCCTCTGCTGGACTGCACAGGTAACACACGGACAGGAGGAGACTGCAAGGAAAATGTATTGAAATTGTGACATCCAATAAAAATAAGGCACCGCATTAACGCATACAATTCCTGTGCAGAACTATGCGTCTCTATGGTAACAGACTATAAACACACACAAATGTTCAGTGCAGGGCCGATACGGTAACGCGTCCAGTCGATCTCCTTTAAAGGGTTTCTTCACTGTCACTAAGAAGCTGTGAACGCTGCTCCGATCCTATAATGTGAACTGTGACCGCTGAGAGCAGCCTTCAGAATGAGACGAGAGGGGCAGTATATAGAAAGGACGTCTCCCTGCTCAGCCGCCATCAGGGCAACTACCCTCAATACCTCCTGTATTATACTCCAGAGCTGCACTCACTATTCTGCTGGCGCAGTCACTGTGTACATACATTACTGATCCTGAGTTACCTCCTGTATTATACTCCAGAGCTGTACTCCCTATTCTGCTGGTGCAGTCACTGTGTACATACATTACATTACTGATCCTGAGTTACCTCCTGTATTATACTCCAGAGCAGCACTCACTATTCTGCTGGTGCAGTCACTGTGTACATACATTACATTACTGATCCTGAGTTACCTCCTGTATTATACTCCAGAGCTGCACTCACTATTCTGCTGGTGGAGTCACTGTGTACATACATTACATTACTGATCCTGAGTTACCTCCTGTATTATACTCCAGAGCAGCACTCACTATTCTGCTGGTGCAGTCACTGTGTACATACATTACATTACTGATCCTGAGTTACCTCCTGTATTATACTCCAGAGCTGCACTCACTATTCTGCTGGTGGAGTCACTGTGTACATACATTACATTACTGATCCTGAGTTACCTCCTGTATTATACTCCAGAGCTGCACTCACTATTCTGCTGGTGCAGTCACTGTGTACATACATTACTGATCCTGAGTTACCTCCTGTATTATACTCCAGAGCTGCACTCACTATTCTGCTGGTGCAGTCACTGTGTACATACATTACATTACTGATCCTAAGTTACCTCCTGTATTATACTCCAGAGCTGCACTCACTATTCTGCTGGTGCAGTCACTGTGTACATAATATAACATTACTGATCCTGAGTTACCTCCTGTATTATACTCCAGAGCTGCACTCACTATTCTACTGGTGGAGTCATTGTGTACATACATTAGTGATCCTGTACTGATCCTGAGCTACCTCCTGTATTATACTCTAGAGCTGCACTCACTATTCTGCTGGTGCAGTCACTGTGTACATACATTACATTACTGATCCTGAGTTACCTCCTGTATTATACCCCAGAGCTGCACTCACTATTCTGCTGGTGCAGTCACTGTGTACATACTTTACATTACTGATCCTGAGTTACCTCCTGTATTATACTCCAGAGCTGCACTCACTATTCTGCTGGTGCAGTCACTGTGTACATACATTACATTACTGATTCTAAGTTACCTCCTGTATTATACTCCAGAGCTGCACTCACTATTCTGCTGGTGGAGTCACTGTGTACATACATTACATTACTGATCCTGAGTTACCTCCTGTATTATACTCCAGAGCTGCACTCACTATTCTGCTGGTGCAGTCACTGTATATATACATTACATTACTGATCCTGAGTTACCTCCTGTATTATATTCCAGAGCTGCACTCACTATTCCACTGGTGCAGTCACTGTGTACATACATTACATTACTGATCCTGAGTTACCTCCTGTATTATACTCCAGAGCTGCACTCACTATTCTGCTGGTGCATTCACTGTGTACATACATTACATTACTGATCCTGAGTTACCTCCTGTATTATACTCCAGAGCTGCACTCACTATTCTGCTGGTGCAGTCACTGTGTACATACATTACATTACTGATCCTAAGTTACCTCCTGTATTATACTCCAGAGATGCACTCACTATTCTGCTGGTGGAGTCACTGTGTACATACATTACATTACTGATCCTGAGTTACCTCCTGTATTATACTCCAGAGCTGCACTCACTATTCTGCTGGTGCAGTCACTGTGTACATACATTACATTACTGATCCTGAGTTACCTTCTGTATTATACCCCAGAGATGCACTCACTATTCTGCTGGTGCAGTCACTGTATATATACATTACATTACTGATCCTGAGTTACCTCCTGTATTATATTCCAGAGCTGCACTCACTATTCCACTGGTGCAGTCAGTGTGTACAGACATTACTGATCCTGAGTTACCTCCTGTATTATACTCCAGAGCTGCACTCACTATTCTGCTGGTGCAGTCACTGTGTACATACATTACATTACTGATCCTGAGTTACCTCCTGTATTATACTCCAGAGCTGCACTCACTCTTCTGCTGGTGCAGTCACTGTGTACATACATTACATTACTGATCCTGAGTTACCTTCTGTATTATACTCCAGAGCTGCACTCTCTATTCTGCTGGTGGATTCACTGTGTACATACATTACATTACTGCTCCTGAGTTACCTCCTGTATTATACTCCAGAGCTGCACTCACTATTCTGCTGGTGCAGTCACTGTGTACATAATATAACATTACTGATCCTGAGTTACCTCCTGTATTATACTCCAGAGCTGCACTCACTATTCTGCTGGTGCAGTCACTGTGTACATACATTACATTACTGATCCTGAGTTACCTCCTGTATTATACTCCAGAGCTGCACTCACTATTCTGCTGGTGCAGTCACTGTGTACATACATTACATTACTGATCCTGAGTTACCTCCTGTATTATACTCCAGAGCTGCACTCACTATTCTGCTGGTGCAGTCACTGTGTACATACATTACATTACTGATCCTGAGTTACCTCCTGTATTATACTCCAGAGCTGCACTCACTATTCTGCTGGTGGAGTCACTGTGTACATACATTACATTACTGATCCTGAGTTACCTCCTGTATTACACTCCAGAGCTGCACTCACTATTCTGCTGGTGCAGTCACTGTGTACATACATTACATTACTGATCCTGAGTTACCTCCTGTATTATACTCCAGAGCTGCACTCACTATTCTGCTGGTGGAGTCACTGTGTACATACATTACATTACTGATCCTGAGTTACCTCCTGTATTACACTCCAGAGCTGCACTCACTATTCTGCTCGTGCAGTCACTGTGTACATACATTACATTACTGATCCTGAGTTACCTCCTGTATTATACTCCAGAGCTGCACTCACTATTCTGCTGGTGGAGTCACTGTGTACGTGTTGAGCCCCAGGCCCTGGGGTACTCGGGTATCGGCTCGGTGGATGTTCTCACGGGAATGTGACGGGTGGCGGTGCCTGAGCCCGTGGCCTGGGTGACACTTTAATAGAGGGGTTATATACAAGGAAAAGAGTTATTGTTATGTGACGCCACCTTTAGTACCTGGTGATGGGTCACCAGCGCCTGCCACAGTCCTCCGGAGGTTGATGGTATTGTGGCAAGGGTAGTAAAGCTCCCTACAGGTGGAGCAGGGCCTCCGGGGCAACGTAGAGTAAAGGGGCAGCTTGGAGTGGGACTTGAGGCCAGGGTAAGAAGCAGTGGGGCAGTCTATAGGGAGGCTGGGGACTGAGAGGAATAACGCACACACTCTGAAGAAAGTCTCTTTGACCTTTTACTGATGGTATTCACCTGGTAAAGATGTCCAGAGCACTGTCGGGTGACCAGGTGCACAGTGAGTCTCCACAGCAGGTGGGTATAAGGCCTCCTCACTTTCTCTGGTCCTCTCTCTCTCTCCTCCTGCGCGGTCCATTGGTTACCCTCTCTGATCACTGCTGTGTGTTCCCCACACTACAGTGTCTGGCTCCCTCTTGCTGGGTACGCAGGGGGACAGAGTGACTGAAGTCTCCATGGTGTGCCGGGGTTTTCTGCAGTCCTATAGTGTTCCTGCAGGTGCGGATCCCCAAAGTCCGGTACGTCTTGGGTAAACCTCCACCAATTCCTCGCCCCCTTGGTTAAGCTCCGTGCATTATGTTCCTACGCCTAGGCTTGGCTCGATGGCAGAAGGGCCACTCTGGGTCACTGGTTCTGGCCTAACCGCGGCACCGAGCACCAGGACGTCTTCGCAGCTCTCCTAGCGTCTGCGCACTCTAACTCCTCCCCCAGCAGCAGTATTTATAGGGGATCTCACCTAAAGTCAGTGAGTGTAACTCCCCCTACTGTGCCGGGGTGGAAGGTGTTGCATGTAGAAGGTACCTGCTGTTGAAACTCAGCTGTGCAGTAGGGAAGGCTGTGGCTACCTGCATGAGCAGGGCGTTATGTATGAACATTACATTACTGATTCTGTATTTATCCTGAGTTACATAACTCCAGAGCTGCACTCTGTACTGTCAGCCTGGGTGGCTTTGTGCATACCCCATGCTGTCCGATATATGGCTTCCTATGCTTTCCATACTCATTGCTCAGCATTGCTATAAATTAGCACACTGTCGCCACCTGGTGGTAGGAGACAAGATCAGAAAACATAAAGAAGCAATGTGCACCACGACTACCAATCATCTCTCTCTTCCAAGCCGCAGTGATTGCAGATCAGTACAGTAAGATTCCTCCAGTAAAATGCAGTTTTTAAAGGATCCAGCACCATTTTTCCTCCAAGAGCCATAACCTTTTTATTTTTCCGTGCACACAGTCATTAATGTGGAATTAATAGTGCTATATAAGTGAATAAATATTATTATTTATTATTATTATTATTAATTATTATGGTTTGATTTTTGCTCAATATATTAGGAAGGAGGATAACATTTAGAGTAATATACTATAGATTGGCTTATGTGATAAATATCTCTCTTCTGGAAGCCACCACTAGAGGGAGCTCACTGCTTATGGATGTACTAACACAAAGCACTGAGCTCCCCCTAGTGGTGACTGACAGAAATATACCCTTTAAAGTGATTATCCACCTCTGTGTTCAACATATTTTTATTAAGATTTTTCAAAGAAAATTGGGAAGGGGAGGACATAAATAAAGAAGGAAAGGATACATGCAACAAAAAGGGAGAACACTCACCTCCATTTTTATATTGTATTATATCACAAATCACAAAGTATAACACATCTTTACAATAGTCTAACATATTAAACAAATCACGATAATCAATATCAATGTATCTCCGAAAGTTTCACATTTCCCATCTTGACTTAGATTTTTTAAAATGTGTATTTCTTAGAGCTATATTATACTCATATATGTTATGCAAAGTGACTCTATCAGCGCTGTCCCTAGTTACCTGCTGTGTACCTTAGATACCAGCCTGTAAGTGGAGAAGGCTGGTAACCAGGGTATACATCGGGTAACTAGGCGCTGGGCGATACCTAGATACCCACTGTTTACCATGGTTACCAGCTCCCAGCGCTTGCTGTTCATCGTTGGTCTCCCACTGTCACACACTGATTCTCAATCTGCAGGTGGCAATAAACGCAGCATTGCTGAATCTGCAGGAGACAAAGCAAAATATTTCATGGAACCCAATGACAAAAATGATTTTTAGCCTAAAATACATGTTTTTAGGGAAGAAAAAGAAAATAGTGAAAAGCCACTTTAATTAAGAAATTTGCTTTTCAGGGGGGATCTAGATAATATAAGCAAAAGGAAATAATGTTATATATATATTGCCCCTTTAGAGTATAGTATACAGTATATATATGTAAAATTGGAGGATATGTGTAACATATGGGTAATCCCAGGACACCGACAGAGTGGATACCTGCCAGAGGATCCTGCCCCCCCCCCCTTCATTGTGTAATGGTATGGCTGCACACGGACAGGGACCCTCCTTGTTTAGGTTTCCTCCCGGTTATGTAACGGTACTATTGTGTATCATAGTGCAGAGCTATCTGCAGTCACATCAGCACATCGGAGCTGTGTGTACGAGCCATGGGACATTATACACACTATTATATAACCGCCACTGCGCACCACTCAGGATCTGCATACTGCCCCCCCATTGGCCAGTTGTCGGCTGTGGTGGGCAGGGAGCAGCGCCGCAGTCGTGGGTGCGATTGGCAGTGGCAGCCGGAAAGAGGCGTCCGCTCCTTCTCATTCATCTGTTCCTCCTGTGTTTGGACATGTGTTTGCCTGAGGGATTATTTCCCCCATGTCATTCCACAGCGTAGACGAGGATTTCTGTTACAGGCACACATTGTTGCCGTAGACGTAATCAGTGCCGGATTACCAGAAGTTCTGGATAACCAATGATAATCTACAGAATGGTCACTCTGAACAATAAAACCTGTATACAGAGGGTCGTGTGGAGTGCTCCCAGTATACGGCAGTTCTTGTGTTGTTTGTATACGAATCTTGGGTTCATAACAGAGGTCGTGTGGAGTGTTCCCAGTATACAGCAGTTCTTGTGGTTGTTCCTGGTATACAGAAGTCTTGTGGGGTGTTCCCGGTATACAGCAGGTCTTGTGAGTGTTCCCGTATACAGCAGTCTTGTGGAGTGTTCTCGGTATACAGCAAGTCTTGTGGAGTGTTCCCGGTATACAGCAGGTCTTGTGGAGTGTTCCTGGTATACAGCAAGTCTTGTGGAGTGTTCTCGGTATACAGCAGGTCTTGTGGAGTGTCTGTATACACAAGTCTTGTGATGCTCACAGCAGGTCTTGTGGAGTTTCTCGGTATACAGCAGTCTTGTGGGGTGTTCCCGGTATACAGCAAGTCTTGTGGGGTGTTCCCGTATACACAGTCTTGGATTTCCGTAACAGCAGGTCTTGTGTGGTGTTCCCAGTATACACAGGTCATGTGAGGTGTTCCTGGTATACAGCAAGTCTTGTGGGGTGTTCCCGGTATACAGCAGGTCTTGTGGAGTGTTCCTCAGTATACAGCAGGTCTTGTGTGGTGTCCCAATCGCGTCATTGGGCCGGGCTCTTGTGGGGTGTTCCCGGTAAACGCAAGTCTTGTGGAGTGTTCCGGTATACCAGCAGGTCTTGTGGAGTGTTCCCGTATACAGCAGGTCTTGTGGAGTGTTCCCGTATACAGCAGGTCTTGTGGGTGTCTTCGGTATATGGCAGGTCTTGTGTGGTGTTCCCAGTAACGCAGTCATGTGGGTAGTTCCTGGTATACGCAAGTCTTGTGGGGTGTTCCGGTAAACCGCAGGTCCTGTGGGGTGTTCCCAGTATACGCAGGTCTTTGGAGTGTTACCAGTATAGAGCAGGTACTTGTGTGGGTGCTCTCGGTATATGGGGGTCTTGTGGGGTGTTCCCGTATACACAGCTCTTGTGAAGTGTTCCCGGTATACGGCAGGTTGTTTATGTTGTGAAGTGTTACCGATATACGGCGGGTTTTGTGGAGTGTTCCCGATATACGGCAGGTTTTGTGGGTGTTCCTGGTATACCTGCAAGTCTTGTGGGGTGTTCCCGGTATACCGCAGGTCTTGTGGGGTGTTCCCGGTATACCGCAGGTCTTGTGGGGTGTTCCCGGTATATGGCAGTCTTTTGGTGTGTTACCAGTATAGAGCAGGTCTTGTGTGGTGTTCCCGGTATAGGAGGGTCTTGTGGGGTTTTCCCAGTACACAGCAGGTCTAGTGAAGTGTTCCCGGTATACGGCAGGTGTTTGTGAAGTGTTCCCCATATACGGCGGGTTTTGTGGGGTGTTCCCGGTATACGACAGCTCTTGTGGATGTGTACCCGGTATACGGCAGGTCTTGTTCCCAGTACACAGCAGGTCTTGCGGGTGTTCCTGGTATACGGAGGGTCTTGTGGGTGATAAGCACAGGGAGAGGGGATACTGGGATACCAGGCCTGGATTGGTGGCTTAAATGGGATCACTGGTGGTCGGCTCCCGGTTCGTGCCCTGGCTCTCATTGTGGGGTAGGAAAAGGGGATTTAAGGAGAATTCATGACGTCACCTGTGATCCTGGTAATGATAATACCAGCGCTGCAGGCTGGCCGCTGAGGTGATGGGATGCAGCTTAGTGTAGTACAGCTCCCCACAGGTGGAGCTTTACCTCAGGGCAGCGCGATAGATTAGGGGAGTCGTTGTTCTTACCCCTCTTGACAATGCTGATGCCCTCCGGGCGCCGGCGGGGTAGAAGGACAGACACCGATTCAACTCCAACGTCACTTTACTGGTACCGGCAGATGTTATAATACACAGTTACAGTCTGGTTCAACGGGAACATAGCCACAGGTTTCGGGTTGCCCTTTTAGAGTCTGTGGTGTCCTTTTTTGGCTTTCGTGGTCTCAGTCTTTCTTTACACTTTCTTAACCACCTTTGCAGAGTCCCTCGCCAGTCCCCTGGTCTGTTACTGGTAGACACGGTTTGCTCCTTTCCGGTACGGACGGGAGCGACAACAAACAAATCCTTCGCCACCGGAATTTGGCCCTTATCTAGAGTGTCCTGGACCTGTTTTGTGACTGAGGTGGAGGTGCTTCTTTGTGGCACTACGGCTCCCTTATTCTGGTCCCGTAGTCGTACGGTTCGCAGTGAGGGATAGACCGCTCACTGCCTCGGCTCCGTTATGCTGTAGCTGTCCCCAGACGTTTCCAGCCAGCTCCAACCGGTCCTGCATCGCCTCCCTCTGTCCTGGGTCACCCTCCTATAGACAGGTGCCCTCCTGGCAGCATCCCTGATCAGGCACGTCCTCCTGGCTGCCTTTCCCACGCTAACTGATCTAAAAACTCTCTCACTAACTGTCACCTAAGTCTCCCTGCTCTAACCTAGGCTCCACCCCCTTTTGGACCTACTGAATTATCAGTCTCTTACTCTAAGGTGGCCTAGTCCTGTGTGTGTGACTATATTAAGGGGAACCCCAAACCCATAACCACAGAGGCACTACACCTTCTGTTTAGGCTACAGTACCTCCCTGTGGCGCCTAGCCATAGGGGCACCACATGGGGTGTTTTCGTATACAGCAAGTCTTTTGAAGTGTTCCGGTATATGGCAGGTCTTGTTGAGTGTTCCCAGTATACGGCAGGTCTTGTGGGGTGTTCTCTGTATACGGGTTCCGTTAATAGCAGGTCTGTGGTGTCTCTGTATACGGCAGTCTGTGGGTGTCCCCATATACAGCGGTTCCTGTCTGGTGTTCATGGTGTATGGCAGTCTTTTGGGGTGTTCATGGTACACGGTAGGTCTTGTGGCATGTTCATGGTATATGGCAGGTCTTGTGGGGTGTTCCTGGTATACGGCAGGTCTTGTGGGTGTTCCTGTATACGGCAGGTCTTGTGGGGTGTTCCTGGTATACAGCAGGTCTTGTGGGGTTTCTCTGGTATACAGCAGGTCTTGTGGGGTTTTCTGGATAGACGCAGGTCTTGTGGGTGTTCCTGGTATACAGCAGGTCTTGTGGGGTCGTTCTCTGTATACGAAGTCTTGTGGGTGTTCCTGTATAGGAGGTCTTTGGGGTGTTCTCGGCATACGCAGTCTTGTGGGGTGTTCCCAGTATATGGCATTCTTTGGGATGTTCCCGGTATACGGCAGGTCTTGTGGGGTGTTCCCAGTATATGGCATGTCTTATGGGTGTTCCTGGTATATGGAGGGTTTTGTGGGGTGTTCATGGTATACGGTAAGTCTTCTGGGGATGTTCCCAGTATACGGCAAGTCCTGTGGGGTGTTTCTGGTATCCAAAGGGTCTAGTTGGGTGTTCCCCGTATATGGAGGGTCTTGACGGTGTTCCAGTGTACGAAAGGTCTTGTGGGTGTTCCTGGTATACGGCAGGTCTTGTGGGGTGTTCTCTGTATACGGCAGGTCTTGTGGGGTGCTCCCAGTATACGGAGGGTCTTGTGTGGTGTTCCCAGTATACAGCAGGTCTTGTGGAATGTTCTCTGTATACGGCAGGTCTTGTGGGGTGTTCTCGGTATACGCAAGTCTTGTGGGGTGTTCCCAGTATACGGAGGGTCTTGTGTGGTGTTCCCAGTATACAGCAGGTCTTGTGGAATGTTCTCTGTATACGGCAGGTCTTGTGGGGTGTTCTCTGTATACGGAGGTCTTGTGGGGTGTTCCCAGTATACGGAGGTCTTGTGGGTGTTCCCAGTATACACGCAGGTCTTGGGGATTGTTCCCGTATACAGCAGTTCTTGTGGGATGTTCTCTGTATACGGCAGGTCTTGTGGGGTGTTCTCGGTATACAGCAAGTCTTGTGGGCTGCTCCCAGTATACGGTGGGTCTTATGGGATGTTCCTGGTAATTATGGGTCAATGGGTCTTATGGGTGTTCCCAGTATACAGCAGGTCTTGTGTGCTGTTCCCAGTATACGGCAGGTCTTGTGTGGTGTTCCCGGTATAGGCGGGTCTTGGGGGTTTTGATTGGAGCGGTTTTCCCGGTATACGGGTCTTGGGACTCCTATCCTGACTCCATGCAGTATATCTGTACATTGAACAATAATAATACACTGTGTTCCAAATTATTATGCAAATGTTCTTTTTTTCTGATTTTCCTAAATGTTCAGTGCAAATGACGATCAGTGTAATAAAAGTCATCACCCATTAGATATACATCAAATTTTATTGAAGAAACCTCCCAATGATAGCAGTATAATCTTCAAAATTATAAAAAAACTCTAAATGCCCTGTTCCAAATTATTAGGCACAGTAGCGTTTCTAAACACTTGATGTGTTTTAAAGAACTGAAAATGCTATTTGTTGAATTTGCAGCATTAGGAGATCACATTCACTGAAATAAAAATCTATTTAACTCCAAAAGCTCCTAACAGGCCAAGTTACATGGTAACATAGGAACCCTAC
Organism: Allobates femoralis; assembly: GCA_033576535.1. Lineage (NCBI taxonomy): Eukaryota > Metazoa > Chordata > Amphibia > Anura > Aromobatidae > Allobates > Allobates femoralis. The sequence continues at coordinate 95,838,986 of JARQOC010000012.1, read as the reverse complement.
TTTGATATCACCTTCACAATTCTAGCATCCATTAATATTATAAATTCTGGAGAGTTTCTGCTTGTATTTCTTTGCATGATGTCAGAATCGCCTCCCAGAGCTGCTGTTTTGATGTGAACTGCCTCCCACCCTCATAGATATTTTGCTTGATTATACTCCCAAGGTTCTCTATAGGGTTGAGGTCAGGGGAAGATGGTGGCCACACCATGAGTTTATCTCCTTTTATGCCCATAGCAGCCAATGGCACAGAGGTATCCTTTGTAGCTCCTAAACGCACGTTTTTGTTTTTTGTACCACGGAAGAAAGTTCTCAGTTGGAAACTCTATATACTTTGCAGAGGTCATTTTCACACCTTCAGGAACCTTAAAGGGGCCTTCCAGCTGTTTCCCAATGATTCCAGCCCAAAACATGACTCCTCCACCTCCTTGCTGACGTCACAGCCTTGTTGGGACATGGTGGCCATCCACCAACCATCCACTACTCCGTCCATTTGGACCTTCCAGGGTTGCTCGGCACTCATCAGTAAACAAGACTGTTTGAAAATTAGTCTTCATGTATAACTGGACCCACTCCAACTGTTTCTGCTTGTGAGCACTGTTTAGGGGTGGCCGAATAGTAGGTTTATGCACCACAGCAAGCCTTTGAAGGATGCTACACCTTGAGGTTCGTGGGACTCCAGAGGCATCAGTAGCTTCATATATCTGTTTGTTGGTGTGTAAGGCCTTTTTAGCAGCTGCTCTCTTAATATGATGAACTTTCCTGGCAGAAACCTTCCTCATTCTGCCTTAATCTGCACAAACACATCTGTGCTCAGAATCAGTCACAAATCTCTTCACAGTACGATGATCAGGCTTAAGTATTCGTGCAATATCTAATGTTTTCATCCCTTGGCAAGGCATTGCACTATTTGTTGCTTTTAGGCAGCAGAGAGATCCTTTTTCTGTCCCATGTTACCTGAAAACTGTGACCTGCGTAATATTGTGGAACACCCAGTTTTCCTTTTATTGGGCTCACCTGCCAAACTAATTATCACAGATATCTGAGATTGATTTCAGTGATCAAAAGAACCCTGAGACACAATACCATCAATGGGTTTCATTGAAGAAAAATAAAAATAAAACCCTATGACACTTAAAACCAATTTGCATAATAATTTGGAACACAGTGTAGAGAAATCCCTGCACTAATCCTTCAGACCGCTGAGTGTTCACTTATATTCACATAAAGAGAGAAGTCTTCCCCACTCAGTGGAGGTACAATCCTATACAGCACAGTTCAGTGATTATAAAGTAAGTGAAAGGATGCACTCACCCACCACAGGTGGACTGGAAACCTTTATTCATGGTTACACACAGGTGACATGCGGGCAGGGTGCAGGCTACGTCCACTGGGACAATGCAAGATTCGCTCGATTGAGCTTCTACAGGTCCACTCAATCTCTCGTAGCAGCTCAATTGAGCGAAACGTGCGTTGTTCCATGGACTTAGCCTGCACCCTGCCCGCATGTCACCTGTGTGTAACCATGAATAAAGGTTTCCCATCCACCTGTGGTGAATGCATCCTTTCATTCTACAGTATATTTTTTAATCAACTTCTGTAGATTGTATTTTGGAATCTGCTCTGGACTCGGCAGAGGATTGTCCTGCGGTGCAGTCTGTGGATATTGCCCTGCCGCAGATTTTGTCGAGCCCACTGGACGAGGGTACTCGGTACCGGACCGTGTCTGCTGCGGGGGAAGTCACGGGTGGTCCTGGTCCGGTCCGTTTCCCGGGCCCTGGCAAATAAAAGGGGTGTATTTACAGGCGATTGTCAGTTGTGACGCCACCATATGCGGCCAGTGATGGGGCCGCCGCTGCTGCAGGACTTCCAGGGATGATGGAATGGCAGCTTAGGTGTAATAGTTCCAGTGGGTAGAATTGTATTCCCCGGGGCAGTGATGGTATAGTCTATAATGATATGAATGGTGAAGACGGGGTTAAAGGACACACACTCACGTTTAGTAGTCAAAGGTGCAATTCTCCTCTTCTCCTGTTGCTGCAGCTTCTAATCCGTGTGCAGAGCTGACAGGCTTGTAGCTCTATAGGTGGGAGCTCTCTGTTACTGAATGTAGGGCAAAGGTTGCAATCAATACACAGACTCACAGTTTTGCTGTTTTCCAAAGCTTTACTGCAGATGTTGTTGCAGATTATAGTCCACGGAGTCTGTAATGGGGCTGAGCTCTCTTCCCACCCTCTCCGGGGTCGTCAGCTTCCTCGTGCTGCGCTGTGTGTGTGTCCTGAGCTGCTGCTTCTAGCTAAGCTGCTGGGACTTCTCACTCTCTCTCTGTGTTCTGCTGGTACCACTTGGCTAGGCAACTTGAGTCTCTGTGCTGTGCTGACCCCTCCGTGTTGCTTTGCACTGGTACTAGGGGCATCTAGAGATCCCACTGTTCCTGGATTCACTGTGCTGTGGGTGCCAGACACAGTACCGGATCCGGTGTCCGTTCCGTGCGCTCTTCTGGGGCAAGTGAAGGTATCACTCCAGCTCCCAGAGTGTTCCTCTGTCTGTAGTTCTCCTGTTCCTCCGACCCTTGCTAGGTCTGCACTAAGTTCTGCACTAACTCGTGCTCTTCACAGCCCTGCTCCGAGCTGAACTGAGCTCTCCCTCATGAGCTGGAGTAGAGAGCAGGTGGTGCTCCCCCTCCTGGCCCAGAGGTGCTAGTGTTTGTCAGTGTGTAGTGGGGAGAGAACCTATGTGGTGTTATTGTGGCATATTAACCCATGGGGTGCCACAATTTCATGCTCAGCAATTTTCGGTATGAGATCCTCTGCCGGGGACGATACAGGGGCTTCTCCCTTCCTGAGCCCCCCGCTGCACTGCTCCTGTACGGGGACGATACAGGGGCTTCTCCCTCCCTGAGCCCCCCGCTGCACTGCTCCTGTACGGGGGCAATACAGGGGCTTTCCCCTCCCTGAGCCCCCTGCTGCACTGCTCCTGTATGGGGGCAATACAGGGGCTTCTCCCTCCCTGAGCCCCCATTGCACTGCTCCTGTACAGGGACGATACAAGGGCTTCTCCCTCCCTGAGCCCCCCCGCTGCACTGCTCCTGCACGGGGACGATACAGGGGCTTCTCCCTCCCTGAGCCCCCCCGCTGCACTGCTCTGTACAGGGACGATACAGGGGCTTCTCCCTCCCTGAGCCCCCCGCTGCACTGCTCCTGTACAGGGACGATACAGGGGCTTCTCCCTCCCTGAGCCCCCCGCTGCACTGCTCCTGTACAGGGACGATACAGGGGCTTCTCCCTCCCTGAGCCCCCCCGCTGCACTGCTCCTGTATGGGGAGATACAGGGGCTTCTCCCTCCCTGAGCCCCCCCTGCACTGCTCCTGTACGGGGACGATACAGGGGCTTCTCCCTCCCTGAGCCCCCCCTGCACTGCTCCTGTACAGGGACGATACAGGGGCTTCTCCCTCCCTGAGCCCCCGCTGCACTGTTCCTGTACAGGGACGATACAGGGGCTTCTCCCTCCCTGAGCCCCCGCTGCACTGCTCCTGTACAGGGACGATACAGGGGCTTCTCCCTCCCTGAGCCCCCCGCTGCACTGCTCCTGTACGGGGATGATACAAGGGCTTCTCCCTCCCTGAGCCCCCCCTGCACTGCTCCTGTACGGGGACGATACAGGGGCTTCTCCCTCCCTGAGCCCCCCGCTGCACTGCTCCTGTACGGGATGATACAGGGGCTTCTCCCTCCCTGAGCCCCCCCCTGCACTGCTCCTGTACAGGGACGATACAGGGGCTTCTCCCTCCCTGAGCCCCCCCTACACTGCTCCTGTACGGGGACGATACAGGGGCTTCTCCCTCCCTGAGCCCCCCGCTGCACTGCTCCTGTACGGGGATGATACAGGGGCTTCTCCCTCCCTGAGCCCCCTGCTACACTGCTCCTGTATGGGGGCAATACAGGGGCTTCTCCCTCCCTGAGCCCCCCGCTGCACTGCTCCTGTACAGGGACGATACAGGGGCTTCTCCCTCCCTGAGCCCCCCCGCTGCACTGCTCCTGTATGGGGATGATACAGGGGCTTCTCCCTCCCTGAGCCCCCCCTGCACTGCTCCTGTACGGGGACGATACAGGGGCTTCTCCCTCCCTGAGCCCCCCGCTGCACTGCTCCTGTACAGGGACGATACAGGGGCTTCTCCCTCCCTGAGCCCCCCGCTGCACTGCTCCTGTACGGGGATGATACAAGGGCTTCTCCCTCCCTGAGCCCCCCCTGCACTGCTCCTGTACGGGGACGATACAGGGGCTTCTCCCTCCCTGAGCCCCCCGCTGCACTGCTCCTGTACGGGGATGATACAGGGGCTTCTCCCTCCCTGAGCCCCCCCTGCACTGCTCCTGTACAGGGACGATACAGGGGCTTCTCCCTCCCTGAGCCCCCCCCTACACTGCTCCTGTACGGGGACGATACAGGGGCTTCTCCCTCCCTGAGCCCCCCGCTGCACTGCTCCTGTACGGGGATGATACAGGGGCTTCTCCCTCCCTGAGCCCCCTGCTACACTGCTCCTGTATGGGGGCAATACAGGGGCTTCTCCCTCCCTGAGCCCCCCCTGCACTGCTCCTGTACGGGGGCAATACAGGGGCTTCTCCCTCCCTGAGCCCCCCCTGCACTGCTCCTGTACGGGGGGGATACAGGGGCTTCTCCCTCCCTGAGCCCCCCGCTGCACTGCTCCTGTACGGGGACGATACAGGGGCTTCTCCCTCCCTGAGCCCCCCGCTGCACTGCTCCTGTACGGGGACGATACAGGGTCTTCTCCCACCCTGAGCCCCCCGCTGCACTGCTCCTGTACGGGGGGGATACAGGGGCTTCTCCCTCCCTGAGCCCCCCGCTGCACTGCTCCTGTACGGGGACGATACAGGGGCTTTTACAGTCTAATCTGTTATATTGATGCTTGTCTCTGCTGCCACCTGCTGGCCAGACCTCTCAATTCTTTCTGCCTTTCCTTGTCCAGCCTATGGGGGTGTGGCTCCTGCACGTGCTGTTGTCTCTTCCTGTTTTGCCCAGTCATTAGGAGACATCTTTACTGCAGAGAGTTCCATTCTCATAGAGCTGGAGAAGCAAAGTTTTTTGACCCACAAGTAGCGACTGCAGAGACAAGCTTCATGCAAGATTTCAATGCCATGTTTTGGATCATTCATCTATGGAATAAACCAGCATTGTTTTCATCCTAACGTGTGTACGCTTATCTGAGACGCTGCTCCGGGTCCTGTCTGCCTCTCTTATTGGAAGTACAAAGGTAAGAAGGAACTCTCATCCTAGTATACAACCAGCATGCCTTTATCGCCTTTAAGTGGGAACAGAACAGTCAAAAAACTTTGATTGAAAGCTCCTAAAAGTCAAAAAACTTTGATTGAAAGCTCCTAAAAGTCAAAAAACTATGCCTAAAAGCTCCTATCAGCTAGAAAACTGCCTTACAGCCCAACATCCAGCTATAGCCCTCCATGTGCCCTGTCCCTCTGTGCATTAATCTGCCCAGCAACAAGCCTTGTGTATCTGTCTGCCTGCAGCAGTGCACGTCTGGACAAGCTTGAGGGAAGCTCTCCCACCTGCACATCTTGTATCAGCTCTGCCTGTACTGTTATAAAGAACTGTTTTTATGCACCAGCGGTTTCCTTCTGGCCACATCGCCTCCATAAGCCTGCAGTACACTATACCTCATTACTGCACATCGGCGAACTGCGAACCCCAAGTTTCGTCAAAGCCACCTTGGGGATCCCATCCGGGAGTTCCCGCAGAGCCGCACAGCGATTTTCGGACCCCTATTCAAAAGTTGAGTTTTTTAAAGAGACAGTACACCTTTATTCAAAATGGCCGAAAAGGACCTCGGACAGGCTCCCACTGCTGAAACAGAGCAAATACAACCTGATACTGTCCACGATGAAGCCCAGGAGGCAGACCCCACGTCTCAAGCAGACCAAGTTACCCGACCAAAACGTTCTTACAAACCAACGGTAAAGGCAATTGAAAACTATCGGGCTATGAAAGATGAGCTAAGTGAACGCCTGGAAGAACAGTGGGAACGCGTCGCCTCTTACATGTCGAGACTTGAACCCTCGTCAGGCGACGCCGCAAGCTTACAATCTGTTATGGAACGGCTGAACGCCGCCCATGAAGGATACAAGAGACTGTCAACAAGGTACATTACCCTTCTAAGAGACTTTAATTCTGATGAATCTCTTTCAGACCTCAGTAAGGCGCTAGAGACGGACGAAGGGAGAGATGCCAAGGTCCGACACGCCATAAACAAGGCCGAACACCGCATCTCTCACCTGCAAGAAACCAGATCACACCGATCGACCTCATCTAAACGCTCCTCTTGGGCATCCAGGTCATCATCCTCAAGAAGTTCAACCATGAGCGACAGGATACTAGAGGCCCGCATAATAGCAGAGGAATCCAGGGTGAGACGTTCTTTCACTGAGAGAGAAGCGGAAGAAAAAAGGGCAGAAGCAAAGGCAGAAGCAAGGGCAGAGGAAAAAAGGGCAGAAGCAGAAGCAAGGGCAGAGGAAAAAAGGGCAGAAGCAGAAGCAGAGGCTAAAAGAGCAGAAGCAGAGGCTAAAAGAGCAGAAGCAGAGGCTAAAAGGGCAGAAGTAGAAGCAAGGGCAGAAGCGGAGGCTCGAATACAGATCCTTCGGTCACAGATGGAAGAGGAGGTTGCGCTAGCTAAAGTAAGACTACTCGAGCAGGCATTGATCCAAGGTCTTGATCCAGCTAACTCGCCACCACTGGAAACGGATGATCCAGTCGATCGCACCAGAGACTATGTGCTAAACCGGGAACCTGTAGCGACCCCGGTTTACAGTACCGTCCAAGTCAACGACGCCAAAACCCCCAACATACTTCAAAAGGTGCCAGTACCCTCGAAGGCGCCCGAGCTAATTAACGACAGTCGCCGAGAGATACCCTCTCAAACACAGTCACCACCACAAGATGGCAACCCAGCGTTTCCTGGCCCACCTTCACAGCTCAAGCGGTATTCGTCAGATTCTTCAAGGGCTAAACCACAGCTCAACCCTGCAGCAGCATCATTCTACCCGGAAACAGCTCATCCATTCACGCCAGGCGGCCCATACACCCCAGGGGCATCACGAGTCGTCGTGGCAACAAGTGGTGAGAAGTCGGACATGTCCGAGTTTGCCAGGTTCATGGTGAGCAGAGAGCTAATCAGTACTAGTCTTGTGAATTTCGATGATCGTGCAGAGAACTACAGGGCCTGGAAGGCAACCTTCAAGGCAGCCATCGCCAATCTCAACCTAACCGAAGAACAGGAACTCGACCTCCTGATCAAGTGGTTGGGCCCAGGCTCTTCAAGCCGTATCAAGAGCCTCAGAACCGTCTTTGTAGGACAAGCAGAAGCAGGTCTCGCCGCCGCATGGCAAAGGCTGGAACGCACCTTTGGCAGCGCGGAAGCAATAGAGAAAGCCCTATTCAAGAGACTGCAGGATTTCTCAAAGATCAACCTTAAAGAAGTCCACAAGCTCCAAGACCTAAGTGATCTGCTCATGGAGCTGGAGCTTGCCAAAAGAGACCCTCGTCTGTCCGGGCTGTGCTATCTGGATTCAGCCCACGGAGTAAATCCAATCGTGGTGAAGCTGCCATACAGTCTGCAGGAGAAATGGGCAACGTCAGTCTCAAGGTACAAAAGAGTGAACGACGTCACCTTTCCCCCATTTATCCACTTCTGCAGATTCATTGACGAGCAGGCCCAGATGAGGAATGACCCCAGCCTCGACTTCCTAGAATCCAACACTTCGGCAGCTGCAGCAACTCCAGCATCAAAGTATGAAAGTGCTATACAAAAACGCAGAGACACTAAGAGAGCTGTGAGTGTTAGAAAGACCGAACTACCATCACCCGCAATGCACACAGACGAACAGAACACTGTCTCACCACGAGATAAGTCTTTCAATCGTGAATGTCCCATCCACAAAAAACCACACTCACTGACCAAGTGCAAGGGGTTTAGATCCAAAACCTTACAGGAGCGCAAGAAGATCCTCACTGAGCTTGGAATTTGCTTCAAATGCTGCGCATCACTTGAGCACATGGCCAAGGACTGTAAATCCACAGTCAAGTGTGGGGAGTGCCACAGCGAAAAGCACATTTCAGCCATGCATCCTACTCGCCTAGCTAGAGACACACCGGCTACAGTCGCCACCGCTCCCGCTCCAAGTTATGGCGGGGAGCCACAGAATCAGACTGACACCGCCACAACTGTTTCCTGCTCATGCTCAGAGGTATGTGGAGAGAGCCGAATGGAGAAATGTTGTGCCCGAATATGCCTCATCAAGGTTTATCCCGAGGGACGCCCAGAAAAGGCGATGAAGGTGTATGCCATCATAGACGACCAAAGCAACCGGTCCCTGGCAGGAACCAAATTCTTTGAAGCCTTCGGAATTAGTGGACCATCAGAACCCTACACCTTGAACACCTGCTCAGGCCGCATAGAGACTAACGGCAGAAGAGCCCGGGGATTCATTGCTTCTCCTATCAACGGGAAGACTGAAATACCTCTACCAACGCTTGTTGAATGTGACCAAATACCCAGCCACAGGAGTGAAATTCCTACCCCAGAAGCTGCACTTCATCAGCCACACCTGAAACACCTCGCGAGCGTTATCCCACCTATAGATAACAACGCGGACATTCTACTCCTGCTCGGCAGAGACAACCTGAGGGTACACAAGGTGCGACAACAGTGCAATGGACCCGACTATGCACCATACGCCCAGAGACTGGACTTGGGATGGGTAGTCATAGGAAATGTGTGTGTTGATCGATCAGAAATCGACTCCTTCAGGACCTACGTGCATGGAGATGGGCGCACAACCTGCCTAAGACCATGTCCTCATCACTATGAAGTGAAGGAGAAGCCCCCAGACTCAATACAGCTACTCGACGTCGCTTCTTCCCTGCGTTCCGACAACTTAGGAAGATCAGTCTTTCACACGACCAAGGACGACGATAAGGTAGCCTTGTCAGTGGAGGACAGAGAGTTCATCGAGATAATGGACCGTACGTTCTCTAAAAACGAAACCAACCACTGGGTCTCTCCACTACCCTTCCGATCCACCAGGGTAAGACTCCCAAACAACCGAGACCAAGCTCAGACCAGATTTAACTCTCTGCAGCGTTCAATGAACAACAAGCCTGAGATGAGGGAACATATCGTGGCCTTCATGGACAAGATATTTCGCAATAACCACGCGGAACTCGCTCCATCCTTAAGGAAGAATGAAGAGTGCTGGTATCTGCCTTCATTTGGTGTATACCACCCACGGAAACCGAACCAAATCAGGGTTGTCTTTGACTCCAGCGCCAAAAACGGAGGCGTATCCCTTAACGATGTTCTCCTCACCGGCCCCAACCTAACAAACAACTTAGTAGGAGTGTTGCTGAGGTTCAGAAAAGAACTTGTCGCCATCACCGCTGATATCGAACAGATGTTCCACTGTTTCCTAGTCAGGGAGGATCACCGGAATTTCCTCAGATTTCTGTGGTACAAGGACAATGACACCAATAAAGAGATGGTGGAATATCGAATGAGGGTCCACGTTTTCGGGAACAGCCCTTCACCCGCAGTAGCAACCTATGGTCTCCGAAGAACCGCGTCAGAGGGAGAGTCCGAGTATGGCACAGACGCGAGAGACTTTGTTGAAAAAGACTTTTACGTAGATGACGGGCTCAAATCACTACCCACCGAGGAAGCAGCCATCGATTTGCTCAAAAGGACCCAAAGTATGCTGGCCCAGGCAAAACTTAGGCTACACAAAATCGCTTCAAACAGCCCAGCCGTAATGAGAGCCTTTGACTCGGGCGACCACGCCCCTGGATTCAAGGACATTGACTTGGGGCTAGAGAGCCCACCCGTGCAGAGGAGCCTCGGCATTAGATGGGATCTCGCAGCCGACTCCTTCGGATTTCAAGTAAATTGCTCAGACAAACCGTTCACGAAACGTGGCGTCCTTTCCATAGTGAACAGCTTATTCGACCCACTCGGATTCGTAGCGCCTATCACTATACAAGGCAAATCCTTGTTGAGACAATTCTCTGAAACCGTCAAGGATTGGGATACCCCACTCCCTTCCGACAAAGAGCAAAAATGGGAAGCTTGGAAACAGTCGTTGTGCGGATTGAACAACATTCACATCCCGAGATGTTACACCAAAATCTCCCTTGCCTCTAGTGGAAAGAAAGAACTCCACGTCTTCTCAGACGCCTCCACTGAAGCCATAGCAGCGGTTGCATACCTGAAGGTGATGGACGCCAACGGACAAAGCTACGTTGGATTGGTATTCGGCAAGGCGAAGCTAGCCCCGAAGCCCGACCATACCATTCCCAGGCTCGAACTCTGTGGAGCCGTCTTGGCAGTGGAAATTGCCGACTTCGTACTACAAGAACTGTGTATCGAAATGGATGAGGTCCACTTCTACACTGACAGCAAGGTCGTTTTGGGTTACATCTACAATCAATCAAGACGATTCTATGTGTATGTCAGTAACCGCATCGAAAGGATCAGGAGATCCTCCAAACCAGAACAATGGCGTTACGTACCATCGGAGCTGAATCCAGCAGATCATGCAACTAGACCCATGTCTATATCTTCCTTTGCTAACTCTTCTTGGCTTACAGGTCCAGAGTTCCTGTTGAGACAGTCGGAGGAAGGTGTCCGGGAAAACTTCAGCATCCTAGATCCAGATAACGATCCAGATGTCCGAACTGAAGTCAACACCCTGGCCACCAGTGCAGAGGAAGCTTCCAACCTCGGCTGCCAACGTTTTGAACGTTTCTCCAGCTGGACAAGACTCGTCCGGACTGTCGCCAGGTTAGTGCACATCGCCAGATGCTATCGTACAGACCTAACAAACAGAGACTGTCATCGCTGGCATGTGTGCCACAAACCCCTTTCTGCTGAGGACATCTCCCATGGTGAGTCCCTCATAATACGCCACCTCCAACAGAGCGAATTCGCCACCGAATGGAACTGTTTACACAACAAACAGCAGATTCCACTAAGAAGCCCTCTAGCCAATCTAAACCCGATTATGGACAGTTTTGGCTTACTTAGAGTCGGCGGTCGTTTAAATCAGGCTCGTTTCGGAGTCGCAGAACAAAATCCTCTCATCATTCCCAACAAACACCACGTTACAGTCTTGCTGATCCGACATCACCATGAAAGGACTGAACACCAAGGCAGACAGATCACAGAGGGCGCCGTACGGTCGGCAGGCCTTTGGATCATTGGAATGAAGAGACGTGTAGCACAAATACTCCATGATTGTGTGCATTGTCGCAAAACGAGAGGAAGGCAACTGTGCCAACAAATGGCTGATCTGCCTGCAGACAGACTTTCTATGGAACCACCTTTCACCTACGTGGGCCTAGATGTGTTCGGGCCATGGATGGTATCCTCACGCAGAACACGTAGCAGCCGAGCAGACAGTAAGCGGTGGGCTGTGCTATTCACCTGCATGAGTGTTCGAGCCGTTCACATTGAGGTGTTAGAATCCATGGATACTTCCTGCCTGATCAATGCCTTAAGGAGGTTCTTTGCCATTAGAGGACCAGTAAAGCAGCTGAGGTCCGACCGTGGCAGCAACTTCGTCGGTGCATGTAGAGAGCTGAACATTGACACCAAGCCAATCCAAGACCAGCTAGCAGACAAGGGTTGCACCTGGATCTTCAATTCTCCTCACAGTTCTCACATGGGAGGCTCCTGGGAGAGGATGATCGGGATCTCACGCAACATCCTGAACTCCATGCTAAAGGACGTTAACTCCTCAAGACTCACGCACGAGACTCTAGTCACTCTTTTAGCCGAAGTCTCAGCCATCATCAATTCGAGACCCCTCGTGCCCGTGACAATGGATCCAGAGGTACCAACCATGCTGACTCCCACTATCCTTCTTACTCAAAAAATTGACAACACGGTAATTCCCAGCGGAGACTTCACTCACGCCAACACCTACCAAAGACACTGGAAACGAGTCCAATATTTGGCCGACTACTTCTGGAATCGATGGAGAAAGGAATACCTCACCGTTCTTCAAGGAAGAAGGAAGTGGCGACATCCCAAGCCAAATATCAAGGAAGGGGACCTGGTCCTTATGAAAGATCAGACCACCCAAAGAACTGACTGGCCTCTGGGACTTGTTACTAAGACACTACCTAGCCAGGACGGCAATGTGCGGAAGGTGGAGCTAAGGGTCTTCAGGAAAGGTGAGACGAAGACCTTTGCAAGGCCGATCCACGAACTCATTCTGCTGTTGCCTGTAGAGAGCGCCACTACGGGATGAACGCTTCCGGACCTGAACTTTAGCCGTTTTCTTCTCATTTTGGTTTTGAATTTGAATTGTTGTATTTAACATGCCCTTCGTTTAGGTATTGTTATGGACTAATAGTGGAATCCCCAAAGTGAATTCCAGACGGGGAGTGTGCTGTTTCAATCCTGTTTTACAGTCTAATCTGTTATATTGATGCTTGTCTCTGCTGCCACCTGCTGGCCAGACCTCTCAATTCTTTCTGCCTTTCCTTGTCCAGCCTATGGGGGTGTGGCTCCTGCACGTGCTGTTGTCTCTTCCTGTTTTGCCCAGTCATTAGGAGACATCTTTACTGCAGAGAGTTCCATTCTCATAGAGCTGGAGAAGCAAAGTTTTTTGACCCACAAGTAGCGACTGCAGAGACAAGCTTCATGCAAGATTTCAATGCCATGTTTTGGATCATTCATCTATGGAATAAACCAGCATTGTTTTCATCCTAACGTGTGTACGCTTATCTGAGACGCTGCTCCGGGTCCTGTCTGCCTCTCTTATTGGAAGTACAAAGGTAAGAAGGAACTCTCATCCTAGTATACAACCAGCATGCCTTTATCGCCTTTAAGTGGGAACAGAACACTGAGCCCCCCGCTGCACTGCTCCTGTACGGGGACGATACAGGGTCTTCTCCCACCCTGAGCCCCCCGCTGCACTGCTCCTGTACGGGGGGGATACAGGGGCTTCTCCCTCCCTGAGCCCCCCGCTGCACTGCTCCTGTACGGGGACGATACAGGGTCTTCTCCCACCCTGAGCCCCCCGCTGCACTGCTCCTGTACGGGGGGGATACAGGGTCTTCTCCCACCCTGAGCCCCCCGCTGCACTGCTCCTGTACGGGGGGGATACAGGGGCTTCTCCCTCCCTGAGCCCCCTGCTACACTGCTCCTGTACAGGGGGGATACAGGGTCTTCTCCCACCCTGAGCCCCCCGCTGCACTGCTCCTGTACAGGGACGATACAGGGTCTTCTCCCACCCTGAGCCCCCCGCTGCACTGCTCCTGTACGGGGGGGATACAGGGTCTTCTCCCACCCTGAGCCCCCCGCTGCACTGCTCCTGTACGGGGGGGATACAGGGGCTTCTCCCTCCCTGAGCCCCCTGCTACACTGCTCCTGTACAGGGGGGATACAGGGTCTTCTCCCACCCTGAGCCCCCCGCTGCACTGCTCCTGTACAGGGACGATACAGGGTCTTCTCCCTCCCTGAGCCCCCCCGCTGCACTGCTCCTGTACGGGGGCAATACAGGGGCTTTCCCCTCCCTGAGCCCCCCCTGCACTGCTCCTGTACAGGGACGATACAGGGGCTTCTCCCTCCCTGAGCCCCCCGCTGCACTGCTCCTGTACGGGGGCGATACAGGGGCTTCTCCCTCCCTGAGCCCCCCCTGCACTGCTCCTGTATGGGGGGGGGGGCAAGGTCCTCAATGAGACGTTTCCCGTCAGTAGGAGGAATCACTGATGATGATGCACGAGATGTGCGAGCTCCACACGGCTGATGATGACTCATCCAAATGTTCTCCGGTCACAGCACCGACACTAGCAGGAACATCACGTGTGGAGCACAGGGCGGCCATTGTTATCATAGGTGACACCGCGCATCTCAGCTATGAGCGAATCCAAGGCGATCGTGATACTGAGCCATGCATGACCAGATATTAGACCCCCTGTATATACAGACAGCAGACCTCCCTGTATATACAGACAGCAGACCAGCCCCCTGTATGTACAGACCCCAGACCAGCCCCCCTGTATGTACAGACCCCAGACCAGCCCCCCTGTATGTACATACCCCAGACCAGCCCCCCTGTATGTACAGACCACAGATCAGCCCCCCTGTATGTACAGACCCCAGACCAGCCCCCCTGTATGTACAGACCCCAGACCAGCCCTCCTGTATGTACAGACCCCAGACCAGCCCTCCTGTATGTACAGACCCAGACCAGCCCCCCTGTATATACAGACAGCAGACCAGCCCCCTGTATGTACAGACCCCAGACCAGCCCCCCTGTATGTACATACCCCAGACCAGCCCCCCTGTATGTACAGACCACAGATCAGCCCCCCTGTATGTACAGACCCCAGACCAGCCCTCCTGTATGTACAGACCCCAGACCAGCCCTCCTGTATGTACAGACCCAGACCAGCCCCCCCTGTATGTACAGACCCCAGACCAGCCCCCCTGTATGTACAGACCACAGATCAGCCCCCCTGTATGTACAGACCCCAGACCAGCCCCCCTGTATGTACAGACCCCAGATCAGCCCCCCTGTATGTACAGACCCCAGACCAGCCCTCCTGTATGTACAGACCCAGACCAGCCCCCCTGTATGTACAGACCCCAGACCAGCCCCCCTGTATGTACAGACCCCAGACCAGCCCTCCTGTATGTACAGACCCCAGACCAGCCCCCCTGTATGTACATACCCCAGACCAGCCCCCCTGTATGTACAGACCACAGATCAGCCCCCCTGTATGTACAGACCCCAGACCAGCCCCCCTGTATGTACAGACCCCAGACCAGCCCCCCTGTATGTACAGACCCCAGACCAGCCCCCCTGTATGTACAGACCCAGACCAGCTCCCTGTATGTACAGACCCCAGACCAACCCCCTGTATGTACAGACCCAGACCAGCCCTCCTGTTTGTACAGACCCCAGGCCAGCCCCCTGTATGTACAGACCCCAGACCAGCCCCCCTGTATGTACAGACCCCAGACTAGCCCTCCTGTATGTACAGACCCCAGACTAGCCCTCCTGTATGTACAGACCCCCAGACCAGCCCCCTGTATGTACAGACCCCAGACCAGCCCCCTGTATGTACAGACCCCAGACCAGCCCCCCTGTATGTACAGACCCCAGACCAGCCCCCCTGTATGTACAGACCACAGATCAGCCCCCTGTATGTACAGACCCCAGACCAGCCCCCCTGTATGTACAGACCACAGATCAGCCCCCCTGTATGTACAGACCCCAGACCAGCCCCCCTGTATGTACAGACCCCAGACCAGCCCCCCTGTATGTACAGACCCCAGACCAGCCCCCCTGTATGTACAGACCCCAGACCAGCCCCCCTGTATGTACAGACCCCAGACCAACCCCCTGTATGTACAGACCCCAGACCAGCCCTCCTGTTTGTACAGACCCCAGGCCAGCCCCCCTGTATGTACAGACCCCAGACCAGCCCCCCTGTATGTACAGACCACAGATCAGCCCCCCTGTATGTACAGACCCCAGACCAGCCCCCCTGTATGTACAGACCACAGATCAGCCCCCCTGTATGTACAGACCCCAGACCAGCCCTCCTGTATATACAGACAGCAGACCTCCCTGTATATACAGACAGCAGACCTCCCTTTATATAAAGACCCCAGACCAGCCCCTGTATATATAGAACCCAGACCAGACCCCCTGTATATACAGACCCCAGACCAGCCCCCTGTATATACAGACCCCAGACCAGCCTCCTGTATACACAGACCCCAGACCAGCCCCCTGTATATATAGAACCAAGACCAGACCCCGAGTATATACAGACCCCAGACCAGACCCCCAGTATATACAGACCCCAGACCAGCCCCCTGTATATACAGACCCAAGACCAGACCCCCTGTATATACAGACCTCAGACCAGCCCCCTGTATATATAGAACCAAGACCAGACCCCGAGTATATACAGACCCCAGACCAGACCCCCAGTATATACAGACCACAGATCAGCCCCCCTGTATGTACAGACCCCAGACCAGCCCTCCTGTATATACAGACAGCAGACCTCCCTGTATATACAGACAGCAGACCTCCCTGTATATACAGACCCCAGACCAGCCCCCTGTATATACAGACCCCAGACCAGCCTCCTGTATACACAGACCCCAGACCAGCCCCCTGTATATATAGAACCAAGACCAGACCCCGAGTATATACAGACCCCAGACCAGACCCCCAGTATATACAGACCCCAGACCAGCCCCCTGTATATACAGACCCAAGACCAGACCCCTGTATATACAGACCTCAGACCAGCCCCCTGTATATACAGCCCCCAGAGCAGCCCTCTGTATATACAGACCCCAGACTGGCCCCCCTGTATATACAGACACCAGACCCCCTGAGAGTGCATTTTGATTCTGCTTTTGGCATAGATGGTAAGTTTTTTTGATGCTGCTTTTTTCTAGTAGTTTTTGCACAGACACCAGACCCCCTGTATATACAGGCCTCTGACCAGACCCCATGTATAAACTGACCTCAGACAACCTCCCTGTATGTACAGACCCCAGACCAGCCCCATATATATACAGAACCCCTGTATATACAGTCCCCAGACAAGCCTCCCTGTATATACAAACCACAGACTGGCCCCCTTTATATACAGACCCCAGACCAGACCCCCTGTATATACAGACCCCCACACAGACCCCCCAATATATACAGACCCCACACCAGCACCCTGCATACACAGACCACAGACCAGCCCCCCATATATACAGACACCAGACCCCTGTATATACAGACCTCAGACCAGCCCACTGTATATACAGACCGCAGACCAGCCCCCTGTATAAACAGACCCAGACCAGCCCCCCGTATATACAGACACCAGACCCCCTGTATATACAGGCCTCAGACCAGACCCCCTGTAGTTATAAACCTCAGACAAGCTTCCCTGTATGTACAGGCCCCAGACCAGCCCCCTGTATATATAGACCCCAGACCAGCCCCCTGTATATACAGACACCAGACCAGCGCCCCCATATATACAGACACCAGACCCCCTGTATATACAGGCCTCAGACCAGACCCCCTGTATATACAGATCTCAGACAAGCTTCCTTGTATATACAGACCCCAGACCAGACCTCTTGTATATACAGACCCCAGACCAGCCCCCTGTATATACAAACCACAGACCAGCCCCCTGTATATACAGACCCCAGACCAGAACCTTGTATATACAAACCCAAGACCAGCCCCCTATATATACAGACCCCAGACCAGCTTCACCCCCGTATTATACATACACCAGACCCCAGACCAGACCCTCTGTATATATAGACCCCAGGCCAGCCCCCCTGTATCCTGTATGTACAGACCCCAGACCAGACCCCCTGTATATACAGTCCCCAGACAAGTCTCCCTGTACATACAGACCCCAGACCAGCCCCCCCCCATATATATACAGGCTTCAGACCAGACCCTCTGTATATACAGACCTCAGACCAGACCCCTTGTATATACAGACCCCAGACCAGCCCCCTCTATATACAAACCACAGACCAGCCCCCTGTATATATAGACCCAAGACCATACCCCCTGTATATACAGACCCCACACTAGACCCCCCATATTTACAGACCTCAGACCAGCATCCTGAATACACAGACCACAGACCAGTCCCCCCATATATTACAGATACCAGACCCTCTGTATATACAAACCTCAGACCAGCCCCTGTATATACAGACCCCCGACCAGCCACCTGTATATACAGACCTCAGACCAGCCCCCCATATATACAGACGCCCTGTATATACAGGCCTCAGACCAGACCCTCTGTATATACAGAGCTCAAACAAGCTTCCCTGTATGTACAGAGCCCAGACCAGCCCCCTGTATTTACAGACCCCAGACCAGACCCCCTGTATATACAGTCCCCAGACCAGCCTCCTGTATATACAAACCACAGACCAGCCCCTGTATATACAGACCCAAGACCAGACCCCCTGTATATACAGACCCCACACTAGACCCCCCATATATACAGACCCCAGACCAGCACCCTGTATACACAGACCCCAGACCAGCCCCCCCATATATACAGACACCAGAACCCATGTATATACAGACCCCAGACCATCCCCCTGTATATACAGCCCCCAGACCAGCCCCTGTATATACAGACCCCAGACCAGCCCCCCTGTATATACAGACACCAGACCCCCTGTATATGCAGACCTCAGACCAGAACCCCTGTATATACAGACCTCAGACAAGCCTCCCTGTATGTACAGACCCCAGACCAGCCCCCTGTATATACAGACCCCAGACCAGACCCCCTGTATGTACATACCCCAGACCAGACCCCCTGTATATATACAGACTTCAGACCAGCCCCCTGTATACACAGACCCCAGACCAGCCCCCTGTATATACAGACCTCAGACCAGACCCCCTGTATATACAGACCTCAGACCAGACCCCTGTATATACAGACCTCAGACCAGACCCCTGTATATACAGACCTCAGACCAGACCCCTGTATATACAGACCTCAGACCTGACCCCCTGTATATACAGACCCCAGATTACACCCTCTGTATATACAGACCTCAGACCAGACCCCTCATAAATACAGACCCCACACCATACCCCCCTGTATATACAGACCCCACAGCAAACCTTCTATATACAGACCCCACACCAGACCCCCTGTATATACAGACCCCACAGCAGACCCTCCATATATACAGACCCCAGACCAGCCCCCCCATATATTCAGACCCCAGACCAGACCCCCTGTATATACAGACCTCAGACCAGCCCCCTGTATATACAGACCCCAGACCAGCCCCCCTGTATATACAGACCCCAGACCAGACCCCCTGTATATACAGACCTCAGACCATCCCCCTGTATATACAGACCCCAGACCAGTCCCCCTGTATATACAGACCCCATACCAGCCCCCCGTATATACAGACACCAGACCCCCTGTATATACAGGCCTCAGACCAGACCCTTGTATATAGACCTCAGACAAGCCACCCTGCAAGTACAGACCCCAGAGCAGCCCCCTGTATATACAGACCCCACACCAGCCCCCCCTGTATATACAGACCTCATACCAGACCCCCTATATGTACAGACCCCATAACAGACCCCCTGTATATACAGACCTCAGACCAGACCCCCTGTATGTACAGACCCCAGAACAGTCCCCATGTATTTGCAGACCTCAGGCCAGCCCCCCTGTATGTACAGACCCCAGACCAGCCCCTCTGTATATACAGGCTTCAGACCAGCCCCCCTGTATATACAGACACCAGACCCCCTGTATATACAGGCCTCAGACCAGCCCCCCTGTATATACAGACCTCAGACCAGCCCCCCCCATACATACAGACCCCAGAGCAGCCCCCCTGTATGTACAGACCCCAGACCAGCCCCTCTGTATATACAGGCTTCAGACCAGCCCCCCTGTATATACAGACACCAGACCCCCTGTATACAGGCCTCAGACCAGCCCCCCTGTATATACAGACCTCAGACCAGCCCCCCCATACATACAGACCCCAGAGCAGCCCCCCTGTATGTACAGCCCCCAGACCAGCCCCCCAGTATATACAGACCTCAGACCAGCCCCCCTGCATTGTACAGACCTCAGAACAGCCCCCCTGTATTTACAGACCCCAGACCAGCCCCCTGTATATACAGACCCCAGACCAGACCCCCTGTATATACAGACCCCACACCAGCCCCCCCCTGTATGTACTGACCCCATACCAGACCCCCTGTATGTACAGACCCCAGAACAGTCCCCCCTGTATATACAGACCTCAGACCAGCTCCCCTGTATGTACAGACCCCAGACCAGCCCCCTGTATATACAGAGCCAGACCAGCCCCCTGTATATACGGGCCTCAGACCAGCCCCCTGTATGTACAGACCCAGCCCCCCCCTGTATATACAAGCTTCAGACCAGCCCCCCTGTATATACAGACCTCAGACCAGCCCCCTGTATGTACAGACCTCAGACCATCCTCCACGCATATACAGGCCTCAGACCAGCCCCCTGTATTACAGACCCCAGACCAGACCCCCTTTATATACAGACTGCACACCAGACCCCTGTATGTACAGACCCAGACCACCCCCTGTATACACAGACCCCAGAACGAGACCCCCCTATATACAGAGCAACCAGCCCCCCTGTATATAAGACCTCAGAACAGTACCCCTGTATATACAGACCATACCAGCCCCCCTGTATGTGCAGACTCAGACCAGCCCACCCATATATACAGACATCAGACCCCCTGTATATACAGACCTCAGACCAGCCCCCCCTATATACAAGCCTCAGACCAGCCCCCCTGTATATACAGACCACAGACCAGCCGCCTGTATATACAGATCCCAGAGCAGCCCCCTGTTTATACAGGTCCCAGACCGGCCCCCATGTATATACACTCAGACCAGCCCCCCTGTATGTACAGACCCCAGACCAGCCCCCCTGTATATACAGTATACAGACCTCAGACCAGCCCCCTGTATATACAGACTTCAGACCAGCCTTCACATATATACAGACACCAGCCCCCTGAATATACAGGCCTCAGACCAGACCCACTGAATATATGAGGAAACGAACAGACGTAGGGGACCCTGCTGTCCTGAGGAGAGGGCACCTTTAAGGAGCGGAGGTGACCCAGATAAGAAGGGGACACTCCAGGTCTGGTTGGAGCCGTCTGGAGTGCCCAGGTCACACCGGTATTCTGGAGCCGAGGCAATTTGATTACGTTTATCCCAAACCGCAGACCAGCGTGTTGTAGGCCCTCATAAGGGAGCCACAACGCCCTCCAAGGAGCCTAACCACTGTCCCAAAGCTAGGTCCAAGATGCCAAGAGGTAACAAAGATTTAAGACAACAGACCTGGGGACCAGTAACCAGACTTTAGTGTGGGAGAGCAGAGAGCCATTACAAACAGAGACCAAGAAGGATAACTGACAGACACCTCTGACAGACTCCGAGGTAGCGCAAGATGAGGACCGGGGTTGGGGGGTGCTGGTGCAAGGCGAGAAGCAGGGGGAAAGTGCTGCTAGCGCAAGGTGAGGACCAGGAGGGGGGTGGGGGGGTGTTTTCTCACCTTCCGGCTGCCTCCAGTCCCGGGTCCCGCAGCCTCTCAGCTTTGTGCAGCCGCCTGCGCCGTGATGCGCCGCCTAGTGGCCGCTCTCCCTGTTATGGGCAGCCCTGCACTAGGACTGTACCACCGGCCTGGGGGGCAAATGACACCCTGGCACCTGGGCCAGTCCGTCTCTGCCGGTGGGCCTGACTGAACCGTGTACCTTATCCATCTGGTACCAGTAAAGAACTGTTTTGAGCTGACTCGATCTTTGGTTTAGTTATTCCGTCGCCCGAAAGGTCTACAGCACCACAGAGCCAAGGACTATGACTCCTCTCATCACCCCGCTGCCCTGAGGTAAAGCTCCACCTGTGGGGAGCTGTAATACCAAAGCTGTTCACCATCACCTCAGCGGCTGGCTGCAGCGCTGGTAACCACATTACCAGGTACCACAGGTGGAGTCACGTTTCCCGACCAGCCATGATCCCCACCAAGCCACCGTCCCGGTATCCGAGTAACCCCTTCCCTGTCGGCCCGACTCAATTCTGGCGTCACGAACAGGATTCTGTGCCCGGTAAAACCAGGTACTGTGTGCCTTAAATCACATTTTATTGACTGAACTTTATTTTACTGCGTAGGCCCAAAATGGCGGACCTGGAGATGCGACTGAAATGTGCTGGCCCAGGGGCGTGCCTCGGCCCCTCATCCAAGGAGGGCCATGCAAGAAGCGCCAAACTGTCTCCCTGCCCCCCTTGCCATGAAACAACCAAGGGGGCGGGTTGGGAATCGGACCGCACCAGCTTGGGACTATAAAAAGTAAACTGGGTGCGGCTGGAGGGCAGCACAAAAGACATTGGGACCACCAGACCTGTTACCTGAGCACGGCCCAGATAATATGGCAGCTCAAAGACTGAGAGACCAGGTCCGCAAAGTCGAGGAAGACCTGAAGGAAGACACCGGAGCCCAGGGACACCGACACTTGGAGATGAGGACGACGACGCGGCCCTCTGGAATGTAGCCCTCAACGATTTGCGAGCCCAGGTGATGGAGATCGTGGAGTGGAAGATCCGGAGGTGGAGCGCCAACATGCGGCTGGAGCTGAGTCGGCGTGCGAGACAACAACAGGGGCATGAGTTAGACCGAATCCGGGGGTGTCGGTGGAACCAGAGACCGAACACCCGGTGGCCAGTGAGGACTATGCCCCCACAGAGCCGGACTCAACCACCGCTGAGGAGACAGAACCACCCAAGACCAACAACCCACTACCCAGTCAGGAGAACCGCGAGCCGATGCCAACGCTGATGCGGAGCCTGCCAAATCGGAAAATCTGATTCGGTTCTCCCAGGAGCCCGACCTGATCATAGAGGGGTTTAAGGAAGAAAGCTCTACCAACCAGGCGAGTTCCGGGGAAGAGGCCTGAGAGGAGGAACCAGTCGGCGGCGCAGAGGCGTCGGGCCCGCGGTAGTGGCCGATCGCTGGAGCAACCAACATGCCGGGCTGGAATGGAGATGAGGCAATTTGGAGTCCAACCTCCAGCCCTGGCCCAGCATTCCTGGCAACCCTCGGGATGCCACAGTTCGCCCAGGATGATGAGGCGGAGAGCAGAGGCGGTGATAAGCATGGTGGGCTAACGAAATGGAGACCCGCCAGGCCCACGCCTTTGCCCGTACCCAACCACCATTGCCTGTGGACCAAGGGAAAAAAAGGGGACAATTACAGCTTTCAACCTATTACCAGGTACTGCTTTGCCCGGGAAACAGGCCTCTATGCAGAGGTCTTTGTGGGGAGGAGAGATGTCGAGCCCCACCTCCCGCAAGGCCACCCGGATCGGGATTTATACTGGGATGATGTGATAAGATATGAACGTTATGCAGGACCCCAAGGCTGGTACGCGATCTGGATCAGTAAGTGTTGAATAATTAAGATGATCCGGTTTTGTGCTAATTGTAAATAGTTGTGTGATTCCTCTGATAAACCCGTAAAAAGAATCACATGGACTTGAATGTGAACTTTTGGTGTCAGAGCCTGATTGAACTTTAACTCAGAGACTCAATACCTGGCCCCCATTGGACTGATGTGGACTAGAATAAATGTGTTTGCAACGTTTGAAGCCCAGTGCCTCCTGAAAGGGAAGAAAAGAGAAACGTATATTGTGTTGTTTTGTTATGTTTCTGTTTAATTATAACCCGGTTACAAATTAAAAATTAAGCTTATTCCCGGTCTGGTTGTCCACCTAGACACTCGTGGACGAGTGTATTCAACCAAGGGGGAATGTGGCACCAACTTGGCGGGATGCCACAGGGAGGTACTACACCCCAAAAGAAAGGAGTAGTATCCCCATAGTCACAGGTAGAAGGGGAGAACTACAGAGTCTGTCCACCGAACCCACCCACAGACACCCTAGCACAGGGGACTGTGATTCAGTAGGTTCCAGGGGGGTGGAGCTTAGGAGAGCGGGAGACGTGAGTGACAGTTGACACAAAAGTTAGTCAGAAGGTGACAGAAAGAGGAAACGAACAGACGTAGGGAACCCTGCTGTCCTGAGGAGAGGGCATCTTTAAGGAGCGGAGGTGACCCAGACAAGAAGGGGACACTCCAGGTCTGGTTGGAGCCGTCTGGAGTGCCCAGGTCACACCGGTATTCTGGAGACGAGGCAGTTTGATTAGGTTTATCCCAAACCGCAGACCAGCGTGTTGTGGGCTCTCATAAGGGAGCCACGACACCCACCAAGGAGCCTAAACACTGTCCAAAAACTAGGTCCAAGACGCCAAGAGGTAACAAAGACTTAAGGCAACAGACCTGGGGACCAGTAACCAGACTTAGTGTGGGAGAGCAGAGAGCCATTACAAACAGAGACCAAGAAGAATAACTGACAGACTCCAAGGTGAACCCTGAAACTATAATCCCTGGTGGGCCTGACTGTACCGTGTACTTTATCCATCTGGTATCAGTAAGGAACTGTTTTGAGCTGACTCGATCTTTGGTTTCAGTTATTCCGTCGCCCGAAAGGTCTCTACAGCACCACAGAGCCAAGGACTATGACTCCTCTCATCAACCCCGCTGACCTGAGGTAAAGCTCCGCCTGTGGGGAGCTGTAATACCAAAGCTGTTCACCATCACCTCAGTGCCAAGCCACAGCGCTGGTAACCACATTACCAGGTACCACAGGTGGCGTCACGTTTCCCTATTCCCAAGTTCCTTTTCATCTCCATCAGCCATTGAGTGCCAAGGGCATGGAACTGGGACCCGACCAGCCGTGATCCCCACCAAAGCCACCGTCCCGGTATCCGAGTAACCCCTTCCCTGCTGGCCCAACTCATATACAGACCTCAGACCAGCCCCCCTGTATGTATAAACCCCAGACCAGCCCCCCTGTATATGCAGACCCCAGACCAGACCCCCTGTATATACAGACCACAGACCAGACCCCCTGTATATACAGACCCAGGACCAGACCCTGTATAAACAGACCTCAGACCAACCCCCCTGTATATACAGACCCCAGACCAGACCCCTCATTTATACAGACCACCGACCAGACCCCCTGTATATACAGACCCAGGACCAGACCCTTGTATAAACAGACCTCAGACCTGACCCCCTGTATATACAGACCCCAGATCAGCCCCCCTGTATATACAGACCCAGGACCAGACCTCTGTATATACAGAACTCAGACTAGACCCCCTGAATATACAGATGTCAAGCCCACTGGGACGGGGTACCGGACCGGGTCTGCTACTGGGAAAGTCACGGGTGGTCCTGGTTCGGACCGTGTCCCGGGCCCTGGCAATAGTAAGGGGATATTTACAGGGGATAATGTCAGTCGTGACGCCACCCACAGTGTGTGGCCAGCAGTGGGGCCACCGCTGCTTCAGAACCTCCGGGGATGATGTAATGGCAGCTAGGATGGAATAGTTCTCCGTGGGCAGAACTGTATTCCCCAGGACAGTGATGGTTAAGTCTATTGTGTAGGGCAGGGGTCTCAAACTCGCGGCCCGCGGGCCACATGCGGCCCCTGGGGCTTCCCTGTGCGGCCCCCAGCACTTTGGACAAAGAACCATGCTGGCGGCGGTCCAGTGCATGGGGCCACCGGGTCTCCGCTATAACATTACTTGCGGCCGCTTCACTGTCTCTGCCGCTCGCTCTGCCGCTCTGCAAGCTCAATACAAGCCCTCAGCCAATGAGAGGCTGCTGACGTCACCTGCGGGCCTCTCATTGGCTGACGGTGGCTTGTATTGAACTGTCAGAGCGAGCGGCAAAGACAGTGAAGCGGCCGCAAGTAATGTTATAGCGCGGAGACCGCGGTGGCCCCATGCACTGGACCGCCGCCAGCATGGTTCTTTGTCCAAAGTGCTGGGGGCCGCACAGGGAAGCCCCAGGGTCCCCATGCACTGGACCAGCATGGTTAGGGTAATAAAAGTGTGTGCTAATGTGAGTGCCTGTGAGTGTGAGTGCCTGTGAGTGTGAGTGCCTGTGCGTGATCCTGTGCGTGCCTGTGTTTGTAGTGCCTGTGTTTGTGAGTGCCTGTGAGGTGAGTGCCTGTGGTGTGAGTGCTGTGAGTGCCTGTTTGTGAGTGCCTGTGAGTGTGAGTGCCTGTGAGGTGAGTGCCTGTGAGCGTGAGTGCCTGTGGCGTGTGAGCGTGAGTGCCTGTGTGTGTGAGTGCCTGTGAGTGTGGAGGTGTGCCTGTGAGCTGTGAGTGCCTGTGAGCGTGAGTGCCTGTGCGTGCCTATGAGTGCGAGTGCCTGTGAGTGCCTGTGAGTGTGAGTGCCTGTTGAGGTGAGTGCCTGTGTGTGAGTGCTGTGGGTAGGTGCCTGTGAGCGTGAGTGCCTGTGAGTGTGAGTGCCTGTCTGTGAGTGCCTCTGAGTGCCTGTGTTTGTGAGTGCCTGTGGGTGTCGAGTGCCTGTGGGTGTCAGAGTGACCTGTGGGTGTCTGAGTGCCTGTGGGTGTCTGAGTGCCTGTGAGTGTGAATGCGTGAGGGTGTCAGAGTGCGCGATTTTGTACAGAAGTGTGTGATTATAACAAAAGTCCTTGGTGGTCCGCATTCTTCATCAGGTGGATTTACCTGATGAAGACGGCGGACCGCCGTAGAAACACGTTGTGGTATATTAAAGGTAATTAAACGTGTGCCTCCTGTGCTCTAGCACTTCTGTTATAATCTCACACTTCTGTACAAATATCATATCCCCATCCTAGGTTTGCAGCAGGAGCAGCTGTGAGCCAAAGTCACCGCTAACAGAATCCAAAGGGCCTGCGGTGACGTAACCGAGAACGTCACAGGGGCAGGTTATCGGCTGCTCGAGTCACCTGACCGGAAGAAGGAGCTGCTCGTGGAGGAAACCCCGAATGCTGGAGTCCGGAGGCCATCCACTGCGATACGCCGAGGGTGTGCAGGGTTGCAGAACCTCGAAAGGTGAGATGCGAACCCCCCATATCTGTTATTGACGCCCCACTAGACCACCAGGTACCGCTCATGGTTGTGCTTTCCCCCCCTTTTGTTCCACATGAGTGAGTGTGAGTGAGTGTGAGTGTGGGTGAGTTAATATGTGGGGGTGTGATGTGAGTGAATATGTCTGAGTGTGTAAAGAAGTTACTAGGGAAATGGTGTATCAGTGTCCCGCTGCTGAAATCCCAAGAAACGATCCGGAACCATATGAGGTTGCTCAATCATCATTTATCTTTCTACGCGTTTCAACACGTCTAGTGTTTCCTCAGGACACTGATACACATTTCCTGAGTAACTTTGATGATTCCCACGTGCATGTGGAAGGTGGAAGTCTGCAGCAGCTGCATTATGCAAATGCTTTACACCAGTTGTGGTCTCACAACTGTGCTAGGTGAGTGAATTCATACCACGCATTACATTAGTGTCACTAGTGATAGGGCACTATTGGCCTCTTGTTCCCCCCTATTATTTTACTTGTGTAAAAAGAAGGCAGATCAGGTAGGGGATATCACTAAAAAAAGGGTCCAGCATGGGGGACATTACTACACTATGGGGGCCAGGATGGGGACATCACTACAAAAGGGGACCAGCATGGAGGACAGGATGGTGACATCACTACAAAAGGGGATCAGTATGGGGGTCATCATTACAAAAAGGGACCAGCACGGGGGACATTACTACAGAAGGGGATCAGGTTGGGGATATTAGTACAAGAGGGGGACCAGGATGGGGACCAGTATGGGGACATTACAACAAGAAAGGGACCAAGATGGGGACATTACAACAAGAAGGGGATCAGGATTTGGACATTACTACATTGACCAAAAAATCTGGTATTACTAAAAATGTCAGGGTACCGTCACACCAGGTGACATCGCCCCGTGTAAAGTGGCGATTTTGCACCGAAAAATCGGCTCAGAGTGGTCGCCTGGTTTCAGAGCACTGCTGTGAAACCAGGCAACCACTCTCAGGCGATGTGTAAGCATCGCCCTGTGTAACATCGCGAATAGCGATGTTACAGGCGATGGGAGCCATAGGCTCCCATGTTACAGGATCCCTGCTGGGGTTTCTAGACACCCCAACAGTGACGTTGCCTGAAACATCGCCAAAGCATCACGGAAGGTATCGCCTCGTCTAAACACACGACGCTGGCGGGATGCCAAAAATGTGCGCGCTCCCGTGTGTCGCCTGCGATATCTCCGGCAATGTCACCTGGTGTGACGGTACCCTTAGTCCTAAAGCAATGCGGCCCCCGATAAAAAAAATTTTCTATGTGCGGCCCACCAACCCAGCCGAGTTTGAGACCCCTGGTGTAGGTTATGGTGCAGGCTTGTGCTGTGTGCAGTGCACTTACTGTCCTGATGATGCAGAAATCCTCCTTCAGCGTTGGAGCTGACAAGCTGTGGCTCTCCAGGTGGGGATTTGCTGCAAACCTGTGTGGAGGGAGTCGTGTTCAGGCAACACATACAAGGGAGTCAGATTCAGGGTTCACCGTGTTTACTTCTCAAACTTCTCAAGTACAGCTCACAGTTCCAGTTACAGTTCACAAGTTACGCTCTTTACACGGGCACACTCTCCCTTCCGGGTTCCCTTACTCTCTGCTGCCAGGTTGCTCCTTCTATGACCCCTCATGGCCCCTTTACACGCAGCTACAGGTAACAGGTTTTCCACAGGTAACTTACTGGTTGCAGTGAAATCATGGAGACATGGTTCTATCATGTTGCTGTGTACAAATGGAACTATGTCTCCATGATTTCACTACAGCCAGTAAGTTACCTGTGGAAAACCTGTTATCTGTAGCTGCGTGTAAAGGGGCCATCACTCTGTCTCTCTGTCCTTTCCAGGCTTTCAGTTCTCTCTCTCTCTTGTTCCCTTGGTTGTGTGTGACTCTGGACAGTATGGCGGTGGCTCGGACCACTGTGGGCCCTCCGGGTTGCCACTGAGCTGCCTGTCCTTTGGGGTAGGGACCCTAACGTGTAGCTGAGGTCCCCGTCGGTTGTCTGGGGATACCGGGTAAAGCAACGGTCCCCTTTAGAGCCGACACTCTACTTTCAGCCTAGCCTCCAATAGTCCTCCTGGGTGAGGCTCTACCAGGCTCTTTCTAACTGTGTCTTCGGTTCAATAGGAGGGCTACTCCTCCTGCAGTCTGCCGTCTCAGCCGTGGTTCTAGGGCCCAGTGTCACTGTCCCTCTCGTCCAGTGGCGTAGCAACTGTTTGTGGTGCCCGGGGCGGTCGAAAAATTTGCCGCCCCTTTGGTTGTTGATAATACGGAAGTATACATAGTATACACTGTCTGCCCCTATATACAAGAATATAACTATTATACTAAAACACAAAGAGAAGGGGTGCAATTGGGTGGTAAGTATTGGGCCAAATGGCCACTCACCTATTGATGTTGTCACTGTGCACCGCCACCTCTGCACAACCCCAGTGTATGGCAACAAGCAGGACTCAAGGAGGGCCCGGGGCCGGAGCAATTTTTCGCCGCTGTACTGTGGAGTTCAGAGTGTAATATAAATGCAAAAACCCTTTATTCTTAATATTATGTCACAATAACCGGGATCTGAGGATCTTCTATTTCGAGGTCAGGGGCTCTCTGATGCCATGTTGCTGTCTGCCTCGCTGTCGTCCTCTTTTGACACTGCAGTGCGGTGGACAAGAGAGCATTAACTGGTTAATAACGAGAAGTATGGAGTGTGTACTAACTGAGCCATACACCCTCCCCATACCATGTCCCGCAGACATTGTAGGATTACTATATGGATTTTAGTATTAGGGTACGGACACACTGGCGTGAAACTCTCATGAGTTTAATGTGTGATTTTTCTCGCATTGCAATCAATCTCTGAGAGCACAATAACGAGTGTCGGACGCTTTTTTCTCATCCAGATTCAGGATGAGAAAAAAGTTGCAACATGCTGTGACAGTATGCGATTCCCGCGCGAGACTCACCAATGCAAGTCTATGTGTCTGACAAAATCACAGACCGCACACGGACCATCCGAGAGGCATCCGTTTTTTTCATAGATACATTCTCATTCTGTAGCTGAGAACACTAAAATGTTCCTGTAAATGATTATACACTAATAGCTGCTGAAAAAAAAAACGCATTGCACACAGATGTGATCTGAGAAAAATGTCGGACACTCGCACAGCAGTTGCCAAACGGACCAAAAAACGGATGTAACTCGTCCGACTCTCCTGGATGAGAAACAGACCGATTTTAAGGCGGCGGGAGACAGTGTACCACCATGTCCTCAGCTTCGTGCTGTACACAGTGTACCACCACGTCCCCAGCTCCGTGCTGTACACAGTGTACCACCACGTCCCCAGCTCCGTGCTGTACACAGTGTACCCACCTACTGTCCCCACTCCCAGTGCTGTACACAGTGTACCACCACGTCCCCAGCTCACGTGCTATGCACAGACAATATACGGTACACTGTCTGGTGCACAGCACGAAGATGAAGACATGGTGGTACACTGTGTACAGCATGGAGCTGGGGACATGGTGGTACACTCTGCACAGCACGGAGCTGGGAACATGGTGGTACACTGTGCACAGCACGAGCTGGAGATATTGTGGTACACTGTCTGTGCACAGCACGGAGCTGAGGACATCCCAGAAGAGGCACAATAACCACAGACAGGAGGTGGGAGAACATTCAGCCCACCCAGGAGAACTACAACTCCCAGCACCCAACACACTGCCCAGAAACCATACAGTGATGCCAGAACTGGCAGGAGAACTACAATTTCCAGCATGCCACACCCTGCCAAAACAGGAAGGTGGAGGCTGCCGCATAGAGGTAGAGACATCTGGTACAGCTGCCATTATCACCACACACAGCCCCACTCCTCCTGCGCACCAGTCGTCCTCTCCTCTGTCCCTCCTGCACCCCCGTCCTCCTGCAGCCCTGTCCTCCTGCAGCCCTGTCCTCCTCTCCTCTGTCCTCCTGCAGCCCCGTCCTCCTCTCCTCTGTCCTCCTGCACCCCCGTCCTCTCCCCTGTCCTCCTGCACCCCCGTCCTCCTCTCCCCTGTCCTCCTGCACCCCCATCCTCCTCTGTCCTCCTGCACCCCCATCCTCCTCTATCCTCCTGCACCCCCATCCTCCTCTGTCCTCCTGCACCCCTGTCCTCCTCTCCCCTGTCCTCCTGCACCCCCGTTCCTCCTCTCCCCTGTTCTCCTCTGTCCTCCTGCACCCCCGTCCTCCTC
Source organism: Allobates femoralis (assembly GCA_033576535.1). NCBI lineage: Eukaryota > Metazoa > Chordata > Amphibia > Anura > Aromobatidae > Allobates > Allobates femoralis. Next base: position 95,808,156 of record JARQOC010000012.1, on the reverse strand, counting down.
TGTCCTCCTGCACCCCGTCCTCCTCTCCTCTGTCCTCCTGCACCCCTGTCCTCCTGCACCCCTGTCCTCCTCGTCCTCCTTCACCCCCGTCTCCTCTCCCCTGTCCTCCTGCACCCCCGTCCTCCTCTCCCCTGTTCTCCTGCACCCCCGTCCTCCTGCACCTCCGTTCTCCTGCACCCCTGTCCTCCTCTGTCCTCCTGCACCCCCGTCCTCCTCTCCTCTGTCCTCCTGCACCCCGTCCTCCTCTCCCCTGTCCTCCTGCACCCCCGTCCTCCTCTCCCCCTGTTCTCCTCTGTCCTCCTGCACCCCCGTCCTCCTCTGTCCTCCTGCACCCCCGTCCTCCTCTCCTCTGTCCTCCTGCACACCCGTCCTCTCCTGTCCTTCTCTGCACCCCTGTCCCTCCTTGCACCCCTGTCCTCCTCCCTGTCCTCCTTCACCCCATCCTCCTCTCCCCTGTCCTCCTGCACCCCGTCCTCATCTCCCCTGTTCTCCTGCACCCCCGTCCTCCTGTCACCTCCGTCCTCCTTGTTCCTCCTGCACCCATGTCCTCCTCTCCTTTGTCCTCCTGCAGCCCCGTCTTCCTCTCCCCTGTCCTCCTGCACCCCGTCCTCCTCTCCCCTGTCCTCCTGCACCCCCGTCCTCCTCTCCCCTGTCCTCCTGCACCCCCGTCCTCCTCTGTCCTCCTGCACCCCCGTCCTCCTCTCCCCTGCTGCACACCCGTCCTCCTCTCCTCTGTCCTGCTGCACACCCGTCCTCCTCTCCTCTGTCCTCCTGCACCCCTATCCTCTGTCCTCCTCTCCTCTGTCCTGCTGCACACCCGTCCTCCTCTCCTCTGTCCCTCCAGCTGCTCGTCTTCTCCTCTGTCCTCCTGTTCCTGTCCTTTTGCCCCCCTTGTCCTCTTCTCTGTCCTCCTGTTCCTGTCACCCTGTCCTCTTCTCCTGTTCCCCTGTCCTCTTCTCTGTCCCCCTGTTCCTGTCCTTCTGCCCCCCTGTCCTCTTCTCCTCTGTCCCTGTCCTTCTACCCCCCTGTCCTCTTCTCCTCTGCCCCCCTGTCCCCTGCACAGTTTCCCTCACCTCTCCGGGTCCATGGGGGCCGGCTGAGTGGAGGAGCCGCCAGCACTGCAGGCGCCTCCACCGCACCAGCACTTGACAGGAAGCAGCAGAGCTCCCAGCGGCTTCCTGTCAGCGCTGGGGGGCCGGGAGCGGGGCGCAATACATGCGGGCGCCACAGGCGCCGCGGCCGGGCGGCAATGCACCCTCCCTCCCCCACAAAGACTCCAGTTTTCATATGGAGTCGGGGGGAGGTAAAGAAAAAACAAAAAACCGCTCGCGCTCCCCTGCGCTGTGAATACAGCCCTGCTGCCGGCTGCCGCCCTTACACAGGTGCCGCCTGGGGCGGACCGCCCCCTCCGCCCCCCCCCCACGCTACGCCACTGCTCTCGTCCCTCACACTCCTAGGGTGCTGGCTCTGGACGTGCTTTCTCTCTGTGGCTCACACTGGCTCTCCAGATTCTGCGCTCCTTCCACCCCACTCTTCCAGGACATGTGATTCTGTGGCGCCCCGCAACGAGTGCATCACAGGAGGGTATTGCAGCCAAATCAGTAGCAGCAATATTCTCTGACTAAGCAATGACACAGTTAACTCAGAGCTCCATACCCTGCATGCACATCAGCATAGAAGGCCAATAAGGTCCTGGTGGGCGGAGTGTAGTGGTAGTGTGTAGTGGAGAAGTGAGACTTTTGAATTGGCAACGTAGGAGAAGGGAGCAAAAACAACAAGCTCTGCAACCTAGGAGAGGGGGCCTGCATAGTCCCGTGCAGTTCCCTGGCCATCACCCCCGGTTGGGCGCCATTACCCCGGTGCCTTAACAGCCGGTCTACGGCCGTCTACATGCGGGCTCAAGACCATCCCGTGCCCATTTACAACCGGTCTACTGGTACCGAAGCTAGAAGTTGTTCAGCACTGCTACGCGAACCAGGATGGAGGGACCGCTTTACAGGAGCACCCCACCACCGCTGCATACACAGAGTCGTCTAGCCAGCGGAGTACCCACTAAAAGGACCCAAGGCTCCTCACAAGTCCGGCCAGAATTCCCCGGTCGGTAGGGCAATTGAAGCAGCCTCCTTGTACCCGATCTGGCATTCCATGGCGACCTCAGCAACACAGCTTAGTTAGAATGGAGGAACACGGCGGAGCTCTGAGAAACACTGGTCATTGCTAAGTCCACCCGGTCCGTTACCCGTCACTGTATGCCATGTATGATCTGCTGGTTACAGTAAAGTACCCGTTACAGAGATTTTCAGTGTCCATGCCTTCTTAAGAACTGTCTCTCTCCGCACACTAAGGTAACCGCAGCTGCCTCAGAACATCTTGTGCAGCTCCTGGCTCCGGGGATCATCGCTCAGCCTGTGGGGAGCGTTCCATCTTGCTGCATTCCATCCCCCGGAGGCCCAAGCAGCGCCGGTGGACATCACCGGAACACTCATAGGTGGCGTCATGAAACAATCCCTTAATCTGTTCAACCAACGACGTCTTTATTGGATCTGGACCACCGGGCCCCACTACCGGCAGGTGCGGTTCCCGTGTCAAGGAGGAAGAAGAAACGCCTGTCCCTCGGAGTCCCGGCCATGGTGAGTCAATTCTGTCTTTGCTGCTCAGCCTACATCGGCCTACTGACTCCTTTCTCCTCCCCCTGCTCTATATCTACCCTCTGTCACCTGACTTACTTGTTGGCCCAAAAAAATCACCGAATTGGTACTAAAATTTATATAGAAAACTCACCGAAGTTTGGACACTTTTTCTACCAGAAAAAGTGTCCAAACTTCGGTGAGTTTGTTACTTAGTTGGCGACCACCCCCACTGTTTCTGAGCCCTGACCAGCCGCTTGCACTGCCTGTTCCACTCCGGGCTTGGGTCTCCTTTGTCTGCCTCGTTGTGTGGCTAGGGGTGGTATCAACAGGACCAGACAGAACGCCTGTTCCCTGGAGCCCGGCCAGGGAGCCAATCAGATCCTCTGACCCCTGTATATACAGACCCACCAGCCCCCTGTATATACGACCCCTGACCCTGTATATAAGACCCAAGACAGATCCCTGTATATTACAGACTCCAGAGTCCTAGACCCCTGTATATAAAGACCCAGGACCAGATCCACTGTATATACAGACTCAGGACCAGACCCCTTTTATTAACAGACCCAGGACCAGCCGCTTTCCTGTATATCGACCCAGGACAGGACCCCTGTATTACAGACCAGGACAGCCCCTCCTGTTTATACAGACCAGGACAGCCCCCTATATACAGACCCAGGACCAGACCCCCTGTATATACAGACCCAGGACCAGCCCCTATATATACAGACCCAGACCCCTGTATATACAGACCCAGCAGCCCCCTGTATATACAGACCCAGGACCAGCCCCTTATATACAGACCCAGGACCAGCCCCCTGTATATACAGACCCAGACCCCCCTGTATATAAGACCCAGGACCAGCCCTGTATATACAGACCCAGACCAGCCCCCCCCTGTATATACAGACCCAGGACAGCCCCCTAAAGACCCGACCAGCCCCCTGTTAAAACTATATACAGACCCAGGACCAGCCCCCCTGTATATACAGACCAGACCAGCCCCCTATATACAGACCCAGGACCAGCCCCTGTATATACAGACCCAGACCAGCCCCTGTATATACAGACCAGACAGCCCCCCTGTTATACGACCATACCACCCTGATATACACCCAGGACCAGCCCCCCTGTATATACAGACCCAGGACCAGCCCCCTTATATACAGACCCAGGACCAGCCCCCCTGTATATACAGACCCAGGACCAGCCCCCTGTTATATACAGACCCAGGACCAGCCCCCCTGTATATACAGACCCAGGACCAGCCCCCTATATATACAGACCCAGGACCAGCACCCCCTGTATATACAGACCCAGGACCAGCCCCCCTGTATATACAGACCCAGGACCAGCCCCCCTGTATATACAGACCCAGGACCAGCCCCCCTGTATATACAGACCCAGGACCAGCCCCCCTGTATATACAGACCCAGGACCAGCCCCCTGTATATACAGACCCAGGACCAGCCCCCCTGTATATACAGACCCAGGACCACCCCCTGTATATACAGACCCAGGACCAGCCCCCTATATATACAGACCCAGGACCAGCCCCCTGTATATACAGACCCAGGACCAGCACCCCTGTATATACAGACCCAGGACCAGCCCCCTGTATATACAGACCAGGACCAGCCCCCTATATATACAGACCCAGGACCAGCCCCCTGTATATACAGACCCAGGACCACACCCCTGTATATACAGACCCAGGACCAGCCCCCCTGTATATACAGACCCAGGACCAGCCCCCTATATATACAGACCCAGGACCAGCCCCCCTGTATATACAGACCCAGGACCAGCCCCCTTATATACAGACCCAGACCAGCCCCCCTGATATATATACAGACCCAGGACCAGCCCCCCTGTATATACAGACCCAAGACCAGCCCCCCTGTATATACAGACCCAGGACCAGCCCCCTGTATATACAGACCCAGGACCAGCCCCCCTGTATATACAGACCCAGGACCAGCCCCTCCGGACAGCCTATATACAGACCCAGGACCAGTCCCCCTGTTATATACAGACCCAGGACCAGCCCCCCCTGTATATACAGACCCAGGACCAGCCCCCTATATATACAGACCCAGGACCAGCCCCCCCTGTATATACAGACCCAGGACCAGCCCCCTATATATACAGACCCAGGACCAGCCCCCCTGTATATACAGACCCAGGACCAGCCCCCCTGTATATACAGACCCAAGACCAGCCCCCCTGTATATACAGACCCAAGACCAGCACCCCCTGTATATACAGACCCAAGACCAGCCCCCTCTCGATTATACAGAGCCAGAACTTGGTTTGGACCTAATCCAGATAATCAGTAGCGTAACTTCAGGCCCAGGGGCCCCATGTGAAAGTTCCAACGGAGCCCCCAATTATTGCAAATCTTTAATAGTCTTTTTTCTATAGCCCCCCCCCGGCCCGGTGAGATCGCAACCCCTGCACCTGTTGTAGTTACGCCCCTGCAGATAATGTCATAACTCGTAAAGTGAAGAGATTATTGATCATTCACCAACGCAATCCCCCCCCCCCAACCCATACATGGATCAGTCCCCTCCTCCTCACACCCCCAGCCCTTATATGGATCAGTCCCTGCTCCCAGCCCTAGACCTCAGCAGTCAGCTGTATCAATGAGCACGCCGTGCACCCGCACCACCGCAGGGCCCCGCCCACTCTAGTTCTATTCCTCCAATCAGCTGTAAGGTCTCCGCCCTCCTCTCCCCGCCCATCACATTGCACCTACTACTGCTTCCTCAGTCCACATGTAAGGGGCGGGTGCACCGACCACCGCGCTCTGACCAATCACAACAAGCCGACGTCCCTTTTTCGCCTGCCTACTTTCAGTGTGGCCAATCCGATCGCTGAACTGAGCGTGTTCCGGCTGAGGAGGGCGTGTCCTCGCTGACCAATGGGGAAACAGACACGGGCGCACAGGGGGTTACACGTGATGGAGTGCACGTGTTTGTATGTAAGTGTTCGCTGGAGAGAAAGACAGTCCTGGCTGTGAGGAGACGGACGGGGACGAGAGGAGAGACGGCTGCAGGGCTGAGACCCCCGATATATACATTAACCCTTACAGGCGACCCCCACAGGAGACATTATATATTATACCTGAAGGGAGGTCCTATAAAGAGACAGTCAGTGATCAGAGGAGGAACCACCCAGAGCGCAGAGACAGCGGAACATACAGGAGGTGAGTGCGACAACGGCCGCACACAACGGTCACACACAACGGTCACAACGGTCACACACAGCTCCGACATTCGAATATTTTTGAATTTGAAAATTCCTTTTATTATCTGTAAATTTCGTTATTTTTTTGGCCTTTGTCTCTTACACACTGCTGTGATGCGCTGTCCTCCCAGGAGGGGGCGCAGCCGTCCTGTCAGGGGTTAATCGTCCCTGCGACCGGCTCCAGGGAGCATTGTGTGTATATACCTATATCCTTACTGACAGGCTCCAGGGAGCATTGTGTGTGTATACCTATATCCTTACTGACGGGCACCAGGGAGCATTGTGTGTGTATACCTATATCCTTACTGACAGGCACCAGGGAGCATTGTGTGGGTATACCTATATCCTTACTGACAGGCACCAGGGAGCAGTGTGTGTGTGTGTATATACCTATATCCTTACTGACAAGCACCAGGGAGCATTGTGTGTGTGTATATACCTATATCCTTACTGACAAGCACCAGGGAGCATTGTGTGTATATACTTATATCCTTACTGACAAGCACCAGGGAGCATTGTGTGTATATACCTATATCCTTACTGACAAGCACCAGGGAGCATTGTGTGTGTGTATATACCTATATCCTTACTGACAAGCACCAGGGAGCATTGTGTGTGTATACCTGTATCCTTACTGACCGGCTCCAGGGAGCATTGTGTGTATATACCTATATCCTTACTGACAGACTCCAGGGAGCATTGTGTGTGTATACCTATATCCTTACTGACAGGCACCAGGGAGCATTGTGTGTGTATACCTATATCCTTACTGACAGGCACCAGGGAGCATTGTGTGGGTATACCTATATCCTTACTGACAGGCACCAGGGAGCAGTGTGTGTGTGTGTATATACCTATATCCTTACTGACAAGCACCAGGGAGCATTGTGTGTGTGTATATACCTATATCCTTACTGACAAGCACCAGGGAGCATTGTGTGTGTATACCTGTATCCTTACTGACTGGCTCCAGGGAGCATTGTGTGTGTGTGTATACCTATATCCTTACTGACAAGCACCAGGGAGCATTTTGTGTGTGTGTGTATACCTATATCCTTACTGACAGGCACCAGGGAGCACTGTGTGTGTATACCTATATCCTTACTGACAGGCACCAGGGAGCATTGTGTGTGTATACCTATATCCTTACTGACAGGCTCCAGGGAGCATTGTGTGTGTGTGTGTGTGTGTGTGTGTGTGTGTATATACCTATATCCTTACTGACAGGCTCCAGGGAGCATTGTGTGTGTGTGTGTGTGTGTGTATACCTATATCCTGACTGACAGGCTCCAGGGAGCATTGTGTGTGTTTGTATACCTATATCCTGACTGACAGGCTCCAGGGAGCATTGTGTGTGTGTGTGTGTGTGTGTGTGTGTTATGCCTGTATCCTTACTGACTGGCTCCAGGGAGCAGTGTGTGTGTGTATACCTGTATCCTTACTGACTGGCTCCAGGGAGCATTTGTGTGTGTGTGTGTGTGTGTGTGTGTGTGTGTATACCTGTATCCTTACTGACTGGCTCCAGGGAGCATTGTGTGTGTGTATACCTATATCCTTACTGACAAGCACCAGGGAGCATTGTGTGTGTGTATACCTATATCCTTACTGACAAGCACCAGGGAGCATTTTGTGTGTGTGTGTATATACCTATATCCTTACTGACAGGCACCAGGGAGCAGTGTGTGTGTGTGTGTGTGTGTGTATATACCTATATCCTTACTGACAGGCACCAGGGAGCATTGTGTGTGTGTGTGTGTGTGTGTGTGTGTGTGTGTGTGTGTGTGTGTGTGTGTATACCTATATCCTTACTGACAGGCTCCAGGGAGCACTGTGTGTGTATACCTATATCCTTACTGACAGGCTCCAGGGAGCACTGTGTGTGTATACCTATATCCTTACTGACAGGCTCCAGGGAGCACTGTGTGTGTATACCTATATCCTTACTGACAGGCACCAGGGAGCACTGTGTGTGTGTATACCTATATCCTTACTGACAGGCACCAGGGAGCATTGTGTGTGTATACCTATATCCTTACTGACAGGCTCCAGGGAGCAGTGTGTGTGTGTATACCTATATCCTTACTGACAGGCTCCAGGGAGCATTGTGTGTGTGTGTGTGTGTGTGTGTGTGTGTGTGTGTGTGTGTATACCATATCCTGACTGACAGGCTCCAGGGAGCATTGTGTGTGTTTGTATACCTATATCCTGACTGACAGGCTCCAGGGAGCATTGTGTGTGTGTGTGTGTGTGTGTGTGTATACCTGTATCCTTACTGACTGGCTCCAGGGAGCATTGTGTGTGTGTGTGTGTATACCTGTATCCTTACTGACGGGCTCCAGGGAGCATTGTGTGTGTGTGTGTGTGTGTGTGTGTGTGTGTGTGTGTGTATATATACCTATATCCTTACTGACAGGCTCCAGGGAGCATTTTGTGTGTATACCTATATCCTTACTGACAGGCTCCAGGGAGCATTGTGTGTGTGTGTGTGTGTGTGTGTGTGTGTGTGTGTGTATATACCTATATCCTTACTGACTGGCTCCAGGGAGCATTGTGTGTGTGTGTGTATACCTGTATCCTTACTGACTGGCTCCAGGGAGCATTGTGTGTGTGTGTGTGTGTGTGTGTGTGTGTGTATATACCTCTATCCTTACTGACGGGCTCCAGGTAGCATTGTGTGTGTGTGTGTATACCTGTATCCTTACAGACTGGCTCCAGGGAGCATTGTGTGTGTGTGTGTGTGTATACCTGTATCCTTACTGACGGGCTCCAGGGAGCATTGTGTGTGTGTGTGTGTTACATATGCTGCAGCTGGACGAATCCATATATTAGTGCCTCAAACTGTTTGGCAGGAATTGGGCTATGGGTGGTAAGGGGTTAAAACTAAAAAAAAAAACAACCTTCCCCTTAAAGCACAAAGGGGCAAGACTTTGGCTACCTTCACATTTGCGTTCCCCCTCCGCAGCGTTCTGTGGAGGGGATCCGCAATGTGACCGCTGCACCGCAAGCCCCTATCTTTATAATGGGAGCGCACGGTGCTGCGCATGACCGTGTGCACCCATTCACTGCCATATGTGATCTGTGCGCAGGCGATGCTTGCACACAAATCACCCAGTCTCGTCCGCACCAGAAATGCAACATGTCACGTTCGTGGTGCGGACGAGACTAGGTGATTTGTGCGCAGGCATCGCCTGCGCACAGATCACATATGGCAGTGAATGGGTGCACACGGTCATGCGCAGCACTGTACACTCCCATTATAGAGATAGGGGCTTGCGGTGCTGCGGTCACATTGCGGTCCCCTCCACAGAACGCTGCGGAGGGGAACGCGAATGTGAAGGTAGCCTCATCTGAACTTGCTGATACTATCCTTGTTGCCCATGGCAACCAATCACTGTATATCTTTGATTTTTACACAGCATATGTTGTTTCCCTTAACAACAATCAACAGCCGGCTCTCCTTTTTTCTGAGGCAGGTTTGAAAATGAAAGCAGCGTCCTAATTGGTAGCCATGGGCGGCACCACACTGGCAGTTAGAAGTTTATGGACGTGGTGGAATGTGCCCTGAGAGCAAAAATCACTATTTCGTAATCTTCAATTTCTTAAAGGGACGCTCCACCACATACCGACTGACTGAGTTACAATAGTGACCTGAGACGCTCGAGGAGCACAAACTTCACAGGAAGTTGCTCAGCAACGGTGGATTTGGCCTGTGGGTGACTGCTCGCACCTCCGCGCTCACGTGCAGAATCCTGCACATCGGCTTCTCCTACATGAGAGCACCACGCAGGGTTTCATCCTCCGCCTCCCGCTCTATTCGGCACCCGGTTAATTATGAACTAATGTCCTGACTCTGTTATGAGGCAGACATTGTAATATATGGCTGCTGGTGGGGACCATGTGATGGGCCGCCACCGAAAGAACGTAGTGTGCTCCAATATGTGCAATGTCCGTCCTGCATGAACAGCAAAATGTAAAGTGTATTGCAGTCTCTCGCTCGTCCAGAACAGATGACGTAACGTATCTGCAGCTCAGTCACAATTTTTTATTTTATAGGCAACTTTCTTAAAGGGGTTGTCCCATCTCATGGCACAACAGAACTTGGTGATCACTTGCTTTCTGGGACCCCTGCTATTTCCGAGGATTTGGCTGTGAACTGCCCCAATTAAAATGGAATGGTGGCCATTTATTGGCTGTGGGACTGCCGAAATAGACAAAGAATAGGGCAGTGCTCGTGCTCAACCTTTACCCAGTGGAGCACGGGTACAGGCACTACCTATCCAATTGGCCATATAGACCACTGTTCTCTAGCCAGCACAGCCTCGTAGACAGTTAATGGGGCTGCTATACACGGTGGTGCACGCCCATACACCGTGGAGCACAGGTACGGCCACTACTCCTATCAATTGGCCTTACAGACCACTGTTCTCAAGCTAGCACAGCCTCATAGACAGTTAATGGGGCTGCCATACACGGTGGTGCACGCTGATATACGGCGAAGCACAGGCACGGCCAATACTCCTATCTGAATGGCCTTGCATACCACCGTTCTCTAGCAAGAATAGCCTCGTAGGACAGTTAATGGGGTTCCCGTACACTGCAGTGCATGGGCACGAGCACTACTATCTGAAGGGCCTTACAGACTACCGTTCTCTAGCTATTAGGTAGCTGGTAGGCAAAGAATAGAGTTCCCATACCCAGCAGTTAGCACCCATACCCGACAGTGCGCAGGCACAACCACTGCGACTATCCAATGGGCCTTACAGACCACCATTCTCATTCTCTACATAGGACAGCCTCGTAGACAATGAATGGGGCAGCCATATTTAGACTGGTAGAATTAAAATAGAATATGCGGTTCTAAGGTAGAGCGCAGGTATGAGACGGGATACTTAGATCTTTATCTCCGTAACTTTATTCATAAAAAGCTCCAGACCACAACATGTTTCGACGTACAGACGTCTTCCTCAAGCGGATCCGCTTGAGGAAGACGTCTGTACGTCGAAACATGTTGTGGTCTGGAGCTTTTTATGAATAAAGTTACGGAGATAAAGATCTAAGTATCCCGTCTCATACCTGCGCTCTACCTTAGAACCGCATATTCTATTTTAATTCTATTAATCTAATTCCATTGTGGAAAGCGGTGACAGAGCTGCAGGAGGGATAGGGTTAATGGATCAACCTGGTGTTTCCTGACCTAACCCTGGAGAAGAGTGTGTGGACAGCACGAGGCCAGGAGCAGAGGTGATTGAGGATACAGGAGCACTACAGATCCAAGGCTGGCAGCCTGAGCCACAAACTACGCTCACAATCTGGTTGTGCGGATCGGGCACAACCTTTAATGGTGGGTTTACACACACCAATTTATCTGTTCAATCTCTGAACCAATCTCTGGTTGCAGTGAAATCATGGATACATTGCTCCATTTTGTGGCTGTGTACAACATGGAGAAATGTATCCATGATTTCACTGCAACCAGAGATTGGTTCAGAGATTGAACAGATAAATTGGTGTGTGTAAACCCACCATAAAGGTTAGTTTGCTTATAATACGACCGCTTTAAAGACAGGAGAGGTCCACAGGTGGCGCAACACTATTTTTTCTTTATATTTAGACTGGTGGCACGCATGCACCATGCAGATCAATTACAAGAGCCCGCTAGGTTCCATTAAGTGAGAGGTGATGCGCTGAAGGCCACCCGCTATGGTTCTGCAGGCCTCGGTGCAATGATACATGGTGAGCGGCTATGTAGGGGAAAGAGTGTGGGGTTGGGGCTCCGAGTATTTTAGACAGTTCCCCCTTTATCTGTTGTTTGTGTGATGATGGCGGTTTTTGTTTTCTTCTTGTCCCGGGACATGCTCAGGGCACAGCATGTGCCAGTTTGCTAATCTGTGTTCCGCCGTGCACATGTTGGTGCAGACTGAGGCCGGCTGGTGGCACAATCTCGGCAGGTGTCCCGTGCTCGTCCGTCAGCTGATTGGAGTAGGATTTCTTCCAGCCTGTAATGTATCTTCCCTCCCCTCTGCTCCACAGCGCCCCCTCCTGTCAGGATCTGCACACTAGTCCGCCACCCCTCTCACTTTTTGCTCTTGTAATGTGATCACTGTTGCATAACGCCGACACGTGTTGACGCGCTGTACATCGCTTGGCTGCGGTGTCATGATGGATCGCCTCGCCTTGGCAGCTGGAGTCACACATGTCCCAGCGGCGGCCGTGCCCTTTGCTTCACAAGTTGCAAAATGAGTCAACAATTTTTTCAACAGGACAAATGACGAGGGAATTGGAGATTACATAAACAGTCCTGGGCTGTAGAACATAAGGCGAGGAGACGTAAAAGGGAACTCTACCTTGTCTTGCTGCCTGTAGGGATAGTTTAGCATTAGATTGGTGCGGACTGACTCCAGCAGCTCATACGATTTGGGGATATGTAGTGTTGGGTCCCTCTAGAAGAGCTTGTGGAATTATTTTTTGATCGAGATTTGTTGGCCGAACTGAGTGCACGTGTAGGAGGCGGTAGTCTGCTGGAGCCGTGCATGTGTCTGGAGAAGGGTAGTATGCTGGTGCCGTGCGTGTGTATGGAGGAGGGTAGTCTGCTGGAGCCGTGCGTGCGTGCGTGTATGGAGGAGGGTAGTCTGCTGGAGCCGAGCGTGCGTGTATGGAGGAGGGTAGTCTGCTGGAGCCGTGCGTGCGTGCGTGCGTGTATGGAGGAGGGTAGTCTGCTGGAGCCGTGCGTGCGTGCGTGTATGGAGGAGGGTAGTCTGCTGGAGCCGTGCGTGCGTGTATGGAGGAGGGTAGTCTGCTGGAGCCGTGCGTGCGTGTATGGAGGAGGGTAGTCTGCTGGAGCCGTGCGTGCGTGCGTGTATGGAGGAGGGTAGTCTGCTGGAGCCGTGCGTGCGTGTATGGAGGAGGGTAGTCTGCTGGAGCCGTGCGTGCGTGTATGGAGGAGGGTAGTCTGCTGGAGCCGTGCGTGCGTGTATGGAGGAGGGTAGTCTGCTGGAGCCGTGCGTGCGTGCGTGTATGGAGGAGGGTAGTCTGCTGGAGCCGTGCGTGCGTGTATGGAGGAGGGTAGTCTGCTGGAGCCGTGCGTGCGTGTATGGAGGAGGGTAGTCTGCTGGAGCCGTGCGTGCGTGTATGGAGGAGGGTAGTCTGCTGGAGCCGTGCGTGCGTGTATGGAGGAGGGTAGTCTGCTGGAGCCGTGCGTGCGTGTATGGAGGAGGGTAGTCTGCTGGAGCCGTGCGTGCGGTGCGTGTATGGAGGAGGGTAGTCTGCTGGAGCCGTGCGTGCGTGCGTGTATGGAGGAGGGTAGTCTGCTGGAGCCGTGCGTGCGTGCGTGTATGGAGGAGGGTAGTCTGCTGGAGCCGTGCGTGCGTGCGTGTATGGAGGAGGGTAGTCTGCTGGAGCCGTGCGTGCGTGTATGGAGGAGGGTAGTCTGCTGGAGCCGTGCGTGCGTGTATGGAGGAGGGTAGTCTGCTGGAGCCGAGCGTGCGTGCGTATATGGAGGAGGGTAGTCTGCTGGAGCCGTGCGTGCGTGCGTATATGGAGGAGGATAGTCTGCTGGAGCCGAGCGTGCGTGCGTATATGGAGGAGGATAGTCTGCTGGAGCCGAGCGTGCGTATATGGAGGAGGGTAGTCTGCTGGAGCCGAGCGTGCGTGTATGGAGGAGGGTAGTCTGCTGGTGCCGAGCGTGCGTGTATGGAGGAGGGTAGTCTGCTGGAGCCGAGCGTGCGTGTATGGAGGAGGGTAGTCTGCTGGTGCCGAGCGTGCGTGTATGGAGGAGGGTAGTCTGCTGGAGCCGAGCGTGCGTGTGTGCGTGCTTATGGATGATGGTCTGAGAGAGCTGAGCGTGCTTCTGTCAGGAGAGAACAGGCGGGTGCAGCGAGCGTGCATGTATCGGGTGGAGTGAAATCTGTCATCCATTTCCCCTTGGCCTGAATGTCTTCTTGTTCCCCCTCAGGCTTCTGATTCCTCCATGGAAGACACTGAATCCTCCGACTTCTTGTCGTCCTGTGACTCCTTGTGCTCTGCCAGTAATTCCTCCACCACCGACCCAGACGGACACAATTATGTGGACTTCGACGTCTTCCTCACCGACTCCATGGAGGAAAGCAGCAACAAAACCGAAGAGGATTTTGAAACCTCCCGCTTGATCCCGAACTCCCGTCTGACGAGCGCGGACCATCCGGTCCTCATCCGCCTGGAGAGCGAGTATCAGGCCAGGAGGTCCATCTGGCTCAGACGGTCGGGGCAGCACCTCCTGTACCCAGGAGAGGTGGAAGGGAGGAGAAGTTCTTGTACTGAACAGGGCAGCCTGACTAAGGAGGAGTCGGCCCCAAAGAAAGCAGACAAGCAACGCAAGCACTTTGCCTTACAAGATGAGGAGAAGCTGGAATCCCCTCAGGGACTCAAGAGGCAACGAAAACCGGACACGGAGCTGACCTCGAGCTGGTGGAGGGACAAGGAGTCCAGCCTCCAAGTGACAGAAGGAGACCGGATCTTCGCCCAGAAGGTACAGCCTGTGTAATGTCTGGTTGTGCTCATCATTCCCACTAAGATGGACAACTAGTAATAATAATGCCGCCATCTACCCAAAACTAATATGCTGACACTTGAGGTATAAAACTATTATTAAGTTTTGTTTTTTTTTTCCTTCTACTTTTTCAGTGCCGTGAACTTCAAGGCTTCATAAAGCCGCTGACAAATCTACTGAATGGACTAAAGAGAGGGAGATATGAGCGAGGTGAGTAACCCTGACTTGTGTCATGTATTGTAGTAATATATTCTTTTACATAGGGGGCAGTATTGTTAGTAGGTATATCCTTGTACTTAGGGGCATTATTATAATAGTTACTGGCCCAGTGAGTGGTGGGTGTTTTCTGGCTGATCTCTCTTATACCTTGCATTGTAAGTACCGTATATACTCGTGTATAAGCCGAGTTTTTCAGCCCAAAAATTGGGCTGAAAAGTCACCCCCTCGGCTTATACACGGGTCTATACGGTATATGGGATTTTTTGCAGGTGCTGGGGAGGCTGGAGGAGGCGGGGGGGGGCTGATGAGTGAGCGGCCCGTCACGTGGGGCCGCTCATTAGATATGCACGGCTCCCCCCGCCCATCACAGCGGCAGGGGGAGCCGTGCATACAGCCCCCCCAGTGTACACTGGCAGCCCCGAGTGTATACAGGCAGCCCCCACTGGCAGTCGTCCCCCCCATCATGGAAAGAGCCCCCACACTTTGCAGAGTCCCCCCCCCGGCCCTCGCTGCATTATCTTACCCAGGGTCTTCACCGCGGGTCCCGCAGTCATCATCACGCGCTGTCTTCAGGTGTCACGTGACCCGGCGCGATGACGTCATTCCACTGCGACCGCCGGGTCACATGAGACCGGGAAGACAGCGCGCGAGGAAGGAGGACTGGAGGACCCGCGGTGAAGACCCTGGATGGTAAGATAATGCAGCGGGGGCCGGGGGGGGGGGGCTGCTCTGCAAAGTGTGGGGACTCTTTCCTTGATGGGGGGGGTGACTGCCACTGGGGGCTGCCTGTAAACACTGGGGGCTGCCTGTATACACTGGGGGCTGCCTGTATACGCTGGGGGCTGCCTGTATACGCTGGGGGCTGCCTGTATACGCTGGGGGCTGCCTGTATACGCTGGGGGCTGCCTGTATACGCTGGGGGCTGCCTGTATACGCTGGGGGCTGCCTGTATACGCTGGGGGCTGCCTGTATACTCTGGGGGCTGCCTGTATACTCTGGGGGCTGCCTGTATACCCTGGGGGCTGCCTGTATACCTCTGGGGCCTGCCTGTATACACTGGGGCTGCCTGTATACACTGGGGTCTGCTGTATATACCCCTGGGGTCTGCTGTATATACCCCTGGGGTCTGCTGTATATGCCTCTGGGGCCTGCTGTATATGCCTCTGGGGCCTGCTGTATATGCCTCTGGGGCCTGCTGTATATGCCTCTGGGGCCTGCTGTATATGCCTCTGGGGCCTGCTGTATATGCCTCTGGGGCCTGCTGTATATGCCTCTGGGGCCTGCTGTATATGCCTCTGGGGCCTGCTGTATATGCCTCTGGGGCCTGCTGTATACCTCTGGGGCCTGCTGTATACCTCTGGGGCCTGCTGTATACCTCTGGGGCCTGCTGTATACCTCTGGGGCCTGCTGTATACCTCTGGGGCCTGCTGTATACCTCTGGGGCCTGCTGTATACCTCTGGGGCCTGCTGTATACCTCTGGGGCCTGCTGTATATACCCTGGGGCCTGCTGTATACCTCTGGGGCCTGCTGTATACCTTTTGGGGCCTGCTGTATACCTCTGGGGCCTGCTGTATACCTTTTGGGGCCTGCTGTATACCTCTGGGGCCTGCTGTATATACCCTGGGGCCTGCTGTATATACCCTGGGGCCTGCTGTATATTACCTGGGGCCTGCTGTATATTACCTGGGGCCTGCTGTATATTACCTGGGGCCTGCTGTATATTACCTGGGGCCTGCTGTATATACCCCTGGGGCCTGCTGTATATACCCCTGGGGCCTACTGTATATGCCTCTGGGGCCTGCTGTATATACCCCTGGGGCCTGCTGTATATGCCTCTGGGGCCTGCTGTTTATACCTTTAGGGATGCTGTATATACCACTGGGGAGGCTGCTGTATATACCACTGGGGAGGCTGCTGTATACTACCACTGGGGAGGCCTGTATACCACACTGCTGGGGGCTGTATACCTGTGCTGGGGTCCACCCTCGGCTTATACACGAGTCAATAGGTTTTCCCAGGTTTTGGGGGCAAAAGTAGGGGGGTCGGCTTATACACGGGTCGGCTTATACACGAGTATATACGGTACATTACACAATAGGACGGAGTAATGTTCCTGCACTCGGCTATGATGGAGGTGGGGTGTACTGGAATCTTGACATCACTTAAAATGTCCCTCCTAATTTGAGTCCCGGCGGCACAATGATCTGCACTCGGCTGTATGTAGTCTTGCTTTTTAACTATGCTCATACTTCTCCTCTTTGGCGTCTTATGACGCTGGTTTAGAAATATCACTTGGTATCATTTTTCGCCGGTGACTCTTTGCCTTGGGGGTCCCGCCGCGCAGTGGTTTACCTAACTGAACCTTGCATCGATCGAAGCGCTGCTTCGGGGGTTGTCTGCCGTGACGAATCAAAGAAAACCGAGCAGCAGGGGTGGGGAATCAACAAAGGAAGGAATGTGCACAGTTGCATAAAAGCCCAGCAGAAAGGTGAAAAGAGGTCACAGCAGCACAGAGCGCTTCAGGAGAGATGTGTGTCAATCTCGTAGGTGGTAAGGAAAAGTGAGGACAGGGCTGTAAGGGAAAGACCTGCTGTGTGCGGAGGAGACTGGTGGGTATTCTAAGACTAAGGCAAGGAGTATTCCAGCAGTACAGAGTATTTTAGGAAATAAACCTGGGGCTTTTAACAGCGCAGAGACCTCACGGTCCCCCGACACTCTGCTTCAATACGTGACCCATTTCTTGGTGGCGAATGAAGGTCACCGTGTTCTGCGTGATGTCTCCCAGGAGTGGCGATGGCGGAGTCTGTCAGAACGGCGCTCGGTGGATCCCGGCAGTAATCCGCACTGATTTCTTTCCACAGGATTAAGCAGTTTCCAGCAGAGTGTCGCCATGGATCGGATACAGAGGATCGTGGGCGTCCTCCAGAAACCGGAGATGGGGTGAGGAGCACTGAAATCACCCGATGGGCCCTCTACACTATATACAGCCCACTGAAATTCCCCCCCTCCCCTGTTATATCGCCTCCTCACCTCTACACTGTATACAGCCCACCTACCCCATTATATCCCCTCCTCACCTCTACACTGTATACAGCCCACCTACCCCCATTATATCCCCTCCTCACCTCTACACTGTATACAGCCCACCTACCCCCCATTATATCCCCTCCTCACCTCTACACTGTATACAGCCCACCTACCCCCCATTATATCCCTCCTCACCTCTACACTGTATACAGCCCACCTACCCCCATTATATCCCCTCCTCACCTCTACACTGTATACAGCCCACCTATCCCCCATTATATCTCCTCCTCACCTCTACACTATATACAGCCCACCTATCCCCCTATTATATCTCCTCCTCACCTCTACACTGTGTACAGCCCACCTACCCTCCTTAATATCCCCATCTCAGCTCTACACTATATACAGCCCACCCCATTATATCCCTTCCTCACCTCTACACTATATACAGCCCACATGTGCCCCATTATTCTTCCCCAATTCTTCCTCTGCTCATTCCTGACTCTGTATCCTCCCTTTATTCTTTCTCTGCCCCTTCCTGGGGACTCGTATACTCTCTGATCCTTCCTCTACGCCTTCCTGACTTGTATCCTCCCTTATTTTTACTCTGCTCCTTGTATCCTCCTTGATTCTTCCTCTGACCCTTCCTGACTTGTATCCTCCTCGATTCTTCCTCTGTCCCTTCCTGACTCCTTATCCTCCATGTTTTTCCCTCCAGTGAGCGGTACCTGGGCACTCTTCTGCAGGTGGAGATGATGTTGAAGGTTTGGTTTCCCGATGTCGCCAGCTCCCAATCCTCCTTTTCGTCATCATCCTCGGACTATGATATGGAAGAACCCCGATATAAAATTGCCAAGGTAATGCCCGTTCCCTTCACCCTCCCCTCCTCTGTACTAATTGCTGTCATTAATTGTTTACTTTTCCCCTCTGCAGCCGCCAGCCGTCACAGAGCAAGAGAGCGGCGTCCTGCAGTCCAGCACAGAGTCCGTGATGAGTCCCCTCGACCACCCATCCCGTGCCCCGCTGCACTCCGACTGTGCCTGCTGTAAGGAGAGGGCCCAGGTCCTGGCCCAGTGGCCCAATATGAACATGACATGGATGCACACCGCCCCCATCTGTAATCCTCCGCTCAGCCAGGTCGACCTGCATCACCTCAACCAGGCACTGGGCCAGGAATTGTTCGGACCTAATGCCCCCAGCTGTGGCGTCATCTTCTTCGTCCAGAACAGTCAGCCATCATCAACGGTTCATCCCATCCCTGGAACCGAGATAGAGAAGCCCATCTTGCCTCTTACTGGCATCCAGGACAACCCAGAAGAGCATTCACTCCGCTGCCAAAGCGCTCCGGCCCTTGCCCAGGATGGCGGCACACAACGTCTGGACTCCTCCAAGCCCCATTGTCATTCCCTCCCCCTACTTCCACCTCATAGACCTGACAGTGAGATCACCTAGGCCCCATGGAGTCTAAAGAACGCTCTTCGCAAATGTTGATCCAAACCACCCGGTCTTGGGTCTGACAAGTGGACCCCCCCCCTTCCATAACAACCATTACTACTGAGGGGGGTGTCGGATGTGTCGTATTTATTCTTATTTTAATTTTCGAGGAACGTGCTCCATCAAGATGGAGACCTGGATCCAAAGGTGTATGTCGGGGAAACAGCAATATTACCGCACCCTTGTGAGGGGTCCAAAACTTTCACAAAATATGGGACAGACACCATCCTATAGAGAAGATATTCCAAGTATGGGGTCTCCTACATCTCCCTTGCAGTGTGTGAATGGTGCACAGTCATTGCATTGTCCCCTGTCCTGGCCGCTAGGATCATGTAGGTGTGCTCTGCCATGGCAGCAGGCGATCACATCCCGACAAGTCTGTAAAATGTCACCATACGGCCTTGATTAACTGCTCCAGAATCCTTCCCTTTCTTCAGGGCTGAGGCTGAGTATGCGCAAGACTCTAATCTGCCAGATCTGAGACCATTGTGCGAGTGCTATCCTAAATTTACACGCCCCCTCTGAATACATGGAATTCCCACTTCCCCCTTATCCGTTTATGCATAGTGGGTGAATGCACTTGCTCCCCCCTTGCTGAGTGTATGCACCCACTTCTCATTCCCCCCCCATCACCCTGCTGGGTCTATGCACTCAAGCTCTAAACCCCCCCTCCTCGCTGGGTTTATGTGCCACGCACGCTCAACCCCCACCCGCTTGCTGGCTTTATGCGCCGCACGCGCTCGCTCCCCCCTTTGCTAGGTTGAAACGCCACCACCTCAATTTACCTGCCGAACGGGCTCCCCTCTGCTTTTCTGCTGTGGAGACACGGGTGTCGGTGGGTGCTCTCTCAATGGCCTGGCCGCCTTAGAAAGACCCCGTGGGCCAGGGCTCCTCCCAACTGAACGCCTTAACTGTGCGTAGAACACTAAGCTAACACAGGGTGAGGGAACCACACCATGGTAAGGCTTTATTGGATCCCCAACAGTTAGACATATAACACATAACCAAGGAAAGCATAAAGTGTAACAGGCAACAAAGTTGCACACTTCCACTGGCTCATCAGGGATTAGAATGTGCGGGGCTTCCAGGGCCACCAATCCAGCAACACCCCACTTTCTGCAGACACCCACCAAGGGAAGAATAGCAGCAAGCTGAGGAAGCGGACTGAACATAGCAAAGTCTGTAGCCAGGTGACTGAATTTCCCAACCGGGGTTTCTTATTTACGTAGTCTCTGATATCCTAGCTTAATCTTAGTATTCGATGCTGAAGTCCATGTAATATAATCCAGGTTCTGCTCCCTCGGCCAGTGCTGAAGAGCCTAGACCGGGTCTGTGGCCTTACAACCGGATCCGCAGACCCTAGATTGAAGCCATCTAGCTTCCCCTTATAGCCCCCAAGCACTTATTGCAGGACGTTGAGAACTTCAGATTGGTGGAAAAAGAGTGCTCTCATTGGCTGTATTTCAAGCCACATTCATAAGATCCCTATGAGTCATGCGGCTCTGACAGAGGGTATGAGGGGGGTCAAGTAATTTACATTGTATCAGCAATACTCAACCTTAAAACAAGGGCAGACTTGCATACTTAATTCTCTTTGAGTCATGACTGTCTCTGACAGGGGTGAGGTAATAACATTGGCAATACACAAATTTGGACAGAAAGATTGTGCATCGTCTGACAGTAAGCAATAACTTGGCAAACAATGAGATAACAAGCAAAAGTTACAATACGTCTGGCCAATTTAAGAAATTTAGTTTATGCCATAGATTGACATAGTCTATGTTGTCACACCTGCAGCACTCCCTTCTGCTGGATTTACCAGCCGCCCGCGCTCCCTTCTGCTGGATTTACCAGCCGCCCGCGCTCCCTTCTGCTGGATTTACCAGCCGCCCGCTCCCCTCTGCTAGATTTACCCACTGCCCGTGCCCCCTCTGCTGGATTTACCCATTGCCCGCGTTCCCCTCTGCTAGATTTACCCGCGCCCCCCTCTGCTGGATTTACCTGCGCTCCCCTCTGCTGGATTTACCCATTGCCCGCACCCCCCTCTGCTAGATTTACCCGCGCTCCCCTCTGCTGGTTCTGTGCTCGGTTCACTTCCTTTTGGCATTGACGCAAGTCGTGAGATTACCGCTCATGAGTCTATGGCGCATGCACAATGTTTTAGTAAGAATTCTGGATCAGTAGGGCAAAAACGGGGCAAAGCTGAGCACTTGATGGACTTGGTCCCGCCCACTGGACACTTCATAGAATCGTATGGTGCCTGTCCCTTGGGTACAGAGTTTTCATGTTCAAATTTGGCCAAATAAAGGGAAAAATATTGATTCCTGTTATCTCTGCGCCTGTGGAGAGGAATCTGAATCTTACTGCGGCCAGAGACTGGGGATAGCACCACGTGACGGCACAGAGTCAACGCCAGCGGGACTGAATGTGACCCCATGCACCTATTCATGGAGATTGTAATAAATCGTAGACAATGCAGCAAATATGATTGCACAACTATTTATTATTCAGTGGGGGGGCGGCGAGTATCTCTATGCACTAAAGACGGTCTATGCAGATTTACAGCCTGGCAGTAGCGCCACCTCCTGGATGCTGGAGCACTGCCACTACAGCACAGAGTATTTCAGTAGATGAGGATGGGAGAGCTTGTCCCCTTATCTGATGATGTCAATGGGGACAGGGCTGCTGTGTAGGTGGTGGGTGGATCACAGATTGAAGAATAGGTCACTCGCAGCAGCACAGAGGATTTCAGGAGGGGAGTACAATGGTGCTGAGAGGGGATTGCAGTGAGATGGGGATGTGTATCAGCACAGAGGATTTCAGGAGGGGAATACAAAGGTCCTGAGAAAGGGGATCACAGTGAGATGGGGCTGCACAGAGGATTTCAGGATGTGCTGGTCCTGTCTACTTATGTCAATGGGAACATGGCTGCAGTATAGGGAGCTCACAGCAGCACAGAGGATTTTGGGGGAAGAATTCCAGCAATTTTTCCATATGACGAGGACTGGACAAAGATTGAGCTGTTAACTTTATCTTTTTACGTTTTATTTTATTATTATTTTGTAACATTAAACTAAGTTTTCTATGTAAATTCATGCGCTTGTCTCCGCTTATTTCTACTGAGGGCGATGGATTTTTCCTGCGCCGACACATTGTACCAAACAGAGGTTTTCCAGCTGCAGAATGTCGACTACAATTTTCATTGTCACAGTAAGCGGAGGTCTTGGGAAACTGCGGACGTTCTACGTCTGGACCCTCGGATGGCGGATTATAGGATGGTCCTGCTCCTCGGGTCTTTGGTGCCTATGCACAGCGCCAGCTTTCTGCACAGCAGCTTGGCACAGCCACATCTCCACGTGCTGCAGCCAGAACATAGGCTAATGACTGCGGGTGGGGCTGAGGCGTGGAGCCCGGCCCTGCCGATTTACCTTCCTGGGCCATGTGAGCTGAGGAGTACAATAATCGCCCTCGGGCATCCAGTAGTAAAGTGAAAACAATGGTGCGGGCAGGCGCTCCTGACACCTCTGCTGTGACTGCTTCTTGTCTTGGGAATATTTACGGAGCAGAACAAATGCAGTTTTCACTTTTTGCAGTAACCACATTCCACCACCAGATGTCGCTGTTTACAATAAGAGCCCTGGCTACATCTACACACAAACACATGGAAATAGTAACATCTGCTGGATGTAAAGTGTAATTGCATTAATTTTTTTTTTCCCGTCTTGTATGTAGGTATCATTGTATATAGGGGCAGCATACCGTATATAAGGAGATGTATGGCCACTCAGAGGACATTATATTTGAGTGGGAGGAAAGGGTGGCATTGTAAATTTAAATGGACACTTGCCTCCTGTACAATAGTGTCTGTGCTCTGCCCTCTCTCCTCCCCTGTACAATAGTGTCTGTGCTCTTCCCTCTCTCCTCCCCTGTACAATAGTGTCTGTGCTCTGACCTCTCTCCTCTCCCCTGTACAATAGTGTCTGTGCTCTGCCCTCTCTCCTCCCCTGCACAATAGTGTCTGTGCTCTTCCCCTCTCTCCCCTGCACAATAGTGTCTGTGCTCTTTCTTCTCTCCCCCTGTACAATAGTGTCTGTGCTCTGACCTCTCTCCTCTCCCCTGTACAATAGTGTCTGTGCTCTGCCCTCTCTCTCTCCCCTGTACAATAGTGTCTGTGCTCTGCCCTCTCTCCTCCCCTGTACAATAGTGTCTGTGCTCTGCCCTCTCTCCTCCCCTGTACAATAGTGTCTGTGCTCTGACCTCTCTCCTCTCCCCTGTACAATAGTGTCTGTGCTCTGCCCTCTCTCCTCTCCCCTGTACAATAGTGTCTGTGCTCTGCCCTCTCTCCTCCCCCTGTACAATAGTGTCTGTGCTCTGCCCTCTCTCCTCCCCCTGTACAATAGTGTCTGTGCTCTGCCCTCTCTCCTCTCCCCTGTACAATAGTGTCTGTGCTCTGCCCTCCTCCTCCTCCCCTGTACAATAGTGTCTGTGCTCTGCCCTCTCTCCTCCCCCTGTACAATAGTGTCTGTGCTCTGCCCTCTCTCCTCTCCCCTGTACAATAGTGTCTGTGCTCTGCCCTCTCTCCTCCTCCCCTGTACAATAGTGTCTGTGCTCTTTCTTCTCCTCCCCTGTACAATAGTGTCTGTGCTCTGACCTCTCTCCTCTCCCCTGTACAATAGTGTCTGTGCTCTGACCTCTCTCCTCTCCCCTGTACAATAGTGTCTGTGCTCTTCCCTCTCTCCTCCCCCTGTACAATAGTGTCTGTGCTCTGCCCTCTCTCCTCTCCCCTGTACAATAGTGTCTGTGCTCTGCCCTCTCTCCTCCCCTGTACAATAGTGTCTGTGCTCTTCCTTCTCCTCCCTGTACAATAGTGTCTGTGCTCTTCTCTTCTCCCCCTGTACAATAGTGTCTGTGCTCTTCTTCTCTCCCCTGTACAATAGTGTATGTGCTCTTCCCCCTCTCCTCCCCTGTACAATAGTGTCTGTGCTCTTCCCCTCTCCGTCTCCCCTGTACAATAGGGTCTGTGCTCTGCCCTCTCTCCTCTCCCCTGTACAATAGTGTCTGTGCTCTGCCCTCTCCTCCCCTGTACAATAGTGTCTGTGCTCTTCCTTCTCCTCCCCTGTACAATAGTGTCTGTGCTCTTTCTTCTCCCCCTGTACAATAGTGTCTGTGCTCTTTCTTCTCCCCCTGTACAATAGTGTATGTGCTCTTCCCCCTCTCCTCCCCTGTACAATAGTGTCTGTGCTCTGCCCTCTCTCCTCCCCTGTACAATAGTGTCTGTGCTCTTCCTTCTCCTCCCCTGTACAATAGTGTCTGTGCTCTTTCTTCTCCCCCTGTACAATAGTGTCTGTGCTCTTCCCTCTCCCCCTCCCCTGTACAATAGTGTCTGTGCTCTGCCCTCTCTCCTCCCCCTGTACAATAGTGTCTGTGCTCTGCCCTCTCTCCTCCCCCTGTACAATAGTGTCTGTGCTCTGCCCTCTCTCCTCCCCTGTACAATAGTGTCTGTGCTCTGCCCTCTCTCCTCCCCCTGTACAATAGTGTCTGTGCTCTGCCCTCTCTCCTCCCCTGTACAATAGTGTCTGTGCTCTGCCCTCTCTCCTCCCCTGCACAATAGTGTATGTGCTCTTCCCCCTCTCCTCCCCTGCACAATAGTGTCTGTGCTATTCCCCTTCTCCTCTCCCCTGTACAATAGTGTCTGTGCTCTTCCCCCTCTCCTCCCCTGTACAATAGTGTCTGTGCTCTGCCCCTCTCCTCCTCCCCTGTACAATAGTGTCTGTGCTCTTCCCCCTCTCCTCTCCCCTGTACAATAGTGTCTGTGCTCTTCCCCCTCTCCTCTCCCCTGTACAATAGTGTCTGTGCTCTGCCCTCTCTCCTCCTCTGTACAATAGTGTCTGTGCTCTGCCCTCTCTTCCCCTGTACAATAGTGTCTGTGCTCTGCCCCCTCTCCTCCCCTGTACAATAGTGTCTGTGCTCTTCCCCCTCTCTCCTCCTCTGTACAATAGTGTCTGTGCTCTTCCCCCTCTCTCTCCTCCTCCTGTACAATAGTGTCTGTGCTCTTCCCCCTCTCCTCCTCTCCTCTCCCCTGTACAATAGTGTCTGTGCTCTGCCCCCTCTCCTCTCCTCTGTACAATAGTGTCTGTGCTCTGCCCTCTCTCCTCCCCCTGTACAATAGTGTCTGTGCGCTTCCCTCTCTCCTCCCCCTGTACAATAGTGTCTGTGCTCTTCCCCCTCTCTCCTCCTCCTCCCCTCAAGGATGTTCATTAAGTTGTTAATGTTGTAGAAAAAAAGCAGATCACAGACATGGCACAAAACTAAAGTCATTTCAAATGGCAACTCTCTGCCTTGAGAAACACTAAAGGGGGTGTCACACGCGTCAATGTCGTCAGCGAGATGATCGCTGACGACATTGACGGCTGATTGCTGGTGAGCTGTCACACAGACAGACTCACCAGCGATCAATTGACCAGTGACATCATGGAAACGATTTAAATATCGTTTCCACGATGTCCTGCTCCCGCTGCCAGCCTGCTGGAAGCGGGAGCAGGCTGGTCTCCAAGGTAAACTGCGGGTAACTAGGCAGCGCGCGCTGCCTAGATACCCGACGTGTACCTTAGTTACCAGCCTCCTCCGCTCACCCGGTGAGCGGAGGAGGCTGGTAACTAAGGTACACAGTCGGGTATCTAGGCAGCGCGCGCTGCCTAGTTACCCGCAGTGTACCTTGGATACCAGCTCCCAGCGCTTGTGAGAGGCGCTGGGAGCTGGAATATCGCTAGTCCCGGTGTCACACGCAGCGATGCTGCGTGTCCACCGGGTGACAATCGCCAGGTTTCTGAGCTCGTTCTGAAACCTGGCGATCATCAACCAGCGATTTATCGCTGGTTGATGCAGTATGTCGCACGCGTCAATATCGCTGCAACGTCACGTGCAGCCGATATCGTGCAGGCGATATGGACGCGTGTGACACCCCCTTAAAAGAAATCAAGATAAAAAAATGTGGTAGCCAGTAATGGTAATTTTTTTTTAGACCAAGCAGAGGAAAAAATTATGGAATCACTCAATTCTGAAGAAAAATTATAGAATCCTGAAAAACACACAAAACAACACTCCAATACATCACTAGTATTTTGTTGCACCACCTCTGGCTTTAATAACAGCTTGCTGTCTCTGAGGCATGGCCTTAATGAGTGACAAACAGTTACTCTTCATCAATCTGGCTCCAACTTTCTCTGATTGCTGTTGCCAGATCAGCTTTGCAGGTTGGAGCCTTGTCATGGACCATTTTCTTCAACTTCTACCAAAGATTTTAAATTGGATTGAGATCCGGACTATTTACAGGCCATGACATTGACCTTATGTGTCTTCTTTCAAGGAATGTTTTCACTTTGCTCTATGGCAGGATGCATTATCATCTTGAAAAATGATTTCATCATCCCCAAACATCCTTTCAATTGATGGGATAAGAAAAGTGGCCAAAATATCAATGTAAACTTGGGCATTTATTGAAGATGTAATGACAGCCATCTCCCCAGTGCCTTTACCTGACATGCAGCCCCATATCATCAATGACTATAGAAATTTGCATGTTCTCTTCAGGCAGTCATCTTTATAAATCTTAATGGAAAACACCAAATAAAAGTTCCAGCATCATCACCTTGTCCAATGCAGATTCGCGATTCATCACTGAATATGACTTTCATCCAGTCATCCACAGTCCACGATTGTTTTCCTTAGCCCATTGTAACCCTTTTTTCTCTAGTCACCTTCCACGACAGCATAGGAGGTAGCCTCGCCACGCCCTAATGGGGACAGGAAACAAGAGAAGTTAAAAGGCCCCTCCCACCTTCCATTAGCCAGTTTCTTTCCTGTCCCCATGGGGCATGGAGAGGTTTTTTCTTTCTCCTATGCTGTGGTGGCCGGCAAGCTGCAGCATACCTTTTTTGTTGCTGGTTTTGGTCTCCAGCTGGGCAGCGTTGGTCGGGCTTCTGCTCCTCCTCCTGCTGCTCCCACGTATGTGGGACCACTGCCCTGGCCCTCCGGATCCCCTCGGGGTGATGCAGGCTGTGGGCTCCCTGGCCGGCGGCCTCCCCTGTTCCGGAGCCCGCCGGCCGTTTCCTGCGCTTTCGTGCTGTTCCGGCACGACCGGAAGTGATGCCGGTGGGCGGGACTTCCGGTCACGCGCTCCCCGGCGGGAGCGTAGCGCTTTCGGGTTCCGGTGGCGGGACCCGGCGGTCAGCATGCGGCCACGCCACCACTGCAGGTGGCCTGCCCAGGACCCAGTGCGGGAAGCGGGGAACTCATTACAGACACTGGGGGGCAGGCCTTTCTTGAGGAAGGCTGCCCTGAAGACTTCTGAGCCACGGTAAGGTGCTGTTCTATGTGTGCTACTGAGTCTTCTCCTGCATCTGCAGTGCCAGTGTCTCCCCTGCCACAGTGTATGTCTGCTGGAGAGTGGGGGGGGGTCCTCTTTTCTGCCTATGGGCCGTTTTTCTTGTTTGGTCCCCTTGCCTGTGCTTTGGTTCAGGGGACTAGTCTGGCACCAGACTCCCTCGGGGAGGTCCGTTAATGCCTGTTGTCCTGATTGGGCTTCCCACCCTAGCCTAGTGAATGGCTTGTGATCCAAGGGGGTTCCTGGAGATTCAGGCTTCCCTTTCCTCGTTCTCTCTAGCAGCTCCTTTTGAGAGACTGCTCCTGGGAGAGGGAAGGCCAGGTTCGGGTTCGGGCTGATGTCGCTCCATCCTCCAGTGACACTGAACTGAGTAGGTTCCTCTTCTACTTTGAGGAACTTGGGCTAGGGCCGGTCAGAGCTCTATGGGAAAGCTCTACCGTCTGGGGATGTTGGCGGCTTGGGGTCTGCCAGACCAGTCAGCTTTCCGGTCCATTCTACCATCTTCCAGGACTGGAGCTTTCCGGAAAATTCCTTCAGGGGTAATCCCAGTCGTTGGTTTTCTCTCGTGGCAACTCTGTTTCACGGGGATGTCCCAGGGGTATGGGTGCAGGGCAGCGTGTAGCTAATAAGACTGCGCTCCCTTTTGAGGCTGCCTCCCACCTGGGCCAGATGGGCTGCATGGTTGAGGGCCTTCTGACTATGTCTTGGGGAGGGGGGGCTGCTTTTGTCTCCCGTTCGGGTGTACTCGGCCTCCGCATGTCTCCTGGGCAATGGTCAACTGGGCACCCTTCACGGGGCTCCCCTAGGGAGGAGCTCCTTGTCTTCCTTCCCTTGTTCCGGTGTGCGACCTGGGGTCTTGCAGATGCCTGTGCTGGGTCGGTCCGTCTGGCAGCCTGTATCTCGGTCTTTTCCGACTCCACCTGACGGACTTTATGGCTGCCTTTGAGGAGTGCCTTGATGAGACTCTGCTCTCTACCCTTCATTGGGGTCTTGGTCTTTGGGCCTGGCCTTGTTGTCTTTCTGGGCCAGGCAGCTGATCGCACGGCTCTTGCGGTGTGGCCTACCAGATGGTGGCGCCTTTGGCACTCGGTGCCTCAGCCCTCCTAGCCGGGGGTTCCTGGGCCGGTGGAGTTCCCTTGTAGGCAGTAGACTAGATGTCCTCATGCTTTGTCCGCTGCAGCTGCTGTACTCTGCTACTCTGTGGCTCGGTGGGGAACAGGGGTGGACTCTCTGCCTTTCTCCCCCGGTCCTGTGTTTGAGCCTCCTTCCCGAGGCGCCGCGGGCTCTAGTTGTATATTCATATTTTCCAGGAGGCGTTCGCCTCGGAATTCTCTGTGTTGGGCGCTTTCGCCGGCTGCCCGCAGTGGTTTCTTGGACTGGTCTCCCTGAGATCAGTGAATGCTTTGTGGTGTTCTTCCCCAGTGGCTGACTTCGCCCCTTGCCAGGGGGTTCTGAGGGTCTTTCCGAAGGCCTCCTCCTCATGTTCGAGTCGCCTCCTCCGCCTGCTCTCCGGGTCCCTACCCTGCCCTCTCAGGGTACTTAGGTTCTTTTGTACACCGGGGTGCAGGATCTCCTTCGTCCGAAGGTATTCTTGTCTGTCCAGGCTGTGAGGAGGGGTTGGGGTTTTCCCAGCTCTTCTTTGTCGAACTAGCCCCCTGGAGGGGCTTGTGTCATCGTCGGCTTCCAACGCCTCCCCCGTCATGGGTTTTTGTCATTTCAATATAATATCGCTTCTGTGATTGAGTGGGCATGACTACACCACCAGTTGGCTCCAATCGACTTGACTGCTGCGTACTGCGGGTGCCCATTCACCCTAGCCACCAGATGCTCCTCAGGTTCACAATCCTGTACAGAGGAGCAGTCCTCCGTTTTCTTTTCATGGTCTTTCCCTTCGGGTTCTCCTCGGCTCCGGGGTTTCTCGATCATTATGGCGGAGGTCGTTGCTTTCCTATTGGATTGCAGCATCTGTCTGGGCGCTATGTCTGGGCTGTTTCCTTCTCCTTGCTCCTCAGTCCTTCGGGAGCGGGGTGGTGGAGTCTCTGTGGCGATTTCGCTCTGCGCGGTTGGGCGTCTCCCTCCCTTCGGGCGCCTATGTCGGCTCTTGGATCGATGACGTTCTCCATCCCGCCTGTCTGGTAGGCTCAGGCTCACTCTCAGGTTCTTCTGGTCCATGTCTTGTCCTGTTGGGGCAGCCCCCATCCTCTGACTCCCCGGGTTCGTCTCCCGGGGATTGCCTCCTCATCCCCCCTCTGGTAGTTGATTGTCAACAACCTGCTCATAGGGGTGGCCTGGTTTTAGACTCCCCTGGTGGCTTTCCCTTCGGATGCCAACCTAAGGGGGGCTGGCAGTGGTGGCCCTCTCCTAGGAGTCTGGTGTCGCGCCTTCAGTTCCCGGTCCTCTATTCACCGGGAACTGAGAGCGGTTCTTGAGGTCCTTCTTGTTGCTCGTGTTCCATTCCGGGGATGGGACGTTCTAGTGTATTCGTCCGACCGCATTCCTCCTCTTCCTTAGTCCTCCTGATTGGCTCCCTACCCCTTCAGGCAGGTTTTTTGGCCTCCGGGAGGTTCTCCCGGGAAGGGGGAGCCTGGTCCAAGCGGTGTTCTGCTCCCTGGTCGCCTGTTGGGATGCCGGAGCTCGCCCTTTTTGCTTCCCGTGCGATTCGTACTGTAGCGACCTGTTCTCCCTGAACCTCGAGTTAAGGACAGGGGAAGGGGTTGGTCCTCCTTCTCCCAGTCTGGGATTTTTTCTTATTGCTTATGGTGTCCTGTCTCCCCCCCTTCTCGTGAGATTCCTGGGGAGGGTCTGGGAAGAAGGAGTCCCCACTTTTCTGTGGGCCCCTCTATGGCCGAGGTGGTGTTGGATAGGTCAGTGGACCAGTCCTGTTGCATTCGGACCTCGGCTTGCTGTCTCGTGGTCATCTGTTCCTTCGGATCCTCGGCAGCTCACCTTAGCTGCAGAGTTTCTGAGGCCCTAGGGCTGTGGACTCTGGACCTGTTGGCCGAGTTGGTGGCCTCCTTGCTGAAGTTCCGCATTCTGGTCTCTAATGCACTTTGTCATGCCGATGTGACGCGTTGTTCTCCTAGTGTGCTTCTGTTTTTTGTCCCCTCCAGCCCACTTTTTCATGTTGTGGATTTTTTTCGGCTTGACTGGGGCCGGCGTCTTCAACCCAGCACTTTGTACGTGCCGGGTTCAGCGCTCAGTTCTAGGTTTGCCACAGATTTGGCAATTCTTCGCTGGGTTTGGCGATGCTTGGGGGTCTGCTTGTCGGGTTTGTCCGTGGCCTGCGGTCCTTCCACCCTCCTGCGTCCTCATTGTTGTCCTCACTGGGCTTTCTCGCCCTCTCTTTGGGCCGCTGTCCTCCTGTGATATCCGGTTGTTGTCTAACAAGTTGGCGTTTCTGCTGGCAATTGCTTCTGGCCGACGTGTTGGGGGGCTTCAGGCTTTATCTGTCCAGGACCCATTCCTGTCTGTCCTGGATGACGGATTTGTCCTTCGCTTGGACCCTTCGTTTGTTCCCGAGGTCATCTCGACCTTCCTTCGCTCCCAGTGAATGTTTCTGCCTTCCTTTTGTCAACATCTGCGGACTCCATTGGTGGTGGACTTTCTTTCTTTTGATGTCCATAGTGCAGTGCTCTGGTGTGTGGGCGCCCTGGCGTGTGGCTCTCTATTTTTGTCCGGCCCTTTGGTAGTCATACGGGCGAGGCAGTGGCTATGAGTACTTTTGCCTCCTGGTTTCGGAATGTCTTTCCGGACTCCTTCCTTTCCCAGCAGTTCCTGCTTGTTTCTCCAGTTTTCCCTCTGTCTCCTGGAGGAAAGGGGCTGGGGCTTCTCCGGAGCAGATTTGCTAGGCTGCTTCCTGGCGTTCATTGCATGCTTCCCGAAGCTTTTCCGTCTGGCCCTGGCTTCCCCTGGGATTTTGGCTTTTGGCAGGATCGTCCTGCAGGCTGTAGTCCCACCCTAAGTGTTAGTTCGTTGGTATCCCTCCTATGCTGTCGTGGAAGGTGACTAGAGAAAATAGAATTATTCTTACCGTTAATTCGGTTTCTAGGAAACCTTCCACTACAGCGCTTATTTCCCTCCCTGTATTCCTTGTTTGTGGGATGTATGCTAGTTCTTATGCGTTCTGGGTTCGTTGTAAGACACTGGCTAATGGGAGGTGGGAGGGGCCTTTCAACCTCTCTTGTGTTTCCTGTCCCCATTAGGGTGTGGCGAGGCGACCTCCAATGCTGTCGTGGAAGGTTTCCTAGAAACCGAATTAACGGTAAGAATAATTCTATTTTTCTGTTTAGGTGTTAATGATGACTTATGTTTAGCTTTTCCGTATGTAAATCCCATTTCCTTTAGGCGGTTTCTTACAGTTCAGTCACAGACATTGACCCCAGTTTCCTCCCATTCGTTCCTCATTTGTTTTGTTGTGCATTTCCTGTTTTGGAGACAAATTGCTTTAAGTTTCCGGTCTAGACTCTTTGATGTCTTCCTTGGTCTATCAGTATGTTTGCCTTTAACAACCTTCCCATGTTGTTTGTATTTGGACCAGATTGTAGACACAGCTGACTGTGAACAACCAACATCTTTTCCAACATTGCGTGTTGATTTACCCTCTTTTAAGAGTTTGATAATCCTCTCCTTTGTTTCAGATGACATCTCTGGTGTTGGAGACATGATTCATGTCAGTCCACTAGGTGCAGCAGCTCTCCAAGATGTGATCACTCCTATTTAGATGCAGAATAACGAGCAGATCTTATCTGATGCAGGTGTTAGTTTTGGGAATGAAAATTTACAGGGTGATTCCATGTTTTTTTTCCTCAGAATTGAGTGATTCCATAATTTTTTCCATCTGTTTGGTCTGAAAAAAGGTTCCCCTTGCTGACTACCACATCTATTATCTTGATTTCTTTTAGTGTTTCTTAAAGCCATAAAGTTGCCATTTGAAATGACTTTAGTTTTGTGCCATGTCTGTGATCTGCTTTTTTCTACATTGAACTGAATGAACATCCTCCGAGCCAGGGGATTCCATAATCTTTGCCAGGGGTTGTATTAATGTGCCACAAACAGGGAGTTAATATCACCATCCATTCCCATTTTATTTAGGTGTATTCATATAAATGGCCTACCCTGTATAAGTTGAAAACTGGAATTACATAGAAGAGATGGCCCCTATCTGCCTATGCTGCATAGTGGCTCAGTGGGTAGCATGGTGGTTTTGCAGCTTGACATGGTTTGATTACTGGTTCTATATATTGAATCATGGAAAAATTACAATTTTTTCTTTCTACATACTAAAATATATAGAAGTGAACATCCCCCTCCTGATCAGGTTACATAGTGGCTCAGTGGTTAGCACTGTATACGGTGGCTCAGTGGTTAGCACTGTATATGGTGGCTCAGTGGGTAGCAGAGTATACGGTGGCTGAGTGGTTGGCACTGTATGGTGGCTCAGTGGTTAGCACTGTATATGGTGGCTCAGTGGTTAGCACTGTATATGGTGGCTCAGTGGTTAGCAGTGTATGGTGGCTCAGTGGTTAGCACTGTATATGGTGGCTCAGTGGTTAGCAGTGTATGGTGGCTCAGTGGTTAGCACTGTATGGTGGCTCAGTGGTTAGCACTGTATGGTGGCTCAGTGGTTAGCACTGTATGGTGGCTCAGTGGTTAGTACAGTATGGTGGCTCAGTGGTTAGCACTGTATGGTGGCTCAGTGATTAGCACTGTATGGTGGCTCAGTGGTTAGCACAGTATATGGTGACTCAGTAGTTAGCACTGTATGGTGGCTCAGTGGTTAGCACTGTATGGTGGCTCAGTGGTTAGCGCTGTATGGTGGCTCAGTGGTTAGCACTGTATGGTGGCTCAGTGGTTAGCACAGTATATGGTGGCTCAGTGGTTAGCACTGTATAAGGTGGCTCAGTGGTTAGCACTGTATAAGGTGGCTCAGTGGTTAGCACAGTATATGGTGGCTCAGTGGTTAGCACTGTATATGATGGCTCAGTGGTTAGCACTGTATGATAGCTCAGTGGTTAGCACTGTATGGTCGCTCAGTGGTTAACACTGTATACGGTGGGTCAGTGGTTAGCATTGTATGGTGGCTCAATGATTAGCATTGTATGGTGGCTCAGTGGTTAGCACTGTATGGTGGCTCAGTGGTTAGCACTGTATACGGTGGCTCAGTGGTTAGCACTATATGGTGGCTCAGTGGTTAGCACTGTATAAGGTGGCTCAGTGGTTAGCACAGTATATGGTGGCTCAGTGGTTAGCACTGTATATGATGGCTCAGTGGTTAGCACTGTATGATAGCTCAGTGGTTAGCACTGTATGGTCGCTCAGTGGTTAACACTGTATACGGTGGCTCAGTGGTTAGCACTGTATATGGTGGCTCAGTGGTTAGCATTGTATGGTGGCTCAATGATTAGCATTGTATGGTGGCTCAGTGGTTAGCACTGTATGGTGGCTCAGTGGTTAGCACTGTATACGGTGGCTCAGTGGTTAGCACTATATGGTGGCTCAGTGGTTAGCACTGTATACGGTGGCTCAGTGGTTAGCACTGTATTATTGCTCAGTGGTTAGCACTGTATATGGTGGCTCAGTGGTTGGCACTGTATATGGTGGCTCAGTGGTTAGCACTGTATGGTGGCTCAGTGGTTAGCACTGTATATGGTGGCTCAGTGGTTAGCACTGTATACGGTGGCTCAGTGGTTAGCACTGTATATGGTGGCTCAGTGGTTAGCACTGTATGGTGGCTCAGTGGTTAGCACAGTATATGGTGGCTCAGTGGTTAGCACTGTATATGGTGGCTCAGTGGTTAGCACTGTATGGTGGCTCAGTGGTTAGCACTGTATATGGTGGCTCAGTGGTTAGCACTGTATACGGTGGCTCAGTTGTTAGCACTGTATGGTGGCTCAGTGGTTAGCACTGTATACGGTGGCTCAGTGGTTAGCACTGTATATGGTGGCTCAGTGGTTAGCACTGTATACGCTGGCTCAGTGGTTAGCACTGTATACGGTGGCTCAGTGGTTAGCACTGTATACGGTGGCTCAGTGGTTAGCACTGTATATGGTGGCTCAGTGGTTAGCACTGTATATGGTGGCTCAGTGGTTAGCACTGTATATGGTGGCTCAGTGGTTAGCACTGTATATGGTGGCTCAGTGGTTAGCACTGCTGCTTTATAGTCCATGAAATGTGTGTTCTTACCCCACTAAGGAGAATATGTGACAGACCCTGGAGCGATTTCTTTATCTGTAGTTGAATTGCTCTTTCTGTATAATGAAATATGTAGATGAATTAACCATTTTGTTCTCAGGTGGCTCGGTGGTTAGCATTGTCACTGTAGTGTCCAGAACGCCTGTCAATGACAATATCTGTAAGAACCTGCAGTTATTTATTTAGCTGTAGCGATTGCTCTTTCTATATACTAAAATAAAGGAAATAACCACCCCCCCTTTTGGGTGGCTCAGTGGGTAAGACTTCTGCTTTGTGGTACAGAAATTCTGCATTTAAAATCTGCCAAATAGAATATCTGGAATAGAGTTAATCTTCAGCTGTAGTTTGATTTTGCTTTTTCTATACTGGACAGGGCCATATTAACCATTAGGCACAGGAGGCAGCTGCCTATGGCGGCAGGCTGCAGGGGGCGGCATCAAACCGTGTATTTATACGGAGGAGGGGGAATTGTGGGTGTCAGAGCGCTGCAGGGGCAGAGGAGAACCAATCAGCTACCGCTCAGATGGAAGAAAGTACATCCTATTGGTACAGGGCCTGCGATGATGTCATACACATGTGACCGTGTGGGAGGAGCCACAGAGTTTTGCAGGAAGTAGCAGTATGGCAAACAAGAAGCTGGAGCAGATGGTGACAGGTGAGGAGGAAACATGGGGAGTGCAGGGTGTGTAGGGAATATAGGGGATGTAGGGAATATATGTGGGTGCAGGGGATATAGGTGGGTGCAAGCTGTGCAGGGGATATAGGTGGGTGCAGGATGTGTAGGGGATATAGGAGGTGCATGTGTTTAGGGGATATAGGGGTGCAGGCTATGTAGGGGATATAGTGGAGTGCAGGGTATGTAGGGAATATAGGTGGGTGCAGGATGTGTAGGGGATATAGTGGAGTGCAGGATGTGTAGGGGATATAGGTGGGTGCAGGATGTGTAGGGGATATAGGAGGTGCAGGATGTGTAGGGGATATAGGAGGTGCAGGCTGTGTAGAGGATATAGTGGAGTGCAGGGTGTGTATGGAATATAGGTGGGTGCGGGATGTGTAGGGGATATAGGGGATGTAGGGGATATATGTGGGTGCCAGGGATATAGGGGGGTGCAAGCTGTGCAGGGGATATAGGGGGTGCAGGCTGTGTAGGGGATTTAGGGGGTGCAGACTGTGTAGGGGATATAGGGGGTGCAGGCTGTGTAGGGGATATAGGGGGTGCAGGGTGTGTAGGGGATATAGGGGGTGCAGGATGTGTAAGGGACATAGTGGAGTGCAGGGGTGTAAAAGATGTAGGTGTGTGCAGGATGTGTAGGGGATATAGTGGAGTGCAGGATGTGTAGGGAATGTAGGTGGGTGCAGGATGTGTAGGGAATATAGCTGGGTGCAGGATGTGTAGGGGATATAGTGGAGTACAGGATGTGTAGGGAATATAGGTGGGTGCAGGATGTGTAGGGGACATAGTGGAGTGCAGGGGGTGTAAAGGATGTCGGGGGTGCATGGGGTGCGGGGTATATAGGGGTGTAGGCTCTGTAGGAGATTGCAAGATGTGTAGGGGATATAGAGGGTGCCGACTCTATAGGGGATATAGATGTGCAGACTCTATACTGATGTATGGAAAGTGCTATGGAATTAATATAAATGAATGCATATTACTATTTTAGGGGATATAGAGGAGTGCAGGTTGGTAGGGGATATAGGGGAGTGGAGGGTATGTAGGGAATATAGGGGTGCAGGCTGTGTAGGGGATATAGGGGGTGCAGGCTTTATAGAGGATATAGGGGAGTGGAGGGTATGTAGGGGATATAGGAGGTGCATGCGGTGTAGGAAATATAGGGTGCAGGCTGTGTAGGGGATATAGGAGGTGCAGGCTGTGTAGGGGTGCAGGCTGTGAAGGGGATATAGGAGGTGCAGACTGTGTAGGGGATATAGGAAATGCAGACTGTGTAGGGGATATAGGAGGTGCAGGCTGTGTAGGGGATATAGGAGGTGCAGGCTGTGTAGGGGATATAGGGGTGCAGGCTGTGTAAGGGATATAGGAGGTGCAGGCTGTGTAAGGGATATAGGGGAGTGGAGGGTATGTAGGGGATATAGGAGGTGCAGGTTGTGTAGGGGATATAGGGGTGAAGGCTGTGTAGGGGATATAGGAGGTGCAGGCTGTGTAGGGGATATAGGGGTGCAGGCTGTGTAGGGGATATAGGAGGTGCCAGCTGTGTAAGGGATATAGGGGAGTGGAGGGTATGTAGGGGATATAGGAGGTGCAGGTTGTGTAGGGGATATAGTAGGTGCAGGCTGTGTAAGGGATATAGGGGAGTGGAGGGTATGTAGGGGATATAGGAGGTGCAGGCTGTGTAAGGGATATAGGGGAGTGGAGGGTATGTAGGGGATATAGGAGGTGTAGGCTGTGTAAGGTATATAGGGGAGTGGAAGGTATGTAGGGGATATAGGAAGTGCAGACTGTGTAGGGGATATAGGAGGTGCAGGCTGTGTAGGGGATATAGGAGGTGCAGGCTGTGTAGGGGATATAGGGGTGCAGGCTGTGTAGGGGATATAGGGGGTGCAGGCTGTGTAGGGGATATAGGGGGTGCAGGCTGTGTAAGGGATATAGGGGAGTGGAGGGTATGTAGGGGATATAGGGGTGCAGGCTGTGTAGGGGATATAGGGGGTGCAGGCTGTGTAAGGTATATAGGGGAGTGGAAGGTATGTAGGGGATATAGGAAGTGCAGACTGTGTAAGGGATATAGGGGAATGGAGGGTATGTAGGGGATATAGGAGGTGCAGTTGTGTAGGGGATATAGGAGTGTAGGCTGTGTAAGGGATATAGGAGGTGCAGGCTGTGTAGGGGATATAGAGGGTGCAGGCTGTGTAGGGGATGTAGGAGGTGCAGGCTGTATAGGGGATATAGGAGGTGCAGGCTGTATAGGGGATATAGGAGGTGCAGGCTGTGTAGGGGATATAGGAGGTGCAGGCTGTGTAGGGGATACAGTAGGTGCAGGCTGTGTAGGGGATATAGAGGGTGCAGGCTGTGTAGAGGATATAGGAGGTGCAGGCTGTGTAGGGATATAAGAGGTGCAGGCTGTGTAGGGGATATAAGAGGTGCAGGCTGTGTAGGGGATACAGTAGGTGCAGGCTGTGTAGGGGATATAAGAGGTGCAGGCTGTGTAGGGGATATAGGAGGTGCAGGCTGTGTAGGGGATACAGTAGGTGCAGGCTGTGTAAGGGATATAGGAGGTGAAGGCTGTGTAGGGATATAGAGGGTGCAGGCTGTGTAGAGGATACAGGAGGTGCAGGCTGTGTAGGGGATACAGTAGGTGCAGGCTGTGTAAGGGATATAGGAGGTGCAGGCTGTGTAAGGGATATTGGAGGTGCAGGCTGTGTAGGGGATACAGGAGGTGCAGGCTGTGTAGGGGATATAGGAGGTGCAGGCTGTGTAAGGGATATAGGAGGTGCAGGCTGTGTAGGGGATATAGGAGGTGCAGGCTGTGTAGGGGATACAGTAGGTGCAGGCTGTGTAAGGGATATAGGAGGTGCAGGCTGTGTAGGGATACAGGAGGTGCAGACTGTGTAGGGGATACAGGAGGGTACAGGCTGTGTAGGGGATATAGGAGGTGCAGGCTGTGTAAGGGATATAGGAGGTGCAGGCGTGTAGGGATATAGGGTGCAGGCTGTGTAGGGATACAGTAGGTGCAGGCTGTGTAAGGGATACAGGAGGTGCAGGCTGTGTAAGGGATATAGGAGGTGCAGGCTGTGTAAGGGATACAGGAGGTGCAGGCTGTGTAGAGGATATAGGAGGTGCAGGCTGTGTAGGGGATATAGGGGTGCAGGCTGTGTAGGGTATATAGGGGTGCAGGCTGTGTAAGGGATATAGGAGGTGCAGGCTATGTAGGGGATATACGAGGTGCAGGCTGTGTAGGGTATATAGGGGTGCAGGCTGTGTAGGGGATATAGGGGTGCAGGCTGTGTAGGGTATATAGGGGTGCAGGCTGTGTAGGGTATATAGGGGTGCAGGCTGTGTAGGGTATATAGGGGTGCAGGCTGTGTAGGGTATATAGGGTGCAGGCTGTGTAGGGGATATACGAGGTGCAGGCTGTGTAGGGTATATAGGGGTGCAGGCTGTGTAGGGGATATAGGGATGCAGGCTGTGTAGGGTATATAGGAGGTGCAGGCTGTGTAGGGTATATAGGGGTGCAGGCTGTGTAGGGTATATAGGGGTGTAGGCTGTGTAGGGTATATAGGGGTGCAGGCTGTGTAGGGTATATAGGAGGTGCAGGCTGTGTAGGGGATATAGGAGGTGCAGGCTGTGTAGGGGATATAGGGGTGCAGGCTGTGTAGGGTATATAGGAGGTGCAGGCTGTGTAGGGGATATAGGGGTGCAGGCTGTGTAGGGGATATAGGGGTGCAGGCTGTGTAGGGGATATAGGGGTGCAGACTGTTGGAGGAGTGCATTGAGCTGTATGTTACTATAGTGAATCTTGGCTAGCT
Source organism: Allobates femoralis (assembly GCA_033576535.1). Lineage (NCBI taxonomy): Eukaryota > Metazoa > Chordata > Amphibia > Anura > Aromobatidae > Allobates > Allobates femoralis. The sequence goes on along the minus strand of JARQOC010000012.1, from coordinate 95,768,959 downwards.
CTCTCCTTATAATCCAATGGAAACAGTGACATCTACTGGTCGTAAAGTAAAATTACATTGAAATTTTTCAAAATCTCCCCCAAATTCCCGTTATATATTCACTTTTTTCTATATAATTGTTCGCTCCAATACCAGAATTAAGGCAAACAAATGTATTTTTGTACAAATAACAGGCAGCGAACAGTCGATTTTCACTTACAAATCGTTTTTCATATTTTCCAAAATGCTTATTGATTCATCACACGCCGCAGCCACGTTGGGGTTGTACATGTTAAATCTCCAATCTTAGCCCCTCTCAGCACTGGAGGGGGATCAACCTGGGGCACAGGAGACCTACAACCAATACTCCCTGGGAAAAATATCCAAATTAGCTTGCCTCCAGGTGGGAAAAGCTTCTAGCCTGTGCTAGAGACAATTTGTTTGTTTTTTTTCCCCACTAGGTGGCACTAGAGAGTTTTTTTCCCTCTGGAGGGGAGCTAATTTGGCTAATTTGGAAGCCTCTAGAATAAAAGTTTGGGACATCTTGGAAGAGATCAAAACGAAGCCAAAGATCAAACTTTACAAAGTTCATTGAGCTCTTCGGTGGTGAGGACCAGATCTGGGCCCGGTCCATATTTCCGCTCAGTCGGTGAATTCTCTTTTCCTTCCAGGTGACCTGGACGGCGCTGGAGCTTCTCCTCTGATCTGGGATGGACTAGTCATGCCTAGATGTTTCGGCAGCAAGCCTTCTTGGTTTCGGCATCTTGTACCTGGGGGGCGGCAGCGTCGTTGGATAGGACCACGATGTTTTGTTTGGGCGTTTCTCCTTTGCTCTTCAGGACCCTCTTGTAGATATCTAGAAGATAAGAAGGTCAGGTGTGATACCCAAAATCTCCGCCCCATAAAAGTAGAGGGCAGGATACTCACCCCTGAGGATGGATTCGAAGGCCAGCTCGACGTTGGTGGAGTCCAGGGCCGACGTCTCCATGAAGGACAAACCATTACTGTCTATAGGGAAGAAGGACCAAAGACGGAGTGAGGAGGGGTGAGAACATTTGGTGGTGGGGATCAGATTTCAGCATTTTTTGTCTACTGGATAGCCCATTTAAGTATACATGGATCTGATATTGCGGAAATATCCCATCTAGGCTCCACCCATGAGTAGGAAGCTCCACCCATAAATAAGAAGCTTCACTCATGATTATGAAGTTCCACCCATGAATGGAAGCTCCGCCCAAAAATAAGAATCACCACCCATGAAAAAAAAAAGCTTCAATGATGAGTGGGAAGCTCCACCCACAAAAAGCTCCACCCATGAGTGGATAGCTCCACCCATAAGGAAGCATCATTCATTGAGGAGGGAGCTCTACGCACAAATAAGAAGCTCCACCCATGAATAAGAAGCTCCACTCATGAGTAGGAAGCTCCACCTACAAACAACAAGCTCCACTCATGGGTAGAAAGCTCCGACATAAATAAGAATCTCCACCCATGAATAAGAACCTCCCCTCATGAGTAGGAAGCTCCACCCATGAATAAGAACCTCCCCTCATGAGTAGGAAGCTCCACCCATGAATAAGAAGCTCCACTCATGAGTAGGAAGCTCCACCCATGAATAAGAAGCTCCACTCATGAGTAGGAAGCTCCACCCATGAATAAGAAGCTCCACTCATGTGTAGGAAGCTCCACCCATGAATAAGAAGCTCCACTCATGAGCAGGAAGCTCCACCCATGAATAAGAAGCTCCACTCATGAGCAGGAAGCTCCACCTACAAATAAGAAGCTCCAATCATTAATGGAAAGCTCCACCCATAAATAAAAGCTCCGCCCATAAGGGAGCTTTATTCATTGAAGAAGCTTTAGGGTGGAAAGCTCCCGACATGAATAAGAATCTCCACTCATGATCAAGAAGCTCCACCCATGAATAAGAACCTCCCCTCATGAGTTGAAAGCTCCACCCATGATTAAGAAGCGCCACCCATAAATAAGAAGCCTCATGAGTAGGAAGCTCCACCCAAAAAAAAGAAACTCCTCATAAGCAGGAAGCTCCACCCATGAATAAGAAGCTCCACTCATGAGTAGAAAGACCTGCTTATGAGCTGGAATCTCCACCCACAAATAAATAGCTCCACTCATAAACAAGAAGCTCCACCCATGGTATGAAGTGCTACACATAAATAAGCTCCACCCATGAGTAGGAAGCTCCACCCACAAATACAAAGCTCAGCCCATGAATACGAAGCCCACCCATGAATGGGAATCTACACCTATGAATAAGAAGCTCCTCCCATAAGTAGAACCAGAAAGCTCCACCCTTGAGGAACTGTATTCAGCTTTATAAAAAAAATATATTCAAACTATGTATTTAATAGGGACACTGATTTTTGGGGGCTATCTAACTGGCACACTGACTATGTAGCATTTTTGGAGGACACCATTTTTGAAGTATTGGGGTCCGTGCCCCACTCCCGAATAGTTTATATTACCTGCATACATCTTGGCTTCCTCCACCGGCACCTCTCGGGCCTCGTCGGCCAGGTCAGACTTGTTTCCCACCAGCATGACAAGGATACTGGCGTCCGCGTGGTCGTACAACTCCTTCAGCCACCGGTCAACACTTTCGTACGACTGATGCTTGGTGATGTCGTACACCAGGAGCGCCCCGACAGCCCCCCGGTAATACCTGGAAGAGGACGTGAGCCAACCAGGGTCTGGGTGAGAACTTGTCATTGTGGAACAATCCCTTTAAATTTACATAAAAAGGGGCGTATCTAGTTAGGAAGGGGAGGGGAATATTACACTTGTAACTTACGCAGAGGTAATGGCTCTGTAGCGCTCCAGCCCCGCCGTGTCCCAGATCTGAGCCTTCACCAGGTGACCGTCCAGGGTCAGGGTCCGGGTGGAGAACTCCACGCCGATCGTGGTGCGGCTGTCGTGGTTAAACTCATTCCTAGTGAATCTGGACAGGAGATTGGTCTTACCGACCCCAGACTCTCCAATCAGAACCACTGCGGGGGAGAGGAGAGGTCAGGAGGGGTCAGCAGAGGTCAGGAGGGTCAGGGGAGGTCATGAGGGGTCAGCAGAGGTCAGGAGGGTCAGGGGAGGTCATGAGAGGTCAGCAGAGATCAGGAGGGGTCAGGGGAGGTCAGCAGGGGTCAGAGGAGGTCAGCAGAGGTCAGAAGAGGTCAGCAAAGGTCAGGAGAGGTCAGAAGGGGTCAGGGGAGGTCAGGAGGTGTCAGCAGAGGTCAGAAAGGGTCAGGGAGGTCAGGATGGGTGAGGAGAGGTCAGGCCAGCAGAGTGACTGCATTTACCACTGCAGGTGAAATATATATCCAGGAGGAACACTGGTCTTAGATACCAGGGCCTAATGACACGGGAAAGGATTAGATACAAAGCTCAGCAGACAGTATCACACAGGATAGGATTAGATACACAGATCAGCAAACAGTATCACACAGAATAGGATGATACACAGCTCAGCAGACAGTATCACACAGGATAGGATTAGATACACAGCTCAGCAGACAGTATCACACAGGAGAGAATTAGATACACAGCTCAGCAGATGGTATCACACAGGAGAGGATTAGATACACAGCTCAGCAAACAGTATCACACAGGGTAGGATTAGATACAGCTCAGCAGACAGTATCAGACAGGACAGGTTTAGATACACAGATCAGCAGACAGTATCACACAGGATAGGATTAGATACAGCTCAGCAGACAGTATCAGACAGGACAGGATTAGATACACAGATCAGCAGACAGTATCACACTGGATAGGATTAGATACACAGATCAGCAGACAATATCACACAGGATAGGATTAGATACACAGATCAGCAGACAGTATCACACTGGATAGGATTAGATACACAGCTCAACAGACAGTATCACACAGGATAGGATTAGATACACAGCTCAGCAGACAGGATCACACAGGACAGGATTAGATACACAGCTCAGCAGACAGTATCACACAAGAGAGGATTAGATACACAGCTCAGCAGACAGTATCACACAGGATAGGATTAGATACACAGCTCAGCAGACAGTATCACAAAGGAGAGGATTAGATACACAGCTCAGCAGACAGTATCACACAGGAGAGAATTAGATACACAGATCAGCAGACAGTATCACAAAGGAGAGGATTAGATACACAGCTCAGCAGACGGTATCACACAGGAGAGGATTAGATACACAGCTCAGCACACAGTATCACACAGGAGAGGATTAGATACACAGATCAGCAGACAGTATCACACAGGAGAGGATTAGATACACAGCTCAGCAAACAGTATCACACAGGACAGGATTAGATACACAGCTCAGCAAACAGTATCACACAGGACAGGATTAGATACACAGCTCAGCAGACAGTATCACACAGGACAGGATTAGATACACAGCTCCGCAAACAGTATCACACAGGACAGGATTAGATACACAGCTCAGCAAACAGTATCACACAGGACAGGATTAGATACACAGCTCAGCAGACAGTATCACACAGGACAGGATTAGATACACAGCTCAGCAGACAGTATCACACAGGAGAGGATTAGATAGACAGCTCAGCAGACAGTATCACACAGGATAGGATTAGATACATAGCTCAGCAGACAGTATCACAAAGGAGAGGATTAGATACACAGCTCAGCAGACAGTATCACACAGGAGACGATTAGATACACAGCTCAGCAGACAGTATCACACAGGACAGGATTAGATACACAGCTCAGCAGACAGTATCACACAGGACAGGATTAGATACACAGCTCAGCAGTGTGGGAATGTCTTGTCCTCTCCACCTCGCTGTGTGTTGGGACTTGTTCTTCTCACACCCGTCTATTTCTTGGGTGACATGAAAGCTGCCGCCTCCCTAATGGCTTCAGATGCTGTAACGCCCAGATGCCGATCAAGGAGCCGTCATGTATGTTGTCATATGATGCCCGGCCCTGACTCTGTGTACGACGTGCCGGCGTCTGTCACATGTGTAGGGCAACCACGGCGAGAAATACTGACAGCAATATGTCGCCCTGCAATAATCGCCGTCACAATCCCTCCCAATTGCGGAGTGTAATTGGGGAATTTGGCGGCGATCTGTCGCCTCGCCCCGGTCGCCTGATTTCAGAGCAGTGCGACAGATCGCCGCCAAATATCGCTGTCAGTATTTCTCGCCGTGGTTGTGGCGTGTATCTATACCTATCATGAGTGAGAGTCTGATGAGCTGTGTATCTAAGCCTATCGTGTGAGTCTGATGAGCTGTGTATCTAAGCCTATCGTGTGAGTCTGATGAGCTGTATCTATACCTATCATGAGTGAGAGTCTGATGAGCTGTGTAACTAAGCCTATCGTGTGAGTCTAACGAGCTGTATCTAAGCTATCGTGTGTGAGTCTGATGAGCTGTATCTAAGCCTATCGTGAGAGTCTGATGAGCTGTATCTAAGCCTATCGTGAGAGTCTGATGAGCCGTATCTAAGCCTATTGTGAGAGTCTGATGAGCTGCATCTAAGCCTATCATGTGTGAGAGTCTGATGATCTGTGTATCTAAGCCTATTGTGCGAGACTCTGATGAGCTGTATCTAAGCCTATTGTGTGTGAGTCTGATGAGCTGTATCTAAGCCTATTGTGTAAGACTGATGAGCTGTATCTAATCCTATCGTGTGTGAGTCTGATGAGCTGTGTATCTAAACCTATTGTGTAAGACTGATGAGCTGTATCTAAGCCTATCGTGTGTGAGTCTGATGAGCTGTGTATCTAAGCCTATTGTGTAAGACTGATGAGCTGTATCTAATCCTATCGTGTGAGAGTCTGATGAGCTGTGTATCCAAGCCTATCATGAGAGTCTGATGAGCTGTGTATCTAAGCCTATCGTGAGAGTCTGATGAGCTGTATCTAATCCTATCGTGTGCGAGTCTGATGAGCTGTATCTAAGCCTATCGTGTGTGAGAGTCTGATGAGCTGTATCTAAGCCTGTCATGTGAGAGTCTTATGAGCTGTATTGTAAGCCTATTGTGAGTCTGATGAGTTGTGTATCTAAGCCTATTGTGTGAGTCTGATGAGCTGTATCTAAGCCTATCGTGAGTGGAGAGTCTGATGAGCTGTGTATCTAAGCCTATCGTGTGTGAGTCTGATGAGCTATGTATCTAAGCCTATCGTGAGAGCCTGATGAGCTGTGTATCTAAGCCTATTGTGTGAGTCTGATGAGCTGTATCTAAGCCTATTGTGTAAGAGTCTGATGAGCTGTATCTAAGCCTATCGTATGAGAGTCTGATGAACGATGTATCTAAGCCTATCGTGTGTGAGTCTGATGAGCTGTATCTAAGCCTATTGTAAGTCTGATGAGCTGTATCTAAGCATATTGTGAGCCTGATGAGCTGTATCTAAGCCTATTGTGTAAGACTCTGATGAGATGTATCTATGCCTATCGTGTGTGAGTCTGATGAGCAGTATCTAAACCTATCATGAGTGAGAGTCTGATGAGCTGTGTATCTAAGCCTATCGTGTGAGAGTCTAATGAGCTGTATCTAAGCCTATTGTGTGTGAGTCTAATGAGCTGTATCTAAGCCTATTGTGCGTGAGTCTAATGAGCTGTATTTAAGCCTATTGTGCAAGAGTCTGATGAGCTGTATCTATACCTATCATGAGTGAGAGTATGGTGAGCTGTATCTAAGCCGATCGTGAGTCTAATGAGCTGTATCTAAGCCTATAGTGTGTGAGTCTGATGAGCTGTATCTAAGCCTATCGTGAGAGTCTGATGAGCTGTATCTAAGCCTATAGTGTGAGTCTGATTAGCTGTATCTAAGCCTATCGTGTGAGTCTGATGAGCTGTATCTAAGCCTATCGTGTGAGTCTGATGAGCGGTATCTAAGCCTATCGTGTAAAAGTCTGATGAGCTGTATCTAAGCTTATCGTGAGAGTCTGATGAGCTGTATCTAAGCCTATCGTGAGAGTCTGATGAGCTGTATCTAAGCCTATCGTGTGTGAGTCTGATGAGCTGTATCTAATCCTATTGTGTGTAAGTCTGATGAGCTGCATCTAATCATATCGTGTGTGTCTAATGAGCTGTACCTAAGCCCATCGTGTGTGAGTCTGATGAACTGTGTATCTAAGTCTATTGTGTGAGTCTGATGAGCTGTATCTAATCCTATCGTGTGTGAGTCTGATGAGCTGTATCTAAGCCTATTGTGTGAGAGTATGATGAGCTGTATCTAAGCCTATCGTGTGAGTCTGATGAGCTGTATCTAAGCCTATCGTGAGAGTCTGATGAGCCGTATCTAAGCCTATTGTGAGAGTCTGATGAGCTGCATCTAAGCCTATCGTGTGTGAGAGTCTGACTTGCTGTGTATCTAAGCCTATTGTGCGAGACTCTGATGAGCTGTATCTAAGCCTATCGTGAGACTCTGATGAGCTGTATCTAAGCCTATCGTGTGTGAGTCTGATGAGCTGTGTATCTAAGCCTATTGTGTAAGACTCTGATGAGCTGTATCTAATCCTATCGTGTGAGAGTCTGATGAGCTGTGTATCCAAGCCTGTCGTGAGAGTCTGATGAGCTGTGTATCTAAGCCTATCGTGAGAGTCTGATGAGCTGTATCTAATCCTATCGTGTGTGAGTCTGATGAGCTGTATCTAAGCCTATCGTGTGAGAGTCTGATGAGCTGTATCTAAGCCTATCGTGTGAGAGTCTGATGAGCTGTATCTAATCCTATCGTGTGTGAGTCTGATGAGCTGTATCTAAGCCTATCGTGTGAGAGTCTGATGAGCTGTATCTAAACCTATCGTGTGTGAGTCTGATGAGCTGTATCTAAACCTATCGTGTGTGAGTCTGATGAGCTGTATCTAAACCTATCGTGAGTGAGAGTCTGATGAGCTGTGTATCTAAGCATATTGTGAGTCTGATTATCTGTGTATCTGTGAGAGTCTGACGTGCTGTGTATCTAAGCCTATAATGTGTGAGAGTCTGATGAGCTGTATCTAAGCCTATAATGTGTGAGAGTCTGATGAGCTGTGTATCTAAATCTATCGTGTGAAAGTCTGATGAGCGGTGTATCTAAGCCTATCGTGAGAGTCTAATGAGCTGTATCTAATCCTATCGTGTGCGAGTCTGATGAGCTGTATCTAAGCCTATCGTGTGTGAGTCTGATGAGCTGTATCTAATCCTATTGTGTGTGAGTCTGATGAGCTGCATCTAATCCTATCGTGTGTGTCTAATGAGCTGTATCTAAGCCTATCGTGTGTGAGTCTGAAGAACTGTGTATCTAAGCCTATTGTGTGAGTCTGATGAGCTGTATCTAATCCTATCGTGTGTGAGTCTGATGAGCTGTATCTAAGCCTATTGTGTGAGAGTATGATGAGCTGTATCTAAGCCTATTGTGAGCGTCTGATGAGCCGTATCTAAGCCTATTGTGAGAGTCTGATGAGCTGCATCTAAGCCTATCGTGTGTGAGAGTCTGACTTGCTGTGTATCTAAGCCTATTGTGAGAGTCTGACTTGCTGTGTATCTAAGCCTATTGTGTGAGACTCTGATGAGCTGTATCTAAGCCTATCGTGTGTGAGTCTAATGAGCTGTGTATCTAAGCATATTGTGTAAGACTCTGATGAGCTGTATCTAATCCTATCGTGTGTGAGTCTGATGAGCTGTGTATCTAAACCTATCGTGTGAGAGTCTGATGAGCTGTGTATCCAAGCCTGTCGTGAGAGTCTGATGAGCTGTGTATCTAAGCCTATCGTGAGAGTCTGATGAGCTGTGTATCTAAGCCTATCGTGAGAGTCTGATGAGCTGTATCTAATCCTATCGTGTGCGAGTCTGATGAGCTGTATCTAAGCCTATCGTGTGAGAGTCTGATGAGCTGTATCTAAGCCTATCGTGTGTGAGTCTGATGAGCTGTATCTAAGCCTATTGTGCGAGACTCTGAGCTGTATCTAAGTCTATCATGAGACTCTGAGCTGTATCTAAACCTATCGTGTGAGTCTGATGAGCTGTATCTAAACCTATCGTGTGTGAGTCTGATGAGCTGTATCTAAACCTATCGTGAGTGAGAGTCTGATGAGCTGTGTATCTAAGCATATTGTGAGTCTGATTATCTGTGTATCTAAGCCTATTGTGAGAGTCTGACGTGCTGTGTATCTAAGCCTATAATGTGTGAGAGTCTGATGAGCTGTGTATCTAAATCTATCGTGTGAAAGTCTGATGAGCGGTGTATCTAAGCCTATCGTGAGAGTCTGATGAGCTGTATCTAATCCTATCGTGTGCGAGTCTGATGAGCTGTATCTAAGCCTATCGTGTGTGAGTCTGATGAGCTGTATCTAATCCTATTGTGTGTGAGTCTGATGAGCTGCATCTAATCCTATTGTGTGTGTCTAATGAGCTGTATCTAAGCCTATCGTGTGTGAGTCTGAAGAACTGTGTATCTAAGCCTATTGTGTGAGTCTGATGAGCTGTATCTAATCCTATCGTGTGTGAGTCTGATGACCTGTATCTAAGTCTATTGTGTGAGAGCATGATGAGCTGTATCTAAGCCTATCGTGTGAGTCTGATGAGCTGTATCTAAGCCTATCGTGAGAGTCTGATGAGCCGTATCTATGCCTATTGTGAGAGTCTGATGAGCTGCATCTAAGCCTATCGTGTGTGAGAGTCTGACTTGCTGTGTATCTAAGCCTATTGTGAGAGTCTGACTTGCTGTGTATCTAAGCCTATTGTGTGAGACTCTGATGAGCTGTATCTAAGCCTATCGTGAGACTCTGATGAGCTGTATCTAAGCCTATCGTGTGTGAGTCTAATGAGCTGTGCATCTAAGCATATTGTGTAAGACTCTGATGAGCTGTATCTAATCCTATCGTGTGTGAGTCTGATGAGCTGTGTATCTAAACCTATCGTGTGAGAGTCTGATGAGCTGTGTATCCAAGCCTGTCGTGAGAGTCTGATGAGCTGTGTATCTAAGCCTATCGTGAGAGTCTGATGAGCTGTGTATCTAAGCCTATCGTGTGAGAGTCTGATGAGCTGTATCTAAGCCTATCGTGAGTCTGATGAGCTGTATCTAAGCCTATCGTGTGTGAGTCTGATGAGCTGTATCTAAGCCTATTGTGCGAGACTCTGATGAGCTGTATCTAAGCCTATCGTGAGACTCTGATGAGCTGTATCTAAACCTATCGTGTGTGAGTCTGATGAGCTGTATCTAAACCTATCGTGAGTGAGTCTGATGAGCTGTGTATCTAAGCATATTGTGAGTCTGATGAGCTGTGTATCTAAGCCTATTGTGAGAGTCTGACGTGCTGTGTATCTAAGCCTATAATGTGTGAGAGTCTGATGAGCTGTATCTAAGCCTATAATGTGTGAGAGTCTGATGAGCTGTGTATCTAAACCTATCGTGTGAAAGTCTGATGAGCTGTGTATCTAAGCCTATCGTGAGAGTCTGATGAGCTGTATCTAAGCATATCACACGGCTCAGCGCAGGCAGAACTACACATCATGAAGAGGGGATTATTAAACTGCAAAGAGAAACTGTTGTTGCCTATAGCAACCAATCGAACACAGCTTTTATTCCAGATTGTGCGGAAGCTGTGCTATGATTGGTTGCTACAGGCAACAACTGTTATAGGCGGATGTTATAAAATTGCTTAGATACAGAAGCTCAACAGATAGTATCACATATAGTAGGATTAGATACACAGCTAGGTAGACAGTAACATTATAAGATGAGATACAGCCCAGCAACCAATATGACACCTGACAGAATTAGATACACAGCTCAGCAGACAGTATCACACAGGAGAGGATTAGATACACAGCTCAGCAGACAGTATCACACAGGATAGGATTAGATACACAGCTCAGCAGACAGTATCACACAGGAGAGGATTAGATACACAACTCAGCAGACAGTATCACACAGGATAGGATTAGATACACAGCTCAGCAGACAGCATCACACAGGATAGGATTAGATACACAGCTCAGCAGACAGTATCACACAGGATAGGATTAGATACACAGCTCAGCAGACAGTATCACACAGGATAGGATTAGATACACAGCTCAGCAGACAGTATCACACAGGATAGGATTAGATACACAGCTCAGCAGACAGCATCACACAGGATAGGATTAGATACACAGCTCAGCAGACAGTATCACACAGGAGAGGATTAGATACACAGCTCAGAAGACAGTATCACACAGGAGAGGATTAGATACACAGCTCAGCAGACAGTATCACACAGGAGAGGATTAGATACACAGTTCAGCAGACAGTATCACACAGGATAGGATTAGATACACAGCTCAGCAGACAGTATCACACAGGATAGGATTAGATACACAGCTCAGCAGACAGTATCACACAGGATAGGATTAGATACACAGCTCAGCAGACAGCATCACACAGGATAGGATTAGATACACAGCTCAGCAGACAGTGTCACACAGGAGAGGATTAGATACACAGCTCAGCAGACAGTATCACACAGGATAGGATTAGATACACAGCTCAGCAGACAGTATCACACAGGGTAGGATTAAATACACAGCTCAGCAGACAGTATCATACAGGAGAGGATTAGATACACAGCTCAGCAGACAGTATCACACAGGATAGGATTAGATACACAGCTCAGTAGACAGTATCACACAGGATAGGATTAGATACACAGCTCATCAGACAGTATCACAGAGGAGAGGATTAGATACACAGCTCAGCAGACAGTATCACACAGGAGAGGATTAGATACACAGCTCAGCAGACAGTATTACACAGGATAGGATTAGATAAACAGCTTAGCAGACAGTATCACACAGGATAGGATTAGATACACAGCTCAGCAGACAGTATCACACAGGATAGAATTAGATACACAGCTCAGCAGACAGTATCACACAGGGTAGGATTAAATACACAGCTCAGCAGACAGTATCATACAGGAGAGGATTAGATACACAGCTCAGCAGACAGTATCATACAGGAGAGGATTAGATAGACAGCTCAGCAGACAGTATCACACAGGAGAGGATTAGATACACAGCTCAGCAGACAGTATTACACAGGATAGGATTAGATACACAGCTCAGCAGACAGTATCACACAGGATAGGATTAGATACACAGCTCAGCAGACAATATCACACAGGATAGGATTAGATACACAGCTCAGCAGACAGTATCACACAGGGTAGGATTAAATACACAGCTCAGCAGACAGTATCATACAGGAGAGGATTAGATACACAGCTCAGCAGACAGTATCACACAGGATAGGATTAGATACACAGCTCAGCAGACAGTATCACACGGGATAGGATTAGATACACAGCTCAGCAGACAGTATCACACGGGATAGAATTACATACACAGCTCAGCAGACAGTATCACACAGGAGAGGATTAGATACACAGCTCAGCAGACAGTATCACACAGGAGAGGATTAGATACACAGCTCAGCAGACAGTATCACACAGTATGAGATTAGATACAGTGGCATTATTTCTCAGTAGCCCAGGTATTCGCGGTACAGACAATTCCTCGAGTCTTTTCTCGGATACACTGCGGATATTCTTCAGCATAATAAGTATAACATGAGAGCTGGTTTCCAGGCTGGGTGTAGATGTGTGTCAGTCTCCACTGTCACTCTGGCATTAGATTCAGGGTGAATAGTTATAGCCAGAGATCTGCACATTTATGTCTATATGTTGTGATCTTTTATTCTCCAGGAGGAGGTGGTTAGGCAGAATCTTGTATCTGGAGTTTATTATCAGGACGGTTTATGGGTCAGGTCATGTTTGTAGGCAAATACTGTGTATGATAAGCAGGAGGCTGGGAGGAAAGGTTAGGACAGAGGAGCGGCTGTGGGGTACAGAGGCCTCCAGACTCCCAGGACTGTACAGTAACTAGACGCCCCACAAGTCTGCATTTAACTCCAGTCAGCAAAAGCTTTCATTAATAATACCGCCATATAGTGCTGACAGCATGTAACATAACATGTGCTATACAGTGCTGAAATAATACTGCCGTGCAGTACCTGGGCTAAATAATGGTGCCATACCACTCCTTAATATTGCCACTATCATAAATCTAAGTCACACCACCATACAGTGCTTAAACCTATATAGAGAGCCTAGTGCAACATAGATTTCTGTTTCTTTAATAACACTGCCATGGTGTCTAAATATTACCACCATACAGTGCATAAATAGGACTAATATACACAGCAATACCAGTGCTATACTGTATAGTAATAACACTGCCATGGTGTCTAAATATTACCCCCATACAGTGCATAAATAGGACTAATGTACACAGCAATACCAGTGCTATACTGTATAGTAATAACACTGCCATAGTATCTAAATATTACTACATATTATCACCATACAGTGCATGAATATATAAAGGACTCACAATAACATGTATCAGTCAAATAATGCCGCCATAGAGTGAACTATACTAACATAATGTGACCAATTAGGAGCAGGAATAAATCTTATCCCCCAGAGTATATAAGTAATACCTATAGAAAAGGGCTGCAGCAATATGCAGCAGTCACATAATAGTGCCATACAGTGCTTTAATAATACCGCCATAAAATGTAGCACTATAAATGGTTCACGGCACCATGTAATGAACAAATGATGCTAAAATAATATTACCGTACAGACAGTAGTCCTGAAATACTAGTGCCACACAGTGCTAAATTAATATCGCCATATGGTGCCATGCTTAGCCAAAGTGGGTGCGATGTAATGCCTAAATACCCTCTCCTCACTTTCATACCGTACTTTATTATACCACCATCTAGTTCCTAAATACCGTAATGCCATAATGGTCTAATAATTGCACCATATAGTGCCACACAGTTCTTTAATAATACCACTATACGGTGCCCACATCACCAAAGGGGACCATCCAAACAAGCAGATATAATACCGCCATATACTGTGTACGTGATACCAACACTGTCTGCACACCCGTGTTGATTTTTCTTAAAGGGGCACTGCTCTTATACTGAGGTAGGATTGCGGGACTTTGCCCGGGCACCAGGGCTGGGGCTTTTATGACAGTATGTGGCAGGGACGGTCAGACTCACCCTTGAACACAAAGTTATATTCATCCTCTTCGGATTTCATGGCTGGTCGTGGGCTGCCGGTGTGGCCCTCCCTGGTGCGCTGTGGCCCTAGTGACCCGAGGCCCTGGCTGGTGTGCCGGTGGTGGAGGGGATTCCTGGCATACCTGCGGCACTTCCGGCAGACAGGTGGAGCGAGGTGCGGTGACTCAGTGGGCGTTCTGTATTTGATCAGGTGTCACCTTTCAGGAGGAACAGGTACCGGCAGATCTCCAGGGACTTTAATTACCGGAGTGAAGCAATCGCCCCCACTGATTATTAACCACATCCCTGCTGGAATAATATCACATAAAGCTTTGTTAGATCGGAAAGAAAATACGCTACTCAACTTCTCAGTCAGAAACCAAACGTATCTAATGTCTCCTGGTGGGCTAGTGGCCTATAATAAGTATAATGTAGTAGTAAATGCCTCCTTGCATGTTATACATTGTGCCTGGTCCCTGGTGGTATAGAGGTACAAGCAATGCCGGCTCCAGCATGGTCTACTAGCATATACATAGCTCAGTTTTTGATTGTATAGTAGTTCAACCAGTGTCAAGTTTGATATACTTATTGGTATATACAACACCAGTGGTATTTGTCAATAATATACCTGGTGGCATAGTGGTACAAAGCAAAGCCAAGCGTGTTCTGGTTTATCGGCCTATACAATACTCAGTTGCTAGTGGTATATTGGTACAGTTAGTGCAAAGTCCATTCTAGTCTACTAGCATATACAATCCAAAAGTCCTTGGTGGTATAGTGTTACAACCAGTGCCAATCCCAATATAGTCTATTGGCATATTCAAAACCCAGTCCCTGGTGGTATAGTGAGACTACACTGCACTTGGCACTAGTACATCAGCATGAAGAAATCACAGTCCCTCATGGTATAACCAATGCCAACCCCAATATGGTCTACCAGCATTTACAAATCCCAGTCCCTGGTGGTAGAGTGGGACAACCAGCGCCAATTGGCATATAGAAATCCCAGTCCCTGGTGGTATAGTCTTATAACTAGGTCCAATTCCAATGTAGTCTACTGGTATAAATGGTACAAAACATAGTCCCTGGTGGTATAGTGGTACATCGAATGCCAACACCAATATAATCTACTATTGAGTACATAGCCCAGTCCCTGATGGCATAGTGGTTAATCAGTGCCAATTTCCAATAACGTCAACTGGCATATAGAAAGCCCAGTCCCTGGTGGTATAGTGGTATAACCAGCTCCAATTCCAATGTAGTCTATTGGTATATACAGTTGTGGCCAAAAGTATTGACACCCCTGCAATTCTGTCAGATAATACTCAGTTTCTTCCTGAAAATGATTGCAATCACAAATTCTTTGGTATTATTATCTTCATTTAATTTGTCTTCAATGAAAAAAACACAAAAAGAATTGTCCTAAAGCCAAATTGGATATAATTCCACACCAAACATAAAAAAGGGGGTGGACAAAAGGATTGACACTGTTAGAAAAATCATGTGATGCTTCTCTAATCTGTGTAATTAACAGCACCTGTAACTTACCTGTGGCACCTAACAGGTGTTGGCAATAACTAAATCACACTTGCAGCCAGTTGACATGGATTAAAGTTGACTCAACCTCTGTCCTGTGTCC
Organism: Allobates femoralis; assembly: GCA_033576535.1. NCBI lineage: Eukaryota > Metazoa > Chordata > Amphibia > Anura > Aromobatidae > Allobates > Allobates femoralis. The sequence goes on along the minus strand of JARQOC010000012.1, from coordinate 95,753,258 downwards.
TTGTGTGTACCACATTGAGCATGGAGAAAAGAAAGAAGACCAAAGAACAGTCTGAGGACTTGAGAAACCAAATTGTGAGGAAGCATGAGCAATCTCAAGGCTACAAGTCCATCTCCAAAGACCTGAATGTTCCTGTGTCTACCGTGCGCAGTGTCATCAAGAAGTTTAAAGCCCATGGCACTGTGGCTAACCTCCCTAGATGTGGACGGAAAAGAAAAATTGACAAGAGATTTCAACACACGATTGTGCGGCTGGTGGATAAAGAACCTCGACTAACATCCAAACAAGTTCAAGCTGCCCTGCAGTCCGAGGGTACAACAGTGTCAACCCGTACTATCCATCGGTGTCTGAATGAAAAGGGACTGTATGGTAGGACACCCAGGAAGACCCCACTTCTTACCCCGAGACATAAAAAAGCCAGGCTGGAGTTTGCCAAAACTTACCTGAGAAAGCCTACAACGTTTTGGCAGAATGTTCTCTGGTCAGATGAGACAAAAGTAGAGCTTTATGGGCAAAGGCATCAACATAGAGTTTACAGGAGAAAAAAAGAGGCATTCAAAGAAAAGAACACGGTCCCTACAGTCAAACATGGCGGAGGTTCCCTGATGTTTTGGGGTTCCTTTGCTGCCTCTGGCACTGGACAGCTTGACCGTGTGCATGGCATTATGAAGTCTGAAGACTACCAACACATTTTGCAGCATAATGTAGGGCCCAGTGTGAGAAAGCTGGGTCTCCCTCAGAGGTCATGGGTCTTCCAGCAGGACAATGACCCAAAACACACTTCAAAAAGCACTAGAAAATGGTTTGAGAGAAAGCACTGGAGACTTCTAAGGTGGCAGCAATGAGTCCAGACCTGAATCCCATAGAACACCTGTGGAGAGATCTAAAAATGGAAGTTTGGAGAAGGCACCCTTCAAATATCAGGGACCTGGAGCAGTTTGCCAAAGAAGAATGGCCTAAAATTCCAGCAGAGCTTTGTAAGAAACTCATTGATGGTTACCAGAAGTGGTTGATCGCAGTCATTTTGGCTAAAGGTTGTGCAACCAAGTATTAGGCTGAGGGTGCCAATACTTTTGTCCGGCCCATTTTTGGAGTTTTGTGTGAAATGATCAATGTTTTGCTTTTTGCTTCATTCTCTTTTGTTTTTTTCATTGAAGACAAATTAAATGAAGATAATAATACCAAAGAATTTGTGATTGCAATCATTTTCAGGAAGAAACTGAGTATTATCTGACAGAATTGCAGGGGTGTCAATACGTTTGGCCACAACTATATGGTACAAATCATAGTCCCTGGTGGTACAGTGGTACAACCAATGCCAACACCAATATAATCTACTATTGAGTACATAACCCAGTCCCTGGTGGCATAGTGGTGAATCAGTGCCAATTTCCAATAACGTCAACTGGCATATAGAAAGCCCAGTCCCTGGTGGTATAGTGGTATAACCAGCTCCAATTCCAATGTAGTCTATTGTTATATCTAAAGCTCAGTCCCTGGTGGTATAGTGGTTAATTAGTGGCCAGTATACTCTGGTCTGTTGGCATTGGTGGTTCTACACTGGTCCTACATTGATAATACGGACTATCAGACACCACTGGTGGATTTGACCGTTCCAGTCTTCCTTTTCCCACAATGACGCAAACAAGACGGAGGGTGGAGAAAACTGTATTTATTCAGCAGAAGTGAAGAGTGCAGATACAGCAAGTCCATGGGTAACGGCTCCAGATACCAAGGGAAGTCGAGTGTCTTAAAGGGAGTGTCCAGTGTTAAGTCTCCTCATTGCATGACCAATATCATAAGGATCCCGTGCTCCAGAGCTGTATTCACAATTCTGCAATGGATCCAAAACCTCCCAGCTTGTTCAGTGTCTGCATACACCAGGGGCCTCTGATAAGGAGAGATCAGACCCCCAACAACCAGTCACCCCATTGTTGTGATTTCTTAAAGGGCCAGTTCCTCTATTAAAGGGATGTTGATGTAAGAATAATGTTATCAGCGATGGTTCTTATACATCGTGGGAGGGAGGAGTCTGATATCAGGGACTAGCAAAGTGCGTAGCTGTATCCCGCTACAATCTCATGGATTAGTTCTGGTTTATAATGGCTCCCCCTAGTGGTGAGTCTTGCGTTCTGTGCAACCTTTAAACTTCCTCTGTCACAATCCAGGGACAAATCAATAATCGTGAGATACGATTATGGTTGCACCCAACAGAAGGAATGATTTATTGACATCGCGGGCAGATTTTTTATTTATTGTCTCATAACCGCCCCTTTAAACTGGACCCGGCCTCCTTAAATCAGGGGATCAGTGATTGAGGATGGAATAGGCTGCATAATGGCCCCTATGAGCAATTTACATGTCTCTGCTGCCACCTTGTGCCCAAACGTGGTACTGCTGAAAGCTCCTTCATTGCACCATTAAACCTAAAAGCATTATGCCCCACATTTAGGACAATGTAAGGTCTATGCATATTTTAATCGTCTCCCATTGAAATCCAGGTATCAGAAAACACAAAAAAATAACAGTATGGAAATACGGAAGGATCAGGATGGAGTCTGGCTGTCATTGGTATCAATTGGGGGGGGGGGGGGGTGAGGGAAAACAATACGTAGATCCAGAGGTTACTCAGCTAGCAGAAACCTGGTTCAAGGGCTCCTCGAGATACTGCACCAAAGCCTGGGCCTAGGAAACGCCAAAGATCACAAGGGTTAATACACACACACACCGTCCCTTTAATAATGCCCCTCCCCCTCTAGGCACTTTAGGAATCTGCTCATGCACCTTTGCACATAAGTAGTTTAATGCATGTACCTTATATATAAGCACCGTGTGCTTATCTCTGCATCCACTGCTGAAAAAGCAGAGCTGCAGTGTAAAGCATGGGAGCATTTTAAGTCATGACATATACCGTATATACTCGTGTATAAGCCGACCCGTGTATAAGCCAACCCCCCTACTTTTGCCCCCAAAAGCTGGTAAAAGTTATTGACTCGCGTATAAGCCTAGGGTGTGAAATGCAGCAGACCCCCATCCAAGTATATAGCCCCCCGTCACTGGTATATAGCACCCCTCAGTAATGGTATACAGGCCCCTGTGCAGCGGTAGTATACAGGCCCCTGTGCAGCGGTAGTATACAGGCCCCTGTGCAGCGGTAGTATACAGGCCCCTGTGCAGCGGTAGTATACAGGCCCCTGTGCAGCGGTAGTATACAGGCCCCTGTGCAGCGGTAGCATACAGGCCCCTGTGCAGCGGTAGTATACAGGCCCCTGTGCAGCGGTAGTATACAGGCCCCTGTGCAGCGGTAGCATACAGGCCCCTGTGCAGCGGTAGCATACAGGCCCCTGTGCAGCGGTAGCATACAGGCCCCTGTGCAGCGGTAGTATACAGGCCCCTGTGCAGCGGTAGTATACAGGCCCCTGTGCAGCGGTAGTATACAGGCCCCTGTGCAGCGGTAGTATACAGGCCCCTGTGCAGCGGTAGTATACAGGCCCCTGTGCAGCGGTAGTATACAGGCCCCTGTGCAGCGGTAGTATACAGGCCCCTGTGCAGCGGTAGTATACAGGCCCCTGTGCAGAAGTATACAGGCCCCCTGTGCAGAAGTATACAGGCCCCCTGTGCAGAAGTATACAGGCCCCCTGTGCAGAAGTATACAGGCCCCCTGTGCAGAAGTATACAGGCCCCTTGTGCAGAAGTATACAGGCCCCCAGCAGTAATACACAGCCCCCCAGGCTGTGGCACCTGTTAAAATAACAACCGTTTCATACATCACCTTTCCAGCGCAGCTCCTCCGCTCCCGGCTTCTTCTTCCTGCTTGTGCCGGCTTCTAGTGCTGTGACCGGGCGCAGCAGATGACGTCATCAGCTGCACCCGGTCACATGACACCGGCACAAGCAGGAAGAAGCCGGGACCGGAGGAGCTGCGCTGGAAAGGTGATGTATGAAACGGTTGTTATTTTAACAGGTGCCACAGCCTGGGGGACTTATACTAAGGAGGTGGGGGGGGGGCTGTGTACCACTGCTGGGGGCCAGTGTAACGCAATATGCACGGCATCCCCCCACTGCTGATGGATGGGGGGATGCCGTGCATATACATTACACTAATGAGGCGGCCCCACGTGACCGCCCGTGGTCACTGCGGCCCCCTCCTGCCTCCTCCAGCCACTGGTCACAGCCCCCCCACAGCAAAAACCGAGTGACTCGCGTATAAGCCGAGGTAGGGGGGGGGGGAATTTTCAGCCCAATTTTTGGGCTGAAAAACTCGGCTTATACGCGAGTATATACAGTACATCCGGTCCAAAAACGGCTATTTAACCCCCATCAAAGGCTCTGGACTCCCATCAGCCCCCTAAAAGTAAAACTGGTCACTCACCTTCGCTTTCAGCATGCCAAATCCGACAGTCTCCTTGGCATACATGCACAGCAGCAGGTTGGACACTCTTGTAATCGCCACGCGACCTTCCTGCGGGAGGTGAAGCAAAAACACGAGGGTACAAGCGAGGCCGGAGGCATTTTTAAGAAAAAAAACAATTCTGAAGACTAGCATTGTGTTCATGCTTACACCTCGGGGGTGTGGCTCATTATGCAGTCTAGAGACACGCCCCTGAGGAGCCTTGAACAGTTTATTCTGCTTAGATAACACATATACACTCAAAAAAAGAGAATCTACCCAGCCACCCCAAAACTCCACTTTTGTAGTAATTTTGCATTGATATTAAAGTCACCATATAATGGAATGAAAAACGGGACAAAAAAACCAAATTGGGGAAATTGTTGGAATAAAAGGCGTATTCTGGTCAGAAGTATGTGGTGCCTGCCAATCACTAACTCAGTGGCCTAAATCTGGCGATCAGTGTGGGGCCCCAGCTGTAAAGTCCCCACAAATTAGGTAGGCACCGAATGCTTGTAATCAGGAAGATCCCTGTACAGGGTGCCCACCCGCCGCTGACGCCTCCACTCACCATACAGTCCATAAGGATGAATTTAAGATTGTCCTCGTTGAATGCCTGATGTCCGTTCTTATCATAGGCAGCCCAAATGTTGCTAGCAATAGCAGCTGTAACTCTGGCATCTGTGTCACCATAGCCAGAATATGCAAGTAGAGAGCCTTCATTGTTCAGGAGCCTGCGGAGAGTGCGGGAGAAAGGCAAGATATCAACGCACGGGCGAGAGATTAAGACCGTGACGCCCCAAAGGAGGACGACAACATTTAGGAACAGGGATGTGAAAGGAACAGTGGAGAGTAGCTACATCAGAGGTAGAAAGGGCACTGCTGGCTGTCTCTAGGTAGGTTGGTGGTGCAGAGTGTGCTCCTAGTGGTATAGAGGGCACTCCTGGTTGTCTCTAGGTAGGTTGGTGGTGCAGAGGGTGCTCCTAGTGGTATAGATATTAGAGGGCACTCCTGGTAGTATTCGGGTAAGTTAGTGGTACAGGAGTTACTCCTGGTATTATAGAGGGTAGGTTGGAGGTAAAGGGGGCACTCCTGATGGTTTAGGGGTATTCCTGGCTGTATCTGGGTAGGTTGGTGATGCAGGTGGTGCTGCTGGTAGTATTTGGGGAGGTTGGTGGTACAGGGGGATGCTCCTGGCTGTATCTGGATAGATTGGGGATACAGGGGGCACTCCTGGTGGTATAGAGGGCGCTCTTGGTGGAATCCTGACAGGTTAGGGGTACAGGGGATGCTCCTGTTGGTATAGAGGGAGCTCCTGGCTGTATCTGAGTAGGTTCGGGGTACAGGAGACACTCTTGATGGTATAGAAGGAGCTCCTGGCTGTATCCAGGTATGTTTGTAATATGTCAGGTGAGTGACCAGGAAGGGCACGAAAGGGGGGGATGGTGAAAGGTTAGGGTGAGAGAGATGTGGCTCATAACAGCGAACAGTAGCAGAACATTAGTGTGGGCTCAGGGTAGGGGCAGTGTGGGGGCTCTATACTCACAGAGTGCTCTGCACACCCCCGGTGTTGGCCTGGCTCAGGGTAGGGACAGTGTGTGGGCTCCATACTCACAGTGTGCTCTGCACGCCCCCGGTGTTGGCCTGGCTCAGGGTAGGGGCAGTGTGGGGGCTCCATACTCACAGAGTGCTCTGCACGCCCCCGTTGTTGGCCTGGCTCGGGGTAGGGGCAGTGTGGGGGCTCTGGTGGACTCCAAACTCACAGAGTGCTCTGTACGCCCCCGGTGTTGGCCTGGCTCAGGGTAGGGGCAGTGTGGTGGCTCGGGGTAGTGTAGGGGGGCAGTGTGGGTGCTCTGGTGGGCTCCATACTCACAGAGTGCTCTCTGCACGCCCCCGTGTTGGCCTGGATCAGGGTAGGGGTAGTGTAGGGGGGCTCTGGAGGGCTCCATACTCACAGAGTGCTCTGCACGCCCCTGATGTTGTCCTGGCTCAGGGTACGGGCAGTGTGGGGGCTCAGGGTAGGGGTAGTGTAGGGGGGCTCTGGAGGGCTCCATACTCACAGAGTGCTCTGCACACCCCCGGTGTTGGCCTGGCTCGGGGTAGGGGCAGTGTGGGGGCTCAGGTGGGCTCCATACTCACAGAGTGCTCTGCACACCCCCGGTGTTGGCCTGGCTCGGGGTAGGGGCAGTGTGGGGGCTCGGGTTAGTGTAGGGGGGCAGAGTAAGGGGGCAGTGTGGGAGCTCCATACTCTCAGAGTGCTCTACACACCCTCGGTGTTGGCCTGGCTCGGGGTAGGGGCAGTGTGGGGGCTCAGGATGGGCTCCATACTCACAGAGTGCTCTGCACGCCCCCGGTGTTGGCCTGGCTCAGGGTAGGGGCAGTGTGGTGGCTCGGGGTAGTGTAGGGGGCAGTGTGGGTGCTCTGATGGGCTCCATACTCACAGAGTGCTCTGCATGCCCCCGTGTTGGCCTGGATCAGGGTAGGGGTAGTGTAGGGGGGCTCTGGAGGGCTCCATACTCACAGAGTGCTCTGCACACCCCCGGTGTTGGCCTGGCTCAGGGTAGGGGCAGTGTGGGGGCTCGGGGTAGGGGTAGTGTAGGGGGGCTCTGGAGGGCTCCATACTCACAGAGTGCTCTGCACACCCCCGGTGTTGGCCTGGCTCGGGGTAGGGGCAGTGTGGGAGCTCAGGTGGGCTCCATACTCAAAGAGTGCTCTGCACACCCTCGGTGTTGGCCTGGCTCGGGGCAGTGGGGGGCTCTGGTGGGCTCCAAACTCACAGAGTGCTCTGCATGCCCTCGGTGTTGGCCTGGCTTGGGGTAGGGGCAGTGTGGGGGCTCGGGTTAGTGTAGGGGGGCAGAGTAAGGGCTCCATACTCACAGAGTGCTCTGCACGCCCCGTTGTTGGCCTGGCTCAGGGTAGGGGCAGTGTGGGGGCTCGGGGTAGTGTAAGGGGGCAGTGTGGGTGCTCTGGTGGGCTCCATGCTCACAGAGTGCTCTTCACGCCCCGGGTGTTGGCCTGGCTCAGGGTAGGGGCAGTGTGGGGGCTCGGGGTAGGGGTAGTGTAAGGGGGCTCTGGAGGGCTCCATACTCACAGAGTGCTCTGCACACCCCCGGTGTTGGCTTGGCTCAGGGTAGGGGCAGTGTGGGGGCTCAGGATGGGCTCAGGGTGGGCTCCATACTCACAGAGTGCTCTGCACGCCCCCAGTGTTGGCTTGGCTCAGGGTAGGGGCAGTATGGGGGCTCGTTGGTAGGTGGGCAGTGTAGGGACTCTGGTGGGCTCCATACTCAGAGTGCTCTGCACGCCCCCGGTTTTGGCCTGCCTCATGATAGGGGCAGTGTGGGGGCTCAGGGTAGGGGTAGTGTAGGGGGGCAGTGTGGGGGGGCCTGGAGGGCTCCATACTCACAGAGTGCTCTGCACGCCCCCGTTGTTGGCCTGGCTCAGGGTAGGGGCAGTGTGGGGGCTCGGGGGAGGGGTAGTGTAGGGGGGCAGTATGGGGGGCTCTGGAGGGCTCCATACTCACAGAGTGCTCTGCACACCCCCAGTGTTGGCCTGGCTCAGGGTAGGGGCAGTGTGGGGGCTCTGGTGGGCTCCATACTCACAGAGTGCTCTGCATGCCCCTGATGTTGGCCTGGCTCGGGGTAGTGTGGGGGCTCCATACTCAAAGTGCTCTGCACACCCCCGATGTTGGCCTGGCTTGGGGTAGGGGCAGTGTGGGGCTCAGGGTAGTGTAGGGGGGTAGTGTGGGGGCTCTGATGGGCCCTATACTCACAGAGTGCTCTGCACATCCCCAGTGTTGGCCTGGCTCAGGGTAGGGGCAGTGTGGGAGCTCCATACTCACAGAGTGCTCTGCACACCCCCGGTGTTGGCCTGGCTCAGGGTAGGGCAGTGTGGGGGGTAGGGGTAGTGTAGGGGGGCAGTGTGGGGGCTCTGGGGGGCTCCATACTCACAGAGTGCTCTGCACGCCCCGGTATTGGTCTGGCTCGGGGTAGGGGCAGTGTGGGGGCTCCATACTCTCAGAGTGCTCTGCACACCCCCGGTGTTGGTCTGGCTCAGGGTAGGGGCAGTGTGGGGGCTCCTATCACAGAGTGCTCTGACACCCCGGTGTTGGCCTGGCTCAGCACTTGGGTCAGAGGCTTTGGGCCGCAGCATTCTCTTCCTGTAGCAGACCCACACGACCAGCGGCCTCACAACTACCTGATCATGTGATCAGACAAAACCCCACCTGCGCAAAGCATGCCGGGAAATGCAGTCCGGAATGTGAAGATTAGAATTTCTACATTAAATTAGCTCAGGTGTCACTTTAGAAAGCATAAAGTTTCGAAATATTAACAAAAGCATTACAATAAAGTTACCTTAGGACAAGATTACGTTGCCTTGGTAACGGTCTGGGCCGTGCGTGTCAGACCTCGTTTCCATTATGCTATTTTTAATAATGGTTTCTGATTGGTCGTGTGGTCTTAGCTGTGCCGTGATTGGAGGAATTGAATCAGCTGCTCGCGTGGTATGACGCAGCACCATTAGTCTGCGCTGGGTCCCCCGCACCACGAGGTGGCGCTGAAGAGTCCTGGAACTAAAACAAAGCGCGGAGTTGTCTGTGTGGCGGCAGGCTCTGTTCTCTGCTCCTCCTCGGGGTGGGCGGGTGCACACAAGATGGCGGAGAGCGGCGCTGACGGTGCGGCCTCCGGGAACCCCGGACCGGCGCCGGGAAAAGGCTTCATCCGGGTCACAGTGAAGACGCCCAAAGACAAAGAGGAGATCGTGATCTCAGAGACGGCGAGTGTGCGGGAGGTGAGAAGCGGGGGAGGGGGCACTGCACGGGGCACATGTGAGGGGGGGAGGCCGAACACTGAGCGCCGCTCCGGAGGGGGTGAGGACAGGGGCTAAGGACAGGGGCTGCACCAGCAGAATAGTGAGTGCAGCTCTGGAGGATAATACAGGGGGTAACTCAGGATCCGTAATGTAATGTATGTACACAGTGACTGCACCAGCAGAATAGTGAGTGCAGCTCTGGAGTATAATACAGGAGGTAACTCAGGATCAGTAATGTAATGTATGTACACAGTGACTGTACCAGCAGAATAGTGAGTGCAGCTCTGGAGTATAATACAGGGGGTAACTCAGGATCAGTAATGTAATGTACGTACTCAGTGACTGCACCAGCAGAATAGTGAGTGCAGCTCTGGAGTATAATACAGGAGGTAACTCCGGATCAGTAATGTAATGTATGTACACAGTGACTGCACCAGCAGAATAGTGAGTGCAGCTCTGGAGTATAATACAGGAGGTAACTCAGGATCAGTAATGTAATGTATGTACACAGTGACTGCACCAGCAGAATAGTGAGTGCAGCTCTGGAGTATAATACAGGTGGTAACTCAGGATCAGTAATGTATGTACACAGTGACTGCACCAGCAGAATAGTGAGTGCAGCTCTGGAGTATAATACAGGAGGTAACTCCGGATCAGTAATGTAATGTATGTACACAGTGACTGCACCAGCAGAATAGTGAGTGCAGCTCTGGAGTATAATACAGGAGGTAACTCCGGATCAGTAATGTAATGTTTGTGTACACAGTGACTGCACCAGCAGAATAGGGAGTGCAGCTCTGGAGTATAATACAGGAGGTAACTCAGGATCAGTAATGTAATGTATGTACACAGTGACTGCACCAGCAGAATAGTGAGTGCAGCTCTGGAGTATAATACAGGAGGTAACTCAGGATCAGTAATGTAACGTATGTACACAGTGACTGCACCAGCAGAATAGTGAGTGCAGCTCTGGAGTATAATACAGGAGATAACTCAGGATCAGTAATGTAATGTATGTACACAGTGACTACACCAGCAGAATAGTGAGTGCAGCTCTGGAGTATAATACAGGAGGTAACTCAGGATCAGGAATGTAATGTATGTACACAGTGACTGCACCAGCAGAATAGTGAGTGCAGCTCTGGAGGATAATACAGGAGGTAACTCAGGATCAGTAATGTATGTACACAGTGACTGCACCAGCAGAATAGTGAGTGCAGCTCTGGAGGATAATACAAGAGGTAACTCAGGATCAGTAATGTATGTACACAGTGACTGCACCAGCAGAATAGTGAGTGCAGCTCTGGAGTATGATACAGGAGGTAACTCAGGATCAGTAATGTAATGTATGTACACAGTGACTGCACCAGCAGAATAGTGAGTGCAGCTCTGGAGTATAATACAGGAGGTAACTCAGGATCAGTAATGTAATGTATGTACACAGTGACTGCACCAGCAGAATAGTGAGTGCAGCTCTGGAGGATAATACAGGAGGTAACTCAGGATCAGTAATGTAATGTATGTACACAGTGATTGCACCAGCAGAATAGTGAGTGCAGCTCTGGAGTATAATACAGGAGGTAACTCAGGATCAGTAATGTATGTACACAGTGACTGCACCAGCAGAATAGTGAGTGCAGCTCTGGAGTATAATACAGGAGGTAACTCAGGATCAGTAATGTATGTACACAGTGACTGCACCAGCAGAATAGTGAGTGCAGCTCTGGAGCATAATACAAGAGGCAACTCAGGATCAGTAATGTAATGTGGGTACACAGTGACTGCACCAGCAGAATAGTGAGTGCAGCTCTGGAGTATAATACAGGAGGTAACTCAGGATCAGTAATGTAATGTATGTACACAGTGACTGCACCAGCAGAATAGTGAGTACAGCTCTGGAGTATAATACAGGAGGTAACTCGGGATCAGTAATGTAATGTATGTACACAGTGACTGCACCAGCAGAATAGTGAGTGCAGCTCTGGGGTATAATACAGGAGGTAACTCCGGATCAGTAATGTAATGTATGTACACAGTGACTGCACCAGCAGAATAGTGAGTGCAGCTCTGGAGTATAATATTGGAGGTAACTCAGGATCAGTAATGTAATGTATGTACACAGTGACTGCACCAGCAGAATAGTGAGTGCAGCTCTGGAGTATAATATATGTACATAGGGTCTCATCTCTTTATGTAGACAATATTTATTTTCTTATACAGTCAGTCTGGGCACTGTTGGCTGCTTGTCTGATTGTGCACATGACAGTTGAGCAATGTTTGACCCTCTGCTGCTCGCTGAGCCGCCCCCAGTCTGCTCCTTTGTCTCCATGTTCTTGGCTCGATCAGGCTTTGTGTAATGTGAAGTTCTGTAACTTTCCATTACACTTTGCTCATCTTCTCCAGCCTTTTTCAGATCTCCGCTTGCTGTCTGTGAATAAGAACCATCTTGTTTGCATCCAAAGAGTAATTCTGAACCTCCACTTTTGTTAGGCCCCTTCACATCACGTTTTTGTGGATCTGTGTCTAGCCGTTGTAAATCAATTTGGCCTCCATGTATTCTTATGAGCACGGATTATTCCTTATTGGCATCCGATTGTGTCAGTTTTGTGATGGACTCCTCTGTGTCAGCTTTTTTTCCCGTCCCCAAAATTGGAGCCTGGATTGGATAGAAACGGATCTGTTGTCCGTCCCAAATAACATGGAGCTCTATTTGGACGAATCAAAGCAGATCCAATTTGCTGTACTGTGCTCACCCAGAAGCAAGGTACAGCCCTATCAATGCTAACTGATGACGGATCCATGGACAACAATGGCATCAGTTGGCACAGATCCGAGCCTGTCCGTGTGATCCTTGAAATTCAAGGATCACCACGAATGTGCAAAAAACGTGGTGTGAAGGGGGCAGTAGGCTGGCTTCACACCACCGTCTTGTTCCTGTCCAATGGGGATCCTGTGTTTTGCAGGATGACATGGATCGGTCCGGATGAGTAACTCCGGATGCAATTTCTGTATTCGGATTCGGGATTTTGAGGGATCCTGACACAGAGAGAGCTGGGGTGAGCCAAGCCTGCAAAGCACAGTCAAGTGGTGTCAGCGCTGTTCACTTTCACTTTAGCAGTGTGTCTGCAGGCCCTGTCTACGTGAAATTAAAGAAAGGAATGGTTACAAATAACAATGAAAAAAAAAAAAAAGCTCACCTCTCTGCTGAGTGTCTTGCGATGCGAGGTATCCACCTCCGATGGCTGCAGGACCTTAATCAGCTGACCGGTATTTAAATCACTCAGCTGATGCTGTCATGTGACACATCAGCTGATCAGGTTGCCCTTCCCCTTCTTGGTCAGCTGATTAAGGTCCTTTAGCCATCGGAGGTGGATACCTCGCATCGCAAGACACTCGGCAGAGAGGTGAGTTTTTATTTTTAACTATTCCTTTCTTTAATTTCACTTCAGCAGTGTATGTAGATAATGTATGTAGATACACTGCTAAAGTGAGTTTACGGGTACAGAGCAGTTTCAGCGTACTGAGCATGCTCAGTACACCAATGCCAAATCCCGGAAATGATCCTGTTTATTCCCAGAACCTGCACCCATACACTTCCATGTTATAGGTACCAGATCGCCCCGGATTTGTTTCTGTCCTTTTTTTTTTTTTTTTTTTTCACCAGAGCCCAAAATCTGAGCTGTGTCCGAAATTGGGATCAGGAAAAGACAGGACAGAAATGAATCCGGGACTGAACTGGCAGAATTGTTTGTTCATTTATAGCCAATCCGGCACCATAGGGATACATGGGAGGCACAACAGGATCCCAAAAAATGTGGTGTGAAGCCAGCCTTAGCTGAGGGTTTGCTACAGTTGCATCCAGTCTTATGATTATGATACTTCAGCAGCATAGAATTGCTGACTACTAGACTGTTACAATCATATCCAGCCTGACAATGTAACAAATCTTCATCTGAGCGATCCCCGGGCATCAGCAGGGACTGGTCTTAATGGGGCAGAGTCATAACGGAACAGTAACAGGGGGTTACAGGATGGTGGGGGTCCACTGCTCCCTTTGAGTGTGTGGGGGGGAAGGGGGCATTCAGCTACATATTGTCCCTTTCTGGGGGGGTGTAGGGTGTTTTAAGTAATATTCCCCCTTTACCCCAGTACATACAATGCTGCCTCTGTGCCAGGCTGTCAGCGCCAGTCTCGGTGGATTTCGCCAGTCGTCCTGACACAGCTGAAGCCGTGTTGTAATCATCTCTTCCCCACGGAGTTGGTTTGTTGCCTGTTTCCAGAGCCGGGGCCCTGAGAATTGTTTATTAACCTCTTGGAAGCCTCTAGACTTATTACTGCCCAACACTATAGTCACATCCAGAGCTGCGTCGCAAAACGCTTCAGTTCCCGTAAGGTTGTGAGTAAGGAGGGTGCCCATTGCACAGTGTTAACAGAGCGCTCTGTGCACAACCCTATTTAACGGGACTATTCCATTTTCACAAATGGGTATTTTTGGGTAGTCCGTGTAAAAACAAGCACACTTGTAATTTGCTGCCTGGTAAAATTGTCAGCCATTCTTGAGATATCAGCACTTTTCTCTTGGTTACAGCTGGTTTCCTTGGAGACCGACCACCGCTGCCAGACAGCAGAAGTGCACATTGCTTACGATCTCTTTTCTATTGCGCTTATAACCACTTGTTTTGAAGCTACATTTTGTTACCTCCTAATCCCGCTCGTTTGTAATCTACACAGCAGCGGTGGTCGGTCTCTAAGGCAGCGAGCTGTAAACAAAATAAGTGATAATATCTCAAGAACGGCTGTATACTTTGACACGCAGTAAATGACAAAAGTGCTTGTATTTACTAACTATTCGAAAATACAATTTATGAAGAGGTCATGAAAAAAAACCCTTTATATCTGTGTAAACATGTGCAGCGCCCCCTGCAGGCACTGGATAGAGTAGTGTTACTTTATTGCCCCCTAACTTCATTTTTAGGGTCATCAGAATGGCTTTGACTTTTTAGAACATAACATTGGGTAGGATAACATAGAATAGGACAGAATATCCACAATGACACCACTGTAAATGACCAAAAGTACATATACAAATCTTTCTTGTCAGGTAACATGTCCGCGTAGCATATAAAATACTATATAGATACATAAATCGATTTCAGTCAGTGCCTTGTGACACACATTTTGGGGAAATAATGAGAGAAAAAAAAGCCAGGCTGAATGCCTAGAGGGGTAATAGGGGATGGAAGAGAATCTGTTACTGTATTTTGCATAGTCCAGCGTGTCGTTCTATGGTAATATATGCTGTATCTTTACCAGACATTATACATCTGTAATAGTTCCCAAGGCCCCTCATGCCCCGCTCAGATCCTCCAGACAATGCCATTCTGTGACTGATCATTCTCCATATTTCAGGAGGGCTATAGTGAAAACCAATGAATGTTTTCCACAGTGGAAACACTTTCCTTGCTCCTTTCCGCCTCTATTAGGCTGCCTTCACATTTGCGATTGGAGCGCAGCGCACCAAACGCAGCCAAACGCTTGCGCACATGCGATCCTATGTTTAACATGAGAATGCATATGGCTGCGTTTGGCCGTATTTGCGTTCGGATGCGCATAATTTATGCGCCCTCCAACCGCGCTCCAAACGCAGCATGCAGCATTTTTTTGTGCGTTCGCGGCGCTTGTTCTATCTGCAAGCGCACAAAAAATGCATTGATCTCAATGGATCCGCAGTGTCCTCTGCATGACACCGCAGGAGAACGCTGCGGATCTCATTGAAATCTCTCCCGGTGGCCGCAGGTGATCAGCTGTGGCCACCGGGAGATCATGCAGAGCCACAGCTGATCTCCCGCCGGTGTCAGCGGGGAGATACAGCTGATCTGACAGTTGTTTAAATCTCTTGCGCTGACACCGAATAGGGTGATGTCGGTGTGGGAGATTTGAAGCAGCGATCAGCTGTTTCTTATCTCCTGCACTGATATCACCCTATCCGGTGTCAGCGTGGGAGATTTAAACAGCTGTCAGATCAGCTGTATCTCCCTGCTGACACCGGCAGGAGATCTCTGCCGCTGATCTCCTCCTCCCGGCCGCCCCCAGAGACAGCTGATTGGCTGCCGGGGCACCATAGTAATGTGAACGCATGCAGAGATTCTCCGCTGCGTTCACATTATTATGGGCTGCTTTTGCGTCTGCATACCCTCCGCATGCAGACACAAACGCAAGTGTGAAGGCAGCCTAAATTGAATTCCCAGTAAGTGTTTCATCTAGGATATTATCATCACCATTGATGGGGTGCTTGGTTTAAGCCATTTGCCCAGTAAACCGCGTAGGGCTACAACTAAGAATGTGTGAATGTTTAGGGATCTTTGCTTTGACTCCTGTGGGTTGAGTCTCCGGGGGTCTTAACTGATGAAGGAGCATGGCTTGTGGTGTTTGTGGGAGTTGGATTCCCCAGCATGATCGAACCTGTTCCCCCAACCTGTGTCCAGTCCTCTGTAACTGCCCGGCATTCCCACACCCCGGGCCAGAGATTTGATGAAGGCGTTCTGCACTTAGGGCACACCGTAATCCTGGCAGGGAATCTAGGAGAGGATGGAATATTGAAGCCATGTAATGCTGTGTGCATGAGCTTGGAATAGGTCTCCCTCCATCCTCCGCAAAGAATAGATTTTTGACCTGTTCCCACCCCTGTAGAATAGTCTCTGCAATATCATTATTCCCAGTTCAATTCCCCCAAGTCTTAAACCGCTTGTTCTGTCTTAACTTCATGAATTTGTCTTGCGCTATTGCATATTGAGGATATTCTCGCATTCTGGATGTTCAGATTTACTCTTATTATCTAGGTTATGTACCGTATATACTCGTGTATAAGCCGACCCGTGTATAAGCCGACTCCCCTACTTTTACCCCAAAATCTGGGAAAACCTATTGACTCGTGTATAAGCAGAGGGTGGACCCCAGCACAGGTATACAGGCCTCCCCAGCGGTGGTATGCAGCAGCCCCAGCGGTGGTATGCAGCAGCCCCAGCGGTGGTATGCAGCAGCCCCAGCGGTGGTATGCAGCAGCCCCAGCGGTGGTATGCAGCAGCCCGCCCGCCACCCCCATCAGTATCCAGGGCCCCCCCCCCCCTTGCTCCGCAAAACCTGCAAAGTAAAATCATTATACTTATCACTATCCTGTCCCCGCCGCTGCCATCGCGCTCCTCCGTCTTCATCCAGCGTCTTCCGGCTTCCTGTGGTCAGCGCAGGCAATGACGTCATTGCCTGCGCCGACCACAGGAAGCCGGAAGAATTCGGATGAAGCCGGGGAGCGCGATGGCAGCAGCGGGGACAGCGGCGACAGGACAGTGATAAGTATAATGATTTTACTTTGCATGTTTTGCGGAGCAAGGGGGGGGGCCCTGGATACTGATGGGGGGGCCTGTATGCTGATGGGGGTGGCGGGCGGGCGGCTGTATACTACCACTGGGGCTGTATATGACTCGCGTATAAGCCGAGGGGGGGACTTTTCAGCCCAATTTTTGGGCTGAAAACTCGGCTTATACGCGAGTATATACGGTATTTTCTGGTCATCATAATGGGAGACCCAGACAATGGGGTTTAGGGCACTGCCCTCCGGAGGTCACACTAGGTACTACAAGTTTGTAGACACCGCCTCCTCCGCTTATAAACCCCTACCGCAGGGAACATCCTCAGTTTTAAACTTAGTGTGCTCGGAGGATCACGCTTTGCTTGCACTTCACTGCATTCTCACTACTTACGTGATGGCGTCTGAAGACAAGGTAATACGGTCCTATCGGGACCGGTGACAGCCTCCCCGCTCACCCTTAGTGGCACACGCTGGTGGAGGTACCGGAGGGCCTAGAGCCTGGACACTTCGTGTTCTCCCGGTACGCTGTTACGCTCCTCTCCATCCCTCTCTGGGGGGCTCTGGAGAGTGGGAGATGGGAGCCTTGCACAGCTCCGCTCCGTCCGAGGCCTCCCTAAATGGTGCTTACAGACCGGACTGGAGCCAGCCCAGTCCGAGGCCTCCCTAAATGGTGCTTACACTCCGGACTGGTGCTGAGCGGCCCAGTCTGAGGCCTCCCTAAATGGTGCTTACAGACCAGACTGGTGCTGCACCCCCGTCCGAGGCCTCCCTAAATGCTGCTTACAGACCGGACCGGCACTGAGGCACTCTGTGTCTCCTGCGTGCCTGGGGGTAGTGTCTGGCACTTTATGTGTTTCAGAACACTCAGACCGCGCGTTACCCTCGGGTCCGCGGTTCTGCGGGTGTACCCTGTGCTGGGGTCACCCTGGCTGACCGCCCTGTGTGTCACAGGGGCTGAAGCCGTAGGCTGCGGATGTTTGTCCCCTCATGCTGTGGATGGTGTACATGCAGTCTGTGTATAATGTTTTTACACTCTTTCCCGCGCTGCGGGCTCCGGCTCCCTCATGCTGTGGATGCTTGGAGGATGGGAAGCAGCCCGCGCGGTGACGTCATCGCTGGGCGTGTGTGTGTGTTTCCCGCGTCTCTCGGCGCCGCCCACAGTTTCTCTGTCGGCGGCCATCTTTACCCTCACTTCCCGGTTGGGATTCTTATGCAGCGTGCGTCTGCACTCCAGAGGGGAGACCGGAAACCGTCGCGGAGGTCACACACACACCGCTTCCTCATACCGCTTTACTGCGGTCGGTAAGCCACCGGGATTCCCGGTTTTGTTATCGGCAATTTGGCTTATTTTCCCCTACTGTGGCGATGTCCTCAGCCGGGAAGCGTGCTGCTAAGGCGGCAGTAACCACCATTACCTGTGCTACATGCAATGGTGCACTGGTGGAGGGGTCCTGCAATAACTGCGGACGCCCTGAGGCCCGGGCTGGCACTGCTGAGTCAGCAGCTCCGGTGCTATACCCTGAGGTTCAGGT
Organism: Allobates femoralis; assembly: GCA_033576535.1. Classification (NCBI taxonomy): domain Eukaryota; kingdom Metazoa; phylum Chordata; class Amphibia; order Anura; family Aromobatidae; genus Allobates; species Allobates femoralis. Next base: position 95,735,162 of record JARQOC010000012.1, on the reverse strand, counting down.
GATCTCAGGGCCATGGGAGACTCAGAATAAGATCAATGAATCTCTGCTGTCTCAGCTGTCCTCCATGTCGCAATCCCTGGAGGCACTTAATAGGAGACTGGATAGCCCAGTTACTCCGTCCAGTTACCCCCGGGTGTCTCCCTCTTCTGCTGTGAGACCCCTTAAGCGGACTCGTCGTGAGGATTCACCCGAGCTCCATACTCTCTCTGAGGAGGAGCGTTCCTCTGATGGTGAGGAAGATGATGGGGGTTCAAATTTCGGGTCTGTGTCTGTATCTGAACCGCCAGACGGGGTGGAGGATCTGGTGTCCTCTATCAACGAGACTTTACGTCTCGTGACACCCCTGAGGAGGTGACGGTGCACCCGAAGGAGGTCTATCAATGGCTGCGGCCGGAGGCTAGACCAAGTGGCTCCTTCATGGACCACACTAATTTTGGAAGGGTGGTTAGAGCTCCCAGGTTACATCCTGGGCGGCGTTTTGTCCGTAAAACCAAGGACAATCGCTTCCCCTTCCCCCAGGAGGTGCTACAGGAGTGGTCGCAGTCCCCGAAGGTGGACGCTTCCATGACCAGGATTGCTGCACGCTCCCTTTTCTCTGCCTCTGATAGCTCCTCACTGAAGGATGCTACTGATAGACAGGTCGAGCAGCTCGCCAAGTCTTCCTATGAGGCTGTGGGGTCTTCATTTGCCCCTAATTTTGCCACGGTCTGGACCTTACAAGCGATTACTACCTGCTTGGATGGTATCTCTGACATGGCAAGATCCAGTCCAGAGGTCCTAGCACTTACCGAAAGGGCAAGGGCCTATGCGGACTACGCCAGGACGGCGACTCTGGAAACTGCCACTCGCTCAGCCGTGGCTTCGGCCAATGCGATAGCGATCCGCAGGTTGTTGTGGCTGCGTCTTTGGGACTCAGATACCACATCCAAGAAGATTTTGCAGAATCTTCCGTTTGCTGGTGACAGGCTTTTTGGCACCGAACTGGACAAGCTAATTAAGGATTCTGCTGAGTCTAAGATCCCGCAGAATAAGCCTAAACCACGGTATACCGTTAAAAGGAACCCTAAACAGTGGTCCTTTCGTTCCAGCTCGCAGTCATCAGCACCGTCCGCTCGCACGGACCGAGGGGGAAAGCCCGCTTCCCAGTGGCGCTCTAAGAGTCGTCCAAAGAAGCCGGCGGGGGCGGCAGCTGCCACCCCCAAACCCGCCTCTACATGACTCGCTCTCTCATCCTGCCTCCCCACAGGTGGGGGGCCGCTTGTCTCGCTTTCAGGACAAGTGGCTGCTTCACGTTCAAGATCAGTGGGTTCGAGACGTGATCTCGCGAGGGTACAGGATAGAGCTGACGTCAAAACCGATATCCCGATTCCATCGGTCGGTCCCGTCACCAGAAAAAGCTCAGGCTTTTTACCAGGTGTTGGAGGGTCTCCGCAGAGACGGAGTGGTGGTCCCGGTACCTTCCGGAGAAAGGTTCAGGGGTTTTTACTCCAACCTCTTTATCGTCCCGAAGAAGGACGGATCCTTCCGCCCAGTACTGGACCTGAAGCTGTTCAACCATCACGTGTTGGTTCGGAAGTTCCGTATGGAATCACTGCGCTCCGTGATCGCAGCTGTGTCACAGGGGGACTTCCTAGCGTCCATAGATATCAGAGACGCTTACCTTCACGTACCCATTGCACCGGCTCATCAGCGCTGGTTGCGATTCGCAGTGGGGGAAGAACACTTCCAATTTGTGGCACTGCCATTCGGGCTAGCCCCGGCACCGCGGGTGTTCACAAAAGTGATGGCTTCCATGATGGCTCTCCTGCACATGCAGGGACATGCCGTCATTCCCTATTTAGACGACCTGCTGGTCAGGGCGCCATCAGAACACCTCTGTCAAGAGAGCCTGGATGTGACCATGCGGTCTCTGGAACAGTTCGGTTGGCTCCTCAATATTCAGAAGTCAACACTAGTTCCGACCCAGTCTTTGACATATCTGGGCATGGACTTCAACACAGCCTCAGCCCTGGTGTCTCTGCCACGAGTCAAACAGATGGCGATCCAATCAGGAGTACAAGCAGTCCTCCTGTCACCACACTCATCCCTACGGGTATTGATTAGACTGGTGGGACGCATGGTAGCGACGATAGAGGCGGTGCCGTTCGCACAGTTTCGCCTCCGTCCTCTCCAGCTGGAGATTCTTCACAGATGGGACAAGAGGACGATCTCGCTGAATCGGCTGGTGACACTGTCACAACCGACCAAGGACTCCCTACAGTGGTGGCTCCAGCCACGTCACCTGTCACGAGGCCGGTCCTTCCTAAAACCGTCATGGTTAGTGGTGACCACAGACGCCAGTCTGAAGGGCTGGGGTGCGGTGTTCTTGCACCACAGGGCTCAAGGCCTCTGGAATCAGTCGGAGTCGGCATTGCAGATCAACGTGCTGGAGATCAAGGCGGTCTATCTGGCGCTCCTGGCGTTTCAGAAATTCCTGTCAGGACAACCCATTCGGGTTCAGTCCGACAATGCGACGGCCGTCGCCTACATAAATCATCAGGGAGGGACCAGAAGTGCTCAGGCCCTCGCCGAAGTCCACCGCATTCTAGCCTGGGTGGAGGAAAACGGCTGCCTGATCTCCGCAGTTCACATCCCAGGGGTCGAGAACTGGGAGGCCGACTACCTGAGCCGACAGGGCATGGACGCCGGAGAGTGGTCTCTTCATCCAGACGTCTTCCGGGACATCTGCGGCAGATGGGGCACTCCGGACGTGGATCTGATGGCCTCACGGCTGAATCATCAGGTGCCCCAATACATGGCAAGATCGTGGGATCCTCAGTCTCTGGGGGCGGACGCCCTGATACTGAGTTGGTCCAGCTTCCAGCTGCCATATGTGTTCCCGCCTCTGGCTCTGATTCCCAGGGTCCTGTGGAAAATCAGGATGGAATGCAGAGTAGCCATTCTAGTGGCTCCAGATTGGCCCAGGAGGTCCTGGTACCCGGACCTGTGGCAACTGTCAGGCGGACACCGGTGGGCTCTTCCAGAACGCGCAGATCTACTCGCGCAAGGCCCATTCTTCCACCTCAATTCCAGGGCCCTCAGATTGACTGCATGGCTCTTGAGGCCTGGCTGCTGACATCCAGAGGATTCTCTCCTACAGTGGTTGCCACTATGAATAGGGCTAGGAAGCCTGTTTCCAGGAAGATATACCACAGAACGTGGAAAATCTTTTTCTCCTGGTGTGCCTCTGGTGGACGCTCACCGTGGCCATTGTCCATTCCGACATTGTTGGCTTTCCTACAGTCGGGGTTGGAGTTGGGGTTATCCCTTGGCTCTCTGAAAGGTCAGGTGTCAGCACTTTCAGTGCTATTTGACAGGCGCTTGGCGCTCCTGCCGAAGGTCCGACAATTTCTGCAGGGGGTAGCTCGGGTGGTTCCGCCTTACAGGCGACCTCTGGACCCTTGGGACCTCAACATGGTCCTGGCGGCTCTGCAGAAACTGCCGTTTGAGCCACTGAGAGACATCTCTCTCTCTCGTCTGTCCCAGAAAGTGGTCTTTCTGGTGGCAATTACGTCCCTGAGAAGGGTCTCAGAATTGGCTGCACTTTCGTGCAAGTCACCCTTTCTGGTGGTTCACCAAGACAAGGTGGTGTTGCGCCCACGGCCAGAATTCTTGCCGAAGGTGGTTTCAACGTTTCACCTAAACCAGGAGATTGTTCTCCCATCATTTTGCCCCGCTCCCGTTCATCAGGTTGAGCGCGACCTCCATACTCTGGATCTCGTGAGGGCTGTACGCATTTATGTGTCCAGGACCGCCTCCTTTAGGAGTTCGGATTCCTTATTTGTCCTCACGATGGGTCGCTGTAAGGGGTCCGCGGCTTCGAAGTCGACCTTGGCCAGATGGATCAAGGCTCCCATTCAGGAGGCTTACCGGTCTTCTGGTTTGCCTCTCCCGGTGGGTTTGAAGGCACACTCTACTAGAGCTGTAGGTGCCTCCTGGGCCTTGCGACATAGAGCGTCTGCTCTACAGGTGTGTCAGGCGGCCACTTGGTCCAGCCTGCACACTTTTTCTAAGCACTATATGGTGCATGCCCATGCCTCTGCGGATGCGAGTTTGGGTAGGCGGGTTCTCCAGGCGGCGGTTGCCCACCTTTAAAGGGAACCATGTGTTTTCCGTCTTGTTGAGGAACTCTTCCCGCCCTGGGGTATTGCTTTAGGACATCCCCATTGTCTGGGTCTCCCATTATGATGACCAGAAAAAAGAGAATTTTGTTTACGTACCGTAAATTCTTTTTTCTTTAATCATCAATGGGAGACCCAGCACCCACCCAGTTGTTCCTTTGCATGTTTTGCATTTGCTCTGTTCTCTGTTGAGACAGTGTTTGCCGGGTTGTTGAGCCGTTTTGTGTACGGCATTCTTCCCGATGTTTCGGGTGTGGTTTATTTCCTCCTCGCAGCTTGTAGACCAAACTGAGGATGTTCCCTGCGGTAGGGGTTTATAAGCGGAGGAGGCGGTGTCTACAAACTTGTAGTACCTAGTGTGACCTCCGGAGGGCAGTGCCCTAAACCCCATTGTCTGGGTCTCCCATTGATGATTAAAGAAAAAAGAATTTACGGTACGTAAACAAAATTCTCTTTATTTCTAAGTTTTGCACTACAATCTGAGTATTTTTCTGCTATTCTTTTCCTGAGTAACGCCACAAACATCATAATTTTGCCTCTTCGCACTGCTTTCACTGTATTCCAGTACAACGCGTGTTGGTTTGCATGTTCCTCGTTGTCCCGTTCAAATTCCTCCCACCAGCCCCGTAAATTGTCATTAAATCCCTCATCTTTTGTTAGATAAGATGGAAATTTCCACAAGTAATGTGTTCCTTTTATCTGGTTATCCACCAGTTCCATACCCACCGGAGCATGTTCTGATTTGACCAGGTCGTAGATCTTCACTGAAGCAATACAATATCTGGCGAGTACCTTTTCAGATGTCTCAGTATCTTGACTCTTTAATCTTGGATCTTAGGCCTTTCACATTCCAGGAGATGACCTTCATAGTCCCTGTCACTACAGCCTATTACCTCTTGCTTTGTTTTCCTTATGGAGGTTCTAATGATCAACCCCTTCATGACCATGGCGTTTTACAATGTAATGGGCGGGTAACTGGGGATTGATGTGAGCTCCGGCAGGAAGCTCACATCAAACACCCAACATCTCGGCTGATTTCATCAGCTGAGATGTCAGGCTAGCAGCAGCGATCGGATCCGGGATCCTATCGGTGCGATTAACCCCTTGGATCCCGCTGTCATTCACTGAGAGCGGGATCCAGAGGTGCTGCGGCGGGGAACGCGCTGTTCCCTGCATGCACCGGAAATCCCGCGATAGTATTGTGGGATCTCTGGCACTCATGTGACACTAGACCCTGGAAGCTGTCACAGAGCACTTCCGGATTGTGGTTGGCAGGCACGTCTGCGATTCTGAGAGATACAGATGAGCTGCAGCCCATCGGTATCTGCCAGAAGCGATCAGAATTAATTAATTTTTAAAACCTGTGGAAAAAAAAACATAAAAGTTCAAATTACTCCCCTTTTCCCTCAATCACAGTATTAAAACATTTTTAAAAAATACTTGGGAGATTAGTGGCGGCCAGGAGAGGAGATCAGAGGCTGCTCCAGCTGATCTCCCGGTGGCCGCCGCTGATGTCCCGGGAGATCAGCGGCGGCCATCGGAAGAGATTTCAAAGAGATCCGCAGTGTTCTTTTGTACTGTCATGCGGAGGACACTGCGGATCCATTGACTCCCATGCATTGTTTGTGCGCTTGCGGGAGCTTGCAGATAAAACAAGCGCCCGAGAACGCACAAAAAATGCAACGTTTCCCTCGGAGGGCGCATAAATTATGCGCATGCAAACGCAGCCAACTGCAGGCACTATGCGTTCCTATGTTGTGACCCATCAAGAGCAAGATGTATATGATGCAGTCCATTTCAATGGTGCTTCATCTGCACCGCCCACATGCCCTCTGGGGCTTTGGTGTTGAGGGGAAGCTGTCTTCCTTATGACCTCTTCTTCGTTCGTTGCTTTTTGTGTTGCACATTGTTTTTTCCATGTCTTTTTCTGCATCACTTGGCGATTTGTAGATGAGGTGATCACCGGCATTTTGGAAAATCCTCAGTGTCCCGGATTTTGCAGTACAAAACTTTTCTTTGCTTGATAGTGCTGCTCATATTTTACTAAAGGCTCTCCTGCATTTTGTCACCTCCGCAGAATAGTCTTCAAATAATAGGACTTTAATCCCACTCAAAGTCACTGGCTGGGGACATCTTCTATACGCTCTCATTATGTCAAACTTATCATTCTAGTCCAGAAATTTCATAATTGCTTGACGAGGTCTGGATGTCCGGTCATCAGATCCTTGATTGTGAGATCATAGGTCTGGCCAAGTCTGTGAACCCTTTCGACCCTACAAACCGTGATTAATTCCCAGGGCCATTGGTAGGTCTCTTTGTAGTTCAGCTGCAGGGACTGACTCAGGGAGCCCCACTAGCCTTACGTTGTTGCTCCTTGACCTGTTTTCCGGGTCCTCCACCTTCTCAGACAGGCGGTTTGTTTCCATAGTTGTCTCTTTCAGCTGCGAGGAGAGCTGTATGTTTGCACCCTCTGCTCCACTATCCGTTCTTTGCTCACTTCGTCTTTGAGATGCTGGAGGACCTTCTTGATAGCCTGTTCCAGGTTCTTTTGGATGTCTGGCATGATGCTACTTGCCACATCACCCGCCAGTTTGTTGAGGTCTACTGATATCAATCTTGAAGGGTCTTTCCTGCTACACTCACTTTAGGTCTTCAATGTACTCCTAATTTGGGGTTCTCTGTTGCGAGTTTGTTGCAGGAGCATCCTCTCCCGCAGAGTTTGGGCCTACGGTGCCCTTTTCCACTCTATGGTTCCCACTGCTTGTTTGCCAGGAGCCCTCTGGCTTTTGTGAGCTGCATAACACGTAGCGATCCATTTGCTGAAGTGGTGACGTAGATGGAGTCAGTGTTGGGTTCCTCTGTCGTTGCTGTTTGGCCATTCTTCCGAAATTATCAGTTCTTTTGTTTCTTGGCAACTATGAAAATGTCATGCTGCAGTACACAGTAGACACCTGCAGTTATTTATTTTTTTTATTTTATTTTTGTGTATATTTTTTGTCCACTAGGTGGCAGGAGAGCCTTTCCGTGTCTCAGTTCACTATTACAACCACCAGATGTCACCAGTTTTCCTTTTGAGCTGGCACAAAGAGAAATGACCAGTCGCATGTGTTTAGTCTCCCTCCTAGATCCCTGTGTGTCGTTGCTCGAGAGACTATTTTCTCTCTGTTCCATGGTGTGAAGCCAGCCTAAACAATCAGGTCCGGGACTGTCCATTGTAAACCTGACAGCCCCTGACCCGATTTCTACCCCATGCAGCCCTATGGGGCCGGATGGCAGCCATCTGTCTGGGAGGATCCGAGGCAATTCGGATTTTCCTCCCAGACACACACGTTGCTTGCAACATTTTTGTGTCCGGGGAAAAAAAAATCTGAGAAGCTTGGATTCTCCTGGTCTGGCACCCCCTAACATGGGGGGTCTGTGGTACTGCATCACACCAGAGCCGACAAAGCATCGCATCTGGGAGCCTGGCGCCAAGTGCTGAAACTCAGCGCCGGCCGGCGCTGAACTTAAGCACCATGGCGCTGTCCCCGCTGAGCTTTCAGGACCACTGCTAGCTCCCCGCGGACCTGTAATTTCAGGAGGGACCGCTCCAGCTGGTGCGATCTGGCTGCACACCGGACCGGAGGGCATATGTGTCCAGATCAGGTCCAGGGCTGTCCAATTTACATCGGACAGCCCTGGACCTGATGGTGTCGTGGTGTGAAGCCGGCCTTCGTCTGGTCACAGCCCCACTTTTAAGGGCCCCTTTACAGGCCTCTTTACATGTGTTACCAGGAATTAGAGAGAAGTCTTGTAGAATCTGCCCTGACCTCTGATAAGTAGATCCCTCGGTGTTTCCGTGGGGAAAAGGGGGGTTTTATATGCGGCTTGTAGGATTATACCTTTAGTCACAGTGGATTGTTAACGTGTGAATAGCAGCCAGTGCAGGCCTTGGGTGCACATGTGGGCAGCAGGCCACAGGACCCTCCAGTTCTCAGAAATGATCCAGGATTGAAGTGACAGACCCTTATAGGTAGTGTGGAGTGGGAGCCCCTCTTTCTCTTGTGTTGGGGCGGTGGATGTCTGCAGATTTGTCAGTAGGATTCTTGTGGTGTGAGAGGTGCTGCTAAGTAGGTGTTATAACATCCCAGCTCAGACAGGAAGTCTCCTTGATTTATGTTTTTCCCTCTCTGCAGTTCAAAGAGGAGATTTCTCGGAGGTTTAAAGCCAAGAAGGATCAGCTGGTTCTGATCTTCGCTGGGAAGATCTTGAAAGATGGGGACACGCTGAATCAACACGGCATCAAAAATGGCCTGACCGTACATCTAGTCATCAAGACGGCCCAAAAGTGAGTGATGATTCTTGGCCGGGACTGATGGGGGGTGGGGGGTGAATCTGAAAAACCTAACAGACCAGTGAATTTATTTTGGCTTTAGGTCACAGGATCCATCCGCCTTGTCTCCTTCTGCTGCTGCCACCGCTGCTGCTGTTGCTGCCTCTACTGCATCCTCTCCACCCGCAGGAAACGCCGCCACCACCACCCCCCCTCCTCAGTCAAATTCATCAGCTGCCCCCTCTCCTGACAGTTCTGATGGTACCGCCAGGGGTTCTGACACCACTCCCCTGAGACAGCTTCTTCTCCCAGCATCCTTGGTGAGTATGAAACCTCCATGGTTGAGTTACAGGGGGTCTCCTGCCGAAGGGTGTATTACATATGCACATTGTGTCCTCAGCTGGGTTTGGGGGCCTGTCCGGCTTGGGTAACCTGGGCATGGGCTCTGCCAACTTCATGGAGCTCCAGCAGCAGATGCAGCGGCAGCTAATGTCCAACCCAGAGATGTTATCTCAGATCATGGAGAACCCACTGGTGCAGAACATGATGTCCAACCCGACCTCATGAGGCAGATGATCATGGCCAATCCGCAGATGCAGCAGCTGATGGAGAGGAACCCCGAAATAAGCCACATGCTGAACAACCCGGAGCTGATGAGACAGGTGGGTGGTGCTGGGCACCTCCTCGTGGCGTGGGTGGATTTCTGGGCACCTCCATTGATTGCTTCCTCTCTTTTAGACCATGGAGCTTGCCCGTAACCCCGCCATGATGCAGGAGATGATGAGGAACCAGGACCGGGCCCTCAGTAACCTTGAGAGCATCCCCGGGGGGTACAACGCCTTACGGCGCATGTACACAGATATCCAGGAGCCCATGTTCAGTGCGGCCCGGGAGCAGGTAAGGCGCAGTTTACCATCTGGCCAGGAGAGGGCATCCATTGACCTAATCATTTCTCTTGGTTCTCTTCTCTCCCAGTTTGGCAACAACCCTTTCTCCGCCACGGGGGGCTCAGACGGTTCAGCCTCGCAGCCGTTGCGCACAGAGAACCGTGAGCCTCTTCCCAACCCCTGGAACCCGTCGTCCCCTCAGAGTCAGCCCCCTACCAGCGATGGCGGCGGGAAGACCGGAGGCTCCACCACCTCCCAGAGCACCCCGACTGTGTCCAACCCATTCAGCATCAACGCTGCCAGCCTGGGGTCAGGTATGACATCTAGACATGGATAAGACATCACCGCTTAGATGCCACTACCAGTCACTGACCGCTGCATCTCATGTGGTTCCATCTGATGGGCGGCCATCTTTCTATTTCTTCAGAGCCTCCGACACGGATTTAAGACGCACCACGACGCTTAATAATAATAATCATAATAATAATAATAATAGTCTTTATATAGCGCCAACATATTCTGCAGCGCTTTACAATTCAGACATCAGTAACAGGTATAAAAAAAAAAATTAACTACAATAATTAAAGCAAAATGACGACCCTGCTCATAAGAGCTTGCAATCTACAATGAGGTTGGGGAAACACAAAGTAGAGGGGCTTATTTACAATAATGGTCCAGCCAACTTGAGGGAATGGGGAATAGGTAAGAGCTGCATGAGTGGCCACCAGCCATTCTTTTGGGTCTGGTGGTTTCAATACTCTGTCTAAATGATTTTGATCAGGGAGTATGATAGGCTGCTCTAAAATGATGCATTTTTAGGCCGTGCCTGAAACTATATAAGTTGTGGAAGGTCGTAATTTCTGGAGGTAGAGCATTCTAGAGAATTGGTGCAGCTCGGGAGAAGTCTTGGAGGAGGGAGTGAGAGGTTCAGATTAATGCACATGTTTAAAGTCGCTTCCAGAGTGAAGAGAGAGATTGGGGTGATAGACAGAAATGAGGGTAGAGAAGTGCTGCACTGTGAAGAGCTTTGTGGGTGAGAACAAGCAGTTTGAATTGAATCCCAAGGGGTATGGGCAGCCAGTGCAATGACTGGCACAGAGCAGAAGCGTCTGAGTAACTTTTTCAGATAGGTGATCCTGGCTGCTGCATTAAGGATGGACTGGAGAGGGGAGTCTAGTGAGAATTACAATAGTCAAGGTGGGAGTGAATCAGGGCCATGGTGAGGGTTTTTATGGTTTCCAAGGTGAGAAAGGGGCGAATTCTAGAGATGTTCTTCAGTTGCAAGTGGCAAAAGCGGGTGAAAGATTGTGTAAATATGGGGTGAAGGAAAGATCGGAGTCAAACATAACACCCAGACAGCGAGCCTGCTGACTAGGCGTTATGGTGGTGCCGCACACTGAGAGAGAGATGTCAGATTTAGGGAGGATAGCGGAGGGTGGGAGCAGAAGAAGTTCAGTTTTGGAAAGGTTGAGTTTCAGGTACAGGGCGGTAATAATATTGGAAACTTCAGCTACACAGTCATTGGTGTTCTGTATTACTGCAGGAGTAAGGTCAGGGGCTGAAGTGTATAGTTGTGTGTCATCAGCATAAAGTTGGTACTGAAAGCCAAATCTGCTGATGAATACAAAAAGGGGATGGGGAACAAGAGGCGCAATAGTGCCCTTATCACTAGACACTAATTTGACAACGCGGTGAGCAAAGTGGTCCACTCACCTGAGCCAGTTGTGTCACCCACAACTGGTTTGAAGACTTGTTAGGAATACTATCCTGATGGCTGCTGCTGGACCTCCACCGAACCACTCACACGTGAAAAAACATCAAGGTACTTGGGGGGGGGGGGGGGGGGGGGAAAGGTGTATAGCGGTCCGCGCTGCCAGACTGACTCGCATCAAAGAAGACACTGGGAGATGAAGTGTTAATCAGCTCCTTCCTTTATTCACCGACGCGTTTCGGTGCCCACTTGGCACCTTCATCAGGGATACCACCGACTCTTTTCGGTGCCCACTTGGCACCTTCATCAGGGATACCTTTTCCCGAGTACCTTAAATCTGCTGATGGTGTGTCCAATCGGGGCTGTGTAGAGAGAGAAGAGGTCCAAGGACTGAACCCTGAGGGACTCCAATAGTGAGAGGAAGAGGGGAAGAAGTGGAGCCAGCAAAAGATACACTGAAAGAGCGGTCAGAAAGATGGGAAGAGAACCAGGAGAGAGCAGTGTCCTTGATTCTTGTGGACTGCCGCATGGGGAGTAGGAGATGGTGGTCAACTGTGTCAAAGGCTGCAGGGAGTGGTCACCGTTAGGTTTTGCGGTTAGGTCATTGGTCACTTTGAGGGCAGTTTTGGTAGAATGAAGGGGGCGGAAACCAGACTGTAATGGATCTAGAAGAGAGTGAGCGGAGGGGTAACGGGTGAGGCGGGAGTAGACCAGGCGCTCCAGGAGTTTAGAGATGGAGATTGGAGACTGGTCTGTAGTTATTTGTGCAGGATGGGTCAAGAGAAGGTTTCTTCAATAAATGGAGTAATTTTTGTAGTGTTTGAAGGAGGAGGGGAAGATGCCAGAAGAGAGGGAGAGGTTGAAGATTTTTGTTAGATGAGTGGGGACCATGGAGAGGGGGACTGGAGTAGGTGTGAGGGAATGGGGTCAGTAGTGCTTGTGGTGGGACGAGAGGAAGAGAGGAGCCTGGAGATTTCTTCTTCTGTGAATAGGTCAAATATGGAGAGTGAACAGGAGAAGTTGTGGGGAAGAATGGGAGTGTCAGCACTTGGAGGTTGGTGGTTGTTTTTGTATTATTATATAGTGAGGAGATCAGGGTGGTATAGTAGGTCTGCTTGGTGAGGTGAAGGGCAGAGTTGTAAGTTCTCAGCATAAATTTACAGTGAATGAAGTCTTCTGGTGAGGGAGTTTTCCTCCATAGATGTTCAGCACTCCTAGAGCATCGCTGGAGGAATCGAGTTTGTGATGTGAGCCAGGGCTGTTTCACTCTGTTAGGAGGGTGAAGGGCTCTACTTGGTCCAGGGAGCTTCTGAGAGAGTCATTGTAGGCATTCGCCACCAGATCCGCACAGGAGGAGGAGGAGATTGGGGACAGTGATGTGTAGAGAGTCTATGAATGTTTGAGCGTTAATGGCCTGTAGTTTTCTAGATATGTGATGGGTAGGAGTGTGCAGGGGGGGTGGAAGGGGCGAGGAATTGTGAGCGTGAAGGAGAGAATATTGGGGTCGGAGAGAGGAAGAGTCAAGTTGTCTAAGGAGGAGATTGAGCAGAGCCGGACTAAGACCAGGTCAAGGGTGTTACCATCCTTGTGTGTCTCAAGGTACCGTCACACAGAGACATATCGCCGGCGATATTGCCGGGGATCGCGGGAGCGCGCATCCCTGACAACATCGCCGGTGAGCTGTCAGACGGAGCAACTTACCGGCGATGTCGCCGGCTAGTTGCCGCGGCTATCGCTCGCTGAGTTGCCCAGCAACCCAGCGAGCGATAACCCGCAATGTTGTAGATAGGCGGAATCGCCCGTAACATTGCGGGTTGCCGCGTTACACAGGGCGATCAGGCAGAATCGCCTGAACAACATCGCCAGGTTTCCCAACATTGTTGGGAAACCTGGCGATGTGACTCAGGCGATTCATCGCCTGATTATCGCCCTGTCACACGAGGCAACTCGCCGGCGATGTCGCCGCAACCTGGCCACGCCCCTCGGTTGCCGGCAACATCGCCGGCGATATGTCCCCGTGTGACGGTACCTTCAGAGGTTGAGAGCTGTGAGAGGCCAAGAGAGGTGGTTAGAGATAGGAGCTGGGATGCAGATGTGGAGTTTGGGCTGTTTATGGGATGTTGAAGTCTCCCAGAATAAGGGTTGGTAATTCTGAGGACATGAAGTGCGGCAGCCACACGAAGTAATGGTCGAGGAACTGGGTGGGTGACCTTGGGGGGCGGTATACAACTGCTACTCTGAGGGGGAGGAGACAGAAGAGCCTAATTGTGTGGACCTCAAAAGAAGGAAATGTGAGTGATTGGGCTGGAGGGATGACCTGGAAACTGGAGTAAGCCAACTCCACCACCATGTCTGTTCCCAGGTATCGGGGAATGGGCAAAATGTAAACCGCCATAAGAAATAGTGGCAGGGGAAACAGTGTCTGAATCCTGGATTCAGGTTTCTGTGAGGTCCAGCAGATTAAGCGAGTTACACTGGGTTCACAATGCGTATTTTTTCCTGTCTGTGGGATCCTACTTTTTGTAGGACCCCACGGACAGGAACGGACACCACAGGAGGTGACCTTTTCTGTGTCCGGGTCCATGATTATCATGGAAGCAGACACAGAAAGAGCTGTGCGGGTCCTTTCACTTCTGCAATGTATATACATAAATTGCGGAAGTGAAATGTAGTAAAAGAAAGGGTTAAAAATAACAAATCTCTATGCTCACCTGTCCGGGATCTACCGATGGCTCCAGCAAGCTCTGGTGTGACTACAGGAGCTGTCGTGACGTCACAACCCGGCAGCGTCATCGGGTTATATGACCGCGGTAATTGGTCATGTGACTTGATCAGCTGATCGGGATGTGACGTCACGACAGTTCCTGTAGTCACACCAGAGCTTGCTGGAGCCATCGGTGGATCCCAGAGCGGAAGTGAAATTAGATGGTTAGTAGCAGTTTTAGTGTACTGAGCATGCTCAGTATACTAAAATCGGGTCCGGGAAACGATCCTGTGTTTTCTCGGACCTGTGCTCCATTGGCCCCCATGTTAAAGGCTGAGGATCGGATTTAGCCTAATTGCCATCCGATTTTGTCAGATCTAATTTGTGTCCGGGGTTTTTTTTGTGTTTTGTTTTCTGTGCACAAAATCGGAGCAGTCCCTGATTTTGGGTACAGGAAAAAATCGGACACAAATCATATCCCACAAAATCGGATGGCAATTAGGTCAAATCCGGTTCGATTCCTATTGGATCCGTGGCTGTCCGTTTTACAATGGACAGCCACAGATCCAACAGAAACGTGATGTGAAACCAGCCTTAGTGAGAATGTAGTTGTGGATGAAGGGAAGCTTGTTACATACAGACCGTGAATTCCAGAGGGAGATGAAGGTGTGCAAGGAATCCTAATAAGGTTAGTGGGGTCTCTATGTGAGGTGGGAGAGGGGTTGAAGTTGGCGGAGGGTGGACTGAGATTAGGAGAGAGGGCACCTGACAGGAGCAGGAGTGGAAAGAGAGAGAGCAAATAGTTTTTTGATTTGTGACAGGTTTATGATGCAATATGATGGACTGATGTTATTCAGCAGTTTGAAGAAAGTATGAGAGCTCGGCATAGTGGAGGGGAGAGGGGCTGATGTGGATGAGGCATGATGGAGGGGGGATGGGGTGGTGAAAGTGGATGACAAAAAACACATGGGAAGATTGACAATGAACTAGAGGACAGTTAAAAAGAGAGTGAAAGAGTGTGGGTTACCTGACGTCTGCCCGACTGCCATTGAACTAAGGCTGGCTTCACACTGTGGCGGCGTCCGGTCCGGGGCTGTCAGGAGTGACAGCCTGGACCGGAGTTTTGCTCCATAGGAGACTATCGGGCTGCACGGAGCTGGATCGCGCCGGGTGGTAATTATCTGCTATCCGGCTGCTGTTTCGCCGGATGAATCCTGCAGAAGTGGGGATTTGTCTGCCGATTCCAAAAACGGTGCATGCAACGTTTTTGGAGTCGGCAGACAAATCCCCACTTCTGCAGGATTCATCCGGCGACACAGCAGCCGGATAGCAGATAATTACCACCCGGCGCGATCCAGCTCCGTGCAGCCCGATAGTCTCCTATGGAGCAAAACTCCGGTCCAGGCTGTCACTCTTGACAGCCCCGGACCGGACGCCGCCGCAGTGTGAAGGCACCCTTACTGTGCCACTTGGCAACAACAATACTTCATGTAAGATGACACGTGCTGCACCCCTAATGATAGCTCTACATTTATAGAGCGCACTATAGCATCAGGTGAGTGGGATTTTGGTAAGTGAGATGATTTGGTAATTAACAGCTGGTCCACAATGCATGGAATAAAGAGCTGATCAAAGCCCACCACCCAGATCTAACTATGCCAGAGTCTAGCTACACACAATCACACCTTCCCCATCAGTTTACAATTCAGGAAATGGACAATCATATTGGTGAGTATTGAATATAGTGCAAACGGATGTCCTAAAGCGGAGTTTACGGCAAATGCTGATAATCTACCATGAGAGGGCCTGCATTAAGATGAGACTTCAGTAGAAGTTAAGCAAATCTCACAGATAGTGGTTTTCTTATACCATTAAGATGACACTTGTCTGAATGCTGAAATGTTTTTGTGTTTTCCTCTTCTTCTAGGCATGTTCAACAGCCCAGAAATGCAGGGCTTGTTACAGCAGATCTCCGACAACCCCCAGCTAATACAAAGCATGATATCTGCCCCCTACATGCGCACCATGATGCAGACACTCTCCCAGAATCCAGACTTTGCAGCTCAGGTGGGTCTATTGCCATCGCGCTCTTCTTAACGGGGATCCTCCAGTATTATGAACCTGAAAATAGTCACTTGCCAGAGCTGCAGTACCACACACAACCTTTACATTGGGTTGGCGCTATTCTCATAGGTTTTTTTGGGGGGAGGGGGGTGTTTTCTTATAAAGTACCCCTTAAATACCATAGGAATGGGGGAAGATTGGTGTTCTGGCACTGAATGGATTAGTGATGCCATCAGGCTGATCCTTGGCCATTCAGATGTATAAAGGGAGTCGTTATATGAGGCGATCCTTGTACTGACATCCTCTCTCCTCTCTAGATGATGGGAAACATTCCAATCTTTTCGGGTAACCCCCAGCTCCAGGAACAGCTCCGGCTCCAGCTGCCCGTGTTCCTACAGCAGGTGAGACAGACGGCTGCCCTTCCACCCACTGTCCGTGACGTGCCCGCTCCCTGGCCGGCGCTCACCGTATACCCTTATTGTGATCCACAGATGCAGAATCCGGACTCTCTATCTGTAATGACCAATCCCCGTGCCATGCAGGCCCTTCTCCAGATCCAGCAGGGGCTGCAGACTCTCCAGACGGAGGCCCCCAGCCTGATCTCCGGGTAGGATGTCTACCTAGTGCCCTGCCAGGACCTTTCCTCTCACTGACCTCCCCAGCTGAATGTCACATTATCTCTTCCAGTCTCGGTTCTTTCCCGATACCCCCTACATCCAGCGGAAGCACAGTCCCTGACAATCCCAACCCTCCCACACCAGCCAGTGCCTCTCCAGCAGGGGGCACCAGCAGCGCGCAGCAACAGATGATGCAGCAGATGATCCAGCTCCTCGCAGGAGGCAGCGCCCCGGTATGTGAGCGAGCAGAGGGGAGAAATGTGCACACGCCCCTTTATTAAACGAGCCCTTTAACTGTAGTGACCACAAAGCCTGATTGCAGTCATGGGGGCCATTTAGGAAGTGTCATGGCAGCCCTCTGATTAGTGAATTAACCCTTCCTGTCACTACTGCCTTTTTTATGATTTTATTTTGTTATTTTATTGCTGACATCGTTGTATGTGAGCTCGTTTATTGTGGGACTAGTTGTAGTTATAAAGGACGCCATTCACAAAACCTTGAAAAATGTGCAAAATAATTACAAATTAGGTGAAAGTGTTATTTTTAATTATAGTATTTGTTTTTTTTAACCCCTTCACCCCCTGGCGGTTTTTGGGTTTTCACTTACCCATCCCCTTTTTCCCAAGAGCCATAACTTTTTTTTTTTATTTTTCCATCATTATAGACATATGAGGGCTTGATTTTTGTGGGGCGAGTTTTACTATCAGATGCAATAATTTGTTACCATATAGTGTACAGAAAAATGGAGGGAAAATTCCAAGTGCGCTGAAATTGCAAAAGAAAAAGTGCATTGACAAGTTTTGTTTTTTGGGTTTTTCATTCATCATGTTCACTATATGGTAACACTGAGGTGTCGGTATGATGCCTCAGGTCAGTACTATATGGTAACACTGAGGTGTCGGTATGATGTCTGGGGTCAGTACTATATGGTAACACTGAGGTGTCGGTATGATGTCTCGGGTCAGTACTATATGGTAACACTGAGGTGTCGGTATGATGCCTCGGGTCAGTACTATATGGTAACACTGAGGTGTCGGTGTGATGTCTGGGGTCAGTACTATATGGTAACACTGAGGTGTCGGTATGATGTCTGGGGTCAGTACTAAATGGTAACACTGAGGTGTCGGTATGATGCCTCGGGTCAGTACTATATGGTAATGCTGACGTGTCGGTATGATGCCTTGGGTTTGTACTATATGGTAACACTGAGGTGTCGGTATGATGTCTGGGGTCAGTACTATATGGTAACACTGAGGTGTCGGTATGATGTCTGGGGTCAGTACTATATGGTAACACTGAGGTGTCGGTATGATGCCTCGGGTCAGTACTATATGGTAACACTGAGGTGTCGGTGTGATGTCTGGGGTCAGTACTATATGGTAACACTGAGGTGTCGGTATGATGTCTGGGGTCAGTACTAAATGGTAACACTGAGGTGTCGGTATGATGCCTCGGGTCAGTACTATATGGTAATGCTGACGTGTCGGTATGATGCCTTGGGTTTGTACTATATGGTAACACTGAGGTGTCGGTATGATGTCTGGGGTCAGTACTATATGGTAACACTGAGGTGTCGGTATGATGTCTGGGGTCAGTACTATATGGTAACACTGAGGTGTCGGTATGATGCCTCGGGTCAGTACTATATGGTAACACTGATGTGTCTGATGCCTCGGGTCGGTGAGTTTGTAGATGGCAAACGTTACTTTTACTGTTATCTAAGTGGTGAAAAAATTCAGAAGCTTTTAAACAAAAACAATTGCACTTTTGTGCCATTTTCTGTGACCTGTAACGGTCTCATTTTCTGGGATCTGGGGCTTTGATCAATTATTTTTTGTGGCTTGAGCTGACGTTTCCAATAACAGTTTTGGGTGAATGTGATATTTTGATCACCCGTTATTGTATTTTATTGCGATGTTGCAGCCATCAAAAATGCCGTTATTTTGGCATGTGGGCTCATGCAGTTAACAGATTAGATTAATTAATTTGATATTTTAATCGGCCATCTCTGACCGCAGCAACACCAAATATGTTGTGGTTTTGTTTTTGTTTTTTTGTCATATTTTTAATGGTGCATAAGGGGGGTGATTTGAACTTATGGGTTTTTTTTGTTTTGTTTTCACTACTTTACTTTCCCCACTAGAGGGCCTCAGTGCTCTTATGTTCACATGGCCTATAACCCATCTGAACATAGGGGAAATGATCACTCCCTGCTAATGTCACTGGGACATCACAGGCTGGAAGTGCATCAGGACAGAGTGCAGGTCATTACAGGACCCCGGGCTGTCCAGGTAGCAGCATGCAGGTTCCATGATTACTTCATGCCGGTTGCTTTGTACTGCACTGTCAGTGAATGACAGCGCGATCCAGAGGCTTAACAGCACCGATCAGGTCGCTGATCTGGTGGGCGCTGTTAAGGCCCCGCTCCACTGCGTGATATCGTGGGCGATATTGCTGAAATGTCATGGGTTGAGCGACGTTGAAACAATATCGCAAGTCTGTCACTGCGTGTAACCGCACGATTCAACTACGATAAATCGCTGGATCGTTGTTGACAGGTTTACCAACATATTGGAAACCTGACGATATCAACTCAAGCAACCTGCTGCATCGTTGTGTGTGACACCGCGATAACGATGTCATGGACGACTTCACCCATTCACAGCAATGAGCAGGGATCGCTCACTGGGTTGTGTGAACGATAGCTGCTCACAACATCGTTGGCGAGTTGTTCACGATATCTAGACAAGTGACATCTCACCAGTGATGTTAAAATGATGCCAAAAACGACCGCGTACTCCCGACATCAACGTTGCGCCCTGTAACGGGGCCTTTAGATACATATCCCAGCTGATGACGTCCGCTGAAATGTGCAGGGGATGAAGCAGGCTCACAGCGTTAGTTTGCATCAAATGGTGGGAGGCGGCCTATGACGTACACAATTGTCATAGGTAGTGAAGGGTTTTTTTTATGTCTTTATTATATAATGTGTGTGTGGATGTGTATATATAGGCACATAAACCCGGCCAGCGGCCACAGGGTGAGTGTACACACAAGCAGCAGTCCCTCCTGCATTGCAGAATCTCCATCACAGCTGTGGATTCCACACAGTGTGTCAGTGGAGCAGAGGACTGCTGTGTACAATGGGGTGGGTGGTGATATTGTGTGTTGGGGTGGCTGGCCATACTGGAGGCTGGGAGGAAACGACCAGTTCTCCATATACATGCACAATCACGCCCCCTGGACATTTTGTGGCTGCTGCAAACCTGTGATATCTAGGTAACTGCACAGGCCTCCTTCAGAGCATGCGCAGAAGGCATGGGGAAGGCGACCTTACACCCGGCATCACCGGAAATGACGCGCACAGACATCACGTGATGCCGCATCATAGAATTCAGAGCGGGGGCATTTGAAAATACAATGCGCAGTCATGCAGCAAGGATTATACCCATGGGGGCGTAATTGGAGCAGCAAGGCGGGGGGAGCGCAGCCCTGGGGACACTGCCCCTCTGTCAAACGCCCACCCGTCAAAAATGATGTAAGTTATTAAAACATACTATTCATTTTTATAAACCCCCTAGAGCTCAGACAGGGATGATTAAGAAAGTATTTGGGTGCTGCAGGGACAGGTACTGACAGGTTAGGGGGCGTACATGAGGTGACAGGTTCCCTTTAAGAACAGCTGAAATTTATAATAAGGAGTAAATTGTAAACATGCTTGATTTTACAAGCTCTGTCTGACAGTATATATTTATGTAAATGAGAAATGACCCTTTGATGCTTTCCTTGATGAATACCTGAGCTGACTGTGATCTCTTTTGCAGGGGCAGACCCCGGAGGTGCGCTTCCAGTCCCAACTGGACCAGCTAAGCGCAATGGGTTTTATTAACAGAGAAGCCAACCTACAGGCGCTCATAGCGACGGGTGGGGACATCAACGCTGCCATCGAAAGACTGTTGGGCTCTCAGCCCTCTTAATACTGAGCAGAAAGCCACAAACCCTGCCAGAACCATCCGGGCCCTTTAATCCTTAGTCCTGACAGTCGAGCGTCATGTGAAGTGGCCGACATGCTATATTGACACTGGACAGTTCCGGCCTCCTGCCCATAGGTGGCTCTGTGGTGCTGAACACGTCTCATCTCTCCCCCATCACGAGGGCTACACTTTCCACAATGAACAGCTAAAACTCGCTCCTAGCCGACTGCTCATAATTATTTAACTCGCTAATTACACGTGACTTTGCTCAGCGGATATTGTGAAGTCTCCGATGATCTAGGAATTTTATATATTTTTTTTTCTCCCCTTTTTTTGTGCCCTTCCCCCACCGATATATTTTAAAGTTTAACCCCCTCCATCACCCCTAACTATGTGGAGTCTTATTTTCATTAGATTTAATTTTAACAATAAAAACCAAATGTTTTATTTTTCCTGAATGTACGCACAAGACTCGTGATGCCGGTGGGCACCGGGCGCGGATCCGTGGAGTGTGGGAAAGGGGTAAGGATGGAGCGTGTCTGTCTATGGGTATAGGTAATGGTTGTGTACACCAGTTCACAAAAATGGGGCTCATTATGGTAGAAGCTGTGGCTTTTTTGTGGAATTTAATTTCACTATTCGCCTCTTACACGACAATTTATTAGGGATTTTCCTCAGCTTTGGTTTTAATTGTTTTTTTTTTTTTAAATTAAAACAACATACCCTAAAATTATAAAAGTAAAAATTCAGAAGTGCTAGGAAATAAATAGGGTACTTGGTAACATTGATATGATCATATAAATGTGTAAGCTGCAATGAGTAGACAGAAAGTGACATGAGCATGGTTGTAGTTGAGGCTGCTTCATTGTAGATCCATGGGGTTAAGGTGCAGGGGGGTGACAGGACAACGGTCACCGTTTCGTGCTTAATAACGCTTCCACAGGTCCTTGGTTCATCAAGACTGTCCCTGCCTAACAGTACTAATACCTTGTTATCTGTCAGCGACATGGATTTACAAGGACAGAATTAAAGGGGAACTCCAGCGAGAGAACTTTTTAGTACAGTTCCTACCCTCCTACATGATGAAGCAGAGCCATACACTGCAGTTCTAGGATCTGTAGATCTTATGATTCAATAAAATCATACCTGCTCCTCTGCTCTAGCCCCCACCTCAGGGAACCAAAATCTCTGCTTCAACTAGATGCAAAGAGGAGGTGTGTCAGGGGTGTGCATGCTGTGAGCTGCAGGATCAGCCTACATTCACGCTCCCTCACATTTCTGTATAGGGAGGGGGGGGGGGCGTGACCGCCGGCCCCATGCTCACACATACACTCCAGCCTGTGACATACCATTCTATGTGACAGGGGGGTCCAGGCTTGAAATGGCAATCATGTCACCAAGCAGATACATGCTGTGATCCTCTGCTGTATGATGATATATCGTGGACAGGTGGGCGTACAGATTTTTTATTTTTAACTTTCTTTTACTTAATTTCACTTCTGCAATGTATATTATACATTGCAGAAGTGAAATTAGACGGTTAGGAGCAATTTTTCTGTGCCCAAAATCGGATGGCAATTAGGCCAAATCTGATCTGACCCCCATAAGATAACATGGGGGCCAAATGTGATCCGTTGCAGTCCGATTTTCTTTGGACAGCCACGAATGGAAAAAAATCGTTATGTGAAAGCAGCCTTAGATTCCTACAATGTCATGCAAATTGTCACTTCAGTGAAGAAGTGGTTGAAGTCTAGCGCCACCTTTAGGTAGCAATCCTCAGTCATTGTCAACTCTTTAACAAGCCTTTTAATATGACTTAGGATTTGTGCCAGATCAGAACCCCAAACTACAGACGCTGCGTTTCGGAGTGACTGCCCCTCATCAGTGCAGTGTGTGGGATATTCTGATCTGGCTGTATGAGAGGCTGAGATGAGGTCTGGGAAACTAGCTATCTACCATAAGGTACCATTACACGGTACGAGATCATGAACAATATCGCTCAAACATCACGGGTTTGGAGTCGTTCAAACGACATTGTTTCGTTTAACACGGAGATACGACTCCGATAAATCGTTGGATCGTTGATCGCAGGTTTGAGAACATGTTCCTAAATCAGACTATCTTTGATCAGCCAACCTGCTGCATCGTTGTGTGTGACACCGCGATAATGACGTCGTTAACAACTTTGCCTATTCACAACAATGAACAAGTATCGTCCGCTGGGTTTTGTGAACGATAGCTGCTCGCTGGATGGTTGGTGCGTCATCCATGATATCTACACGTGTGACATCTCACCAATGATGTCAAAACGATGTCCTAACGACCGCGCGCCCACGAGATAGTCAGTGATATCTTAACAACATTGAAGCTTGTAACGGTACCTTTATGGAGAGGAGTTTCCCTGCAGCCACAAGGAGACAGATAAGTTGATAAAGGACACTTATAGCCACAATGGTCCTCTGGGAAATATGCAAATCTTCACTGAATTCACAAAGTGGATGAACTCTAGCGCCACCTTTAGGTAGCAATCCTTAAAGTCATTTCTTTAATAAGCCTTTTAATATGATCAAGGGTCATACTACTGCTGCTCATTTTCCCTTGCAGATATGAACCTACAAAGCATGTCTTCAGATTTGCAGGATGTCGGCTCTTCCATTTTTATTTTTGCATTCTTCTCAGCATTCATACTGTGTTTATTTGCAGTGCTGTCACATAGGATGGTATATCAGGGGCTGGATTATATGTGTGGAGCATGGGGACAGCGGTCACACCCCCTGCCATGCCCCCTCCCCGTACAGAAATGTGAGGGGACGTGAATGTAGGCTGATCCTGCAGCTCCCAGCATCCACCCCCCCCCCCCCGACACACCACCTCTTGTCACCAGCAACATGAAGCAGACAGGCTAAGGGCTGCTTTACACACACCAACTACTGAACAGATCTCTGGTTGCAGTGAAATCATGGCCGAGGGGCCTACCCGCCAGACCAGGGCCCCGGGTGCTGACGACTGGCCCTGGACTCCCCAGCCTTACTCACTTGCAGTCTGGAATGCATGGAGGAGAGTGGGTGAATACTATTCTTCCTCTTCTATGCGTTCCACACTGTGGACCGCAAAAGAAGAGGATAGAAAGGGGCTTAGCGGGGGTGCCCCTTCTATGCGTTCCACAGTGTGGACCACAAAGGAACCGGAAGTGACGGGCCAGAAGCAGGGGCAGAGCGGGGATAGCGGCCGGCCTCAGGGATGAATAAAGGCACCATACCGCACCGGTAAAATAATACCGGTGCGTTGTGGGCAGGCAGCGGTGGGCCCCTGAGTCACGCCAGGGCCCCGGCACTTGCCGGGTGTTGACACCGGCCCTGCCTTGCAGCACCCCCATCATTACCTTGGAGTATACCCATCATCCCATTGCAGTACCCCCATCATTCCCATGCAGTATCCCCATGCAGTACCCCATTATCCCCTTGCAGCCCCCAACACGGTGCTGGTACCTGCAAAAAGAAATATCCACGCACACACATACTCACCCGCTGATTTACCGTGGTCCGTGCTGTACTGTGTTTTGGGTGCTGCTGCTCTGTCTCTGCAGCCAATCAGAAGCCATCAGCCACAATCCAATCAGAGGCCAATGATTGGGCCGCTGCTGGCCCTCTGTCTCTGCTGTCTGCAGCCAATCAATCAGAGGGCCAGCTGCCACGAACCAGAGCGCTGGCACCCGAAACACGGTACAGTGGTGGGCACTGTATTTGGCTGTAAGCCAGATCCGACTAGTGAGCCATAGGTTCCCGATCCCTGCACCAGATCATCGGTCGCTCGCCAATGCAATAGATGTTGGAAAAAGAAATGAGGAGGGAAAAAAAGAAAAAACCCTGTGTAAATGGAGAAATGACGTTGAGATGTATTGTTAGCATTTGTGCAATCTTGATGGTGTCTGTACAGCTCCGCGGCTCTATGCATTCATTATCAGTAGATTTAAGTTTGCCCTGTTTTCTTTCTATAATCTGAAGGATGTAACATATACTCTACCTGTGAAACGTATTGAGAATCTCATAAGAGAAACAATGGTGTGCTTGGTTTTAATGTGACTTTATTCTTTCATGAGTTATTTACAAGTGTATGACCAAAGATAGTGGGGCCGTTCTTCATCAATGGAAACCTCAATGGCACGGGATGTGAAATTGCTACATGATTCACATATCCAGTGGCATTGAGGTTTCCATTGATGAAGAATGGCCCCACTATCTTTGTAAATGGAGAAATGACGTTGTGAGATGTATTGTTAGCATTTGTGCAATCTTGATGGTGTCTGTACAGCTCCGCGGGCTCTATGCATTCATCATCATTAGATTTAAGTTTGCCCTGTTTTCCTTCTATAATCTGAAGGATGTAACATATACTCTGCCTGTGACCTTCTGGTGTTGGTTTGTTTTTCTTTTCTAACTTTATTAACAACATACAAACCTAGCAACTAAACACTAATAGGCTGGAGTGGAATCTTCGAACACACGGTGACATCATGACTTCTGTGATGTCATAATAGAATGTTGCTATATAAGGAGCCTCTGCTCAGATTCCTTCATTCTTAGCAGATCTCAGGAAGGAGAGCAGTTGATCTGGGAATCCTCCTGTATTCCTGCTGTTCTAACAGCTCTGGATTAATCTTCATATTAAGGTACCATTTCTTATTAGAAATACATGTAATTATCCCCATTTTTCTGTCTCCCATGAATGATTCACTGTACTTTTTTTAATATATTTTTATTGTAAATGTTACCAGTGACTGAATATGAATTATACACATCAACATCAGTAATTCTTCACAATGCTAAATCATGACTCTAATGTATTCCTTGAGGGAATGGTGTCCTCAGTATATATAGGAGAATCTGAATGAATTAGAATACCATCAACAAGTTTATATATTGAGTTACTGTAAGACAGTGAGACACATCTATTATATAGAGTCATTACACACAGAGGGATCTATTTCATGTGTTTATTTCTGTTAATGTTGATGATTATGAAAACCCAAAGGTCATTATCTCAGAAATTTAAAGTAGAGAGGATGTGGTTATGGTAAAATATCAACCCAGCTGCTTAATCTTTCTGATCTCAATCAGGCAGGTGCGAGCAAGGCGACCTCCACACATGGCTCGGTCACACCAGATCTGTCAGGAGGAACGGGCCCAAATTCCTACCAACTATTGGAAGGATCCAAAGCATTTCACCCAAGTCATACAGTGTAATGTGCAATGGTGCCAAATCCTAAGGAAATGTATGGAAACCTGAGACTTAGCAGAAATTAATTAAAATGCCTTAAATCATTCTCTCTCATTATTCTGCATTTGACAAATATTAATAATTCTGGTTCATCCGAATTGTCCTAAAACAGGAAAGGTTTCTTCTGATTTCATGTCAGATGGTGAGAACACCCTGCAGATGTGTCTATAGATAGCGGATGAAAACCTCTGCTTACAACTAGATGCAGATACAGGGCCGGCTCCAGGTTTACACACACATACAGTGAAGGAAAGAAGTATTTGACCCCTTGCTGATTTTGTAGTTTGTCCCTCTGACGCAGACATGAACAGTCTATCATTAAGGGAAGGTTAATTGTAACAGTGAGAGATAGAAGATTAAAAATAATATCCAGAACATCACATTGTCTAAATTATATATATGAATTGTATTTGGTAGAGGGAAATAAGTATTTGATCCCCTCCCAACCATTAGGAGTTCTGTCTCCTACAGACCAGTTAGAAGCTCCTCATCACCTGGTTCCCTGCATTACAGACAGTAAGGGATTAAGTCATTATTTCCTTCACTGTACAGTACAGGTTCGGCCATTTATATGGATGCACCTTAATAAAATGGGAATGGTTGGCGATATCAACTTCCTGTTTGTGGCACATTAGTATATGGGAGGGGGAAACTTTTCCAGATGGGGGGTGACCATGGCGGCCATTTTGAAGTCGGACATTGTTGATCCAATTATTATTTTTTCCAATGGGAAGAGGGTCATGTGACACATCAAACGTATTGAGAATCTCATAAGAGAAACAATGGTGTGCTTGGTTTTAATGTGACTTTATTCTTTCATGAGTTATTTACAAGTGTATGACCAAAGATAGTGGGGCCGTTCTTCATCAATGGAAACCTCAATGGCACAGGATGTGAAGTTGCTACATGATTCACATATCCAGTGGCATTGAGGTTTCCATTGATGAAGAATGGCCCCACTATCTTTGTAAATGGAGAAATGACGTTGTGAGATGCATTGTTAGCATTTGTGCAATCTTGATGGTGTCTGTACAGCTCCGCGGCTCTATGCATTCATCATCATTAGATTTAAGTTTGCCCTGTTTTCCTTCTATAATCTGAAGGATGTAACATATACTCTGCCTGTGACCTTCTGTAGTTGGTTTGTTTTTCTTTTCTAACTTTATTAACAACATACAAACCTAGCAACTAAACACTAATAGGCTGGAGTGGAATCTTCGAACACACGGTGACATCATCACTTCTGTGATGTCATAATAGAATGTTGCTATATAAGGAGCCTCTGCTCAGATTCCTTCATTCTCAGCAGATCTCAGGAAGGAGAGCAGTTGATCTGGGAATCCTCCTGTATTCCTGCTGTTCTAAGAGCTCTGGATTAATCTTCATATTAAGGTACCATTTCTTATTAGAAATACATGGAATTATCCCCATTTTTCTGTCTCCCATGAATGATTCACTGTACTTTTTTTAATATAATATTTGTATTGTAAATGTTACCAGTAACCCTGACAGCGCCAGTGACTGAATATGAATTATACACATCAACATCAGTAATTCTTCACAATGCTAAATCATGACTCTAATGTATTCCTTGAGGGAATGGTGTCCTCAGTATATATAGGAGAATCTGAATGAATTAGAATACCATCAACAAGTTTATATATTGAGTTACTGTAAGACAGTGAGACACATCTATTATATAGAGCAGTGATGGCGAACTCCAGGCCTCGAGTGCCGCACACAGTGCTGGTTTTCAGGATTTCCATTGCATTTGACAGTTGGCAATCAAATGACCAACTGTCAAACTCTAAGGAAATCCTGAAAACCTGGACTGTGTGCGGCACTCGAGGCCTGGAGTTCGCCATCACTGAATAGAGTCATTACACACAGAGGGATCTATTTCATGTGTTTATTTCTATTAATGTTGATGATTATGAAAACCCAAAGGTCATTATCTCAGAAATTTAAAGTAGAGAGGATGTGGTTATGGTAAAATATCAACCCAGCTGCTTAATCTTTCTGATCTCAATCAGGCAGGTGCGAGCAAGGCGACCTCCACACATGGCTCGGTCACACCAGATCTGTCAGGAAGAACGGGCCCAAATTCCTACCAACTATTGGAAGGATCCAAAGCATTTCACCAAAGTCATACAGTGTAATGTGCAATGGCGCCAAATCCTAAGGAAATGTATGGAAACCTGAGACTTTGCAGAAAATAATAAAAATGCCTTAAATCATTCTCTCTCTCTCATTATTCTGCATTTGACAAATATTAATAATTCTGGTTCATCCGAATTGTCCTAAAACTGGAGAGGTTTCTTCTGATTTCATGTCAGATGGTGAGAACACCCTGCAGATGTGTCTATAGATAGCGGATGAAAACCTCTGCTTACAACTAGATGCAGATACAGGGCCGGCTCCAGGTTTACACACACATACAGTGAAGGAAAGAAGTATTTGACCCCTTGCTGATTTTGTAGTTTGTCCCTCTGACGCAGACATGAACAGTCTATCATTAAGGGAAGGTTAATTGTAACAGTGAGAGATAGAAGATCAAAATAAAATCTAGAACATCACATTGTCTGAATTACATAAATGAATTGTATTTGGTAGAGGGAAATAAGTATTTGATCCCCACCCAACCATTAGGAGTTCTGTCTCCTACAGACCAGTTAGAAGCTCCTCATCACCTGGTTCCCTGCATTACAGACAGTAAGGGATTAAGTAATTATTTCCTTCACTGTACAGTACAGGTTCGGCCATTTATATGGATGCACCTTAATAAAATGGGAATGGTTGGTGATATCAACTTCCTGTTTGTGGCACATTAGTATATGGGAGGGGGAAACTTTTCCAGATGGGGGGTGACCATGGCGGCCATTTTGAAGTTGGACATTTTTGATCCAATTATTATTTTTTCCAATGGGAAGAGGGTCATGTGACACATCAAACGTACTGAGAATCTCATAAGAGAAACAATGGTGTGCTTGGTTTTAATGTGACGTTATTCTTTCATGAGTTATTTACAAGTGTATGACCAAAGATAGTGGGGCCATTCTTCATCAATGGAAACCTCAATGGCACAGGATGTGAAGTTGCTACATGATTCACATATCCAGTGGCATTGAGGTTTCCATTGATGAAGAATGGCCCCACTATCTTTGTACCCCATATACCACACCATACCATCAATGTCTGTGTACCAGCAATTTTGGAGGGATCTATCCACTGGGGGTTAGTGTCAGACCAATAGCGCTAGTTTTTGTTTGGTAACTTCACCATTCACATACAGGTTTCATCATCTGAAGGCAATTGTCTATGCTGTGAAGATACGAGATGTGCTGCCTCTGACACAGCGGATCCTGGAAGCCTGTGCAGCCTCTGACACAGCGGATCCTGGAAGCCTGTGCAGCCTCTGACACAGCGGATCCTGGAAGCCTGTGCAGCCTCTGACACAGCGGATCCTGGAAGCCTGTGCAGCCTCTGACACAGCGGATCCTGGAAGCCTGTGCAGCCTCTGCAAACATCAGCCTGGCACTCTGACTCGTCTGAGGCCTGTGCAGCCTCTGACACAGCGGATCCTGGAAGCCTGTGCAGCCTCTGACACAGCGGATCCTGGAAGCCTGTGCAGCCTCTGACACAGCGGATCCTGGAGGCCTGTGCAGCCTCTGACACAGCAGATCCTGGAGGCCTGTGCTGCGTTTCTTCTGTTGCTATCAGTGTGTCAGCAGTGGGAGAAGAGGGTTCAATCCAACACAATGGGCAGCACTGTGAACACATTTTATAAGTGATCATAAAGTTGTAAATAACTCATGATAGAATCAAGTTACGTTAAAACCAAGCACACCATTGATTTTCTTATGAGATTCTCAATAAGTTTGAGGTGTCACATGACCCTCTTCCCATTGAAAAAAATAAAGCTGGATCCAAAATGACCGACTTCAAAATGGCCGCCATGGTAACCCCCCATCTGGAAAGGTTTCCCCCTCCCATATACTAATGTGCCACAAACAGGAAGCTGATATCACCAACCATTCCCATTTTATTAAGGTGCATCCATATTAATGGCCCAACCTGTATATACCAGAATGGGACAAGAATGGGAAACATATACTAGGATGCAGGATATATACACCAGGATGGGGGCATATATACCTGGAAGGGGCCCAGAATGGAGGACATTATTTCAGAATTGGGGGATATTACCCACAAAACAGTGTCAGCAGCAGATCCCCCTATAACAGTGTGTTGAACACATTAATTTGTCTCCTAGGTGCGTCTTATAGTCCAAAAAATACTGTAAGCGGTGAATAAAAAATCATACATTTGTAAAAAAATAAATAAAATACAATGTTGCTTGTGTCGCCATTATTTTCCCAGAGCTGTAACTCTTGACATTGTTGGTGGATGGGGTTGTGTGAGGCCTTGTATTCTACACCCTGAGGCGACATTTGTACTGATTCTGGGGGGGTATATTGATATTTTGGAGTCCATACAAAGTTTTGATTGCCACTTATTACATTTTGTTTGCACTGTCAAAACTGCAATTCTGACATTTTGATTTTTTTCTTGTTATGCCATTTACTGATCAGGTTCATTGATTTGATATTTCAATAGGTCGGACTTTTATGATACTACATATGTGTTTTTTTTTGGTTTGCTTTGAAACATTATATTTTTTAAACACTTTTTTTAAACTTTTAATTGCTTGTATTAGGCTATGTGCTCACGGTCCGGAGGCGCTGTGTCGGATCTGAGGGAACCCGCAGATGGTAGGCTATGTGCTCACAGTCCGGAGGCGCTGTGCCGGATCTGAGGGAACCTTCGGATGGTAGGCTATGTGCTCACAGTCCGGAGGCGCTGTGCCAGATCTGAGGGAACCTTCGGATGGTAGGCTATGTGCTCACAGTCCGGAAGCGCTGTGCCAGATCTGAGGGAACCTGCGGATGGTAGGCTATGTGCTCACAGTCCGGAGGCGCTGTGCCGGATCTGAGGGAACCCGCGGATGGTAGGCTATGTGCTCACAGTCCGGAGGCGCTGTGCCGGATCTGAGGGAACCTGCGGATGGTAGGCTATGTGCTCACAGTCCGGAGGCGCTGTGCCGGATCTGAGGGAACCCGCAGATGGTAGGCTATGTGCTCACAGTCCGGAGGCGCTGTGCCGGATCTGAGGGAACCTGCGGATGGTAGGCTATGTGCTCACAGTCCGGAGGCGCTGTGACGGATCTGAGGGAACCTGCGGATGGTAGGCTATGTGCTCACAGTCTGGAGGCGCTGTGCCGGATCTGAGGGAACCTGCGGATGGTAGGCTATGTGCTCACAGTCCGGAGGCGCTGTGCCGGATCTGAGGGAACCTTCGGATGGTAGGCTATGTGCTCACAGTCCGGAGGCGCTGTGCCGGATCTGAGGGAACCTGCGGATGGTAGGCTATGTGCTCACAGTCCGGAGGCGCTGTGCCGGATCTGAGGGAACCTGCGGATGGTAGGCTATGTGCTCACAGTCCGGAGGCGCTGTGCCGGATCTGAGGGAACCTGCGGATGGTAGGCTATGTGTTCACGGTCTGGAGGCGCTGTGCCAGATCTGAGAGAACCCACGGATGGTATTGCGGGGCAGGGAGACGCTCAGGGCCATATAATAAACTGTGGGGTGGGAAGACTCTATGAGGGCCATATAATGAACTGTGGGGTGGGGGGATGCTATCAGGGCCATATAATGAACTGTGGGGTGGGGGGATGCCATCAGGGCCGTATAATGAATTGTGGAGTGGGGGGATGCTGTCAGGGCCATATAATAAGCTGTGGGGTGGGGGGATGCTATCAGGGCCATATAATGAACTGTGGAGTGGGGAGACGCTATCAGGGCCATATAATAAATTGTCGGGGGGGCGCTATCAGGGCCATATAATGAATTGTGGGGTGGGGAGACGCTATCAGGGCCATATAATGTACTGTGGGATGGGGGGGATGCTATCAGGGCCATATAGTGAATTGCGGGGTAGGGAGACGCTCAGGGCCATATAATGAACTGTGGGGTGGGAAGACGCTATCAGGGCCATATAATGAACTGTGGGGTGGGGAGACGCTATCAGGGCCATATAATGATTGAATTGGGAGGGACACTATCAATTCAGGGCCATATAATGAATTGCAATGAGGAAGCTATGGAGAACATGTAATCCTCCCCCATTCAATTCATATGTAGGTTGAACGTCCCTCTCATTCACCCCAGGTTTTTGTGGGCCCTGTGCAACAGAGTGTCAGTGGGCTCTATGCACATGCAGTCACACACATACATAAACATACACACAGATACATAAAGGCATAACTACACAATTATATATATACTAGATGGTGGCCCGATTCTGACGCATCAGGTATTCTAGAATATGCATGTAGTTGACATGCTGTGACTGACAGAACTTGTTCAGTCAACATGAGTGAACTACATATATATATTTATATATATATATATATATATATATATATATATATACATATACATATACATATAGTGGTGATGTGGCCCCTGGCCAGGTGCATCACACGGGTTATCAGTGCAGGTCTCTGTTCACATGGGCCGGTTTTCCTGATTGTGTGTGCCGTGTGAAACCTGTACGGTGTACAGGGGGTTAACAGCTGAAGGGTTTTCATGAGCTGAGTGAAACAGCTGAGTGTGAGTGCTAAAGATCTGGGTTATTTCATGAGCCTAATGAGCGGCTGTCTGAACCCGTGTATGAGTGCGTTGCTGGGCTAAACCTGAATGGTGCACAGGGGGTTAATCACATCTCAGGTCTGTGTGTGAGATGTGCTGATTGACTCACTTTGTTGCAGCTGTGGGTGAGGCAGCCTGGATGGGAATCAGAGCAGACCAGACCACTGCCATGTGAAGATGTGCTTGAAGTGATCCATCCCCGGTGGGGAAAGTGAAGGGAACCTGCCAGCTCCATGCCGGTGGCACAAAGATGTGTGCATGCCAGCCAGTGATGAGGACCGAAGACGGCTCAAGGGCCAGGCGGTCATATGGACGGCGAGAGAGACCGAGGACGGCTTAAGGGCCAGGCGGTCATAAGTGTAGTCGACTTTGGGACTGACTGTGCTAGTCGTGACATGGTCCCGTTAACTATGTGATGGCTTATGTAAAAATGCCATGTGTGATGGATGTGATGGCTTATGGAAAAGTGCCATGTGTGATGTATGATGCAGTGTGGGTTGAGACCCCCTAGGAGTAGGTTGAGGATCCCTACAGCAGGATGGGGAAAGATCCCTGTCAGGGTGATAGACGGTGATAGTCGTCTTTAGAACCAGACTGAGGTCTGCAAGGGTCGTGGGTGACGCCTTGAAGTTCTGGGGAAAACGTAAGTCTAATGTCATGTGATGTACTCATGTGCACATTATATGTGAAAATGTAAAGGGTGTTGTGTGTATATGGTGGTACATTAAATTATATGTATAGCAACGCTATGGTATATGGCGGTACATTACAGTACATGTATAGCAGCACTATAGTATATGGCGGTACATTATAGTACATGTATAGCAGCACTATAGTATATGGCGGTACATTATAGCGCATGTATAGCAGCACTATAGTATATGGCGGTACATTACAGTGCATGTATAGCAGCACTATAGTATATGGCGGTACATTACAGTGCATGTATAGCAGCACTTGGTATATGGCGATACTCTGCCCCCCGCTCCTCCCCAGTAAAAGTAAAGAAATCCTCAGTGAGGGGGCCGTGAGGAGCAGGGGGGGCGGACAGGAGACAGGAGGAGCGGGGGGCTTAGATGAGAGCCGCGCGGCGCCGTGCAGGTCTTTTGAATACACGGCGCTCATTGGCCGCCGCGTCTGCCGCTCTATTTCTGCGACAGACACACGCGAAAAACCCTTAGGGCCACTTTACACACACCAACTTATCTGTCCAACTTCTGAACAGATCTCTGGTTGCAGTGAAATCATGGACACATTGTTCCATTTTGTGGCTGTGTACAATGGAACTATGTGTCCATGATTTCACTGCAACCAGCAAGTTGGTCAGAAGTTGGACAGATAAGTTGGTTTGTGTAAAGTGGCCATTAGACAATTACATAGTAGACTTGAGGTCAAATTTACAAAAATACATATAAACAGACATACAGTCATTTACACTGACCTATGTAGACATACGCATCATACATGCACATACAGCAGTGGGGGGGCACAGCACATTTAAAGGTATACAGCAGTGGGTGTATACAGCATGTTTGGAGGTATACAGCAGTGGGGGATTACAGAACGTTTGGGGGGGTACAGCACATTTGGAGGCTCTGTCTATCCCCTTCACACTCCCCCCTACTTCTCCATATTATCCCCAGCGGTCAGCCTATAGTGCCCAGAGGCCAGTCTATAATGGCCAGGCTATAGTGCCCAGAGGCCAGTCTATAGTGAGCAGGCGATAGTGCCCAGGCTATAGTGCCCAGCGGTCAGCCTATAGTGCCCAGAGGCCAGGCTACAGTGCCCAGAGGCCAGTCTATAATGCCCAATCTATAGTGAGCAGGCGATAGTGCCCAGCGGCCAGGCTATAGTGCCCAGTCTATAGTGCCCAGAGGCCAGTCTATAGTGAGCAGGCGATAGTGCCCAGCGGCCAGGCTATAGTGCCCAGGCTATAGTGCCCAGAGGCCAGTCTATAGTGCCCAGTGACCTGTCTATAGTGCCCAGAGGCCAGTCTATAGTGAGCAGGCGATAGTGCCCAGCGGTCAGCCTATAATGCCCAGAGGCCAGTCTATAGTGAGCAGGCGATAGTGCCCAGCGGTCAGCCTATAGTGCCCAGCGGCCAGGCTATAGTGCCCAGCGGCCAGTCTATAATGGCCAGGCTATAGTGCCCAGAGGCCAGTCTATAGTGCCCAGTCTATAGTGCCCAGAGGCCAGTCTATAGTGAGCAGGCGATAGTGCCCAGCAGCCAGGCTATAGTGCCCAGGCTATAGTGCCCAGAGGCCAGGCTGTAGTGCCCAGTCTACAGTGACCAGGCTATAGTGCCCAGCGGCCAGTCTGTAGTGCCCAGGCTATAGTGCCCAGAGGCCAGTCTATAGTGCCCAGTGACCAATCTATAGTGAGCAGGCGATAGTGCCCAGTTTATAGTGCCCAGAGGCCAGGCTGTAGTGCCCAGTCTACAGTGACCAGGCTATAGTGCCCAGCGGCCAGTCTGTAGTGCCCAGGCTATAGTGCCCAGAGGCCAGTCTATAGTGAGCAGGCGATAGTGCCCAGTTTATAGTGCCCAGAGGCCAGGCTGTAGTGCCCAGTCTACAGTGACCAGGCTATAGTGCCCAGCGGCCAGTCTGTAGTGCCCAGCGGCCAGGCTGTAGTGCCCAGTCTATAGTGCCCAGTCTATAGTGCCCAGACTGTAGTGCCCAGCGGCCAGGCTGTAGTGCCCAGTCTATAGTGCCCAGTCTATAGTGCCCAGTCTGTAGTGCCCAGCTGCCAGGCTACTGAAGGAAGTAAAGAAGAGAAACATAAAAGTTCCTTCCCTCTCTCACGCCCACGTCGCTGCTCTTCTTCTCTCCTGCTGGGTCTTTCCAAATGACACCCCGGCTCCGCGCCTGTGTCACAGCGATTAGTGTCCGGCAGGAGACAGACTCGTGTGTTCCGCAGCTCTGCGGGAACACTTCCTGCCAGGCCCCCGGCATAGACACAGTGTAAAGATGGTGATCTGGCCCTGGGGCCCTGCAGGTCATAAATTGAGGGCGATCTGGCCATGGGGCCCCGGAGCCTGACACGATGAACAACAGGTCAGCTCGCCCTCATTAATTCCCAACCTGCAAGGGCCCCCTCAACCTCTGGGGCCCCGGTGCAAATGCATCGGCTTCACATGCAGTAGGTCCGCCTCTGACTACAGCCCCCAGGGACGATGCTGAAGTTGGTTTCTTATTCGGCTATTTTTTTATTTTTACAGGTTTTTCAATAAAAAGAAAACATTGTAAGTATATAATACTGTGCAGTCTTGTGCCCTGTCCTGAAGACACATAAAAAGGATACAAAAATTAGAAGACTGGCACAAAAATGGGCATCAAAGTGGGCACTGAGGTATGGTATTGAAGGGGTTAAATGGCTTTGGCCCACTGATCTAACACCTGATATACATACCTACTGATGCCCCACATCAAATTCATGTCACTCCAGCCTGGCCCAAATGGGTTCTGGGCATCAAAACTGGCATCAAAGTGGGCACCAAGGTATGGTATTGAAGGGGTTAAATGGCTTTGGGCCACTGATCTAACACCTGATATACATACCTACTGAAGCCCCACATCAAATTCATGTCACTCCAGCCTGGCCCAAATGGGTTCTGGGCATCAAAACTGGCATCAAAGTGGGCAGAAACCCAATACACAATAATAAGTAAGGGCGTTTTCACATCAGTAAAGTGCGGCCATTATGCGGTAACTGCGGCAGATGCGGTTTTTTTCCCTGCTTCCTCCCTCCCCCCTCTCTCCCTCCTGACCTGTGCTGTGCAGTACGTGATGTGCGGCAACGGTCGAATGTCGTTAGCTCCCCAGCAGCACATCTCTAACTCCTCCACTGCGACCGCTGTGGGTATACTCTATTCCCATGGACTGCGATGCAGGAAATAGAGATGTGCTGCTAGGGAGCTAACTACATTGAACGTTGCCGCACATCGCCTTCTGCACAGCACAGGTTAGGAGGGAGAGAGGGGGAACGGAGATTGCACAGGGGAAGGCATGCACAGAGGTGATGCATAGGTGGGGGACAGCACAGGTAGATTAAAGGCACAAAGGGAGTCACAGGGGATGGCATGCACTGAGGTGATGCACAGGTGGTGGACAGGCACAGGGGGATTACAGGCATGAGGGGGCAGGCACAGAGGGAGGCACAGGTGGGGGACAGGCACGGGGTGGTCAGGCAAAGGGGGGAGTCACAGCATACAGGGGGGACAGGCGCCCAAGGGAGACACCTCACTAGCGATCATTGAACAATGTTCAAGTGATGTAAGTCAAGTCGGATCGTTGGTTGAATCATTCACCCATTGAAGCGTGTAACGGGCCCTTTATTCTGTCACTCTAGTAATGTGCACACTGCTCATGTTGTGGCAGTATTTCTCCCTTGTATGCAGTATTATTCAGTCACTATGTGGTGGTAATGTACACACTGATCATGTTGTGGCAGTATTTCTCCTTGTATGCGTATTATTCAGTCACTATGTGTGGTAATGTGCACACTGATCATGTTGTTTGGCAGTATTTCTCCCTTGTATGCGGTATTATTCAGTCACTATGTGGTGGTAATGTACACACTGATCATGTGTGTGGCAGTATTTCTCCCTTGTATGCGGTATTATTCGGTCACTATGTGGTGGTAATGTGCACACTGCTCATGTTGTGGCAGTATTTCTCCCTTGTATGCGGTATTATTCAGTCACTATGTGGTGGTAATGTGCACACTGATCATGGTGTGGCAGTATTTCTCCCTTGTATGCGGTATTATTCAGTCACTATGTGGTGGTAATGTACACACTGATCATGGTGTGGCAGTATTTCTCCCTTGTATGCGGTATTATTTGGTCACTATGTGGTGGTAATGTGCACACTGCTCATGTTGTGGCAGTATTTCCCTTGTATGCGGTATTATTCAGTCACTGTGGTGGTAATGTACACACTGATCATGGTGTGGCAGTATTTCTCCCTTGTATGCGGTATTATTCAGTCACTATGTGGTGGTAATGTGCACACTGATCATGGTGTGGCAGTTTTTCTTCTTTGTATGCTGTATTATTTGGTCACTATGTATATTATTGTATAGCAGAGGTGGTGAACTCTAGGCCTCGAGAGCCGTAAACAGGTCATGTTTTCAGGATTTCCTTAGCATTCCACAGGGGTGGAAATAATCACCAGTGCAGGTGATTATATTATCACCTGTGCAATACTAAGGGAATCCTGAAAACATGACCTGTTGGTGGCCCTCGAGGCCTGGAGTTCTCGATCAGAGTTGTGCAGGATAGAAGCCATAAGTTTTATCTTTTTTCTTTTTAGATGAGTCGTCGATCACTGTGCAAATGGTTTAAACATTCCGGTCACCGGACGCCTCCAGCTGCTGCCATCCCTCTGGAACCACCTGAGGATGATGACAATGTGCCATATCAAATAACACTTCAGATTAAAGAAAAAGACAGCAAGGGCAACTTCAGGTAAGGCTGATGGGACACGGGAGTGAAAGTCGTGTGAGTGCAATGCGAGAAAAACTTGTATTGCACTTGGACCAATATCCGTAAATGATACTGGTCCCATTAGCGCGGTTTTCTTGCATTGCACTGGCCTTGCAAGAGAAATGCGAGTTCAATCGCAGCATGCTGCCATTGAACATGATTTCCTCGCGCAAGTGGCCATTATAAGTATATGGGTGCGAGCCACACTCGGCCCCTTATAGCACACTGTGCTATAGTTGCACACGTGTGCATTGAAATCACTTCAAACTCCGCGGCTGTCAAACCCGCGGGGTTTGAATTTGCCAGTTTCCTGGTACAGTAACGAATCATCTTGCACCGCTGTGACAGCAGCGGTGCAAGATGATTAGTAAAAACACAGCAGATGTTAACATTTTAAAAATACTGGTGTTTCGCTGAATATTAACCCCATCTGCAGCCTCTGTGCGGCATGTCAGCACAGAGGTTGCAGCTGCATAGAGGCTGCAGATGGGGCTAATAAGCCAGTGTTTGCAGGGTCAACCTGCTGTTTGTGTGGTGCCAGCATGTGTCCAGGGAGTGTCCGAGGTACTGTACGCAAATTGCATACAGCAGCACAAACAGCAGGTTGACCCTGCAAACACTGGCTTATTAGCCCCATCTGCAGCCTCTATGCGGCTGCAACCTCTGTGCTGACATGCCGCACAGAGGCTGCAGATGGGGATAATATGCAGCGAAACCTCAGGATTTTTAACATCTGCTGTGTTTTCACTAATCATGTTGCACCGCTGCTGTCACAGCGGTGAAAGAGGTGAAAGATGATTGCTTGCTGTATCGGGAAAGCGGCAAATTCAAACTCTGCGGCTTTGACACACTGGGTAGTTTAAATTCACCGGCAAATGCTGTCCACGGTTCTGAAGTTTGCTTCAGGACCGTGGACAGCATCACGCTCACATGCACCACACATGCACTCACACAGCACACTGGCATGCATACAGCCATGCACAGTCATCTACACGCACCACACTGTGCAATCACATAATGGTTTTCTTGGCTTTTTAGGTAATGTGTAGACAATGTGGAGGCGCTACATGTTGGACACAGTGCTTCCGGACCTGCAGGAACCCGCTGGTGGCTATAGGGAGAATGCAGCCGCCCTACACTCACCATCTGCAGGGGGTGTAGGGTGGCTTTTCCTTGCGTGCACCCGATGGTGGCCGCTTCCGACTCTGCAGCATGAAATTAACATAGTGCGGAGGAGCGGAATGCCGGCAACCCCCACCGCAGCTGATAGAACGCTGTGGTTGAGTGAAGCCTAGTGGGCATAGGATTTCTACCAATCCCATCCACTATGCTGATACTGTACTACACAGTGTTTTGGTCACAGCAGCAAGACGCTGCGTCCAAAACGCTGCGTTTACTGATAATGAGTATGCACCCTTATTTACCAGGTTCAATATATGGTGAATCTGACCTGTCAGTATGATTCTCCAGGTCGGTGTGAGTTCGTAGACACCAAACATGTATAGTTTTTTTATTATTTAAATGGAGAACAAAATCAGAAATTTCGTCCCTAAAAATTGTGCATTAGTCACCTTTGGACCTGTAACGTTCTCATTTTCGGGATCTGGGCTAGGTGACGGCTTATTTTTTTGTGCTCTGAGGTGATGTTTTTGATTATACCATTTTGGTGTTTATTCGGTGTTTTAATTGCCTGTTATTGCAATGTTGGGCAACCAAAAAAGAATCGGAATTCTGGTGTTTGTAAGCTTTTTTTCTGTCAAGTACTATACTGATTGGATTCATTTATCTTATATTTTGATAGATCGGGCATTTCTGAACACGGCAATACCAAATATAATAATAATAATATTTATTCATTTATATAGCGCTATTGATTCCATAGCACTTTACATACATGAGTAATGCTGTCTCTCTTGGAGCTCACAATCTAAACATCTTATCAGTATGTCTTTACAATGTGGGAGGAAACCGGAGTGCCCGGAGGAAACCCACGCAAACACGGGGAGAACATACAAACTCCTTGCAGATGTTGTCCTCAGTGTCCTTGGTGGGAATTGAACCAATATCTGTATTTTGTTTTATTTTTAATGGGGAAAAAAGGGGTGATTTGGATTTTTCTGTTTTTTTTGGGTGTGATATTTTTTCATACATTACATTTTTTTTTTTGTAACTTTTTATTGTTTTTACTAGTTCCTTTAAGGGACTTGAAGCCTGGACAGTCCGATCGCTTGTGCTGTACAGAGCTGAGCATCAGCATCCTCTGCACGTCTCTGCACAGCACAGTGATCATCTCCTATGAACACCGGCGCACAGCCAAC
The DNA here is from genome assembly GCA_033576535.1 of Allobates femoralis. Lineage (NCBI taxonomy): Eukaryota > Metazoa > Chordata > Amphibia > Anura > Aromobatidae > Allobates > Allobates femoralis. The sequence continues at coordinate 95,694,943 of JARQOC010000012.1, read as the reverse complement.
ATCCACAGGAAATACGTCATGACAGGAACAGGAGTCATCAGCTGATCCCTCATTGTTACAACACATCGGTGCCCCGCGATCATGTCATGCAACCGCCGATAGGAGTGGGGAATGATGTGCTCCACAATAGTGCGAGTTTAAGGGAACCTGTCACCTAGTTTAGCTCCTCTAACCTATCACTACCTGACCCTGCAGCTTCCTACTACATAACTAACCATCCTTCTCTGATCTAATAATGAATTATAAATATGGTATAAAGCAATCTATAAACTCACATGTTCACAGACGTGGGCGTTCCTACATGGCTGGCCGTCAGGTGGGCAGTCTGTCCGGTCCACCCTCCCCCTGCCTTGCTGCTGCACTCACGCCCAGGTGGGCATGATCATTCATTCGGGAAGTGATAGGTTAGTGTTAGAGACATGGGGTCTCAGAGCTGATTAGTGTAGTGGACGGATCCATTTTCCATAGACTCCGATGTTAAAAAACGGATATTGCATAACTTTTTTCCTATGGATCTCTGCAGGATCCGTTCTAACAGTTGATTACTGGACATGTGCACTCAGCCGAAAAAAAGCTATTCTTACATTTTCCTTTTGCTTTGCCTTCCTGTCTGCATTACTGACATTTACACATTTTTATCTTTTTTATAGAGCGGTGTGTCATGACAAACGAGGCTTCAGACTGCAACAAGGGCAGAGAAACAATTTGTGGCATCTCTCCACAACGACTCCGACAAGAACATCATAATCGAGAGGTAATTTATATTATTATTATTATTAATATTATTTACCGTATTTTTCGGATTATATCCATTTTGGGGAAAGTTGGTGGTGCGTTTTATAATCTGAATATATGAGATTATATACTGCAGGGGAGGGTCGGGGCGGCTCTGGAGCGGTGTCCTGGGGCTGGCGGACTGCAGGAGGTAGAGGGAAGTCACATGCTCCTGCTCATTAGCCTCATAGACAGCAGGTGCAGTGCATATTATATCACCTCGGTGCTGAAGCCGCGCCGAGGTATGGACTGGGGGAGCGGCGCATATAACATGTGCCTGCACCCCATCCTGTGCTGGATATGGTCCCCATGCTGCTGCATAAACTAAAATAAAAACCATCACTGGGGGGCCGTGTGCCATCACTGGGGGGCCGTGTGCCATCACTGGGGGGCCGTGTGCCATCACTGGGGGGCCGTGTGCCAGCAGAAGGGGGCTTTATCCAGATGAAGGGGGCCATATCTAGGATGGGGGGGCTATTTCCCAGGATGAGGGTGCTATGAGGGACATATACCCTATATGATTTGTAAGACGAACACTGGCATTATAAGACGGACCCCAGTTATCATTAAAAATTATTTTTTTCTCTTCTCCTTCACCAAATTTAGGGGTGCGTCTTATAGTCCGGTGCATCTTATAAAGCGAAAACTCCGGTATATCTTGCTAATGATCTCATTTTTCTGACTACATTACATGCCCACTCTGATGCGGAGCAGTCGTGGTCTCTCACCATTTGCCCTCCTCTGCCTTATTGAGTATATGGACGGGAGTTGGCACACTGACGCAGGGAAGTTCCCTGCGTATATGAAGGCTTCAATAAGGCTGCTTTCACATCAGCGTTTTACGCTGATCGCGGCAGTTGCGGTGAAAAAAACGCAACTGCCACGATTACCGCATAACGGCCGCAATCGCGGCACACTTGCGGCAAGCCCCATACAATGTCTATGGGGCTTGCGGTAAGTGTGCGGCAAGTGCAGTATCGGCACTTGCGGCAGGTGAGGTCGCGAAAAAAACACGAAACCGCACTTGCCGCACACTTACAATGTCTATGGGGCTTGCGGTATGGGGCTTGCCGCAAGTGTGCCGCGATCGCGGCCGTTGCGTTTTTTTCACCGCAACTGCCGCGATCAGCGTAAAACGCTGATGTGAAAGGGGCCTTACATCGTTACTTTTTAATAGATGTTTTTTCTGTACGTTTTACCTTTTTTAGTTTAATTTCTATAGAAACCGAGGACACGGTGACTATTTTGGGAATCTGCAACCTCCTGCGCTGTTTTGGGACTTAACTCCTTACACGCCCTGTCTATTGCATGTCAGCCTGTGACTATGAATGCATGCTGGGAGTTGTAGTTCTCCCACAGCTGGAGCTCTGCAGGATGCTGATCCCTGATCTGCCCTTTCCTAACTTTTCCTGACTCTTGTCTGCCTTTCTTCTAGGTGTTGCCTCTGCATTAGCAATAACGAGGATGACGAGAACGACTTATGCAAGTTAGAACTGGTAAGTGAAGGGTTAACCAATAATATATTAATTGATGGCTGGAGCCCACCAGAGCCGCGGCTGCAGGGTGGGTCCCAAAGAGACATCTTCTCTTCAGATACAGTTAGGTTCAGTTCATTACCACAATGGATTTTGAACAAAACAATTCAGTTTAACCTCTTTACGACCAATGACGAGTATACTCGTCATGAAAAGATGTCAGTTCCCGCATCATGACGAGTATACTCGTCATGGCTTTGAACTGTCACTGCTCCTAAACGAACAGTGACAGCTCAAATCTAAAAGCTGTCAGTGACAGCCAAGGGTCAGGGGCAGAGGTGTGGGGACCCCTGTTAGAGGTCCCCACACTCAGAGCGATGTGATCGGTCAGTCAATCTGACCGACCGATCACATCAAAATCGCGCAGGAAAGTGCTGAATGTCAGCACTTCCCTGCATGATCTCTGCAGGAGCCGGGCTGTCAGCTGTGCCCGGCTCCTGCAATCATCCCCTGCTTGTGCCCTATTATGTGCATCACTTCCCCCCCTCATCCCCCTGTCCCCCACTGTGTCTGCCCTCCCCGCTCATCCCCCTGTACCCCACTGTGCCTGCCCCCCGCTCATCCCCCTGTCCCCTGCCGTGTCTGCCCCTCCGCTCATCCCCCTGTCCCCCAGCTGTGTCTGCCCCCCCCCCGGCTCATCCCCCTGTCCCCCGCTGTTTCTGGGCCCCCCCGCCGGTGACCGGTACTCACCGCCTCCTGCCGCCGCCGCCTCCCGCTTGCGTCCTCCTGCCGCCGCCGCCTCCCGCTTGCGTCCTCCTGCCGCCGCCGCCTCCCGCTTCCGTCCTCCTGCCTGCGACCGCCGCTCTCACCCGACGTCTGGTAAGACCTCCCCCATCCCCCTGCATGGGGATCCCTGATCCCCCTGCATGGGGATCCCTGATCCCCCATCCCCCTGCATGGGGATCCCTGATCCCCCTGCATGGGGATCCCTGATCCCCCATCCCCCTGCATGGGGATCCCTGATCCCCCATCCCCCTGCATGGGGATCCCTGATCCCCCTGCATGGGGATCCCTGATCCCCCATCCCCCTGCATGGGGATCCCTGATCCCCCTGCATGGGGATCCCTGATCCCCCATCCCCCTGCATGGGGATCCCTGATCCCCCTGCATGGGGATCCCTGATCCCCCATCCCCCTGCATGGGGATCCCTGATCCCCCTGCATGGGGATCCCTGATCCCCCATCCCCCTGCATGGGGATCCCTGATCCCCCATCCCCCTGCATGGGGATCCCTGATCCCCCTGCATGGGGATCCCTGATCCCCCATCCCCCTGCATGGGGATCCCTGATCCCCCTGCATGGGGATCCCTGATCCCCCATCCCCCTGCATGGGGATCCCTGATCCCCCTGCATGGGGATCCCTGATCCCCCATCCCCCTGCATGGGGATCCCTGATCCCCCATCCCCTTGCATGGGGATCCCTGATCCCCCATCCCCCTGCATGGGGATCCCTGATCCCCATGCAGGGGATGGGGGATCAGGGATCCCCCTGCATGGGGATCCCTGATCCCCCATTCCACTGCATGGGGATCCCTGATCCCCCTGCATGGGGATCCCTGATCCCCATCCCCCTGCATGGGGATCCCTGATCCCCCTGCATGGGGATCCCTGATCCCCCATCCCCTTGCATGGGGATCCCTGATCCCCCTGCATGGGGATCCCTGATCCCCCATCCCCTTGCATGGGGATCCCTGATCCCCCATCCCCCTGCATGGGGATCCCTGATCCCCATGCAGGGGGATGGGGGATCAGGGATCCCCCTGCATGGGGATCCCTGATCCCCCATTCCACTGCATGGGGATCCCTGATCCCCCTGCATGGTGATCGTGGGACCTTCGTTGTGGACTACATCGGAGGTGATCGAGCGTCGTGGGACCTTCGTTGTGGACTACGTCGGATCTTTTTATAATAAAGATGGAGTCCGAAATTTGTTTGTGTTTTTTTTCTAATAAAAATATTTTTCTCTGTGTGTATTTATTGACTACTTACCAGAGATTCCTAATGGCGGGTCTAACATTGGCCCAATATTATGAATCTCGGGCTTAGTGCCAGCTGCCAATAAAAAGCTGGCATTAACCCCTTTATTACCCAGTTTGCCACCGGCACCAGGGCAACTGGAAGAGCATGGGTACAGCGCCAGAAAATGGCGCTTCAATGAATGCGCCATTTTCTGGGGCGGCTGCGGGCTGCAATTCGCAGCATGGGGGGCCCAGAACGCTTGGGCCTTTCCATGCTGAGGATTCCAGCCCCCAGCTGTCTAGTTGTACCTGGCTGGGCCAAAAATATGGCGGAGCCCTACGTCATTTTTTTTTCTAGAATTAGTTCTAGAAATAAAAAAAAATGGGCTTCGCTGTATTTTTGGTTGCAGCCAGGTACAACGAGGCAGCTGGGGGTTGCTGGCAGTCTGTAGCTGCCAAGTTGTACCTGGCTGGACCAAAAATATGGCGGAGCCCTACGTCATTTTTTTTTTCTAGAATTAGTTCTAGAAATAAAAAAAAGCCTTCGCTGTATTTGTAGCCAGCCATGTACAACTTGGTAGCTGGCTGACTGGAATCCTCAGTGTGGAGAGACTCAAATGTTGTGGGTCCCCCACGCTGCAAATTTCGACCCACAGCCACCCAAGAAAATAGCGCATTCATTAGAGGCGGCATTTTCTGGTGCTGTACCCCAACTCTACCAGTTGCCCTTGTGCTGGTGGCACATGGGTTCTCCATATGCGACATGGTGTCCGCTAACAATTTCAATAGAAAATTAGCTCCAATTGTTAGCGGAAACCATGTCGGGTATGGAGAGCCCCTCCCTGTGTGCCTGAACATTGGAGCTCCCCCACAAGTGACCCCATTTTGGAAACTAGACCCCCGAAGGAACGTATCTAGATGCATAGTGATCACTTTGAACCCCCAGGTGCTTCAGAAATTCATCCATAAAAATGAAAAAGCACGTTTTTTTCCACAAAAAGTTTCTTTTTTCATTTTTACGGATCAATTTGTGAAGCACCTGGGGGTTCAAAGTGCTCACTATGCATCTAGATATGTTCCTTGGGTGGTCTAGTTTCCAAAATGGGGTCACTTGTGGGGGAGCTCCAATGTTTAGGCACACAGGGGCTCTTCATATCCTACAAGGTGTCCGCTAACAATTCCAATTGTTAGTGGACACCATGTTGCGTATGGAGAGCCCCTGTGTGTCTCCACATTGGAGCTCCCCCACAAGTGACCCATTTTGGAAACTAGACCCCCAAAGGATTATATCTAGATGCATAGTGAGCACTTTGAACCCCCAGATGCTTCACAAATTGATCCGTAATAATGAAAAAAGAAATTATTTGTGGAAAAAAAAGTGCTTTTTCATTTTTACGGATGAATTTCTGAAGCACCTGGGGGTTCAAAGTGCTCACTATGCATAAAGATACATTCCTTTGGGGGTCTAGTTTCCAAAATGGGGTCACTTGTGAGGGAGCTCCAATGTGGAGACACACGGGAACCCTCCAAATGCGACATGGTGTCCGCTAACAAATTGAGCTAATTTTCCATTCAAATTATTAGCGGACACCATGTCGCGTTTGGAGGTTCCCGGTGTGTCTCCACATGGGAGCACCGCCACAAGTGACCCCATTTCGGAATCTAGACCCCCTAAGGAACATATCTAGATGCATAGTGAGCACTTTGAACCCCCAGATGCTTCACAAATTCATCAATAAAAATGAAAAAGCACTTTTTTTTTCCACACAAATTTTCTTCTTTCATTTTTACAGATCAATTTGTGAAGCACCTGGGGGTAGAAAGTGCTCACATGCATTAGATTGATGTTCCTTTGGGGTGTAGTTTTCAAATGGGTCACTTGTGGGTGTGCTCCAATGTGGAGACACACGGACCCTCAAACGGACATGGTGTCCAAAACAATTTGAATGGAAAATGAAGCTCAAATTGTTAGCGGATCACCATGTCGCTTTGAGGTCCTTGTGTCTTCCACAATTGGGCTCCACCAACATGTGACCATGTTTTGGAAATTAACCCAAAGGAACATAATCTTGGTACATAGTGACACTGAACCAAAATGTTACAAATTTGATCCTAATAATGAAAAAAAAATTTTTTAGTGGAAAAAATTCTTTTTCATTTTTTAACGGAATGAATTTCTGAAGCAATATGTAGGGTCAAAGTGCTCACTATGCGTCTAGATACGTTCCTTATGGGGGGTCTAGTTTCCAAAATGGGGTCACTTGTGGGAGCTCCATTGGAGTACACAGGGACCTCCAAGCTATGGTGCGCTAACATTTGAGCTCATTTTCCAGTTACAAATTGTTTAGTCGAGACCATGGTCGCGTATTGGAGGCCCTCGTGTGTATCTTCCACATTGGAGTCTCCCCACAAATGGACCTCACTTTTGAAACTTACCCTAAGGAAGGTACTAGAGCATAGTGACACTTGGAACAAACAGATGCTTCACAAATTCCATTCATAAAAATGAAAAAAAACACTTTTTTTCACAAAAAAATGCTATTTTGCCATGTAAACTAGAAAAAATGTAGCAAAGGGAATTAAAATACATCCAAAATTTGTGGGCAATTTCTCCTGAGTACAACGATACCTTATTGTGGTCATAAACCAATGTATGGCGCACAGGCAGGACTCAGAGTGAAGGAGCGCCATTTGCACTTTTGAACGGAAATGCGCGCTTCAAATTGCAAATGCGCTCCCGACCTTCTGAGCCCTGCCGTCGGCCCAAACCAGTGGTTTAGACCACATATGAGGTATCAGTGAATCAGGAGAAATTGCCCAACATAATTTTAGGATCATTTATGCAGTTGCCCATGGAAATAGAAAAAATTGAGGCTAAAAGAACATTTTTGTTACAAAAATTAAAATGTCCATTTTTTCCTTCAACTTTATTTTAGTTCCTGTGAAGCACCTGAAGGGTTAATAATCTTCTTCAATATAGTTTTGAGTAGCTTGAGGGATGCAGTTTTTGGAATGGTGTCACTTTTGGGTGTTTTCTGTCATGTACACCCCTCAAAGGGACTTCAAATGTGATGTGGTCACTAAAAAAATGGTTTTGTAAATTTTGCTGGAAAAATGAAAAATTGCTCATGAACTTTGAACCCTTATAACGTCCTATCAAATTTTTTTTTTCTTCCAAAATTGTGCTGATGTGAAGTAGACATGTGGGACATGTTATTTATTAACTATTTTGTGGCACATAACTCTCTGGTTTAGCAGAATAAAAATTAAAAATTTGAAAATTGCTAAATTTTCAAAATTTTTGCCAAATTTTTTATTTTTTTCACAAATAAACGCAAAAATTATCGACCTAAATTTAATACTAACATGAAGCCCAATATGTCACGAAAAAACAATCTCAGAATCGCTAGGATCCGTTGAAGCGTTCCAGAGATATTACCTCATAAAGGGAGAGTGGTCAGAATTACAAAAAATGGTCTGGTCATTAAGCTGCAAAGTGACTCGGTCCTTAAGGGGTTAAGTTCAGACTTTCAGCTTTACGGGCGGCTTCACACCACGGTTTTTGGCGTCAGGTTCTGTCCAGGTTGAACCAGACAGAACCTGATCCGGTTTTGCCTCCCATGTATCCCTATGGTGCCGGATTGGTCATATTTGGCCTTCAGGTTTTGTGTATTCTGTTCCTGATCTGGTTTTGTCCAGTTTTTCACGGTCCCCAAAACCGGAGCCTGCAGCGTTTTTGTCTTCGGTGCAAAAATAAGACAAGACTGGACAGAACCAGATCCGGCGCAATCCGGTTACCATATAATGGGAGTCTATGTCGGATCCGGTAAAAAAAAACAGATTGTTTCCTGGATCCAATTTTAAGCACAGAGCATGCTCAGAAATCCTGCCATCCAAACTTCAGCACCATGGACAGCAGTACTTCAAGCACAGGCTGTGAATTCAGCACCATGGACAACAGAGCAGACACAGGCAGACTTCAGCCCCATGGACAGCGGCAGAGCAGACACAGGCAGACTTCAGCACCATGGACAGTGGCAGAGCAGACACAGGCAGACTTCAGCCCATGGACAGTGGCAGAGCAGACACAGGCAGACTTCAGCCCCATGGACAGCGGCAGAGCAGACACAGGCAGACTTCAGCACCATGGACAGTGGCAGAGCAGACACAGGCAGACTTCAGCACCATGGACAGTGGCAGAGCAGACACAGGCAGACGTCAGCACCATGGACAGTGGCAGAGCAGACACAGGCAGACGTCAGCACCATGGACAGTGGCAGAGCAGACACAGGCAAACCTCAGAAAAATTGAGGCTAAAAGAACATTTTTGTTACAAAAATTAAAATGTCCATTTTTTCCTTCAACTTTATTTTAGTTCCTGTGAAGCACCTGAAGGGTTAATAATCTTCTTCAATATAGTTTTGAGTAGCTTGAGGGATGCAGTTTTTGGAATGGTGTCACTTTTGGGTGTTTTCTGTCATGTACACCCCTCAAAGGGACTTCAAATGTGATGTGGTCACTAAAAAAATGGTTTTGTAAATTTTGCTGGAAAAATGAAAAATTGCTCATGAACTTTGAACCCTTATAACGTCCTATCAAATTTTTTTTTTCTTCCAAAATTGTGCTGATGTGAAGTAGACATGTGGGACATGTTATTTATTAACTATTTTGTGGCACATAACTCTCTGGTTTAGCAGAATAAAAATTAAAAATTTGAAAATTGCTAAATTTTCAAAATTTTTGCCAAATTTTTTATTTTTTCACAAATAAACGCAAAAATTATCGACCTAAATTTAATACTAACATGAAGCCCAATATGTCACGAAAAAACAATCTCAGAATCGCTAGGATCCGTTGAAGCGTTCCAGAGATATTACCTCATAAAGGGAGAGTGGTCAGAATTACAAAAAATGGTCTGGTCATTAAGCTGCAAAGTGACTCGGTCCTTAAGGGGTTAAGTTCAGACTTTCAGCTTTACGGGCGGCTTCACACCACGGTTTTTGGCGTCAGGTTCTGTCCAGGTTGAACCAGACAGAACCTGATCCGGTTTTGCCTCCCATGTATCCCTATGGTGCCGGATTGGTCATATTTGGCCTTCAGGTTTTGTGTATTCTGTTCCTGATCTGGTTTTGTCCAGTTTTTCACGGTCCCCAAAACCGGAGCCTGCAGCGTTTTTGTCTTCGGTGCAAAAATAAGACAAGACTGGACAGAACCAGATCCGGCGCAATCCGGTTACCATATAATGGGAGTCTATGTCGGATCCGGTAAAAAAAAACAGATTGTTTCCTGGATCCAATTTTAAGCACAGAGCATGCTCAGAAATCCTGCCATCCAAACTTCAGCACCATGGACAGCAGTACTTCAAGCACAGGCTGTGAATTCAGCACCATGGACAACAGAGCAGACACAGGCAGACTTCAGCCCCATGGACAGCGGCAGAGCAGACACAGGCAGACTTCAGCACCATGGACAGTGGCAGAGCAGACACAGGCAGACTTCAGCCCCATGGACAGTGGCAGAGCAGACACAGGCAGACTTCAGCCCCATGGACAGCGGCAGAGCAGACACAGGCAGACTTCAGCACCATGGACAGTGGCAGAGCAGACACAGGCAGACTTCAGCACCATGGACAGTGGCAGAGCAGACACAGGCAGACGTCAGCACCATGGACAGTGGCAGAGCAGACACAGGCAAACCTCAGCACCATGGACAGCGGCAGAGCAGACGTCAGCACCATGGACAGCAGCAGAAAACGAATCCTGTTAAAAACCTGATCAGGGACCCTATTTGGCCAGACTTTGTGCACGTCCTGTCCTTTCCGGTTCTGTCCAGGTGATCCTGCAAAAAACATGATCCACCCTCACAGACAAAAACTGTGGTGTGAAGCTAGCCTTATTCAGTGGATTGAACAAAATGAGTGCAAAGAAATGTGAGGAATTAAAGCGTTTTTTATACTCAATCCCTTCATTTCAGGGGCTCAAATTAAATAATTGTAAATAAAATGTTAATTTCTAATACTTGGGTGAAAACCCTTTGTTGGCAATGACATCCTGAAGTCTTGAGCTCATGGACATAACCAGACGCTGTCAGGCCTACAGTGGTGTTCAGTTGCTGGTTGTTTGTTGCCTTTCTGTCTAAAAGTTCAGTCTTTAAAGGGAAACTCCGGGGAGAGAGAACATTTTAGTACAGTCCCTGCCCTCCTACATGATGAAGCAGAGCTGCAATATGGGACAAAAAGAAAGCATTTAGGGAAAGCAAGTAGGTAGTGATGAGGCATTAAATAAATACAGAAAATTAAATAAGATTTATAAAAAGCAAATCAAGGCAGCAAAGATTGAGACAGAGAGACTCATTGCCAGAGAAAGTAAAATAATCCCAAAATATTTTTTAACTACATAAATAGTAAGAAACTAAAAAATGATGGTGTTGGCCCCTTTAAAAATAGTCTGGGTGAAATGGAGGATGAGGATGAGGAAAAAGCCAATATGCTAAATGACTTTTTTTCAACAGTATTTACACAAGAAAATCCCATGACAGACAATATGATCAGTGATAACAAAAAGTCAATTAAATGTCACCTGCTTAACCCAAGAGGAAGTGCGGCATCGTCTAAAAATCACTAAAATTGACAAATCCCCGGGCCCGGATGGGATACACCCCAGAGTGCTGCAGGAATTAAGTACTGTCATAGATAGACCATTATTTTTAATATTTAAAGATTCCATAATAACAGGGTCTGTACCACAGGACTGGCGTATAGCAAATGTGGTGCCAATATTTAAAAAGGGGACAAAAACTGAACTTGGAAATTATAGGCCAGTAAGCTTAACCTCTACTGTGGGTAAAATCCTACAGGGTTTTCTAAGAGATGCTATACTGGAGTATCTGAAGAAAAATAACCTCATGACCCATTATCAACATGGTTTTACGAGGGACCGTTCCTGTCAAACTAATCTGATAAGCTTCTATGAAGAAGTAAGTTCTGGACTGAACCAAAGAAATGCAGTGGATGTGGTGTATATGGTCTTTTCAAAAGCTTTTGATACGGTGCCACACAAAAGGTTGATACATAAAATGAGGGCAATGGGGATAGGGGAAAATATGTGTAAGTGGGTTAAGAACTGGCTTAGTGATAGGAAACAAAGGGTGGGTGGTCATTAATGGAACACACTCAGAATGGGTCACAGTTAACAGTGGGGTACCACAGGGGTCAGTGTTGGGCCCGCTTCTATTTAATATATTTATTAATGACCTTGTAGGGGGCATACAGAGTAGAATCTCAATATTTGCAGATGTCACTAAACTCTGCAGGGTAATCAATACAGAGGAGGACAATTTTATATTACAGGAGGATTTATGTAAACTAGAAGCTTGGGCTGCTAAATGGCAAATGAGCTTTAATGGGGATAAATGTAAAGTCATGCACTTGGGCAGAGGAAACAAAAGGTATAATTATGTGCTTAATTGTAAAACACTGGGCAAAACTGTCACTGAAAAAGACCTGGGTGTATGGGTAGATGACAAACTCACATTTAGTGGCCAGTGTCAGGCAGCTGCTGCAAAGGCAAATAAAATAATGGGATGCATTAAAAGAGGCATAGATGCTCATGAGGAGAACATAATTTTACCTCTATACAAGTCACTAGTGCGACCACACTTAGAATGTACAATTCTGGTCTCCGGTGTACAAGAAAGACATAGCTGAACTAGAGCGGGTCCAGAGAAGAGCGACAAAAGTCATTAGAGGACTGAGGGTCTGCATACCAAGACAGGTTATTAGAGATGAGGGGTCTGTAATACCAAGACAGGTTATTAGAGGACTGAGGGGTCTGCAATACCAAGACAGGTTATTAGAGGACTGAGGGGTCTGCAATACCAGGACAGGTTATTAAACTTGGGGTTATTTAGTTTGGAAAAACGAAGGCTTAGGGTGATCTTATAATAATGTATAAATATATGAGGGGACAGTACAGAGACCTTTCTAATGATCTCTTTACTCTTAGGCCTGAGACTGGGACAAGGGGGCATCCTCTACGTCTGGAGGAAAGAAGGTTTAATCATAATCACAGACGTGGATTCTTTACTGTAAGAGCAGTGAGACTATGGAACTCTCTGCCACATGATGTTGTAATGAGTGACTCACTACTAACATTTAAGAAGGGCCTGGATGCCTTTCTTGAAAACTATAATATTACCAGTTATACATACTAGATTCTTTGATAGGGCGTTGATCCAGGGAATTAGTCTGATTGCCGTATGTGGAGTCAGGAAGGAATTTTTTTCCCCAATGTGGAGCTTAGTGTTGCCACATGGTTTTTTTTTGCCTTCCTCTGAAACAACATGTTAGGCTATGGGTTGAACTAGATGGACTTAAAGTCTTCTTTCAACCTTAAAAACTATATTACTATGTTACTATGTCCAGTCCAGTTCTAGGATCTATAGATAACTTATAAATCAATAAAATCATATCTGCTCCTCAGCTCTCTCCCCTCCCTCAGGGGACAGAAAAATCCACCCTCATACAGCAGCAGTGACATGAGGTGTGTAAGGGATGTGGACCCAAGAGGCTCCAGGATCATCTTACATTTCCGCCCCTTCATACTTCTGTATGGGCAGGGGGCGTGGCCATGACCCCTTGGTCACAGTACATACATGTTGTGATTCTGTATTGTGTAGTGAAGATTTTGGTCAGGCCCAAAAGGAGCTGAGGAAAAACGCTGATCAGCCCTGACTCATTTAATGACAGTAGTCATACATCATTTGTCACTATGGCAAGCTGGGTTTCTTTAATTTCTTCCCTGTTTGCGCTAAGCCAAGCACTCTCCCCCCTCCCTCTCTCTCTCCCTCTCCCTCCCCGTCACTATATACCCAGGCACATTACACCTGACATTGTGCTATCTACCTCCATGCACAATGTTAGGCTCCTATGTGACCCAGATCATCACTCCCTCCCTCCCTGCAATGTCTCCGGATTCTAGTTCTCATTGAATGTTCTGTGGCTGTCTGATCACATAGTCACAGTCTCACAGACAGAAGAAGGAGTGTGAACTAGAGCCTGACATTGACATTGTGCATGTGACTCACCGTAGCCGGGTTCTCAGGCGCTGGCTGCGGTCACGGTTCGGTGCCTGAAGCTGTAAGTGCCCGGTGGTCAATGCACGGTTCAATAAGTAATAAAGTTTGTTTCGTGACGCCACCTGTGGGTATCCGGTGATGGCACCGGCACTGCTTGGAGCTCCGGGGATGGGCTGCAGCTAGATGGAACCGCTCCCCACAGGACGAGGAGCTGCACTGGTGGAATACGGCAGCTCGGCTGATTTGGTAGGTGAATAGGTTAACAACTGTTCTGAAAGAAAGCTCGGACACAATGCTCCTCTGCACGGGTCTTTACTGCAGTTATGCATGGTACACGGTATAACAGTCAATTTTAGGTAACGGACCGGGTGGTCCCTGTGATGAACAGTCTCTGTCCAAGGTTCCACAGTGTTCTCTCTTTAAACTAGCTGTCCCTTGTTACTCATCGCTGCTTTCGTGCACCAGGTCAGGATACTGAGGAACCGCTGGTGAGGACCCGAGCCTAGGCCTGTTCTCTCCCGATGGGTCCCCTGAACCCCAATGGTGGGTACCCCTCCTGGCACAGCTGCGGTGATGGTGATTGCTGTGATGCGCTCCTGAAAAGCCCTCTCACTCCAGTGTTGTAGTACAGCGGTGGACGTCTGCACTGCCTCGGAGCCGGTACTCCGGGTGGACTGGGCTCGGGTTGGTTTGTACCCGTTGCTTGTTACTTGGTTACTGGTTACTTGGCCCCTTTCGCTTCTGGGTCACCGCTCCTCGGTGCCCTCCCTGTTAGCTGTCTTGTTCTGGCCTCTTGCTTGTACTTGTCTCTCCCACTTACTTTCTTTCTGCTCTTTCCCCACACTGTACATCTCACACTCCTCCCACCAGGACCGGTTGCCCGGTGAACAGGTATCTGATTGGTCCTCTACCTCTAGATGTTGCATGTGGTGTATGGAGCAGTGGCGCCCCGCAACGAGTGCGTCACAGGAAGGTATTGCATCCCTGACTGAAGAAGTAATATCTTCCATCTCAGTGATGACATAGTTAAACCCAGAGCTCCATACACCACACAACACACCAGAGGTAGAGGACCAATCAGGTCCTGGAGGGAGGAGTGAAAGGTGTAGTGTGTGTAGGAAGTTAGGAAGAGAGGAGTAGAGTAACGTAGGAGAAGAAGGAGCAGGGACCTGCACAGTGCCGTGCAGCCCTAAACAAGTAACTTACCGGATGGGCACCTATAAGCGGTAACCCAGACAGGAATACGGGCAACCAGAGCGGGTTCAAGCATACCCGTGCCCCACCTCACCGGACGCCGGGTCCGAGGCGAACAGATGTCTACCACTGTTCTGCAGAAACCGGAGTGAAGGAACAGCTTCTTAGGAGCGCCTCACTACAGCCGCTACCTAGCCGTCTTGCCAGCGAGATACCCACCATAGGGAAACAGGCCCCTGTATAACCGGATAGCACACTGGTAGGGAATCCTTGAGAAGTCTTCCCCGTACCTCGAACTGGCACACTAAGGCGAGAACGGCAACTAGAAAGGACAGGTATAAACAGAGAGACACCGTGGAGCTCTGGACTCAGACCAGTCATCGCTGGGATCACCCGGTCTGTTACCTAAAGACTGTATACCGTGTACCACACCAACCGTTACAGTAAAGATCTGTTACAGAGGAATCTGGTGTCCGTGCCTTTCTTCAGAACTGTTGTTAACTCTGTCCAGCAACTACCTGAGCTGCCGTATTCCATCTGGTGCAGCTCCTGGCCCCGGGGACTCCTGCTCATCCTGTGGGGAGCATCCCATCTAGCTGCCGCACATCCCCCAGAGGCCCAAGCAGCGCCGGTGCATTCACCGGACTCCCACAGGTGGCGTCACGACAAACAAGAATCATCCCAATCCTACAATCCCCTTTTCATCGGACCACCGGGCCCCACAGCCTCAGGCGCGGAACCGTGACGAGGGAATCCTCGCCTGAGACGTGAGCATCCGGCAATGGTGAGTCAGAGCCTTGGAGTTAACTTGTTCATCACTGAGATGGAGGATACTGTACCTTCAGTCAGGGGTGCAGTACCCTCCTGTGACGCACTCGTTGCGGGGCGCCACACATAGAGATAGATAGCACAATGTTAGGCTCCTATGTGCCCCAGATCATCACTCCCTCCCTCCAGTGTCTCCGGATTCTAGTTCTCATTGAATGTTCTCTTGCTGTCTGATCACATAGTCACAGTCTCACAGACAGA
Source organism: Allobates femoralis (assembly GCA_033576535.1). Lineage (NCBI taxonomy): Eukaryota > Metazoa > Chordata > Amphibia > Anura > Aromobatidae > Allobates > Allobates femoralis. The sequence goes on along the minus strand of JARQOC010000012.1, from coordinate 95,679,379 downwards.
AGAAGCAGTGTGAACTAGAATCTGGAGACACAGGACGGAGGGAATGATGATCTGTGGAACATAGGAGCCTGACATTGACATTGCGCATTGAGATAGATAGCACAATGTCAGGCTCCTATGTTCCACAGATCATCATTCCCTCCGTCCTGTGTCTCCAGATTCTAGTTCACACTGCTTCTTCTGTCTGTGAGACTGTGACTATGTGATCAGACAGCCAGAGAGCATTCAATGAGAACTAGAATCCGGAGACACTGGAGGGAGGGAGTAATGATCTGGGGCAGATAGGAGCCTAACATTGTGCTATCTATCTCCATGCACAGTCAGACGTAATGTGCCTGGTATTTAGTGACAGGCAGGGAGAGAGGAGAAGAAGAGAGGGAGGGGGAGCGTTTGGCTCAGTGCAAACAGGGAAGTAATATAAAGAAACCCAACCTCACCCAGTGACATTCTGCTGCACACTCCGTCCCCCTGCTGCACAGTGTTCCCGATGTTTGATAACACTTTTCTCTGCAATCATACATGTAATCATTGAAGTAAAGGTCTGATTGCACTCAGCATCCCAGAACCTGTAAGGCACTGGCTTCACTTTATACCCCTAGATAATGCCTTTCCCTTTAAAAAGCCTTTTCGAACCAGAAATCACACGTGTTACACATCATCCTCAATTATGTATGTATTCATCTATTACTCCTCTGGAAAAGTGTGTGTTAATTATTAGCCTTCTGCCCTAATGAAAACAGTTAATATCCAACTTTTATTTTGCAATTATATACAAGAATTGTATGTGTATTTCACACCTTACACAGACGCATATTACAGTCCCTGACAGAACGTATGTGGCTTATCCATGTTATGTAAATACAAGCTTATAACCTGACGTTAAATTCATCCATTGGTTTTATAAATTTCTCTTTTGAAAGCTGAAACCCTCCCAAATGTGGTTTAGGTTACGAAAATAAATTGACATCAATGCTGAAATATTGATCATTTAATGAACACAGAATGGTCAGATTTTGGCAAGACAAAACTTTTGTCGCCCACAGAAAGTAATGTGATATTCAAACAAATAATTAACTTAAAATACAAATCTATGTTGCATAACATTGGTGAATGAAGTTGTGGTGCTATTAGAGTCATATTTAATATTTTTGTTGACTTCCATGAGCTTGAACGACTGCATCCATGCGGTTCAACAATGATTCATACAATTTAATAATGAAGTCATTAGGAATAGTAAAGAATGCAGTCTTACATGCCTCCCAGAGTTCATCTAGATTCTTTGGTTTTGTCTTCCAAGCTTCCTCTTTCATCCTACCCCAAACATACTCAATGATGTTCATGTCTGGTGACTGGGCTGGCCAGTCCTTGAGCACCCTGATCTTTTTTATTGTAGAGATGGATGGATGAGATGGAGCACCATCCTGCTGCAGAATTTGACCCCTTTTATGACTTGGAATGTAAGAGGTAGCTAATACTTCTTGATATTTTAGGCTATTGATATTGCCTTCCACCTTGCAAATGTTTTGCACACCCCCATACTGAATGTAACCCCAGACCATGATCTTTACACCACCAAATGTAACTGTTTTCTGGGTGTATTTTGGATCCATACAGGCTCCAGTTGGTCTCCTGCAGTATTTGTGGCGGCTGTGGTGTAGTAATTCTACTGAAGATTCATCAGAGAAATCCACCTTCTGCCACTTTTCCAGCGTCCATCTGTTTAGCAGGCTGTGGGACTTTGCAAATGCCACACAGTTTTTTATTTGCCTTTTTGTTTCGTGCTGGCTTACGGGCATTGATTCGACAATTGAGGCCATTTCGAGGCAGAATCCTACAAACTGTTCTAGTTGACACAGGGGCTTGAGGTGACCAGGCCTGTTGGAGCTCTGCTGCAGTGGAAGAGGGGCTTGCTTTGGATTTTCTAACCAACAAACGTTCCTCTTGAGCAGTTGTCTTGCGGAGTCTGCCGGACCTGGGCTTGTCAAACACTTCTCCAGTCTCTTCAAATCTTTTTTTAATTTTTTGTACTTGACGTTTAGACATATTAAAGGTGCCAGCCACCTCTGCAGTGGATCTTGTCTTCAGCCTCTTGATAGTCAAGGCTTTGGTCGCAGGGTGGATTTTTGGCATGTTGTCAGAGCTCAAGTTGCAGTTCAAGTGAAGGTCTGGGGTGCTGGGTTTCTTTTTATACACACGCACTAATTAACCCATCATTTACTGAGCATAGGTGAGGATGTAAACTAGGATTGGGTGCATTATATGACCAGGCGACACAACTTTCGTCTTGCCAAAATCTGACCATTCTGTGTTCATTAAATGATCAATATTTCAGCATTGATGCCAATTTATTTTCGTAACCTAAACCACATTTCGGAGGGTTTCAGCTTTCAAAAGAATAACTTATAAAACCAATGGATGAATGTAACGTCAGGTTATAAACTTTTATTTACATAACACGGATAAGTGACATATCTTCTGTCAGGGAGTGTAGGTGTAATTAAAATTTCAAGTATTTTACAAATAAAAATTAGGTTTCACATTAGTTCATGCACAGATGGAATTTGGGATGCGGTTACAGCGAGATAAATGTCCCATTCATCTATAACGTGTGATACATACCGGAGAATGTGACATTCACTATTGTTAGTGATCAGTTACAACTCTTTATTCCTAGTGTACTAGTTGTATTATGCCTAAGACTAAAGGTGAACTGAAACGTGTAAGGTGGGGACCCTGCGTGGTCCTTTGACACTTCATGTTTTCATGGAGAACCTGGAATAAAGTGTTTGTTTTTATGGATTCGGTGAGCAGCCGGACCTTGTCCTTCTCTTTGTAAAGTGATAACAAACTTGTCCATTTGTTTTCTTTATTATTTTAGTGGGAAAAAAGATTGAACGTTAGAAAACAAAATATTTTGCTTGTGTTGCCCCTTTTCATTGCACAGTCGGATTTGTGTGGTGACACAAGACTATTTTGCGGTGACAATTTTGTGGATTTTTACATTTTTTTTTTTCGGTTTACGGAGTCATATTTTATGATACCACAGTTTAATTTATGTTATCCTTATATTTACATAGTAACATAGTAACATAGTTTTTAAGGTTGAAGGAAGACTTTAAGTCCATCTAGTTCCCCCCATAGCCTAACATGTTGATCCAGAGGAAGTAAAAAAAAACCATGTGGCAACACTAAGCTCCACATTGGGGGAAAAATTCCTTCCTGACTCCAGATACGGCAATCAGACTAGTTCCCTGGATCAACGCCCTATCAAAGGATCTAGTATATATAACTGGTAATATTATAGTTTTCAAGAAAGGCATCCAGGCCCTTCTTAAATGTTAGTAGTGACTCACTCATTACACCATCATGTGGCAGAGAGTTCCATAGTCTCACTGCTCTTACAGTAAAGAATCCACGTCTGTGATTATGATTAAACCTTCTTTCCTCCAGACGTAGAGGATGCCCCCTTGTCCCCGTCTCAGGCCTAAGAGTAAAGAGATCATTAGAAAGTTCTCTGTACTGTCCCCTCATATATTTATACATTATTATAAGATCACCCCTAAGCCTTCGTTTTTCCAAGCTAAATAACCCCAAGTTTAATAACCTGTCTTGGTATTGCAGACCCCTCATTCCTCTAATAACCTGTCTTGGTATTGCAGACCCCTCAGTCCTCTAATAACCTGTCTTGGTATTGCAGACCCCTCAGTCCTCTAATAACCTGTCTTGGTATTGCAGACCCCTTAGTCCTCTAATGACTTTTGTCGCTCTTCTCTGGACCCGCTCTAGTTCAGCTATGTCTTTCTTATACACCGAATTGTACACATTATTCTAAGTGTGGTCGCAGTAGTGACTTGTATAGGGGTAAAATTATGTTCTCCTCATGAGCATCTATGCCTCTTTTAATGCATCCCATTATTTTATTTGCCTTTGCAGCAGCTGCCTGACACTGGCCACTAAATGTGAGTTTGTCATCTACCCATACACCCAGGTCTTTTTCAGTGACAGTTTTGCCCAGTGTTTTACAATTAAGCACATAATTATACCTTTTGTTTCCTCTGCCCAAGTGCATGACTTTACATTTATCCCCATTAAAGCGCATTTGCCATTTAGCAGCCCAAGCTTCTAGTTTATATAAATCCTCCTGTAATATAAAATTGTCCTCCTCTGTATTGATTACCCTGCAGAGTTTAGTGTCATCTGCAAATATTGAGATTCTATTCTGTATGCCCCCTACAAGGTCATTAATAAATATATTAAATAGAAGCGGGCCCAACACTGACCCCCTGTGGTACCCCACTGTTATTATTTATTGGGGAAAAGGTGGGGGATGCGAACAGTTCAGAGGTTTTTTTAAAACTTTCTTTTTTCGCATTTATTAATTCCTTTAGAGGACTTGAACCTGCGCTCGTCTGATCACTTTACTACACACAGTGATGTCATAGCATTGCTACCTATAGTAAAAGTCACCATCTCCACACTGAGGTGTTCAGCGGACCCCGTGCTGTCATAGCAGCCTATCGGTGCCCCATGATTGCATTATGGGGGCGCCAATGGGCACATAATATAGCGTGCTTTTACTATCCGTGTTTAACAGCGGCATCTCAGGTTGACAGTTGTCAGCTCCGCTCCACCCGCGGCTGTTACAGGCAGGTCCTGACTGTGCCATTATCCCCCCCGTGAGCCCGCTTCATATACCTGCAACCTACTTGCACCCTAGGAATGTCAATAATGAGTTAGATGTGTAATGACAGTAATGACTTGTAGGAAAGAGAAGATGGCAGCACTCGTGTTACCGGTTGCAAACCGTCTTTATTAAACCATGTGTATTACATCCAAGGGTGCAGGGAGGGAGGTGCTGAAGTGACGGTCACCGTTTCGCGGATAACTTCCGCTTCTACGGGCTCTGTGAGAGAGTCAGGTCCACCTTTACATAGGCGGTCACATTGAAGCCTCACAGCTTGTGCTCATTAAAACTACATTTGTAAGGTTTTAACATTTGGTTTTAATGAGCACAAGCTGTGAGGCTTCAATGTGACCGCCTATGTAAAGGTGGACCTGACAATCTCTCACAGAGCCCGTAGAAGCGGAAGTTATCCGCGAAACGGTGACCGTGGCTTCAGCACTTCCCTCCCTGCACCCTTGGATGTAATACACATGGTTTAATAAAGTCGGTTTGCAACCAGGTAACACAAGTGCTGTCATCCTCTCTTTCCTATGGATCACAATCTGCACAGCTGGGGCTGAGCGTGCCTGGACACCATCTTGTTAAGTGAAGGATTGAATATAGGTCCGTGTCCGGTTTCACATCTTTGACTACTTCTGAAAGTAAGGACTTGTGATATTGATGCTTTTTTTTAACTGACAATGTATAGAAACCTACAAAAAAGTAGAATGTGTAAAGGGCTGAATGCAGCGGTATCTTTCTCTATTTTAGGATCTTGTAGCCAAGAGTGCAGATGGAAAGACCGATATCTACATCGGAAGCTGGAATAAAATCTCTCCACAATTCCAGGCCTTCAACAGAGTAACACCAAAAGGTAAATTACAATTCTACAACTTGGGAATGGCAGAGAAGCTGGTGGGTCAACAACTAAACGTAGTGTCACACTGGACAAGGGAATGTCCGACAACCTTGTACGACAGCGGAGCACAGACCAACGACGTCCAGTGCGTTACACAGAACAACCGACAGGGAGACACCAGGAGGATAAATACAGTGGATGGCCTTGCTCATAGGGAACGGGGGAGAGGTGACCTCCTGCACTCACCTGCGGCTGTGTCCTGATCTCCCTACCATCCCTATACGAGTTCATTCAACTCGTCGCCGAGCAGGATACCTGGAGCCCTCTCTGGCCCTGATGTTAGCCCTCACTAGGGAATGGCTGGCGGGAACACTAGTCCACAACCATGCACTATGGGAGACACGAGGGAAAGGGAAAACAGACAAGGCAGCAACTTCACGTCTGCTGTCACTTCACCAGACGACTTCACAGCAGAGGAATCTCCAGGAAGCGTCCTTCTCCTCCAGAAGCATTTGGCCAGTATGAATTCAATCTCCAGAAGGCATGCTGGGACCGAGGAATATACAAAGGGGAAAGAGCAATTGCAGGAAGGCCACACCTGAGCAAGACCTAATGAGCTTGCTGGCAGCTCTTCCACTGCCTAAGGAGAAAAAAAAGAATATAAATTGATAACGACCTTTCACACATTCAAATCAGGATTAAATGTCTCACATGGATTAATGCGTTTTTATATAAAATGAAAGGGCATTTGGGGATATCACATCTTCCAACAGACTCAAGTTAGAGGACAGTGAACTTTTGACACTTCTTATGTGAATTGTTTTGCACCGATTTATGGCTTTCTACACTCACTGAGGAACCTTCAGGTCTCCACAGGCCACTAATCATAAAACAATAATACAATCAGTTCCTCTTTTAGAATTTTGACTTTACCTTCCCAGCTCCTCTCCCCCTCCTTAGCCTGACTCTGCGTTACATCACCTGTCGTATTTACTACATCATCTAACCCTGTGTTTTTTTATTTTTGCTTATGTATATATGTATGTGTCTTCAGAATTTGTGTCATTACCAGCCTGATGAAGGGGCCAAAGTGTCCCGACAGCTTGCTATGTTTACCATCTTTTCAGTTCACCATTAAAAGGTATCAACCACTGAGGACTCTCAGATTCCAATATTTTTCTATAGAAAAAAGGATGTTTAACATCAAGTCTCAACATAGACATGAGAGTGGGGTCAAGAGCAGTCACAAGTCTCCCTGGTAAGAGAGACAATTGTGACCCTTAGTAGTCAGGCCTGCTGTACTTTACTGGTCACATGCTGACACAGGTACTGTGTTTTCCGGACTATGAGACGCACCCCAAATTTAGAAGAGGGAAAGTGGGGAAAAAAATCTATTTTTAATGTTAAAATAGGTGTCCGTCTTGTAGTCTTATAATTATTGGGGTTATTCCCATCTCCACAAGTGAATATTGTTGGACAGAGCTTTCAAATACACACACTTTTGCAACTTGGTGCTTAATATTTGCGGCAGTTGTTGCGATATTGTTACGTTGCTTTTGTTTACAGCTGGTTTCCTTGGAGACTGACCACCGATGCTATATACACAGTGCTTTCAAGCTCTTTTCTATTGAGCTTGTAAGTACTGTTCAGAATCACTGGAACACGTAGTTACCTCCTAGGCCCACCAACTTAAGAGCAATACTTCCAAGCCAGACAGCAGTAGTCGGTGTCCTAGGCAACAAAATTACATAAAGTGTTAATGTCTCAAGAATAGCTGTGAATTTTAGTAATCAAGAAATTGCAAAAGTGCAATATTTTACAAGCTCCATCCGCCATTCTTCACCTATAAAGATGGGAACTACCATATAACAAGTCATTGCCTAGTGATGATTGGAAATAAGTGTTTCTCAACCGCCAAATGCAAATGAATGTGTTCACTCCTTACAGTCGAAATGTGGGTAAGGCTGGAAACACAAGGTGTGAGAAACATGCGAGATACCCGCACTGGTCTCGCATACCTCACCTGGCATAGCCACCGGCTCTCTGGACAGGAGAGCATCAGCTGCATAGAAACACATGCAGAGAGCAGGCGGTGAGGATAGCACATGCATCTCGCCGAGGTGTCTCTGGTCTTATGGGGAAGAATTGGTACACAAGGCATAATGTTACCCCCTCTAACGTATGGTATGTTTTCTCACAGGCAAAAACATTGAAATGATGACTGCAGTAGTTGTGAATGTCGCAGGATGTCAGAATCCGAAGCTCATCACCCTAAACACAGAGGTGCGAGTCTGCTCAGGCAGAGACTGGCGCCATTGGGGGTCCGGCAAAAGGAACGCAACACAACACGTCAACATCAATCTGAAGGTAACTTCTTCACCCCCGGGAACCTTTTTTGTTTTTCCTCCTCTTCTTCCAAGAGCAGTAACTTTTTAATTTTTCGTCACTATAGACATATGAGGCTTGTTTTTTGCGGGATGAGTTGTACTTTTGAATGACGTCATTCATTTCACCATATAGTGTACAGGAAAGAAATTCCAAGAGTGGGGAGATTTAAAAAAAAAAAAGCAATTACATATTTATTTTTTGTGTTTTTTATTCCCCATGTTCACTATATGGTAACACTAAGGTGTCGGTAGGATGCCCTGGGCTGGTACGAGTCTGTGGATACCAAACATGTATACTTTTACTGGTATCTAATTGATGACATAAAATTCTGAGGTTTTTAATTAAAAAGAATTGTGTTTTTGGCACCATTTTCCACGCCCCGTAGTGTTATCATCTTTCGGCATTCGGGGCTATATGATGGCTTATTTTTTGCGTCTTGAGCTGACGTTTGTAATGATACCATTTCTGGGTGGATGCGATGTTTTGATCAACCGTTATTGCATTTTATTGCAATGTTGCATCGACCAAAAAAAGGTAATTTTGGCGTTTGGACTTTTTTTCCATTCCGCAGTTTACAGATCTGATTAATTGATTTTATCTTTTGATAGGTCGGGCATGTCAGAATGCGGCAATACCAAATATGTGGATTTAATACTTTTATTTTCACGGAGGAGGAAAGGGGGTGTGATTTGAATTTTTATGGGTTTTTTTTCTCCTTATTTTTGAAAACCTTTTTTTACTTTATTTTACTTGGCCCCTAGGAGGCCTCAGCACTGCACAGTCTGATTGCTTCTCCTGTTCACAGTCATGGTGATGCACATCTGTGAACAGGAGAAACAATCACTTTCTGTGGATACAGCTGCTCACCAGGCATCCACAGCAAGTGAGTAATGATAGCTTCCGGCAACGCATCAAGGCGATCCCCGCTGCGGTGCTTTGGATCGAGCTGTCAGTGATTGACAGCGCGATCAAAGGGGTTAAGAGCACTGATCGGATCGCTGATCTCATCGTTGCTGTTCACTGCACGTCTAAGCTCATCACCTGCCGTGTGGGGGATGATGCGAGCTCAACGCGTGAGCTCCCATGAGAGGAAGGGACACGGCCAAGGGTGTACTATTACTCCCTAGGTCATGAAGGGGTTAAGTTATATAAAAGGGGTGATTCGCTTTTGAAATAACCCAGTGCCCTGCCTGCAGTTTCTTTGAAAAAAAAATAAATAAAAATGCTGAGTTCTCCTCACCTTCCACAGGAACGCCCTGACGTCAAAGAAAGACCTGTAGAAGACTATCAGCACCCCGGCTCCTGGTACTCAATAGACCTACACAGCCCGGATGATGAGGAAGAAGGTGAGCTCACCAGTCTGATCTACTCAATTTAAAGATCATTCAAATACACATCAGTATTGTCCATCAGTGTATGCGCCAAAGCCAGGAGTGGAGCCGACACACATGTGTGAGTGAGGCCTTATACAATGTCCTGAAGTGCTTCAGTATCAAGCTTTGTAAGGCCACGTGCACACGCTGAGTATTTGATGAGTTTTTTACCTCAGGATTTGTAGACAAAACCAGGAGTGGAGCAATCAGAGGAAAAGTCTAATGGAAACACCTGCACCACTCCTGTATTTAATTATCCACTCCTGTGTTTGGCTACAAATCCTGAGGTAAAAACCTCATCAAATACTCAGTGTGTGCACGTGGCCTAACAGTCCCAGAGGTGTATCTTGGTGTTCTGGCACCCGGGGCAAGAATTCAGCTTGACCCCCCCTCAAGCGGTCTGAGTAGTCATCATGTGACCAATCATTCATGTGCGATTTGCATACTCACAATCATGAGCTGACGAGCTGTTCTGAAGGGAATGAGTTAGGTGTGTGTTACAGCACTAGCAATCTCAATCATTGTAAATATAGTTCTATAACCTATGTCAAAACTCCACAACAGAGGTCTATGTGAAAATATATTAACAAAGTTTATTAACACAAGTATATTATGCACAAAACACACTCTTAAATATCATTACACATATGATTAAAACCTCCACATGAGGTTGTGGGTTTGCAGCCTATGTGCTGTGGTTCTTATGGACCTCTCAGCAAAGTGCAGATCTGTCAATACATTTGTACATATAATAATGTCTATACCAGAATAACACACTCCACTAATATGATCGCATGAAAGTGGCACCTATACACCATACAGATACTGCAGACAGAGTTCATATGCATATAAGTGGTACATATATAAATAATAACGGTACAGACAGAAAAATATATTCAAGAAATAGCAGCAGTGCACTTCTACCATAATCATGATCAAGCCCAGATAACCAGAGCTATCTCACATACTCCTAAAGAGTGGACCGAACCAGGCACCAGGGGAGCAAAGAGTGGGGCTCATTCCACTCTTATGTGTGTCTTTTTTAATGATTTTTAAGAGTGTGTTTTGTGCATAATATACTTTTGTTAATAAACTTTGTTAATGTATTTTCACATAGACCTCTGAATCCAAGAGCTGAATCCTGGCAGTGAGTATATTACACATTGTTGGGATTGGGCTACAGGACTTAATTTTAAAATTAAAGGGCTTATCGAGGTGTGAGATGAGTCTGTAGTCCTCTGAGTTCTCACAGCTCGTGCACTGCACACTGTCAGGATTCTCTTGTGCCAGTGACAAGATTGGACGGTCACATGAACACAGGTATGTGATTTATACACTTCTGGGCACATTCTGACTTGACGCGTCCGGCGTTGCTCAATTCATTTTCATTGATCAAAGCCTCACCTGCCTAGTCGGCACATTACTGCATGTATGTATATCGCATACTTATGATTTAGTGACCTCCCACCCTCACTGCCGGCACCAGACAATCCTGATAGCGTGGACTGTGCGCTCTGTGAGAATTCAGAAGTCTGCAGTCTCATAGAGTGACACATAGAGTGACACATAGAGTGACACATAGAGTGACACATAGAGTGACTACAAACTCATCACACACTTTGTACAACCCCTTTAATGTTCCTAACAAATAAAAACATAGAGCCCTTAACTTGTCAGATGGCGCAACACTTTATTAACATAGCCATGTATCAAGTAAGCTTACAAGGTATGGATTATTACATGTGTACAGGATCAGAACAATTAACATATCAAAAGAGAAAAAATGGGGTTTATGCACTACGGGAATATAATCGAGGTCATTAGATCAGGTTTTAACCTGAAAATGAGGAGGAGTAAAGCCCTGCAACTATAACAATGGTGCACAATCCAACACAATTCAATATTTAGCGATGTCCATACAAAGAAGAAATGCAGCACTCATCAAGTTGTATAAAAATGATCCTTTAATCATCCATTGTTAAGGACAGGCAGTTGCAAACACGATGTGGGCACACACAGTGTGGATGACAGCTGTTTTGTGTCTGACCGATGCTTCTACTGATCCGTTATGGATGAATAAAGGATTGTTTTTTATGCAACTTGGTGAGTGCTGTCTTTTCTTCTATGTATGGACATCAGAACAATTAGCAGCACAAGAATACATCAGTAGACCCCACCAGAAGTACAGAAACACAGAATCTCAACCGTCATCAGTATAGAAATACATCATTAGAACCACCATAGGTACAGAAATACATCACCAGACCCACCAAAGGTACAGACACACAGCATCTCAACCCTCATCAGTATAGAAATATATCACTAGAAACACCATAGGTACAGAAATACATCACCAGACCCACCAAAGGTACAGAAACACAGCATCTCAACCCTCATCAGTATATAAATATATCACTAGAACCATCATAGGTACAGAAATACATCACCAGACCCACCAAAGGTACAGAAACACAGCATCTTAACCCTTGTCAGTATATAAATATATCACTAGAACCACCATAGGTACAGAAACAGAATCTCAACCCTCATCGGTATAGAAATATATCGCTAGAACCACCATAGGTACAGAAATACATCATCAGACCCACCAAAGGTACAGAAACACAGCATCTCAACCCTTGTCAGTACAGAAATACATCACTAGAACCACCATAGGTACAGAAATGCATCACCAGACCCACCAAAGGTACAGAAACACAGCATCTCAACCCTTGTCAGTACAGAAATACATCACTAGAACCACCATAGGTACAGAAATGCATCACCAGACCCACCAAAGGTACAGAAACACAGAATCTCAGCCCTTGTCAGTATAAAATTATATCACTAGAACCACCATAGGTACAGAAATACATCACCAGACCCACCAAAGGTACAGAAACACATCATCTCAATTCTTGTCAGTACAGAAATACATCACTAGAACCACCATAGGTACAGAAATACATCACCAGACCCACCAAAGGTACAGAAACACAGCATCAAAACTGTCATGAGTACAGGGTGTGACGGGGTCTGCGACACAGCAGGAAGGGACACCCGGCTGATGATCAATCCAAGGAGATTTATTAAACAAGAAAGCTGGAACAACACACATGAGGGTAAATCTGCAGAGTCCGCAATGAGTCCAAACAAAGGAAACAGATCCAGGGCACCTCCCGATAATCCTTGTGCCAGATAAACGAAAGCAATAGTCCTTGCAAGAGTCCAATGGATCCAACGCAATCCCATGGACGACGAGATCTGGCCTCAGCTCAGGTCTTGCTCCGGTCACTTCCACAGTCAACTCACATCTGATCCTAAAACATTAATGTATTGTCTGGGCTCCTGGGATCAGCCCATGTGAAAGGGAGTAGGGGTTCACACCTACTATTGAATGGTTTGGTCCATCAGATGATTCCAGAAACGTATGGCTCCAGTGTGTCTGGTAGTATGTGAATTGGACTAGCCACCTGCTGGGGAAGAATGGCTAATCCTTCACTAGCTGTTGACCAATGCTTAATTACATTACAGTCCATGAAAGCAATTCTTGGGGGAAGGAGACATGTTACATTAAAGCACAATAAATTGCACAGTATACAGCTAATAGAAAATGGAGAAAGGTTACAACACATCAAATGACATAGTATACAGAAATACAGGACAGGAAAAGTATACACCATTACACAGGGATATATCAGAACCACCATAGGTGTAGAAATACATCACCAGAAACACTAGAGGTACAGCAATATATCTGTATAACCACCAGCAGCACAGAAATGCATAACTAGAACCCACATCAGTACAGAAACAAAAGCATCACAACCCACATCAGAAACAAAATTCATCATCAGAACCCCCATAAGTACTTGGCAAACCAATTGTAATGTCAGGTCAGGCCCATACACATTTGTATCACATGAACCTACAACTCCTACTACATTCTTAACAATGGTTGTTAGCAGTCATCATCAGACCATACAGTAACCACGGGACTGTTGAGAAATAGTCAGTCTCACAAATAATTTACAGGAGCATCTCAATGAAATTAGAATATCATCGAAAAGTGACTTTATTTCAGTAATTCAATACATAAAGTGAAACACATCTATTATATAGAGTCATTACAATTACACGCAGAGAGATCTATTTCATGTGTTTATTTCTGTTAATGTTGATGATTATAGCTTACAGCCAATGAAAACCCAAAGGTCGTTATCTTAGAAAATTAAAGTAGGGAGGATGAAGGGTCTGAGAGATAAAATATGACCTAAAGAGGTATCAGAGGCTTCACCTTGTGTGGTTGTGAGAGTCACAACCACTATAAAAGCAGATCACGGCTGCTGCAGTCCCCAGCATCGTGCATCTAGAGTAGGGGGGGATGAAGGGTTAAAAACTGCACTGCTGTATTCCACGATACATCAAAGGGTAAATATAATATTGATTTATTAGTCAACATGTTTCAGGGCTCTCTGGCCCCTTCCTCAGGACAAATCAATATCCTATTGCCATGTTTCAGCGAGTCCTGAAACACGTTGACTAATAAATCAATATTATATTCACCCTTTGATGTCTGGTGGAATCTGGCAGCGCGGTGTTTAACCCTTTATCCTTCCTACCTTTGGGTTTTCTTTGGCTGTAATCCATAATCATCAACATCTACATAAATAAACACATGAAATAGATCCCTCTGTGTGTAATGACTCTATAGAATATATATATTTCTCTTTATGCATTGAATTACTGAAATAAAGTAACTTTTTGATGATATTCTCATTCATTGAGATGCTCCTGTAAATTATTATTTGTGATACTGACTAATTCTAATTCATTGAGATGCACCTGTAGGGTTTAGTGACTTTCCAGTTTCACCGCCAACACCAGAGAATCCTGACAGCGTGCAGTGTGCACACTGTGAAAATTCAGAAGTCTGCTGTCCCAGAGTTACACATAAGGCCCAGTTACACACACAGATAATTGTGCAGAGATTGTCCGCAGATCTCTGGTTGCAGTGAAATCATGGAAAAATTGTTACATTTGTACACAGCAACAAAATGGAACAATGTGTCCATGATTTCACTGTGAACAATCTCTGCACAATTATCTGTGTTTGTAACTGGGCCTATAGAGTGACTCCAAACTCATCACAAATTTGGGACAATCCCTTTAAAGGGGAACTCCAGTGAAAGGCAACTTTTTAATACAGTCCCTGCCCTCCTAGATGATGAAGCAGAGCTGTACACTGCAGTTCTAGGATCTATAGATCTCTTATTAATCGATAAAATCATACCTGCTCCTTTGCTCTGCCCCCTAGACCTGCAGTGTACGGCTCTGCTTCATCATGTAGGAGCTGGAGGGCAGGGACTGTACTAAAAAGCTTCCTCTCACGGGAGTTCCCCTTTAATGCTGATCCTAACAAAATAAAAACATAGAACCCTTAACTTGTCAGATGGTTTAACACTTTATTAACATAGGCATGTATGAAGTAATCTTACAAGGTATGGATTGTTACATCTGGGTTCTATGTTTTTATTTTGTTAGGATTAGCATTAAAGGGGAACTCCAGTGAGAGGAAACTTTTTAGTACAGTCCCTGCCCTCCTACATGATGAAGCAGAGCTGTACACTGCAGTTCTAGGATCTATAGATCTCTTCTAAATCAATAAAATCATACCTGCTCCTGTGCTCTAGACCCCACCTCAGGGAACCCAGAATCTACAGCCTGGCAGCTTCATGTAAGAGCAAAAAGCAGAAAATGTGTCAGGGGCGTGGAACGAGGTGTGTCAGGGGCATGGCACGAGGTGTGTCAGGGGTGTGGCACGAGGTGTGTCAGGGGCGTGGCACGAGGTGTGTCAGGGGCGTGGAACGAGGTGTGTCAGGGGCGTGGAACGATGTGTGTCAGGGGCGTGGCTCAAGGTGTGTCAGGGGCATGGCTCGAGGTGTGTCAGGGGCGTGGCTCGAGGTGTGTCAGGGGCGTGGCTCGAGGTGGGTCAAGGGCGTGGATGCTGGAGCTGCAGGATCACCCTGCATTCACACCCCTTCACAATTCTGTTTAGTGAGGGGGTGTAGCTGGGGGCATGCAGAGATTTAGGCTCCCTGAGGTGGGGGCCAGACCAAAGGAGCAGGTATGATTTTATCAACTTATAAGAGATCTACAGATCCTAAACTGCAGTGTACTAAAGAGTTTTCCCTCGCTGGAGTTCCCCTTTAATGCTGATCCTAACAAAATAAAAACATAGAACTCTTAAGTTGTCAGATGGTGCAACACTTTATTAACATGGGCATGTATGAAGTAATCTTACAAGGTATGGATTGTTACATGTGTACAGGATCAGAACAATGAACATATCAAAGGAGAGAGAATGGGGTTTATACACCAAGTTAATTAGGATGTACACTGGAGCTAGCTATAAAATTAGGGTAAATTGCTGCTGTGAGGCCTAGGTGGTACCGCGTATAATCCACCTATTTGTGTCATTAACAAGTATAGTCAAGGATTGGGTACAGGCCTAGCGCTAACTTGGGAACTGCTGGAGTTAGTGGTAGCTCAGGATTGATGGGGGTCTTAAACCCCCTTATTTGTGTGTCAATGATTGTAGCCCTAAACTTGGTATAACCCATATATGGGATGTTTATTAAGGCAAAATATATATAAAAGATATATAAGATAAAATCAAATTTAGAAGTATCTAGACTATAGTACATTGAGTCTAGCTAATTCATATAGGTTAAAATTGTTTTTCTTAAAACCAATAAAATATAAATAGTCTGTAACCCCAGTTATTTGAGGAGATGTTCTCCTATAGTGCGGAAATACATTGTGATGTTACGATGCTGGTCTTCTATTCACACGTTCTGGTTTGTTCTTGGTTTTTGCCAGCAGATTAGGAAACTAAACAAAAGAAAGAACCTAATGAGTGTCCTCTGTTATTTTTGAAGCTTGGCTGTATTTAAACCTTGTAGATCATCTTACCTCTTAAGGGGTGATCCCAGGTATAAGTGGTAAGATGTCAGATGTAATTATGTCCTAATTGATTGATCCCTTGTTGCTAAAAATCCTAGAAAATAAAGTAATTATGTGAGCGTATTCGTGAGTGATCTTGCTGAATAAGTATTACTCGTGGTTAATATGCGCCACTATTGGATATATACCTACAAGTGGTTCTTGTATACCGTCCTGTGGCATTTTTTTGTGATACTTGTTATCACTGGATATGGGAGGATGCACCCTCGAAATGTTTTTGGGTTAGGTAAAGGTGGTCTTCCTAAACCAGATGAAGTGGTTGTATTATTGGTTGTAGTACGACAGATATTGACCTTTTTGTATACTAGAGGTTAAATAGGGCCATGTCGTCACAGGGACCTTACCGTGTATGCGTGTTGTTCTGATTCTCGGGTGTAGATAGTGTATTATCGTGGTGGGTTCCTCTGGTGGTTTTCTTTGCAGGTGTGAGGTCGTTCTTGTGTGTTACTCCTAGGCTCGGTGGTTGTCTTTGGTCTTTGTGGGTCTGATAACGTTAAGATTGATACATAAGTATTTAGTGTAAGACCACATGAAGTGTATCAGATGTGTGAGTTACCTAGTCCCTTATTACCTGAAGACCTCTTAGGGTACCTTTACACGTGGCAATTTTTCTAGGAATTCCACTAGCAACTTACTGGTTGCAGTGAAATCATGGAGACATTGTTCTATTTTGTTGCTGTGTACAAATGGAACAATGTGTCCATAATTTCACTGCAACCAGTAAGTTGCTAGTGAAATTCCTAGAAAAGTTGCCGCGTGTAAAAGTACCCTTAGTGAGTCTGTCCTATAGTTGGTGCGGAGCCGTGTAATATTCAGAGATTTCCTCCACTGGTCGTTCTTATAACTGTTGTTGCTGTAAAGAAAATCATTTGCTGTTGTGATTGGTATTGAAAAGTAATTATTTACCTAAGCCGAGCTATTGGGTTAAACTATTAAATTAAAATGTTACTGTTGGTTTGGGATTTTTTCTACAGTTTGTGCTTGAACTCCAAGTTGTCACTGATTGTTCATCTGGGGGATCATTAAAGGTACCTTTACACGCCGCTACCGAAAGGTAGAAACCACCGGGTGTCGCACGTGCACGCGCGCGTTTCAACGGTTCCTAATGGTACCTGATTCCGCAATTACACGCCGCCACAAGGTGCTCCACAGAAGGTATTTTCGGTCCCTGGAAGTACCGACGGGTGCCGCAGGTTGCCTTCTGTGGAGCACCTTCCCTGATTTACACGCCGCTACCACAAGGGAATATGGGCGTACATATTGTTTGCTGTAACTACATAGGCGTGCCAGAGTTGTGTATTATGCGCCGCTCGTACGGTGAGTGGACAAAGCAATAACATCATGATTGGCCAGCCAGCGCAGGGAGGCTGCCTAATACATGACGCTATAGCAAATGTGTATTGTGACTGGTCAGCTCTTTAAATATGCCGCCCTGTGCAGGGACAGCCAATGGGTACACAGTACTCCCCACCAATGATAGCTGATGGGGCGTGGTATACATGACGCTGTAGCATGCCCCAGGTAACTCAAATACCGTACCTGTGCCCCGATTACACGCCGCCACCATAGGGGTTATACCTGCTTGTTTTTCAGCACGGCTGAAAGACAGGTGTCCAAAGAGACAGGGAGGTACAACCTGAATTACACGCCGCCACTTCGCGGTGTTTTGAAGGTAAAAGGTACACCCGGTGGTTTCTAACTTTCGATAGCGGCGTGTAAAGGTACCATAATTGTTTAACAATGAGTAGTTCATGAAATGGTGCACTTTGTATGTATGTGGGTAATTTTTCTATCCCAAGGTGTATGTGTGTTTATCCTTTTCATATGTCACTATTGTATGCTGTTGCAGGTGGTATACTGGCACTGTTGTACCCACACTGTGCTCAATCTATCGCCTTGTGACTGTAAAGTAGTTTAGTTGTCAGCATGCTGCTGTAAGTAGTGTTCAGTTGGTGTAGTGGCACTGTCGTGTCCTGAGGTGTGCTCAGTCTAACACCTTGATTCGGGCCATAAATAGCACATTGCCTGTTATCCTGTAGTTAGTCTGGCTTCTGCGTCACGTAACGTCTGCGTCAGAGTCACATGACCGGGTGGGCGGGAGAGGAGATGTCGGCCGGTCAGGAGAGCGGGGAGCCGTCAGGATTGGACAGATGGGCGGGCACATAGGCAGCCTGTACGAAGGCTACGGCCTTCTTCATCAGGGCACCTGACAGGAGGTGCTTAGGGCCCGTATTAAATCGGGGATGGTGTAAGCTGATTGGCTACAATTAAGTGATGTAATGTGGCCACGTCATATGTCTCTTTGGGTGGATTCTGAGGTAGTGCTATGCCCTTAATAAAAATGCTCTGCTCCTTGGCTTTATTGTTCTGTAATTTCTTAACACTTCTTATGTTTTTTTATTCCTTAGGTCATGGTGCACCCAATGAGAGAAATGTGGCAACTCTGGGAGAATGGTAAGAGAACATCTATGTGATATTGAATTCTCCTCTTAAAGGGCTTTTCTGATCTAAATTGATTCTGCAGTTACTCTGTGTGTCACTCTATGTGTCTGCAGACTTATCAATCCTTCCAGAATACGCACTGTACACTGCGAGGATTCACTGGTTTCTAAGTCGAGAACGGACTGCAATTATGCCGTATGCATGTTCTTGGCCAGAACCCCAACAAGTGGGCGTGGCCTCACTTGATTCAAGTGCATGGAGTGGGAGTGTCTGACTAGTGGGTGTTGCCTCACTTGATTCAAGTGCATGGAGTGGGAGTGTCTGACTAGTGGGTGTTGCCTCACTTGATTCAAGTGCATGGAGTGGGAGTGTCTGACTAGTGGGTGTTGCCTCACTCAATTCAAGTGCATGGAGTGGGAGGGTCTGACTAGTGGGAGCTGCCGTCTAGTGGGCGCAGCCTTGCTCCATACACTTGTATTAACTGAGGCCACATCCACTAGTTGGGTTCTGGCTGGGAACATGTATATTACATAATTGAGGTCCATTCTTGCTTTAGAAGCCAGTGAATCCTCGCATTGCACAGTGCGGACGCTGGGATGATTGTTAGGTCTGCAGACACAGAGTGACTACAGAGTTATCAGTTTAGACCGGACAACCCCTCTAATTTTTTATACTGTAGTCTTCATTATTGATTGTAGTACTGACCATGACACTTCAAAGGAAACCCATCATGACAAATTTCCTACAGGTGTATAGACCCCAGAAGTAGTGTAAAAATGTCACCTGTTTTGCAGTAATCCGATATAACAGCATTGAGAAATCAAGCTTTGACGCCACAGTAAATCAGCCTGGCAGAGTATTGTGGGCGGTCGGTGCTCTGAGGTTCTCCACACTTTACTTATGATCTTCCAGGCTAATTTTCATGTGTTTTCATAGCTTGATTTCATATCGCTGGTACATTGGATTACTACACAATGGATGACATATTTAATTGCTTTTCTAGGACCTATACACTATACAGCCTTAAAGGGAACCTGACCTCGAAAAGCCTTACTACAGCCTTACTACAGGTATAAAAACAACTTTTCTAAACCTTCCAAAAGCGCTTTTATACACATAAAGGGAAGGCTAGAAATGTGTTACCATGCTGCAGGGACAGGTTAAAAGAGGCTGGGGGATCATTTTTCGAGCTCAGGTTCCCTTTAACATTTTTCTGTTGTTTAAATCATCCCTTTACTACTATGTCCTGATATCTCTGGTCATTTATGTCCTTCCACTGGCGGACACACACAGAAAAGGGCCCCTGTACCAAAAACAGTAAATGGGCCATTTTCAGTCCAATAATTGATTAAAATGCACGGTTTCGCCTATTTTGGATGTAGAAATGGGCCCCCTTACCTCTTGGACTCCTGTGCGGCTGCAGCACTGATATGTCCGCCCCCCCCCCCGTGTCCTTCCACTGACTTGTTCATAGATGTGCACATTACTATAAATGATGGTGTCCTAATCTGATAGAAAGCTGCTCCATTACCCGCCTCCAGTGTGTCATCTAACCTGGACTAATGGTGCCAATGTGTGGACGGAGCCAGAGTGTGTGTGGGCGGAGCGAGCCAGAGTGTGTGTGTGTGAGTGGGCGGACGAAGCCAGAGTGTGTGAGTGGGCGGGCGGAGCCAGAGTGTGTGAGTGGGCGGGCGGAGCCAGAGTGTGTGAGTGGGCGGGCGGAGCCAGAGTGTGTGAGTGGGCGGGCGGAGCCAGAGTGTGTGAGTGGGCGGGCGGAGCCAGAGTGTGTGAGTGGGCGGGCGGAGCCAGAGTGTGTGAGTGGGTGGGCGGAGCCAGAGTGTGTGAGTGGGCGGGCGGAGCCAGAGTGTGTGAGTGGGCGGGCGGAGCCAGAGTGTGTACAGTGCCAATGTGTGGATGGCTTGCAGCCAGGGGCGTAACTACAACAGGTGCAGGGGTTGCAATCGCACCCGGGCCCTGGAGCCTAGGGGGCCCCAAAAGTCCCTTTGACCTATAGAAAAAGATGAATGCTATTAAAGATTTGCAATAATTGGGGGCCCCATTGGAGCTTTTGCATCGGGGCCCATGAGCTTCAAGTTACACCACTGCATGCAGCCCATCGACTCCCTGCAATCACGTCTCTTAGGGTGTGATCCCAGCAGAGCTTGCTCCAGGTATATGACATCAGGACTGCAGGGAATGCTATATTTTTTGTTCACATAATATTTTTCAACTTTTTTTTTTTGTTGTTCTGATATCATTTTATTTTTTTCAGGAATTACGAGGATCAAAAGTACATCTGTGACAAGATGATGAAAGACCTGCCAAAGGTATTAAGGGGAGAAGTGTGGCAGCTACTAGCTGGATGTCACAATAATGATGACCACATACTACTATAGCATTGATTAAAGGGATTTTGTATCTATGAGTGCACCATGATTTGGGGCTGTGACCCTGCTCCTAGCAATGTGTCCTTTGTTGGTCTGTCTGAGTGTATGTGTGTGTGAGTATGTGTGTGTGTGTGAATATTTCTGAGTGAGTGTGTATATGTGTGTATATGTGTGTGTGTGTATTAATGTGAGTGTATGTGTGAGTGTGTATGACGCGCACCCAGGGCTCGGTTACTCAGCTCTCAGGCTCGGGTTCAGTCTGTCCGGGATGTCACGGGTGGCCTGCCCGAAGCCGTCGCCCTGGGCGTCAACTAAAATGGAGGTGGTGGTTGACTATTTACAGGGGATTATGTACAGAGTTTTTGTTGTGACGCCACCTGCAGTGTCTGGTGATGCTCACCAGCGCCGCCACAGCCCTCCGGTGGTCGATGGTATTGCGGCTTGGATGGATTAGTCCCCCGCAGGCGGGACTGGACTGCCGGGGCAGCGATGCTGTAAGAAAAGTTTATAAAGGAAAGGATGCACTTCACCGGGTAACTTTACTGAAACTTCTCCAAAGTCATACAGTTCAGCAGTGCAAAAATGGTATAGTGGCAAATGCTACGGATGCTGCAAGCAGAATGTCTGGCTGATAGATGGATCCCTCCTTATGTACCTTTCTTGTTCCTTTCTTTCCTTGCCTCCCAGTGGCGGTGAAGTCTGACTCTTAAAGATGATCTGACCTGCTGCTGTTTTTCCTAGTCTCCTCTCCCTTGTACCCGTCAGGTGAACCTTTCACTTGTCGTTCTCAGGATCCAACTGCAGGACTGATTTCCCTCTTGTGGGCTCTTTGGGAGTCGGGGCCGTATCTATAATATCCCCGATCTTCGGATCTCTGTGAGCCGTATAGGAACTCACAGTTGCGGGCTCTGGTACCCGTTTGCTTCCTTTGGGGCAAACCTTCAGGTTACTCGCTTCCCCTCTTACAGTGAGCTTGCAATATAAGCTGCCTTTTCTCTTTCTTTCTCTTCTCTGGGATCTGTGCTTTCGGGGTTCCTCAGCCGAGCGGACCCCTACTTTTTCCTTTGCTTCTCGACTCACTGGACTCTCCTGGACTCCTTCCTCCCCGAGTTCTAACTCTGCTACTCTCCAACTGAGCTGCTGGTTCCCCCTAGAGGCCACTATATTCCCTCCCGGGGTCCCTCCCACCTACTACTCCATTGTGTGGGTGTTAACTCTAGGGTTCCATCTAGTGGCCATAGTTCCACTTTCAGTGGAGTGACTACACCGCTTTTCTTGGTGCAGTACCCCTTTTGTGGCACCTACATGGTGGGGCACCACATGTATGTGTGTGTGTATGTATGAGTGTGAGTGTATATGTGAGTATGTGTGAGTGTGTATATGTGTGTGTATGCACGAGTGTGTATATGTGAGTGTGTGTATATTTTAATGCGAGTGTGTATATGTGTGTGTGTGTGAATGTGTATGTGTGAGTGTATTCCCACGAGTCTGGGCAGCTCATCGCCGGCGGTTGGTGCTGGCGGCCGCCTGGTGCCACCTAATGCCGGGTGCTGGCAGCTGCCACCTGGTGCTGGCGGCTGCCGGGTGCTAGTGGCCGCTGGTTGCTGGCGGCTGCCAGGTGCCGCCTTATGCCGGGTGCTGGCAGCTGCCGGCTGCCGCCTGGTGCTGGCAACTGCCGGGTGCTAGCGGCCACTGGGTGCTGGCGGCTGCCGCTTAATGCTGGGTGCCACCTGGTGCCGCCTCACAGGCGCTGCCAGGTGTCGCCTAATGCCGGGTGCTGGCGGCTGCCGGCGGTGCTGGCAGCTACTGGGTGCCACCTGGTGCCCCCTCCTGGGTGCTGGCGGCTGCCGCCTTATGATGGCAGCTGTTGGATGCTGGCAGCTGCCGCCTTGTGCCGGCTGCTGGGTGCAGGCTGGTGCTGCGTGCTGGCTGGTAACGAGTGCTGGCTAGTAACGCGTGCCGGGTGCTGGCTGGTGCCGGCAAGTGGGAGTCCGGGAGCCACAGAGGAAGAAGCTGCCAGGATGAGAAGCGTGGAGTCAGGTAAATTGCCATTACAGCTGAAGATAGCAAGCGGGGGGGGGGGGGGGGGGGAGTGACCACTGAAATTGCCTAGGGCGGCAGAAACTACAATTATGGCCCTATGTACAGTCATTTGAAAAAATTTGGGCACCCCTCATAATCTTACTCATTTTTTTTGTTTAAAATTGGGTTTTTGCAACAGCTATTTCAGAGTGATATATGTAATAACTGATGGACACAGTAATATTCCAGGATTGAAATGAGGTTTATTGTACTAACCAAAAATGTGAAATATGCATTATTTCAAAAATTGACAGGTGCCAAAGTATGGGCACCCTTCTGATTTTCATGATTTGAATACTCCTAACTACTTTTTACTGACTTACTGAAGGACTAAATTGGTTTGGTAATAACCTCATTGAGCTTTGTACTTCATAGCCCGGTGAATCCAATCATGAGAAAAGCTATTTCAGGTGTCCACTTGCAAGTTGTTCTCCTAGTTGCATCTTCTCTGAGGAGTGGCATCATGGGCTCCTCAAAACAGCTCTCAAATGATCTGAAAAAAAAGATTGTTCAACATAGTTGTTCAGGGGAAGGATACAAAAAGGTGTCTCAGAGCTTTAACCTGTCAGTTTCCACTGTGAGGAACATAGTAAGGAAATGGAAGACCACAGGGACAGTTCTTGTAAAGGCCAGAAGTGGCAGGCCAACAAAAATATCAGAAAGGCAGAGAAGAAGAATGGTGAGAACAGTCAAGAACAATCCACAGATCACCTCCAAAGACCTGCAGCATCATCTTGCTGCAGATGATGTCACTGTGCATCGGTCAACAATACAGAGCACACTGCACAAGGAGAAGCTGTATGGGAGAGTGATGCGAAAGAAGCCGTTTCTGCATGCACGCCACAAACAGAGTCGCCTGAGTTATGCAAAAGCACATTTGGACAAGCCAGATTCATTTTGGAAGAAGGTCCTGTGGACTGACGAAACAAAGATTGAGTTGTTTGGTCATACAACAAGGCGTTATGCATGGCACCACAAAAACACAGCATTCCAAGAAAAACACTTGCTACCCACTGTCAAATTTGGGTGAGGGTCCATCATGCTTTGGGGCTGTGTGGCCAATGACGACACCGGGAATCTTGTTAAAGTTGAGGGTCACATGGATTCCACTCAGTATCAGCAGATTCTTGAGAATAATGTTCAAGAATCAGTGTCAAAGTTGAAGTTACGCCGGGGATGGATCTTTCAGCAAGACAATGATCCAAAACACCGCTCCAAATCTACTCAGGCATTCATGCAGAGGAACAATTACAATGTTCTGGAATGGCCATCCCAGTCCCCAGACCTGAATATCATTGAGCATCTGTGGGATGTTGTGAAGCGGGCTGTCCATGCTCGGCGACCATCAAACTTAACTGAACTGGAATTGTTTTGTAAAGAGGAATGGTCAAAAATCCCTTCATCCAGGATCCAGGAACTCATTAACAGCTACAGGAAGCCACTAGAGGCAAAAGGTGGATCTGCTAAATATTAATATCACTTTTCTGTTGAGGTGCCCATACTTTTGCACCTGGCAATTTTTGAAATAATGCATGTTTCACATTTTTGGTTAGTACAATAAACCTCATTTCAATCCTGAGATATTACTGTGTCCATCAGTTATTACATATATCACACTGAGATATTACTGTGTCCATCAGTTATTACATATATCACACTGAAATATTACTGTGTCCATCAGTTATTACATATATCACACTGAAATATTACTGTGTCCATCAGTTATTACATATATTACACTGAAATATTACTGTGTCCATCAGTTATTACATATATCACACTGAGATATTACTGTGTCCATCAGTTATTACATATATCACACTGAAATATTACTGTGTCCATCAGTTATTACATAGATCACACTGAAATATTACTGTGTCCATCAGTTATTACATAGATCACACTGAAATATTACTGTGTCCATCAGTTATTACATATATCACACTGAGATATTACTGTGTCCATCAGTTATTACATATATCACACTGAAATATTACTGTGTCCATCAGTTACTACATATCACACTGATGTGTCAGGTGACCGACTCTGACATCACCACAGGTCCTTTGCCCAGCAGAAGACACTGTCACAGTCCTGCAGTCGCCGCAATGTAAAGTATACTCAGAGAGGATTTTTTTATTTTATTTACATTCCGGAGGGGAGAGCACAGGGGGGAGGACGAGGGGGGAGGACGAGGGGGGAGGACAGGGGAAAGCATAATGAAGAGAGAGAGCAGAGATAGAGGAGGGACAGACAGGGACAGATGGAGAAGAAGCAGGGACAGACAGGGAGAAGAGGATCCACACGGATCCTGCACAGGCACGGATCGGATGGCTATTTGCCATCCGAGTGCAGGGATCCGTGTGGATCTGTGCCTGTCCGTGGGATCCTCCTTTCAACACGGATCCCACGGACAGGCACAAAATCGTGATGTGAACTTAGCCTAAAGGTACCGTCACACGCGGCAATTTTGCAAGCAATTTCACTGGCAATTTGCTGGTTGCAGTGAAATCATGGACACATTGTTCTGTTTTGTTGCTGTGTAGAAATAGAACAATGTGTCCATGATTTCACTGCAACCAGCAAATTGCCAGTGAAATTGCTTGCAAAATTGCCGCGTGTGGCGGTACCTTAAGTGTGTGAGTGTGTATGTGTTTGTGTGAATATGTCTGAGGATGTGTGTATGTGTGTGTGTGAGTGGAGTGTGTGAGTGTGTGAGTGTGTGAGTGTGTGAGTGTGTGAGTGTGCGAGTGTGTGTGTGTGTGTGTGTGTGTGTGTGTGTGTGTGTGTTTTGTGTGTGTGTTGAGCGAGGGAACAAAAAGAACAGAGACCAGGTTGTGGGGACATCTCTACAAAAAGGCCTTGGGGTGGGGGACATTACTACAAGATGACAAGGGAGAGAACATTAGTAAAAGATGGGGACATTACTACAAAATGAGAACCAGGATGGGAGACATTAATATAGGATGGAGACCAGGATGGGGCGTTCCTACACATATGGACCAGGGAGGAACATTACTACAACATGGAGACCATGGCGGGGGCATTACTACAAGATGAGGACCAGGATAGGGACATTACTACAAGATGGGGATCTTACTACAAGAAGGGGATCAGGATGGGGACATTACAACATGATGAGGACCAGGATGGGAGTCATTATTATAGGATGGGAACCAGGATGGAGACATTACTACAAGAGGAGGACCAGGATGGGGACATTACTACAAGATGGGGTTTATTACTACAAGAAGGGGATCAGGATGGGGACATTACAACATGTTGAGGACCAGGATGGGAGTCATTATTATAGGATGGGAACCAGGATGGAGACATTACTACAAGAGGAGGACCAGGATGGGGACATTACTACAAGATGGGGTTTATTACTACAAGAAGGGGATCAGGATGGGGACATTACAACATGATGAGGATCAGGATGGGAGTCATTATTATAGGATAGGGACCAGGATGGGGCATTACTACACATACGGATCAGGGAGGAACATTACTTCAAGAAGGGGACATTAGTACCAGACGGGAACATTAATATACAATGGGGACATTACTGGAAGAAGGGGGATCAGGATGGGGACATTACTACAAGAAGGCGACCAGGATGGGGACATTACTACAAGAAGAGGACCAGGATGGGGGTCATTAATTTAGGATGAGAACCAGGATGGGGACATTAGTACACGTAGGGACCAGGGAGGAACATTACTTCAAGAAGGGGACCAGGAAGGGGACATTAATATACAATGGGGACATTACTAAAAGAAGGGGATCAGGATGGGGACATTACTACAAGAAGATCAGGATTTGTACTTTAGTAGATTGAGCAAAAAATTCTGGTATTGCTAAAATGTCACTTAGTCCTACAAGAAATGCGGCCCCCCGATATCAATTTTTTTCTACGTGCGGGCCACCAACCCAACAGAGTTTGAGACCCCTGGTTTAAACCAAACCCACCACGATCAGGTTTGGCCCAGTGAGTAGGTGTTATTAAAGGAGTTGTAAACCGCTGTAGACTCCTGTTGGTGGTTTGTTCCCCTATGTTCAAAAGGATTAGGTATTAACATTAATCAGGATCCTTCTTCCAGACTTGATCTATCAGGAAACAATCTAGTTGCCATCACACACCTTATCCCGCCCGTCCTGATGGAACTGTGCATGGTCGGTCCCCTGATCACTTAGGTCCTATCAGATTTCTAGATCCGCCGAGCCCAGTGATTGGCTGCAGGGGTCAGGTCTCCTGTAGTCCTGATGTCACCTCTGCAGCATGTAAATAATGCGAGCAGCAGCGGAGAGGCAGCGCTGGAGCAAAGCTTGCTATGATACAAAGGTCTGTTGGTTACTTTAAACAAGATAAAGCTGAGAAGCTTTTAATAAAAGTTATTAGCACAAATCCATTTCAGCACCTTAATGTCTCCACATTTGTGGTGGTCGGAGATCCTAAACCTTTTCAATGTTCTTTCTGACACATCCAAGGATTGTTTTCACTTTTCTCACTCATTTAATGATAGAGGACTAAAATCTGGTGACGCAGAGGCATTTTTTTCTTTTATATTTTGTGTGGGTATGATTGTTAATAATATCTACATGAGACCATGACAGTAGAATTTCTGGGTGACTTGCAGTGTGCCCAGTGCTCCAATCATCCGATCTCTGTTTGCTCCTTGTGGGTCCTCGACGTGCAAAGCTTAAAGTGAACCTGTCACCTGTTTTTGGGGTTATAAACTGTGCCACCACCTTCAACATACTGTAATTGGGGTTCCTGTAACCCCTTTATATCCCCAGGCGCCCCCCTCCTATCTCAACTTTTATTGTGTCCCGTGCTGAATGTAAATGAATTCTTAAGGGTCTGATGGGGGGCGGCACACTTCAATCCGAGCCGCCCCGCTGTCTGGAAAACCCGCCCTGCTCCATTGAAAAAGCTGCCCCTTTCTGTGTATGTATGTGAATGACATACAACACCATTCACAGCTTTCGCGCATGCGCAGTGGTACGGGTCACTGTGCCCTATTGAAGCTGCATTGCCCAAAGTCTAGCGAGATTTAAGAAGTCTTGCACCTGTGCAGTGTTATCTTGCGAGACTTAGGGCATTGCAGCTTCAATAGAGCAGAGTGACCCACGCCACTGCGCAGCTGCGAGAGCTGTGACTGACATTGTAGCTCATTAACATACACAGAAGGGGCGGCATTTTCAATGGAGCAGGGCAGCTTTTCTAGGCAGCGGGGCAGCTGAAGTGTGCCGCCCCCCATCAGACCCTTAAGAACTCATTTACACACTGCGCGGGACACATTAAAATTTGATATCTGAGGTATGCAGGGGCAAGCCTAGGGACATAAAGGGGTTACAGGAACCCCAATTACATCATGTTAAAGGTGGTAGACACATGCCCAAAACAGGTGACACGTGCACTTTAAATGTTGAAACAAATAAAGTTGGTCAATGAAAGACATGGAACATTTCAGCAGCCAATAGTTGCCCATTTTTTGGGTAGATTCATGACATTAGGCATGCATATTTAAGGAAATCTGAGAATAGGATAACCCTACTAAGCTGTCTATATGGGCATGTAGGTCATAGAAAGTTTCATAAAATTATTTCATGATTTTTGTGGTCTTATTTCAGAGAAATCCATGTTTCCTAATATGTAAGTGAGTTGTTAAGATCTATGAGGGGGCCCATAGAAGCGGTAAGGGGCATGGCCCATAGGAGACTGGGGCCCACCTCCTCACCTCTCCTTTGCCCCTTCTCCTGTCAATCTCCTTGGGCCCCTCACAGCAGTCAGAGCAATCATGCCCTGATGGCAGCCCTGTCATAACCACCCCAGGAGCAGAAGGTGAGTCAGCAGAACTAAACCCAGAACAACATGCAGAGGAGATATTGACATATGTCACCTGGAGCTCCACCGCATTGCTCACTTTGGGCCTTATCTGCAATGACATGCGGATCCAATCCTGGACTCCGATACCAGATGAGGACTGGAGGAGCTCACAGTAGTCAAGACGTGACCCTTACCCCAATATCCAGGACCACTTGCCACAGTGCAGAGGATCTGGCTGCATACCAGGCTGGATTCCACCTACAGTCGGTGTCGCAGATACTGGATCCCTTTCCCCAACATCACCAAGACCAGGACCATGATGAAGAGGCCGAGGAGGAATTCATTAGAAGGCACTATTTCCCAGCCGTGTGGATCACCACCTCCAGAGGCATTCAACCGGGACAACTTGGCTTATCCAGATGATTTAGCCAGATTCATGATCTGTGACTTTTATCAAATGTCTTTTTTTTTTTTGGGTGGGGGAGGGGGTGTCATGCACCTCACTCCAGTGCCAGCCCTTGTTCAAGGTTCCTACAGGAGTCTTCAATCTGGGGCACTTTAGAGCATCTATGGTTTTGTGCCAAATTCAAGATCCACGAAGGATTTAGAATGAAATACGTCAGACATTAATACAAGAAGAGAAATAATTAGTGACTTAATACTTCTTAGATGATGACCGGGTGCACAGTGTTAGATACTCACCTTGAAGATCTGCATTTCCTATAAATAAGTGTCAGCACTCCTCACACTGCAGAGTGTGAAATGAATGTGCCATCATGGTGGAGGCCAAGTGGGCACACGTTTCTGGCCTTATTCCGATAAATGCCAACTGGCTTATTGCTACATTCTGCATTTACTCCAGGAGCTTGGCTGGAAGTGTTCACACAAATGTAATGAGAACTTGGCCTAATGATGTCAGTCTGGGACCAGGACAGGGGAGATTTGATCTTCTGTGGGTTTTATGAAAAGGAGACTGGGTGGACCAGTATTTCCCCACCAGTGCCAGTCTCCAGGCCAGTGATTGTATTCCCCAGATACAGATATGAACAAATGATGACATAGAAATTCATAGAATTTCTGAAAAACATCACTGCTGTTAGATTCCTTTTACGCTTAAAGGGGTTGTCCACTACTTCAATAACCCTTTCTAATTCCCCATGTTTGACCCATTGAAATAAAAAATCTTATACTCCCCTCGGCTGTCAGCGCTGTTCCTGGGGATCATTTGGGGTTGTTACATCACGCGAGTCCAGCGCCCAATCACCGCCGGCTCCACTGTCCTCGCCTTCAAACAAATGCTTAATCATCATGAAGTGAGCGGCAGCCGCAGCTCTCGCTTCATATTGAATATAAGTCTGAAGGCAAGGACAGCGGTGCCGGCGGTGATCCGGCATTGGACTCACGTGATGTAACAACCTCAAGGGAGTCCCGGGAACGTGTGCGGCGACACCGCTGGAACAGCACCGACACTGCATTGTCCAAGCAGTGTTCAACCTCTTATAAGTCTCTGCTTCTAGATATTTCATTTATTCGTTGTTTGTTCGTAGTTACAGACAAATGATTTGATAAATCTTTGATGCGTTCTAGAAGAGAGACAGTAACTCCGGGGATCTCATTGTAACACACTGTCAGCTATGACCGAAGGCGCAGATTGGCAAGCTGAAATATTCACAAGGCCAAATACTAAGACACTAGACATCCATTATTGAGTAGTCAAACACCAAAGTGGAGACCATAATGGGACATAAAGAACATGAATACAATGTGGGTGATTTTCTCTCTTTTTTTTTTTTACAGGCAGACAGAACGGCAGCCGACCAAAATGAAGAGCTAAAGGTTCTGGAGCATACAGAATGTGAAATCAGGCGACTGAAGCAAGAGGTCGAGAAGGTAAGGGATTATCTAGTGACATACTGCGTTATCCTGAAAATAACACAGGTCTGATCATTTTTATTGTTCCGTACAATCCACTGGGGCTTATTATCCCTCTGTTCTCTCCCGTCACTTGTAATGGGGTTAGTGAAAAGGTTAGTGTGGAGCCCACTGGGACAGGGTATTCGGTACCGGACCGGGTTGCTGCTGGGCGGATGTCACGGAGGTCCTGGTCCGGACCATGTCCCGGGCCCACACAAGTAAAAGGGGAATATGTGCAAGGGATAGATGTTTGTCGTGACGCCACCCACGGTGTGTGGTCAGTAGTGGGACCACCGCTGCTGCAGAAACTCCGGGGATGATGTTAGGCAGCTGTAGATGGAATTGCTCTCTGTGGGTAGAGCTGGGTTCCCTGGGGCAGTGATAGTTAAGGTGTATGATGGAGGGTTGTAATAGGTACAGTTCACTTACTTTCCTGCTGCTGCAGCCTTCTTCCAGCCAGTGCCCAGAGCTGACAGGCTGTGGCTCTCCAGGTGGGACCTTTCTGCTGTCCTGCTGGAAGAAGTTAGTCACAGACAAGGGAGCAATGGGATCATAAAGTTCTGTTTGCAGATAATCATACAAGGGAGTCAGAAGCAGGGTTCACCGGGTTTACTGTTCAGTTCTCTCAGTTCTCTCAGTACAACAGTTCCAGTTACAGTTCACTTCTTACACGAGTTACAGACTTTCCACTCCAGGTTCCTTTAAGCTCCCTGCAGCCAGGTTGTTACTCTGTGCCCCCTCACTCTCTCTACGGTCCTTTCCAGGCTTGGTTCTCTGTCTCCGTGTGTTTCTCCAGACAGTGTAGCGGTAGCCCGGACCCTTGTGGTTCCTCGTGGTCGCCACTGAGCTGTCTGTCCTTTGGGTGGGAACTCCAACCTAGAGTTGGAGCTCCCCGTTGGTGAATCTGGGGATACCGGGTAGATCGTCGGTCCCCGTCAGAGCCGACTCTCTGCAGTCTGCCTAGCCTCCAATAGTCCTCTCCCGCAAGGCACTATCAGGCTCCCTCCTGACACGTGTGACTCTGGTTTCAATATGGAAGGCTACTCCACTGGGAGATGGTCGTTTCAGCTGTGTTCCTCAGACTCAGTGCTGCTGATCTGTCTCTTTCCTCACACTCCTGGGGTGCTGACTATGGCTGTGCTTTCTCTCCATGGTTTCTCTGGCACTTTGGATTCTGCAACTCCATCAGCCCCACTCCTCCAGGACGTGTGACTCTGTCTTTGCTTCTCAGCCTACTTCGGCCTACTGACTCCTTCCTCCTCTCCTTCCTCTATTTCTACCGTCTGTCACCTGACCTACATGCTGTCCCACCCACTGTCCTCTAAACATACCACCCCTTGCCCGCCTAGAGTTCCAGGCTCCGGGTTGGGTGCTGCCTCCTAGTGGTGTGTGGGATGTCTGTGAGGGTGTTTGTGTAAACTGTCTTCCTTCCTACCTGGCTGCAGTTCCCTATGTGGCCTCCTGGTCGCAGGGCCACCACATTAGTACAAGCCAGCAACGCTGTATGTAGACCTCTGGTCTTTGGTGCAGGGGCCGCTGGGTTGCTTGTGCAGAGTAGCTGCTGACCGGTGGAACAAGCCGAGAATAAACAAATTCAAACCGAGAAAATTAATGACAAGAACAGAGCTAGAAACATAGGGATATCTGGGTCAGAGTCAGGAGAATGTGATGTAAGGCCACATCTAGAAGAATCCTTGATTATTATACAATATTGAAGGCCTCTCCTATAATGAGAGATTATGAAAGATGGACTTGTTTAGGTTAGAAAAAAGATCATGTTGGTCAATATAAAGGTCTGGCATAGGATTTATTCCTTCCAAGGACCCCAAAAACGGTCATTACTTGTGGAGAAAGTGAGATTCTGGCATCCTACATAGGAAAGGGCTCTTTACATTTAGAGCGGTCAGAGTGAGGAATGCCCGACGGCAGACATTATATCAGCTTTTATACAAGGGCTGGAGGCTTTTATTACAACAAACAATATTGGGGGTTGTGGGGGAAAGAACAACAGCCCCTCTCTGGCGCCTCCTTATCGCTAGGACAATCAGAGATTGGACCAAGAATAAGGAAAGGCCACAGCTGCCCTGTAAGTGCTGTTTTATTAAGGCGTTCAGTGAGGTGTGCTGTACATAGATCACAAGTCAAGGCCAGGAATATATAGTAACCCTCCAGTCCATCACTGTCCAACGCTCCCCAATAACACAAGCACAAAATGCTGCCACCAGTTCCTTGTTCGATATAAGCCCGGTCCGTGATTGGGATTATATCAGGGCCAGAAAACAACCCAGGTAGCGTATAATATTAAATGAGCACACGGACATGGGGCTTATGGATTGAGATGAAAGAACAACCCAGAATTAAATTATGTATTTAATAGTCATAAGAGCACACTAGCGTAAGAACAATATTTACAGATATTACAGTTAGTTATGCACATAAAAGGCAGTAGACACGACAGGTATGCAGACAAATGTAATTCAGTTACCGGTTTCTTTGCTGCTGGTGGCCACACGGAGGCAGTGTAGAGCCGCAGGGTTTCCTTGGGTATACTCCTAGCACGTGATGTGACGTGTCCCCCTCAGAATGATGCACTGCCGAAATATGGCAGGAGGATTTGACAACCTGAGCCCCACCGACCATCCTCCCCCTGATGTCCTCACGTGGACTGGTTTGTTCAGACCTACAGATAGATATGAAACTGCAGCCTTCCCATAATTCTGCTTGGGAGCCTCGTAGGTGGGAGATTTTGCTGTCATGTTTTCGGTTATGAATGTATCTTCCAATGGTAGGACACACGACATACCTGTGGTTGTTCCACTGGCCAATATTCATTTTGGGATAGTTAGGAATGTCAGACAGTTAAGCAGAAATATGACTTATGATCCTACATCTCTACCAACGTCAATATTAGGTTTGTCATATTTATGGGAGTTATGTGTAGTGTATGTTTGATACCTTTGTCCTGGCTCCGGGGTGTCTAGCAGATATTCTGTGATGTCCTCAGTGAGCTATGAGCCTAAGAAAGTCATAAGGACAACATCTGCAAGGAGTTTGTATGTTCTCCCTGTGTTTGCGTGGGTTTCCTCCGGGCACTCCGGTTTCCTCTCACATTGTAAAAACATACTGATAGGATGTTTAGATTGAGAGACAGCATTACTCATGTATGTAAAGTGCTATGGAATCAATAGCGCTATATAAATGAATAAATATTATTATTATTATTATTTCTCCGCCTTCACACACAGACTCAGGAGGGGGCTTTACTTTCTTCAATTAACTTTTTGTTTCCCATCTGCCAGCTAAAACCATTTGCTATGGAGCAATAATTCATCAAGTGATAGAGGATGTATAAATGATCAATGTAGGTTGAACTCGATGGACCTGTGTTTTTCAACCTCCATAACTGTGATCAAAGAAAATAATAAAACTAGTGAGAACGTAGTGTGTCAAACCAGATTGGCCATCCAGAGGGTGATCCAGACGTTTTCTTAGTTAAAATTGCTACATTTTGCATTTACTCCAGGAGCTTGGCTGGAAGTGTTCACCCAAATGTAATGAGAACTTGGCCTAATTATGTCAGTCTGGGACCAGGACAGGGGAGATTTGATCTTCTGTGGGTTTTATGAAAAGGAGACTGGGTGGACCAGTGTTTCTCCACCAGTGCCAGTCTCCAGGCCAGTGATTGTATTCCCCAGATACAGATATGAACAAATGATGACATAGAAATTCATAGAATTTCTGAAAAACATCACTGCTGTTAGATTCCTTTTACACTTAAAGGGGTTGTCCACTACTTCAATAACCCTTTCTAATTCCCCATGTTTGACCCCATTGAAATAACAAAGCTTATACTTCCCTCGGCTGTCAGCGCTGTTCCAGGGGATCACTTGGGGTTGTTACATCACGCGAGTCCAGCACCCAATCACTGTCCTCGCCTTCAAACAAATGATTAATCATCATGAAATATGCGCCTGCCACAGTTCTTAATCTATTATATAATTGTCTAAGAGTTTTTTTTGTGTCTGTCGCCGAAATCGCGCGCCAGACACAGGCCGCTCATTCAAAGTTCGAATTTCGCACCTATTTACAGCCCGGCTCTCGCCGGGATACACGGTGGCCGCAGCGGCGGCTCTGCCCACGGCCCCCCCCGCCTCCATCCTGCCCCGCAGGCTCCATCGTGCCCCGCAGGCTCCATCCTGTGCCCCCTGCATCCATCCTGCCCCGCCGGCTCCATCCTGGCCCCCCTGCATCCATCCTGCCCGCCGGCTCCAGCCTACCTTGCCGGCTCCATCCTGCACCCCCACCACCATCCTGCCCCCCGCCATCATCCTGCCCCGCCGGCTCCATCCTGCCCCCTTCCCCCCCGCCACCATCCTGCCCCGCCGACTCCATCCTGCCCCCCCACCACCATCCTGCCCCACCAGCTCCATCCTTCCCCCCCACCACCATCCTGCCCCGCTGGCTCCATCCTGCCCCCGCTTGCTCCATCCTGCCCTGCTCCCTCCATCCTGCCCCCTGCCACCATCCTGAACCCCCCCGCCACCATCCTGCTCCTCCGGATCCATTCTGCAACTCCGACTCTATCCTGCCCCGCTTGCTCCATCCTGCCCCGCTCGCCACTATCCTGCCCCGCTGGCTCCATCCTGCCCCGCCCACCATCCTGATTTCCTCCCCCCACCCCCCATCCGCCGGCTCCATCCTGATCTCCCCCCCCCCCGCTGGCTTCATCCTGCCCCCCCCCCCGCATCCATCCTGCACCCCGACCACCATCCTGCATCCCCCCGCCACCATCCTGCCCCGCCAGCTCCATCCTGCTCCCCCCGCCGCCACCATCCTGCCCCCGCCGTCCTGCCTCCCCCCGCCACCATCCTGCTCCTCCGGCTCCATCCTGCCCCGCTCACTCCATCCTGCCCCCTGATGTTCTTGCCCCCCACCTTCATCCTGCTTCCCCCCCCCCCCGGCTCCATCCTACTTCCCCCCCGGCTCCATCCTGCTCCTCCTCCCCCCCACTGCTGATCGGTTTCCCAGGCAACGACAGGTCCTAAAGGCCTGGAGGACCTACAAGACGGATGTGGAGCGAGCCGGCGGACAGGTGAGTATCCTCGCTGAGGATTTTTTTATATTTTTACTTTTAATGTGGAGGACCGGGGGCCAGGAGGAGCTGGAAGGCCACTGGGAGCGGAGTATCACCATATACCATAGTGCTGCTATACATGTACTATGATGTACCACCATATACCATAGTGCTGCTATACATGTACTGTAATATACCGCCCTATACTATAGTGCTGATATACATTTACTGTAATGCACCTCCATATACCATAGCGTTGCTATACATGTGCTGTAATGTACTGCCATATACTATAGTGCTGCTATACATGTGCTGTAATGTACCGCCATATACCATAGCGCTCCTATACATGTACTGTAATGTACCGCCATATACTATAGCGCTGCTATACATGTACTGTAATGTACCACCATATACCATAGCACTGCTATATAATATATAGTTCACTCACGTTGACTGAACAGGTTCTGTCAGTCACAGTATGTCAACTACATACATATTCTAGAATACCCGATGTGTTAGAATCAGGCCACCATCTAGTGTTAATGTAAGTCTGAAGGCGAGGACAGCGGTGCCGGCGGTGATTCGGCATTGGACTCGCGTGATGTAACAACCTCAAATGAGTCCCGGGAAAGTGTGCGGCGACACCGCTGGAACAGCACCGACACTGCATTGTCCAAGTAGTGTACAACCTCTTCAGTTTCTACTTCTAGAGGTTTCATTTATTCGTTGTTTGTTCGTAGTTACAGATAAATGATTTGATAAATCTTTGATGCGTTCTAGAAGAGAGACAGTAACTCCGGGGATCTCATTGTAACAAACTGTCAGCTATGACCGAAGGCGCAGATTGTCAAGCTGAAATATTCACAAGGCCAAATACTAAGACACTAGACATCCATTATTGAGTAGTCAAACACCAAAGTGGAGACCATAATGGGACATAAAGAACATGAATACAATGTGGGTGATTTTCTTTTGTTTTCTTTTACAGGAAGTTGTTCTAAATAGAGACTTATTTCAGCTCTACATAGAATTGATGGTCAACAACAGGAGAGATGAAGAAGAGCAGGTAGGGGATTATCAAGTGACTTACTGTGTTTCCACGAAAAAATAAGACAGGTCTTATATTACTTTTTTGGTCCCAACAATGCACTGGGGCTTATTTTCGGGGGATGTCTTACAGCAATCGGTGACATAGAAATACATGCTGTCACTCTCAGGTCAGGAGAGCCGCCGAGGATTGCTGAAATAAGACATCCCTCTGTTCTCTCCCTTCACTTGTAATGGGGTTAGTGAAAAGGTTAGTACAAGCCAGCAAAGCTCTATGTAGACCTCTGGTCTTTGGTGCAGAGTAGCTGCTGACCGGTGGAGCAAGCCGAGAATAAACAAACTAGCCAACTTCAAACCAAGAAAATGATGTACAAAAACAGAGCTAGAAACATAGGGATATCCGGGTCAGAGTCAGGAGAATGTGATGTTACCCCTCTATAAATCACTTATGACGTCACATCTAGAAGAGTCAGTTTAAAGTGTAGCGACTTGATCAATATACAATATAGGACTCTCCTACAGGGCTGCCACTAGGAATTTCGGGGTCCCTGACTGCCAAAATTTTGGGGCCCCCCTGAGACTCCGCCCAGCCTCCACCCAGAGACTCCGCCCACCCTCAACCCAGGCTCCGGCTCCACCCTAGATCCGCCTCCACCCAAACATACATTACATATATAGTGAAAAATTGGAACAGCACCAAAAATCACCTCAATTTATGTGCAAAGCTTTCCCAACCAGCAATCCAGATGGTTCCTTACAATAGAGTAAAAAAAGGAAAAACAGCACAAAAAAAAAAATAGATAACAGTGGACTTATCACCCAATGCGTGGCCACTTCATTGGCCAATAAAGTCCACTTTTTTCTATTTTTTGTGCTGTTTTTCCTTTTTTTACACTCTCTCTATTATATATTACACACACACACACACTTGAGACTGCTGTGGGCTGACTACACAATAGCTGTATCAGTCACGGTTCTGACGATTCTTGGTGCCAGCACCAATCTGTCCACGGTGTTTCTGGAGAGCTGCAGCTTGCAGTTCACTTCAGGGTGCCCCCTTCCTGATCACCAGCACTCCGGCATTCAGCCTGCTGAGCGCTCAAACAACCCGGTGCACACTTCCAGTTAGCGGTTCATCACTTCCGGTTAGCGTTATAGCAATGAAGTTGCAACATCGTAGGATCAACGGTGTTTATTCACTCTTCGTGTGGTCTTACATGGTGCGGGTGGGAGGACGGGGGGGGGGGGGGGTTCTCAAAGGCGATGGCCGTTTCACGCCGCAAGTGGCTCTTCAACAGGCATATAGTCCACCATATGCCTGTTGAAGGGTTTCTTTTGTGTCTTAATTTAAATAATGACACCTAGCGATCTGTTGGTTTTCCTGAACCCTGTAGTTAGGGTTCCTGAAGGAGGGGCCACGAGCCTGTCACCACCTAATAGATGAGAATTACCATATGGATGTATTGGCCTTTGTAATTGATTGATCAAGACATTGGGATATCTCCCCATTCGTTCATAGGGGTTATAAGTAATCAAGTGATAGAGGATGTGTAAATGATCAATGTAGGTTGAACTTGATGGACCTGTGTTTTTCAACCTGCATAACTGTTTGGTCAGAGAGAATAAAAAGACTAGTGAGAACGTACTGTGTCAAACTAGATTGGCCATCCAGAGGGTGATTCAGAAGAGTTGTCAGGCAGATTGCCGGGTCAGAACTCTAGATCTGCAGTCCAATGGGCGCAGCAGAGTAGTATAGCAGATGCAGAGCTTCACCCAGAGGGAAGTTAATGAGGTTGTTCACAATGTTTTATAAATGTACAAATGGGCATTTGGTGATGATGACAAATTAAGAAAAAAAACCTTACTCTACGACCAGCCTGACCCTGCTGCTCCCTACTGTTCTCCTGGCTTCCTCTTCCGGCGAGGCATGTCAGGTGATTCCCGGGAGCGCTCCTTGCAGCGGGCTGCCATGGTCACCTGATGCTGCCATCTGGAAGAGAAAATCAGAAGTCCAGCTGTGAACATAATATGCTGCCGGTCTGGTAATGATTTACTTTTTTTATAAGGATCCAATTGGAGAATTTAGAACCGGATGGATAGAAGCTGCGCTGACCACAATGAGAGTAACACACACACACACACACACACACACACACACACACACACACACACACACACACACACACACACACTCTGTTTATTTAGCCTATGCGTTTCGTGGCAAACAGGCCACTTCATCAGGGCATCAAGATTCAACAGCACATCCAGATTATATATATATATATATATATATATATATATATATATATATACACATATATACATACATACACACACAGGAACAATCACAAAAAAATGACGCCCCACCCCCCCTCTGACATCACTTCCGGTGAAAAAGCCCACTACAAGTCAAACATGTATAAACATGCCCATTACATTGATTACAATACATTAAAAATACATTAAAACACAATAATCAGTATTTAAAATCGCATATGTTCTTCAATATATAATTACAACATTTTTGGTATTGAGATAAACCAGGATTAGAGCTAACCCTGGCAGGGGCATAAAACTCTCCTCCGGAGATTAAACCTCCGTCTTATACCACTTAACCATCCGGTCATCTTTGGTGAGAGCAACTGTTTAGCCAGGATCTACCAACTCAACCCATCCAAACAATTAGATATCCTCATTTACTTAGTACACAAAACCTTCTTTTTTTATATAAAAAGTAAACAAATAATTATAAAAATATAAGTTTCTTGTCTATAGGGATCTTTCAAGGTAAATGACCACTATATTATGTGTCTATAATATGCTCACTGAATCATTTATATTCCTTGGTTTGTTGATCTATGTCAATTACAAGTCACCCGTATATACAAACTCATAATTGAAAACCTCTCAATATAAAGAGGAAATGCAGACAGGATTTATATGAGGTAAAGGATGAACAGAGAAACCGAAAAAGATGAATTACAATGTACTCGAATCACAATTACATAAAAATAAAGGGTTCACCCAGAATATGAACCCATTAGGTCTAGTGGTCTAGAGGTGCAGAAAGAAAAAGAAAAGGGCGCATGTGTAGACACACAGGGCTATTTATATAAATAAAAAGTGCCAGTGCACTCACCTATAATGGTTGTGTACGTCTACACAACCAAGATTAATTTGTATAAATAAAAAGTGCCAGTGCACTCACCTATGTTTGTGTACGTCTACACAACCAAAATTAAACGTGTGGGTAATGGGCTCCGGGGTAACCACAAGGTGATTAAACAATGCCTCAGACCGGTAAACTATCTGAGCTTATGGGGAATAGAGACCACTACGGCCATAATATCTCGCCACATTATCACATAGAAGAACTCCATCTGGCAAGATGGGAAGAGAGAAACCATCACTGATGACTATCAGTATAATAAAAGTCTTCGATGGAAACAAGGAAGACATTAACAACTCATGGGTTCTTAAAAAAGGTCACCTACCTCATTAAGCCACCAGGGCTTAAAGCGCCCAGCTTAAAAATCCAATATGTTTCTCTTTTATCCAATCTCCTAGGAGTATTTTCAGGCACATAATCAATAGGGGAAAAAGATAATTTAACATCACCATGGTGAACTACTGTGCAATTTCACGATAATCCATGCTTTAAAAAACCTCTGAGAATGTTAAACCTATGGGAATTAACACGATTATGAAGAGGTTGAGAAGTTCTTCCCACATACTGTTTACCACAGTTGCACTGGATCAAATAGATCACATGATCCGTCTGGCATGTCATTCTGAAGTTAATATTAAAATCCTTCCCTTCATTCATAAATGACATGAAATTGTCCACGTCATTACTAATAGACCTACAACATTTACACCCACGTCTATTGCATCAGTACGAACCCCTACGGCCAGTTTGTTCATTACCTACTTGTGTACACCCAGAGCTAGGAATCTTAACTTTGGCACCTAGTATTACTCTATGTGCGCTTCTTTTCCTTCTTACTTTTTTTGTGTTACCTTTACCACAGACCCATATGTACATTTATAGAATATAGTTGAAAACCCATTTAAGAAAGGCAACGTGATCTGATTGGCTGCCAGATAAAGCTGGTAATTGGTCAGCTGACCAGTTCTGGGTGTCAGTCGAGTGGATTTTTAGATAGGGCAGACACATGACTGTAAATCTAGCTGGGCAGGTAGGTGCATTGCACTCACTTTTTAATATTAAAAAGAAAAATATATATTTTTTATGTTGTAGATGTTATAACTAAGAGAGATGAAGGGTGCACAGGGTTTCTCTGTGACAGTGATAAATAAGTCATGGATATAAGTTTCTCACCTTTAGGGGTTGTGTTGAGCCACCACCACTAAACACACTTGTAATACAGATCCACGGCTGCTGCAGCTCCCCGGCAAGAAGATCATACAGGATGGAGATGGAAAGGGCAAACACTGCGCTGCCGGGATGAAAGGAGGCTCCCACCGCGCTGCCGGGATGAAAGGAGGCTCCCACCGCGCTGCCGGGATGAAAGGCGGCTCCCACCGCGCTGCCGGGATGAAAGGCGGCTCCCACCGCGCTGCCGGGATGAAAGGCGGCTCCGAAAATAGAGTATTAATGAATGAAAGTGATTTATTGCAAATACTCTATTCTCCGGAGCCTTCTTTTATCCCGGGAGTGCAGTGTTTGCTCTTTCCGTCTCCATCCTGTATGATTTTATAGATGTAGATGTTGTAAATCTTTGTGATCCACATAAAGTAACTAATATCTCCAACGTTCCCGCACACTTGTCAGTATATAAATATGTGTTGTGTGTGCAGGTTTTGTGTATCGGGTGCAGGCTAAATTTACCTTGATCAGGGCAGAGCCCGTACTCGCGTAGTGCTCACTGGCTTACAAATCAGGCATGAATAATAATATTCTTTATAGCAAGATTACATTTATTTGTTTACAAAGTAGCACATGAATTGTCATCAATTGAATACAGGCTTAACATAAATTATACCAATTATACCTAGACTTAATTATAGCGAATAAGTATCAATAGTTTACCGTGTATTGTAGCTGCTTCACCTTTGTCATCGGGGAGGTCACGATCAGGGTGAAGGGACCACGGCTTGCTTCACAGTGACGTCCATCCATGTTGGCCTCTGGAAAGGTTTTCCTCTCCCTCACTGAATGTGACCAGCTTCAATTTATACTATCCCTGATCACGCGCTGATGGCATGATCCAGCCGTGACCATCAGTCACAAGACATTCACTTCCTCCTGTGACTGGCTGTGCAATACCCCCATCTGTTTCCCTGGCCCAGGATGTGGTTTTCTGTCACAAGAATTTCAGCTCAGCTCATGATTTCATCATAACAGCGTAATGTCAAGAAGAATTCACCCTTTCATATTTCAACAGAGTACTGATCATTTATTGAATGAATGATAAGGCCTGTGGTTACTATATTCTATTTATGATTACCTGTTCTATACCTATTCTATCCACATCCACACACCATTCTTATCACATTGGTATCACAATCGGTCCTTGACCACAGGAATTATCTTCATTTTCCATAAGAAACCATCAGTACTTTTGGCTTCCCACAGAACATTTTGTATGCTATACAACAATTCCAGATTAAAAAGTGGAATTACCATAATGGCAATCACCAAGACAAGGTGAATCAAGAAATTCAAAATTCTTCCAGCAGAGGGTGAACATTCCATGAGAATATGCCAATGATGAGAAATTGCATCTGTAACTATATTTGATCAATACATCAATAGGAAATCACTTGCATCTGATTTCAACTTTCTTGATTTTTTTTTCTTTTCAAACATTGAAATAAAAATACTATCACTTTAACCGATACATATATTAAAACTAAAAACAATATAACCTGGAAGGCCCCTTGCAGAAGCCCCATTAACCATCCTCCAATTCCTTTAAACCAATTTGCCGGATTCAGGAAAGAGAACGTATTGACCCACCAGCTATCTTTGTGGTCATTATTATCTTTCTAATATTTATCCCTTAAATGCTTTATATTCTGGAGTTAAACGAGCTAGGGTGCAACCACCCTTAACCCCTACAGGAAGCCATTTATAAACATTTTGCCCACATACCCAATACATCCCTCTGGAGAGATCTCATAAAGCTGAGTGTTGTAAAACTAGTCGGTGTACTAAATCAACAAAGATACTCACATTGGTTAATATACACCACCCCGGTTTTTGCCCAACAGGACTACAATATCAGGGTTACCACAAC
Source organism: Allobates femoralis (assembly GCA_033576535.1). Classification (NCBI taxonomy): domain Eukaryota; kingdom Metazoa; phylum Chordata; class Amphibia; order Anura; family Aromobatidae; genus Allobates; species Allobates femoralis. Next base: position 95,636,025 of record JARQOC010000012.1, on the reverse strand, counting down.
TTGGTTCATTAGCTTGATATTCAGCTGATTCATTACACATTAAATTACCTGATATATTGCTACAAGTATAATAAACATAGTGGCATTGTCCCAAAACTTATATGTATATTGTCCATAGGGAGCAGTCCCAAATTAGTCAACACAGTTTTCTTTCTCGGCCCCCAAACTCCTCCTTTAAATGCCATGTACTGCAAATTCTTAATTGTCCCGCTCCGATTTCAAACTGTCTGAGCAATTGTCCCACATCAGGATTTCTTCAATTGTCACCAGAATAGCCAGGAAAGGAATACTGGTCGCTGTCACAGGAGAATGAGTACAAATCCAACAATCTGTGGGTGAGTGTTATTCAACGCTTCCGTCACTTGATGGTGCACCAGAAACTTGTTGGCTATCGGCCCCTCAGTGTAAGTTGCTCCATCCATCAGCTACGCCTAAAAATACGCTTCCAAGGATTCCACTTAACAGTCATACCTAGGGTACAATAAAAGATGGCATCATTCCCGTAAATAACATTTCTCCTGTGGGACATATTCCCACTTCTCTGCTCCTGGTCTCCTTATCAAGAGTGTTCTATCTTTTCCCACTGCAATGACCTCAGCCTCAGATGGCGGTCCTTGCGTATTCTGTACCCATATTTTGGCCCCCACATTAGTGATATTGGAGGACCCAAAACCTTTATCTCCCCTGATTGTCAATTCTGTAGGGGTTGTTCCTTCCTTAACTTGGAACAAGTTTACAGGTATAAGTAACATTTGGGCAATCCTTTAGCCCGTAGATAACACTAAGGGCCGCTTTACACACACCAACTTCTGTGTCCAACTTCTGAACAGATCTCTGGCTGCAGTGAAATCATGGACACATTGTTCCATTTTGTGGCGGTGTACAAATGTAACAATGTGTCCATGATTTCACTGCAACCAGAGATCTGTTCAGAAGTTGGTCACAGAAGTTGGTGTGTGTAAAGCGGCCCTAAGGGTTCTGTCTCTAGATACAACTTGAGAACCTTAATTTCTCCTTGATAATCAGGATTAATAACACCTCCTACTACTATTGCACCTTTTAAAGCAAAAATCTTACATGCAAAAGCATGTAGAAATGGTACTTACCTTACCTGGTGCTATGAGCACTGCCTCTACTGAGTAGAGGTCCAGTCCTGCAGCCGCTGGAATAGCTCTGTAAGGAATGTGTGCTTCCTCATTCAATTTCCAATAGATCAGTGTATCTACATGTACTTTATGTATGCTCAGATTAGGTGTAGTCAGTGATAGGTCTGTTCTTAATTATTTGGAGAGCCTCACTCAAATTACACTGGTCAACAGCATTTTTGGTGCCAAAGATATTTCATTGAATTTAGGGTAACTTTGGGGTGCTGATTCTGAATATGTCATCAGTTTTGCCAGATTGGCTCAAGTTTTTGAGATTTTTCGTAAAATGTGTAAAAAAGACGTTTTTTGCTACACGCGCATTAACTTTATTGATATTGTCATGAATACAATAAATTTAACAAAGTAAATGTTGATTTTAGTTTATTTTAACTAGTTTTAGAAAGTAATCTTCAAAAATGAACAAGACATGAAAGATAGACATTTAATCGCTGGAAAAGCGCTTTTTATATGATTTCCTTCTATGTGAGCTATTGGGGCAGTCACGCTGTAGATTCCAGCAGTAATCAGCCATCATATGTCTGTCCCATCTGCCTTGGTACCTTTCCTCCATCACCATAATATCCTGATGAAATCTCTCCCCTTGTTCTTCGCTAAAATCTCCAAGGTTTTCTGGAAATCTGTCCAAGTGACTGTGAAGATAATGCAATTTAATGCTCATGTGTACACCCAGATTTCTAAATCTCAATAGCATGTTTTGTACCAGTTCTTCATAATTGTCTGCCTTTTGATTTCCAAGAAGTTCTTCACTACCAACACAAAACTACACCATGCAGCAGCTTCAATGTCATTCATTTCCTTAGGAAAATTTGAATCTTTAATGAGTTTCCGAATTTGAGGACCATCAAAGATTCCTGCCTTCAGTTTTTCGCTACTAAGACCAGGGAAAGATCTGCAGATGTACATGAAGCAATTACCATCTTTGTCTAATGCCTTGACGAACTGCTTCATTAATCCTAACTTTATGTGAAGTGGTGGTAGAATGATTTTTTCCCTGTCCACCAAAGGTTCGTTCACTATGTTTGATGCTCCTACTGTCAAGGTGTCCCTTGGAGGCCAATTCAGTTTCTCCCAGTGCTGATGTTTTGCTCTACTATCCCACATGCAGATGAAGCAAGGATACTTTGTGTATCCACTTTGCTGTCCAAGTAAAAAGTTGACCATTTTTAAATCAACACATATCAGCCACGAATGTTCATGGTAGCACAGTTTCTCCAAGACCATTTTGACATTTTGGTATTGTTCTGCAAGTTTAGTTGAGTGAGCTACTGGAAGAGATGCACACTGATTGCCATTGTTCAACAAAACACATTTCAAACTCCTTTTAGAACTATCTATGAAAAGCCTCCAGTCTACAGGACGATATACTTGTAAACCCATTTGCAGCATCAGGCCAGGAATATCCTTACAATATACAAGTAGGTCATCTTCACAGAAAAATGGAAGAAGTGCTTCTTCTCTGGTCCTGTAAGATGTAATTTTAGTTCCAGGCGTCAGACATTTTTTTTCACTTAGCCTTGAAGCTAAAAGTTCGGATGCACTTTTTGAGAGGTTGAGGTCTCTTATTAGATCGTTGAGCTCTCCTTGGGTAAATTGCGTAGGTGTTCTGAAACTTCCTTCATATTCTAGTTCACTTCCAGAACTAATGCTTAGCTCCATACCCTGCATTTCATCATCATCATCAGGTGGGGGAAGGTCAGGTAACATGGTAAACACAGGTACAGGCACATCTTCACAATGAGGGACAGGCCTTCTTGCAGATTCCATGTTAGGATACTCCCATTTTCGTTTCTTATGCTTATTGAATCCTTGTACTTGCACTGCACAGAAATAACAGTCATCATGATGATTTTTTTGCTCTCTCCACACCATTGGAACACCAAATTTGAAGCTTGTTCTTTGTCCTTTGCTCCATTTTCGTAATAATTCGATACATGCTTTGCACACTATGTGTGGTGCCCAAAACTTGTCTTGGTCCCCAAGCATAACCCCAACATAGGCAAAATACACTTTTTTAACGAAGTCTGTTATGTTTCTTCCATGTTTTGTCAGTGTATATTCACCACAAATGTAACAGAATGAGTCTGGATCGTTAAGACAACTTCTTCTTGATGAGTTCATGCTTTTCACTGGAAAACAGACAACAACATAAAGTTAGTGCAAAAATCAAGCTATGAACAAACTTTTAGAACACTAATTAACACAAAACTATATTGAGAACTGCTCAGTTCAAGTACTAATCCAAAGAAATTAATGAGATGATGCGTCGCATTTACCAACAAGTGCTATAAATAAGATACCAAAAATCTCAAAAACTTGAGCCAATCTGGCAAAACTGATAGCATATTCAGAATCAGCACCCCAAAAATACCCCAAATTCATTAAAATATTTTGGGCACCAGAAAAAAAAATTTTTTTTGTTGACCTGTGTTATCTCTCCATTGTCCCTTTAAACCTGTAATGGAGTACCATAATACTATGTGATCAGTTTTAGTGTTCTCAAAGTACTCCACTGGGTGGCAAATTTACATAGAAACCTCATAATCAATTCTGAGTATGTGTCTGCAGCTGTACAGATAGATTTACAACTTCTACTCTCTGGCAGAGGACCGATGAAATCCATCTGCCACATCTAAACTGGCAATTCACCTATGTGTCCCATTACAGTATGTGGTACTGCCCTTGTCTGTGAATGTTGACATATGGGACATTGTGCAATGACTTGTTTTAGAACATCTAAAGTTAAGGGCACTCCTCTGTCTTGTGCCCACCTGTAAGTGGCATTTTCTCCCAAGTGTCCACTTTTCTGATGCGTCCGGACAGCTATACCTTGCAACCATATTTCTTTCTCTTTATCAGGTTCAGTACCTGCGACAGACATCGAGGCTGCCGCATCTGCTTGGGAATTAAACAAACATTTCAATGAGTCAAGAGAAACATGTGCATTAACATGAAAAGAGTATTTTTGGTTGTTTGGACATATTCTTCAATATTTTGCCAAACTTCTTTCCCCCACAACTCTTTCCTATGAATTTGTCAATCATTTTATTTTTCATCCTATAATCCAAGTAGCTGAACCACTAACTACCAACCATGAATCAGTGAACAAATATTATTTTATACCTTGTTCATATTTATATTTTTTGGGCTAAGAAAATAGCTAATACCCAATTTCACCTTCTACCTGTATAGCATCACCTGCCTTGGCAGGGATTCCCTCGAGTACATTAACAACATCGAGGGGTTATAAACCCTTGATCTTATTTCAAGCATCAGCTAATCTACTATGTAAGAATTTCTGCACTATGATATTGTAGGGAGCCTTGGACCAGCCTCGGACACCCAACTTTTCTGAAACATGCACAACCCACACAAAATCTGCAGAACATTCAACACAGTCGCTTCACTTGCAGCCTCCCCAAATATTAGTTAGTTTACTGCAAAACCACAGGCCACCGGCAAAACACGGACAGGACAAGCCCGACTACGTGTATTCCCAATCTTTCTGCTTCATTTCGCAATGTTAACAAAATACTTGGTTTCAGCTTATCTCATCCTCACACGTGTGACTGTTTTTTCACTTGCTAAATGTTCCTCCGTTGTATCCCTGATGCCAGTTGACAAGGGATCACAACTAATTGGACTAAGTGGACTCCTTTATACAATCGGGATTTTTATTTTTAAATCCTTATTACATGCATACGGTCATTCAGTTCAATCAAGGAGTCTCATACCAGTCACGTTCTTTCACACACAATCATTCGACAAACAAATGTTAATACACAAATGCAATGTGTTTGCACCATCTCTTAAACAAATTTATCTATTTTAATTTAAACATTATGCGGCTTTGAAAACTTTTTGACAAAATGCGAACTGATTCAAACTGCCCACCAACGTGCGCTTCACTTCCTTAACTAGCTGAGAATTTTTCCTATGAACATAGGAACAAGTACATCAACAACATTATAGGGTTCAGAATTTAACTTATCCTGCCATTTTTCCGTCAGTCCACAATTGACCAATTCATGTGCTATAATATTATATGGAGCTTCGGTCCAGCCGGGAAGCTCCATAACAGTTTCCTTAGCTGTTTCCTTACTTTTTCTGAACATTTTGGTACTCTGCCAAATAAGAAAATAATTACTAAAAAAAAATAAAGTGTTCTTTAAATACCCCACTGTAGGGTATCCTGTTGACTATGCCAATTAATGTCCTGCTAAATTTACCTGGATCGGGGCAGAGCCCGTACTTACGTAGTGCTCACTGACTTACAAATCAGGCATGAATAATAATATTCTTTATAGCAAGATTAAATTTATTTGTTTACAAAGTAGCACATGACTTGTCATCAATTGAATACAGGCTTAACATAAATTATACCTAGACTTAATTATAGCGAATAAGCGTCAATAGTTTACCGTGTATTGTAGCTGCTTCACCTTCGTCATCGGGGAGGTCACGATCAGGGTGAAGGGACCACGGCTTGCTTCACAGAGAAGTCCATCCATGTTAGGCGGCCGTCACACGCTGAGATATCGCTAAAGATATCGTAGACGATGTTAAATTTGCATATCGTCCGAACGACGCGCAAAATCGCTCATCACGACGCTACACCCACAGACATCGCTCAGACGATTCCCCGAACCACCCATCCAGCGATCGTCTGAGAGATGCAGTTATCAGCAGTGGACATCGTTCAGCTAAAGTCACACAGAAATCTCCTAAACGATGTGGGAGCAAATGTGGGCGTTATCGGAGCCGATAGGCGTGGTACATGGGCTCCAAGCTGCGCCCCTCACTACACCATTGGTGCTCAGTACTGCGTCCTCATTGGGTCAGATGTCCTTTGAAACATGGCGGCCTCATCCCCACAATGTCCTGTGATATTGATCGTAATGTATATATGTGCTGTAGCACATAACTATAAATTGCAATGGGCAAAACGTACAGAACGCAATTCCCGTGTTGCGTTGAGCAAAAATAACTCGCTTATGCGTTGTTCAATTTTAAGGTAGTGTACAGATGCGTTTAATTAAACAGCCTAAAGTGAGCTGTGTGTGTTGTCATGAGTGGATATTTTCCAACGCATGTGAAACGCATGTATGTTTGCTGTGTGCTCTGGCTGATGTTTGATTTAGTGTGTGAGAAAGCGCATGTGTTAATCTAGGGGAATTGGGGGTAAAATGTATGACAACGCAAAGGAGACAAAGCGTCTCAGAACATTCATTGTTCCTGGTGGCCTAATGTAGGTGTACCTCTCGACTGTGCCTTGCAACACTAGTGGCGTAAACACCATATATGTGGGCCAACATATGCGTGTTTGTATGTAATCCGTTGTCGGACACAAACAATGTACCAAATAACAAGTGGTGTGACACAAATCAGGGCCTTTTGGTTAATGCGTTTTCGCATAAAAACGCACGTTAAGCTGCCTCACCAACTTCACGGTAGGCCCTGTTCGAGACAGTCCTAACTCTGTCCCTAGGTGTGTTAAACTAAAAATGTGACCACTGTCACAAGGGCCTTTGGGGAGGTATGTGGGTCCTGGTCCCGCCCGTCTCTCACAGGACCCATAAGCCGGGCCCTTCAACATTGTGTGGGTGTATGACAAGGTGGACACTATATAGCAGGGTCGGGGACCACGCAGATTCGATTATGAAGTCGACGCGATTGGGTGTACAGTTCGCGGAGATATTGTGCAGCCGACGCCTATGTGTGGTGCTGAAGACAGCGCTTTCAAAATGGCGCCCTGTGAGGGCAGCCAATGGCAACGCATCATCTTCCACCAATGCGAGCTAGTGGTGAAGCAGCCAATCCGAAACCATTTCGTTGCACGAATCACCACTGAGGGGGTCAGGCAATAGGAAACTCCTGACACGCCTACGTGATGGATTTTGCCATCGCTGAAATCACACGTTTCGTCTGATGTCGGGAATTTACACGTGTCGATTGTGCGTATTTAATTGGGCGATATCGTCAGATCTGAGAACCGAACCTCAGATCACGATTTAGAGATTTGATCAGATATCGCTCGTCGTATCTGGCCGTCACACGCACAGACATCGCTTGCGCGATGTTTAATCTGCCGCTTTCAAGCGATATCTTGCACGATATCTCAGCGTGTGACGGCCGCCTTAGCCTCTGGAAAGGTTTTCCTCTCCCTCACTGAATGTGACCAGCTTCAATTTATACTATCCCTGATCACGCGCTGATGGCATGATCCAGCCGTGACCATCAGTCACAAGACATTCACTTCCTCCTGTGACTGGCTGTGCAATACCCCCATCTGTTTCCCTGGCCCAGGATGTGGTTTCCTGTCACAAGAATTTCAGCTCAGCTCATGATTTCATCATAACAGCATAATGTCAAGAAGAATTCACCCTTTCATATTTCAACAGAGTACTGATCATTTATTGAATGAATGATAAGGCCTGTGGTTACTATATTCTATTTATGATTACCTGTTCTATACCTATTCTATCCACATCCACACGCCATTCTTATCACATTGGTATCACAATCGTGTGCAGGTTGTGTGTGTCGGGTGCAGGTTGTGTGTGTCGGGTGCAGGTTGTGTGTGTCGGGTTCAGGTTGTTCACCCATATAGCACTGTGGGTAACAATTCTAGATGAGATCAGATTAGCCAATGATTTAATTAATGGATTACATTAAAACTCCATAAAAAGAGTAATTTAAGCCAAATACATCAGAAAGCCTGCAATTAACCCGGTAATGCCAAGTGCAACCCAAATTGTAACTTCTATTCTCCTTTATATTATTTTGCAGATGAAGGAAAAAGCACATGAGAAAGAGCAGAAGACCAGCCCCATCACAGCGGATGACGAGGAGGTACTCCTATACTTCTACTTAGTCTTTGACTCTCTGCATGTTCTGATTTGTGACTGTATTTCATTAGTATATACACAATATTGAGAAAAGTATTGGGACACACTTCTTAATTTTTAAATTCCGGATTTTCCCCATGTATAAAATCAGACCCTTCCATGAATTGCTTTACAAATTGTGAATGAACGTGTGGTAAAGTTAACTGAGCAGTTTGACCTTTAATACGAGTCCCACTCAGCTCGAGGCGCCAAAGTGCAGTTTCGGATTTCCTTATATGACAATGACTAATGTGATCAATGACAGGTATGATCACCGTGATACTAAGGAATCCTGAAACTGCACTGTTGCGGCCTTGAGCTGGATTTGGACCCCTGCTTTAATAGGACGTACCTAGAATAAGTCAGTGTATGAAACATTGTACCCCCCTAGTTAAATGAGTGGAAGCGTTTAAGATCCTTCAGGCATGAAGTGGAGACCAAGTAGCGTTTCAGAGCCGGATGACCTAGTGCTGAGGAATAGAGGTCAGAAAAGCTACCAGTGCTCTGCTGACTCCAAACCTCCTCTGCAATTACCATCATCCCAAACACTGCCCCCTGCTGGGGGCTTCAAAGCTGAGCAGCTGCCTGCAGCCGTGCATCACCAAACACAATGCTAAGCGTCAGATGAGTAGTGTGAAGCTGCCATCTCTGGAATCTGGAGCAGTGAGAATGTGGTCAGATAAGGCTGCTTTCACATTACATTTTTTGGGGATCCATGGCTGTCCGTTGATTTAGCCCCCATGTGTCCCTATGGGATTTGACCTTATTGCCAACCGATTTGTCAGATCCGTTTTGGTCCAATTTTTTGCTGTACCCAAAATCGGAGACTGCTCCATTTTGGGCACAGTGGATCAAATCGGACCGAATCGGATCCAACATGATCCGTGGCCCATAACATGGGGGCCTATGGAGCACGGGTCCGAGAAAACTTTGGATCGTTTCTCCGACCCGATTTTAGTGTACTGAGCATGCTCCGTACACTAAAACTGCTCCAAACCAGCTAATTTCAATTCCACAATGTATATATACATTGTGGAAGTGAAATCTAAGTAAAATCAAGTGTTAAAAAAGCAAAACAAAACGATCCCCTCCGTCCAGCGATCCACCGCCGTCGGCATCTCCGAATGAACAGGACCTGGCCTGACGTCACAGTCACATGACTGGTTACCGCGGTAACCAGCCATGTTACCGATGATGCTGAGTGGGTAGCCTCGCTCAGCCAGGTCCTTTCAGCATCCGGAGCTACATGCGGACGGCGCTGGATTGATTTTTATTTTTATATTTAACACTTGATTTTACTTATATATACATTGCAGAAGTGAAATTACTCCGCACTGCTCATTCTGTGTCCGGATCCGTGATAATTACAGACCCGGACACAGAATAGGTCACCCCCTGTGGTGTCCGTTCCTGTCTGTGGGATCCTACAAAAAGTCGGATCCCACGGACAGAAAAAAAAAGCGTAATGTGAAAGCAGCCTAACACTTATCTATCTTGCAGTGTGAGGTTTGGTAAATGCCAGGAAAGCATTATCTGTCTGACAGCACCATGCCCGCTGTAAAGTGTGACGGAGGATGGAGAATATTTTTATAATATGTTTTTCAGGATTCGGCTTCTGCCCTTTAGTTCTAGTGAGGGAAATGCTCAATTATATCAAGGAACTTTGGCCAATTCTAGCTTCTAACTTTATGGAAAGAGTTTGGGGTAGGCTCTCTTCTGTTCCCTATAGCGGTGCCCCAGTACACAAGGTCCATAAATACATTGTTGGGAGAATTTGGGGGGAAGAATATGACCGGACGCACAGAGCCCGGACCTCGACCCCATCCAACACTTTTGGGATGAAGAAGATCAGAGATTGAGAGCCCCGGCCCTCACCTCCAAAATCTGACACAAATGCTCTTCTGGATAAATGTGTAAAATTCCCACAATCACCTCCAAAATCTCATCGTAAACCTTCCCGTAATGGTGGAAGCTGCCAGAGGTACTAACTCCTTAATATTATGAAATCTCATCCTTTTAATAAATATATAAGAGCTCCTGCAGGAGTAATGGCCACTTTACACACACCAACTTATCTGTCCAACTTGCTGGTTGCAGTGAAATCATGGACACATTGTTACATTTGTACACAGCCACAAAATGGAGCAATGTGTCCATTATTTCACTGCAACCAGTAAGTTGTTCAGAAGTTGGACAGGTAAGTTGGTGTGTGTAAAGTGGCCCTAATGTGTAGGGTCCCAATACTTTTCTCCATATAGAAGGTACTTATTTAGAGGAAGGAAATGAGTAGCAGAGCACAATGTTATACTCAAGTGCAGCTTAGTGCAATAAACCATGTACTGCCCCCTTGAGGCCTGTACTAGACATGACATGGTGTGTCACATTTGCCACTGTTACTCCGTGCTCTGTACAGAGAATATACTCGACTATGTCTCCCTGTTGCCATTGGGGTTTCAGTCTTATGTCAGACATGGATATAGGCCATCATATATGAGGCTGATTATATACGGTCTTATCCTTTGAATGAAAGCATTCACGTTTAAGTTACCGATGTAAATACTTAAGTTGAGAAAAGTATTCTAGGAATCAACATAAAAGGCTATGTAAGATGGCTATTAGAGATGTGAGGTAGCGCTTGCTGAGTGGTGTTAGGGATACTCTTGTGGAAGTAAAGCACATAGGAACAGTCTCACGTTTAAATCAGTCCAGCTGCTTTATTAAGTCCTCATAAACCGCTATAGCATAGTTCATATAAATCATTAGACCTTATTATGACCGCAGGTCTGTTCCAAGGGCGGGTGTGCCGCATGGTATATCACAGTTAGTCCATTATAGTGTCCACTGACCTCTTAAGAAGTGTGATTCTCCAGGATGCCAGCCACTTCCAAGCATATTATCCCAGGTGCCTTCCCAGGATAGTGGCTGCTCCAAACACCAAGAGCGAGCCTTCACAGGTTGTGCCAGTCTCTCAGACATTCAGGGACTCTGTCTCCAGGCCTCAAGCGTGTCCTCGGCGTGTCTCCAGGAAAATAGCATCTCCAGTCACTCCCAAACACACAGAGCCCTTCCTTGCATCAGAGACAGACTAATCCCATTTACACAGAGATTATATTCCCTCAGACCCCAGGTGTGTGAGGAATCAGATTTAACCAATCACTTCCCTGGCTTTAAGGCTACATTTAGGGCCGGTTTCACACATCCCTGCCTCCGGCACGTGTGCGGTCCGTGCCGACACATGCCGGAGGCACGGACATACGGGGACACATGTTTCCCTATGGGCAAATTCACACTTCCGTGTTTCCGCACGGACCGTGTCTCCGTGTGGAGCACATGCGTGTCCATGTGCTCCACACGGCAACAAGTCTGTTTTTTTGCGGACACACTGACCGCTTTCGCCGTGAAACGTCCATGCACATGGATGTCATCCGTGTAACATCCGTGTGCACAGACCACGAACAAAAGTGACAACCCTAAAAATAAATCATTTTATACTCCCCTCGCTCCAGCAGTGTCTGCTCCTCTCTCTTCCGATGCCTGCTAATTAGGCTCATAAATATTTACTTCACTGAGCCCAAGAGCGGACCGAAAGAGAGAGGAACTGTCAGCGCTGGAGCGAAGTGAGTATACGGTGAAATGCTGTCCGTGTGCTATCTGTGGATGCATGGATAGCACAATGACAGCACCCATCGTGTCACACGGCCGTGACACATGAGTCTATGCTCCGCCCCCAAACGGTCTTGTTCCACGCGTCCGACACATGCCGGAGGCACGGACATACGAGGACACACGATCCCCTATGGACCCATGCAGACATCTGTGTTTCTGCACGGACCGTGTCTCCGTGTGGAGCACATGCGTGTCTGTGTGCTCCACACGGTGACTTGTCCGTTTTTATGCGGAGCCACGGACCGCATTTATGTTCAAACGTCCTGCACATGGATGTTCACACTGTGACATCCGTGTGTACGGACCACGGACAAAAGTGAAGAACCTGAAAATAAAGAATTTCATACTCTCTTCGCTCCAGCGGTGTCTGCTCCTCTCACATCCGGTGCCGCTCATTAGGCTCATGAATATTCACTTTACTGAGCCCAAGAGTGGACCGGAAGAGAGAAGAGCAGCAGCGCTGGAGGGAGGTAAGTATGCGGGAGACAGGCTGTCCGTGTGCTATCCACGGCCCCACGGATAGCACACAGATGGCACCATCGTGTCACACGTCTGTGACACGTGTGCATGCCCCGCCCCCAAACGGCCATGTTTCACACGTCCGTGGTGACATGGATGTGTGAAACCAGCCTTAGACTGTGCTTTTTTTTTTTCTCCTCCATTTTGCTGCTTTTTAGCTGCAAAACAGGATCTGTCAAAAAAAGCGCTATCTATAGGGTTAACATTGGCTGGCGGATCGCTGAAGGGATCAGCTGATATGTGCAGGGAATGATGAGAGGTCAGCGCGCCACGGTAGCCCACATCAAAGGGAGGGAGGTGAACCTAGGATGCACAGCTATGTCTTAGATCGTTGTGGGGTAAATAAAAAGTTATAAAATGTATATCACATCTTGATTTTGTCCACATTTAGCTCTATGCCTCCGGAACCGACGATGAAGAGAGTCCTCAAGTGTCCAGACCAAAATCATCAGAAATTGGTTCTGAAAGTTCCATCTTCCGCAAAACCTTATCGTCCTGGTACTCAAGATTATTCGGGGTTTTCTGCTGTGCTGATGAAAGCGTAGAATAAGCCATAGATAAGCCATAAATAGATAAGCTATAGATAGATAAGCTATAGATAGATAAGCTATAGATAGATAAGCCATAGATATATAAGCTATAGATATCTAAGCCATAAGCGGCCGTCACACGCAACGATTTTAAGGCCGATATCGTTTAAGCGATCTGCTTTTTGATCGCTTAAGCGATATCGGCCTTAAAATCGTTGCATGTAATCAAGCGATTTACGATGTAACATCGCTTGATCCTGACATCGCAGATCTGAGCTCCGGAGCTCAGATCTAGCGATGAACGATGCCACGATCTGCTTCATCGTGGTGTATGACACCACGATGAACGATCTCCCAGCGGCAGAGCCTATGCTGGGAGATGGTAACTATGGTACACGTCGGGTAACTAAGCGACGCGCGGCGCCTAGTAACCCGATGTGTACCATAGTAACCAGCGAGATCGCGGCTCCACATCGCTGGTGAGTCTGTCTGTGTGACATCTCACCAGCGATGTGAGCGATATTGTAAGCGATCGCGCGTGCACGTGATCGCTTACAATATCGTTCTAGATATCTGTGCGTGTGACGGCCGCCATAGATAGATACGCCATAAATAGATAAGCTATAGATAGATAGATAAGCCAAAGGCGGCCGTCACACAGGTCGACATCGCTAGCGATATTGTAAGCGATCACGTGCACGCGCGATCGCTTACAATATCGCTCACATCGCTGGTGAGATGTCACACAGACAGACTCACCAGCGATGTGGACCAGCGAGAACGCTGGTAACTATGGTACACATCGGGTTACTAGGCACCGCGCATCGCTTAGTAACCCGACGTGTACCATAGTTACCATCTCCCAGCATAGGCTCTGCCGCTGGGAGATCGTTCATCGTGGTGTTATACACCACGATGAAGCAGATCGCTAAATCGTAAATCGCTAGATCTGAGCTCCGGAGCTCAGATCTCGATTTTGCGATTTGATCATTTATCGTTGGTCGTATCTTGCCGTCACACGCACAGACATCGTTTAAGCGATGTTTAATCTGGCGCGTTCAAGCGATATCTTTCAAGATATCGTAGCGTGTGACGGCCGCCATAGATAGATGAGCCATAGATAGATAAGCCATAGATAGATAAGCCATAGATATATAAGCCATAGATATCTAAGCCATAAGCGGCCGTCACACGCAACGATTTTAAGGCCGATATCGTTTAAGCGATCTGCTTTTTGATCGCTTAAGCGATATCGGCCTTAAAATCGTTGCATGTAATCAAGCGATTTACGATGTAACATCGCTTGATCCTGACATCGCAGATCTGAGCTCCGGAGCTCAGATCTAGCGATGAACGATGCCACGATCTGCTTCATCGTGGTGTATGACACCACGATGAACGATCTCCCAGCGGCAGAGCCTATGCTGGGAGATGGTAACTATGGTACACGTCGGGTAACTAAGCGACGCGCGGCGCCTAGTAACCCGATGTGTACCATAGTAACCAGCGAGATCGCGGCTCCACATCGCTGGTGAGTCTGTCTGTGTGACATCTCACCAGCGATGTGAGCGATATTGTAAGCGATCGCGCGTGCACGTGATCGCTTACAATATCGTTCTAGATATCTGTGCGTGTGACGGCCGCCATAGATAGATACGCCATAAATAGATAAGCTATAGATAGATAGATAAGCCAAAGGCGGCCGTCACACAGGTCGACATCGCTAGCGATATTGTAAGCGATCACGTGCACGCGCGATCGCTTACAATATCGCTCACATCGCTGGTGAGATGTCACACAGACAGACTCACCAGCGATGTGGACCAGCGAGAACGCTGGTAACTATGGTACACATCGGGTTACTAGGCACCGCGCATCGCTTAGTAACCCGACGTGTACCATAGTTACCATCTCCCAGCATAGGCTCTGCCGCTGGGAGATCGTTCATCGTGGTGTTATACACCACGATGAAGCAGATCGCTAAATCGTAAATCGCTAGATCTGAGCTCCGGAGCTCAGATCTCGATTTTGCGATTTGATCATTTATCGTTGGTCGTATCTTGCCGTCACACGCACAGACATCGTTTAAGCGATGTTTAATCTGGCGCGTTCAAGCGATATCTTTCAAGATATCGTAGCGTGTGACGGCCGCCATAGATAGATGAGCCATAGATAGATAAGCCATAGATAGATAAGCCATAGATAGATAAGCTATAGATAGATAAGCCATAGATAGATACGCCATAAATAGATATGCCATAAATAGATAAGCTATAGATAGATAGATAAGCCATAGATAGATATGCCATAAATAGATAAGCTATAGATAGATAGATAAGCCATAGATAGGTAGATAAGCCTAAAGGTACTGTCACACGTAACGATATTGTTGCCGATATCGTTCAGAAGTCACGTGTTTAGTGACGCTTGAACGATGTCGAAACGACATGGTTGCGTGTGACACAACAAACGATCAACGATTAGTCGGCTGATCGTTGATCGTGTCATTTGAGGACAGAACCTCAAATCTATCGTTGGACGGCCGGTGGACACGCAGCATCGCTGCGTGTGACACCGGGAGACCAACGATGAACGAGCTCCTAGCGCCGCACAGCCTATGCTGGGAGCTCGTATCCATGGTAAACATCGGGTAGCTAAGCGCCGCACGGCGCTTAGTTACCCGATGTTTACCGTGGTTACCAGCGATCTTGCTGGTCCACATAGATAGTGAGTCTGCCTGTGTGACAGCTCACCAGCGATGTGAACGATGTTAGCGATCTCGCTTACATGAGATCGCTAACAACAAACTTGTGACACCTCACTAACATGTTGTCCATGAGCGCACACTACTGACATCATTATTGAGTTACCACACAAAATCATTGTGTGTGACGGCCGCCATAGATGGATGGATGGATGGATGGGTAGATGGGTGGATGGATAGATGGGTAGATGGATGGATAGATGGGTAGATGGATAGATGGGCTGATGGATAGATGTGTAGATGGATGGATGGATAGATGGATGGGTAGATGGATGGATAGATGGATGGGTAGATGGATGGATAGATGGATGGATAGATGGATGGATAGATGGATGGATAGATGGGTAGATGGATGGATAGATGGGTAGATGGATAGATGGGCTGATGGATAGATGTGTAGATGGATGGATGGATAGATGGATGGGTAGATGGATGGATAGATGGATGGGTAGATGGATGGATAGATGGATGGATAGATGGATGGATAGATGGGTAGATGGATGGATAGATGGGTAGATGGATGGATAGATGGGTAGATGGATAGATGGGCTGATGGATAGATGTGTAGATGGATGGATGGATAGATGGATGGGTAGATGGATGGATAGATGGATGGGTAGATGGATGGATAGATGGATGGATAGATGGATGGATAGATGGGTAGATGGATGGATAGATGGGTAGATGGATGGATAGATGGATGGGTAGATGGGTAGATGGGTAGATAGATGGGTGGGTGGATGGATGGGTAGATGGATAGATGGGTAGATGGATGGATGTATAGATAGGTAGATGGATGGATAGATGGATAGATGGGTGGATGGATGGGTAGATGGATGGGTAGATGGATGGATGGGTAGATGGATGGATAGATGGGTAGATGGATGGATAGATGGGTAGATGGATGGATGGATGGGTAGATGGATGGATAGATGGGTAGATGCATGGGTAGATGGATGGATAGATGGGTAGATGGATGGATAGATGGGTAGATGGATGGATAGATGGCTCAATCCTGCGCTCGTGTGGATGACCTAGCAAGGGTGTTTTCACATCGTTTGTACGCTGTCACACAGAAGCCTCGTGAACGACTCAGTGCTCAATGTGGGCTTGTTTGTTGTTCACTTTGAGCAGATAGGCGTACTACATGGTTTGTATCTGCGCCTCTCTCACCATGATTGGTGGCCGCTAATGCGTTCCCATTGGTCAGGTGTGCGTCCAAGCATAGGGCACTATATGATTCCTCTTGTCCTGTGATGTGTGTCTCAGTACAAGTGTGCAAATACGGACTCATCTTTGTTGCGCCCTCTAAAACTATGCCACATCGCAGAAGTGCTTTCTTAGTGGGACGCTCGTGTGTGCACTATGGGACTTGCAATGTATGGCTTATGTTCCAGTTCATGTACGTCACATTGCACGGGCCACACGCAGAGTGCGCTAGTGAAAGGGTGACCATCCACATAGTGCGTCTTTTTTTTAAACGCACCAGCATCCCGGACATGTTGTAAATGAAGATTTTCAATATAAATTTGGTGCTGCGACGTTTCCACTGTCCCTATAGGCGGAGGTCACATAGCGTCGCTACAGCAATGCTTCCATGGCAGCACGCATGGAGCCGCTAACATTTATTTTTTTTAATTTTGTTGCCATATAATACCAGCCAATCAGAACGCATGAGGGTTAACAAATCACAACAGGGGAGGCGAGACACAGATGAATACCCAGCACGCCTACGTGCTAGATTTCGGCATCGCTAATTTCACAACTTCTTAACGATATCGACCATTTAGACACGTCGATACTGCTCATCCAATGACCCGACATCGTGTGATATGGGGTCCGGTTCCCATATCTGTATATAACGATCTGACCATTTATCGTAGTCACATCATGCTGTCACACGCAACGATATTGTAGGAGCGATGCCAAATCCGGCACTTTCCAGCGATCTGTTTGCATATATCGTAGCGTGTGAAGCATAGATAGATGAAATGAATTCTTGCAGCACACAGCTACTATTTGACCCTGCGTCTTTGCTAGCATCGGTTCACATTAGTCTGTGAGTGCTGTGCAGTTTTTTTCTAGATAGATAGATAGAGAGGTCAGGCAGGCATAAATAGACAATTAGGCAGGGATAGACAGAGGGATAGACAGAGCTATAGAAGGGATAGACAGAGGGATAGACAGAGGGATAGATAGGGACCATCCCGATAGGGTCACCTTGACGTGGTGGGATGGCTTACGCATTTTTAAATATAATGCCACCAAGTACCCTATTTTACTTTTATGCACTATGCATTTTATTTATTCATTTATTTTAGGGGGAAAGACAGCTAAAAAGAAGAGAGCACATGAGAAAACCACACGGGGGGATAAGACAACATACAAGGGGGAGCGCGGTCAAAGGAGAGAGCACAGATGGGATTAGACAGCACAGTGGGGGAGAGAGACAGTACACGGGGGGGGGGGGGGGATAGAGAGCGCACAGGGGAGAGGGGAGAGACAGCCACCGCCCTGGCACCACAGAGCCCACCTCATCATGACATCACTGCCCACCCGATGCAAATGCTTCAGGTCTAAATCTAGTTTATAGATCGATAGTAGAATGAATAGAAAAACACAAAAATTAGAGCAGCACATAAATATACAATAGTTGTAGGGTGCAAACAAATCCTCTCTTTGCAGTCTCACTTGCAAAAAAATCAATGTACAGAAAAATGTGAAGGCAGCGCAGCAGTTTTCAGAAGAAATAACCAACCTTTATTGGCCCATATGTGACCGCAACATTTCAGTGCAAACACTTTCCTCACAGACTGACAACGTTTTACGAACTGGAGCGTTGCCTTCACTAATGTTCTGTAGTTGAATGAATAGATATATAGATTTATAGTCTACTTCAAAACCACCCAGAATTTCCCTATAATGGGCTCTTAGATGAATGATGAGTACAAATATATTTAAATAAGTGATCACTTTATTAGTTTAAATCGTATAACAATTCATAAAATATATATAAAACTAAACAAAGGTACCCTATTGATTACCAATAGTTATAACCGGGTCAAGGACTGTGACCAAACTGCTCTATAATAGTTAATAACAATTAGTAATAATTAATGATATACTCTTAGCATTATACAGTACCAGTTATACCAGGTTCACAGGGACATAATACTCAGGTTTACTTAACACTGAGAAGATAGCGAAACGTACGTTGGCGGTGGGGGGCCAGGACTGAAGCCTTGACCAGCACAGTTATTACTATACACCAGGTATGTGATTTAAGCAGGGACAATTACATCTGGGGCACTGCGGCAGCACTGTACACGGGTGACCCAGTCCAGGGAGAAGTAGGGGAAGTGTTACATCATTGGAAGGATCACCTGGTGGTACTTGGGCACATGGCAATATATATCAGAGTCCCATTAGGTGGATAATTAATACAACTATCGATAGTGCAGCCACTTATAGTGTTAAGTAAACCTGAGTATTATGTCCCTGTGAACCTGGTATAACTGGTTACTGTATAATGCTAAGAGTATATCATTAATTATTACTAATTGTTATTAACTATTATAGAGCAGTTTGGTCACAGTCCTTGACCCGGTTATAAACTATTGGTAATCAATAGGGTACCTTTGTGTAGTTTTATATATATTTTATGAATTGTTATACGATTTAAACTAATAAAGTGATCACTTATTTAAATATATTTTGTACTCATCATTCATCTAAGAGCCCGTTATAGGGAAATTCTGGGTGGTTTTGAAGTAGATTGTAATGTTAAGGTGAGATACGGTAATTGTTTGGTGGACTATTGAGATGATATATAGATTTATAGATTGATTTTTAGAGAGACAGACAGATAACCAAGAGAGAAGAAACAGCAATGCAACTAATGAAAAATAGGTGCAAATGACAGGCCCCCAGGGCCATGGGGTACTCGGGACCGGGCTATACTGCTGTCTTCTCAGGGAGAAGTCATGGGGGTTGCGATCCGGTCCCATTGCCCTGGGCTTAGTTTAAAAAGGGGTTAGCTCTTCTGGCGTGGTTGGGAAAGGGGGTTATATACAAGGAAGTCTTCGTGACGCCACATGTGGTATGTGGCCAGAGACGGCCACTGCTGCTGCAGAACCTCCGGGGACGATGGCTAGCAGCTGAGATGGGATGGCTCTCCACAGGTAAAGCCAATCCCTGGGGCAGTGTGAATAGTCTATGTGTAGGGTGCAGGGCGACGGGCACAAGTAACAGGCAGACTCACGGTTCTGTGGTTTTCTCAATCCTTTACTGGAGCAGATTAATATTATTAAACTGTTCATGGAGTCTTTGAGAGCAACTTACCATCCGGTTGAGTCTTTGGCTCCCTTACTGCTCTCAGTGTATTGGCTCCTGCTGCTGCATAAGCTGAGCAGCCGGCCCTGTCTTTTCCTGCGAGATACCAGTCTGACAGGCAACTCTAGTTGTTTCTCTACCCTGTTCCCGGGTGTCAGCTCCTGAACTCTTTATGTTGTTGTGTTTGTGGGTACGGTGGGGCTGAGGAATCTTGAACCCCCACCTTCCAATACTGACTGCCAGGACGTTAGACCCTGCACAGTCTCGGACTCCGGTGTCTGTTCTTTGTGCATTTCCTCTGGAGTGAGTACTGGGTTGCTCAGCCTCCCAGGTATGTTCCTGCTTCTCTCCTCAGACCCTAGCCTTAGGCCTGGAACTTAGTTAGCGACCTTGGGATGAGCTTAGCACAGCTCCTTTACACCCAGGTCCTCTTCACAGTCCTCCCAGGAACTGCACTCCCTAGCTCCTCCCCAGACCAGAATATATAGGGGAGCTCACCCTGAACCCGAGCTTGGTCTCCCCCTTCTGGCCTGGAGGTGTTGGTGTTGTGTGTGTGTTACGTGATGAGATGACCCTTTGTTGCTCTCTCGTGACACCACCACCTGGCGGCAGTGAAGACACTGTGGCACTTTGACCCAGGGGTGCCACACAAACTCTCCAAAAAACTACTTACCCACTAGTCCAATAACATAATTACCAAAAAGCAGAGGCAGCACTCAAACATTCATAAATAAAAGATTTATTCAGCCCACATGGCATGGCAATGTGTCAGTGGTAGCCCCCCACCCGTTTATCCAGAGGTGATATACAGAGTGTGACATGTATTTAAAGCACGAGGTGAAGTTAATTTACACAATTCATAATAAACATCCATTCACTTCTGTAGTGAAATATGTATCTCAGGGACTGGACACTAGACCCGTAAGGGGTTAAATCCCATGTCCATCCACAAGAGGTCACAACCTGCTGTATATAAGCACACACTAACTTCGCAGTCACACTGACTCCAGTGCCCCCAGGGGGCCATGATGGGAAAAGCAGAGAGTGACAAACTTCACACCTGTAGCCAGAAAGAGAAGGGGATCAAAGACACTACCAAATGGGTAGTATAGCAGTTGAAATTTACTGTGGGAAAAGAATTGGTTTAGAAAGGGAACATTTGAAAAATAATATATGCATGGCTAAATTAGTGAGTGTCCAATCATAGACACAGAAGTAGAATGTTAAACTAGAAGGCCGGCCCTAGAATCTGACCCCCCCCCAGTCTGAGTCTATATCTGGGCTCACACAGCTACTGCTCCATGTCACAGAGATGGGTCGGCCAAAGCAGGTTGTGACCTCTTGTGGATCGACATGGGATTTAACCCCTTACTGGTCTAGTGTCCAGTCCCTGAGATACATATTTCACTACACCTCCCTCCTTATGAACGTGCATGGGGCTGACTCACAGGTCGGCTCCCTAGCACGTATCTGGTTCCGACCCACCTTGGCGTTATAAGCCATCAGCGTTGCCGTGCTCAATTCCTTTCTTGTGTTGAATTGTGAAGTCATATTGCTGTAATATCAGGCTCCATCTAAGCAGTTTCCCATTGTCCCCAGCTACTGTGTTGAGCCAGCTCAGCAGGTTATGGCCTGTTATCACGGTGAATTTGCACCCATAGAGGTATGTTTGCAGTTTCTGTAGAGCCCACACAATGGCTAAACACTCCTTCTCTATTGTGTCATATGCCACCTCTCTGGGCAGGAGTTTCCTGCTTAGGTACAGAATTGGGTGCTCCTCACCTTGCTGGTTCACCTGGCTGAGAATGGCCCTTAGCCCATAAGTGCTGGCATCTGTCTGTACCACGAACCTGCGAGTGAAATCTGGGGCCTGGAGGACGGGTGAACTGGCCAATGACGACTTTAGGGCAGAGAATGCTTTTTCACACTGAGGGGTCCAGGATACAATTTGGGGGAGCTTCCTCTTGTTCAGGTCAGTTAATGGCTTAGCCATAGCACTGTAGTGTGGCACAAACTTCCTATAATAACCGGCCGTACCCAGGAAGGACAGTACCTGCTTCTTGGTTCGTGGGGTGGGCCAGGCTGTAATGGCTTCTACCTTCCCTGGTTTACGTTTTAGCAGACCTCCCCCCACCCGGTGTCCGAGGTATTGTACTTCCCTCATGGCTACCTGACACTTCCCAGGCTTCACAGTCAGACCTGCAGTGTGAAGCCTCTGCAACACCTGAGAAAGATGTGCAAGATGTCCCTCCCAAGAATTACTAAAAATGGCGATATCATCTAGATAAGCAACAGCAAAACCCTCGAATCCTTTCAATAAGTGATTTACCAGCCCCTGGAAGGTGGCAGGGGCATTTTTCAAACCGAATGGCATCATCAGAAACTCAAACAGCCCAAATGGCGTTATAAAGGCCGACCTCTCCTGAGCTTCTTTGGTCATGGGTATCTGCCAATATTCCCTACTCAAGTCCCTAATAGTGAGGTATGATGCATTAGCTAGCTGCTCTAACAGCTCATCTATCCTCGGCATGGGGTAGACAGTAGAGGAAATTTAACTTCCTATAGTCTACACAGAACATGGTAGTGCGGTCCTTTTTCGGGACAAGAACCACAGGTGAAGCCCAGTCACTCTGGGATTTTTGTATTACCCCGAGGGTCAGCATCTCGTCTACCTGCTCCTTCATGTGTGCCTTCACCTCTGCTGACACCCAGTATGCAGACTGTCTTACAGGGGGATTGGTACCAGTGTCCACATGATGAGTGGCTAAGTGAGTCCTCCCAGGCTTCTCTGTGAAGAGTCCTGTCACCTCGCTGAGCACCCCCATCAGCTCACACCTCTGACTGTGGGATAGCCCCATCAACTCACAACCTGTGACTGTGGGATAGCCCCATCAGCTCAACCTGTGACTGTGGGATAGCCCCATCAGCTCACACCTGTGACTGTGGGATAGCCCCATCAGCTCACACCTGTGACTGTGGGATAGCCCCATCAACTCACAACCTGTGACTGTGGGATAGCCCATCAGCTCACACCTGTGACTGTGGGATAGCCCCATCAGCTCACACCTGTGACTGTGGGATAGCCCCATCAGCTCACACCTGTGACTGTGGGATAGCCCCATCAGCTCACACCTGTGACTGTGGGATAGCCCCATCAGCTCACACCTCTGACTGTGGGATAGCCCCATCAGCTCACACCTCTGACTGTGGGATAGCCCCATCAGCTCACACCTCTGACTGTGGATAGCCCCATCAGCTCACACCTCTGACTGTGGGATAGCTCAGGGTTAAACTCTGCGGACTCCAGGGACTCCATATACTGAGCCCCAGCCCCCACATCTAGTAACACATCAGCCTCCCCCTCATCAGGCATGCTACAGACAGGTAAGACACAAGTCTCCCTGTCATGATGAGCCTTCAGCATATTTACATGAAATACTTTGCGACGCTTTGCACGTTCATCTAGAGTCACCACATAGTTGACATCATTTAGCCGCTTGTGCACGGTGTATGGTCCCTCTCATGTGGCCTGTAGTTTGTTCTGTAACATGGGAACCAACACCCAAACCTTTTGCCCCTCCTCATAGGCCCTCAGTCTGGCATTACAGTCATACCAGACCTTTTGGTTGATTTGGGCCTGAGTCACGTTCTCATGGGCAAGGTTACTCAGTTTTTGCATTCTGTTCCAGAGTCGCAGTACATATTCAACCACTGGGACTCTTGTAGTTTTGGCATCACCCTCCCAACAGTCCTTAATCAAGTCCAGGGGTCCCCTGACCCTCCTCCCATAAACCAGTTCGAAGGGGGAGAATCCTGTGGAGGCCTGGGGTACCTCTCTATAAGCAAACAACAGATGGGAAGGTAACGCTCCCAGTCCCTTCCTTCAGTCTCCACCAGCATTTTCAGCATTTATTTTAATGTCCCATTGAATCGGTCACAGAGTCCATTTGTTTGGGGATGGTAAGCGCCTGACCACAACATGCTGCACTTGTATTTTTTCAGAGACTTTCCATCAGTTTGGACATGAATTGGGTTCCCTGATTGGTTACATCTACCTGGTGAAACCACATAAGAAAACACAGTCAATAAAGCATCCGCCACCTTGTCCGCTCGGATGGAGGACAGGGCCACCCCTTCCGGAAACCCTACTAAACCCTGAACCTCAGAAAATAACCAGTAATAACAATAAATATTTGTTCAACTTCATTACTACATATAATCATAGTCATAAAGCCATCAAAGAATGTTTAAATGCCCACTGGCACATTTTAAAAAAGATCCCATTTTGAAGATGATCATCCCTGAAAAGCCCAATATTACGTTCAGGAGAGCCCCGGATATTAAAAGCATTGTAGCTCCCAGCCGCCTCAAACGGCTCAACAATATGAAATCCACTGAAAAAGTATAAAAATCTGCACAAAAAAACATCTCTAGATGTGGAAAAAACAGGTGTCTTTGTTGTAAAATTATACCAAAAACATCCTCTTTCAGCTCAACTTCCACAAGAAAGATCTTTCCCATAAAACATAACATGAACTGCACCACGAGTTATGTCATATATCTTTTAGAATGCCCATGTCTGCTACAATACGTTGGGAGAACAGTAAGACCCCTCCATGAGAGGCTGAATAAGCATAGATCAAATATTAAGAACGGATATAAGTTGCATGGGGTTTCGCACCATTATAATATATGTCATAATAGAGACCCTACTATGATGAGAATAACCCCTATTGATCATGTGCCTGCTGAAGTCAGTAATAGGTTTTGAAAATATTGAAAAAGAAAGAGAAATACTGGATGTACAACCTGGACACCCTAATAACAGAATTAATATAATCACGCAGACACTGCTAGCATATAACCATTTCGGTTCATTATTCTGATTTTATCTTTTATATCCTTTTACACTTCTATATTTCTTTATCTCTTATTCTTCACATCAAGACTTTTTTCTTAGGAATCACTAATCTTAATAGTTTTTATAATTTTAAAGGTTTTTATCCACACAAAACCTTTTATTGGATTTTATTAATCCACACTATATACACACAATTTCCTATGCTCACATCGTTGTAGATTTTCTATGTTGTTATATTCATTTTTTACTGCCCCTAGTGGCGGTAAATTAGAATACATGAGCCTTTGGGTACCTGTAACCATGACAACTGCCTCCTATACTGAGTACCAGCCTCATTTCCACCTTGTAGGTAATTTATAGAATGCAATTCTCTAAATATAATATCATATAATATCTTTAAAATCCTTGATGGATATTTATTCTTTGACTAATAATGATATAACAATGTGTATATAATACAACGATTCCAATAAGAATATTCAATTCTTAGTGACACTTAATGACACTTTACCTTCTCAACTACTTTTGAACTATGAAATATTCATATCTTTTGTTAATATAACTTATTTGGTGTATTCACTAACCTAAACGGCACTTTTCCACTTTATCTACATATGCACATCTCCACTTTATTCCTATAAACACTTCACACTGTCTTATCCTCAGTAAAAAAATCAGTTTTGAGCCCTTATTACAAAGATTACTCCACACTGCCTCTAGTGGTAGAAATATAGAGCACACTAGTTTTTGGTACCCATTGTCTTGGTTACTGCCTCCTAAACCACACTGTATGTGATACCTAGTGCCATCTTGTGGTTGCTTTATAGAATGCAGCTGTAAATTTCATTAAACATTGTTCCAAGAGTATCAGCGCTGCCTCATGAGTCTCTTGTAGATGGAATCACCCACATTTATTACAAAAAGTTAAATACACTTCTTAAATATTGATTATTACTTTGATATCCTATCATACTGTAAACCAAATATTGTGAATGGGAATAGAATCTGAGGTGCCTGCATGTTAAACTCCTGTTTTTTCTCTCATCAGCTACTTCCAAGCTGATCTAGTAGGATTACTTTTGACCAGCTTTGACTATAATTCCCTTCCCTATAAATTCTTTATACAGGGATTCTGTTTTCTATATGCATTACCAATTTGTTTTTACATACACCATTAATTTTTAGCTTTTTTACAGCAACATACACGTTTTTTTACTATCTTTAATACATTTTTTAATATATTAATAAAAATTCTTTTATATATTAATGTTCATTCCTTAAATATATATGACTGCTTTACTTTTTTCCTTTACTCCTACGGTTTTCACCAGTTTTTTATGAGATATTCTGCAGAGCTTTTATCCATTTATTGGTGAAAAAAAAAATTTTCCTTCAGTATTTTACCCCTAAATTCAGAGCCTCGCCATCTAAATAACAGGTGGTGTATACTACTAACCACCTGAATATATATTCACTGATGTGAAAGTCTCAGGTTCTAACCCCATATGAAGGAATGGGAAAGACTTTTAATTTATTTTTTTGCACCAGGGATATAGTTTGATCGCTGATTCTTGCATTTTCATGTACTATTTTTTAAAGATTCTATCAGGGGCACTTAAGTCATCATTGTATGAATAGGAATGCACATTCTAATTAGTGACTTTGGATGCTGGTAAAGTTTTTTACAAAAATTGCGCCAAAATGAGGAGATCCTCCCATTTTGATGATGCAAATGACATCACAGATACACAGACAACACCCTGTTTTTGTAAAGCTTGGGGCTATAAAAACCCCACTGTTACTGTTTGATGTAATATCCCTGATGAAGGTGCCAGGCTAGGTCCCGAAACGCGTAGGAGGAAAGAGAATAAAGCTTGGAAATCTGCTTAAGGAAAATTTGACTCATTGGTGAGTTTTTGAGCTTGGAGCAGCGCGGACCGTGACACACCTGCATTCCCATCTTCTTTCCTGCTACTTGGTTGTGGCGTTCAATGAACGCGTTCCTGCAATTTGCATACTGCCAATAGGTGTTGGACTGTTTCCAAGATTTCTTTGCATAGTTTGCACCTTGGGTCTTGTCTTGTGTGGTAGATCTCTGCTTCTATGGATCTGGTACTCCGTGTCTGCTCTTGTGCCGCTATGATTAGTACCTCTGTGCTTTTTTTGGAGTCCAGCTTTCTGCCATAGGTAGGATTTCTCCATTATCAGTCATGGTACGTCCCATGCAGCGGCTTGTCTTGCCATGGCACCTCATGTTCCTGTTCTTCCTTCCAGGACTGTTGTAGCTGCCTGCGTCTCTCCCTTAGTTTCTCATCTTTTGGTGCCACTCTTCTGATGTATTCATGGTTACTTCTTGTTTCGTCCATGATGGTAGCTTGGACACCTACGAAGCCTCGACCACCCTCCTTTCTATTGGTATACAATCTTTAGGTGTTAGACTTGAGGTGGAGACCACTTTGCAGTGTAAGGAGCTTCCATTTCATCTTTTGGCCGGCACATTATGCCAGTAGGGTGACCTGATAACTGGCAGGGCATATGTATTGATGGTGCAGATCTTATTCTTCCCATTGAGCTGGCTCTTCAGGACCTGTCTTATCCTTTGATGGTATTTAGATGTTGCTCCTTTCCAGACTCCTCATGGTTACCATATCCCTATGGGATGCTGGGGTACTTGTAGATCTGTACATCTGCTATGTGCCGTATTGGTGGTTGTACCCCATCAGTCTTTACTGCCTTGCCTGTGTTTATTACCAACCAGTCATACTTCTCCAGTCCGAAAGACTATGTATTTCGGGTAGATCATTGTCAGGTGGATCAGTAAACTGATATCTAATTAATTTTTCGCATACAGCTTGATGTCATTCATGTAGTGCTATTTTTGATCTTTACCCTCGGCCTGGGACATCTCATAAAGTCCCATGGCTTCCAGTGTCACCCATATTCTGACGACACTCAGATCTACCTCTCTGGCCCAGACGTCACCTCTCTGCTGTCCAGAATCCCGGAGTGTCTATCAGCCATATCCTTCTTCACCTCTCGCTTCCTAAAACTAAAAGTTAACAAAACTGGACTCCTCTTTCAACCCATCTCACGCCTCTTCCTTACCCGAAATAAATGACACCACATTTTTCCTGTACCTGAAGACTGCTGCCTTGACTCTGCTTTATCCTTGAAACCGCACATCCAATCCCTTGCCACCTCCTGCCACCTCCAACTCAAAATATTTCCAGAATCCGTCCCGTCCTCAACCCTCAATCTAATAAAATACAAGTGCATGCCCTCATCATCTCCTGCCTTGACTACTGCAACATTCTCTACTGTGGCTTCCCTGCGAACACTTGCACATCTCCCATTCTGTCATCACCTTTGCTGCCACTAATCCACCTCTCTCCTTGCTATTCTTCCACTTCTCCCCTCTTCAAAGCTCTTCATTGGCTCCTAATTCCGCAGTGTATCCAATTTAAACTACTAACATTGACTTGCAAAGCCGTCTACAATCTGTCCTTCATATCTGTCATCTCCCAATATCCCAATATAACTCGTAATCTTCAATCCTAAAACCGCCATCTCTCCTGCACACTTGTACTTTCCTCATCCAACTGCCTGCAAGACTTCGCCGGAGCATCCGCCATCCTCTATAATTCTGCACCCCAATACGTCGGTCACGAGGGCTCACAGTCTATAAGAGATGGTTGAGGATACGTGGCAACACAAGACCCACTCCTTTCTATTACAAGAATAATAAGGAAAGAGAACACAACAGAGACAGAAGTTCTTGTGTAAACTGGGCCATGCCGTTTATTTTGAGTTTACATAGATTATAACCCTTTTGAGGTTCCAATAAATATTAATCATGAAGAATAAATAATTACATAACCATGAGGTTACCAAATAGAATTATAGTTAAAACCATAACAACACCAAAAACCAAATAACCTCAAGATAACCTATACTCCCGACATATGTCAGGATATTTTACATAAGAAGCAAACACCAATAGTTGGCATGATAATTGTAATCACAAAATAAACCACCCAAAAAGTAATGTTAATGACTCATCCCGTGGGGGCCCGGGGTACTCTGAGTCGGGCCTCTCGATGTCCTCGGGGTTGTGGGATGTCACGGTCCGTGGCTCCAGAGTGGCTAATAAAAAGGGGAAGTTATTTTGTAGGGATTTAGGGTTTAGCTTATCGTGACGCCACCCATGGTATGCGGCTATTAGGTGGCTTTTAATATCATTTCATCTATAGTATCCATCCAAAAACCATTCCTTCTACAGCTTATGTAGCTCTCTATAGGCAGGAGGGGTATATAGTGCAGTTCGGTGTATCAGAAGCTGTGTACCACTCACATCTAGGGCTGGTGTCCAAGCTTTTAATATCATCTCATCTATAGTATCCATCTAAAAACCATTCCTTCTAAGGCTTAATTTAGCTGTATACAGGCAGGATATATAGCACACTTTTAAAAAGCAAATATCACATCTTTTAAAATACGCAAGACCGGTGGCAAGGGACGAGGGACTGGACGTGATGGTGCATGCAGAGGCCGTGGGCAAGCTAGAATTGTGCCACAACAAACACCCACATCTTCTCACCCAACCTTCCTGTCCCAATTCCTAGGGGACCACAGCACACCACTCTTAAACCCAGACCAGTGTCAAAAGGTTGTTAGTTGGATACAAACGAAAAATTGCCAGGTGGTCAATGGGTTAAATAAATATTGGAAATTTCAATGTAAGAAGGATAGGCACAGGGCACCAACAGGTATATGTATGGGGGTATACAGCTACCTTGGTGTCCTCCAGCTGGCAGGTGTTGCACACTTCAGTGGGAAAATGATAATACATCCATAAGTAGAAAAAGAAAAGCGGCACTCACCCTTTTAGATGCCAAGAAATCCTTTATTTCATCTCTCTTTGTTAGCATAGACCAATCAGGCGGGGAGAGGGAGTGGGGGGTCGGTGGATGACAGCTCACCGTTTTGCAGCACTTGCCGTTTCAACGGGTCCAGGGACTTCGTCCGCCGACCCCCACTCCCTCTCCCCGCCTGATTTGTCTACGTTAACACAGAGAGACGAAATACAGGATTTCTTGGCATCTAAAAGGGTGAGTGACGCTTTTCTTTTCTGGTCATCATAATGGGAGACCCAGACAATGGGGTTTAGGGCACTGCCCTCCGGAGGTCACACTAGGTACTACAAGTTTGTAGACACCGCCCCCTCCGCTTATAAACCCCTACCGCAGGGAACATCCTCAGTTTTAAACTTAGTGTGCTCGGAGGATCACGCTTTGATTGCACTTCACTGCATTCTCACAACTTACGTGATGGCGTCTGAAGACAAGGTAAAATGGTTCCGGTCGGGACCTGCGACAGCCTCCCCGCTCACCCTTGTGGAACACGCAGGTGGAGGTACCGGAGGGCCTAGAGCCTGGACACTTTGTGTTCTCCCGGTACGCTGTTGCGCTCCTTTCCATCCCTCTCTGGGGGGCTCTGGAGAGTGGGAGATGGGAGCCTTGCACAGCTCCGCTCCGTCCGAGGCCTCCCTAAATGGTGCTTACAGACCGGACTGGAGCCAGCCCAGTCCGAGGCCTCCCTAAATGGTGCTTACACTCCGGACTGGTGCTGAAACCCCCGTCCGAGGCCTCCCTAAATGGTGCTTACAGACCGGACCGGCACTGAGGCACTCTGTGTCTCCTGTGTGCCTGGGGGTAGTGTCTGTCACTTTATGTGTCCTGACACTCAGACCGCGCGTTACTCTCGGGTCCGCGGATCTGGAGGGTACCCTGTGCTGGGGTTACCCTGGCTGACCGCCCTGTGTGTCGCAGGGGCTGAGGCTGTAGGCTGCGGATGTTTGTTTGTGCATGCAGTCTGTGTGTTGTATTTCACACTACTTCCCGCGCTGCGGGCTCTGGCGCCTTCATACTGAGGCTGCTTGGAGGATGGGAAGCAGCCCGTGCGGTGACGTCATCGATGGGCGTGTGTGTGTGCTTCCCGCGTGTTTTCGGCACCGCCCACGGTTTCACTGTCGGCGGCCATCTTTACCCCTCACTTCCCGGCTGGGATCTGTCTGCAGCGTGCGTCTGCACTCCAGAGGAGACCGGAAACTCTCGCGGAGGTCACACACACACACCGCTTCCTCCTACCGCTTCGCTGCGGTCGGTAAGCCACCGGGATTCCCGGTTTTGTCTGCACAATTTGGCTTATTTTCCCCTGCTGTGGCGATGTCCTCAGTTAGGAAGCGTGCTGCTAAGGCGGCAGATGCCACCATTACCTGTGCTACATGCAATGGGACTCTGGTGGAGGGGTCCTGCAATAACTGCGGACGCCCAGAGGCCCGGACTGACACTGCTGAGACAGCAGCTCCGGTGCTGTACCCTGAGGTTCAGGTGATCCCAGGGCCATGGGAAACTCAGAATAAGATCAATGAATCTCTGTTGTCCCAGCTGTCCTCCATGTCGCAGTCCCTGGAGGCACTTAATAGGAGGCTGGAAGGCCCAGCTACTCCTTCCAGTTACCCCCGGGTGTCTCCCTCTTCTGCTGTGAGACCCCTTAAGCGGGCTCGTCGTGAGGATTCACCCGAGCTCCAGGCTCTCTCTGAGGAGGAGCGTTCCTCTGATGGTGAGGAAGATGATGGGGGTTCGACTCTCGGGTCTGTGTCTGTGTCTGAACCACCAGACGGGGTGAAGGATTTGGTGTCCTCTATCAACGAGACCTTACGTCTCGTGACACCCCCTGAGGAGGTGACTGTACACCCGAAGGAGGTCTATCAATGGCTGCGGCCGGAGGCTAGACCAAGTGGCTCCTTCATGGACCACACTAACTTTGGAAGGGTGGTTAGAGCTCCCAGGTTACATCCTGGGCGGCGTTATGTCCGCAAACCCAAGGACAATCGCTTCCCCTTCCCCCAGGAGGTGCTTCAGGAGTGGTCGCAGTCCCCGAAGGTGGACGCTTCCATGACCAGGATTGCTGCACGCTCCCTTTTCTCTGCCTCTGATAGCTCCTCGTTGAAGGATGCGACTGATAGACAGGTCGAGCAACTCGCCAAGTCTTCCTATGAGGCTGTGGGGTCTTCATTTGCTCCTAATTTTGCCACGGTCTGGACCTTACAAGCGATTACTTCCTGCTTGGATGGTATCACTGACCTGGCAAGGTCCAGTCCAGAGGTCCTGGCGCTTACCGAAAGGGCAAAGGCCTATGCAGATTACGCCAGGACGGCGACTTTGGAAACTGCCACTCGCTCAGCTGTGGCTCCGGCCAATGCTATTGCGATTCGCAGGTTGTTGTGGCTGCGTCTTTGGGACTCAGATGCCACATCTAAGAAGATTTTGCAGAATCTTCCGTTCTCTGGTGACAGGCTTTTTGGCACCGAACTGGACAAGCTGATAAAGGATTCTGCTGAGTCTAAGATCCCGCAGAATAAACCTAAGCCACGGTACACCGTTAAGAGGAACCCAAAGCAGTGGTCCTTTCGTTCCAGCTCACAGTCATCAGCACCGTCCGCTCGCACGGACCGAGGGGGCAAGCCCGCTTCTCAGTGGCGCTCTAAGAGTCGTCCAAAGAAGCCGGCGGGGGCAGCGGCTGCCACCCCCAAACCCGCCTCTACATGACTCGCTCTCCCTTCCTGCCTCCCCACAGGTGGGGGGTCGCCTGTCTCGTTTTCAGGACAGGTGGCTACTTCACGTTCAAGATCAGTGGGTTCGAGACGTGGTCTCGCGAGGTTACAGGATAGAGCTGACGTCAAAGCCGATACCCCGATTCCATCGGTCGGTCCCATCCCCAGAAAAGGCTCAGGCTTTTCACCTGGTGTTGGAGGGTCTCCGCAGGGACGGAGTGGTGGTCCCGGTGCCTTCCGGGGAGAGGTTTCGGGGTTTTTACTCCAACCTCTTCATTGTCCCAAAAAAGGACGGCTCCTTCCGCCCGGTTCTGGACCTAAAGTTGTTCAACCATCACGTGTTGGTTCGGAAGTTCCGTATGGAATCACTCCGCTCCGTGATCGCAGCTGTGTCACAGGGGGACTTCCTAGCGTCCATAGATATCCGAGACGCTTACCTTCACGTGCCCATTGCACCGGCTCATCAGCGCTGGTTGAGATTCGCAGTGGGGGAAGAACACTTCCAATTTGTGGCGCTGCCTTTCGGGTTGGCCTCGGCACCGCGGGTGTTCACAAAAGTGATGGCCTCCATGATGGCTCTCCTGCACGTGCAGGGGCACGCCGTAATACCCTATCTGGACGACCTGCTGGTCAGGGCGCCATCGGAACACCTTTGTCGGCAAAGCCTGGAGGTAACCATGAAGTCTCTGGAACAGTTCGGGTGGCTTCTCAATATCCAGAAGTCGACCCTGGTTCCGACCCAGTCACTGACATATCTGGGCATGGACTTCCACACGGACTCAGCCCTAGTGTCTCTGCCACGAGTCAAACAGATGGCGATCCAATCAGGAGTGCAAGCAGTCCTCCTGTCACCACAATCATCCCTACGGATCTTGATGAAGCTGGTGGGGCGCATGGTAGCTGCAATAGAGGCAGTGCCTTTTGCGCAGTTTCGCCTCCGTCCTCTCCAGCTAGAGATTCTTCGCAGATGGGACAAGAGGACGATCTCTCTGAATCGGCTGGTGGCACTTTCCCAACCGACCAGGGATTCCTTGCAGTGGTGGCTCCAGCCCCGTCACTTGTCGCGGGGACGGTCCTTCCTCAAACCGTCATGGTTAGTGGTGACCACCGACGCCAGCCTCATGGGCTGGGGTGCGGTGTTCTTACACCACAGGGCTCAAGGCCTCTGGACTCCGTCGGAGTCGGCGTTGCAGATCAACGTGCTGGAGATCAAGGCGGTCTATCTGGCGCTCCTAGCGTTTCAGAAGTTCCTGTCAGGGCAACCCATTCGGGTTCAGTCCGACAATGCGACGGCCGTCGCCTATATAAATCATCAGGGAGGGACCAGAAGTGCTCAGGCCCTCGCCGAAGTCCACCGCATTCTATCTTGGGTGGAGGACAACGACTGCCTGATCTCCGCAGTTCACATCCCAGGGGTCGAGAACTGGGAGGCCGACTACCTGAGCCGGCAGGGGATGGACGCCGGAGAGTGGTCTCTTCATCCAGACGTCTTCCAGGACATCTGCAGCAGATGGGGCACTCCGGACGTGGATCTGATGGCCTCGCGGCTGAATCATCAGGTGCCGCACTACATGGCAAGATCATGGGATCCTCAGTCTCTGGGGGCAGACGCCCTGATCCTGAGTTGGTCCAGATTCCATCTACCGTATGTGTTCCCGCCTCTGGCTCTGATTCCCAGGGTTCTGTGGAAGATCAGGTCGGAATGCAGGGTAGCCATTCTAGTGGCTCCGGATTGGCCCAGGAGGTCCTGGTATCCGGACCTGTGGCGACTGTTAGGCGGACACCGGTGGGCTCTTCCGGAACGCGCAGATCTACTCGCGCAAGGCCCATTCTTCCATCTCAATTCCAGGGCCCTCAGATTGACTGCATGGCTCTTGAGGCCTGGCTGTTGACATCCAGAGGCTTCTCTCCTACGGTAGTCGACACTATGACTCGAGCTAGGAAGCCTGTTTCCAGGAAGATATACCACAGAACGTGGAAGATTTTCTTTACCTGGTGTGCCTCGAGTGGCCGGTCCCCGTGGCCCTTATCCATACCGACATTGTTGGCTTTCCTACAGTCGGGGTTGGAATTGGGTTTATCTCTCGGCTCCCTGAAGGGTCAAGTGTCAGCTCTTTCAGTGCTGTTTGACAGGCGCTTGGCGCTCCTTCCCAGGGTCCGTCAATTTCTGCAGGGGGTGTCTCGGGTGGTTCCGCCCTACAGGCGGCCACTGGACCCTTGGGACCTTAACATGGTCCTGGCGACACTGCAGAAACCGCCGTTTGAGCCACTGAGAGACATTTCCCTATCTCGTCTGTCCCAGAAAGTGGTCTTTCTGGTGGCGATTACGTCTCTGAGAAGGGTCTCAGAATTGGCTGCACTATCGTGCAAGTCACCCTTCCTGGTGGTTCACCAAGACAAGGTGGTGTTACGCCCGCGGCCAGAATTCTTGCCAAAGGTGGTTTCCACTTTTCACCTGAACCAGGAGATTGTTCTCCCGTCATTTTGCCCCGCTCCCGTTCATCAGGTTGAGCGCGATCTCCATACTCTGGATCTCGTGAGGGCTGTCCACATTTATGTGTCCAGGACTGCCTCCTTCCGGAGTTCGGATTCCTTATTTGTCCTTACGACAGGTCGCTGTAAGGGGTCCGCGGCATCTAAGTCAACCTTGGCCAGATGGATCACGGCTCCCATTCAAGAGGCTTACAGGTCTTCTGGTTTGCCTCTCCCGGTGGGATTGAAGGCTCACTCTACCAGAGCTGTCGGTGCCTCCTGGGCTTTGCGACATCGAGCTTCGGCTCTACAGGTGTGTCAGGCGGCCACTTGGTCCAGCCTGCACACTTTCTCTAAGCACTATATGGTGCATGCCCATGACTCCGCGGATGCAAGTTTGGGCAGGCGGGTCCTCCAGGCGGCGGTTGCCCACCTTTGAGGGGGACCATGTGTTATCCGTCTGTTGAGGAACTCTTCCCGCCCTGGGGTATTGCTTTAGGACATCCCCATTGTCTGGGTCTCCCATTATGATGACCAGAAAAAAGAGAATTTTGTTTACGTACCGTAAATTCTTTTTTCTTTAATCATCAATGGGAGACCCAGCACCCACCCAGTTGTTCCGTTGCATGTTTTGCATTTGTTCTGTTCCCTGTTGGGACAGTGTTATCCGGGTTGTTGAACCGTTTGTATACGGTTTCTTCCCGACGTTTCGGGTGTGGTTTATTTGTCTCCTCGCAGCTTATGGACCAAACTGAGGATGTTCCCTGCGGTAGGGGTTTATAAGCGGAGGGGGCGGTGTCTACAAACTTGTAGTACCTAGTGTGACCTCCGGAGGGCAGTGCCCTAAACCCCATTGTCTGGGTCTCCCATTGATGATTAAAGAAAAAAGAATTTACGGTACGTAAACAAAATTCTCTTTTTTTCTACTTGTGGATAAATATTGGAATTGTGTCGATAATTTTGAAAATTTGCCAACTTTCAATATTTTTGCCCTTAAAGCAGTTATTTAATAACAATAACAAAATGTATACATTTCTCATTTTTGCAGCATTTACAGAAGCGTCTTTCTTAGGGCCCACACACATCACATTTGAAGTGACTCAGATGTCTACAGGACACAAAATATACACAACTGACACCATTCCAAAATCTGCACCTTTAAAGTGTTCCCAACCACATTCAAGAATCCTAATAACCCTTCACAGGAGCTCAATCAATGTGGAGATAAATAACAAACAATTGTATTTTTTCCCAGAAAATGGTAATTTAGTCCCACATTTAGAATTGTCTCAAGGGAAAATGAACCGTGCAATTTATTCTGTGTACACGGATACCTCATATGTGGTGGAAAACCACTGTTTTGTGGCAGGGAAGGAAGGAAGGAAGGAAGGAAGGAGCGCCATTAGACTTCTAAAACATAAAATCATCTGGAATTATTAATTGACACCACGTTGTGTTTGGAGAGCCCCTGATGTGCCTAAACAGTGCAAACCTTCCACAAGGGACCCCATTTTGGAAACTGCACCTCTCCGGTAATTCATCTAGGGGAGTAGTGAACATTTTAAACCCAAAATATATTTTTTTAACTAAATTGTTTCATTTTTCAAAAGGGCTATTATGAGGAAATGGACCTCACAATTTCTCACACAATTTCTCCCGAGTTGTACGATATCCTACATGTGGTTAGAAACTTCTTTTCAGGAACACTGCAAAGCTCCCAAGTGAAGGTGCGCCAAAATGGAAGAGCAGATTGTGCTGGAAGGGTCATGTCACATTGGCAGAGCCCCTGAGGTGCCAGATCATCAGAACCCTCTATACGTTACCCCGTCTTACAAACTACATGGTTCTCATGTGGTTCCCCAAAAACAGCCCATGTGCAGCCCTTTCAGGATATGCAAGTTTTATTGTCCCCTTGCGTCGCTCTAAATCCTGGCTGATTAATATTCACCCTGATTCCCGACAAAGAATCCCGCCCATCCCTCTGAGTCTTGCACAGACATACACTCTGACTGCTTGTATTACGGTATGGTCAGCACTTTCTCATCGCAATCTTTGCTGACTCTCCTCGGCTGAGAGTGACAGCTGCATAGAAATGCACGCTGTCACTTTCAGACCAGGAGAGTCACACTGTATGGCCATCAGAAAGTGGCAGTTAATTAAGCTAATGAATATTCACCCTCTTGCCCAACCCACTTAAACCTGAACGACACCTGCTCTCTGCCTGCTGTTGATAGAGTATTGCATCGGAATGCACAACAGCACTCCGGAGCTGAGTGTGACACTGTTCTTCTATCCAGCTGTCACCTTCAGCTCAGAAGATTCACGGTGCGATGTGATCCTCGATCAGTACAGTAGACAGAGTGCGGTTGAATATGCATTAGCTTAATTAGCCGGCACTTTCGCACCTCGCCCCACGGTTCTCCTGAGCAGCTGTATAGACATACACTTTGTCATTTTCAGCTTAGGAGTGCCGCTGTGGATTACGATCCTTGGTCACTACACCGGGTAGAGTGTGGGTGTTGATCAAGGGGTTCAGACGGGTGGGCAAGAAGGTGAAAATTCATTAGCTTAATTACCCATCACTTTTCTCACTATAATCCACAGTGGCTCTCCTGACCGGAGAGTGACAGCATGCATTTCTATGTAACTGTCACTCCTAGGTCAAGAGAGCCACCGAGGATAATACAGCAGGCATTGGGAGTCAAATATAAGACATTCTCTATAAGTAAACAAAAAGCTAAATGCGACCAAAAACAACAGTACACTGCAGTAAAAGTATTAAAATGCAAGTGCAGTATAAAAAATAGTATAACAAATACAGGGTACTTAGTCATCCGTTTTTTTGCGCAAAAAAAGTTATTTCAAGCCACGTCACTATCTTCAAAGTGTACCCATCTCTGACGCGGTCCTAACTGTTGTATTAAAAACCGGACTAGTGTATATACTTACTAGTAAGCAGGAGCCAGCAAGACCTGTGTCTGAATGGACTGAAGGCGACGGGCTATATGTGTGCAGGGCCCAGAGAGGGGCGGGAGACTCCATCTCTTGCATGGCAAGAGGCAATTAATTAGAAAACAGATGAGTCCTGCACACAGAGAACAGGTCTGTAGGAGCCTGTTCACACCGCCAGCATAATTGTAAACAAAAAGCTAAATGCGACCAAAAACAACAGTACACTGCACTTGCATTTTAATACTTTTACTGCAGTGTACTGTTGTTTTTGGTCGCATTTAGCTTTTTGTTTACAATTATGCTGGCGGTGTGAACAGGCTCCCACAGACCTGTTCTCTGTGTGCAGGACTCATCTGTTTTCTAATTCTCTATAAGTAAGCCTAGCGCATATTTAGGGCAAAAAAATACAAGCAACTTTCTTATTTTCAGGGAAACACTGTAGAAAGGAGCGTTCTGTTACTTTTGCGACACAGATTTTTCTGGCATAGTTTGCAGAACCCCTGATGTACGTAAACCCATCCTCAAGTGACCCCTTATTAGATTTTACACCCCTCTGGTAATTCACTGTAGCTCCCAATAAATTGTACCCTGCTTGTGCTTCTGGAACCGCGCCCCAGTCAATTAAGCAGACTCTCCTCAGTATGTTAATGACAAACATGTGAATGGCAACTGTGAGCCATTGTGTGGCTCAGACGGGAGGTGGGCATTGTGTGGCTCAAACGGGAGGTGGGCATTGTGTGGCTCAGACGGGAGGTGGGCGTTTTGAGTTATTATTATTATTATTATTTATTTATATAGCGCCATAATATTCCAGGGCGCTTTACATGTTGAGAGGGCAGACTAGGGCAAGTAACATAGTAACAATACAAGTAACACTGGCTGTGGACAATCTAATGTACAGATACAATAGGGCAGAAGATCCTGTCCGGGAGGGCTCACAGTCTATGAGGGGCGGTTGGGGATACAGTAGGAGGGGGAGGTGTCGGTCGTGAGGCGGTGCGGTGGACCGGGTCTCATTGCTGGTTGTAGGCTTGGCGGAAGAGGTGGGTTTTCAGGCCTCTTTTGAAGGTTCCCAGGGTAGGGGAATGCCTGATGTGGTGGGGCAGAGAATTCCACAGTATGGGTGATGCACAGGAGAAGTCCTGTATGCGGTTGTGCGAAGAGGAGATGAGGGGGGAGTAGAGGAGAAGCTCTTGGGAGGATCGCAGGTTGCGTGAGGGTAGGTATTGGGAGACCATGTCGGAAATGTATGGAGGGGACAGGTTGTGGATGGCTTTGTATGTCATGGTTAGTGTTTTAAACCGGGATCTCTGGGAAGCAGGGAGCCAGTGAAGGGCTTGGCAGAGGGGGGAGACAGGGGAGTAGCGGGGAGATGGATTAGGCGGACAGCGGAGTTCAGGATAGATTGGATAGGTGAAACGGAGGTAGCGGGGAGGCCGGTGAGCAGGAGGTTGCAGTAGTTGAGGCGGGAGATGATGAGAGCGTGAATAAGGGTTTTAGCGGTGTCGTGATCAAGGAAAGTGCGGATCCGAGAGATGTTTTTGAGCTGGAGTCAGCAGGAGGTGGCGAGGGCTTGTATGTGGGGCTTGAAGGAGAGGGAAGAATCAAGCATAACCCCGAGACACTTGGCGTGGGGGACTGGGGAGACAGAGCAGTCGTTGACGACGATGGATAGGTCAGGTAGTGAGGGTGAGCGGCTTGGGGGGGAAGACGATGAATTTGGTTTTGTCCATGTTCAATTTAAGGAAGCGAGCAGAGAAGGAGGAAGAGATGGCGGACCGGCACTGCAGAATTTTGGATAGTAGGGAGGCGATGTCATCCAGACAGGTAGATTTGGGTGTCGTCGGCGTAGAGGTGGTACTGGAGGCCATGGGACTCAATGAGTTGCCCTAGGCCGAGAGTGTAGATTGAGAAGAGTAATGGTCCTAGCACCGAGCCCTGGGGGACCCTGACAGATAGAGGGTAGGCCGAGGATGAGTGGGAGTGGGTGACGCTGAAGGTCCGGTCCGTTAAGTGTGAGGAGATCCAGGAGAGGGCAAGGTCCGTGATGCCAAGAGATTCCAGGATCTGAAGTAGAAGAGAGTGGTCAACAGTGTCGAAGGCGGCGGACAGGTCAA
The DNA here is from genome assembly GCA_033576535.1 of Allobates femoralis. NCBI lineage: Eukaryota > Metazoa > Chordata > Amphibia > Anura > Aromobatidae > Allobates > Allobates femoralis. The sequence goes on along the minus strand of JARQOC010000012.1, from coordinate 95,596,147 downwards.
GGTGGAGGAGGACAGAGTAGTGGCGTTTGCTTTTGGCAGTCAGTAGGTCATTTGTGACTTTGGTCAGTGCTGTTTCCGTGGAGTGGAGGGGTCTGAAGCCGGATTGCAGGCGGTCGAAGAGGGAGCAGGAGGAGAGGTGAGAGGACAGCTCAGAGTGGACTTGCTGCTCAAGTAGTTTAGAGGCGAAGGGGAGGAGAGATATAGGACGGAAGTTGGTGACAACCGTGGGGTCAAGGGAGGGTTTTTTGAGGATGGGTGTGATCAAGGCATGTTTGAAGGCTGAGGGGAAGGTGCCAGTGGTGAGTGATAGGTTGAAAAGATGAGTCAGGGCTGGGATGATAACGGAGGAGAGGTTGGGAATGAGGTGGGATGGGAGCGGGTCGTGGGCGCTGGTGGTGAGGTGTGATTTTGACAGGAGGGAGGAGAACTGGTCTTCAGTTATGGGGGGGAAGCAGTTGATGGAAGGAGAGGGCAGTGTAGGCGAGTGGGGAGGCTGTGGGGACAGTGGATCAAAGCTACCTCTGATTCTGTCAATCTTTTCTTTGAAGTAGGAGGCAAAGTCTTCAGCAGAGATAAGGGGAGATGGAGGGGGAGCGGGCGGGCAGAGTAGGGAATTGAAGGTTTTGAAAAGTTGTTTGGGATTGTGGGCCAGGGAGGTTATTAGGGATGAGAAGAAGGTTTGTTTGGCGGTAGCAAGAGCATTCTTGAAGGCGATGAGGGACTGATTGAACAGTGCAAAGTGCTCAGCGGAATGTAATTTTTTCCATGGCCTCTCGGCCACCCTGGATGCTAGTCTCGGGTCTTTAGTGAGGGCGGTGTGCCAGGGTTGCCTGTTAGTGCGTGGAGAGTGGTGTGTGAGGGGTGAGGCTAGGTCGAGGGCCTTGGTTAGCGTGGTGTTGTAGAGGGTGGTGGCAGTGTCTGTGTCGCGTATGGATGTTATGTAGGTGAGAGGGAGGAGGGATTCAGAGAGTGAGTGTAGATCAATGTGTTTTAGGTTTCTGCGGGGGTGATCGAGTTTGCGGAGAGGAGGTGGCGTAGTAGGGGAGAAAAATGTCTGTAGATTGTGGTCAGAGATGGGGAGGGATGAGTTTGTGAGGTTAGTAAGAGAGCAAAGACGGGTAAAGATGAGGTCCAGCGTGTGGCCACCTTCGTGGGTGGCAGAGGAGGACCATTGGGAGAGCCCGAAGGAGGTGGTCAGGGAAAGAAGCTGAGAGGCGGTTGGGTGGGCGGTGTCGATGGGGATATTGAAGTCACCCATAATGATGGTGGGGACATCAGCAGAGCGAAGTATAGTAGCCAGGTGGTGAAGTGGTCAAGGAAGCAATCTCAGGGTTTTCCGTGTTTACTCTCAGTTCTTCAGACAGTTTACAAGTCAGTTACAGTTCTTACAAAGTTCAGTACAAGTACACGGGCACACTCTCCATTCTCCGGGTTCCCTTTACTCTGCATCCAGGTCTCTCGCTCTCTGACCCCTCACACAGTCTCTGTGTCCTTTCCGGGCTGTTAACGTTCTCTGTACACTTGGTGGGTGTCTCCGGACAGTATGGCGGTGACTCGGGCCCCTGTGGGTCCTCCTGTCTGTCACTGAGCTGCCTGTCCTTTGGGGTAGGGACCCTAACGTGTAGCTGTGGTCCCCCGTCGTGTTGCTTGGGGATTCCGGGTAAACTACGGTCCCCTCTAGAGCCGGCACTCTACTCAGCCCAGTCTCCAGCAGTCCTCAGGTGTGAGGCTCTTCCCGGCTCTTTCTCTCTGCGTCTCTCGGTATCATAGGAGGGCTACTCCGCCTGCAGTCGGTCGCTTCAGCTGTAAGTCTAGGGACCGGGTATCACCGCCCCTCTCTCTCTCCTCACACTCCTGGTGGTATTGGCTTCGGACGTGCTTTCTCTCTCCTCCGGCTCACCCTGGCTTGGTACAGATTCTGCGCTCCTACACCGTACACTCTCAGGACATGTGAGTCTTTCTGTCTGCTCAGCTTCACTCAGCCTTCTGCTGTCTCTCGGCCTGTGCTGTCCTCCTCAGCTTCTGGTCTCTGTTTTTGCTGCTCAGCACCCTGGGCCTACTGAACTCCTTCCTCCTCACCCTCACTATTTCTACTGTCAAGTCACCTGACTACGTGTGTGCCCAACCCACTCCTCTAAATCCACCACCCCTCAATTGCCTAGAGTATCCAATCTTAGGGCTGGATGCTGCCATCTACTGTACGTGTGTTGTGTGGGCTGTGAGGGTGTTGTTGTGCAACAATTGTCCTACCTGCCTGGCTGCAGTTCCCTTTGTGGCCTCCTGGACGCAAAGGCACCACAGATGATTATGGGGCACTGTGGAGGATTAGGGGGAGTCTATGATTAGGGGGGCACTATGGAGGATTAGGGGGTGTGGAGTGCTGCACTGTGGAGGATTAGGGGGTGTGGCGTGCTGCACTGTGGAGGATTAGGGGTGTGGATGATTAGGGGGGCACTGTGGAGAATTAGGCGGTGTGGAGTGCTGCACTGTGGAGGATTGGGGGTGTGTGTGTGGATGATTAGGCGGGCACTGTGGAGGATTAGGGGGTGTGGAGTGCTGCAATGTGGAGGAATAGGGGGTGTGGAGTGCTGTACTGTGGAGGATTACGTGGTGTAGACTGCTGCACTTTGGAGGATTAGGGGGTGTGGAGTGCTGCATTGTGGAGGATTAGGGGGTGTGGATGATTAGGGAGGCACTGTGGAGGATTAGGGGGTGTGGAGTGCTGCACTGTGGAGGATTGGGGGGTGTGGATGATTAGGGGGGCACTGTGGAGGATTAGGGTGTGTGTGGATGATTAGGGGGGCATTGTGGAGGATTAGGGGGTGTGGAGTGCTGCTCTGTGGAGGATTCGGGGTATGGAGTACTGCACTGTGGAGGATTAGGGGGTGTGGATGATTAGGGGGGCACTGTGGAGTGCTGCACTGTGGAGGATTAGGGGGTGTGGAATGCTGCACTCTGTAGGATTAGGGGGTGTGGATGATTAAGGGGGCACTGTGGAGGATTGGGGTGTGGAGTGCTGCACTGTGGAGCATTAGGGGTGTGTGGATGATTAGGGGCACACTGTGGAGGATTAGGGGGTGTGAAGTGCTGCACTGTGGAGGAGGGGGTGTGTGGATGATTAGGGGGCCACTGTGGAGGATTGGGGGTGTGGAGTGCTGCACAGTGGAGGATTAGGGTGTGTGGATGATTTGCGGGCACTGTGGAGGATTAGGAGGTGTGGAGTGCTGCACCGTGGAGGATTAGGGGGTGTGGAGTACTGTACTGTGGAGGATTGGGGGTGTGGAGTGCTGCACTGTGGAGGATTGGGGGTATGTGGATGATTAGTGGAGCACTGTGGAGGATTGGGGGTGTGGAGTGCTGCACTGTGGAGGTCAGGATTTAAGCTGCCTACGTTCTGACTGCTGCAGTGCAGACTGTCTGTAGACTGCAGCTCGTCAGCCCCATGCACCTGTACGGTCAGCAGTGCGCTGCAGTGCTGACTGAGAGGGGCTGAGCCGCTGACCCGGTCACCCCCTGCCAGCGATGTCGACTCCTGCGTGGGCTTCCGCGGGAGCTGCAAGCCTCCTCTCCTCCTCGGCAGACTCCTGCTCTTCCTCCTCGTCCCTTCCGCATCCAAATCTACTTGCAGGTGGGTGGGCGGGAGCTCTTAAAGCGGGCCCAATGACAAGGGGAGGGGGGAGGCAGTCGGACGACCCGTGCAAAAGAAAAAAAAAACAACGTGCTCAGGCGCCACCCTACCAGAATTCCGGCGCCCTAGGCACGTGCCTACAAGTGCCTAAGGGCAAATACGGCCCCATCTCAATACAGTGCACCACCTAAGCCACCCTTCTCCATTGTGACCCCCACAATTTTTCTCCATGGTGCTCTCTCGCACATTTCACTCCCAAACCGTTGTATCCTGTTCCTGCCATAATGTCCCCCAAACCTAATGTGGCGCCTCTGCAGACTGGTCGTCACAGTGATGCTGAACCTACTCCACAGGTGTGGTATCATCGCTCTCAGATGATAGGGGTTGCATACCCAAGACACATAACTTGCATCCTACACCATCCCAACTCCAGGCCAGGGGATGCAGGGTGGAAGAGACCCCATGGTGGGCAGACCCCATCTGCCGGCTGGAAGAAGGAATAGGTAGAGGGGTTTGGAGAAAAAGTGAGAGAGAGGGAGAGTTGAGAGTGGACGGAGGAGGAAGGATGCGGAGAGGGTGTCCTAGGGAACACGGGAGTGGAGAATCCACCCGTAGTCCCCAAATCCGAACCCGACCTCGGGCGAAGGGACTGGTTGCGAGAAGGCCCCAGCCTCGATCTGGTGTGAACGCTTCAAGGTTCAACCAGGAAAGCAGAGGCCGCTTCATCTGCATGAACAGTGTCTACTTTCCGTAGCCAATCCGCAAGACGGTGGCTACAACTAGGGTCAGGGGACGTATTGCCTGTTGCCCGACAAGACCCGCAGCCATCAGCTTGGGACCCTGTACATGAAAGGGCAGCAGAGGAGAGGAGAATAATCCAACACAGGGGAAGAGCAATCTGGGAAGGCTTACGAGGGGTGTCTTGGTTGAGCGATCCTGATTGCCTGAGAGCTGACCTCACAGCATCCTGGAAGAGCACAGTACTCGGCTGGGTTGCCCTTGCCTGATCAGCGAGTAAAGAGGTAAAAGAACTGCATGAACTGTGTTTGTCTGCTCCTTCGGTGCTTAGCTGCCTTCCACACCCCTACAGCCCCCTTCTTGATTATTGACTCTAACACAACCCCTGGGGCCCTGCACCACCTGTGGGGAATGATACTGAAGCACCCCAAGGTGTGGGGTACTCGTGGCCGGGCCAGTGCTGTCTTTGGGGATGATGGTAGTTGGCTCAGTCCAAAAAGGAGGGGTTATATACAGGGGATTTGTTGTGATTTCACCTGCAGTTTCTGGTGAACGCACCAGCGCTGCCAGCAGACCTCTGGGGACGTTGGATGGGCAGCAAGATGATGTTGCTCCCTGCAGGTGGAGCTGTGTCCCCAGGGCAGTGTGGTAGAAATAAGATACCGGAGGCTTTCTTGCTCTACATGGGTACTTTACTGGCAACTCGGCATGGCAGCTCTCAAACAGTTCATATGGTGCACAATTACGGGTAGCTGGCCGGGTAGTCACCAGAGGATGTAATGTCTCGAGGCCCTCCGCGATGTTCCTTCAGGTTTCAACCGCTGTCCTTTCTCTACTTGCGCTTTTATTTGTAAGCTCCTGCTGCTGCTTGAAGCTAAGCGGCTTGCCCTCTCTCCTGTGTGTGCCGTATGACAGGCAGCTCCAGTCCCTCACTTTCTCTACCCTTTTCCCAGGCGTCAGTGTTGCTGAACTCTATGCACTGCTTTGCCTCCTGACACTGTGTAGCTGGGAAATCTGGAATTCCCCACCGTCCGGTATTGACTGCCAGAATGTGTAACCCTGCAAAGTCTCGGACCCGGTGTCCGTTCTCTGTGCTTTCCTCTGAGGCGAGCATGACGTTCCTCGTTTCCCCCAGGTTTTCCTCTCCTTTCCTCCTCAGACTCACTCCATGCTGTTCTGACCTCACTCACTTCTTCCCGCTCTTTCCCTAAGCTCCTCCCACCGGGGCTGGGTCTCCCAGGCAAACAGGTTAACACTTTATTCCCCCTATTCTAGGTGTGTGAATGCAGGGATGAAGGCCTCAGATTAACATCACATCCTCTGGTTACTGGGATGGGATACCACACACATTCTAATCTGGGTGTAGTACCCCTTCTGTGGCGCACTGACCAGTGGGGCGCCACAATACCATCCTGGCTGCCGCACCATCTGCCCCAGCGGCCCAAATCAGCAGCGTCGACCATCCCTGGCCGAATACCACAGGTGGTGTCATGAAAAAGACTTCTAAATCCCCTGTAAATAACCTCTTTACTGCATGACCAAGGCTTCGGAGTCGGGTTACAGCCACCGTGACCTCCCCAAAAAAGTCGACCCTCCTGGCTACCTAGTACCCCCCGGCCCTTGCGGCCATTGCATTGGTGTCACAAACAGGATTTCGACCCCCCCGTACCATCGGGTCCTTTGTGCCATGGAATATGCTTAAAAAACTGTATAATGGTGGCCACCATATGCTGATGTCATGTGCTGGCCAGGAGGCATGTGGCAGCCTCCCATCATGGGACGTGCTAACCAGCGGCGCCAAATTTTTTTTACACCCCCTATACCAACGGTGAGCCAAGGTGGCCTGCCTGTCTGTCCAGCCGCTCCACCCCCTGGTGTGGCCGACAGCGCGGGAAGCAGGAGCTGCCCACTAAAGGATGGAGACCAAGGAAACAGCATGGAGTGCGGAGAGAAAGGACCCTTCCACGTGGTGCTGCAGACCTGTGGTGGAGAGAAGTACCCGGAGACAGCGATGGAGAATCCAGAGAGAGAGGCTTTGGTACCCGGGGTCGAGGAGACGGGCTCCATCGGTGGCCTATGGATGAGTCCATAGCCATACCCGCTCATGGATCTGTATGTCCTGTGGGCGGAAGTCGAGGAGTTGAATTAAACAAATGGCAGAAGGCCCTTCAAGGTTCAACCAGGAAACTGGAGGCCAGTGCATCTGCATGAGCAGTGGCTACTTTCCGTGGACAATCCGCAGGACAGTGGCTAGAACTAGGGGCAGGGGATATATCATTGTTGCCCGACAAGACCCGCAGCCATCAGCTTGGCACCCGGTACATGAAAGCGCAGAGCAGGAGAGGAGAGTAATCCAGCGCAGGGGAAGAGCAATCTGGGAAGGCTTACGAGGGGTGTCTCGGTTGAGCGATCCTGATTGCCTGAGAGCTGACCTGACAGCATCCTGGAAGAGCACAGTACCCGGCTGGGTGGCCCTTGCCTGATCAGTGAGTAAAGAGGTAAAATAGCTACATGAATTGTGTCTGTCTGCTCCTTCGGCGCTTAGCTGCCTTCCACACCGCTACAGCTCCCACCTTGATTATTGACCCAAATCAGCAGAGTCGGCTATCTCAGGTAGCGTCACAAAATAGACTTCTAAATCCCCTAATAATATCCCTTTCACTGTACGGCCAGGGCCACGGAGCCGGGTAACAGCCATCGTGACTTCCCCAAGAAAATCAACCGGCCCGCTACCGAGTACCTCCCCAGCTGTTGCACTAACACTTCTCCACCCATAAAACAGTCTTATGTTTTCAGCTCATATGGAGTGCTTACTTTAAAGGGGTTGTCTGGTGTAAAATTATAAGTCTGCAGTCACTCTATGACTTCTTCTGAATCCTTCCAGCATATGTGGCGCCCCACTATGTAGGTGCCACAGAAGGAGTACTACACCTATAAGAGCGGTGTAGTCGCCCCACTGCAAATGGAGTTATGGCCAGTAGGTGGAACCCTATACCCCACCACTAGTCATGCAGTGGGAGGGACCCCGGGAGGATATATAGTGACCCCCAGGGGAAACTAGTGGGCGGTTGGCGGTTGGAACCAGGCAGGGAGCCTGAGGGAAAAAGGAGGGTCTCCTCGGCTGAGGGACCCAGGACAACCAGAATAGATCCCAGAAGGAAGGAAAAAAAAAAGAAACTCAGAAAGTACGAAGAGTTCACTCAATGTGGGGAGCAGAAAGTAACCAGAGAGTTTGCCCCAGGAAAGTACCGGAGCCCGCAACTGTGAGAACCTTCAAGGCTCGCAGACATTCGATGACCGGGGGTATCTTTAGATATGGCCCTGACTCCCAAAGATCTATTAGAGGGGAACCGGATTCACGGTAGGCGACCGCGGTAATCACTAAGAAGGTTTGCCCGACGGGTGCAAGGGAGATAAAGACAAGGAACAGCAGGAGGTCAAATTCTATCTTCATGAGGTCAGACTTCACAGCCACTGGGAGGCAAGGGAAAGAAAGAAGAGGAAAGGCACACAGTGAGGGATCCATCTACCTACCATAAAATCCACTTGCAGCACCCATAGCCATTTGCCGCTGTAACATCTTACTGCACTGAAGGACTGTAATGACTACAAAAAGTTTTTTCAGTAAAGTATCCGGTGAAGTGACTTCTCGACTCTGCTGCATCTTTCCTTGCTTGAACTGATTCATTCCACAGAGTTGCTGACCTGGCGGTCCAGTCCTGCCTGCGGAGAACTTCACCATCATTGCCGCAATGCAATCGACCACCGGAGGACTGTAGCGGCCTGGTGAGCATCACCAGGTACTGCAGGTGGCGTCACGAACTTTATTTTGCTTTATTACCTTCCCTTTTTATTGACTACCGGGGCCACAGTCTCAGGAAAGCCACCTGTGACATCCCAGACCGAGCCTGAGATCTGAGAACCTGTGAAGGTTCGCCGTTTTCTGAGATGGGAATGGCTGTCACATGACCACAATTGTGTGTTATTCATGTTCCTTGTCAGAACCAGACTAGTGGACATGGCCTCGCTCAATACAAATGCTCACTAGATGGCCGCTCCTGAATCATACACTCTGACTCCATACACTTTTATTGAGCGAGGCAAAATAAATCGTGCTCTTGTGGCCATTTTTAGAGACCTGTAGCTGTGTAATTTTTTGGGATTAGGGTTGTGTGAGGGCTTGGCTTTTTGCATCTTGAGCTGATGTTTTTAATGATACTAATTTCAGTTTTATTAATGTTACTGCATTTAATTACAATGTTCAGTGACCAAAAAACTTAAATTTTGTCGTTTTTACTTTTTTTTTCATTACGCAGTTTACCGAACGGAATAATTTATTTTATATTTTAAGGATATGTCCCACGGTCCGGAGGAGCTGCGTGTTGGACACAGCTCCTCCGGACCTGAGGGAAGCCGCGGGTAGCCGCAGTGAGACCACATGCGCCCTGTACTCACCATGTGCGGCGGGTGCGGGGCGGCTTCTCCGTGCAGTCACCCGATGGGACCCGCTTCCGACTCCGCAGCATGAAATAAACATGCTGAGGAGGAGCGGACTCCCTGGCAACCCGCCCCGCAGCTCCAAAGACGCTGCGGGCGGGTTACGCATAGTGAGGATGGGATTTCTTGAAATCCCATCCACTATGCTACTACAGTACTACGCAGCGTCTCCTGATCGTGAGGATGCACCCTAATAGATCGGGCATTTCTGAGTTCGGCAATACCAAATATGTGTGTGTGGGGGGATTTAATTGTTTTATTTTCAATGGGGCATAATCGGGGTGATTTGAACTTTTAAAGGGGAAGGGGGGGTCATATTTAAAGAAAATGTCTCACTTTTGATTATTTTTACTAGTGCCCTTATGGGACTTGAAGCCTGCACCGTCTGATCGCTTGTGCTGTACAGAATTGTGCTAGTGCACAAACACCAACATTCACAAGAAGTGACAGTGACAGGGATCATCATCTGACCCATCGCTGTCATGATAACCCATCGGTGCCTCGTGATCATGTCATGGAGCTTCCGAAAAAAGCGGGGAATGATGCGCCTCCTACTGGTGCGTGTTAGATTTCACTGTCAGAGTTTGACAGTGTGATCTAAGTAGTTAACAGGCGCGGTGGATCTCCGATTCACCTGCACCTGTTTGCTGCACATGTTGACTAATCAGATTAGCCAATATGTGAGGGGTAAGATGTGAGCTCGCTTCAAAGTGAGGTGACCAATGAAGTACCTATTCATCACTGGATTGTGAAGAGATGAACAAGTCTTAGGTGCCCCTAGGGCCCATCATTACTCATGGCCATCATGAGCCATCCAAGTACCCCACGGCTCCCCACGGGACAAATCATTAAGGATAAGGCATTTTCGAGAAATATTGAGTTAAAGGTAGTGTGTACTTGTGGTTTGAAGGACAGGAGCATAGTCAAAGGATATATATATAGAAAACCTAGAAATATAAGACACACAATCACACATTAGGCTATTTAATGGCCCTATTGAAGAACAGAAGGTATCCTTTCATGTCAGGTATGTCATGTAATGTTTCCACCTGAGATAGAGTCAAGGACCACAACGGAGGCTCCTATGATGTGCTGATAGATCACTATTGGCAACCATGGCTGAAGGTTCGCCCTTCCCTTGGGCTTTTGATGTCCATTGGTGAGAACAGCGACCGAGCCCAGAATCTGCAACTAGGTGCAGCATGTATCATTTGTACTGTGAGCACGTCTGACTACAAAAGGTCCGGTAAGGGTAAAGCCACACTGGCGTCAAACTCACACGAGTGCAATGCGAGAAATCTCGCACTCGGACCAATGTTAAACAATCAGTCAGGTCATATTGGTTATTTTTTTACTCCATTGAACACGGACTGCATGCAAAATCGCAGGAGATTTGCCATTGCCATGTCTAGGGGTGCGATGATCGTGTTGCACTCTGCCGACTGTCATGCATCTAAATTCCTCCACTAGTTTGCCTCTACCCTTAGGGTCATGTCTATGGTTGAGGTAAGAGACGAAGCCCGGAATCTGCCTCTTCTTATTGACGTCATCAGATGATATCATGGTCGCTGTCATATTGGAGGATTTCTGTTGGGGCTTCATCTTCTGGTACAAGGACGGCGCCTCGCTCTTCACTCACCTGTGGAAACAATCATTTTTTATGAGTGAACATGGGGCTGCAGAATACTACATATAAGTATCACACCATGTACTTGTTTTTACATGTCATCCCTGGATTATACTCCATTACTAGTCTATGGGCCTACTGCAGACTCTACTGCCTACGGCAGTCTGTAGGAATCAGATCACATTTCAGGATTACACTGGAGACAATGACAGTCATTATGAAGCCATTGCTAAATTCGCAGCATCAGACGATCTGCACAAGCTGTAGATTTAGTACCAATTAGGCCCCTTTCACATCAGCGTTTTTGCTGATTTCGCGGCAGACCCGGAAGATTAACTGCATCTGCTGCATCTACCGCGTAACGGCCGGCTTGCGGAAAGCCCCCATTTATTTTCTATGGGACTTGCGGCAGGTGCAGCAAGTGTGGTTTTTGCCATCTGAGTTTATGGCTAATGCGTTGGCTCTGACCTTGGGTAACCCCGTCTCTGATGTCACTGCGAGCACATTCAAAGTCAGCTTCTCAGCGGTGTTTGCGGTCATTGAATGTTCCTGTACTTGTGGATTACATCGGAGGGCTTTGGATTAATACATTTGGCAACCAGGGATGTTATTTGTGTTTTATTGTAATTAAAATATTTTTTCTCTGTGTTGTTTTTTTTTAATGTTTACTAGAAATTCATAGTGGGCGGGTGTAATATTGGCCTGACACTATGAATTTCAAGCTTACTGCCACCTGCCAATACAAATCTTGCATTTACCCCTTTATTATACAGCATGCCATTGCCACCAGGGCTGCTGGAAGAGCCAGGTAAAGTGCCTGAAAATGGTTCTGCAAAATAATGCACCATTCTCAAGGGTCGATGCGGGTTGCGATGTTTTGCACGGGGGGCCCAGAACACTTGGGCCTTACCATGCTGACAATGCCAGCCCCCAGCTGCCTGGGTTTTATCTTGGCTATTAATCAAAAATAGGATGAAGCCCACACATTTTTTAAATCATGTATTTAAATAGTTAAAAAATATAATGGGCTTTCCTGTATTTTGATTGTCACCCAAGGTAAAGCCAGGCAGCTGGGGGTGGCAGCCTATAGCTGTCTTCTTTATCTGCACTAAGAATCAAAAATACAGTGAAGCGCTATGTCATGTTTATTTATTTACTAGATGGTGGCCTGATTCTAACCATCGGGTATTCTAGAATATGTATGTAGTTGACATACTGTGACTGACAGAACTTGTTCAGTCAACGTAAGTGAACTACACTGCTCCTCCTGTCACCGCTCCTCCATCTCTCCTTCTGTCCCCACTCCTCCTGTCACCGCTCCTCTGTCTCTCCTCCTGTCACTGCTCCTCCTGTCCCACACTCCTGTCCCTGTTCCTCCACTCTCCTCCTGCACTGCCCTCTGTCCCGCTCCTCCATCTCTCCTCCTGTCCCTGCTCCTTTTGTCACCGCCTCTCCTGTCACCGCTTCTCTTGTCACCGCATGTCCTGTGACCAGGGGCGGGCTGGGCCAGGTGGCAGGGAGGCATTTGCCCCCCTGGGCTGGTAACAGTTCAGGGCCGCCGGGTGGGTTGTTAACAACAATGCAAAAGTAAATCACTGGCGGCCGCGGTTATTCTTAGTGCGGGATGCGGCCACCGGTGATTTATCATACAAACAATAGCCTTAATGCACCCAGCGCGGCACAGGCTGGCTGCCTGCAGCAAAGTCCTGAGGAGTGCTTACATCACACACTCACCCTCAAGACCAGGAGCGCTTCACAGGTGCCATTCTAGGGCAGGCTGGGCCGGTCTCTGCCAATGTTGGCTCACAGCTCTTTATGGCTGCCCGCAGGACCCTCCGCTTGTTGTTTGGTCGGCCGGCAACTTCTGCTTGTGAGCAGGGCCGGCTGCGTCACTGCTGACAGGGCTCTGAGCAGTGGCCATGTCTGCAAGCTGTGACATCAGCAGTGCGCCCTGCTCCATTAGATTCCCGCCATAGAGGAGCTGAATGGGACACCATCAAGGGGAGGTGAGCGATCGCCGATGTGTTCATTCTAATCTTTATCTAAAACTAATGTGTGTGTACATGCCTGGCTGCATCTGTTTGTTTGTGTGTGCATGCCTGCTGCATCTGTGTGCATGTGTACATGCCTTGCTGCGTCTGTGTGCATGTGTACATGCTTGCTGCGTCTGTGTGCATGTGTACATGCTGGCTGTGTCTGTGTGCTTGTGTACATGCGTGGCTGCGTCTGTGTGCATGTGTACATGGCTGGCTGCGTCTGTGTGTGTGTATATGCCTGGCTGCGTCTGTGTGCTTGTGTACATGCCTGGCTGCGACTGTGCGTGTGTACATGCCTGGCTGCGTCTGTGTGCATGTGTACATGCCTGGCTGCGTCTGTTGCATGTGTACATGCCTGGCTGCGTCTGTGTGCATGTGTACATGCCTGGCTGTGTCTGTGTGCTTGTGTACATGCCTGGCTGCGTCTGTGTGCATGTGTACATGGCTGGCTGCTTCTGTGTGCGTGTGTACATGCCTGGCTGCGTCTCTATGCTTGTGTACATGCCTGGCTGCATCTGTGTGTGTGTTCATGGCTGGCTGCGTCTGTGTGTGTGTTCATGGCTGGCTGCGTCTGTGTGTTCATGGCTGGCTGCGTCTGTGTGTGTGTTCATGGCTGGCTGCGTCTGTGTGTGTGTGCATGGCTGGCTGCGTCTGTGTGTGTGTGCATGGCTGGCTGCGTCTGTGTGTGTGTGTGCATGGCTGGCTGCGTCTGTGTGTGTGTTCATGGCTGGCTGCGTCTGTGTGTGTGTTCATGGCTGGCTGCGTCTGTGTGTGTGTGTTCATGGCTGGCTGTGTATGTGTGCATGTGTGTTGCTGGCTGCGTGTGTGTGTGTGTTCATGGCTGGCTGCATCTGTGTGCATGTGTACATGCCTGGCTGCGTCTGTGTGTGTGTTTATGGCTGCCTGCGTCTGTGTGTGTGTTCATGGCTGGCTGCGTCTGTGTGTGTGTTCATGGCTGGCTGTGTATGTGTGCATGTGTGTTGCTGGCTGTGTGTGTCTGTGTTCATGGCTGGCTGTGTATGTGTGCATGTGTGTTGCTGGCTGCGTGTGTGTTCATGGCTGGCTGCGTCTGTGTGCATGTGTACATGCCTGGCTGCGTCTGTGTGTGTGTTTATGGCTGCCTGCGTCTGTGTGTGTGTTCATGGCTGGCTGCGTCTGTGTGCATGTGTACATGCCTGGCTGCGTCTGTGTGTGTGTTTATGGCTGGCTGCGTCTGTGTGCATGTGTACATGCCTGGCTGCGTCTGTGTGTGTGTTCATGGCTGGCTGCGTCTGTGTGTTTGTTTATGGCTGCCTGCGTCTGTGTGTGTGTTCATGGCTGGCTGCGTGTGTCTGTGTTCATGGCTGGCTGTGTATGTGTGCATGTGTGTTGCTGGCTGTGTGTGTCTGTGTTCATGGCTGGCTGTGTATGTGTGTTGCTGGCTGCATGTGTGTCTGTTCATGGCTGGGTGTGTGTGCGCATGCATGGCTGTGTGTATGTGCATGCATGGCTGGCTGTGTGTACATGTATGTCTGGTTGTGTGTGTCTGCATGACTGACTGAGTGTGTGTGTTCATGGCTGGCTGCATGTGTTTGTGTTCATAGCTGGCTGCATGTGTGTGTGTTCATGGCTGGTTGTGTGTTCATGGCTGGCTGCGTGTGTGTGTTCATGGCTGGCTGCGTGTGTGTGTGTTCATGGTTGGCTGTGTATGTGTACATGTGTGTTGCTGGCTGCGTGTGTGTGTGCATGCATGGCTGGCTGCGTTTGGGTGTGTGCATGGCTGGCTGCGTGTGTGTATGTGCATGGCTGGTTGCTTGTGTGTGTGTGCGCAGGGGCGTAACTACAATAGGTGCAGGGGTTGCGATCGCATGTGGGCCCTGCAGCCTAGGGGGGCCCCAAAAGTCCCTTTGGCCTATAGAAAAAGACTTATACTATTAAAAATTTGCAATCATTGGGGGCCCCGTTGGAGCTTTCGCATCGGGGCCCCTTGGCCTGAAGTTACGCCACTGTGTGTGCGTGTATGGCTTTCTGCATGTGTGTGTGCGTGCATGGCTCGCTTTGTGTTTGTGTGTGTGTGCATGGCTGGCTTCTTGTGTGCATGGTTGTTCGAGTGTGTGTATGAATATATAAGGAAGGTGCTCTGCTAGGCTGTGTGTACACTATCAGTTTTTGCAGCATTATGGCCCCAGTGTGTTTGCACTGTGTCCATAACGCTGCATTATACAGTACAAGCACAGTGGATGGGATTTACAGAAATCCTGTGCCCACTGTTCTTTCCTCTGCAGCGTAATCTGACCTGAGGGGCAGCTTTTCATGCCACTACTTGTCTGCAGCATGTCAGAGTCAGAAGCGATCACCAGCAGGTGAACACAGGGAAAAGTCACTCTGCACCAAACGCAAATCGTGGGCACAGGGTGGCTTCGGTTTCCTTGCTTTCACCCGCGGCTATTCTCAGGTCTGGAGGCGCTGCATCCAAGATGCAGTGTCTCCTGATTGTGTGCACATACCCCTATAGTCATGTATGCTGCAGGTGCTGCATCAAGTAGAAAATGCCAAGAATAACCAAGAAAAAAGAAAAGACAGTACTTAAAAGATGCCCAACAGAAAAGAGAGTAGGTATCTAAAAAAAATCAAACTTTATTATATATTAAAAAACATACGAAAACATAATATGATCACACTCCCATCACCCTAATAGGCAATTGCAGAAACAGCCCTTTTCATTCCAGCACACAGATCAGGTATCTCTCATTGCTCATTTATTGTTATTTTGGTGATTTTTATAGTCCTGTATTTATAGGTCTTGACCTTCCATAGAATTCTATGAGCACTAACTGCTCTAGTTACCTATCAGTGCTGCTGCTTTATTGTATCGTCCTGTGATTATTATATTTATGCTCACAGGGCTGTTTCTGCAGCTGCCTATTTGGGTTATAGGGAGTGTCATCATATTTCGTTTTTAATTGTTCTTACATGTTCCATTGATATATAATAAAGTTTGATTTTTTTCTCTTTTTTAGATAACTACCTACCTATTTTCTGGTGTGTTCATGTCTTTACATACTGTCTTTTCTTTTTTTCTTGGTTATGTGTGTGTATGTGCATACATGTGTGTATGTGCTTATCTGCAGGTGTGTCTCCATGTCTTCGTACTGTATGTGTACTGGTCAGTGAAATGTGTGCGTGCATTGGGTGCAACAGAGCTTACATTCCTCCTGACCTGTCCTAACTTTCTTTACCTTAAATAAATAGAGAAAGCAGAGCATTGTGGTTGTAACAGGCTGGTACTTTATTAAGATTTAATCATAAATCCATTTGCTATTTTTTAATCATCAAAACTTTTATAAACACACGTTGTATCCATCGTCATGTAAAGAAATGACTCTTTATTTGTAAACATTGAAAAATTTAACTTTATTTAATCCACTGATCCCCCCAGCGGAGCTGGGTGACCCTATCTCTAACAAAGTGCCAGCAAATAACATTAAAAATATTCATAGGGGCGGGTGGGCGGGGGTTCCAGCAACTGCTGGTTATCATTGAACCTATGCTGCCAAGTTGCCCCCTTTTATACCTGGGCTCTGGGTTAATTGCCCAATCAAATAAATTGAATTTGGCGGGTTAATTCCCGCCGATTTTCTTTATATGACGTCATTTGACCCAGCAACTATTCTGCTGGGCCAATGACAAGGTTTCTCTTTTGCAGCTCGTTGCCCCAAGATGGCTCCCATCCTACAAGGATGGGTGCCATTTCATGGGTGCAACAGAGCTTACATTCCTCCTGACCTGTCCTAACTTTCTTTACCTTAAATAAATAGAGAAAGCAGAGCATTGTGGTTGTAACAGGCTGGTACTTTATTAAGATTTAATCATAAATCCATTTGCTATTTTTTAATCATCAAAACTTTTATAAACACACGTTGTATCCATCGTCATGTAAAGAAATGACTCTTTATTTGTAAACATTGAAAAATTTAACTTTATTTAATCCACTGATCCCCCCAGCGGAGCTGGGTGACCCATTAGGACGGCGCCCTTGAGGTGCCGGACCCCCCCAACCAAGCCTCCACAATGCTCTGTGCCCCGACATTAAAAATGTCGAGGCCAACCTCCGACAAATGAACCATGTCCTGGCGATACATGCCATGGACAAAACCCTCCAATTCCCTGTGCCTGTAAGAAAACATGCCTATTGTGGGTAGGAATTTTTCCATCTCCCTGTTCAATTTTTTACGCATTTTTTCTAGGAACATGTTATTCTTTACTTTCCAAATTAGTCGCGGAATTACTTCCGAGAATACGAATTTTGTACCTTGTACCCTCTGGGCGAGCCAACAAAAGTCGGACTTAATTCGCCACAAAAGTTCTAGTGAAGAACTTTTTCCTAAGTCGTTTCCACCGGCGTGACAAATGACTAAGTCCGGCCGGGGGAAACGCTCCAGCAATTGAAGTATTACTTCATTCATATTATGCCACCTCAAACCCCTTACCCCATGCCAGTGGATGATCACTTCAGATTCCTTGAATGAGAGATTCTCCGTGTAGCTTCTGTTCATGGCCCTCCTGTGAGCCCAGTAGATGAAAGAGTGGCCGATGATCCACACTATTTTTGGGCCTGGTAAACAAATTAACTATTAGATCCTCTTGCAAAGAAAATGTACTACACATGTGTGAGTGTGTGGGGGGGGGGGGGGGGGGGGGGTGACTCCATCAGTCTAATATTCATATTTATTGGGCGTATGTATTTTTTAAATGCATTAGATTTCCACCTACCTACTCTCTTAATGCAAGCTTCGTTGACCCCCTGTTGAGCAGCCAAACTTGCTGCACCAATGCGAAACGAGTGTGAGGTCAGATTGAGGTTTTTTGAATCTAGACGATCTAAACATTTATGTAAGATTGTTCTAAATTGAAAAATGGTCAACGGGGTACCATCAATATGTACGAATAAAATTCCAGGTGACGAGGGACGAGTGCTCAACCACGTTCTCATTGCTACAACCGGGCAAATCCTTTCGTTATCCGAGGGATGAAGGACAATCATCTGACCTCTGCCGAGTTGGTCTGTCTTGGATTTGCGTAAGTAAATATACAATGCCGATTGAGACAATGAGATATCCTGTAGTCGGAGACCAGACGCATTATTTTTACTTATAGATACTAATTCACTAATCCTCATTGCCGTAAAAAATAGAGTTAGGAAAGATGTTCTAAACAGATTAGTTTCGTAGCTGCTGGAGCAAACCTCACCCAGTATGCTACATATACTTGCCAGGACGGACAGGGGCATGGGCGATCTCTTGTCGGGTACACAAAAGGATTTTTTATAACCCAACAAGAATTTCTTAACCAGAAAAGATTCAGTAATTGCTGGGAAACCGGATAATTTAAGAAAAAACGAAATCCCAGCAATTATTTTTGTTACTGATGAGTAGGCTAAACGCCTAGCTGCAAGGGACTGGAGAAAGGGGGGAGACACTCGACCTGCTTCAGCTGTTGGGCAAGCTCCGGCTTGTACACAAAATTGCACCCACGACTGCCATGACGTGCAATATGACGCCCATGTCCTGGGTGCGAGCGATTGGCGCACAAAGTGCGGAATTAACCCAACAGAAGATTCCATAAATTTATTGGTACCTGACTGCTGCTCGGTTCCGCCCAAGGACATCTGGCCAGGAACTGCGCCGTGTCATTGCGGGAGAGAAGAACACACAGAGGGTGACTAATTGTAGTGAGAAATTTATATTTTATCCAAATATTACATTCTAAACAGATGACTGATAGCCTTTTAAGTAGCGTCAAGATTAAATGTGATTTGGATGATAAAGAGTTAATGGTGAACGCTGACCCCTTGTCATTAGTGTGAAAAATAATCCTCATATTTGTTAGGCTCTTACCCCAGAGAGTAAGGATAAGTGTCAACGAAAATGTATCGCGGAGTGAGGGGAATTAGCAAATTGTTTGACCAGTTCATTCGGCCATTTAGCCGATACCCATTCTTTTCTGAAAAGAATGCCTAACCCCATGTCGTCAGCATGGACATGAAGTGGTAGATCTGTAGCATGAATGAACTGAGACTGACAACATGTGACCCCATTAAAACGCGATAAAAATTCTGACCATACCTCTAAGTCCAATTTAAGGGGTTGTGTAATTACTATCTGTGAACCAGAATTAGCGGCAGTCATGCCTTCGTATAATCGCCGTAGGAACGGCCGACCAAATGGTATGACCCGCAGGGCAAAGTTAAGGGATCCCGCCAATATCTGAAATTCTTTCAAAGTGGCAGCTGTTTTCTTACTAAAAGTATTAATCATTTCCCTTAATTTAACGATTTTATCATTAGGAAGCCTAAATTCCATTCTTTGGGAGTCAATTTGAATTCCTAAAAACTCTATAGACGTGTGCGGGAGCGTGGTTTTTTCAAGGGCTACCGGTACGCCGAAATGGTCCATAAGCGATAAAAATGCATTCAGTAATGATTCACAGCCTTTAGAACCTGGGGGGCCGATGAATAAGAAGTCATCTAAGTAGTGTGATATTCCCCCTTCCGGGGAAACTCTCTGGGTGCACCACTGAAGGAAAGATGAAAATGTTTCGAAGTAATTACAAGACATGGAGAAGCCCATCGGGAGGCATCTATCAAAATAGTATTTGCCTTCAAAGGTAAAACCCAGAGAATTGAAACCGGAGGGGTGAACCGGAGTAAGCGAAATGCTGATTGTATATCAGATTTTGCTAATAACGCTCCTCTACCGAATTTTTGCAACAATTCGATCGCAGAGTCAAAGGATGCATATGAAACTGATGCAACCCTTGGGTCTACTTGATCGTTCAACGATGCGCCCACAGGATAGGATAGATGATGAATCATTCTAAACGACCCCTTATCTTTTTTGGGGACTATCCCAAGAGGGGAGATGCGGACATTTTTAAAAGGGGGGTGAGAAAATGGGCCTGCACATCTACCGTCCAACAACTCCTTATTAATTTTATTCCGAATTTCATTTGGGAACTTAGTAGCCGACGGTAAATTATTATGGGGTATGCAACCTGAACCAAGGAAAGGCGGAACGTAAAATCCGTTTTCAAATCCGGAGTGCAACATTTCCGCACTATCCTGATCCGGGTACTGGTTTAGCCAGGGTATTAGTTTTGTGAGCCTCACTGGGCTCGGGGCTTTTAAGAAAGGGCTCCTTAACTACGTTTGGGTTTTGTTTTTTAAAACATTTAATCGCAGGATGTCCTCCTCCGCATGATGAACATTCGTGCCGGTAGCGGCAATTTTGCAACCACCTGCAGGAAGATTCATTGAATGCAAAACAGAATCCCTTCTTAGCTGTAGGTACTGTAGTCTGTTTTGCTAATGGCTGGCGCGGGGGACCATCAACTGGAGCCAAAGACCCACGTCTTTGGATCCCCATTTCAATGAGGGATGGACGGCCATTTTTTGACGAAAAGCTTCGTCGTAATTCAGCCAACCCGTTCCCCCAAAGTGTCTGTATGCTTCCAGGATTATATCCACGTGCTGGAATAATCCTGAGCACAGATTGGGGCACTTTTCACCCAAAACCGCGGCGTATATTAAAAAGGCTTGAAGCCACGTGTTAAATGAGCGGTAAGCTCTTTTCTTATTATCGCCTTCCTTGTCATCGCGCCCCTCGTACTTAGACGAGTCGCGGGTGGGAAGAAGGGAAAATATATCTAAAAATTCGCCCCCCCCAAATTTTTTCTTTTACATTCAATGTCAAATGAAATCCCAACGGGGATATCTCACAAGGAATGGCTTCTTTCAAGTGTGCTTCGGGGATTCCCGAGCTAGCCTTTGCTTGTGAGAGTGCCCCGGTAGGAGAAGCAGCTAGTAGAGCTGCTGCTACCGTTTCTCTAACTAGTACAGAAATAGAAGATGCTAAAGAAGGGGTAATATTGTCACTTATATAATGATTCTCACCGACTCCTGGTGTAGTTGTTGCTCCTTGTCCCCTAGAAACGTCCATCCTCGAGAGACCCGGGTAGCTGATTTCATCATCGCGGCTGCCGGTCTGTTGCGGTCCTGGTTCCACTCCGCCGTTCCTGTATCGATGCTGTAAGCCCCAGACTTGAAGTGCCGGGCTCGCCCCTCCACAGATGGTGTCAGGAGTGGTGGGGACGCTGGGTCCATTCGCCAGTGGGGTGCCACTGGGCAGGTTTAGCCTTTGCACATCAGCCCCTCCGTCTCTAGGGGCATGATTTGTAGAAGATGTGACGGAGGGCCCCTGGGTATTTCTACCGCCGTCTCCTGGCTTGGGCCTAACTGTGCCCTAGCCTCTAGGCCTGGTTCTATAGCTCTTTGTCTCCATACCGATTCAGCTCCCCATTGGGAAGTTTGCCTGTCCCTTCCCATGACAGTGTTTGGAACCGTACATGGGCTGCTGATCCCGTTATGCAAGGTAAGCTCTGTATGCAAGGAGGGCTGTGCGCCCCTCCTGTCTCTGGTCAGGTGTAGCTCATTGCGTAAGGAGGGCTGTGCGCCCCTCTCATCTCCACTCGGATTTAGCTCGGTGTATAAGGAGGGCTGTGCGCCCCTCCTGTCTGCGCCCAGGTTCAGCTCCGTATACGAGGAGGGCTGTGCGCCCCTCCTGACCCAGCTCGCGCTATCTTGCGCTGGGATCGGGGCCGTACCTAGGCCATTGGTCCCGGCTGTCAGATTCAGCTCGCCGTCTAAAGAGGGCTGTGCGCCCCTACTTGCGCGGCTTGCGCGTGCCCCCGTGACTGCGGTGTGCGCCGGGGGACCGCTTGCGTCCCCGGCGATGTGTTCTCCTGAGTCGCGGGACGTCATTTCCGCCTGGCCGGGTGACGTCACTTCCTGTGCGACTCTTAACTCTCCTCCCGCCTCGGCCGCCCGGGATCCAGACCTCGGCTCACCATCTCTCCGGGACTGACGAGTGCCGACACCGCCGCTTCTCCCTTGTTTCTTCCCGATCCTCTTCTGTGACGGGGGTGAGTATGTTTCCCTCCGGGGTCTTTTCTGCCGCTGGCTGCGGCGGCGTAATGACAGGTCCTGCCGCTCGCGATCCGCCTCTTCACCCTCTGGTCTCGGTGGTGGAGAGCTGTCATCATTAAGGCATTTGCGGAGCCAATCTTCGCCTCCCCGGCTTCCTGCTTTCAATAGCAGGCGCTCTAATAAGGAGTCCATGGTTCCAGCAACTGCTGGTTATCATTGAACCTATGCTGCCAAGTTGCCCCCTTTTATACCTGGGCTCTGGGTTAATTGCCCAATCAAATAAATTGAATTTGGCGGGTTAATTCCCGCCGATTTTCTTTATATGACGTCATTTGACCCAGCAACTATTCTGCTGGGCCAATGACAAGGTTTCTCTTTTGCAGCTCGTTGCCCCAAGATGGCTCCCATCCTACAAGGATGGGTGCCATTTCAATCTGCATATGTAGAATTGTATGTTCTTTTATAAAATGTGTGTACGTCAGGGGAATGTGTTGATTGCTCTCAGTGTGAGAAACAAGATACAAATCTTGTGGTTGTGATACCTTTTATCACAACCACAAGATTTGTATCTTGTTTCTCACACTGATGGTACCTTTACACGCGGCAACATTTCTAGGGTGTCAACAGGTAACTTACTGGTTGCAGTTAAATCATGGAGACAAGGTTCTATCTTGTTGCTGTGTACAAATGGAACTATGTCTCCATGATTTCACTGCAGCCAGTAAGTTACCTGTAGCCACCCTAGAAATGTTGCCGCTTGTGAAGGTACCATTAGAGCAATCAACATTTTCTCAACTGGCTAACACGGTACCAAACCTTTTTCTACGTCAGGGGGCAGGCAGGGTGCACTGTCAGCAGTTATGGCCACTTTACACGCAGCTACAGGTAACAGGTTTTCCACAGGTAACTTACTGGTTGCAGTGAAATCATGGAGACATAGTTCCATTTGTACACAGCAACAAGATAGAACCATGTCTCCATGATTTCACTGCAACCAGTAAGTTACCTGTGGAAAACCTGTTACCTGTAGCTGCGTGTAAAGTGGCCATTAGGGAGATAGTATAGAGACTAATGATCGGGTAAAGATGTGGCTCCTTGCTTTGAGCCTATGACAGGAAGCGAGTGGCGGCAGGGGGAATAAACCTTACATTTTCTCCCTGTAGCCAAGGATTTTCCAGTAAATCGGCTAACCAGGTTTAAAACGCTATTTACTTGCAGATTAAACCTACAGCTGCAGATAAATACGGTAGTTTTCCTGTATCTATGTCCCAGCCACTGTTATTTTTAAAACCTTTCACCTTAGCTGCTTTAATGTAGCGGCCAGAGATAAGCAAACGAAAGATGGTCCGCCGCAACATGTGGGCCTCTGCTTTGTGACTGCCCCCCAGGCCAAAATTTGCCAGCCAGCCCCTGCCTGTGACTGCTCCTCTGTCTCTTTTCCTGTCCCCGCTCCTCCATCTCTCCTCCTGTCACCGCTCCTCCGTCTCTCCTCCTGTCTCGGCTCCTCCGACTCTCCTCCTGTCCTCGCTCCTCCTGTTCCTGCTCCTGCGTCTCTCTTCCTGTCCCCGCTCCTCCTGTTCCCCCGCTCTTCCTGTCCCCTCCATCGCTCCTCCTGTCCCCTCCATCGTTCCTCCTGTCCCCTCCATCGCTCCTCCTGGCCCCTCCATCGCTCCTCCTGGCCCCTCCATCGCCCCTCTTGGCCCCCCACAGTGAGGATACTCACCTGTCCGCCAGCTCGCTCCACCTCTGATGCGTCTGTAGCTCCCAGGGCAGGACCTGTCGTTGCCTGGAAAACTGATCAGCTGATCGGTTTCCCAGGCAATGACAGGTCCTCAAGCCCTGGGGCCGGAGGAGCGGGGGCACGGGCAGGGCAGCAGGAGCAGGCACCAGGAGGAGCGGAGGGGCTGTGAGGAGAGCCGCGGCAACCAATGAGCGCTGGCGCGCGATTTCGGCCTCAAACAGACACGATTAGGCAATTATATAGTAGATTTTTTTACAGTGCTGTGATGTCAGTCAATGGGTGAGGGGCCTAACAGCCAATCACAGATGATGTCACAGAGAATGGTGTCTGTGATTGGCTGTTAGAGTAATACAGTCTACCATCTACACTGCATGGGGGGTTACTCCAACAACCAATCACAGATTCCCATTCTCTGTGACTGTGTTTGTGATTGGCTGTTGGGTCCGTCTGCAGTGAATATCCAGGAAGTTGAGGAGCGGCCCAGAAGTAGAAGCGGCGGGACGCTGGTGAGTATAACCCTGCTTCTCTTATTACCGCCCCTCCCCCATCTCAAATTTACATTCTGAATTCGGATTAAAATTCGAGTCACATTTAGCCCTGAAGACAGACATTAAAAGAAGTCCAGGTGGGCTCGCCGAACCCCAATATCGGCGGGTTACCCCACCACTAGTCATAGTTAGTTAAAGTGGGTACTCATCATATTAGTGGCAGACCTCCCAAGTGTCCCGGATTCACCGGGACAGTCCCGGATTGCTGACACTGCCCCGGTGTCCCGATCGGGATCTTACATTTCCCGCGCTGTGCACTGAATCTCAGGGCCACGCCCCCCTCTGATGCAATCATGCAGGTCTCTGTGTCTGCCGATCACGCCCCTCTTTCCAGCCACGCCCCCTCTTTCAGCTGCCCACACGTCCTCCCTGAAGATAGTGCTTGCCTCGCTCATGGAGGCCACGCCCCCTCAATACCGGCCACGCCCATATCAGCCTGGCCAGACATGCTGAAGATTAATTCAATGGGCCGGCCTCTCTGCTGCAGGCCAAACCCCATGTGTGTTATGGCCACGTCCCTTTGCCTCCACTGCTACCCAGGAAGAATCCTCACACACACAAGTGACCCCAGCTCATCTCCACATCGCCTCAGTGAAAAGTCTCCAGCAACCTGAGGTAATAATCTGACTGAGCAGCAGCAGCAGCCAGGTCCTGTCAGGTCACTGCAGTGTCAGGTCACTGTGTCTCAGGCCGGTCACTGCAGTGTCAGGTCACTGTGTCTCAGGCCGGTCACTGCAGTGTCAGGTCACTGTGTCTCAGGCCGGTCACTGCAGTGTCAGGTCACTGTGTCTCAGGCCGGTCACTGCAGTGTCAGGTCACTGTGTCTCAGGCCGGTCACTGCAGTGTCAGGTCACTGTGTCTCAGGCCGGTCACTGCAGTGTCAGGTCACTGTGTCTCAGGCCGGTCACTGCAGTGTCAGGTCACTGTGTCTCTGGCCGGTCACTGCAGTGTCAGGTCACTGTGTCTCTGGCCGGTCACTGCAGTGTCAGGTCACTGTGTCTCTGGCCGGTCACTGCAGTGTCAGGTCACTGTGTCTCTGGCCGGTCACTGCAGTGTCAGGTCACTGTGTCTCTGGCCGGTCACTGCAGTGTCAGGTCACTGTGTCTCTGGCCGGTCACTGCAGTGTCAGGTCACTGTGTCTCTGGCCGGTCACTGCAGTGTCAGGTCACTGTGTCTCTGGCCGGTCACTGCAGTGTCAGGTCACTATGTCTCAGGCCGGTCACTGCAGTGTCAGGTCACTGTGTCTCTGGCCGGTCACTGCAGTGTCAGGTCACTGTGTCTCTGGCCGGTCACTGCAGTGTCAGGTCACTGTGTCTCAGGCCGGTCACTGCAGTGTCAGGTCACTGTGTCTCTGGCCGGTCACTGCAGTGTCAGGTCACTGTGTCTCAGGCCGGTCACTGCAGTGTCAGGTCACTGTGTCTCTGGCCGGTCACTGCAGTGTCAGGTCAGTGTCTCAGGCCGGTCACTGCAGTGTCAGGTCACTGTGTCTCAGGCCGGTCGCTGTCTGTAGCATCAGGTCAGTCTCTCATGCCGGTCGCTGTCTGTAGTGTCAGGTCAGTCTCTCAGGCCGGTCGCTGTCTGTAGTGTCAGGCCAGTCTCTCAGGCCGGTCGCTGTCTGTAGTGTCAGGTCAGTCTCTCATGCCAGTCGCTGTCTGTAGTGTCACGTCAGTCTCTCAGGCCAGTCGCTGTCTGTAGAGTCAGGTCAGTCTCTCATGCCGATCGCTGTATGTAGTGTCAGGTCAGTCTCTCAGACCGGTCGCTGTCTGTAGTGTCAGGTCAGTCTCTCAGGCCGGTCACTGTAGCATCAGATCAGTCTCTCAGGATGGTCGCTGTCTGTAGTGTCAGGTCAGTCTCTCAGGCTGGTCGCTGTCTGTAGAGTCAGGTCAGTCTCTCATGCCGATCGCTGTCTGTAGTGTCAGATTAGAACGCACAGGAGGAGAAGACAGCGCACAGGAGAAGACAGCACAGGTAAGGGGGCAGCGCACAGGAGAAGACAATGTGGGGAGAGGAGACAGCGCACAGGAAGAATAGACAGTGCGGGGAGAGGGGACAGTGCACAGGAAGAATAGACAGTGCGGGGAGAGGGGACAGCGCACAGGAGAAGAGGACAGCACACAGGAGGAGAAGACAGCACACAGCAGGAGAAGCCAGTGTAAAGGGCAGAGGACAGCGCACAAGGCAGAGAAGACAAAGGATGGGGGTTAGAAACAGAGTGCACAGGGGTAACACATCGGGCATTGCATGAATTAAGGGGTTAATTGCCGCGACACTTATCCTGATGTATAGGAACAAGAATATGGCTATGTTCAAGGCTATGTACAGCTAATGTGGCATATATGATAATGGAACACAGTAAATGCTGCTATAGAATATAAAGAAAAAATTAGAGTCTTAGTAGCTTCAACAATGGCCATTGGGGAAGAGCCCGGTAACTGCGCCAAAGTGCTCTCATCCTACCGGGTCCTAAAGCACTGTTGCTTCATGCGGTCTGCAATTGCTAGTCTGGGATTTTTATGCAGGTTTTAATTGCAATCCACAGGTATAAAAATCCCAGACTAGCAATTGCAGACCGCATGAAGCAACAGTGCGTTAGGACCCGGTAGGATGAGAGCACTTTGGCGCAGTTACCGGGCTCTTCCCCAATGGCCATTGTTGAAGCTAAGACTCTCATTTTTTCTTTATATTCTATAGCAGCATTTACTGTGTTCCATTATCATATATGCCATATTAGCTGTACATAGCCTTGAACATAGCCATATGCTTGTTCCTATACATCATGATAAGTGTCGCGGCAATTAACCCCTTAATTCATGTATAGTTTTTGCCAGCACCTTTTCATGTCCAGGTGATGCCGTCTTTTAATGATACATTGGCGATTGCTTCACGGATCACTTCACTTTTACTTATTTTGGGTGAATCTGACAGCCAGAAGTAACAAGAACTGCTGCTGCTCTCCAACTCTTTCCGGAGTTATGTTTAAAGGAAATGAGAGTGAAGCGCCCACTGATTGGATGCACAGCTCATGTGAGATAACATCACGTGAGACCTGGCATCAATAATGCTGAAAAAATGCCGGCAAGGTGCAATATATTAATTGAGAAGGGATTATGTGAGTAGTGGACAACCCCTTAAAGGGTGCTATCACATCAACATACAGTGAAAGAAATAATTATTTGACCCCTTGCGAATTTTGTAAGTTTACCCACTGACAAAGACATGAACAGTCTATAACTTTAAGGGCCAGTTAATTTTAAGAGTGAGAGATAGAAGATCAAAAATAAAACCCAGAAAATTGCATTGTCTAAATTATATAAATGTATTTGTATTTTGAAGAGAGAAGTAAGTATTTGATCCCTCTGAAAAACAATACAATAATTAGTGTCAAAATCCTTGTTGGCAGCGCAGCAGTCAGACGTTTCTTGTAGTTGATGATGAGGTTTGCTCACATGTCAGGAGGAATTTTGCTCCGCTCCTCTGTGCAGATCATCTCTAAATCATTAAGATTTTGAGGCTGTCGCTTGGTAACTCGGAGCTTCAGCTCCTCCACAGATTTTCTATGGGATTACGGTCTGGAGACTGGCTAGGCCACTCCATGACCTTAATGTGCTTGTCTTTGAGCCGATCCTTTGTTGCCTCGGCTGTTTTGGGTCATTGTCATGCTGGAAGACCCAGCCACGACAGATTTTTAATGTCCTGGCGGAGGGAATGAGGTTGTCACTCAGGATTTTACGGTACATGGCTCCATCCATTGTCCCATTGATGCCGTGAAGTAGTCCTGTGACCTTAGCAGCTACCCGGCTGGACACAAAATTATGGCAAAGCCCATGTCAAATGCGCTCCCCGCTCACTGATGCCCCCTCCCCGCCTGATCCTAAGTTAGGACCGGGTGGGGAGTGAAGCACCAGGCAGCGGGGAGGGGGAATCAGTGAGTGGGGAGCGCAGCACAGACCGGGAAAGCCGGCGGTGAAGTCTTCTCACCGCCAGCTTCCCCGGCCGGCTCATGCGCTCCCCGCTCACTGGTGTTGCACTCCCCGCCGGTCCTAACTTAGGATCAGGTGGGGAGGCAGTGGGAGGAGCGGAGGATCGGGATGGGAGGCAGCGGGGAAGCGAGTAGGGGGTTTAATGATTGTTTAAAACCCGGCAGCTTTTTACTGCCGGATTTTAAACAAACGTGGCCATTGCAGCCTTTTCCTCTGCTGCCAGACCTCTTTATAGGGTCCAGCAGCTGAGGAATTACTCGCATTTCCCATTGACTTACATTGTACTCGTTACTTAGCGAGTAATCGCAAGGAAACTCGCACAGTAACGAGTAGCCCGAGTACTGTACTATTCGGCGAGTACCGAATAGTAACGAGTATACTCGCTCATCCCTAGAGGTGACTGATTCATTGTGTGGACAGGAGTCTTTATACAGGTGACAATGTAACACAGCTGTGTGTAATGCAGGTAACAAGATGATGAGGAGCCGATAACTGCTCTGTAGGGGCCACAACTCCTAAGGGCCACTTTACACACACCAATTTATCTGTCCAACTTCTGACCAACTTGCTGGCTGCAGTGAAATCATGGACACATTGCTCCATTTTGTGACTGTGTACAATGTAACAATGTGTCCATGATTTCACTGCAACCAGTAAGTTGCAAGTGAAATTGCATGCAATATTGACACGTGTGACGGTACCTTTAGAATTGACAGGCAAGTCTGTCTGTTCTGCCCGCTGCCGATTTGTAGTCACAGACACTCCAACCGGTCATTCTGCTTAATTTGAACTCACTGTTGAGAGAGGTGAGGGTAAGGGCCGCTTCACACTGTGGTGTGATCCGGTCTGGTTCTGTTCGGGATGCCCCAGACAGACGCGGACCGGATAAGCACATAGGACTGGGGGGCCAATATGCCCCCCGGTCCGGTGTGCAGCCGCACGCAGTTCCCACTGCTGATAGGTGAGGACCGCAGCTGCGTGCGGCTGCACACCGGACCGGGGGGCATATTGGCCCCCCCAGTCCTATGTGCTGATCCGGTCCGTGGCTGTCTGGGGCATCCCGGATAGAACCAGACCGGATCACACCGCAGTATGAAGTGGCCCTAATGCTCCTCATGATTTCAGCAGATATACAGAAAAATAAGTCAACTATTCTCTAATTCCTCCCATTACCCAAAAGCACAATATTGTCAAAGATAATTTATCTAATAGAGTGGAGCTGTTCTGTAATCTGCAGCTTCTACATTCTAATTTAAAAGAAATATTTTTACCAAGTTTGCATTAATACTGTAATTCATTTGTAAATAAATTTATTTTTTTCTGTTTATAATTATTGTTTATGAAACAGTGTGACCAGCAGTGCTGAATGGATGTGGTTTGGGTGTGGATATGGGTGTGGCTAGTTGTGAAATGGGTGTGGTCAGGGGTGTGGCCTAAAATTTGCCGCGACGCGCGGAGCGTGCCGCACACATTGTCCCTCTTTCTCTTCTTCAAAAGTTGGGAGGTATGTTAGTGGTCTCATACACCGCGATGACATTCCCCTCCGGTTCATCAGGAGGCCCGATCAGTGATACTCAATATTCATGATGACAGGATAGAAAAAAGTAAATAAGTTCATTTAGTGGACATTAATCATACTTTTATTACAATACTCCGAAACCATTGCAATAGTCTATACATTTCCTCCATTTTGTTTTTGTAGCCACAAATAATATCTAGAAATACATTTATGGAAGACTGGATAAATGATCATTTGAGGTGTGTGGCAGATCTTAACAGAACACTTGAACACCATTTTATCTTTGATACCATTACAGTAAATCTAGTGAGGTAACTAGGCCTCAAATATATGAGACCTCTGTAGAGTAGATGAGGCCTCGTCACCATAGCAACCAGTCTTTCCTCTTTACAGGGCCAATGGTTACGAAATGAAAGCAAAATTCTGATTGGCTGTTATGGTCAACATGGCCGCATCATGGTTTCTAGGGCCTGATTAAATATGAGGCCTCCACACTGAAGCAGCCATTAGTGAAAACCAAAGACAAAAATATAGTCAACATCCTGGACTCACATGATCAGCAACTCAATGCATATATTGAAAACCTGAGTACAGAGTTCTAGAGCTACACAGCCCAGTGTATAAATCACAAAGATCCACCAATTGCAAGTGCACAAGTTTATTTTTTTGACATCAGTGAACCAGTATAAAACACTGGGGAAGTATATACAGTGCCTACAAGTAGTATTCAACCCCCTGCAGATTTAGGTGGTTTGATAAGATGCAAATAAGTTAGGCTGCTTTCACACTGCGTTTTTGTGCTGTCCGAGGTGATCAGACTTTTTGCTGCTCCCCTCGGACAGCAACGGATCCAAACTGATGTCTGCAATCGAATGCCAAATAGGCATCCGATCCCGATGTTTTGCAGCATCAGTTTGGATCCTCTCCTCCTCTCCCTGCTCCTCCTGTCACCTTTCTCCTCTGTCTCCCCTCTTTCTCCCCTCTTTCTCCTCTCTTTGTCCCCTCTTTCTCCCCCTCTTTCTCCCCCTCTTTGTCCCCTCTTTGTCCTCCTGTTGGCCCCCTCTTTGTCCTCCTGTTGGTCCCCCTCATTCGCCCCCTCTTTGCAGAGCTTAAAAAATAAAAAAAATCTTCATTCTCACCTCTCCATGACACCCGCGGTGCTTCCAGCTTCTTCTTCTGATCAACAGGACCTGGCGTGATGTCACAGTCACATAACCGGTTACTGCGGTAACCGGTCATGTGACTCAACTGTGACGTCAGGCCAGGTCCTAGAAGCACAGAGCGCTGGAGGCATCGCTGGATCGTGGAGAGGTGAGGATAATGATTTTTTTATTTTTAACCCTTTCATTTAACTGGATATCACTTCTGCAATGTATGAATATACATTGCAGAAGTGATATTAGATGGCACAGAGCGATTTTAGTGTACTGAGCATGCTCAGTACACTAAGATCGGGTCCGAGGAGACATCAGCTGTTTCCTCGGATCCTCGCTCCATAGGCCCCATATTATTTGGCACGGATCAGGTCGGATCCAATTCGGTCCGATTTGACCCGCTGTGCCAAAAAACGCAGCAGGCTGCGATTTTGGGCACAGCAAAAAATCGGCCAGAATCGGATCCGACAAAAATCGGATGCCAATAAGGCCAAATCCGATGTGATCCGTGCCCATAGGATAACATGGGGCCAAAATCTGATCCGTGGCTGTCCGTTTTACAACGGACAGCCACGGATCACAGAAAATCGCTGTGTGAAAGCAGCCTTAGAGCCTTCAAACTGCAAATGAGAGTAGGATTTATTAACAGAAGCATAAATCTTACAAACCAAAAAGTTACGTTACTCAGTTGAATTTTAATAAATTTTAAACATAAAAGTGTGGGTCAATTATTATTCAACCCCTAGGTTTAATATTTTGTGGAATAACCCTTGTTTGCAATTACAGCTAATAATCGTCTTTTAGAAGACCTGATCAGGCCGGCACAGGTCTCTGGAGTTATCTTGGCCCACTCCTCCATGCAGATCTTCTCCAAGTTATCTAGGTTCTTTGGGTGTCTCATGTGGACTTTAATCTTGAACTCCTTCCACAAGTTTTCAATTGGGTTAAGGTCAGGAGACTGACTAGGCCACTCCATCACCTTGATTTTTTCCCTCTTGAACCAGGCCTTGGTTTTCTTGGCTGTGTGCTTTGGGTTGTTGTCTTGTTGGAAGATGAAATTACGACCCATCTTAAGATCCTTGATGGAGGAGCGGAGGTTCTTGGCCAAAATCTCCAGGTAGGCCGTGCTATCCATCTTCCCATGGATGCGGACCAGATGGCCAGGCCCCTTGGCTGAGAAACAGCCCCACAGCATGATGCTGCCACCACCATGCTTGACTGTAGGGATGGTATTCTTAGAGTCGTATGCAGTGCCATCCAGTCTCCAAACGTCACGTGTGTGGTTGGCACCAAAGATCTCGATCTTGGTCTCATCAGACCATAGAACCTTGAACCAGTCTGTCTCAGAGTCCTCCAAGTGATCATGAGCAAACTGTAGACGAGCCTTGACATGACGCTTTGAAAGTAAAGGTACCTTACGGGCTCGTCTGGAACGGAGACCATTGCGGTGGAGTACGTTACTTATGGTATTGACTGAAACCAATGTCCCCACTGCCATGAGATCTTCCCGGAGCTCCTTCCTTGTTGTCCTTGGGTTAGCCTTGACTCTTCGGACAAGCCTGGCCTCGGCACGGGAGGAAACTTTCAAAGGCTGTCCAGGCCGTGGAAGGCTAGCAGTAGTTCCATAAGCCTTCCACTTCCGGATGATGCTCCCAACAGTGGAGACAGGTAGGCCCAACTCCTTGGAAAGGGTTTTGTACCCCTTGCCAGCCTTGTGACCCTCCACGATCTTGTCTCTGATGGCCTTGGAATGCTCCTTTGTCTTTCCCATGTTGACCATGTATGAGTGCTGTTCACAAGTTTGGGGAGGGTCTTAAATAGTCAGAAAAGGCTGGCAAAAGAGATAATTAATCCACACATGTGAAGCTCATTGTTCTTTGTGCCTGAACTACTTCTTAATATTTTAGGGGGACCAAACAGAATTCTGGTGGTTTGAGGGGTTGAATAATAAATGACCCTCTGAATGACCCTCACCCATGCAAGGGGGTTATGACACGTGTTCAGGGGCTACCTCGACACGTGTTTCAAGAATGTCTTCTTCAGGGGGTGGTGGGAGAGGAGTGAGAATCTAGTTAGCTACCTGGCAAACATCTGCTGCTCGTTATCGCCTAATAGCTATGTTATTACGTTTCGGTGGCTGCAAGGAACGCAGCTCCGTGAACTCCGGGGTCGGAACAGTACTTCCGGTGACGTCACCAACCGGAAGTACACGGAGCCGTGCCCGCGCGTGCGCAATTACGTCTATTCTTACTGCGCATGCGCCGAAGGTAACGGCGCCATCTTTACTATGGGCCAGAAACCTGGCAGCTAGCATTACTGGGCTAAAAGATAGAAATACATAAGATTGCTAAAGGACATTACGAGACCTTTTCCAGAAACATGACAGGAAGTATAGAGTTGGGCACAATAAATCAGAGGTGTCCAATCCATTAATACATATTAATAGCTTTATAAACAGTATATAAAAGGACGGTTTCATTTTCTGAATTCATCTGCCACCTAGTGGTTGATTCCAAAACTTCCTTGAAGTATATTGTCACAGAAATTGAGGTTTCTGTCCTCTTCTCATCAGGCAACTGTGGAAACCAAATATTTAACCAGGTGCGGAAATACTAGTGGAATTAAAATCGGGTAAAAACTCCTGTTAGAAATGGCACATAGACAAATATTTAAATCACAGATAAGCAACATGAGAGGAATCAAAACTGCAGACTGGATTCTACAGAGATGGTGAGAAACTCAGCTTCTCGTTCAGGCCTGCGGGACTCATAGTTCCCAGTCGCACAATCCATTGGCACTCGAGTCTGGCAAGGCGATTAGACAAATCACCTCCCCTACTCCCTAAATTCACCATATCTATCTATGCCATGTATCCTTAGGCAACTGGGGTTACATGCGTGGAAGCGTTTATAATGACGCGGGAGGGTCCTGAGGGTAGTGTCGGTCACCTAGCCCGCATTTTGAATTTTAACCACGTGTTCACGTACTCGGACTCTAAGTTCCCTGGTCATCAACCCTACATATACCAGGCCACAACCACAGGTGGCATAATATACAACCCCTTTGGAGGAACACGAAATATATTTGCGGATTGTAAACTCACGGAGCCCGTCAGCAGATTTAACCGGCAGATAAGGGCGGGAATGTGGTGGTATGGCCGACTTCGCTTTACGTGAAGGAGGTACGAAAACACCTGAGAAGCAGGGACTACTACTGCACACTACCAACTAATCCTCTTTCAGGGTTTCAGGGTTTCTGGCCCATAGTAAAGATGGCGCCGTTACCTTCGGCACATGCGCAGTAAGAATAGAAGTAACTGCGCACGCGCGGCTACGGCTCCATGTACTCCCGGTTGGTGACGTCACCAGAAGTACTGTTCTGACCCTGGAGTTCACGGAGCTGCGTTCCTTGCAGCCGCAGAAACGTAATAACATAGCTATTAGGCGATAACGAGCAGCAGATGTTTGCCAGGTATCTAACTAGGTTCTCACTCCTCTCCCACCACCCCCTGAAGAAGACATTCTTGAAACACGTGTCGGGGTAGCCCCTGAACACGTGTCATAACCCCCTTGCATGGCTGAGTTTGGGCAATCTGATAGGCTAGCAATGTGGTATTTTTACCAGGGGCGTAACTACCGGCATAGCAGACGTAGCGGTCGCTTTGGGGCCCGGCGCTTCTTGGGGGCCCGGACCCAGCGCCGCTACGCTGCTATCCGGTCAGCTGTGATACAGCGGCGTAACTACCGCGGTCGGCGGGCCCCGAGCTCCCCGGGGCGGGGGGCCCTGCTGCCTGTGCCCCCAGCCGCCCGCCACGACCGCTATCCCGGAAGAGGAGCCGGAAGAGGAGCTGCAGGAAGTGATCACTGCGCAGCAGCAGTGTCCGCCCCACCAAAAGCCGGGAGAGGCAGAGCAGGTAATTGTGCGCTTCCCGCGCTTCCCACCCGGCCGGCAGCACTAGCACCCCCCCACCCCGCTTCTCACCCGGCCGGCACCACTAGTATCCCCCCCCGCTTCTCACCCCAAGGGGGCTCCTAAGTGATTCTTGCTGCTGTATATACTTCTGGGGCCTGTATATACCACTGGGGAGGCTGCTGTATACTACCACTGGGGAGGCTGCTGTATACTATCACTGGGGAGGCTGCTGTATATACCACTGGGGAGGCTGCTGTATATACCACTGGGGAGGCTGCTTTATATACCACTGGGGAGGCTGCTGTATACCACTGGGGCTGCTGTATATACTGCTGGGGCCTGTATATACCACTGGGGAGGCTGCTGTATACCACTGGGGCTGCTGTATATACTTCTGGGGCCTGTATATACCACTGGGGGAGGCTGCTGTATACTACCACTGGGGGGGCTGCTGTATATACTTCTGGGGCCTGTATATACCACTGGGGAGGCTGCTGTATACTACCACTGGGGAGGCTGCTGTATACTACCACTGGGGAGGCTGCTGTATACTACCACTGGGGAGGCTGCTTTATATACCACTGGGGAGGCTGCTGTATATACTGCTGGGGCCTGTATATACCACTGGGGAGGCTGCTGTATGCTACCACTGGGGAGGCCTGTATACCACTGGGGGTGCCTGCATACCACACTGCTGGGGGCTGTATACCTGTGCTGGGGTCCACCCTCGGCTTATACACGAGTCAATAGGTTTTCCCAGGTTTTGGGGGCAAAAATAGGGGGGTCGGCTTATACACGGGTCGGCTTATACACGAGTATATACGGTAAACTGGGTGGCGTCAGATTGTTAACACCGATTCGGTAAGGGTGTGTGTCTTGAAGGGGGCGTGTCTTGGAGGGGGCCCGGTTCAAAAGTTTGCTATGGGGCCCTGCCAGTTCTAGTTACGCCCCTGATTTTTACTGTATTTAATGATATATTTATTGTACCACTTTGTATGCCATCATTATGTATGCCATCATATGGATATCTGTATAACTGCCTTGTAACTGCATCCTGGCTATGGGGTCTGTGACCTGTTCATCCCTTCTGTAACCTGTATTTGGTTTTATATACTTCCCCAGTGTTTTATACTGGTTCACTGATGTCAAAATAAACTTGTGCACTTGCAATTAGTGGATCTTTGTGATTTATACTCTGGGCTGTGTAGCTATAGAACTCTGTACTCAGGTTTTCATTAGTGAAAAACCAAGCCCTTGGCCGGCTTAAATATCTGAGGTATTAACTTCAAAATCACCGCGATTGTGTATGTGGAGCCTCACCTTTGGGTGGAAAGGGCCTTTTGTTCTCATTACACCATGTCACATGATTGCACACAGTTTTCATCATCTGCGTAGGCTGGGGCTTCACGTCTTATCTGTCCGCCATCTTGCATTCTGTGAAGAGATTTTTATTTCTGGGGCAGTTTGGAGACTAAGATTTGCTGTTTTGTCTCTTATACTAGAAACAACAAAATCACTAGTCTTCCACACCGACCGAGAAGCCAATGGCTGCTGCTTTCCTGAAAGGGTACAAAATAATCATGATTAATAAGCATAGACCTTCATCTCTATATAGTTCCTGCCCATATTATTGTCAATGTCCCCTCATCTACATGGCCTCCAAGTATCATGAAGGATCTAGACCTGTAGCAGGTTCTTTGATGTTCTTAAAGGGCACCTGTCACCAAGGTCCAAAATGGCAAGTTTTTCCTTTTATTTTATTCCCACTGCTCCTCTGACTATACTTCTATACAGTTCTAGACATTTTGGTTAAATTTCACTGTCTTTCTCAAAGTGACGTGGTTCAGTGGATCCTCGGGGGCGTGTCTTTAAGAGCTTCTCTGTTACACTCAACCACACCCCTCATAGAACATAAAAGTGGCACTAAATAAAAAGGACCATATCTCTGGAATCGTATGGCAAATTTAAAAAACGGAATACTGGGGTGCAACGGGAATAAATAAAGTCACTTTTGACTTGGTGACAGCTCTTTAAGGGGGTTTTACATTTCTTAAAGGGGTGATATATTGGTAGAGTATTTCATCACTTTCAAAGAGTAACATTCTGATGGAATAATTGCAAAGTTACATTATTGGCTTATATAGACCCAGTAGTAAATATAGTGCTATATTCCTGCCTATTGTGCAGATACCTACGGGAATTTCCCCATTGTGGACCTGTCTGCCTCAGGCAATGCTTGTGATCATTCTCATGTCCCTCCAGGCACTATGATGTTGATATCAATGCATATTAATAGCAATAAATCCAGTGAATTTACATTTTTCTCATACATTTTTTTTCCTCTTGGTGGTTGTTTTATAATACATTGTCTGCATTCGACCTTATACAGCGTTATACAACATTTATGGCCATGGGCTGCAGACTTTAGGCCAAAAATATAACCTGACATAAGACATTGAGCCACAAAACGCCACCAAAAAAAAGAAAGTATTGTAGTGTCAATGCTGTACACAGTCATGGGGGTGGGGCTATTTTCAGAGAAGTCAAGGTGGCCAGTTTCACAAGCCACACTAAGCACATGCACAGTGAACGAGGAACGCACATGTCGGTGGCTACTGAAGATGGCTTGTAAGGTGTTAATAATGGGATCAGGTGGCTTGTTTGGTTTTTTGGAACAGGCTCCCCAAGCTTGAAAATGCGTGTCATTATCTAAAATGAGGTGTGCACGTGTTGGAAGTGGCTTGTGATACCTGGCCATCAATCAAGCTAGGAGGGGAAGTGGCCAGCCTGACTTTTCCGAAAAATGGCTCCACCAATGGGCAAAACAACAGCAGGTGTAGGGATTGCAATCGCACCTGGGCCCTGGAACCTAGGGGGCCCCAAAAGTCACTCTGGGCTATAGAAAAAAACTATTGCTATTAAAAGTTTTCAATAATTGGGGGCTCCGTAGGAGCTTTTCTATTGGGGCCTATGAGCTTCAAGTAACGCCACAGGCTCTACCCCTATGACTATGAATACTAATACTCTTCCTGATAAGAAGTGCGCATGCGCCGGATCCTACCAAAGGTCAGACATCGGTCAAAGGGTAGGGTTGCTGGCAAATTGGCGCTTATCCAACAATGTCACAGAAAAGGTGATCAGAGTAGGTCCAACAGCTGTGGAGGGGGAATGGCCAGCCTGATTTATCTGGAATATGACTCAATTCTTATGACCATGCATAAGAAATACCGTTGCTCTTCCTAACTTGAGGTGTGCATGCGCAGGATCCCACCAGAGGTGGCCAGTCAAGCAGTGAGGGTTGC
The DNA here is from genome assembly GCA_033576535.1 of Allobates femoralis. Taxonomy (NCBI): domain Eukaryota; kingdom Metazoa; phylum Chordata; class Amphibia; order Anura; family Aromobatidae; genus Allobates; species Allobates femoralis. The sequence goes on along the minus strand of JARQOC010000012.1, from coordinate 95,558,503 downwards.
TGGGAAATTGGCTCTAATCCAACAATTTCACAGAAATGGGGATCAGAGTAGGTCCAACAGCTGTGGAGGGGGAACGGCCAGCCTGATTTATCTGGAATATGGCTCAAATCCTATGAGTATGCATGCATGAGAGTACCATTGCTCTTCCTAACTTGAGGTGTGCATGTGCAGGATCCCACCTGAGGTGGCCAGTTAAGCAATGAGGGTTGCCGGGAAATTGGCACTAATCCAACAGTTTCACAGGAAAGGTAATTTGTGTGGGTCCAACAGCTGTGGAGGGGGAACGGCCAGCCTGACTTATCTGGAAAATGGCTCCACCTCTATGACTATGAATGCTTGAAAATAGCATTGCTCTACTTGACATGAGGTGTGCATGCACTGGATTCCACCAGAGGTGGCTGGACATCATCCAAGAGGGTAGAGTTGTCGGAAAATTGTCTCTAATCCAACAATTCCACAAGAAAGGTGATTTGTGTGGGTTCAATAGCTGAGATCTGATTGACAATGCTCATGCTCCATTCATTCGCTATAGGGCTCCTCATCTTATTCTGACCGTCCCACAGAAAATGAATGGATAAAGGTGAATACTCCTTTTCCTCAGAGAACCAACTTAATTTTCCGCATGAGGCCAAAAGTTTACTGAGAACCAATTAAAGGGGTTTTCCTACAAAGTTCATTTTAATCAATAAATCTTGGAATAATAATGTCCACAATTGGATGTGTTTAACAAAATGTTCCTGTGCTGAGATGTTATATGCTGCATCTTTCGCTTTATAAGACACAACCCCCAAATGTAGAGGAAGGAATTAGAAAAAAACTACTTTTTAAAATAGAGGATCCATCCTATAATTTGGTGCGTCCCCTGTGCATGTGCAATGTAGATTAAGCGGGGGGGGACCACGATGGTTGTGAGGTGTCAGGGTCACAGCAGGCAGGATTGCAGTGGTAGGGTGATCAGTGGTGGCAATACTGCGGGCAGGAGACAGGGTGGATGTCGGAAATGGGGCAATGCTTGCGGGCAGGGGAGATTATAAGATGAATCCCCATTTTCCTCCCAATTTGGGGGAAAAAAGGTGTGTTTTATAATACAAAATATAGGCTATGTGCCCCTGCTATGTGCTGTGTAATGGCTGGGTCTGACTGTGCAGGGACATGGTAATTATACCACATCTCCTGGGCAGGGGAGGACGCACAAGAGTATACAGACATTACAGCCCGGGATCAAAGATTATTCTTTTTGTGAAGGGAAAACATTTCCTTGCTTGTTTTTAAAAAATGTTTTACCTGAAAGAAAGAATTATTTATGATCTTGTACTGTTGCATCCTCCCCTGCCTAGGAGATGTGGTAAAACTAATAATTCTGTCTTTAAGGTAAACTGCTTTTAACAATCAGGGAGGAAAATGTTTTACCTCACAGAAAGAATCATCTGTGTTCCCGTGATGTGATATCTGTATACTCTTTTGTGTCCTCCGCGACCCAGGAGATGTTGTATGATCAGACCATGTCCCTGTATGATCAGACACATCCATTACACAGTACATAGCAAGGACACATATATAAGATTATCTCAGCACAGGAGATGTTGTATGATCAGACCATGTCCCTGTAGATCAAAACACATCCATTACACAGTACAAGCAAGGACACATATATAAGATTATCTCAGCACAGAGATGTTAGTATGATCAGACCATGTACCCTGTATCGGTTCAGACACATCCATTACAAGTACATAGCAGGGACACATATATAAGATTATCTCAGCACAGGAGATGTGATATGATCAGACCATGTCCTGTACGGTCAGACACATCCATTACACAGTACATAGCAGGGACCCATATATAAGATTATCTCAGCACAGGAGATGTGATATGATCAGACCATGTCCTGTACGTCAGACACATCCATTACACAGTACATAGCAGGGACACATATATAAGATTATCTCAGCACAGGAGATGTGGTATTCAGACAGTCCTGTATGGTCAACACATCCATTCACAGTACTGCAGACACAATATGTATCTCAGCACAGAGAATGTGTATATCAGACCATGTCCTATATGGTCAACACATCCATTACAGTACATAGCAGGGACACATATATAAGATTATCTCAGCACAGGAGATGAAGTATGATCAGACCATGTCCCTGTACGGTCAGACACATCCATTACACAGTACATAGCAGGGACACATATATAATATTATCTCAGCACAGGAGATGGTATGATCACAGCCCGATTCAGACACATCCATTACACAGTACATAGCAGACACATTTATAAGTTACTCAGCTCACCCCTTGGTTTATCTTTGTAATGTTTTGTACTCGCCTAGGTTAAGGCATGTTATATGTTATGTTTGAAACAATAAAATTATGTTAAAAAGATTATCTCAGCACAGGAGATGTGGTATGATCAGACCATGTCCATATATGGTCAGTCACATCCATTACACATTTCATAGCAGGAACAATATATAAGATTATCTCAGCACAGGAGATGTGGAATGATCAGACCATGTCCCTGTATGGTCAACACATCCATTACACAGTACATAGCAGGACACATATATAAGATTATCTCAGCACAGGAGATGTGGTATGATAGACAATGTCCTGTATGGTCAGACACATCCATTACACAGTACATAGCAAGGACACATATATAAGATTATCTCCGCACAGGAGATGTGGTGGATCAGACCATGTCCATGTATGGTCAGACACATCCATTACACAGTATATAGCAGGGACAAATATATAAGATTATCTCAGCACAGGAGATGTGGTATGATGAGACCATGTCCCTGTACGGTCAGACACATCCATTACACAGCACATAGCAGGGACACATATATAAGATTATCTCAGCACAGGAACATTTTTTTAACCACATCTAATTATAGAAATTATTATTATTTTAACATTTATTAATTAAATCAACTTTGTTTGTGGAAAAAAAACACTTTAATTTCCTGGATACCAAGTTTGGTGGCAATTTAGGGGCCTAATTCTATTTTTAAAAAAATCATCATAATACCACATTAGTGCTCACAAAAAATCTGGAAAAAAATTTAAATAAAAAAAAAACTTAAATAATATAGGTTTCAAAATTAAGATATCTTTTTTTTCAACAAAGCTTTAATCATATCGAACAACAAAAAATGGAAGCCATGTTCTGAGGTGTACTGTGGAGATTTCAGTCAGATAATCGTTAGCGTCGTCTCATGACAGAGAAAGAAGTCGATGGCTTTTTTTAATTAAATTTTCGATTCATTAGCGTCCTCTAGCAATGCGCCATAATTGTCCGGGGATGCGGCGCTCTGCGAGGTCGCGGCCTTTTATGTTGCTAGGAGCCTCCGCTTCACATTTAAAATGGCCGATTCTTCTCCTATCAGCCAAAAACACAGCCCCTATTGTTCAGATAATGGATCAGGGACACTTATGTCTCACAATAGCCGAGGGAGCCGATAAATGACATTATTACAAAAAATCCCGTCCTCCAGGCTGAAAATGGCGATAATTAGGCCACGGCTTTTGTTTCCAACAAAAAAAAAACCCCGCGCCGGGAATGCATCATCATCTTGTTGTTTCCCCAATTTCACGACCTCGGCCTTACCTCTCCATTTTATTATTTTTATTTTTTCTTTTGCCTCTTTTCATTTTGCCTGATGAGACAAGGACAGGAAAATTGGCGCCATTGTCATCCCGCGGATAATGAGGAGCTGTTTGTTATAGGGATTATTGGGGGGATGCGGGGTCCGCACGTGACTACACGGGGCCTCAGGAGACACTATCACACGTAATAGACTTAGATACACTGGCTCAGCTTTCTTTTGCATGAATGATGTCCTCCTATGGAAACCCTATAGCATTGCTTTCTTCAGGACACCGTTATATACAATCATGGTGGAGCAGGAAGTCCACCATTCACCACTACTGTCTGAAGCTCGGTATAGAGGTCTCTATGTCACTATAACTGCCTAATTCACCTGAACACGCTTAGCATTTGCCAGGGGGAGTAGTAGATGGGCATCAGAAGGGGGCGTCATACTGTGTTGAGGGCGTCATACTGTGTTGGGCGCACTGGGGTCAGCATATTGCGTGAGTATTCACTGTGGGGGTCTTCATACTCTGTGAATGATTTATACTGTGTGGGAGGTAAGTGTGAAGGTGTTATACCGTTCATGGTCCACTCTGGATGTATGTGAGGAAGTACACTGGGGGCATCAGACTGTGGAGCATGCTATAAGTATCCTAGTGTTTGGAGTACACTGTGGAGTCATTGTGTGTGTGAGGTGCATCGTGGGGACTTTGTCTTGTTAGGGGGCACTGTGGGGACTTCATTGTGTGAGGGGGTGTACTGTGGAACTTAATTGTGATGGAGGGCTATTGTGGGGACTTCATTGTGTTGGGGAGATCTGTGGGGACTTCATTGTACAAGGAGAGTGCAGTGTGGAGACAGCATTATGTTCGGGGGTAGTGTGGCGACTTTATTTTGCTTGGGGGTGCACATTGGGTAACTTCATTGTGCAAGGGGGTGAACTTTGGGGGATTTTGTTTTGGGTGCACTGTTGGTACTTCATTGTGCTGCAGGACACTGTGGGGACTTTAATGTGTTGGGGACACTGTGGGGATTTCATTGTGTTGGGGACACTGTGGGGATTTCATTGTGTAGGCGGACACTGTGGGGATTTTATTGTTGGGGACACTGTGGGGATTTCATTGTGTTGGGGGCACTGTGGGGACTTCATTGTGTTGGGGGCACTGTGGGGACTTCATTGTGTTGGGGGCACTGTGGGGACTTCATTGTGTTGGGGGCTCTGTGGGGACTTCATTGTGTTGGGGGCACTGTGGGGACTTCAGTGTGTTGGGCGACACTGTGGGGACATCATTGAGTTGGGGGGTACTGTGGGGACTTCATTCTGTGAAGGCGCTGTGGGGACTTCATTGTGTGAAGGCACTGTGGGGACTTCATTGTGTTGAGGGGCACTGTGGAGACTTCAGTGTGTTGGGGTGCACTTTAGGGACTTCATTGTGTTGGGGGCACTGTGGGAACTTCATTCTGTGGAGGCGCTGTGGGGACTTAATTGTGTGAAGGCACTGTGGGGACTTCATTGTGTTGAGGGGCACTGTGGAGACTTCATTGTGTTGAGGGGCACTGTGGGGACATTATTGAGTTGGGGGGCACTGTGGGGAAAAACTACTGAAAAAGGACAGTATCAAAAAACTGTCCTTTTTTAGTAGTTTTTTGAGTATATTGTTAGGGACTCGTAAGTATGAGGATCCATGACGCAAATTACAAGCTTAACGTGTTCTGGCCAAAACATCTACAAATACCTCACCAAAAAATTATTTTTGTTTATCATAAAATTTTGTTTTGCACTTTTTTTATCACTTTTGCGGCTGGGACACCTGGGGCATCGTTCATCTAGTGGTGCAGAGGCATCATACTGGCTGTCCATTTGGTCTGCCAGTGGGTAGCATACAGACACTCTGCATCATATGTGTCTGTGTGAATGGAGTCCTGTGTAGGCAAACCTTATCTTGTGCATAGCAAAATCACCTCCCCATGTATTGGTAGGTTGAGTGTGATTGCATCTGTTCTGTGCACCTGCGTTTGCCTTATTTAATGGGGTCTGACTGCATCCTGCCAAGTGCTTTGTTACATTTTTTGGCTGGAAGTGGTGAGTTTGTTTTTTTGGGGCACTGTGGAGAATTCAATGTGTTGGGGGGCACTGTAGGGTCTTCATTATGTTAGCGGGCACTGTTGGGGGCATTGTGGGGACCCCAGTTGTATTGGGGGGCACTGTGCGGACGTCATTGTGTTGGGGGGTACTGTGGGGACTTCAGTTGTATTGGGGGGCACTGTGGGGACTTCATTGTGTTGGCGGCACTGTGGGGACTTCATTGTGTTGGGGGCACTGTTGGGACTTCATTGTGTTGGGGGCACTGTTGGGACTTCAGTTGTACTGGGGGGCACTGTGCGGACTTCAATGTGTTTGGGGCACTGTGGGGACTTCATTGTGTTGGAGGGTATTGTGGGGACTTCAGTTGTATTGGGGGACACTGTGGGGACTTCAATGTGTTGGGGGCACTGTGGGGACTTCATTGTGTTGGAGGGTATTGTGGGGACTTCAGTTGTATCAGGGGGCACTGTGGGGACTTCAATGTGTTGGGGGCACTGTGGGGACTTCATTGTGTTGGAGGGTATTGTGGGGACTTCAGTTGTATTGGGGGGCACTGTGCGGACGTCAATGTGTTGGGGGGCATTGTGGGGACTTCATTGTGTTGGAGGGTATTGTGGGGACTTCAGTTGTATTGGGGGGCACTGTGGGGACTTCATTGTGTTGGAGGGTATTGTGGGGACTTCAGTTGTATTGGGGCGCACTGTGGGGACTTCAGTTGTATTGAGGGGCACTGTGGAGACTTCATTGTGTTGGGGGCACTGTGGGGACTTCATTGGAGCATCATGCTGTGTGGAAGAGCTTTTGAGTGGGAACTCTAAGACCCTCAAGTAGGGCCACTATTTCCGTGCGGGGCACATAAAAAGGACCGGGCATGGTGTGGTAGAGGGTGTGTCCCTCTCTCCAGTCTTTCGAAGTCGTGAGTTGTGGATGTGTTATCACTTCCGGGCCCTGTCTAGATTCGGGTTTTCAGTCCCCCTTGTAGGAACGTGCCCTTTATTAATGAAAGTCTTTTCACTCAGACAGACGTTCATCTTAGGAGCTTTCTCCAATCCCCCCCACTGCCTCCATCATCTGCTCGGCCATGAGGGCCTTCACATAGCGGCATAATCAGGCAGGGGCCTAGAGACCGTCACTTTTTCAAGTCTGACATTTTTATTTATTTATTTTAAAGCTGCACAGGAAATTTTCACAGCTCCATCCTAAAAGGGACAGATTGGAACAGCGGTGCCAGGAGACATGAGAGGCAGACGACTGCCATCCCTGAGCCTTTGTTGTCCCGCACACAAAGGTTCCCAAATGATCCGCTGTCCTTTTGTTCTAGGCCTTTTAATGTGCGCCCCTCTCCAGCCTCTTACGGCATATATGCATTTCATCCTTCCCAGTATTGTCCCTGTTATTAAATTCTCTAAGGGGGGGCCGAATTCTATCCAGATTTCAAAAGCTGTGTCTGATGGTGCCAGCACCGATGGGTCTTTCCGTGCCCAGTCTCTGCCACCCTCCATCTTGTTAATTGCACCTTTTACCTTGATCTCGGTAATAATACACCACCATGGCTGTTTTAACTCCATGAAGTGCCGATAAAAATCCATAATGACCCCCTTATTAATAGGATAGCAGGCGATGAAAGCCAAAACGTGGCCGCGGTTTTATCTTAAGAGCTCGATTAAGACGGAGCTGGAGATGCTCTAAACTAACTTACTTACATCCTTTTTTTTAAAGAGGACATGCTATATTAAAGAGTTCCTCAAGGATTACCTATCCAGACGCCATTTTGCTCGATTTTTTTGCAGGGCTGGAAAGGAGTTAAAATAAAAATAATTCTTTATTCCCCTGTTGTTTTACCTTCACTCCCCGATTCTCCGTGCTCTACGTTACTCCATTCCGGCTCAGAGGCCAAACCTGTTCCTGTGATTGGCCTCACATGATCACATCCTAACATTCGTTCTTGTGATGTCACCTTAGTATGGCGGCCGTCACACGGAACGATTTCTTGCCCGATATCGTTTAAGCGATCTCCTTTTTGATCGCTTAAGCGATATCGGGCTTAAAATCGATGCATGTAATCAAGCGATTCACGATGTGAAATCGCTTGATCGTGACATCGCTGATCTGAGCTCCGGTTCTCAGATCTAGCGATGATCGATTTCACGATCTCCTTCATCGTGGTGTATGACATCACGATGAACGATCTCCCAGCAGCAGAGCCTATGCTGGGAGATGGTAACTATGGTACACGTCGGGTAACTAAGCGACGCGCGGCGCCTAGTAACCCGATGTGTACCATAGTTACCAGCGAGATCGCGGCTCCACATCGCTGGTGAGTCTGTCTGTGTGACATCTCACCAGCGATGTGAGCGATATTGTAAGCGATCGCGCGTGCACGTGATCGCTTACAATATCGCTATAGATATCTCAGCGTGTGACGGCCGCCTATAATAGACTAAAAGTCACTTGTGATGTCACCGTAGTACAACATACTAAAACTCACTTGTGATGTACAATAGAGTAAAAATCCCTTGTGATAATACCATAGTACAATAGACTAGAATCAGTTGTGATGTAAACATAGTCAAATAGACTAAAAATCACTTGTGATGTCACCATCGTACAATAGACTAAAAATCACTTTTTAATAATCTCATAGTACAATAGACTAAAAATCACTAGTGATTTCACATAGTACAATACACTAAAAATAATTTGTGATGTCATCATAGTACAATAGACTAAAAATCAATTGATGTCAGCTTAGTACAATAGACCAAAACCCACTTGTGATGTCACCAAAGCAAAACAGACTAAAAGTCTCCTGAGATGTCACCATAGTACAATAGACTAAAAATCACTTGTGATCATGTGATCATAGTACAATATACTAAAAATCACTTGTGATCATGTGATCATAGTACAATACACTAAAAATCACTTGTGATCATGTCACCATAGTACAATAGACTAAAAATCACTTGATGTCACCATAGTACTATAGACTAAAACTCACTTGTGATGCCACCATGGTACAATAGACTAAAACTCACTTGTGATGTCACCATGGTACAATAAACTAAAACTCACTTGTGATGCCATCATGGTACAATAGACTAAAACTCACTTGTGATGTCACCATGGTACAATAGACTAAAACTCACTTGTGATGCCACCATGGTACAATAGACTAAAACTCACTTGTGATGTCACCATGGTACAATAGACTAAAACTCACTTGTGATGCCACCATGGTACAATAGACTAAAACTCACTTGTGATGCCACCATGGTACAATAGACTAAAACTCACTTGTGATGCCACCATGGTACAATAGACTAAAACTCACTTGTGATGCCACCATAGCACAATAAATGGAATGGATAATGGATGCTTTGGCTGTGCCAACTCATTTTTTTGAGTAAAAGCCGACAGGTGGCTCCATAGAGATCAATGGACTCTGAGCTGTGTGATCAGAACTTATCATCATGTGTATTAATATATCCTCTCACGACTAATTATTCTACTAATCATTTTACTCATCCACCCTAATAACATTTGCTGTTTACAGTCCCTAATTTCTCATCTTCTCACGTGCTGCAGGGACGAGGACAACTGGCGCTAGCCACTATGACTGCGTGATCCACAGAGCCGCTCGCGAGGACAGTTGAGTCATATCTTCGTTAACAAAGCGTTAATTAGCAATTGGAAAATGTGTTACCAATTAGCAGTTAGCTATATTTATATTAAAATCATTAGCAGCGAGATGGACTTACACATAAATACTTGCAGGGGCGGACCCAGACTGTAGTGGGCCCTGGTGCAAGAAATTTTTCGGGGCCCCCCCCCTGGAACTCAGTGCCAGAATAGTGCCGCGGGTGTGCATCACAGCCAGCGGCGTAGCAACTGTTTGTGATGCCCGGGGCGGTCGAAAAATTTGCCGCCCCTTTGGTTATTGATAATCTGGAAGTCTACATAGTATATACTGTCTGCCCCTATATACAAGAATATAACTACTATACTAAAACACAAAGAGAAGGGGTGCAATTGCTACCTCTTCACAACCCCAGTGTATGGCAACAAGCAGGAGTCAAGGAGGGCCCGGGGCCGAAGTAATTTTCGCCGCCGTGCTGTGGAGTTCATAATGCAATATAAATGCAAAAAACCTTTATTCTTAATATTATGTCACAATACCGGGATCTGAGGATCTTCTATTTCGAGGTCAGGGGCTCTCTGATGCCATGTTGCTGCCTGTCTCGCTGTCTTCCTCTTTTGACACTGCAGTGTGGTGGACAAGAGAGCATTAACTGGTTAATAACAAGAAGCATGGAGTGTACTGAGCCATAAACCCTCCCCATACCAGTAGGATTACTATATGGATTTTAGTATTAGGGTACAGACACACTGGCGTGAAACTCTGATGCGTGCAATGTGTGATTTTCTTGCATTGCAATCAATCTCTGAGAGCACAATGGTGAGTGTCGGACGCTTTTTTCTCATCCAGATTCAGGATGAGAAAAAAGTTGCAACATGCTGCGACTGTATGTGACTCACTAATGCAAGTCTATGGGTATGACAAAATCACGGACCGCACACGGACAGCACACGAACCATCAGAGTCTGAGGCTGCGTTCACACATTGCGTATTTTGCTGCGCTTTTTTACGCACGCTTTTTCAAAATACGCAATATGCATTTTGTCTGCCAGCAAAGTGAATGGGAAATTCACTTTGCAGTGCAGACATTGCGCAAAAATACGCAGTGCGTTTATGGGAGAAAACGCAGCTGCGTAAAGAATTGATATGTCAATTGTTTACACAGCTGCTCCTGCGTTTTCTCCCTGTGATGTCACAGTGGGGAGGAAGAATCCTGCTTCCTCCTCCCCTCTGTGACAGCTGTGACCGCCCATTAGATTTCACAGTGTATTAATATACACTGCGAAATCTAAATTAAACAAAGGCAAGTGTATGAAAAATAAAAAAGAATGAAATACTTACCTCTCCGACGCCTTTACCCGGTGTCCGGTCTCCGGTGCCAAGACCTGCGGTGACGTCAGAGGGGCGTTCCCGGCGCTGATTGGGCGCTCGCGGTCATGTGATACATCACATTCTGGGGTAAAGAAAGCGCAGTGTGTGAAAGCCCCTGCGTATTTTGTTGCACTTTTTTTGCGTGGCCGAAAAACGCGGCAAAAAGCATGTGCGCAAAAAAGCGCAACAAAATACACAATGTGTGAACACAGCCTGACACGTTTTTTTCACGGATACATTCTCATTCTGCAGCTGAGAACACTGTAACATGTTCCTGTAAATGATTCTACAGTAATAGCTGCTGAGAAAAACAACAGATTGCACACAGACATCACACGGATGTGATCTGAGAGAAATGTCGGACACTCGCACAGCAGTTGGATGCCAAACGGACTAAAAAAACAGATGTCACTCGTCCGACTCTCCTGGAAACAGACCGATTTTAAGGCGGCGGGAGACAGTGTACCACCATGTCCCTAGCTCCGTGCTGTGCACAGTGTACCACCATGTCCCTAGCTCTGTGCTGTGCACAGTGTACCACCATCTCCCTAGCTCTATGCTGTGCACAGTGTACCACCATGTCCTCAGCTCCGTGCTGTGCACCACCATGTCCGCTGCCCACACTCCACCATGTCCTCTGCACACCCTCCCTCCACGTCCTCTGCACACCCTCCCTCCACGTACTCTGCACACCCCCTCATCCTCTGCACCCCCACCCCACGTCCTCTGCACACCCCCCACGTCCTCTGCACCCCCCCCACGTCCTCTGCACACCCCCCACGTCCTCTGTAACCCCCCCACGTCCTCTGCACACCCCCCCCACGTCCTCTGCACACCCCCCCCACGTCCTCTGCACACCCCCCACGTCCTCTGCACACCCCCCCACGTCCTCTGCACACCCCCCCACGTCCTCTGCACACCCCCTCTGCACACCCCCCCATGTCCTCTGCACACCCCCCACGTCCTCTGCACCCCCCCCACGTCCTCTGCACACCCCCCACGTCCTCTGCACACCCCCTCTGCACCCCCCCACGTCCTCTGCACACACCCCACGTCCTCTGCACACCCCCCCACGTCCTCTGCACACCCCCTCTGCACACCCCCCCATGTCCTCTGCACACCCCCCACGTCCTCTGCACCCCCCCCACGTCCTCTGCACACCCCCCCACGTCCTCTGCACACCCCCTCTGCACCCCCCCACGTCCTCTGCACACACCCCACGTCCTCTGCACACCCCCCCACGTCCTCTGCACACCCCCCCATGTCCTCTGCACACCCCCCACGTCCTCTGCACACCCCCCTCATCCTCTGCACACCCCCCACGTCCTCTGCACCCCCCCCCACGTCCTCTGCACCTCCCCCCCACGTCCTCTGCACACCCCCTCTGCACACCCCCCACGTCCTCTGCACACCCCCCTCATCCTCTGCACACCCCCCACGTCCTCTGCACCCCCCCCCCACGTCCTCTGCACCCCCCCCCCACGTCCTCTGCACCCCCCCCCACGTCCTCTGCACCTCCCCCCCACGTCCTCTGCACCCCCCCCCACGTCCTCTGCACCCCCCCCCACGTCCTCTGCACCCCCCCCCCCACGTCCTCTGCATCCCCCCCCCACGTCCTCTGCACCCCCCTTCGTCCTCTGCGCACCCCCCCACGTCCTCTGTACGCACCGTTATGTACCACTACCTTGTAAAGACAGTCCTAGTTCCTCCTATCTGGCAATTCTTCTTGCCGGGCAAAATGTAGCTCCGCCCACCTGAGTCACATGTGCGTGACGTCATCACAGGTCCTGTTCTACCCGGCATCTGTCCCCGCCGGCAGTGCTGTGAGGTGAGGCGGGAGGGCGCGATGACCGGGGGGGGCGGTGAGATGTCCAGGGGGGAAAGAGTGAGGTGTCCAGGGAAGGGGTGAGGTGTGCAGGAGGCGGGGGTGAGGTGTCCAAGAGGCGGAGGTGAGGTGTCCAGGAGGCGGGGGTGAGGTGTCCAGGGGGCGGGGGTGAGGTGTCCAGGGGGCGGGGTCACCCGGCCGGGGCTCAGAGCAGGAAAAAAAAAAAAAGTCGCCGCTCTCCCTGAAAAGTGCAAGAACAGTGCCGCGGGTGTGCAGCGCCGTTGACACCCGACAGCACCACCATTCTGTCTGTCTGACAGGGGACCTGCCGCTGGAGGCCCAGGGGCCCCCTAGCTGCTCGGGGCCCTGGTGCAGCTGCACCAGCTGCACCACGGTAGTTCCGCCCCTGAATACTTGGCAATGCGTCCGGTTTAATTTTCATTTACGCGGCATGTAGAGGAGAAGACGTGATGAGCACCCACGCGTTTTACATGAAGTGCTGCCATAAAACAAAAATAAGCCCTATACGAAGGAATCAGAGTATAGTATTATAAGGGCATGGATTTAAAGGGACAGGACAGTATGGCAAAATATTATAAGGACATGGACTTAAAGGGACAGGATAGTATGGCAAAATATTATAAGGACATGGACTTAAAGGGACAGGACAGTATGGCAATTAGTTACCAAAGAGGAGAACAAAAATGTGTATATTTTCATCTCAGAGAGGGAACCACTCCACACATTTGTATGCAGTTAATATAAAGTGTTTAATGCAAAAGATCAAATGCAACAAACATTGGTGTAGTTCCAGACAAGGTGTGATAAGGATGGTCAGGCAAAGAGAGAGATTTTAGTGACAAACAGTGCCTCTAGTTTAAGTCAAATACTTCAACATGGGGTATAAAAATACATCACTATGCAATTACAGCAAGTAGAAAAACAGATACAAGTGCCATTAAGGTATACAATCTGAACAACTGTCATAAGAGTTTACATAATAAACCTAAAATCAATGGTCTGTTAAGACAAAGCTCATAGATTGCTAGGACCTGATAGATCTGCAGGCTTAAAGGGACCCTGACCCCTCCAAACCACCCCTAACCCTATTAATACCTGTCCCTGCACCATGACAGATCATTAGCAGCGGTCCTTTTCTGTAAAAAATGTGCAGCAGCATGGTGGGCATATATACTGAGCATGGTAGCTGAGAGTCCAGCATTGGGTAAGATAACATATAGGAAGCAGCAGCATGGTGGGCATATATACTGAGCATGGTAGCTGAGAGTCCAGCATTGGGTAAGATAACATATAGGAAGCAGCAGCATGGTGGGCATATATACTGAGCATTGTAGCTGAGAGTCCAGCATTGGGTAAGGTAACATACAAGAAGTAGCAGCATGGTGGGCATATATACTGAGCATTGTAGCTGAGAGTCCAGCATTGGGTAAGATAACATACAAGAAGTAGCAGCATGGTGGGCATATATACTGAGCATTGTAGCTGAGATTCCAACCTTGGTAAGATAACATACCATAAGCAGCAGCATGGTGGCATATATACTGAGCATTGTAGCTGAGATCCAGCTTTGGGTAAGATAAAACATATACATAAGCAGCAGCATGGAGGACATTATCCCTGAGTATTGTTACTGAGAATCCAGACTTGATAAGATAAAACATATATTAGATTGTTGATGAGAATCCAGCCTTGCACAAAATATAACATACTAGAAACAGCAGCATGGAGAAAATTAGCACTGAGCATTGTAGCTGAGAGTCTAACCTTGGGTAAGATAACACATGCTAGATGGATTAGCAGCATGGAGGACATTATCATTGACGATTGTAGCTGAGAATCCAGCCCTGGGTAAGATAATACATACTAGATGCAGCAGCATGGAGGACATTATCACTGAATATTGTAGCTGAGAATCCAGCCTTGGGTAAGATAACACATACTAGAGGAAATAGCACCATGGAGAACATTATCATTGAGGATTGTAGCTGAGAATCTAGCCTTTGGTAAAGTATAACATACTAGAAAGGGCATGGAAGGCATTATACACTGAGCAGTGTAGCTGAGAATCCAACTTCATATAAAATAAAACACAATAAGCAGCAGCATGGTGGGCATATAGAATGAGCGTTGTAGCTGAGAGTCTAGCCTTGGGTAAAATAAAACATACTCGATGGATTATCAGCATGGAGGACATTATCATTGATGATTGTAGCTGAGAATCCAGCCTTGGGTAAGATATAAAACATACTAGATGCAGCAGCATGAAGGACATTATCACTCAGCATTTTAGCAGAGAGTCCAGCCTTGGGTAAGATAAATCACAAGAAGCAGCGGTATGGTGGCCACATCAAGCAATACATAGCCCGGCAAGAAGATAACATATAGAGCAATATATAAACCACCCGAGCTTAATATACAATAATAGCCAACAGAAAGATATATGTATATATACTGATCCACTGAGAGACATCACCCCCACTAATGGAACAGACCCCTGTCCAGAAGAGTAATGAGAAACTTATTGAATTTATAGAAATAACTGTATCTATGTATACATTAGGATTTTGTTTTAAAGCATTTTATATAAAAAATGTTTTGACAAAAATAATTTTTAATAAATATCCGGTACACGGTTAAAAAACACATATTTGTGATTTTATTTAAGATTTTTTTTTAGTATACATATTGTGAGTTATATTGATATACAGTAGACATGAGCCATTGATAAAAAAGAATTGCGCTGAGCCTACACACCTTTTCATTCATTGTCTATTGTACAGGGGGATATTTGCACAGAAGATTCCCCGCAGGCTTTCAAGCAGCATACCCACAATTAACACAGTTTGCTCCAGTGTATACCCAACAACACTGAGCATTGAACCTGAGAATCCAGCCCTGGGTAAGAGAACACATACTAGATGCATTAGCAGCATGGAGGACATTATCATTGAGGATTGTAGCTGAGAATCCAGCCCTGGGTAAGATAACACATACTAGATGCAACAGCATGGAGGACATTATCACTGATCATTGTAGCTGAGAATCCAGCCTTGGGTAAGATAACACATACTAGATGCAGCAGCATGGAGGACAGTATCACTGAGCATTGTAGCTGAAAATTCAGGGTTGGGTAAGATAACACATACTAGATGCAGCAGCATGGAGGGCATTATCACTGAGCATTGTAGCTGAGAATCCAGGTTTGGGTAAGATAACACATACTAGATGGATCAGCAGCATGGAGGACATTATCACTGAGCATTGTAGCTGAGAATCCAGGGTTGGGTAAGATAACACATACTAGATGGATCAGCAGCATGGAGGACATTATCACTGAGCATTGTAGCTGAGAATCCAGCCTTGGGTAAGATAACACATACTAGATGCAGCAGCATGGAGGACATTATCACTGAGCATTGTAGCTGAGAATCCAGCCTTGGGTAAGATAACACATACTAGATGGATCAGCAGCATGGAGGACATTATCACTGAGCATTGTAGCTGAGAATCCAGGTTTGGGTAAGATAACACATACTAGATGGATCAGCAGCATGGAGGACATTATCACTGAGCATTGTAGCTGAGAATCCAGGGTTGGGTAAGATAACACATACTAGATGGATCAGCAGCATGGAGGACATTATCACTGATCATTGTAGCTGAGAATCCAGCCTTGGGTAATATATAACACATACTAGAAGCAGCAGCATGGAGGACGGTATCACTGAGCATTGTAGCTGAGAATTCAGGCTAAGTTCAAAAACATACTAGAAGACGCAGCTTTGAAGGGGACATAATGGGTCAGTACTTAGCAGTATAGCTGTGAATCTAGGGCTGGGGTGAGGTAAGATACTAAAAAATCAGTACAAGCTGTGTGTGTCTGTGTCTCTTCCTCTCATTCTGTTCCGCTTTACTATAGACTTCAATATTCAGCTGTAATTTGACATCTCATTAAGCTAACTGACAGGAATTTTAGCACTTTTCATAGTGAATGAGGCAGGACGTAGTAGATGTGGCTCATAAGTAGAGAAAGAAGCAGATTTCTTTGATAAGTTTGTTGTGATATCAGCCATAAGAGAACCTTAGATGTAGATGTAACCGTGTAGTATGATGTATGTGGAGGTGTAAAAACATGGTGTAGTGTGAGAATGTCTGTAAGTCATCTAAAAAATAAAATAGTTCTGTTTCTCCCGCTCCCTTCAGATAACAGAAAGGAGGGGGGAGGTGACTGTATACAGAATTCCACAATGTTGTTAGGGGAGAAAGCATCTACAGTCTCAGGGAGGGCAGAGAAAAAAAAAAACAGGCAATAGTTAGAAATCACTTAAAAAAAAGACACAAAATAAACCTCTCAGACTTCAATCAGGCTTCAACTTCATGTCTGAATATGAATGATAGAATGAAGATTGCAGCTGAAAACGTAGTGCAATATTTTTTTATTTAAAGTAAAATAATTTTTCTATCTAATAAGATGTCCATACCCTTTAATACATTGAAAAAGTCATGTTGTTTGAAACAGCTCACAGTTATTGAATTAGACTAATTAAATCTTCATATCTAATTAATTATCATTAAAATGTCACTTTCATTGATAAATATTTACACCAAATTGCCACAGTGGGAACTAATTTGATCCAATTAGCACAGGAGTGATATCCATCATTTTTTTGACACCTGCACAGTAACGAGTTTATTATTCATCAGTCACCGATCAGCAGCTCAGGAGACCTAATCTCACCTCTGTTAGCTGCTATATGGAGTGATATTTTTAAAACTGTACCTTTAAAAGGGCGTGGTCTTATGGGTGTGGCTCTGTTGGGTTCTATTTTCCTTTTTTGGGAGGGGGCTAAAACTAAAATCAAGTAAGTCTGCTGTATGCCCAACCAATTGGGTGTCTGTTATTTAACATATTTAATAAAAAAAAAAAAAAATCTGATTAATAATGAAGGTTGTAATGGAATAATGTGGCTTCTATCACTTTTTCTGCTGCCGGCACAGCTCTCGCCCTGCTTTGAGTCAAGCGGTGACTCTTGATGTTGAACAAATCTGATTAATATTGCAGGTTATGATGGGCGTGATATTGCTGCTACCAAATAAGGATGGGTGAACTCAAAATGCAAAGTTTGGGTCCATACCGAACATATAGTCTTTGGGCACAGACCCCAAATGCGGACTTTCCTGGGAAGTCCGTGTGAGGATGGTTTCATACTGGCGGTTTTTGCAATCCATTTGGATGCAAGGTTTACCTGCACCCACTGGATTCCCCCGGTTCAGTAAAAACTGATGCCCCCACATCGGTATATCACTGATCTATCTCACGGATCAGTGATAACACTTGTGCGGGAGCATACAGTTTCCACCGAATCTGGGGAAAAATGACACGTTCCCTAGGGGCTCATCATTTAGAACTGTGTTGTGGACATGCGCAGTTCCACAACCCAGATACATCGTCCAGATCCAAGGGGATCCAGAGTCCGCCAGATCCGGGTTACATAGAGCCCAATTTTAAATCAACCCATAGTGCCCCGAATCCGGGTGCTTCCGGTTTTGTCATGGACACCAAAATCGCAACAAAATGCATTTTTGGTCTCAGTGAAAAAAATGATGACACCCAGATCAGGGGGAAATGGGAAGAACTGGATACAACCGCAAGTTCATACGGCCCCATTAACAGTCAATAGGACCAAAAACTGATGTGGATGGGTCCAGTTCAATACAGATTCACATGAATGGCAAAAAATGCCAGTGTGTAACCGGCCCTACAGTTCGGGAAATAGAAACAAAGTAGTGATTAAATATAATCATTATACTTACCGACGTCCCGCCAATTGTACTTCCAGGCCGCTCATTAACTCCCTGGATAGTCACTGCAGGGGGACCCAACAGCCAATCACAGAAGCCTACTCTGTGTGACAGCATCTGAGATTGGCTGTTGAGCCCCTCTGCAGTGAATATCCAGGGAGTTAATGAGCTGCCGGAAGTACAAGTGGCGGGACGCCGGTAAGTATAACCCTGCTGTTTAATCTCTATCTGCTTTTTTTTTTTTTTTTTTACAGCCCCTCGCCCCCATCTCATAACTTTAAGGTCCGAGTACACGGTTCGGACTCAAGTTGGAGTCACATTTGGCCCTCTACTCAGACTTTAAAAAAAGCGTGGGCGGGTCTGCCGAACCTGAACATCGGCAGGTTCACCCATCACTACTCCTAAACTAGTGCCCTTCTCTGCTGCGGTGGGTTCACCCATCACTACTCTTAAACTAGTGCCCTTCTCTGCTGCGGCGGGTTCACCCATCACTACTCCTAAACTAGTGCCCTCCTCTGATGCGGCGGGTTCACCCATCACTACTCCTAAACTAGTGCCCTTCTCTGCTGCGGCGGGTTCACCCATCACTACTCCTAAACTAGTGCCCTCCTCTGATGCGGCGGGTTCACCCATCACTACTCCTAAACTAGCGCCCTTCTCTGTTGCGGCGGGTTCACCCATCATTACTCCTAAACTAGTGCCCTTCTCTGCTGCGGCGGGTTCACCCATCACTACTCCTAAACTAGTGCCCTTCTCTGCTGCGGCGGGTTCACCCATCACTACTCCTAAACTAGTGCCCTTCTCTGCTGCGGCGGGTTCACCCATCACTACTCCTAAACTAGTGCCCTTCTCTGCTGCGGCGGGTTCACTCATCACTACTCTTAAACTAGTGCCCTTCTCTGCTGCGGCGGGTTCACCCATCACTACTCCTAAACTAGCGCCCTTCTCTGTTGCGGCGGGTTCACCTATCACTACTCCTAAACTAGTGCCCTTCTCTGCTGTGGCGGGTTCACCCATCACTACTCCTAAACTAGTGCCCTTCTCTGCTGCGGCGGGTTCACCCATCATTACTAATAAAAATAGTGCCCTTCTCTGCTGCAGCGGGTTCACCCATCACTACTCCTAAACTAGTGCCCTTCTCTGTTGCGGCGGGTTCACCCATCACTACTCCTAAACTAGTGCCCTTCCCTGCTGCGGCGGGTTCACCCATCATTACTCCTAAACTAGTGCCCTTCTCTGTTGCAGCGGGTTCACCCATCATTACTCCTAAACTAGTGCCCTTCTCTGTTGCGGCGGGTTCACCCATCATTACTCCTAAACTAGTGCCCTTCTCTGCTGCGGCGGGTTCACCCATCACTACTCCTAAACTAGTGCCCTTCTCTGCTGCGGCGGGTTCACCCATCACTACTCCTAAACTAGTGCCCTTCTCTGTTGCGGCGGGTTCACCCATCACTACTCCTAAACTAGTGCCCTTCTCTGCTGCGGCGGGTTCACCCATCATTACTCCTAAACTAGTGCCCTTCTCTGTTGCGGCGGGTTCACCCATCACTACTCCTAAACTAGTGCCCTTCTCTGCTGCGGCGGGTTCACCCATCACTACTCCTAAACTAGTGCCCTTCTCTGCTGCGGCGGGTTCACCCATCACTACTCCTAAACTAGTGCCCTTCTCTGTTGCGGCGGGTTCACCCATCACTACTCCTAAACTAGTGCCCTTCTCTGCTGCGGCGGGTTCACCCATCATTACTCCTAAACTAGTGCCCTTCTCTGTTGCGGCGGGTTCACCCATCATTACTCCTAAACTAGTGCCCTTCTCTGTTGCGGCGGGTTCACCCATCACTACTCCTAAACTAGTGCCCTTCTCTGCTGCGGCGGGTTCACCCATCATTACTCCTAAACTAGTGCCCTTCTCTGCTGCGGCGGGTTCACCCATCATTACTCCTAAACTAGTGCCCTTCTCTGCTGCGGCGGGTTCACCCATCACTACTCCTAAACTGGTGCCCTTCTCTACTGCAGCGGGTTCACCCATCACTACTCCTAAACTAGTGCCCTTCTCTGCTGCGGCGGGTTCACCCATCACTACTCCTAAACTAGTGCCCTTCTCTGCTGCGGCGGGTTCACCCATCACTACTCCTAAACTAGTGCCCTTCTCTGCTGCGGCGGGTTCACCCATCATTACTCCTAAACTAGTGCCCTTCTCTGCTGCGGCGGGTTCACCCATCACTACTCCTAAACTGGTGCCCTTCTCTGCTGCAGCGGGTTCACCCATCATTACTCCTAAACTAGTGCCCTTCTCTGCTGCGGCGGGTTCACCCATCATTACTCCTAAACTAGTGCCCTTCTCTGCTGCGGCGGGTTCACCCATCATTACTCCTAAACTAGTGCCCTTCTCTGTTGCGGCGGGTTCACCCATCATTACTCCTAAACTAGTGCCCTTCTCTGCTGCGGCGGGTTCACCCATCATTACTCCTAAACTGGTGCCCTTCTCTGCTGCAGCAGGTTCACCCATCATTACTCCTAAACTAGTGCCCTTCTCTGCTGCGGCGGGTTCACCCATCATTACTCCTAAACTAGTGCCCTTCTCTGCTGCGGCGGGTTCACCCATCATTACTCCTAAACTGGTGCCCTTCTCTGCTGCAGCGGGTTCACCCATCATTACTCCTAAACTAGTGCCCTTCTCTGCTGCGGCGGGTTCACCCATCACTACTCCTAAACTAGTGCCCTTCTCTGCTGCCAGTGCTGCCTCTGCTCCACACTGAGGCTCATCAGACTTATTTTCTTTTACTCAAACAAGGATTTTCTCCACTTCTTACTGTCTTATTAATCAGATTTTTAGATGACGCTGTTGTCCAATATGGTCTTCTAGAAATAGTGTGGCTTTTCACGCTTAGAAACATTTATTCTGTCATATATTAAATATACAAAGCTAGTAAGTGTACTACATCCATGAGCAATTCCAAGGTTATTCTAAAAAAAAATGTGATTACAAATGCCGATAGAGATGAGGAATGGCGTGATGTGACTGCTACCAAGAGTCTGATGACTTGTCTTCACTCAGACCATGTTTTTTATTCACCTCCTGTGGTTTTATTAATCAGATTTTTTATTTTAAATGAATAACATAATTGGCGAAATATAATAATATTATACCATGACACACATACCCAGTATACACTACCTGTAGAGCTACAAGCCCAGGCCTGATTGGGTTCACTGCCCCTCTGTGTTACGGTGAGCACTATTTCTGATCCCTCCTTTGCCCTGTGGCAATTCCAACTTCTTCACCCCTTTTTCAGTATTTAAGAGGTTGTTTATTAGGATTCACGTGTAAATCAGATTTTTTTATTTTAAGTGACAGTAGAAATCTGGACACAGATTTAAAGCGCAAATAGGGTCTTATCTTTTAAAATAAATCTAATTATTAGTAATAGAAGGTTCACCTTTGGTGGTTGTCTGAGACACAACTACCAGAAACCCATGTAACAGCTGCTGCAGACCCACGTGGCATGGTACCAGTTCAAGGTGATGAATTGGGTATAAACCCAGGCTGTTCAACCAAGGAATAGACTCAGATCAGTCCACATAGATTATGAATGATGTATTTTGGTCTACATGTCTCAAAGCCACAACAAGCTTCTTCCTATGTATAGCTATATGATATGTCCTGAGGAAGAAGCTCGTTGGGGCTTCGAAACGTGTAGACCAAAATCAATAATTTATTTTAAGTGAAGAACATATGATTAGTATAATAATATTATACCATGAAAGACATACCCAGTATACACTACCTGTAGAGCTACAAATGCAGGCCTGATTGGGTTCATTGCCACCTCCTTCTTAGGATGAGCACCATTTTTGTTCCCTTCTTTCCCCAGTGGCAATCCTGACCAGTTGACCACTTTATCAGTATTTATAGACATAAAATTAGTGTACTATAATAATATTAGAATATTATTACAATATTATACATATCCAGTATACACTACCTGTAAGGTACCGTCACATGCGGCAATATTGCTTGCAATTTCACTGGCAATTTGCTGGTTGCTGTGAAATCATGGACACATTGTTACATTTGTACACGGCAACAAAATAGAACAATGTGTCCATGATTTCACTGCAACCAGCAAATTGCCAGTGAAATTGCTAGCAAAATTGGCGCGTGTGACGTTACCTGTAGAGCTACAAACGCAGGCCTGATTGGGTTCACTACAACCTCCTTCTTAGGATGCGCTCCATTTCCACCATTTTATTAGGATTTACTTGTAAATCAGATTTTTTTAATTTTAAGTGAAGAACATATAATTGGTATATACCCAGTATACACCACCTGTAGAGCTACAAGCACAGGCCTGATTGGCTTCACTTTTCAACTAGCCACTATAGCTTTTATTAGACTCTTTTTAGGAACAGTTTTCAGCAGGCTCCTTTTTATCATCATTTTTTTATTGTTGTTCCATGGTGGAAGCCAGCCGCCTATCCAGGGAATTCCGAGGGTGTGTTTGACTGAGGTGAGCGGCCTTCCTTTTTCCCTCCCCTCCACATATGTCTTTATCATCAGAGGCAGGATTACAATGGCAGATAAAACCCTCTATTCACAGCTGATATGTGATGTCACAGCTTTTCTACTCACCCTCCCTTCACAATGACATTTGCACCTGCTCATTAGATGCTTCAATACAAAAGATGGGGGTGTGGCCTGTTCATTGCTGCTAATGTACATGTGCAAGAGTCTGAAAAAGCCCCAGTCGTCAGTGTGAAAGTCAAAAGACGTCTAATGTGCGTGTGTATTCATAAAAAATGAAATTTTTTGATTTCTCGCATACATACGTACATGTGATTTGATAACCCCCAATTGTATTAAGGAGGTAGCCAATATCCATCTCTAGACCAGTGAGCTCGCAATTTAATATATTTGGTTAGTAGAACATTTACAGATCCGATGGAGTCCATTTGGATCGAAGTTGATGTAGAGATGAGGAGGGGGCACAGAATGGGTTTCAGTCATTAGAAAGCAGTAGAGACCCCCCGGAGAGGGCGGATGTGTATGAAGTCATGCCGGAGAATATCATATATCAGGTATAACCCACAGAAGCCTCTGCCGTAATCCTGCCCAACTTTCATGTGAGACGACATGCTGCGAAGCGCGTTAAACTCTCCCAGCGTGAGACTTTCAAGAAGGAAGGAGGGGGGAATCGTCTGAGGACTGGACATCAAACTAGAATCGCTCAATGTAAAGTCGGACGCTTTTAACCCTATACACACTGTCCAGTGTCTGCCAATATGGATGCACCTTTTCATCTGCGTCCCTGTGGTCTATACAGGGTTAAAACTCCATATGACCATTCCATAGGAAAGGAGTGAAATCTACTATCAGACCCCCATGGAGTTTGGATATTTATAATATGTCAAAAGTTTTTTGTTTGTTTTTAGATCAGTTTCTAAACCCCAACTTAGAATAAAATAAATTCATAAAAAAATAATCTTAATAAAATAAAATTATTATTGAAAGTGAAATAAACTCCGTCCTGACGCACAATTCACAACCAGAACAATGATGTTCCATACACCTGTGGGCATCACATATGTGCAGTGTCAGCCCAAGCTTCAAAGACGCTCACCCCATATAATATCCAAAACTGGCTAATGGATAGTGTATGAAAAAAGAAGTCAATAAGGCCAAGGTCGTAAAACACTTTAAAGAAAAATATCTAGAAAAAATATTTTATATATATATATATAGTCATGAAAACATCTAAATAAAAATACAATTTACAAAAAAAGTGTGATAATATATAATGTCATAGCAGAAATGAAAATAATAATAAAAAATATATGTACAAACATAAAAGATGATTTAAATACATTAAGTAGTGATAGAAACAATAAACAAACCTATAAAAAATAAAGAATATGTAGTAAAATAGCTATAAAAAAAATAAAAAATTATGTACTACAGGGGCAAAAAAATGACATCATAGAATAACAATAAAATATATATATAAAAAAAACTATATAGTAGTATATGACAAAAATCTAGAAAAAAATATAGATTAAATATTATATAGCAATATAGTGACAGTAAACAGTGGATACATGTAATGTGAGAAGAAAAAAATATAAAATAGAATTCTAAAAGAAAAAGAAAATATTACATATATAAATACATAGCAAAAATAATAAAAAAAACAGAATACATATAATAAAATAAAAAGTGATAATTGTACAAATATGTATATATAAATAGTGAAAAAATAATAGAAACTGAAAAAAAAATTAATATATAGAGCAAAAAATATATATAATTTAAAATTCTAAAATATAAAAGACAATAGTACAACTTTTACCAATTTTTATTATTTTCTTCTATTATATATATACATATGGTGTGTGTATATGTATATATATATATATGTATATGTGCATGTATGTATGTATATATATGTATGTGTATATGTGTACATGTGTGTGTGTGTGTGTGTATATATATATATATATATATATATAAAAGAAGCTAATAAAGAAAGAAAATATATAGGATAGAATTCCAAAATACAATCCCCAAAAATACTACTTATATATATGTAAGACTATGGTAAAACATATATAAGTTCTGAAATGATTATATATATATATGTGTGTGAATTGTGAAGCGCTGCAGAATATGTTGGCGCTATATAAATTAAAGATTATTATCTATATATATATATATATAGCAAACAAATGATACAATATAATTCTAAAAGGAAGTCAAATAAAATCTATAGAGAATATATGTCAGACATTAGTAATACAGCCTGACTTGGCGTTGGTGCATTCAGCCCATTCTTACCTGTGTTCTGATTTTCTTTATTTACACCTGTGGAGTTTTCACCATTTTGCTTCTTTTGTATCTACATCTAAATGGTCCTAATTTGTAGGAGTGGGGATGAGATTGTGGATCACTCACCTTGTGCTTCTGCCACAGATGCTCTGATAGAAGTGGAATTGTCAGTGCAATCTCTGGTCTTCCCTTGACGCCAACACCCATCCTTCTCCAGTGCGGGCGCACACAGTAGTGCGGGTGGGCGAGACACACACACATGCACACTCACACACACAGGGCAGTGCTTCTCAAGGCTGTGGCTTTCAGCACTGGCCTTGCCTCCCTTTGATTGGCAGCTTTAGTAGGAGAGAGGTCTTAATCTGCCTGACACACAGGCTTCCATGGTGTGTGTATGGGTGTATGTGCACTAGCGTGTGTGTATGAGCTTACGTGTGTCCGTACTACTGATGTCATCTTTTCATATGCACAGAAATTACACAATAGAGGACTCCGCGCTTAAAAGACAGAAAGAGGAGGGAGAGGAGAGAAAAAAAATTAACCCTTGAAGTATGATGGCTGATACGCCCATTTATAACCCTAGGTGGCGCAATAATTCAATAGAAAATTGGAAAAATATCAAATAAACTGGCCCCTTCTGTGTCTGCTGTTAGTATAAATTGGGCTGATGCGCCACCCTTCTCCAACCCCAGATGGGACATCCCGCAGTTATGTCCTATAAATGTTAGGTAATACTCTCCAAGGCTTTGGGTTGAACCCGGTGATTTGTGGACTCTTCTTGGTGTCACTTTCAATGGGTGTCCCTCAATAGGTTCAGAAGATTCCACATGTATGATGTTGTGAAGTCTTCCGACACCACAAGAGGCGCTGTTGAGTTTTGTCACGTGAGAAGATTTCTCCTTGCACTGATTCACATGATCAATTGATCGGCGCTCGTTTAGTAGCCCTTTTAAAGGGATACCAGACTTGTGTTATTTGTAATGACACATAGTTTAGCATTGTAATAACCACAAATACGATATGTCACCCACCACTTCTTGTGTAAGTTTATTTTTTACCCAAACACCAATCAACGATTTCAAAATTCAATTGGTGATCGCTTAGCAGTCCTCTTAAAGGGATACCACACTTATCTAACTTGGGGTGACCCATAGGGGCACAGTAATAACCACAAATAATACAATAGTAATGCCACAGACGTCTTGCGTAAGATTTTTGTTTTTTTACACAAGAACCAATCAACGATTTCTCAATTCAATCGGCAATCGTTTAAAAGCCCTTTTACATCGACACCGCATTTATATGTGATTTGGAGTCTATAAAAAGTGGGTGACCCCTCAATGATCCTGTAATAACCCAAATTAGCATATTTTTATGTAAGGAATAAGGGCCCTTTTAAAGAAATACTCCATTTATAGGTAATTTGGGGTCTATAGAAAGTGGGTGACCCCTCAAGGATCCTGTAATAACTCAAATAGCATATGTCGCCCCCTTTCTATGTAAGGAGTAAGGGACTCTTTATGTGACCGCTGATGAACAATCACATAAGTCAATCGGCGATCGTTTATTAGCCTTTTTACGTGGACATCACATTTATATGTCATTTGAGAGCTATAAAAAGTGGGTGACCATTCTTAGGGACCCTCTTAGAACCCCAATTATGTAAAGATCTTGTTATGTGAGCACCGATCAATGACCACATAAGTCTTATCAGCAATCGTTTAATAGCCCACCCCTTCCAGACCCTTGGCCCACCCCTGGGCCATGGAATGATCGGGCTCCTGCAGGTCGAGTGAGGGTGTCACTGACCTGTCACTCGGCCTGCAGGTACATGGGGAGTTGTACTACACCCCAGGGGGGGTCGATTTGCCCCCACCCCCACCCCCCCGGCTACAGGCGCGGTGATTGGCACTCAAAAGTGAAAGTGAAAATCACCGCGCCTGTAATGCTTCCCTGTCTGCCGCTGCTATCCCTACCCTCCAATCTTCTCCCCTGTCATCCTCTAACTGTCCCCCTGCCCCCACCTCTCTTTCCTGCCCTATCTTCATCTTTCTTACCCCCCCCCCCCGCTTCCTTTTCCTGCCGCCTGCTTCCTGTCCCTGCCGCCCGCTTCCTCTTCCTGCCGCCCGCCTCCTCCTGCCTGCCCCCGCTTCCTCCTGCCTGCCCCCGCTTCCTCCTAAGTGCCCCCCTACTTCTCCTGTCACCCCCCCTCTTCCCCCTTCCTGCCCCCCCGATCACCGGAGCGGCGATCGCCTCTCCCACTCACCCCTCCGGCGGCCGCTCTGTCTCCACTGCGTCCCGCTCCTCCTCCTCCTCTTCACCGCCTCCGGATCTGACAGCTCTGTGCTGGAGCTGCCAGATCACTTTCTACAGCTAGATCCTGAGGATCTAGCTGCAGGAAGTGATCTGACAGCTCCAGCACAGTGATCCACAGTGACCATTATGTGATCACTGTGGATCACTGTGCTGGATCTGTCATATCACTTTCTACAGCTGGATCCTGAGGATCTAGCTGCAGGAAGTGATCTGACAGCTCCAGCACAGTGATCCACAGTGACCATTATGTGATCACTGTGGATCACTGTGCTGGATCTGTCAGATCACTTTCTACAGCTGGATCCTGAGGATCTAGCTGCAGGAAATGATCTGACAGCTCCAGCACAGTGATCCACAGTGACCATTATGTGATCACTGTGCTGGAGCTGTCAGATCACTTTCTGCAGCTGGATCCTGGGGATCGAGCTGCAGAAAGCAATCTGACAGCCCAGGCGCAGTGATGCACATAGTGGGTCACTGCGCCCGGGGTGTCATATCACTTTCTGCAGCTCGATCACCATGCTGGCGGATTGTGCTCCAGAGTAGCGATCTGAAAGCAAAGGCGATCGAGCGGCGTGGGACCTTCGTTGTGGACTACGTCGGAGACAATCGAACGTCGTGGGACCTTCATTATGGACTACGTCAGAGCGATCGGGCGTCGTGGGACCTTCGTTGTGGACTACGTCGGATCTTTTTATAATAAAGATGGAGTCCGAATTGTGTCTGTGTTTTTTTTTCAAATAAGAAGATTTTTCTCTGTGTGTATTTATTGACTATTTACCGTACTAGAGATTCCTAATGGCGGGTCTAACATTGGCCCTATATTATGAATCTCGGGCTTAGTGCCAGCTGCCAATAAAAAGCTGGCATTAACCCCTTTATTACCCAGTTAGCCACTGGCACCAGGGCAACTGGAAGAGTGTGGGTACAGCGCCAGAAAATGGTGCTTCAATGAATGCGCCATTTTGTGGGGTGGCCGCGGGCTGCAATTCGCACCAGGGGGGCCCAGAACGCTTGGGCCTCTCTATGCTGAGGATTCCATCCCCCAGCTGCCTAGTTGTACCTGGCTGGACCAAAAATATGGCGGAGCCCCACGTAATTTTTTTTCTAGAATTAGTTCTAGAAATTAAAAAAAAAAAAAGGGCTTCGCTGTATTTTTGGTTCCAGCCAGGTATGACGAGGCAGCTGAGGGCTGGTGGCAGTCCGTAGCTGCCAAGTTGTACCTGGCTGGACTAAAAATATGGCGGAGCCCTATGTCATTTTTTTTCTAGAAATAATTCTAGAAATAAAAAAAAAATAGGCTTCGCTGTATTTTTGGTTCCAGCCAGGTACAATGAGGCAGCTGGGGGCTGGTGGCAGTCCGTAGCTGCCAAGTTGTACCTGGCTGGACCAAAAATATGGCAGAGCCCCATGTCATTTTTTTTTTTTTTTAATTCTACAAATAAAATGACATGTAGCTTTGCCGTATTTTTGGTTGCCAGCCAGGTACAACTTGGCAGCTAGGGGGCTGGAATCCTCAGCATGGAGAGACCCAAATGTATTGGGTCCCCTATGCTGCGAATTGTAACTACTAGACTAGTATGTTTTTTCACAAAAAGTTTCTTTATTCATTTATACGTCTCAATTTGTGAAGCACATGGGGGTTCAAAGTGCTCACTGTGCATCTAGATATGTTCCCTGGGGGGTCTAGTTTCCAAAATGGGGTCACTTGTGGGGGATCTCAAATGTTTAGGCACACAGGGGCTCTCCATACGCGACCTGGTGTCCGCTAACAATTTGAGCTGATTTTCCATTCAAATTGTTAGCGGACACCATGTCGCGTTTGGTGAGCCCCTGTGTGCCTAAACTTTGGAGCTTCCCCACAAGTGACCCCATTTTGGAAACTAGACCCCCCAAGGAACCTATGTAGATGCATAGTGAGCACTTTGAATCCCCAGGTGCTTCACAAACTGATCCGTAATAAGGTAAAAATACTTTTTTTTCACACAAATTTTCTTTTTTAATTTGTACGGATCAATTTGTGAAGCACCTGGGGGTTCAAAGGGCTCACTATGCATCTAGATATGTTCCCTGGGGGGTCTAGTTTCCAAAATGGGGTCACTTGTGGGGGAGCCCCAATGTTTAGGCACACAGGAGCTCTCCAAATGCGACATGGTGTCCGCTAACAATTTGAGCTGATTTTCCATTCAAATTGTTAGCGGACACCATGTCGCGTTTGGTGAGCCCCTGTGTGCCTAAACTTTGGAGCTCCCCCACAAGTGACCCCATTTTGGAAACTAGACCCCAGGGAACGTATCTAGATGGGTGGTGAGCATATTGAACCCCCACATGCTTTACAAATTGATCTGTGAATATGGAAAAAGTACTTTTTTTTTCACAAAAATGTTCTTTTAGCCTCAATTCTTTCATTTTCACATTGGTAACAGGATAAAATTCATCCTAAAATTTGTTGGGCAATTTCTCCTGAGTACACCGATACCTCATATGTGGTCATAAACCACTGTTTTGACGCGCGGCAGGGCTCAGAAGTGAAGGAGCGCCATTTCACTTTTTGAATGGAAAATTAGCTCCAAAAGTCAAATTGCTCTCTTTCCCTTCAGAGCCCTGCCGTGTGCCCAAACGGTGGTTTATGATCACATATGTGGTATCGATATACTCAGGAGAAATTGCCCAACAAATTTTAGGATCCATTTTATCTTGTTGCCCATGTGAAAATGAAAAAATTGAGGATACAAGAACATTTTTGTTAGAAAAATTAAAATATCCATTTTTTTGTTTCCAATTTGCTTAGTTCCTGTGAAGCACCTGAAGGGTTAATAATCTTCTTGAATGTAGTTTTGAGTAGCTTGAGGGGTGCAGTTTTTGGAATGGTGTCACTTTTGGGTGTTTTCTGTCATGTAAACCCCTCAAAGGGACTTCAAATGGGATGTGGTCACTAAAAAAAATGGTTTTGTAAATTTTGGTGGAAAAATGAAAAATTGCTCATGAACTTTGAACCCTTATAACTTCCTAACAAAATTTTTTTTTTTTTCCAAAATTGTGCTGATGTAAAGTAGACATGTGGGAAATATTATTTCATAACTATTTTGTGTCACATAACTCTCTGGTTTACCAGAAGAAAAATTCAAAATTTGAAAATTGCAAAATTTTCAAAATTTTTGCCATATTTTTTATTTTTTCACAAATAAACGCAAAAATTATCGACCTAAATTTAATACTAACATGAAGCCCAATATGTCACGAAAAAACAATCTCAGAATCGCTAGGATCCGTTGAAGCGTTCCCGAGTTATAACCTCATAAAGGGACACTGGTCAGAATTGCAAAAAATGGCAAGGTCATGAAGGGGTTAAAGAAATACCACATTTACAGCAGGTACGGAAAGTATTCAGATCCCTTTACATTTTTCACTCTTTGTTTCATTGCAGCCATTTGGTAAATTCAAAAAAAGTTCATTTTTTTCCTCATTAATGTACACTGTGCACCCCATCTTGTCTGAAAAAAACAAAAATGTAGATATTTTTGCAAATTAATTAAAGAATAACTGAAATATCACATGGTTATAAGTATTCAAACCCTTTGCTCAGACACTCATATGTTAGTCAGATGCTGTCCATTTCCTTGTGATCCTCCATGAGATGGTTCCACTCCTTCATGGGAGTCCAGCTGTGTTTAATTAAACTGATAGGACTTGATTTGGAAAGGCATACACCTGTCTATATAAGACCTCACAGATCACAGTGAGAATCATGAGATCAAAGGAACTGCCCAAGGAGCTCAGAGACAGAATTGAGGCAAGGCACAGATCTGGCCAAGGTTACAGAAAAATGTCTACAGTATTCAAGGTTCCTAAGAGCACAGTGGTCTCCATAATCCTTACATAGCAGAAGTTTGGGACCACCAGGAGTCTTCCTAGACCTGGCCGTCCAGCCAAACGGAGCAATTGTGGGAGAAGAGCCTTGGTGAGAAAAGTAAAGAGGAACCCCAAGATCACTGTGGCTGAGCTCCGGAGATGCAGTAGGGAGATGGGAGAAAGTTCCACAAAGTCACCTATCACAGCAGCCTCGGCCAGTCGGGCCTTTATAGCAGAGTGACCTGACGGAAGCCTCTCCTCAGTGCAAGACATATGAAAGCTGCATAGAGATTACAAGAAAACACATGAAGGATCCCAGACTATGAGAAATAAGATTCTCTGGTCTGATGAGATGAAGATAGAACTTTTTGGTGATAATTGTAAGTGGTATGCGTGGAGAAAACCAGGCTCCGCTCATCACCAGCCCAATACAATCCCAACAGTGAGACATGGTGGAGGCAGCATCATGCTATAGGGGGGGGTTATTCAGCTGAAGGGACAGGACGACTGGTTAGGATTGAAGGAAACATAAATGCAGCCAAGTACAGAAGATATCCTGGATGAAAACCTCTTCCAGAGCTCTGGACCTCAGACTTGGCCGAAGGTTCACCATCCAACAAGACAATAACCCTAAAGGCCCCGTCACACGGGGCAACATCGCCGTCAATTACATCGGCGATGTAGGGGCGTGGCCTATCGGCGGTGACATCGCCCCTACGTCGCCTCATGTAATGGGGCGATGTGTGCATGCCGCCGGGAGGTCGCTTGGTTTCAGAGCAGTGCTCTGAAACCAGACGACCGATCTGGGGCGATGTGCACACATCGCCCCATGTAACCGGGCGCCAGCAACCTGTCAGGCGATGGGAGCCATAGGCTCCCATTGTCCTGCATCGCCGCTGGGGTTTTCAGACACCCTGGCGGTGATGCCGCCTGACAGCTCACTGGCGCGGGGCTGGAGATGTCGCCCTGTGTAAATGGGGGACGGCGGGACGCCAAAAATGTGTGCGCACCCGCCAGTCGCCGCCGACATCCCCAGCCCCGTCACTAGGTGTGACGGGGCCCTAAGCCACAGCTAAAATAACAAAAGAGCGGCTTCACAACTACTCTGTGACCATTCCTGACTGGCCCAGCCAGAGCCCGGACCTAAACCAATGGAGCCTCTCCGGAGAGACCTGAAAATGGCTCCACCAACGTTCACCATCCAACCTGACGGAACTGCAGAGGATCTGCAAGGAAGAATGAGAGGATCCCCAAATCCAGGGGTAAAAACTGCATCATTCCCTAGAAGACT
Organism: Allobates femoralis; assembly: GCA_033576535.1. NCBI lineage: Eukaryota > Metazoa > Chordata > Amphibia > Anura > Aromobatidae > Allobates > Allobates femoralis. Next base: position 95,525,867 of record JARQOC010000012.1, on the reverse strand, counting down.
GTACGAGCTCAAAAGGTGCAAATACTCAAAGGGGCTGTATACTTATGACCATGGGAGATTTTCAGTGTTCCTTTTTTAGTAAATTTGCACAAATATTTACATTTCTGTTTTTTTCAGTGAAGATGGGGTGCAAAGTGAACATTAATGAGAAAAAATTAACTTTTTTGAATTTACCAAATGGTTGCAATGAAACAAATAGTGAAAAATTTAAAGGGATCTGAATACCTTCCGTACCTACTGTATATGTTATTTTGAGTCTATAAAAAGTGGGAGACCGCTCATGGATCCTGTATAACCCAAGTTAGCATATGTCACCCACTTTCTATGTATGAAGTAAGGATTTTGTTATGTGAGTGAGTCGGTCGACAAGGTAGGGGGTATTCGGATACTGGGACAGGGGGTTACTTCAGTGGGGATCACGGCTGGTCGGTTCCCGGTTCCGTACCCTGGACCCTCAGTGATGGGGGTGATGATGAATGGGAATTTGTAACGTGACGCCACCTGTGGTTCCTGGTAATAGGGTCACCAGCGCTGCGGCTGGCCACTGAGGTGAAGGCAATGCAGATTTGGTAGTACAGCTCCCCACAGGTGGAGCTTTACCTCAGAGCAGCAGGGTGGATGAGGAGAGTAGTAGTCCTCACCTCGATGATACTGTAGACGCTCCCTGGGCGGCGGATGGAAGGATACCAGACACCAGATCAGCTCAAACAGTTCTTTACTTGCACCAGGTGGAAAAGGTACACGGTACAGTCTGGTTTAGTGGGGTTTGTAGCCGCAGATCTTGGAGGATTTTCCAGAGTCTGGCAGTGGTGCTCTTAATATGGCATTCCTGGTCCTGTTCCTCTCTCTTTCTGTGCTTCCCCTCTTGAGCCAAGTCTCTAGTCCTCGGGGTCTGTTACCTAAAGTCTCTTACTTGTCGGTGTTGTGGACCCAGCTGCGGGACCAATGTGGGACTTCTTAAGGGGTGCTGTGGCTCCCTTATGTTGGGCCCACAGCCTGTCGGTCTGCAGTTAGGGTTAGACCTTTGACTAACTGCATCGGCTCCGGAGGTGCCCTCCTGTCACAGCCCCAGGGTTCCATACGTCCGTCTTCCTTGCTGCCTCACACAGTCTGCCTGACATTAACTGTCACTCCCTGTCTCCCGCTCTTTAGGCTCCACACCCTGGGACCTGATGAATATACGGTCCCCTGTATTAAAGTGGCCTACTGTATGGGTGTTGGGGTGCAGACTCTGTAGGGTCCTCCAAATACACGGCTACGGAGGCACTACACCTTCTGTTTGGGGTGCAGTACCTCCCTGTGGCGCCCTGCCATAGGGGTGCCACATGAGCACCCATCAATGATCACATAAGTCAATCGGTGATCGTTTAATAGCCTTCTTTAAGGAAGACCACATATGTAATTTGGGGTATATAAAACGTAAGTGACCACTCTTAAAGGGAATCTGTCAGGTCAAAAATCCATATGTAACTGATATGATTTTCTAATTCCTCTCTCTAAGCTTTCTTTATTTATGTATTTTCATTATTTATGCTTCCCTTCTATCCTGTGTAAACTTCAAAATAAAAGATTAATTCCATCTGTTAATCACAGTGATTTCTCTGCTGCCCACTCCCCAAGGAATGAATATTCATGCATCATTACACGGTCCTGCCTTTCTGTGATTTGTTATGCTGTGTGTGACTCATTGCAGAGCAGAAAGGAGGGGGGAGGAGGTGTGTGCTCTAAAGGTACCGTCACACGCCGCTATAGCACCGGAGATTTGGTTGGCAATTCCCGAAGTCGCCGATGTGGAAACCACATTGCCTGTGCGTAGTGGCGTGTGACTGGGAGATTCTACGGCGATAAATCGCTGGTGGAGCGTAACCTGATTGCCCTGCATTGCAGAGAAATCAGGCGTCATCCACCAGGCAATTTCGCGCATGGTGGGGTGTGACAGGGTGAGGGCGACGTACACAGTGATCGTGAAATAAATCCCGTAGGCGTGCTTGGATGTTGTGTTATCCGCGTCACATCTGCGGAAATTGGTGGGTGATGCTGTGTTCAGATTGGTTGGCCGTGTCCGAGGCGCCTTATTCGATGACCCGTGCGTTCACGCAAGGCTCACCAATGGGAACACAGTTACGTCCACCAATTGCAGTGATAGGGGCGCGGTGGAAAACACTCTAGCACGCCCCATCAAAACATCATGGCGACATCGCTGCTACGATTGTGGCGTGTGACACGGCATTGTGGGAAGTGAAGATCGCTTCCGGTCTTCTGCAGGCGATTTCCGGAACGCAGGATCGCCGTAGAACGCAGGCGAGATCTCTATGTGTGACAGGGCGACGGCGATCTGGAAAAAGTTTCAGAAACCTGCACGCTCATATCAAATTGCCGGCGATAGGAATTCATATGGCGGCGTGTGACGGTACCTTTAGAGATCTTCATTGTGTGTAGCTGAGACATGTGCAGTGTGTGCAGTCTGAGATATTTCTATGTGATTATAAGAACATTTGATCACACATTACATGTCTGCAGGAAAACCAACATTCATATCATAGAAATCTTACTGATAGCACAGTGCAGGGCAAAACACCTCCCCCTCCCAGATCAGAGCACAGAGGGGAGGAACAGTATACCAGCTTGGGTGGGTGCGGATATTTACACTTATACAGCAGCCTATTTGGCTGTAAATATAATGGAGAGGACTAATGCAGGAGCTGCCTGCAGGGTGTAAAAAGGCTTATAGTAAGGAAACTACAAATGGACAATAATGATTTTATATGTTTTTAAAGGTCTGCCCAGGCACTATTCAAGGGTAATATTAGTATCATACTGAAAAATGACCTGACAGTGTCCCTTTAAGGATCCTGTATTAACCTCAGCATATTCACCACTTTCTATGTAAGGGTCTAGTTAAATAGGCACAGATCATTGATTACATAAGTCAATCGGCAATCGTTTAATAGCCCTTTTACATCAATATTGCATTTATATGTCATTTGGGATCTATAGAGAGTGGGTGACAACTCAAGGATCTTGTAAGAACCCCAATTAGCATATGACACCCAATTTCTTTGTAAGGAGTAAGGATCATGTTATGTGAGCACCAATCAAGATCACATAAGTCAATCGGTGATCGTTTAATAGCCCTTTTAAAGAAATTCCCCATTTATATGTAATAGACAAGCCAATCAATGATCGTTTCATAGCCTTTCCTTGGTGCACTATTATAATCCCAAATGCTATATTACACTCAGTGATCAATGATTTCAAGCGCATCGGCGCTCGATTATCGGCCCTTTTGCACGGGCCAATCATAACTGTGTTTGGATGGATGATCGTTAAGTTCTGCCTTGAGTGATCGCACAATGATCGTTCCTTGTAAGCAGGGGTGTAACTACAGCAGGTGCAGGGGTTGCAATCACGACCGGGCCCTGAAGCCTGGGGGGGCAAAAGTCCCTTTGGGCTATAGAAAAAGTCTATTGTTATTTAAGATTTGCAGTAATTGGGGGCCCCTGAATGTGACGTTAGGCCGAATGGTCTAGGATATGAAGAATCCTGTCTTTCCTATTAATGTTAGGGGAGGGGCGCTCGATTAACGGCAACAAAAGCCAGAATATTGTGTTATTCCCCATCGACCTTGATGCTTTATCACACGCTGCATTTTACACACAGCCGCCGCTATCGCCACATTATCCAATCCCAATGGACAGTGACTGTTCTGCCCAAAATAAGGGACCTGGAGACCTGTCCCCCTCCGCTCCCCCCATCACCACTTCATGTCCTGGGTATAATCCCATTATGGTTTTAACTCTTTCCTGTCCGCAGCGTCTACTTCCAGATCACCGAGAAGGGTTACAATGATAAGTATGTAAAAAAAGAAAGACTAATAGTAATAATTGTATTAATGAGCGGCGAATCTGTGGAGCGAGGCCTCATTTCCTGGCCGTAATGATGGAGAGATGGCTTCATGTGGCCGCAGATAATGGTCTGAGGAGCAGGTAAGGAAACATCATTAGTACTGAGGACAGAACCCAGAACAGCGCCCCTCACTGGTGACAAATACCCAACATCCATTCATGGAATCCACCATAATCACAGGATGCTGCTGAGCTGTGTATCTAATCCTATCCTGTGTGATACTGTCTGCTGAGCTGTGTATCTAATCCTGTCCTGTGTGATACTGTCTGCTGAGCTGTGTATCTAATCCTATCCTGTGTGATACTGTCTGCTGAGCTGTGTATCTAATCCTATCCTGTGTGATACTGTCTGCTGAGCTGTGTATCTAATCCTATCCTGTGTGATACTGTCTGCAGAGCTGTGTATCTAATCCTATCCTGTGTGATACTGTCTGCTGAGCTGTGTATCTAATCCTATCCTGTGTGATACTGTCTGCTGAGCTGTGTATCTAATCCTATCCTGTGTGATACTGTCTGCTGTGCTGTGTATCTAATCCTATCCTGTGTGATACTGTCTGCTGAGCTGTGTATCTAATCCTATCCTGTGTGATACTGTCTGCAGAGCTGTGTATCTAATCCTATCCTATGTAATACTGTCTGCTGAGCTGTGTATCTAATCCTATCCTGTGTGATACTATCTGCTGAGCTGTGTATCTAGTCCTATCCTGTGTGATACTGTCTGCTGAGCTGTGTATCTAATCCTCTCCTGTGTGATACTGTCTGCTGAGATGCGTATCTAATCCTATCCTGTGTGATACTGTCTGCTGAGCTGTGTATCTAATCCTATCCTGTGTGATACTGTCTGCAGAGCTGTGTATCTAATCCTATCCTATGTAATACTGTCTGCTGAGCTGTGTATCTAATCCTATCCTGTGTGATACTATCTGCTGAGCTGTGTATCTAGTCCTATCCTGTGTGATACTGTCTGCTGAGCTGTGTATCTAATCCTATCCTGTGTGATACTGTCTGCTGAGCTGTGTATCTAATCCTATCCTGAGTGATACTGTCTGCTAAGCTGTGTATCTAATCCTATCCTGTGTGATACTGTCTGCTGAGCTGTGTATCTAATCCTATCCTGTGTGATACTGTCTGCTGAGCTGTGTATCTAATCTTATCCTGTGTGATACTGTCTGCTGAGCTGTGTATCTAATCCTATCCTGTGTTATACTGTCTGCTGAGCTGTGTATCTAATCCTATCCTGTGTGATACTGTCTGCTGAGCTGTGTATCTAATCCTATCCTGTGTGAGCTGTGTATCTAATCCTATCCTGCGTGATACTGTCTTCTGAGCTGTGTATCTAATCCTATCCTGTGTGATACTGTCTGCTGAGCTGTGTATCTAATCCTATCCTGTGTGATACTGTCTGCTGAGCTGTGTATCTAATCCTATCCTGTGTGAGCTGTGTATCTAATCCTATCCTGCGTGATACTGTCTTCTGAGCTGTGTATCTAATCCTCTCCTGTGTGATACTGTCTGCTGAGCTGTGTATCTAATCCTCTCCTGTGTGATACTGTCTGCTGAGCTGTGTATCTAATCCTATCCTGGGTGATAATGGCTGCTGAGCTGTGTATCTAATCCTATCCTGTGTGATCCTGTCTGCTGAGCTGTGTATCTAATCCTATCCCTGCGCCAAACTCAACAAACACACGACATTTCACTCCATCTTCACCACCGATGTCATCACCCGACATTCAATACAGTGTGTGAAGCACAAGAAAGGTGCAGGATCCTATACAGAGCGCATCAGGCGAGGTGAGGAGCTCCACTGTGCATAGACAGCAAGTGAAGATAGGATTAGATACACAGCTCAGCAGACAGTATCACACAGGAGAGGATTAGATACACAGCTCAGCAGACAGTATCACACAGGAGAGGATTAGATACACAGCTCAGCAGACAGTATCACACAGGAGAGGATTAGATACACAGCTCCGCAGACAGTATCACACAGGAGAGGATTAGATACACAGCTCTGCAGACAGTATCACACAGGATAGGATTAGATACAAGCTCAGCAGACAGTATCACACAGGAGAGGATTAGATACACAGCTCAGCAGACAGTATCACACAGGATAGGATTAGATACACAGCTCAGCAAACAGTATCACACAGGATAGGATTAGATACACAGCTTAGCAGACAGTATCACACAGGATAGGACTAGATACACAGCTCAGCAGACAGTATCACACAGGAGAGGATTAGATACACAGCTCAGCAGACAGGATCACACAGGATAGGATTAGATACACAGCTCAGCAGACAGTATCACACAGGATAGGATTAGATACACAGCTTAGCATACAGTATCACACAGGATAGGATTAGATACACAGCTCAGCAGACAGTATCACACAGGATAGGATTAGATACACAGCTCAGCAGACAGGATCACACAGGATAGGATTAGATACACAGCTCAGCAGACAGTATCACCCAGGATAGGATTAGATACACAGCTCAGCAGACAGGATCACACAGGATAGGATTAGAAATAGCTCAGCAGACAGTATCACACAGGATAGGATTAGATACACAGCTCAGAAGACAGTATCACGCAGGATAGGATTAGATACACAGCTCACACAGGATAGGATTAGATACACAGCTCAGCAGACAGTATCACACAGGAGAGGATTAGATACACAGCTCAGCAGACAGTATCACACAGGATAGGATTAGATACACGGCTCAGCAGACAGTATCACACAGGAGAGTTAGATACACGGCTCAGCACACAGTATCCACAGAGGATTAGATACACGGCTCAGCAGACAGTATCACACAGGATAGGATTAGAACACCAGGCCTCAGACAAGCAGAATACACAGGAGAGGATTAGATACACAGCTCAGCAGACAGTATACACAGGATGAGGATTAGATACACAGCTCAGCAGACAGTATCACACAGAGAGGATTAGATAACAGCTCTGCAACAGTATCACACAGGAAGGATTAGATACACAGCTCAGCAGACAGTATCACACAGGAGAGGATTAGATACACAGCTCAGCAGACAGTATCACACAGGAGAGGATTAGATACACAGCTCAGCAGACAGTATCACACAGGATAGGATTAGATACACAGCTCAGCAGACAGTATCACACAGGATAGGATTAGATACACAGCTCAGCAGACAGTATCACACAGGAGAGGATTAGATACACAGCTCAGCAGACAGTATCACACAGGATAGGATTAGATACACAGCTCAGCAACAGTATCACACAGGATAGGATTAGATACACAGCTTAGCAGACAGTATCACACAGGATAGGATTAGATACACAGCTCAGCAGATAAAAGTAGTATCACACACAGGATAGGATGATTAGATACACAGCTCAGCAGACAGGTATCACACAGGATAGGATTAGATACACCAGCTCAGCAGATCAGTAATCACACCAGGATAGGATTAGATACACAGCTCGTACAGATACAGTATACACACCAGCAGATAGGATTAGATACACAGCTCAGCAGACAGTATCACACAGGATAGGATTAGATACACAGCTCAGCAGACAGGATCACACAGGATAGGATTAGATACACAGCTCAGCAGACAGTATCACCAGGATAGGATTAGATACAAGTCAGCAGACAGTATCACACAGGAAGGATTAGATACACGTATCACAACAGTATCACCAGGATAGGATTAGATACACGCTCAGCAGACAGTATCACACAGGATAGGATTAGATACACAGCTCAGCAGACAGTATCACACAGGATAGGATTAGATACACAGCTCAGCAGACAGTATCACACAGGAGAGGATTAGATACACAGCTCACAGCAGACGTAATCCACCACAGGATAGGATTAGATACACAGCTCAGCAGACAGTATCACACAGGATAGGATTAGATACACAGCTCAGCAGACAGTATCACACAGGATAGGATTAGATACACAGCTCAGCAGACAGTATCACACAGGAAGAGATTAGATACACAGCTCAGCAGACAGTATCACACAGGATAGGATTAGATACACAGCTCAGCAGACAGTATCACACAGGATAGGATTAGATACACAGCTCAGCAACAGTATCACACAGGATAGGATTAGATACACAGCTCAGCAGACAGTATCACACAGGATAGGATTAGATACACAGCTCAGCAGACAGTATCACACAGGAGAGGATTAGATACACAGTGCCTCCACAGGATAGTAATCACACAGGAAATCAGAGGATTAGATACACAGCTCAGCAGACAGTATCACACAGGATAGGATTAGATACACAGCTCAGCAGACAGTATCACAAGGATGATAGGAATTAAGATATAAGCTACGCAGACAGTATCACACAGGATAGGATTAGATACACAGCTCAGCAGACAGTATCACACAGGAGAGGATTAGATACACAGCTCAGCAGACAGTATCACACAGGATAGGATTAGATACACAGCTCAGCAGACAGTATCACACAGGATAGGATTAGATACACAGCTCAGCAACCGTATCACACAGGATAGGATTAGATACACGCTCAGCAGACAGTATCACACAGGATAGGATTAGATACACAGCTCAGCAGACAGTATCACACAGGAGGATTAGATACACAGCTCAGCAGACAGTATCACACAGGATAGGATTAGATACACAGCTCAGCAGACAGTATCACACAGGATAGGATTAGATACACAGCTCAGCAGACAGTATCACACAGGATAGGATTAGATCACAGCTCAGCAGACAGTATCACACAGGATAGGATTAGATACACAGCTCAGCAGACAGTATCACACAGGATAGGATTAGATACACAGCTCAGCAGACAGTATCACACAGGATAGGATTAGATACACAGCTCAGAGAATATACACAGGGTAGGATTAGATACACACTCGTCAGGACATTATTACAAGGATAGGGTTAGATACACAGCTCCCCCCCCCCCCTACACATAGCAGACAGTATCACACAGGATAGGATTAGATACACAGCTCAGCAGACAGTATCACACAGGAGAGGATTAGATACACAGCTCAGCAGACAGTATCACACAGGAGAGGATTAGATACACAGCTCAGCGTCAGACGAGGATATCACACACAGAGCAGATAGAGGATTAGATACACAGCTCGCAGACAGTATCACACAGGATAGGATTAGATACACAGCTCTGCAGACAGTATCACACAGGATAGGATTAGATACACAGCTCAGCAGACAGTATCACACAGGAAGGATTAGATACACAGCTCAGCAGAACAGTATCACACAGGATAGGATTAGATACACAGCTCAGCAAACAGTATCACACAGGATAGGATTAGATACACAAGCTTAGCAACAGTATCACGGAAGGATGATCCATCGGATACGGATAGTAATACACAGCTCAGCAGACAGTATCACACAGGATAGGATTAGATACACAGCTCAGCAGACAGGTATCACACAGGATAGGATTAGATACACAGTCAGCAGACAGTATCACACAGGATAGGATTAGATACACAGCTTAGCATACAGTATCACACAGGATAGGATTAGATACACAGCTCAGCAGACAGTATCACACAGGATAGGATTAGATACACAGCTCAGCAGACAGGATCACACAGGATAGGATTAGATACACAGCTCGCAGACAGTATCACAGGATAGGATTAGATACACAGCTCAGCAGACAGATCACACAGGATAGAGCATTGACAGACAATAGATAGTCCAGCAGACAGTATCACACAGGATAGGATTAGATACACAGCTCAGAGACAGTATCACCAGGATAGGATTTAGATACACAGCTTCACACAGGATAGGATTAGATACACAGCTCAGCAGACAGTATCACACAGGAGAGGATTAGATACACAGCTCAGCAGACAGTATCACACAGGATAGGATTAGATACACGCTCAGCAGACAGTATCACACAGGATGAGGATTAGATACACGGCTCAGCACACAGTATCACACAGGATAGGATTAGATACACGGCTCAGCAGACAGTATCACACAGGATAGGATTAGATACACACTCAGCAGACAGTATCACACAGGAGAGGATTAGATACACAGCTCAGCAGACAGTATCACACAGGATAGAATAGATACACAGCTCAGCAGACAGTATCACACAGGATAGGATTAGATACACAGCTCAGCAGACATATCACACAGGATAGGATTAGTCACAGCTCAGCAGACAGTATCACACAGGATAGGATTAGATACACAGTCTCAGCAGACAGTATCACACAGGATAGGATTAGGTACACAGCCAGCAGACAGTATCACACAGGATAGGATTAGATACACAGCTCAGCAGACAGTATCACACAGGATAGGATTAGATACACAGCTCAGCAGACAGTATCACACAGGAGAGGATTAGATACACAGCTCAGCAGACAGTATCACATAGGAAGGATTAGATACACAGCTCAGCAGACAGTATCACACAGGATAGGATTAGATACACAGCTCAGCAGACCGTATCACACAGGATAGGATTAGATACACAGCTCAGCAGACAGTATCACACAGGAGAGGATTAGATACACAGCTCAGCAGACAGTATCACACAGGAGAGGATTAGATACACAGCTCAGCAGACAGTATCACACAGGATAGGATTAGATACACAGCTCAGCAGACCGTATCACACAGGATAGGATTAGATACACAGCTCAGCAGACAGTATCACACAGGAGAGGATTAGATACACAGCTCAGCAGACAGTATCACACAGGAGAGGATTAGATACACAGCTCAGCAGACCGTATCACACAGGATAGGATTAGATACACAGCTCAGCAGACAGTATCACACAGGAGAGGATTAGATACACAGCTCAGCAGACAGTATCACACAGGAGAGGATTAGATACACAGCTCAGCAGACAGTATCACACAGGATAGGATTAGATACACAGCTCAGCAGACAGTATCACACAGGATAGGATTAGATACACAGCTCAGCAGACAGTATCACACAGGATAGGATTAGATACACAGCTTAGGATAATCGGGGGTGTAATCCGGCAGCCGATCACTTGTTCGTCAGGTGGAATTATTGTAAAGTTCGGTTAATATATAGCTGTTCTCGGCAGCACATGTTCTATAAAGGTACAATCACACACAGCAACATTGCATGCTATTTCACTGGCAATTTGCTGGTTGCAGTGAAATCATGGACACATTGTTCTATTTTGTTGCTGTGTACAAATGGAACAATGTGTCCATGATTTCACTGCAACCAGCAAATTGCCAGTGAAATAGCATGCAATGTTGCTGTGTGTGATTGTACCTTTATAGAACATGTGCTGCCGAGACAAATGACGACTCGGACTTCCATGGCGGTCGTTAGACTAAACGCATCCTAAATGAGCAGGACTAAGATAAAGAGAAGCAAACCGCGGCGGTAATTAAACCCATTCTCCTACAATATGGCGACGTCCCGCTGTCTAATTTCTGTACTTTTTACTTAAAATAACAAAAGATCCCAATTATGCGAATTCTGCAGATGTAAGTGATCATCCTGCCGGGAGACGTCACATGGAAAGGAAGACAAGACAGTGAACACCGTCACATCAGCCAATAGGAACACGTCAGGTGAGAATATTAATCATCGGTTCATTTAAAGGGATATTCAAATAGCTGGGACCAGTATTAATAATTCATGTGGCACATTGCCTTTAAGGTATTTAACTTTCTAATGAAATCAGCTCCGCCGCCTGCACGCGGTTCACTTCTCCGTCGCTCAGAAGCGCTTCACTGCGACTCCTGTCATTTGTTCTAACGAGCAAGACTAATTAGCAACCTTATTAGCAGCGATCAATGATTCCGGCTTTTACTGGCAGAGGTCTACAGCCTGTACACAGAAAAGCAATGTAAGGTCAAACCCATTATATACAGGAGATGCCCGGGTTATACCGGCTGTACATATATAATTATATACAGGAGATGCCCAGGTTAGATCAGCTGTACATATATAATTATATACAGGAGATGCCCAGGTTATACCGGCTGTACATATATCATTATATACAGGAGATGCCCAGGTTATACCAGCTGTACATATATAATTATATACAGGAGATGTCCAGGTTATATCATCTGTACATATATAATTATATACAGGAGATGTCCAGGTTATACCGGCTGTACATATATAATTATATACAGGAGATGTCCAAGTTATACCAGCTGTACATATATAATTATATACAGGAGATGCCCGGGTTATACCGGCTGTACATATATAATTATATACAGGAGATGCCCAGGTTATACCGGCTGTACATATATCATTATATACAGGAGATGCCCAGGTTATACCAGCTGTACATATATAATTATATACAGGAGATGTCCAGGTTATATCATCTGTACATATATAATTATATACAGGAGATGTCCAGGTTATACCGGCTGTACATATATAATTATATACAGGAGATGCCCAGGTTATACCAGCTGTACATATATAATTATATATAGGAGATGTCCAGGTTATACCGACAGTACATATATAATTATATACAGGAGATGCCCAGGTTATACCAGCTGTACATATATATGATTATATACAGGAGATGTCCAGGTTATACCAGCTGTACATATATAATTATATACAGGAGATGTCCAGGTTATACCGGCTGTACATATATAATTATATACAGGAAATGCCCAGGTTATACCAGCTGTACATGTATAATTATATACAGGAGATGTCCAGGTTATACCAGCTGTACATATATAATTATATACAGGAGATGCCCAGGTTATACCGGCTGTACATATATAATTATATACAGGAGATGCCCAGGTTATACCAGCTGTACATATATAATTATATACAGGAGATGTCCAGGTTATACCGGCTGTACATATATAATTATATACAGGAGATGCCCAGGTTATACCAGCTGTACATATATAATTATATACAGGAGATGTCCAGGTTATACTGGCTGTACATATATAATTATATACAGGAGATGCCCAGGTTATACCGGCTGTACATATATAATTATATACAGGAGATGCCCAGGTTATACCAGCTATACATATATAACTATATACAGGAGATGGCCAGGTTATACCGGCTGTACATATATAATTATATACAGGAGATGCCCAGGTTATACCAGCTGTACATGTATAATTATATACAGGAGATGTCCAGGTTATACCAGCTGTACATATATAATTATATACAGGAGATGCCCAGGTTATACCGGCTGTACATATATAATTATATACAGGAGATGCCCAGGTTATACCAGCTGTACATATATAATTATATACAGGAGATGTCCAGGTTATACCAGCTGTACATATATAATTATATACAGGAGATGTCCAGGTTATACCGGCTGTACATATATAATTATATACAGGAGATGTCCAGGTTATACCGGCTGTACATATATAATTATATACAGGAGATGTCCAGGTTATACCAGCTGTACATATATAATTATATACAGGAGATGTCCAGGTTATACCGGCTGTACATATATAATTATATACAGGAGATGCCCAGGTTATACCGGCTGTACATATATAATTATGTACAGGAGATGTCCAGGTTATACCGGCTGTACATATATAATTATATACAGGAGATGTCCAGGTTATACCGGCTGTACATATATAACTATATACAGGAGATGTCCAGGTTATACCAGCTGTACATATATAATTATATACAGGAGATGCCCAGGTTATACCAGCTGTACATATAAATATGTGCTTACCAGGATCTTATGCGATGACAGGACTTGAAGTTAGAGTGCTTTTCTGCCGCCGTCTAGATTTTTTATGATCATTCTCATATTTTTCTCTCACTTGAGCTGTTTGTAGACACAGAGCTTCGTATACCCTTGAGATATTAGCGGATATGAGGAAAACAAGAGTATTGAGAGAACGATAGACATAACACAACGCGGGGGAGAAGTCACCCACGAGATGCGTTTCCAAGTAGAAAATTCTATCAGAGTCCAAGTTTGTTCTTTACAAGACGGATGAACAAAATTCTGCTGGGGCAGAGATGTAAAAAGTCGGTGTATTTCATAGATGAGATGTTAATGTGCTGTACAAAGGAACAAGTCGCTTACAGAGAGAGCAAGCTGCACCTCCCAGCCATTGACCTGACAGTTGGTTAAAGACCCCAAAACAGCTTTGGAAGGGGATGTCCTTTGATGTATCCAATCGTTAGGCCAACCTTTGAGGAGCGTCCTGGAGGCTTCAGGAAAAGGTGATACTTTCAGGACTCCAGAAGAATTGGTAAATCTTCTGGGCACTTCTGAGTCATGCAGAAGGATCCCTGAGTTCTGATCCAATCCCATCACCCGTTAAAGAGTCCAGTTTTTGCACTTATTTTATTCCCACTGCTCCGTTTAGCATGTCTGTTTTCTCTAGTCACCTTCCACGACAGCATAGGAGGTAGCCTCGCCATGCCCTAATTGGGACAGGAAGCAGAAGAGGTTAAAAGGACCCTCCCACCTCCCACTAGCCAGTGTCTTTCCTGTCCCCATGGGGCATGGAGAGGTTTTTTTTCCTGTGCTGTGGGGCCGGCGACTGCAGCATACCTGATGTTTAGCCGGGCAGCGTTGGTCGGTGCTACGGCTCTCCTCCTCCGGCTGCTCTTACCGCATGTTTTTCGCGGTAGGACCGGGCAGCGTTGGTCGGGCTTCCGCTCCTCCTCCTGCTGCTCCCACGTATGTGGGACTGCTGCCCTGGCTCTCCGGATCCCCTCGGGGTGAAGCGGGCTGTGGGCTCCCTGGCTGGCGACCTCCCCTGTTCCGGAGCCCGCCGGCCGCTTCCCGCGCTTTCTTACTGTTCCAGCGCGACCGGAAGTGACGCTGGTGGGCGGGACTTCCGGTCACGCGCTCCCCGGCGGGAGCGTAGCGCTTCCGGGTTCCAGTGACGGGACCTGGCGATCAGCATGCGGCCACGCCACCACTGCAGGTGGCCTGGCCAGGACCCGGTGCGGGAAGTGGGGAACTCGTTACAGACACTGGGGGGCAGGCCTTTCTTTAGGAAGGCTGCCCTGAAGACTTCTGAGCCACGGTAAGGTACTGTCCTATGTGTGCTACTGAGTCTTCTCCTGCAGCTGCAGTGCCAGTGTTTCCCCTGCCACAGTGTGTGTCTGATGGAGTGTGGGGGGGTCCTCTCTTCTGCCTATGGGCAGTTGTTATTGTTGGTCCCCTTAACTGTGCTTTGGTTCAGGGGACGAGTCTGGCATCAGACCCCCTCTGGGAGGGCCGTTAATGCCTGTTGTCCTGGTTGGGCTTCACACCCTAGCCTAGTGTATGGCATGAGATCCCAGGTTTTCCTGGAGATTCAGGCTTCCCTTTCCTCATTCTCTCTGGCAGCTCCTTTTGGGGATGCTCCTGGGAGAGGGAAGGTCAGGTTTGGGCTGCTGTCGCTCCATCTTCCAGTGCCACTGAACTGAGTAGGTTCCTCTTCTACTTGGAGGAACTTGGGCTAGGGCCGGTCAGAGCTCTATGGGAAAGTTCTACCATCTGGGGATATTGGCGGCTTTGGAGCTGCCAGCCCAGTCAGCTTTCCAGTCCATTCTACCATCGTTCAGGATTGGAGCTTTCCTGAGACTTCCTTCAGGGGGTGATCCCAGTAGTTGGTTTCTCTCGTGGCATCTCTGATTCACGGGGTCCCGGGGGGGGTGCAGGTCGGCATGTAGCTAACAAGACTGCGCTCCCCTTTGAGGCTGCCTCCCACCTGGGCCAGATGGGCTGCATGGTTGTGGGCCTTCTGCCTTTGTCTGTGGACGATGGTCAACTGGGCTCCCTTCAGGGGCTCCCTAAGGTGGAAGCTCCTTGTCTTCCTTCCCTTTCTCCGGTGAGCTTCCTGGGGTCTTGCAGATGCCTGGGTCCGTCTGACACCCTGTATCTCTGTCTATCCGTCTCCACCTGACGGACTTTGGGGCTGACTTTGAGGAGTGCCTTAATGAGACTCTGCTCTCTACCCTTCATTGGGTTCTTGGTGTTTGGACCAGGCAACTTGAGCGCAGGGCTCTTCCGGTGCGGCCTACTAGTTGGTGGTCCCTTTGGCACTCAGTACCTCGGACCTCCTAGCCAGGGGTTCCTGGGCGGTGGAGTTCCCTTGTAGGCCTTGGACTAGTTGTCCTCGTGCCTTGTCCGCTGCAGCTGCTGTACTCTGCCTCTCAGTGGCTCGGTGGGGGAAGGGGTAACAGGGCGAACTCAGCCTTTCTTTCCCGGTCCTGTGTTTGAGCCTCCTACCCGAGGCACCACGGGCTCTAGTGGTATATTCATATTTCCCAGGAGGCATTACGCCTCGGAATTCTCTGTGTTGGGCATTTTCGCCTGCTGGCCGCAGTGGGTTCTTGGACTGGTCTCCCTGAGATCAGTGAATGCTTTGTGGTGTTCTTCCCCAGTGGCTGACTTCGCCGCTTGCCGGGGGTTCTGAGGGTCTTTCCGAAGGCCTCCTCATCGTGTTCGAATTGCCTCCTCCGCCTGCTCTCCGGGTTCCTACCCTGCCCTCTCAGGGTACTTAGGTTCTTTTGTACTCCAGAGTTCAGGATCTCCTTCGCCCGACGGTCTTCTCGTCTGTCCAGGCTGTGAGGAGGGGTTGGGGGCTTTCCCGACTCTTCTTGGTCGAACTAGCCCTCTGGAGGGGCTTGTATCATCGTCGGCTTCCAACGCCTCCCCCTTCATGGGGGCAGGGCTACGCCACCAGATGGCTCCACTCTACTGGACTGACGCATCCTGCGGGTGCCCATTCTCCCTCACCCCCAGATGCTCCTCAGGTTCACAATCCTGTACAGAGGTACAGTCCTCCGCTTTCTTTTCATGGGGGTTCTCCTCGGCTCCGGGTTTCTCGATCATTATGGCGGAGGTGGTTGCTTTCCTATTGGATTGCAGCCTCTGTCTGGGTGCTATGTCTGGGCCTTCTCCTCTGTCCTTCGGGTGCAGGGTGGTGGAATCTCTGCTGCGCTTCTGCGCAGTCGGGCGTCTCCCTCCTTTCGGGCGACGGTCGGCTCTGGGATCATTGACGTTCTCCATCCCGCCTGTCTGGTAGGCTCAGGCTCACTCAGGTTCATCTGGACCATGTCTTGTCCTGTTGGGGCAGTCTGCCGTCCTCTGAATCCCCGGGTTCGTCTCCCGGGGATGCCTCCTCATCCTTCCTCTGGTAGTTGAATCCAACGGCCTGCTTTTAGGGGTGGCCTGGGTTTTGACTCCCCTGGTGGCTTTTCCTCTGGATGCCAACCTAGGTGGGGGGGGGGGGGTCGCCCTCTCCAAGGAGTCTGGGGTCCCTCTCCAAGGAGTCTGGGGTCTCATCTTCATTCGCGGTCCTCTATTCGCTGGGAACTGAGAGTGGTACTTGAGGTCCTTTTTTGCTGTTCGTGTTCCTTTCCGGGGATGGGCCATTCTAGCGAGTGGCTGCTGTGGCAGCACCCATGGAGCAGTGAATCTCCTGCCCCGTGCCCCATTCACCCAGCTGTGGCTGTGGGTTCAGTTCCTAAGCTGTATTTATCATCCGAGTCATGATCTATGGATGACACTTGCTGGCTACAGGCTCTCCCCCTAGCGGGCCCCGTTCCCTGGCAACTGTGGGCCACTTGCCATTGGGCGATGCTGTTTGTATTCGTCCGACCGCATTCCTCTTCTTCCTTCTGTAGTCCGCCTGATGGGATCCCTGCCCCTTCAGGCTGGGTTTTCAGCCTCCGGGAGGTCCTCCCGGGAAGGGGGAGCCTGGTCCAAGCGGTGTTCTGCTCCCTGGTTGCCAGTTGGGATGCCCGGAGCTCGTCCTTTTTGCTTCCCGGGCGATTCATACTGTAGCTGCCTATGTCTCCCTGCACCTCGAGTTGAGGCCTGGTGGGGGATGGACCTCTTCTCCCAGACTGAGGCTTTTTCTTATTGCTTCTGGCTTCCTGTCCCCCTTCTCCCTTCTCGTGAGATTCCTGGGGAGGGTCTGGTAAGGAGTCCTCTCTGTTCTGAGGGCCCCTCTATGGGCGAGGTGGTATTGGTTCATCCTGCTCATGGCGCTCTAGGTCAGTGGACCAGTCCTTTTGCATTCGGACCTCTGCTTGCTATCTCGTGGTCTTCTGTTCCTTTCGGATGCTCGGCAGCTCGACTTAGCTGCAGGGTTTCTGAGGGCCAGGGCTGAGGCCTCTGGGCCTGTCGGCCGAGTTGGTGGCCTCCTTGCGGACATTCCGCATTCCGGTCACTTCGGCACTTTGTCATGCGGGTGTGAAGTGGTTTTTTCTCCTACATGTGGTTAGGGCCGGCGTCTTTGATCCGGCACATGCCGGGTTCGGCGTTTGGTTCTAGGTTTGCCACGGATTTGGCGGGGTCCTCATTGTTGGCCTGACTGGGCTTTTTCGCCCTTCCTTTGGACTTCTGTCCTCCTGTGATATCCGTTGTTGTCGACCGGGTTGGTGTTTCTGCTGGCGGTTGCTTCTGGACTATGTGTTGGGGGGGGCTTCAGGCTTTCTCTGGCCAGGACCCGTCGCTGTCTGTCCTGGATGACTGCTTTGTCCTTCACCTGGACCCTTCGTTTCTTCCCGAGGTCTTCTTGGCATTCTTTCGCTCCCAGTGGATGTTTCTTCCTTCCCTTTGTCAACTTCCGCGGACTCCGTTGGTGGTGAACTTTCTTTATTTTGCTGTCCATGGTGCAGTGCTCTGGCGTGTGGGCGTCCTGACGTGTGGCTCTATATGTTGGCCGGCCTTTTGGTCGTCATACGGGCGAGGCAATGGCTCTACGTTCTTTCGCCCCCTGGTTTCGGAATGTCTATCCGGACTCCTTCCTTTCCCAGCTGTTCCTGCTCGTTTCTCCAGTTTTCCCTCTGTCTCCTGGGAGGAAAGGGGCTGGGGCTTCTTCGGAGCTTGCTAGGCTGCTTCCTGGGGTTCATTGCATGCTTCCCGAAGTTTTACTGTCTGGCCCTGGCTTCCCCTGGGGCTTTGGCTTTTGGCAGGATAGTCCTGCAGGCTGTAGTCCCACCCTAAGTATTAGTTCGTTGGTATCCCTCCTATGCTGTCGTGGAAGGTGACTAGAGAAAATAGAATTATTCTTACCGTTAATTCGGTTTCTAGGAACCTTCCACGACAGCACTTATTTCCCTCCCTATGTTCCTCGGTTTTTCCTGGAATGTATTACTGTTATTATTGCTCTCAGGCTATGGTTCTTTTTAAGACACTGGCTAGTGGGAGGTGGGAGGGTCCTTTTAACCTCTTCTGCTTCCTGTCCCAATTAGGGCGTGGCGAGGCTACCTCCTATGCTGTCGTGGAAGGTTCCTAGAAACCGAATTAACGGTAAGAATAATTCTATTTTTGTTTTTCCGAAATCCGCCATACACTTCCAGAGATATGGGCTTTTTTATTTAGTGAGGGATCCTCAGGGGAGTGTCTTTGCATAATTATCTGTTGAGCCACACCCCCTTACCAAAAATCATGAAAGCAGCACTAAATAAAAAGGTTCATATCTCTGGAACCGTATAACAGATTTAAAAAAAGAAAAAAGTGTGATACTCAGAAGAACAGCGGCAACACAATTACAGTGGAAACTGAGCAGTATTTTGCTCATAATAGGATGGAAGAGTCATTAAGTGGGTCGGAAATACAATTTTTCGAATGGGTGAAAATCTAAAAATCTGTATCCACCAATCAAAGTCTTCTGCCTGTCTTCTCCCCCACCAGTGATGGAAAAATATTGAAAATGGGTATTAGAAGTAATTTTTTCTTAAACTATTGACCCCCAACTGCCATTTTTAACAACCTTGAGGGGCCCTTAAGGCCATCAGCGTTTTATTAGCACCAGACCAATCCATAAGCAATAAAAAGGTTCCAAAATTAGCAAAAAAATAAAAAAAGGGCCAGGGCTAAGTCGACATTAAAAGGGTTAATACATATGTATAATTATGTTGATATTGCCTGACATGAAGCAAGCAGGATCGGCGTACAGCGGGGCACCTGTTGCCATGGAAACAGAAAGCTTTCGCTCCCCTCGGTGGGAGATGTACTCACTATAATCATATACATAAAAACAACATCTTTTTTTTTTGGCTGTTGTGATACAAGAGAGCGCTCCACTGGATATACAAAAGGACATTCCCCCCCCTCACACCCCCTCGGCTAATTGGTCGCTGCCCGGCTTTGTTCTTCCCAACACATATTTTATTTACATAGCTTTTATGGCACAAGATTCAGATGAAAAAGAGACAAAATCCCTCTGTGTTTTATGTTGATTTTGGTAGATGCTTATTTATTTTTATTATATTTTTTCATATTATTATCCACATTAATCATAGTCTTCTTGATCACATTCTTTTTTTATGCAACGTGAAATTACTAAAAAGCCAGAAACAGCGCCACAGTTGTCCAAAGTCTGAGTCTGGCATTACAGCTCCTCCTTATATCACTCAGGACCAGTAATGTAATGTATGTACACAGTGACTGCACCAGCAGAATAGTGAGTGCAGCTCTGGAGTATAATACAGGAGGTAACTCAGGATCAGTAATGTAATGTATGTACACAGTGACTACACCAGCAGAATAGTGAGTGCAGCTCTGGAGTATAATACAGGAGGTAACTCAGGATCAGTAATGTAATGTGTGTACACAGTGACTGCACCAGCAGAATAGTGAGTGCAGCTCTGGAGTATAATACAGGAGGCAACTCAGGATCAGTAATGTAATGTATGTACACAGTGACTGCACCAGCAGAATAGTGAGTGCAGCTCTGGAGTATAATACAGGAGGTAACTCAGGATCAGTAATGTAATGTATGTACACAGTGACTGCACCAGCAGAATAGTGAGTGCAGCTCTGGAGTATAATACAGGACGTAACTCAGGATCAGTAATGTAATGTATGTACACAGTGACTACACCAGCAGAATAGTGAGTGCAGCTCTGGAGTATAATACAGGAGGTAACTCAGGATCAGTAATGTAATGTGTGTACACAGTGACTGCACCAGCAGAATAGTGAGTGCAGCTCTGGAGTATAATACAGGAGGCAACTCAGGATCAGTAATGTAATGTATGTACACAGTGACTGCACCAGCAGAATAGTGAGTGCAGCTCTGGAGTATAATACAGGAGGTAACTCAGGATCAGTAATGTAATGTATGTACACAGTGACTGCACCAGCAGAATAGTGAGTGCAGCTCTGGAGTATAATACAGGACGTAACTCAGGATCAGTAATGTAATGTATGTACACAGTGACTGCACCAGCAGAATAGTGAGTGCAGCTCTGGAGTATAATACAGGAGGTAACTCAGGATCAGTAATGTAATGTATGTACACAGTGACTGCACCAGCAGAATAGTGAGTGCAGCTCTGGAGTATAATACAGGAGGTAACTCAGGATCAGTAATGTAATGTATGTACACAGTGACTGCACCAGCAGAATAGTGAGTGCAGCTCTGAAGTATAATACAGGAGGTAACTCAGGATCAGTAATGTAATGTATGTACACAGTGACTGCACCAGCAGAATAGTGAGTGCAGCTCTGGGGTATAATACAGGAGGTAACTCAGGATCAGTAATGCAATGTATGTCCACAGTGACTGCACCAGCAGAATAGTGAGTGCAACTGTGGAGTATAATACAGGAGGTAACTCAGGATCAGTAATGTAATGTATGTACACAGTGACTGCACCAGCAGAATAGTGAGTGCAGCTCTGGAGTATAATACAAGAGGAAACTCAGGATCAGTAATGTAATGTATGTACACAGTGACTGCACCAGCAGAATAGTGAGTGCAGCTCTGGAGTACAATACAGGAGGTAACTCAGGATCAGTAATGTAATGTATGTACACAGTGACTGCACCAGCAGAATAGTGAGTGCAGCTCTGGAGTATAATACAGGAGGTAACTCAGGATCAGTAATGTAATGTATGTACACAGTGACTACACCAGCAGAATAGTGAGTGCAGCTCTGGAGTATAATACAGGAGGTAACTCAGGATCAGTAATGTAATGTATGTACACAGTGACTGCACCAGCAGAATAGTGAGTGCAGCTCTGGAGTATAATACAGGAGGTAACTCAGGATCAGTAATGTATGTACACAGTGACTGCACCAGCAGAATAGTGAGTGCAGCTCTGGACTATAATACTGTCTTCTGCTCTTGTCATATACATTTTCTGACAACCTGACATTATGTTACATCAACTTTACATTCAGGTCAATTTCTGAACAATTAGGGTCAATCATTTGTAAGTGGTCACCAGCTTCTCGCCCTGTTTCTGGCCCCCTCGCTCGGTGTACACTTTAGCAATCACTGAATGAAAAATGTCATCGACATCAAACGAAAAATTACAACTCCCTATAAATATTCCTTTTTATAAACGACATCAAAGCTGGAGCATGAGGCGGAGGACACAGTAATTACATCTGCGCAGAATGTCAAGTCCATCTCTGCTGAATTGACCACCAGCGCTCTCCCATAATAGATGGTAATAGAGCTGTGAGAGGAGCGGGAAACGCTGAAGTATGGAGGTCTGCACAGCTCTACAGGAAGCAGGGGACAGCATGTTATATATACAGTGTTGGCCAAAAGTATTGACACCCCTGTAATTCTGTCAGATAATACTCAGTTTCTTCCTGAAAATGATTGCAATCACAAATTCTTTGGTATTATTATCTTCATTTAATTTGTCTTCAATGAAAAAACACAAAAGAGAATGAAGCAAAAAGCAAAACATTGATCATTTCACACAAAACTCCAAAAATGGGCCAGACAAAAGTATTGGCACCCTCAGCCTAATTCTTGGTTGCACAACCTTTAGCCAAAATATCTGCGATCAACCGCTTCCGGTAACCATCAATCAGTTTCTTACAATGCTCTGCTGGAATTTTAGACCATTCTTCTTTGGCAAACTGCTCCAGGTCCCTGATATTTGAAGGGTGCCTTCTCCAAACTTCCATTTTTAGATCTCTCCACAGGTGTTCTATGGGATTCCGGTCTGAACTCATTGCTGGCCACCTTAGAAGTCTCCAGTGCTTTCTCTCAAACCATTTTCTAGTGCTTTTTGAAGTGTGTTTTGGGTCATTGTCCTGCTGGAAGACATATGACCTCTGAGGGAGACCCAGCTTTCTCACACTGGGCCCTAAAATGTGTTGGTAGTCTTCAGACTTCATAATGCCATGCACACGGTCAAGCAGTCCAGTGCCAGAGGCAGCAAAGCAACCCCAAAACATCAGGGAACCTCCGCCATGTTTGACTGTAGGGACTGTGTTCTTTTCTTTGAATGCCTCTTTCTTTCTCCTGTAAACTCTATGTTGATGCCTTTGGCCAAAAAGCTCTACTTTTGTCTCATCTGACCAGAGAACATTCTTCCAAAACGTTTTAGGCTTTCTCACGTACGTTTTGGCAAACTCCAGCCTGGCTTTTTTATGTCTCGGGGTAAGAAGTGGGGTCTTCCTGGGTCTCCTACCATACAGTCCCTTTTCATTCAGACACAGACGGCTAGTACGGGTTGTGGAGACCCGGGTGTCAGTGGGTGCTCTCGTCCGCAGGCCCAACTGCCTTTACAAAGGCAGCGTGGACCAGGGCTCATCCCCAACTGAACGCCCGAGCTCCTTAACCGTGGGCAGAACACTACTCAGACAACACAGGGTGAGGGAATCACAATATCAAGGCTTTATTGGATCCCCAAACAGTTAACAGCATATAACGCATAACCACGCACAAAACATAATGTAACAGGCAACAGAGTCTCACCCTTCCGCTGGCTCACCAGGGATTACAATATAGCACGGCAAAGTCCTTAGCCAGGTGACTGTATCGTCCCAACCTGGGTTGCTTCCTTATCCTTATGCAGTCTTTGTCATCACAGCCGAATCCGATAATCCGATGCTGAAGTCCCTGTGGATCTATAGTCCATGTTCTGGTCCCCTTGTTCGGCACCGAAATGCCTAGGCCTGGGGTTATGGCTCACTAACCGGACCCGAAGACCCTAGATTAGCTGCCTGTATCTTCAATCTCTCTCTCTCTGGTTAATGAACACATCTCCTTATATACCTTCAGCCCTCATTGCAGGATATTGAGAGCGTCACGATTGGTGCAATAACACTGTCTTTGCATGGGCTGGACCGCAAGCCTCATTTAACATATTTTAGTAGTATTGTACTCCTGACAAGGTAGAGTGACATACTGATTGACATAGTCCTTACAATGGACTGTTAGAAGGGGACATTCAGTCTGCAAACCATGACATTAAAACAATAGTCAGAGAGCATATAGTATAGCTCGACCACCGTTTAGGCGCACAAGGGAAAAATAGGCCACAAAGTCTTTAAATATATCCCCGTAAAAGAAAAGAGAAGGAGCGCAAATGTGAAGCACCTCAGGGTAAACCGTATTGCAGGGAAAGCGGGGTTTCCACTCACCTTGTGGAGTTGTACTGGCTGGGTACAACTCCAGTAACAGCCTCCTGTGGAGCAATGCCAGCAGGGTGTCCCCGAGAAAATCCTCGTGCCAGGGAGAGAGCAGTGTCACTTCCACCGGTCACGTGATCCAAGGCGGTGACGTCAGAAAGGTCCTAGTAGTCCTCCAGACTTGGATAAACAGGTTCTTTTTATAAACGATGCCTCTCTTCCAAAGCTGCTGAACCGCACGGTCCCTCAGAAGGGAGAGAAGTGCACAGGAATGGCTCCTGTCCATCCACCCAGACCAGCCACCATGCTGCTGCACTGACACAAAGGACGGAGTCATATGCGGAGTACCTCAAACAGGACTCACTTGAGAAAGGCTCAACTGGAGCCGAAACGTTGTGTGATACAACCTGTTTTTCACCTTCAAAAATAAAAAACACAAAAAGGATAATCATCTCTCTTCTTTTATCGTGTGTCGGGGATATATTTAAAGACATTAAAACAATAGTGGCTGAAGCCATTTACATAGTCCACAGTCCACATGGTAATATACAATGGACGATTGGCATAATTAAGTTCTCTGGCCTTCAATGACAAACAAGTTAGATAATTACATTACCATGCTAAACTTAAACCACAGTAATCTATGAAAATACTGTAAGAAATTCTCCTTGGCCATTTACAAGTTTACAAACCAAAATACAATCTGGCCAGATTTTAAGAATTTAACCCATGAGTGGCATATTCCAAGTTGCAACAAACTCCCATACTGTCTGGGTTACATAAGAAATAATTATATGTTCTACATTGAAGGAGTCCATTTCGTCACACGGGTTGACACTGTTGTACCCTAGGACTGCAGGGCAGCTTGAACTTGTTTGGATGTTAGTCGAGGTTCTTTATCCACCATCCGCACAATCTTGCGTTTAAATCTCTCGTCATTTTTCTTTTCCATCCACATCTAGGGAGGTTAGCCACAGTGCCATGGGCTTGAAATGTCTTGATGACACTGCGCACGGTAGACACAGGAACATTCAGGTCTTTGGAGATGGACTTGTAGCCTTGAGATTGCTCATGCTTCCTCACAATTTGGTTTCTCAAGTCCTCAGACAGTTCTTTGGTCTTCTTTCTTTTCTCCATGCTCAATGTGGTACACACAAGGACACAGGACAGAGGTTGAGTCAACTTTAATCCATGTCAACTGGCTGCAAGTGTGATTTAGTTATTGCCAACACCTGTTAGGTGCCACAGGTAAGTTACAGGTGCTGTTAATTACACAAATTAGAGAAGCATCACATGATTTTTCTAACAGTGCCAATACTTTTGTCCACCCCCTTTTTTATGTTTGGTGTGGAATTAGATCCAATTTGGCTTTAGGACAATTCTTTTTGTGTTTTTTTCATTGAAGACAAATTAGATGAAATAATAATACCAAAGAATTTGTGATTGCAATCATTTTCAGGAAGAAACTGAGTATTATCTGACAGAATCTCAGGGGTGTCAATACTTTTGGCCAACACTGTAGATCCCCCATAATAGAGCGTCCTCCACAGATCCCCCATAACAGAGCCTCATCCACAGATCCTCCATAACAGAGCGTCATCCACAGATCCCCATAACAGAGCGTCATCCACAGATCCCCCATAACAGAGCGTCATCCACAGATCACCCATAACAGAGCGTCATCCACAGATCCCCCATAACAGAGCGTCATCCACAGATCTCCCATAACAGAGCGTCATCCACAGATCACCCATAACATAGCGTCATCCCCAGATCCTCCATAACAGAGCGTCATCCACAGATCCCCCATAATTGAGCCTAATCGACAGATAGTCCATAACAGAGTGTCATCCGCTGATCCCCCATAACAGAGCGTCATCCACAGATCCCCCATAACAGAGCGTCACCCACAGATCCCCCACAACAGAGCATCATCCACAGATCCCCCATAAAAGAGCATCATCCACAGATCCCCCATAAAAGAGCATCACCCACAGATCCCCCATAACAAAGCGTCATCCACAGATCCCTCATAACAGCGTCATCCACAGATCCCCCATAACAGAGCGTCCTCCACAGATCCCCCATAACAGAGCGTCCTCCACAGATCCCCCATAACAGAGCGTCATCCCCAGGTCCCCCATAACAGAGCGTCATCCACAGATCCCCCATAACAGAGCATCATCCACAGATCAACCATAACAGAGCGTCACCCACAGATCCCCCATAACAGAGCATCATCCACAGATCCCCCATAACAGAGCGTCATCCACAGATCCCCCTTAACAGAGCGTCATCCACAGATCCCCCATAACAGAGCGTCACCCACAGATCCCCCATAACAGAGCGTCACCCACAGATCCCCCATAACAGAGCGCCATCCACAGATCCCCCATAACAGAGCGTCATCCACAGATCCCCCATAGCAGAGCGTCATCCACAGATCCCCCATAACAGAGCGTCATCCACAGATCCTCCATAACAGAGCGTCATCCACAGATCCTCCATAATAGAGCGTCATCCACAGATCACCCATAACAGAGAGTCATCCACAGATCCCCCATAACAGAGCGTCATCCACAGATCCCCCATAACAGAGCGTCATCCACAGATCCTCCATAAAGAGGCGTCATCCACAGATCCCCCATAACAGTGTCATCCACAGATCCCCCATAATAGAGCGTCACCCACAGATCCCCCATAATAGAGCGTCACCCACAGATCCCCCATAACAGAGCGTCATCCACAGATCCCCCATAGCAGAGCGTCATCCACAGATCCCCCATAACAGAGCGTCATCCACAGATCCTCCATAACAGAGCGTCATCCACAGATCCTCCATAATAGAGCGTCATCCACAGATCCCCCATAACAGAGCGTCATCCCAGATCCCCATAACAGAGCGTCATCCACAGATCCCCATAACAGAGCTCATCCACAGATCCCCATAACAGAGCGTCACCACAGATCCCCATAACAGAGCGTCACCACAGATCCCCCATAACAGAGCGTCATCCACAGATCCCCATAACAGAGGTCATCCACAGATCCCCCATAACAGAGCGTCATCCACAGATCCCCCATACAGAGCGTCATCCACAGATCCCCATAACAGAGCGTCACCACAGATCCCCATAACAGAGCGTCTCCACAGATCCCCATAACAGAGCGTCATCCACAGATCCCCCATAACAGAGCGTCACCCACAGATCCCCATAACAGAGCGTCACCCACAGATCCCCATAACAGAGCGTCATCCACAGATCCCCATAACAGAGCGTCACCACAGATCCCCCATAACAGAGCATCATCCACAGATCCCCCATAACAGAGCGTCACCACAGATCCCCATAACAGAGCGTTCACCCCACGATCCCCATAACAGAGCGTCACCACAGATCCCCATAACAGAGCATCACCCACAGATCCCCCATAACAGAGCGTCATCCACAGATCCCCATAACAGAGCGTCATCCACAGATCCCCATAACAGAGCGTCATCCACAGATCCCCATAACAGAGCGTCATCCACAGATCCCCATAACAGAGCGTCATCCACAGATCCCCATAACAGAGCGTCATCCACAGATCCCCATAACAGAGCGTCATCCACAGATCCCCCATAACAGAGCGTCATCCACAGATCCCCCATAAAGAGCGTCATCCACAGATCCCCATAACAGAGCGTCATCCACAGATCCCCATAACAAGCGTCATCCACAGATCCCCATAACAGAGCGTCATCCACAGATCCCCCATAACAGAGCGTCATCCACAGATCCCCATAACAGAGCGTCATCCCAGATCCCCCATAACAGAGCGTCACCCAGATCCCCCATAACAGAGCGTCACCACAGATCCCCATAACAGAGCGTCATCCACAGATCCCCATAACAGAGCGTCATCCACAGATCCCCATACAGAGCTCATCCACAGATCCCCATAACAGAGCGTCATCCACAGATCCCCCATAACAGAGCGTCATCCACAGATCCCCCATAACAGAGCGTCATCCACAGATCCCCATAAAGAGCGTCATCCACAGATCCCCCATAACAGAGCGTCATCCACAGATCCCCCATAACAGAGCGTCATCCACAGATCCCCCATAACAGAGCGTCATCCACAGATCCCCCATAACAAGCGTCATCCACAGATCCCCCATAACAGAGCGTCATCCACAGATCCCCCATAACAGAGCGTCATCCACAGATCCCCCATAACAGAGCGTCATCCACAGATCCCCCATAACAGAGCGTCATCCACAGATCCCCATAACAGAGCGTCATCCACAGATCCCCCATAACAGAGCGTCACCCACAGATCCCCCATAACAGAGCGTCACCACAGATCCCCCATAACAGAGCGCATCCACAGATCCCCCATAACAGAGCGTCATCCACAGATCCCCATAACAGAGCGTCATCCACAGATCCCCCATAACAGAGCGTCATCCACAGATCCCCATAACAGAGCGTCATCCACAGATCCCCATAATAGAGCGTCATCCACAGATCCCCATAACAGAGCGTCATCCACAGATCCCCCATAACAGAGCGTCATCCACAGATCCCCCATAACAGAGCGTCATCCACAGATCCCCCATAACAGAGCGTCATCCACAGATCCCCCATAACAGAGCGTCATCCACAGATCCCCCATAAAGAGCGTCATCCACAGATCCCCATAACAGAGCGTCACCACAGATCCCCCATAACAGAGCGTCATCCACAGATCCCCCATAACAGAGCGTCATCCACAGATCCCCATAACAGAGCGTCATCCACAGATCCCCATAACAGAGCGTCATCCACAGATCCTCCATAAAGAGCGTCATCCACAGATCCCCCATAACAGAGCGTCATCCACAGATCCCCCATAACAGAGCTCATCCCAGATCCCCCATAAAAGAGCTCATCCACAGATCCCCCATAACAGAGCGTCATCCACAGATCCCCCATAACAGAGCGTCATCCACAGATCCCCATAACAGAGCGTCATCCACAGATCCCCCATAACAGAGCGTCATCCCACAGATCCCTCATAACAGAGCGTCATCCACAGATCCCCATAACAGAGCGTCACCACAGATCCCCATAACAGAGCGTCATCCACAGATCCCCATAACAGAGCGTCATCCACAGATCCCCCATAACAGAGCGTCATCCACAGATCCCCCATAACAGAGCGTCATCACAGATCCCCCATAACAGAGCGTCACCCACAGATCCCCATAACAGAGCGTCACCCACAGATCCCCCATAACAGAGCATCCCACAGATCCCCCATAACAGAGCGTCACCCACAGGTCCCCATAACAGAGCGTCATCCGCAGATCCTCCATAACAGAGCGTCATCCACAGATTCCCATAACAGACCATCATCCACAGATCCTCCATAACAGAGCGTCATCCACAGATCCCCCATAACAGAGCATCATCCACAGATCCCCCATAACAGAGCGTCATCCACAGATCCCCCATAACAGAGCGTCATCCACAGATCCCCCATAACAGAGCGTCATCCACAGATCCCCCTTAACAGAGCGTCATCCACAGATCCCCCATAAGGGCCCGTCACACAGGGACATATCGCCGGCGATGTTGCCGGCAACTGAGGGGCGTGGCCAGGTTGCGGCGACATCGCCGGCGAGTTGCCTCGTGTGACAGGGCGATAATCAGGCGATGAATCGCCTGAGTCACATCGCCAGGTTTCCCAACAATGTTGGGAAACCTGGCGATGTTGCTCAGGCGATCCTGCCTGATCGCCCTGTGTAACGCGGCAACCTGCAATGTTGTGGGCGATTCCGCCTATATCCAACATTGCGAGTGATCGCTTGCTGGGTTGCTGGGCAACTCAGCGAGCGATAGCCGCGGCAACTAGCCGGCGACATCGCCGGTAAGTTGCTCAGTGTGACAGCTCACCGGCGATGTTGTCAGGGATGCGCGCTCCCGCGATCGCCAGCAACATCGCCGGCGATATGTCCCTGTGTGACGGTACCTATACAGATTGATTCTTTATGGGAGATGAGGACTGAGCCCTATAGATGTAGCTCTGGGTAATGGCTGCACATCTCAATGTCCCATCAGACAGGAGCTCTGGCGCCCCCTAGTTTGTGTTTATTAATAAGCTGTAGGTCAGTGTATACACGGTGTGCTGACATCACTGGGGACAGTATACAGGGTATGGTGATGTCACAGGGCAGTATATAGGGATGGGTGACGTCACTGGGTGCTGTATACAAAGTAATGACATCACTGAGTGCAGTATACAGGGTGCAGCCTCCAGTATCTGATTACAACTGCATGTCAGTGACGTCACTTCCGGGAAGATGGCGGCGCCCATGCTGCGCTCCACGCCGGCGCTGCTATACCGCTGAGTGCCGGGATTATTAGAGAACCGAGGGGAGTGACGTAAGTACCCGGTGTATGACGTCATGTGTGTGGTTATCAGTGTCCTGCCGAGTGTATGACGTCATGTGTGTCATTATTACTACCCTGCTCAGTGTATGATGTTACCAGGCTTGTATTTCTATCCACAGAGGATCCGCCGCTCCGTATATGACATGGACACCCCGTCCAATATGAAGAGTGCAGGCCTGAAGTTCGCGGAGCAGCAGATGCAGCGGCAGGGCTGGGTGCAAGGTGAGAGACATAGTGGAGCCTAGTCCCGCGACATAGCTGAGCCCTGCCACATAGCGGAGCCAAGCCCTGCCACATAGCAGAGCCCTAGACATGGCAGAGCTGAGCCCTGCCACATAGCGGAGCCAAGCCCTGCCACATAGCAGAGCTGAGCCCTGCCACATAGCAGAGCCCTAGCCTTAGACATAGCAGAGCTGAGCCCTGCCACATAGCAGAGCCCTGCCACATAGCGGAGCCAAGCCCTGCCACATAGCAGAGCCCTAGCCTTAGACATAGCAGAGCTGAGCCCTGCCACATAGCGGAGCCGAGCCTTGCCACATAGCGGAGCCCTGCCACATAGCAGAGCCCTGGACATAGCAGAGCTGAGCCTTGCCACATAGCAGAGCTGAGCCCTGCCACATAGCAGAGCCCTGGACTTAGACATAGCAGAGCTGAGCCCTGCCACATAGCAGAGCCCTGCCACATAGCGGAGCCAAGCCCTGCCACATAGCAGAGCCCTAGCCTTAGACATAGCAGAGCTGAGCCCTGCCACATAGCGGAGCCGAGCCTTGCCTCATAGCAGAGCCCTGGACATAGCAGAGCTGAGCCCTGCCACATAGCAGAGCCCTAGACATAGCAGAGCTGAGCCCTGCCACATAGCAGAGCCCTAGCCTTAGACATAGCAGAGCTGAGCCCTGCCACATAGCGGAGCCGAGCCTTGCCACATAGCGGAGCCCTGCCACATAGCAGAGCTGAGCCCTGCCACATAGCAGAGCCCTAGACATAGCAGAGCTGAGCCCTGCCACATAGCCGAGCCCTGCCACATAGCGGAGCCGAGCCCTGCCACATAGCGGAGCCGAGCCTTGCCACATAGCGGAGCCTTGCCACATAGCAGAGCCCTGTGACATAGTGGAGCCAAGCCCTGCAACATAGCAGAGCCCTGAGACATAGCAGAGCCGAGCCCTGCCACAAAACGGAGCCAAGCCGTGCGACATAGCAGAGCCCTGAGACATAGCAGAGCCGAGCCCTGCCACATAGCAGAGCCCTGGACATAGCAGAGCCAAGCCATGCCACATAGCTGAGCCCTTCGACATAGCATAGCAGAGCCCTGGACATAGCAGAGCCGAGCCCTGCCACATAGCGGAGCCCTGCCACATAGAGCCGAACCCTGCCACATAGCAGGGCCCTGGACATAGCAGAGCCGAGCCCGGCGACATAGCGGAGCTCTGAGATATGGCAGAGCCGATCCCTGCAGCATAGTGGAGCCGAGCCCTGCCACATAGTAGAGCCCTGTGACATACCAGAGCCGCGCCCTGCGACATAGCGGAGCCCCGAGACATGGCAGAGCCGAGCGTAGCAGAACGTAGCGGATAGCTTGTGTTTGTCCTCAGTGTTTGGTATTTGTCTATCTTTGTTATACACTGCAGTGGGTGCAGGTAACCTGGGGGGTCTCGCCCTTGTCCGTCTCAATGTTGCTCTTCACCTGCCGTCTTCTGCTTCTTTTCAGGAAGAGGACTTGGAAAACGCGAGGACGGGATCTCTGAGGCCATTAAAGTGAAAGTGAAGTGTGACACCGCTGGGGTAAGAGGCTCACATTTCTGGTCCTGGGTGTCTCCAGAAAAATGTATGCTTTGACGCCAAATGGGGTCTTCTCCACCTTGAGACACTATATTGTGTGACGTTTGTATGGACCCCCTTATGATGTGGCTCTCACCCATAGGTGGGACATAAATCTGCCGAGCAGTTCACCTTCCACTGGTGGGATCACGTGTTCAATAAGACGGCTTCCAGCATCTCGGTGGAGGCAGATGAGGTGAGTGAGCTTCTACTCGGCGGACCATGTTTGGGGGAGGTGGAAACAAGAGAGGGACCAGCTGAGGCCGCATTGTTTACCTCCTCGTTCTCACTCTGCCTTCAGGACGGTGTTAAGGTGAAGAAAGTCTCAGGAGATGACGGCGCCGTGTCCAGTAAGAAGCCTCGGAAGGCCATGCTGCACAGTAACATGCTGTATGGACGCTTTATTAAGGTTCGTCCCCAGAGGTATAATGATCACCAGGTGCTGGCCCCCACATATACTATGAGGGGCGTCTGGGGTTCACATTAAGATGGTAGGGATTATTTGGCACATTTCCAGAGGCGGAATCAGCTCCCTTTACCACACGAGCGAGGCCGCTCCTTTGCCAGGGGCGGCCGCTCCCTTTGCCACGACGGCGGCGTCCTGCCGCCGGGCGAGGGCCGCTCCCTTTGCCACGCCGGGGCGAGGGCCGCTCCCTTTGCCACCGGGCGAGGCCTCCCTTGCCACGCCGGGACGTCCTTGCAGCGGGCGGGGCCGCTCCTTGACGGGCGGGCGCTCCCTTTGCCACGCGGGCAGGGCACTCCTTTGCACGGAGAGCGATTGTTTGCTTTACTGCACTGAATACAAATTCTAGAATTGCATGACTCTAGATGAACCTGGGACCGCCCTCTTGACTCTGGATAGGTATAGAATGTGTGATTTTTATAGTTTCTTTTTTTTATCTTGTTACACTCTTATTACTGACACAGTAATTACAGTCACATAGTTATAAAGCATTAATGCCACTTTTGTCTTGCCTGTGTCCAGCCTGATGCGTCATTCGTGTGCCGTCAGTGTGCTATCCGTGTAACATCTGTATTCCACACACATAGCATGACTTTGTATAATCACCTGTCTCCAGCGCTGCTGTCCCTCTGACTTCTGGGTCCGCTATAGCAGACAATGCAGTGAATATTCATGATGTTAATGAGCGGCCCAGCAAGTGAATGTGACAGCTTCATCGCTAGAGTCTTTTTAGTATAAAAATCCACTTATATTACATGAAATATGTTTGCTTCGCTCCCTGCACACAGATGTCACACGGATGACATCCATGTGCAGGACAGTTTTGGCATGGACCCATTGACTTGAATGTGTCTGAGTGTTTGTGCTGCTGGACAAAAATGGACATGTCTCCGTGTGGAGCAGACGCATGACATGGTGAGTGCAGAAACACGAATGAGTGAAAGTGAGCATTGCGCTACTTGTGTAAACATGTGTCCTTGTCTCCGGCTTGGGGCTACATGGATGGCACACGTACCGGAGACACGGACATGTGAATGAGGCTTAAAGAGAGATAAGCAGAGAATAAATGCTCGGACAGTGCATCAGAGCTGACTGCACCAGTATGTGACGTATCTAGTTGTTGAGAACCCCTTTAACCTGTATTGTAAAGTGGCTGTTCACCTGTTGGCTTTTACGGTCTGTGGCCACAGATCAGATAAGGGTTACAGATGTGTCAGACCAGCTCACTGACAGATTCTCAGTTCACTCAGGCTGTACTCACCTAGGCTGCAGGAGACCAACACAGCAAAAGTCTTAATGAAACCCAACTGTAAGGGTACCTTTACACGCGGCTACATTTCTAGGGTGGCTACAGGTAACTTACTGGTTGCAGTGAAATCATGGAGACAAGGTTCTATCTTGTTGCTGTGTACAAATGGAAAATCTCTCCATGATTTCACTGCAACCAGTTAGTTACATGTAGCCGTGTGTAAAGGTACCCTAAAACTGAATTCCTCTTTGGAAGGGAATGTGTTTATCCTAAACTGAAACCAGTATCTGCAGAGATGTAAATATTGTATAATATATTGTAAATGCGAGTGTTGCCCTTTAATTGGCCAAGTCTGTTTTCTGTCCCATGGTATTTGCAGTCGGCCACCCTGATGTCAGGAGGGGAGAATCCGGTGGAAGAAACGTCATCATCATCTTCAGAAGGAAGTGAAGACGAGGACTCGAAACTTGATTTATCGTCTGCGACAAAGTACGTTGTGACTTGGATTCCTATGTCCTGTATGCCTGACTTATCAGTCATTGTAGAGGAGGAGGAGGTGAGATGTGATATCACCTATTGTGAATGGTGGATCCTGTGTTATCTATGTATATAGAGGTGTTATCAGTCATTGTACAGGAGGAGGAGGTGAGCTGTGATATCATCTATTGTGAATGGTGAATCCTGTCTTATCTTCTACTGTATATAGAGGTGTTATCAGTCATTGTACAGGAGGAGAGGTGAGCTGTGATATCACCTATTGTGAATGGCGGATCCTGTGTTATCTACTGTATATAGAGGTGTTATCAGTCATTGTAGGGAGGAGGGTGAGCTGTGAATCACCTATTGTGAATGGTGGATTTTGTGTTACCTACTGTATATAGAGGTGTTATCAGTCATTGTACAGGGAGGAGGGGAGCTGTGATATCACCTATTGTGATTGGTGGATCCTGTTTATCTACTGTATATTGGAGGTGTTATCAGTCATTGTAGAGGAGGAGGAGGTGACTGTGATATCACCTATTGTGATGGTGGATCCTGTGTTATCTACTGTATATAGAGTGTTATCACTCATTGTACAGGAGGAGGAGGTGAGCTGTGATATCACCTATTGTGAATTTGGTGGATCCTGTCTTATCTACTGTATATAGGAGGTGTTATCAGTCATTGTACAGGAGGAGGTGAGCTGTGATATCACCTATTGTGAATGGTGAATCCTGTGTTATCTATGTATTTGAGGTGTTATCAGTCTTGTAAGATGCGGAGGTGAGCTGTGATATCACTATTGTGATGGTGGTTCCTGTTTATCTACTGTATATAGAAGTGTATCATCATTGTAGGACGGGGGGAGCTGTGATATCACCTATTGTGATTGGTGGATCCTGTCTTATCTACTGTATATAGGAGGTGTTATCAGTCATTGTACAGGAGGAGGTGAGCTGTGATATCACCTATTGTGAATGGTGAATCCTGTGTTATCTACTGTATATTGAGGTGATATCAGTCATTGTACAGGAGGAGGTGAGCTGTGATATCACCTATTGTGAAAATGGTTATTACAGCTCATCTCCTCCTCTGTTAAACCTTTGCTTTCTTGCAGGTTGTCTGATGAGGACCTTGTGAAGATATGCGGAGGTCGGACGGCACACAAGTAGGTTCCTTTGAGCTGTTGTATAAGAAGGAAAGGGACGGGGGGAAGTTTAGGTCCCATCTTTAGGGATGTCTTGAAAATGGCAGTTCTTTACTTCCTTGTCTCAACAGGGGGGCAAGACATGGACTGACCATGAGCGCCAAACTCTCCAGAATTGAAGAGCAGGAGAAAGCATTTATGGAAAAGTACGGGAAGAAGGAAAATGAGCCACAACCGTCCAAGATGGACGAGAAGAAGAGAAAACGGAAAGCTGGAAGGGACAATGACGAAGAACTGGACAGTGCCTCTGACATACCGAAGAAAAAAAGAAAGAAGAGAAAAAAGGAAATCTGTGAAGAATTAGAGGAAGAGACGCCCAACTGTTGGACATCAAAGAAGAGAATAGAGCCGGCCGAAGAAGCCGAGGGCATCGGCGACCATGAAAATAACAATCGAGGACCCAAGAAGAAGAAGAGGAGGAAAACAGGCGAGAATGAAGAGTCCACGACCAACAGTCACACAGAAGAGGAAGCAAGAAAGGCCAAGAAGAAGAAGAAGAAGAAGAAAACAGAAGACCACGAAGAACCGCTCAAGACTGAAGATGGAGCCGTCACCAACACCCAAGAATAAGATGGGCAAATTCAATGAGGAAGAAGGAAATCGAGGCGGAAAAGAAGAAAAAGAAGTCAAAGCAGAAAGACTGAGCAGAGTCCGGAGAGGACGACGCCGAGACACATTGTTGTGGCATTACTAGGAATGAATTTTTTTTTTTTAAACTTTGTCTAGAAGTGGTGGGATGTTTGTCTGACACCGAAGCCTCACGTCTCGCTTTATGGTGGATCGGGAAGTAAAATCTGGAGGCAGGAGCTGCTCTGCTACAAGATGTGTGAGACTCGGATGGAATGATGTCCTCAGGGACGTTTTTAATAAGTGACAAAATAAAAAAATATAATCATGCAGAGAAAATTGGGAATGACCTCCATGTGATCTTGTGGGGTTGACCTCCTCCTGTTCTCGGTGGGGGTAGGATGACCTGCATCTGACTCTCGGGGGTGTTTTCCCTCCTGCCCTTACCAGTAGGGTGACCCCCTTCCAATCTTGGGGGCGTAGTGACCTACTTCCAAATTTGTGGTATGTGACCCCCTTCCAATTTTAAGGGGAAGGCGGTGGTCTCCTTACGACCTTCTTCCCATCTCGTGGGTGACTTCCTTCCAATCTTGAGAGGAGTCTCCTTCTGAACTTGCTTTTATTTTAATGGGAGGTAGTCTCCCTACAATCTTGTGGATGACCCCCTTCCAATCTTGGGGATAAATTGCTCCATTTTATTGTCACACACATCCACTAAGCTCGATGAGTGATGTTATATGTTTACCAGTAAGATAAGCGTCTTTAATCCCTGTGTGCTGCTGATCTCCTGTAGTAAAGTCAGAAGGGTTGGGCTCTGCACCATTTGGACCGCTCCTCTTATTAAACACACATCTTTTAAGTCTTTTTTTTTATGTATTTATTGATTTTCTACAAAGTTCTCATGTTCAGTTGTAATCAGTCATGATGGAGATAAAGCTCCCTGAATGTCCCTAGCTCCACTCCTCCCTCCCCGGATGTCTCCAGTCATCTCTGCTGAGTGCAATTGTCACAGCAGTATGCGCACACAGTCTGTATCTGGGTACTGCGGGAGGCGGAGGTTGTACTTCTCCTGTAAGGCCATGGGGACAAAGCGGCCGCCAGGTAATGGTACCGTCCGGAGAAGTGTATGGCCGACTGCTTGGGGGCGGTGAGAGAGATGAGCATGTCCGGCTGCAGGCCGTCTGGGTTACCTTTCTCCACATCCCAACCTAAAAAAAAGAGCCAGAAATGTATATACATTACTAATCATGAATGTCTACTGGAAGACTCCAGCTTTGAAGCCGGCAGAATCTTGAATACAGCTCTGGAGTGCAGTCACTTTTACAGAGGTCTAATGGAGGAAAACGTGGTGTCTTTACCTGATGGGATGTCGACACTGGCGATGGGTATGGTAATTCGCTTCAGAGTATTCAGGATGCTGCCGAAGGGCTCCCGCACTGCACCCTTAAAGCTGAATCCAAAAATGGCGTCAATCACCACTTATAGGCCCCATCAATCACCTCAGCCTGGAAGAAAATCACATAAGTGACTTCACTGGGGCAGTTAGTACAATGGCTCCAAAAGACATGTCAACCACCATGGGGGGGATTGGTGGGGGTGCGTACGGGGAGAAGCTCCTCCCTGTTGGCAATTAAATATACAGTGATCTGTTTCTTTAACATAGTTATAGTCTACGAGAGAGGGGCCTGAAGCTATTGCATCTGCAAAGCAGTGACATCATAAGGGCGGGCTCTGAGGCGCTGGGGGCGGCGGCTATCTCTACCCCTGTCTCCCCACTGTGCACTCTGCCTCCTCCTATGCGCTATCTGCCCCCCCTCTCCCCGTGCATCATGGCAGGTGTCCAAAGATGGCGGCATGCCTAAGTGAACCGGCGCATGCATACCCAGTTACGTAGGTCACCGCATTGTAACACCCATGACCCCTGCCTATAATCACCTCTATGACCACGTGGACATAAAAGTTATCAATCGTTCAGTTCTTGGAAGAAACCGCTAAGCCATGCTCACCACCCCCCAAATGAAGCCCAGCGGCACCAAGCACGACTACCAATCCAGCCGCTAACCTCTGGCCGTGCTTTCTGCAAGAATGCTATTATATAGATAGCTGTTACCTCTTCTGGAAACTCAGACAGAAAGGGGATGTCCATCTTGTGGCACTGGGTGGTTAAATTCTCAAACAGGGGCTTGTTTGGGCGCTTGGGATAAAATATGGCTGGTTCATAACCCTGCAAAGAAAGAGAAACATCACCAACAGCAGAATAGTGAGTGCAGCTCTGGAGTATAGTACAGGAGGTAATCAGATCAGTAATGTATGTACACAGTGACTGCACAGCAGAATAGCGAGTGCAGCTCTGGATATAATACAGGAAGTAACTCAGGATCAGTAATGTAATATTGTACACAGTGACTGCACCAGCAGAATAGTGAGTCCAGCTCTGGAGTATAATACAGGAGGCAACACAGGATCAGTAATGTTAATGTATGTACACAGTGACTGCACCAGCAGAATAGTGAGTGCAGCTCTGGGGTATAATACAGGAGGTAACCAGGATCAGTAATGTAATGTATGCACACAGTGACTGCACCAGCAGAATAGTGAGTGCAGCTCTGGAGTATAATACAGGAGGTAACTCAGGATCAGTAATGTAAGGTATGTACACCAGTGACTGCACCAGCAAAATAGTGAGTGCAGCTCTGGAGTATAATACAGGAGGTAACTCAGGATCAGTAATAGTATGTACACAATGACTGCACCAGCAAATAGTGAGGGCAGCTCTGCAGTATAATACAGGAGGTAACTCAGGATCAGTAATGTAATGTATGTACACATGACTGCACCAGCAGAATAGTGAGTGCAGCTCTGGAGTATAATACAGGAGGTAACTCAGGATCAGTAATGTAATGTATGTACACAGTGACTGCACCAGCAGAATAGTGAGTGCAGCTCTGGAGTATAATACAGGAGGTAACTCAGGATCAGTAATGTAATGTTTTGTACACAGTGACTGCACCAGCAGAATAGTGAGTGCAGCTCTGGAGTATAATACAGGAGGTAACTCAGGATCAGTAATGTAATGTATGTGTACACAGTGACTGCACCAGCAGAATAGTGAGTGCAGCTCTGGAGTATAATACAGGAGATAACTCAGGATCAGTAATGTAAGGTATGTACACAGTGACTGCACCAGCAAATAGTGAGTGCAGCTCTGGAGTATAATACAGGAGGTAACTCAGGATCAGTAATGTATGTACACAATGACTGCACCAGCAGAATAGTGAGGGCAGCTCTGCAGTATAATACAGGAGGTAACTCAGGATCAGTAATGTAGTATGTACACAGTGACTGCACCAGCAGAATAGTGAGTGCAGCTCTGGAGTATAATACAGGAGGTAACTCAGGATCAGTAATGTAATGTATGTACACAGTGACTGCACCAGCAGAATAGTGAGTGCAGCTCTGGAGTATAATACAGGAGGTAACTCAGGATCAGTAATGTTAATTATGTACACAGTGACTGCACCAGCAGAATAGTGAGTGCAGCTCTGGAGTATAATACAGGAGGTAACTCAGGATCAGTAATGTAATGTTTGTGTACACAGTGACTGCACCAGCAGAATAGTGAGTGCAGCTCTGGAGTATAATACAGGAGGTAACTCAGGATCAGTAATGTAATGTATGTGTACACAGTGACTGCACCAGCAGAATAGTGAGTGCAGCTCTGGAGTATAATACAGGAGGTAACTCAGGATCAGTAATGTAATGTATGTACACAGTGACTGCACCAGCAGAATAGTGAGTGCAGCTCTGGAGTATAATACAGGAGGTAACTCAGGATCAGTAATGTAATGTATGTACACAGTGACTGCACCAGCAGAATAGTGAGTGCAGCTCTGGAGTATAATACAGGAGGTAACTCAGGATCAGTAATGTTATATTATGTACACAGTGACTGCACCAGCAGAATAGTGAGTGCAGCTCTGGAGTATAATACAGGAGGTAACTCAGGATCAGTAATGTAATTATGTACACAGTGACTTCACCAGCAGAATAGTGAGTGCAGCTCTGGAGTATAATACAGGAGGTAACTCAGGATCAGTAATGTAATGTATGTACACAGTGACTGCACCAGCAGAATAGTGAGTCAGCTCTGGAGTATAATACAGGAGGTAACTCAGGATCAGTAATGTAATGTATGTACACAGTGACTGCACCAGCAGAATAGTGAGTGCAGCTATGGAGTATAATACAGGAGGTAACTCAGGATCAGTAATGTAATGTATGTACACAGTGACTGCACCAGCAGAATAGTGAGTGCAGCTCTGGAGTATAATACAGGAGGTAACTCAGGATCAGTAATGTAATGTTTGTGTACACAGTGACTGCACCAGCAGAATAGTGAGTGCAGCTCTGGAGTATAATACAGGAGGTAACTCAGGATCAGTAATTTATATTATTTTTACACAGTGACTGCACCAGCAGAATAGTGAGTGCAGCTCTGGAGTATAATACAGGAGGTAACTCAGGATCAGTAATGTAATGTATGTACACAGTGACTTCACCAGCAGAATAGTGAGTGCAGCTCTGGAGTATAATACAGGAGGTAACTCAGGATCAGTAATGTAATGTATGTACACAGTGACTGCACCAGCAGAATAGTGAGTACAGCTCTGGAGTATAATACAGGAGGTAACTCAGGATCAGTAATGTAATGTATGTACACAGTGACTGCACCAGCAGAATAGTGAGTGCAGCTATGGAGTATAATACAGGAGGTAACTCAGGATCAGTAATGTATGTACACAGTGACTGCACGAGCAGAATAGTGAGTGCAGCTCTGGAGTATAATACAGGAGGTAACTCAGGATCAGTAATGTAATGTATGTACACAGTGACTGCACCAGCAGAATAGTGAGTGCAGCTCTGGAGTATAATATAGGAGGTAACTCAGGATCAGTGATGTATGTACACAGTGACTGCACCAGCAGAATAGTGAGTGCAGCTCTGCAGTATAATACAGGAGGTAACTCAGGATCAGTAATGTAATGTATGTACACAGTGACTGCACCAGCAGAATAGTGAGTGCAGCTCTGGAGTATAATACAGGAGGTAACTCAGGATCAGTGATGTAATGTATGTACACAGTGACTCCACCAGCAGAATAGTGAGTGCAGCTCTGGAGTATAATACAGGAGGTAACTCAGGATCAGTAATGTAATGTATGTACACAGTGACTGCACCAGCAGAATAGTGAGTGCAGCTCTGGAGTATAATACAGGAGGTAACTTAGGATCAGTAATGTAATGTATGTACACAGTGACTCCACCAGCAGAATAGTGAGTGCAGCTCTGGAGTATAATATAGGAGGTAACTCAGGATCAGTAAAGTATGTACACAGTGACTGCACCAGCAGAATAGTGAGTGCAGCTCTGGAGTATAATACAGGAGGTAAGTCAGGATCAGTAATGTAATGTATGTACACAGTGACTGCACGAGCAGAATAGTGAGTGCAGCTCTGGAGTATAATACAGGAGGTAACTCAGGATCAGTAATGTAATGTATGTACACAGTGACTGCACCAGCAGAATAGTGAGTGCAGCTCTGGAGTATAATACAGGAGGTAACTTAGGATCAGTAATGTAATGTATGTACACAGTGACTGCACCAGCAGGATAGTGAGTGCAGCTCTGGAGTATAATACAGGAGGTAACTCAGGATCAGTAATGTATGTACACAGTGACTCCACCAGCAGAATAGTGACTACAGCTATGGAGTATAATACAGGAGGTAACTCAGGATCAGTAATGTAATGTATGTACACAGTGACTGCACCAGCAGAATAGTGAGTGCAGCTCTGGAGTATAATACAGGAGGTAACTCAGGATCAGTAATGTAATGTATGTACACAGTGACTGCACCAGCAGAATAGTGAGTGCAGCTCTGGAGTATAATACAGGAGGTAACTCAGGATCAGTAATGTAATGTATGTACACAGTGACTGCACCAGCAGAATAGTGAGTGCAGCTCTGGAGTATAATACAGGAGGTAACTCAGGACATGTCGGTATTTATTTTCTGTACTCAGTTCCCTTTGACTTTTCCACATTCTGATTAAGCCTCCAGGAACAATGTGTATTTTCAGTGAAGTGGCTTTTATCCAGACGTCTCACTCTAATATTTCTCCTAGTCTATACTTTCTCCTACACGCGG
This sequence comes from Allobates femoralis, assembly GCA_033576535.1. Taxonomy (NCBI): domain Eukaryota; kingdom Metazoa; phylum Chordata; class Amphibia; order Anura; family Aromobatidae; genus Allobates; species Allobates femoralis. The sequence continues at coordinate 95,483,155 of JARQOC010000012.1, read as the reverse complement.
TGCACCCTCTCTTCGCTCGCTGTTATTTCCTGGGGGCGGCTGCTCTCTTAATGCATCGTGTCCTTGAAAAGCAGCAACTTTTACCACAACTCCATGAGAGAGTGGATGGTGGGAGACAGGAGCAGTCAGGTGCGGGGGCCCATCAATCCTCCCGAGTGCGAGAACGGGGGTCTCCAATCATCTGAGGACAGACGTATACGTCTCATAAAGGGGCAATCCAAGACTTACAAAGAGCTTCAGGTGCCGGGCGCACACCAGTCCGTCACCGCCATTGTTCCCGGGGCCACAAATAACCAGAATGGTGGGCAGAGCGGAGGTGAAGGAGCTCGCTGGGTAAGCCTGCAGGAAGAAAATGAGGTTCTCGTTAGAGACCTGTGTGGTCTTAACCCTCTTCCCCATTAATGTGGGCCTAAAAATGGTCAATATGTAGGTTGGTAACCATGGAGACATTATTAACCCCTTAAGTCATTGAGGGGCGTCTCACCCCACCTTGGCGATGGCCGTGGCACAGCTGAGTCCAGCCAGCTCCATCAGCTGGTCCACACTGAACTTGTACTCATTGAACAGCTCCTCGTCCACCGCCTGCGCCTCCGCCTGGCTGAGAGATGGGGACACAGGGTTAGTCACATCAATTCCTATTCATTTCAGTAGGGGCGGGTGTACTCATATTTCGAGGGGCTCATCACCCATATACAAATAACACAGTTATCGATTATTATGTGTCCCTGAATCCATCCGTGTTAATATAATCTGAAGATATGGCTTCATTATTGATACAAACGAGTCAGAATTGCTTAGTTAAAGAAAACCAACTTGACTCCATCTTAAAATAAAGTGCAACAGGAGTTTAACTCTGCAGCCAATCAGATCGCGTGTATTATCCTCTAACCTGCCCGAGCGAAATGAAAGCTGGAAGGTGATTGGTTGCTAAGGGCAACCGTTCCAGCAGCGGAATGTACCATTCGGAGCCGTCATTTAGGGGGGACATAGATCAAATAAACGAGCCCTCACCTGAGGTATCGGAGCCCTCCCTCCATTACAGCACCGGCACGGTACTGCCTGCACTGAATTCTCTCGTCTCCCACCGACCGCAGACAGGTATCCGCCCTCACTCCGAGGCGAGCACCCCCCACCAGCAGGCCTAAGCCGAATAGTGCCCGGATCCCGTACATCCGACACAGGCCACGCCCCCTATTGCTCTGCGACACTCGCTTCCGGGTTTGTGTAGTGCGCAGGCGCATTAGATAGTGGTACTTTGTGCCGCGCATGCGCACTGTTAACTATAGAAAATCACTAGGAATCGGTATCACAAAATATATATCTTTTTATTATACATTCAAAAGTAGAAATTTATGTAAACCACATTTAAATACAATGTAAACACTTTATACACTGAAATGATCCTGTCATCTTATAAACCACAATGAAAATAATACAAAGTGATGATAAACTCTATATAATTATACAGTCATATGACCTGACGAGATAATAGTCTGTCCTGGTAACATGACTGATTTTTAATTTTCTCGGCCTGGTTTCAATTTCGCGATTTCATTTTTTTCCCCTCCTCTTTGACATTTTTCTATTTCTGTCTGCATTAATGTATCCGTTGTGTTTTTTTCTTTTGCCGTTTTGAATGACACGGTTAATTTTACCACATAATGGCCTGAATTAGCAGAAAAATGATCAAAATTGCGTCAAATGGTGAAAAAAACATAATATTGGGGTTTTGTTTTTACGCCATTTATTTCTTTGCAAAAATCACCTTATAATACGATTGTACATGTCGATGCGATCGCAGCGATACCAAACATTATAGTTTTTTTTCATAAATTTTGCGGCCTTAAAAAGAAAAATATCTGTGGAGCACCAAGATGGCGGCAATGGAGGCCCCCTACATGCCCAGTCAGGTTACCATGGCAACTCACCATCACATAGCGTTTAAAAGAGGGGAGATGGTGATGGACCCCTCACAGGGATCCTGTCACTGATATACAGTTGTCAGCAGCGTTTAAGTGGTTAAAAGGTGGCTATTAGTGTTATTGGAAGCCGATGCCAGCTGTACAAAATGGCTGACATCTAAACAATTGTGTACACCCACACCTTCTCTATGCCGTGTTATTATTTCATTGGGTTAACCCTTCAATTTTGGGTCCCATTTTTGGCCTTCTTTTTTTATTCATTTTATATATTTTTATCCTTCTTCTTTTTGAGTTTTTTTAGTACATTTTTATTTTTGGGTGAAAATGTGGGTGAAATTCATTAATAATTGGACACGTGACGTTACCATCTGTGGAAAATTATGTTTTTGACTTCATGTTTTTTTTGTAACATAATACACTTAGGAAATTCTGAGGTAAAAGAGGAAGGGGGTGTCCTAAACTCTGTGGAAAACACCTCCGGAGGACCCAACATGTCAATATGGTACACACAGAGTCCATTGGTTGCTATGATGATGGTGTAATAACTCATTTGTCCTCTGGAGGTGCTGTAGGGGACAGTAAACAGTTGGATCCATTGATCAGAGCTGATCACTGGGTGGCAAATGCAGATATTTACTGAATCATGCCCGCCAGAATTACCACAATACACATGTGGGGGTCGGTTTTAACCTCCTCAGTCATTCGATTGGGCCCTTTACTTCATCATGAAGGGAATAGAGTAGGCTGCTGTCATGACGGGTGATTTTTTTATTACAGATCTTTACACGTCAGCTCTGATAGAAACCATCAACACCAGCTCTCCTCAGAAATCACCTCAGTGGCTGGCAGCCATCTTGTCGATTATTGTCCACCCATTAATACCACAGCAATGTTCTTCCTGGTTTACTAAACTGAGAAATCTGGAAATCATTCTCATTTCCTAAGCCAACTGATTAGTCAGGAGGGAGGAAGCCATCCTTCAGTAATGGTGGCAGCACTTATGCCTGACAAACATCCCATACGTTACATGGCAGCGGCCATTTTGGTAAACAATGATGTTTAGTAAAATTATTACTGCCTCCCCATAACAATAAAGTGGCCCCATAATTGTGACATCTACAATCCCCCATAAAAGTGACATCCACAGCGCCTTCATATTGCAGTGAGGTCCACATCAGTCCCAGAGGAAGAGGTAGAAGTCTATGAGCCATGGACATGGCGGCATTTCTAGTCATTATTAGATGTTACTGGGTTTTTTTGGGCGCAAAATAAAAAGAATTTTGCTGTTCTGATGCAACAGTTCTGGTACTGTGGGATATCACATAACGGTGCACATCCGGGACTGCAGTCTGGATCTCCATGGCTTCTCAAGAAGTGCTGGTCTAGGAACATGAAGACAATCCAAGGACTCACTCCTAAAATAGATACGTACACAGTGACTTCACCAGCAGAATAGTGAGTATTATAATACAGGAGGGTAAGTCAGGATCAGTAATGTAATGTATGTACACAGTGACTGCACCAGCAGAATAGTGAGTGCAGCTCTGGAGTATAATACAGGAGGTAACTCAGGATCAGTAATGTAATGTATGTACACATTGACTGCACCAGCAGAATAGGGAGTGCAGGTCTGGAGTATAATACAGGAGGTAACTCAGGACCAGCAATGTAATGCATGTACACAGAGACTGCACCAGCAGAATAGTGAGTGCAGCTCTGGAGTATAATACAGGAGGTAACTCAGGATCAGTAATGTAATGTATGTACACAGTGACTGCACCAGCAGAATAGTGAGTGCAGCTCTGGGGTATAACACAGGAGGTAACTCAGGATCAGTAATGTAATATATGTACACAGTGACTGCACCAGCAGAATAGTGAGTGCAGCTCTGGAGTATAATACAGGAGGTAACTCAGGATCAGTAATGCATGTACCCAGAGACTGCACCAGCAGAATAGTGAGTGCAGCTCTGGAGGATAATACAGGAGGTAACTGAGGATCAGCAATGTATGTACACAGTGACTGCACCAGCAGAATAGTGAGTGCAGCTCTGGAGTATAATACAGGAGGTAACTCAGGATCAGTAATGTAATGTATGTACACAGTGACTGCACCAGCAGAAGAGTGAGTGCAGCTCTGGAGTATAATACAGGAGGTAACTCCGGATCAGTAATGTAATGTATGTACACAGTGACTGCACCAGCAGAATAGTGAGTGCAGCTCTGGAGTATAATACAGGAGGTAACTCCGGATCAGTAATGTAATGTATGTACACAGTGACTGCACCAGCAGAATAGTGAGTGCAGCTCTGGAATATAATACAGGAGGTAACTCAGGATCAGTAATGTAATGTACACAGAGACTGCACCAGCAGAATAGTGAGTGCAGCTCTGGAATATGAAATTGTGGCAAAAGTATATAAATTACAGTCTTACCTCTCCACCTCCAATGTCTTTAACTTTAGTGTTTCATAGTCATGGTTGCCTGTCAAGTATAGAAGAACATATTAGAAATTTGTCCGCACCTGCCATGTCATCAGTGTGAAATAGTTCCAACATAATTAATTCTGGAAGTTACTGTATATAACTTTTTTAATTCTTATAATATTGCTACTTACTTTTCTGCGTGTTCTGTAGGGCGCAGTTCTGGTAGAACGGTTCTGGGTGCAGATACGTGTTATTCAGATTGCTGAAAGATAGAGCAGTGGATCATGGGAGCACTGGGTCCACTGCCTTCTTCCAATAAACAGTGCCACCCCTATCTACAAGTTGAGTTTGGCATTGTAGCTCCCTGGTGCAAATCCTGCAATACCACACACAACCTGTACACAATAGTGGCGCTCATTTTTTTGGAAGAAAAAGTTTTTCTGACCCCAAAGTACTTTTTTGAAGTGAATCATCTTGGCCACTCGGGAGATCTATTACCTGTTGGCTTGCGGATAATTTCTAGAACATTCGGTGGTGGTGGCGGTCTCCTCACAGTCCTCGGAGTATGCGTTAGTTACCACAGTGAGGGTGTCGGAGTCGTCATCCTCCCCGGGTGCATCTGAAAAATAAAGCAGCGGGTCCTACAGCTGTGCTCTTTGTTTGGAGGAGGGATGATTGTTCTTACCAGATCCCGCAGATCTGCAGGTGCAAAGACAAATCTGAGGCAGGTGGAGCAGAATCAGTGCTACGGGGGACGGGAAAGCACTTAAAGTAATTTGCAAGATGAATGTCGCTGCCTATGTTTTTTTCTCCACTTTTATCATCTTAGGATACCTTTACATGTCACAACATTGCATGCAATTTCACTTGCAACTTACTGGTTGTAGTGAAATCATGGACACATTGTTCTATTTTTTTGCCGTGTACAAATGTAACAATGTGTCCATGATTTCACTGCAACCAGTAAGTTGCAAGTGAAATTGCATGCAATGTTGCGACATGTAAATGTACCCTTAGACTTGAGTAAAACTGTCCGAGATCTAGAAGTGTCTAGGTCGGTGATTTAAAAGGTCCGGATAAGGATTCTTTATTTTTAGGATCCTTAGTAATCTGGCAGGAGGCATTTCAACATTCTACAGAGGTGATGTGACGTCTGTCTGATGCCACAAAAGCGGTATCTCAGACAGACTAGGCACAATCTGTTCCGTTAGTCAGTACCCCGAAAAACCTGACACCCTTTAACCCCTATACAGGGATTTGGTGTTACGTATGGCTGTTTTATGCTCATGGGTGCTGCTGTTGCTGAATTTAACTTTTTTCTCCCTATTCAGTGTGCGGCTCTGCAGGTGAGGTTGCTGCAAGTGTGTGATGGATATGACTCATGCTTAAGTGAGCTGAGGGGTGTGCGTGGGCTGGTTGCGCCCCTCCCTTCGGCCATAAATGGGTCAGCTCATATCCACCTGATGTCGCTGATTCAGTTCACTTCTGCTCTGTGACTTGTGGAGTGCAGACGGTGATCCGAGGCTGCTGGTTTTCTCTCCATTGGAAGTTGCTGGGTTCAGTGGTCTGTGGGTGGAGGTAGGGGCTTATGCTTAGGGCTTCTCAGGTAGCGTTAGGGACTTAGGCTGGTGGCTTGAACCTCCTCACCTTTAGAGGTACCTCCGAGATCAGGGCGAGCCAGGGACCCAGTATCAGGGACAGAGTAGGCTCCCTTGACCCCCTACGTCCAGTTCCTTGCTACCATGGCCTCCCAAGCATGACATTTGGATTTAGAGACAGGGTCCAGGAGACTGCTGCCTATGGAAGGGCTGCAGTCCAGAGACAAGAAAGTTGCCAAAGCCGGGAGGTCAAGGAAAGAACAAAATCAGGGTCCGATAGAGTAGTCACGTAGTTGAGTCAAAACTGAGATGCCTTTGCGAGGCAGAAAAAAACGTCCAAAAGTCAGGAGGGGGTAGAACAGGAAAAACACTAATACACGACTGGAGACTAGTCAGGGAAACCAAAAGCTATTTCTGGCTGTTTCCAGCAGAAGGCTGAAGGTATTAGTAGGGTGTGGTGCTTTCCAATAGGCTGAAACTTAAGCTGTACAGCACACACACACATCCACTTTGGTCCCAGCCGCTCTAAACAGATAAGCAGAGCCTGCGCTCTCCAGAGATTCTGGCTTTGACTTCTCTATCACCAGCACCAACTACAGGGTGACCGAAGCAGATGTCGATGGGGCAGACTCTGGTGGGAATGTGACAGTATCATATAATTTCTTTTCTGATTAAGGCTGTGTAGCTTTACTTTATCATGGCAGCTTTAGTAATCTGGTTTTTCTATAATACACCTGACCTACCTCTGTTTTCTGTAGCTGGTTGCCCATTGGTTGCTGTGGTCATCTTTGTTTTTATGGTTGCATACATCTCTTCAGGCGGAGTTGGGTGGATCATTCTTTGGGATAGTCTTTGGGATCTGAGGAATCAGATTGTTAAAAAAAGATGGGTCTTAAGACATGACCTTGGAAGCCCTCCCTCATATTTTTTGGGCCGATGTTTCAGAAAATGTTGATCAGTATGGCCATCCCTTTTTCCAGTACTATTGGGTATGATCCTTGTCGATTTACTGCAGGTTTCGGTACCTCCATCAGTTGTGAAACGACAACTCTGGTGCCCTTACATATGGTTGGCCAATCTGTGGTAAAACTACGTGCCCAGACAATCTACGACTGTCCAGACATGCTGGGAGATGTAGTTTCGCCATCGGTAGGCTACCTCTGGAGTTCAATCACTGACACTTAGAAGAAAAATTCAGATGTGTACTCACTCTTGGCCATTTGAGGGAGACATATGCATCAATGTGGCATAACCCGAGTTCATGTTTGACGGGTGTCTTGCGAGCTTTGCCCCAGGGATCTTCCCACCAAATCCTCTCTAGATAAATTGTTAAACAGAAACAGTTTTCACTCCTCCCCTTAAAAAATCACCATTGGTAATGTGTGTAGGGCCCTGATATAAGATAATGTGGGGGCACAAAGAGGAAAGTCGGAATCAATAATGAAATTTGGCGTAAAGAAGCATTTTTAGCAAGTAAGGAAGTAACTGACTTTTCTCATTCGGTTTTATCCCTACTAAAGATAGGAAACCCCTTTAAGAAGGAGCTGTTATCAAATCAAAAGGGAAACATTTTAGGCTTATTTGATTTCCACTGACCCCCTGAGTATGCCGCTTTTAATTTTTTCAAATCCGCCACATGGTTCCAGAGATATGTTCCTTTTTTTTTAGTGCTCCTTTTTAATCTCTTTATTAAGGGAGCGATGCTCACAGACACGCCCCCAAAGAACCCCGTGAGTCACACCCCTGAGTAAATACCATAAAAATCAGATCTAAATAAAAACTTCATAACTCTGGAGCTGTATGGCGGACTTAAGAAAAACAAAAATCAGAATACTTAGGGGACCAGTGAGAATAACATAAAAGCCACAATTGGTCACTTTTTATCTGCTAAAAAGTCTCCTTTAACACCCCCCTTTCCACATTTTGGACCTATTAAGGTACCGTCACACAGGGACATATCGCCGGCGATATTGCCGGGGATCGCGGGAGCGCGCATCCCTGACAACATCGCCGGTGAGATGTCACACTGAGCAACTTACCGGCGATGTCGCCGGCTAGTTGCCGCGGCTATCGCTCGCTGGGTTGCCCAGCAACCCAGCAAGCGATCACTCGCAATGTTGGATATAGGCGGAATCGCCCGCAACATTGCAGGTTGCCGCGTTACACAGGGCGATCAGGCAGGATCGCCTGAGCAACATCGCCAGGTTTCCCAACATTGTTGGGAAACCTGGCGATGTGACTCAGGCGATTCATCGCCTGATTATCGCCCTGTCACACGAGGCAACTCGCCGGCGATGTCGCCGCAACCTGGCCACGCCCCTCAGTTGCCGGCAACATCGCCGGCGATATGTCCCTGTGTGACGGGCCCTTTAGAGAGATTTTATCCAGTCCTGGGCTCTGCAGTTATGTTCAGCAATTAATGGTAATCAGCTGCAGTTCTCAGAGATTGTGGTTTCAAGGTTGTCCTGTGTATCCATCAGGGTCGGCCACAGGAATGTGATAAATAATCGGGAAGGATTTTCTGACAGCCGCACACGGCGCAGATAGGGATTGCACTTACCAGAGGTGCAGCCTGGGGTAACCTTCCCCCATAGTTGGGATGTCTGTTTACGGACAGCTTGTACTGAAGCGCGTCAGTCAGCTTGTTCACTATACGTTCCTGAGCATTGGATGAGTCCTCCTGTAAGTCAAGTAACACGTCATATAAAGCATGTTGCATTACTATACGTAGGGGACTCGAGAGCACGTGTGAGGCAGACAGCAAGCGTGAGGCAAAGAGCAAGCGTGAGGCAGACAGCAAGCGTGAGGCAGAGTGCAAGCGTGAGGCAGAGTGCAAGCGTGAGGCAGAGTGCAAGCGTGAGGCAGAGTGCAAGCGTGAGGCAGAGTGCAAGCGTGAGGCAGAGTGCAAGCGTGAGACAGAGAGGAAGCGTGGGGCTGAGCGCAAGCGTGAGAATGAGAGCAAGTGAGGGGTGAGAGGAAGCATGAGGCTAAGAGGAAGCGGGAGGCTGAGAGCAAGCGGGAGGCTGAGAGCAAGCGGGAGGCTGTGCGCAAGCGGGAGGCTGAGAGTAAGCGGGAGACTGAGAGCAAGCGGGAGGCTGAGAGCAAGTGGGAGGCTGAGAGCAAGTGGGAGGCTGAGAGCAAGCGGAAGACTGAGAGCAAGCGGGAGACTGTGATAAAGTGGGAGACTGTGATAAAGTGGGAGACTGTGATAAAGTGGGAGACATAAAGTGGGAGACTGTGATAAAGCGGGAGACTGAAAGCAAGTGGGAGACTGAGATAAAGCGGGAAACTGAGATAATGCGGGATACTGTGATAAAGTGGGATGATGAGATAAAGCGGGAGACTGAGATAAAGCAGGAGATTGAGATAAAGCAGGAGATTGAGATAAAGCAGGAGACTGAGATAAAGCGGAAGACTGAGATAAAGCGGGGGACTGAGATAAAGTGGGGGACTGTGATAAAGTGGGGGACTGTGATAAAGTGGGAGACTGAGATAAAGCGGGGGACTGTGATAAAGTGGGAGACTGAGATAAAGCGGGAGACTGAGATAAAGCGGGAGACTGAGATAAAGCGGGAGACTGAGATAAAGCGGGAGACTGAGCGCAAGCGGGAGACTGTGATAAAGTGGGAAACTGAGATAAAGCGGGAGACTGAGATAAAGCGGGAGACTGTGATAAAGCAGGAGACTGTGATAAAGCGGGAGACTAAGATAAAGCGGGAGACTAAGATAAAGCGGGAGACTAAGATAAAGCGGGAGACTAAGATAAAGCGGGAGACTGTGATAAAGCGGGAGACATAAAGCGGGAGACTGAGATAAAGCAGGAGACTGAGATAAAGCGGGAGACTGAGCGCAAGCGGGAGACTGTGATAAAGTGGGAAACTGAGATAAAGCGGGAGACTGAGATAAAGCGGGAGACTGTGATAAAGCGGGAGACTGTGATAAAGCGGGAGACTAAGATAAAGCGGGAGACTAAGATAAAGCGGGAGACTAAGATAAAGCGGGAGACTGTGATAAAGAGGGAGACTGTGATAAAGCGGAAGACTGTGATAAAGCGGGAGACTGAGATAAAGCGGGAGCCTGTGATAAAGCGGGAGCCTGTGATAAAGCCGGAGACTGAGAGCAAGCCGGAGACTGAGAGCAAGCTGGAGACTGTGATAAAGCGGGAAACTGAGATAATGCGGGACACTGTGATAAAGTGGGGTGATGAGATAAAGCAGGAGACAAAGCAGGAGACTGAGATAAAGCGGAAGACTGAGATAAAGCGGGAGACTGAGATAAAGCGGGAGACTGAGATAAAGCGGGAGACTGAGATAAAGCGGAAGACTGAGATAAAGCGGAAGACTGAGATAAAGCGGGAGACTGAGATAAAGCGGGGGCCTGAGAGCAAGCAGGATACTGTGATAAAGAGGTAGACTGTGATAAAGAGGTAGACTGTGATAAAGCGGGAGACTGAGATAAAGCGGGAGACTGAGATAAAGCGGGAGACTGAGAAAAAGGGGAAAGCTGCTGATCTGGGCACCTCATCTCTTCTAATTTCCATTCTCTCTTATCTGAGAACTGTGGCCAAATGTCAGCACAATCAATATATGTTATATATTTTGGGCATTATATTGATGGGGTAATACCTTTATAATTAGAGACTACAAGGGTATCTAATGGACTATGGCCAAGAGGACGATCTATTAAACCCCTGTGACAACCCCAGTGGGGTAACTGGTACAGATCACCGGTCCATAGGCATGAAGTTAGGGCACAGCCGCTCCAGTTGGGCTCCCCGCTAGCACATATGGAGGGAAAATCCCTTTAACTAAAAGTGGAATTCTTATTCAAAAGTGTCTTAAAGGGGTATTTGCATTACTCTGATGATTGCGCTCGCTGACAGGCATGTAGGAATCACTAATCCACAGCTCTGGATTCTGCAGGGAGATCTGACCTTGGCTTTGGAGAGTAAGGCCAGAGCCTGCTTGTAATACACAACGGCCTTCTCCACATCCCCCAGACGGAAGCTGGCGGCTCCGAGGCCTTCACACGCCTGCCACTGGCCATGGACATCACCTGGCGGACAACAAGGACAGTGTCAGAGAAGGATGGGATCGTGTGGTGTATGGCATGGATGATGACTGTGGATGACGCTCTGTTATGGGATTCTGTGGATGACGCTCTGTTATGGGGGATCTGTGGATGACGCTCTGTTATGGGGGATCTGTGGATGACGCTCTGTTATGGGGGATCTGTGGATGACGCTCTGTTATTTGGGATCTGTGGATGACGCTCTGTTATGGAGATTCTGTGGATGACGCTCTGTTATGGGGATTCTGTGGATGACGCTCTGTTATGGGGGACTGTGGATGACGCTCTGTTATGGGGGATCTGTGGATGACGCTCTGTTATGGGGGATCTGTGGATGACGCTCTGTTATGGGGATCTGTGGAGGACGCTCTGTTATGGGGGATCTGTGGATGACGCTCTGTTATGGGGGATCTGTGGATGACGCTCTGTTATGGGGGATCTGTGGATGACGCTCTGTTATAGGGGATCTGTGGATGGCGCTCTGTTATGGGGGATCTGTGGATGACGCTCTGTTATGGGGGATCTGTGGATGACGCTCTGTTATGGGGATCTGTGGATGACGCTCTGTTATGAAGATCTGTGGATGACGCTCTGTTATGGGGATCTGTGGATGACGCTCTGTTATGGGGGACTGTGGATGACGCTCTGTTATGGGGATCTGTGGATGACGCTCTGTTATGGTGGATCTGTGGATGACGCTCTGTTATGGGGATCTGTGGATGACGCTCTGTTATGGGGATCTTGGGATGACGCTCTGTTATGGGGATCTGTGGATGACGCTCTGTTATGGGGGATCTGTGGATGACGCTCTGTTATAGGGATCTGTGGATGGCGCTCTGTTATGGGGGATCTGTGGATGACGCTCTGTTATGGGGATCTGTGGATGACGCTCTGTTATGGGGATCTGTGGATGACGCTCTGTTATGAGATCTGTGGATGACGCTCTGTTATGGGGATCTGTGGATGACGCTCTGTTATGGGGGGATCTGTGGGATTGACGCTCTGTTATGGGGATCTGTGGATGACGCTCTGTTATGGGGGATCTGTGGATGACGCTCTGTTATGGGGATCTGTGGATGACGCTCTGTTATGGGGGATCTGTGGATGACGCTCTGTTATGGGGGATCTGTGGATGACGCTCTGTTATGGGGGATCTGTGGATGACGCTCTGTTATGGGGATCTGTGGATGACGCTCTGTTATGGGGATCTGTGGATGACGCTCTGTTATGGAGGATCTGTGGATGACGCTCTGTTATGAGGGATCTGTGGATGACGCTCTGTTATGGGGATCTGTGGATCATGCTCTGTTATGGGGATCTGTGGATGATGCTCTGTTATGGGGGATCTGTGGATGAAGCTCTGTTATGGGGGATCTATGGATGACGCTCTGTTATGGAGGATCTGTGGATGACGCTCTGTTATGCGGGATCTGTGGATGACGCTCTGTTATGGGGGATCTGTGGCTGACGCTCTGTTATGGGGATCTGTGGTGACGCTGTGTTATGGAGGATCTGTGGATGACGCTCTGTTATGGGGGATCTGTGGCTGACGCTCTGTTATGGGGGATCTGTGGCTGACGCTCTGTTATGGGGATCTGTGGATGACGCTCTGTTATGGGGATCTGTGGATGTCGCTCTGTTATGGGGGATCTGTGGATGACGCTCTGTTATGGGGGATCTGTGGATGAAGCTCTGTTATGGGGAATCTGTGGATGAGGCTCTGTTATGGGGATCTGTGGATAGCGCTCTGTTATGGGGATCTGTGGATGACGCTCTGTTATGGGGGATCTGTGGATGACGCTCTGTTATGGGGGATCTGGGATGACGCTCTGTTATGGGGATCTGTGGATGACGCTCTGTTATGGGGGATCTGTGGTGACGCTCTGTTATGGGGGATCTGTGGGTGACGCTCTGTTATGGGGGATCTGTGGATGACGCTCTGTTATGGGGGATCTGTGGATGACGCTCTGTTATGGGGGATCTGTGGATGACTCTGTTATGGGGATCTGTGGACGACGCTCTGTTATAGGGGATCTGTGGATGACGCTCTGTTATGGGGGATCTGTGGATGACGCTCTGTTATGGGGGATCTGTGGATGATGCTCTGTTATGGAGGATCTGTGGATGAAGCTCTGTTATGGGGATCTGTGGATGACGCTCTGTTATGGGGATCTGTGGATGACGCTCTGTTATGGGGGATCTGTGGATGACGCTCTGTTATGGAGGATCTGTGGATGACGCTCTGTTATGCGGGATCTGTGGATGACGCTCTGTTATGGGGGATCTGTGGATGAAGCTCTGTTATGGGGGATCTGTGGATGACGCTCTGTTATGGGGAATCTGTGGATGACGCTCTGTTATGGGGGATCTGTGGATGACGCTCTGTTATGGGGGATCTGTGGATGAAGCTCTGTTATGGGGAATCTGTGGATGAGGCTCTGTTATGGGGATCTGTGGATGACGCTCTGTTATGGTGGGATGACTCTGTGGGTGGGTGACGCTTTGTTATGGGGGATCTGTGGATGACGCTCTGTTATGGGGGATCTGTGGATGACGCTCTGTTATGGGGGATCTGTGGATGACGCTCTGTTATGGGGGATCTGTGGATGACGCTCTGTTATGGGGGATCTGTGGATGACGCTCTGTTATGGAGGATCTGTGGATGGCGCTCTGTTATGGGGGATCTGTGGATGACGCTCTGTTATGGAGGATCTGTGGATGACGCTCTGTTATGGAGGATCTGTGGATGGCGCTCTGTTATGGGGATCTGTGGATGACGCTCTGTGTTATGAGGGATCTGTGGATGACGCTCTGTTATGGAGGATCTGTGGATGGCGCTCTGTTATGGGGGATCTGTGGATGACGCTCTGTTATGGGGGATCTGTGGATGACGCTCTGTTATGGGGATCTGTGGATGACGCTCTGTTATGAGGGATCTGTGGATGGCGCTCTGTTATGGGGGATCTGTGGATGACGCTCTGTTATGGGGGATCTGTGGATGACGCTCTGTTATGGGGGATCTGTGGATGACGCTCTGTTATGGGGGATCTGTGGGTGATGTTCTGTTATGGGGGATCTGTGGATGACGCTCTGTTATGGGGATCTGTGGATGACGCTCTGTTATGGGGATCTGTGGATGACGTTCTGTTATGGGGGATCTGTGGATGTCGCTCTGTTATGGGGATCTATGGATGGCGCTCTGTTATGGGGGATCTGTGGATGACGTTCTGTTATGGGGGATGTGTGGATGATGCTCTGTCATGGCGGCACTGTCTTTATGTTTTCTTCACACCTGAATCTCTAAATGCCTGTAGTGAATGCAGGTAATATTCTCCAGCCGTCCCATGGTCATCGAGCTGACTCAGTGCATAAGCCAAGTTACCAAAACATTGACCCTGTGCTCGGCGGTTACCCAGCACGCCTGCAACAAACAAGAGGAGGTCACACACCGCTATCCACTGTCACCAGGTAACATATATACACTGTTTACTGTGCTGGGTGTGACCACAAGGTGCCATCTACTCCATATACTGGTCACACTGCGCCCTCTGCTGGTCAGGTAACATCATTACAGCTCTGTGTATAAGACCCACTGTCCCCAGCCATACTGTGTAATTCTGCCGCCTTCTCTGTGGTGCTCCAGCCCCTCATCATACTGCTCCAGCGTGTTGTATGCAGCCCCCAGGTTCTGTAGCACCACCGCCTCCTTGTGTCTCTCTGCTGAATCTTCCTGGCACAGCGGCAGCGCCATCTGGAAACACTCCACCGCCAGAGAGAAAACCTTCAGCTGTGCGAAACTCAGGCCGATGTCATTGTAAAGCTTAGCTATGGGTAGAAATAAAGGACAGCGTCAGGTTATATACAGGAGATGTCCAGGTTATACCGGCTGTACATATATAATTATATACAGGAGATGTCCCAGGTTATACCGACTGTACATATATAATTATATACAGGAGGTGTCCAGGTTAATACCAGCTGTACATATATAATTATATACAGGAGATGTACAGGTTATACCGCTGTACATATATAATTATATACAGGAGATGTCCCAGGTTATACCAGCTGTACATATATAATTATATACAGGAGATGCCCAGATTATACCAGCTGCACATATATAATTATATACAGGAGATGTCCAGGTTATATCAGCTGTACATATATAATTATATACAGGAGATGTCCCAGGTTATACCGGCTGTACATATATAATTATATACAGGAGATCCCAAGTTATACCAGCTGTACATATATAATTATATACAGGAGATGTCCAGGTATATACCAGCTGTACATATATAATTATATACAGGAGATGTCCCAGGTTATACCGCTGTACATATATAATTATATACAGGAGGATGCCAGGTTATACCAGCTGTACATATATAATTATATACAGGAGATGTCCAGGTTATACCGGCTGTACATATATAATTATATACAGGAGATGCCCAGGTTATACCAGCTGTACATATATAATTATATACAGGAGATGCCAGGTTATACCAGCTGTACATATATAATTATATACAGGAGATGTCCCAGGTTATACCGAGCTGTACATATATAATTATATACAGGAGATGCCCAGGTTATACAGCTGTACATATAATTTATACAGGAGATGCCAGGTTTATACCGGCTGTACATATATAATTATATACAGGAGATGTCCCAGGTTATACGAGCTGTACATATATAATTATATACAGGAGATGTCCAGGTTATACCGGCTGTACATATATAATTATATACAGGAGATGCCCAGGTTATACCGCTGTACATATATAATTATATACAGGAGATGCCAAGGTTATACCAGCTGTACATATATAATTATATACAGGAGAATGTCAGGTTATACCGCTGTACATATATATATTATATACAGGAGATGTCCAGGTTATACCAGCTGTACATATATAATTATATACAGGAGATGCCAGGTTATACCAGCTGTACATATATAATTATATACAGGAGATGTCCAGGTTATACCAGCTGTACATATATAATTATATACAGGAGATGTCCAGGTTATACCAGCTGTACATATATAATTATATACAGGAGATGTCCCAGGTTATACGAGCTGGTACATATATAATTATATACAGGAGATGCCAGGTTATACCAGCTGTACATATATAATTATATACAGGAGATGCCCAGGTTATACCAGCTGTACATATATAATTATATACAGGAGATGCCCAGGTTATACCAGCTGTACATATATAATTATATACAGGAGATGCCAGGTTATACCGGCTGTACATATATAATTATATACAGGAGATGCCCAGGTTATACCGGCTGTACATATATAATTATATACAGGAGATGTCCAGGTTATACCAGCTGTACATATATAATTATATACAGGAGATGTCCCAGGTTATACCAGCTGTACATATATAATTATATACAGGAGATGCCCAGGTTATACCAGCTGTACATATATAATTATATACAGGAGATGTCCAGGTTATACCGCTGATACAATATATAATTATATACAGGAGATGCCCAGGTTATACCGCTGTACATATATAATTATATACAGGAGATGTCCCAGGTTATACCAGGCTGTACATATATAATTATATACAGGAGATGCCAGGTTATACCGCTGTACATATATAATTATATACAGGAGATGCCAGGTTATACCGGCTGTACATATATAATTATATACAGGAGATGCCAGTTATACCAGGTACATATATATTATAACAGGAGATGCCAGGTTATACCGCGTACATATATAATTATATACAGGAGATGCCCAGGTTATACCAGCTGTACATATATAATTATATACAGGGAGATGCCAGGTATTATACAGCTGTACATAATATAATTATATACAGGAGATGCCCAGGTTATACCGGCTGTACATATATAATTATATACAGGAGATGTCCAGGTTATACCGGCTGTACATATATAATTATATACAGGAGATGTCCAGGTTATACCGGCTGTACATATATAATTATATACAGGAGATGCCCAGGTTATACCGCTGTTTATTATTAAAATATATATACTATTAAATTATTCAGGAGATGCCCAGGTTATACCAGCTGTACATATATATATTATATACAGGAGATGCCCAGGTTATACCAGCTGTACATATATAATTATATACAGGAGATGCCCAGATTATACCAGCTGTACATATATAATTATATACAGGAGATGCCCAGGTTATACCGGCTGTACATATATAATTATATACAGGAGATGCCCAGGTTATACCAGCTGTACATATATAATTATATATAATTATATACAGGAGATGTCCAGGTTTATACCAGCTGTACATATATAATTATATACAGGAGATGTCCAGGTTATACCGCTGTACATATATAATTATATACAGGAGATGCCCAGGTTATACCAGCTGTACATATATAATTATATACAGGAGATGCCAGGTTATACCGGCTGTACATATATAATTATATACAGGAGATGCCCAGGTTATACCGCTGATACATATATAATTATATACAGGAGATGTCCCAGGTTATACCAGCTGTACATATATAATTATATACAGGAGATGCCCAGGTTATACCAGCTGTACATATATAATTATATACAGGAGATGCCCAGGTTATACCAGCTGTACATATATAATTATATACAGGAGATGCCCAGGTTATACCAGCTGTACATATATAATTATATACAGGAGATGCCCAGGTTATACCAGGCTGTACATATATAATTATATACAGGAGATGCCAGGTTATACCGCTGTACATATATAATTATATACAGGAGATGCCAGGTTATACCGGCTGTACATATATAATTATATACAGGAGATGCCAGGTTATACCAGCTGTACATATATAATTATATACAGGAGATGCCCAGGTTATACCAGCTGTACATATATAATTATATACAGGAGATGTCCAGGTTATACCGTGTACAAATATAATTATACAGAGATGCCCAGATTTATACCGCTGTACATATATAATTATATACAGGAGATGCCCAGGTTATACCGCTGTACATATAATTATATACAGGAGATGCCCAGGTTATACCAGCTGTGACATATATAATTATATACAGGAGATGCCCAGGTTATACCAGCTGTACATATATAATTATATACAGGAGATGCCCAGTTATACCAGCTGTACATATATAATTATATACAGGAGATGCCCAGGTTATACCGTGCTGTAATATATAATTATATACAGGAGATGTCCAGGTTATACCGCTGTACAATATAATTATATACAGGAGATGTCCCAGATTATACCGGCTGTACATATATAATATATACAGGAGATGCCAGGTTATACGGCTGTACATATATAATTATATACAGGAGATGCCCAGGTTATACAGCTGTACATATATAATTATATACAGGAGATGCCAGGTTATAGCAGCTGTACATATATAATTATATACAGGAGATGCCCAGATTATACCAGCTGTACATATATAATTATATTACAGGAGATGCCCAGGTTATACCGGCTGCTACATATATAATTATATACAGGAGATGCCCAGGTTATACCGCTGTGCATATATAATTATATACAGAAGATGCCCAGGATATACCGGCTGTACATATATAATTATATACAGGAGATGTCCCAGGTTATACCAGCTGTACATATATAATTATATACAGGAGATCCCAGGTTATACCGCTGTATATATATAATTATATACAGGAGATGTCCAGGTTATACCGCTGTACATATATAATTATATACAGGAGATGCCAGGTTATACCACTGTACATATATAATTATATACAGAGATGCCCAGTTATACCGCTGTAATATATAATTATATACAGGAGATGCCCAGGTTATACGGGTGTACATATATAATTATATACAGGAGATGCCCAGTTATACCGCTGTACATATATAATTATATACAGGAGATCCCAGGTTATACCGGCTGTACATATATAATTATATACAGGAGATGCCAGGTTATACCGCTGTACATATATAATTATATACAGGAGATCCAGTTATACGCTGTACATATATAATTATATACAGGAGATGCCCAGTTATACCGCTGTACATTATAATTATATACAGGAGATGCCAGGTTATACCGCTGTACATATATAATTATATACAGGAGATGCCAGTTATACCAGCTGTACATATATAATTATATACAGGAGATGCCCAGGTTATACCGCTGTACATATATAATTATATACAGGAGATGCCAGTTATACAGCTGTACATATATAATTATATACAGGAGATGCCAGGTTATACCAGCTGTACATATATAATTATATACAGGAGATGTCCAGGTTATACCGCTGTACATATATAATATATACAGGAGATGCCAGTTATACGGCTGTACATATATAATTATATACAGGAGATGCCAGGTTATACGCTGTACATATATAATTATATACAGGAGATGCCAGGTTATACAGCTGTACATATATAATTATATACAGGAGATGCCCAGGTTATACCGGCTGTACATATATAATTATATACAGAGATGTCCAGGTTATACCGCTGTACATATATAATTATATACAGGAGATGCCCAGGTTATACCGCTGTACATATATAATATATACAGGAGATGCCAGGTTATACCGCTGTACATATATAATTATAACAGGAGATCCAGGTTATACCGGCTGTACATATATAATTATATACAGGAGATGCCAGGTTATACCGCTGTACATATATAATTATATACAGGAGATGTCCAGTTATACCACTGTACATATATAATATATACAGGAATGCCCAGGTTATACCGGCTGTACATATATAATTATATACAGGAGATGCCAGGTTATACCGCTGTACAATATATAATTATATACAGAGATCCCAGG
Source organism: Allobates femoralis (assembly GCA_033576535.1). NCBI lineage: Eukaryota > Metazoa > Chordata > Amphibia > Anura > Aromobatidae > Allobates > Allobates femoralis. The sequence continues at coordinate 95,463,234 of JARQOC010000012.1, read as the reverse complement.
TTATACCAGCTGTACATATATAATATATACAGGAGATGCCAGGTTATACCGCTGTACATATATAATTATATAAGGAGATGCCCAGGTTATACCGGCTGTACATATATAATTATATACAGGAGATGCCCAGGTTATACCGTGTACATAATAATTATATACAGGAGATGTCCAGTTATACCGCTGTACATATATAATTATATACAGGAGATGCCAGGTTATACCGCTGTACATATATAATTATATACAGGAGATGCCCAGGTTATACCAGCTGTACATATATAATTATATACAGGAGATGCCAGGTTATACCGCTGTACATATATAATATATACAGGAGATGCCAGGTTATACCGGCTGTACATATATAATTATACAGGAGATGCCAGGTTATACCGCTGTACATATATAATTATATACAGGAGATGCCCAGGTTATACCAGTGTACATATATAATTATATACAGGAGATGCCAGGTTATACGGCTGTACATATATAATTATATACAGGAGATGCCAGGTTATACCGCGTACATATATAATTATATACAGGAGATGTCCAGGTTATACCGCTGTACATATATAATTATATACAGGAGATCCCAGGTTATACCGCTGTACATATATAATTATATACAGGAGATGCCAGGTTATACGCTGTACATATATAATTATATACAGGAGATGCCAGGTTATACCGGCTGTACATATATAATTATATACAGGAGATGCCAGGTTATACCGGCTGTACATATATAATTATATACAGGAGATGTCCAGGTTATACGCTGTACATATATAATTATATACAGGAGATGCCCAGGTTAACGCTGTACATATATAATTATATACAGGAGATGTCCAGGTATACCAGCTGTACATATATAATTATATACAGGAGATGCCAGGTTATACCGGCTGTACATATATAATATATACAGGAGATGTCAGGTTATACCGCTGTACATATATAATTATATACAGAGATCCAGGTTATACGCTGTACATATATAATTATATACAGGAGATCCAGGTTATACCGGCTGTACATATATAATTATATACAGGAGATGTCCAGGTTATACCGGCTGTACATATATAATTATATACAGGAGATGCCCAGGTTATACCAGCTGTACATATATAATTATATACAGGAGATGCCCAGGTTATACCGGCTGTACATATATAATTATATACAGGAGATGCCCAGGTTATACCAGCTGTACATATATAATTATATACAGGAGATGTCCAGATTATACCAGCTGTACATATATAATTATATACAGGAAATACCCAGGTTATACCGGCTGTACATATATAATTATATACAGGAGATGTCCAGGTTATACCAGCTGTACATATATAATTATATACAGGAGATACCCAGGTTATACCAGCTGTACATATATAAATATATACAGGAGATGCCCAGGTTATACCGGCTGTACATATATGATTATATACAGGAGATGCCCAGGTTATACCGGCTGTACATATATAATTATATACAGGAGATACCCAGGTTATACCGGCTGTACATATATAATTATATACGGGAGATGCCCAGGTTATACCGGCTGTACATATATAATTATATACGGGAGATGCCCAGGTTAAACCAGCTGTACATATATGATTATATACAGGAGATGCCCAGGTTATACCAGCTGTACATATATAATTATATACAGGAGATGTCCAGGTTATACTGGCTGTACATATATAATTATATACAGGAGATGTCCAGGTTATACCGGCTGTACATATATAATTACATACAGGAGATGCCCAGGTTATACCAGCTGTAGATATATAATTATATACAGGAGATGCCCAGGTTATACCAGCTGTACATATATAATTATATACAGGAGATGTCCAGGTTATACCGGCTGTACATATATAATTATATACAGGAGATGCCCAGGTTATACCAGCTGTACATATATAATTATATACAGGAGATGTCCAGGTTATACCGGCTGTACATATATAATTATATACAGGAGATGCCCAGGTTATACCGGCTGTACATATATAATTATATACAGGAGATGCTCAGGTTATACCAGCTGTACATATATAATTATATACAGGAGATGCCCAGGTTATACCAGCTGTACATATATAATTATATACAGGAGATGTCCAGGTTATACCGGCTGTACATATATAATTATATACAGGAGATGTCCAGGTTATACCGGCTGTACATATATAATTATATACAGGAGATGTCCAGGTTATACCGGCTGTACATATATAATTATATACAGGAGATGTCCAGGTTATACCGGCTGTACATATATAATTATATACAGGAGATGTCCAGGTTATACCAGCTGTACATATATAATTATATACAGGAGATGTCCAGGTTATACTGGCTGTACATATATAATTATATACAGGAGATGTCCAGGTTATACCGGCTGTACATATATAATTATATACAGGAGATGCCCAGGTTATACCGGCTGTACATATATAATTATATACAGGAGATGTCCAGGTTATACCAGCTGTACATATATCATTATATACAGGAGATGCCCAGGTTATACCAGCTGTACATATATAATTATATACAGGAGATGTCCAGGTTATATCAGCTGTACATATATAATTATATACAGGAGATGCCCAGGTTATACCGGCTGTACATATATAATTATATACAGGAGATGTCCAGGTTATACTGGCTGTACATATATAATTATATACAGGAGATGCCCAGGTTATACCAGCTATACATATATAATTATATGCAGGAGATGCCCAGGTTATACCGGCTGTACATATATGATTATATACAGGAGATGCCTGGGTGTCTGCCATGACAGTGTCTTCTCTACCTCCCCTACCTAGCAGGTCTCTCCTCGTTAGCTGTCCGCACACCATTCTGGCCTCGTTAAGGATCTGGAGGACGTGTCCTGAGTCGTAGCACTGACTCTGCAGCATGTAGTTGGCGGCCTCGTTCAGCGCTATGGCGGTCATATCCAGCTTCTGGGCTTCCATGTAGGAATCTGCGGCTTCTTGGAAGCACTGGGCGGCTCGGGCCTTGTCCTTCATGTTCAGGTAGCAGTAGCCCATCTTCATGTGGGCGTCTGCCTCGGGCCCCCGCTGGGAGGGCTTGTACAGGAGCACGGCTTTTCTAAAATGTTCGAGTGCCCTGGGGAGGTCTTGTAAGGACTCGTGGGCCAGGCCGAGGTTGAAGTAGAGGTCTCCACTGGGTTCTTCTCCTTCTCCGTCCCTTGGTTGGGACTTTTGGAGGAACTCGAGCCCCTTCTCTGGTTTCCCGGTCTCTACATACACGGCCCCCAGGTTGAAGGCACAGGCCCGCTGGACGGGCTTCAGTCTGGTGCCGAGTGACAGGACGAAGGCCTTCTTGAAACAGGACATGGCCACCGGGAGGTCCCCGGCCGTCAGCGCCTTGTGTCCAGCCTTGGTCAAACCTTCAATCTCGGCCTGACATTTGGAGGAGTCTTCATCTTTCTTCCCACCTTCCTCTCCAGACGGTTTCACCTCCTCCTTTACCTTCTTCTTCTTCTTCTTGTTGATGGGCCGAGGCTCCGGTGGTGGTCCAGAGTCTTCAGGGTTTGGTGGCTCGGTCTGTAAGTCCTCAGAAGCCATGTCTGATATCTGAAACATATAACCCCAAAAGCATCAGTATATAAGTGTCCAAGTAATAGTGCTATGTATGGCAAAACATACATTCAAAGAATAATACCGCCTCATAGGGCTGAATATGAAACCTCCATACCATTATTATATTGCACCAACATAAAAACATACAAATAATAGTGTGTAAAATCTAAACACCCATAACATATTTATATTTGGTACCAACATAAAAGTGTACAAATAATAGTGCTATATAGTGCTCAATATACATTCAATCATTAATACCGCCATATAAAGCTGAATATAAAACATCCATAACATCAGTATATGGTAGCAACATAAGTATCCAAATAATAGTGCTAAGCATTTATTCAATAAATATTACTGCCATATAGTACTAACTGTAAAACCTCCATACCATTAGTATATTGCATTAACATGAAAATGTCCAAATAATCATCATATAAGGTCCCAAAATTTGTTAATTATTACTGCCACGTAGTGCTAAATATATACCCACATAACATTAGTACCAACATAAAAGTAATCATAGTGCTATGTTGTGCCCAAAATACATTCAATAAATATTACCGCCATATAGTGTTAAATATAAAGCCACAGAACTTTAGTATTTGGTACCAATATAAAAGTATCCAAATAATAGTACTATACAGTGCCCAATATACATGACATATTACTGCTAAATAATGCTAAATATATGCACATATAACATTAGTACAGCACCAACATATTAGTAATAATAGTGCTAGACTGGACCCAAAATACATTCAACAATAACCGCTATATAGTGCTTGAATATTCAGCTGCTATAACATAAGTATATGATAACAACATGGGGTCACGTAACTGACCAACATCACATCACCATTAGGTGCCCGAAATGTAAAAGCACCTAAATAAAACCGCACAAGCTTCAGCGCCATATAGTGCACAATGTGACAAATTACAACAGGACCTTCAATAATATCACCAGACAGTGCACCCAAAGAATGACACTGCCATGGTGTCCAATTATAATAACACCCATAATACCGCCATACAGTGCCCAATTAGAACAGCACTAACAAAATACTACCGTTATACAGCAACCAATTAGAACAGAGCTAACAATACTACCACCATACAGTGCCCAATTAGAACAGAGCTAACAATACTACCGCCATATAGTGCCCAATTAGAACAGCACTAATAGAATACTACCGCCATACAGTGCCCAATTAGAACAGCACTAACAAAATACTACCGTTATACAGCAACCAATTAGAACAGAGCTAACAGAGCACTACCGTCATACAGTGCCCAATTAGAACAGAGCTAACAGAATACTACCGCCATACAGTGCCCAATTAGAACAGCACTAACAGAATACTACCGTTATACAGCAACCAATAAGAACAGAGCTAACAGAGCACTACCGTTGTACAGCAACCAATTAGAACAGAGCTAACAGAATACTACCATCATACAGTGCCCAATTAGAACAGAGCTAACAGAATAGTACTGCCATACAGGGCCCAATTAGAACAGCGCTAACAGAATACTACCGCCATACAGGGCCCAATTGGAACAGCGCTAATAGAATACTACCGCCATACAATGCCCAATTAGAACAAAGCTAACAGAATAGTACCGCCATACAGTGCCCAATTGGAACAGAGCTAACAGAATACTACCGCCATACAGGGCCCAATTGGAACAGAGCTAACAGAATACTACCGCCATACAGTGCCCAATTGAACAGAGCTAATAGAATACTACCGCCATACAGTGCCCAATTAGAACAAGCTAACAGAATACTACGCCAACAGCCCATGAACAGCGTATAGAAACACCGCCATACAATGCCCAATTAGAACAAAGCTAATAGAATACTACCGCCATACAGTGCCCAATTTGAACAGAGCTAACAGAATACTACCGCCATACAGGGCCCAATTGGAACAGAGCTAACAGAATACTACCGCCATACAGGGCCCAATTAGAACAGAGCTAACAATACTACCGTCATACAGTGCCCAATTAGAACAGAGCTAACAATACTACCGTCATACAGGGCCCAATTGGAACAGAGCTAACAATACTACCGTCATACAGTGCCCAATTAGAACAAAGTTAAACAGAATAGTACCATCATACAGGGCCCAATTAGAACAGAGCTAAGAGAATACAACTGCCATACAGTGCCCAATTAGAACAGAGCTAAGAGAATACTACCACCATACAGTGCCCAATTAGAACAGAGCAAACGGAATAGTACCGCCATACAGGGCCTAATTAGAACAGCGCTAACAGAATACTACCGCCATACAGTGCCCAATTAGAACAGCGCTAACAGAATAGTACCGCCATACAGTGCCCAATTGGAACAGAGCTAACAGAATAGTACCGCCATACAGTGCCCAATTAGAACAGAGCTAACAATACTACCGTCATACAGGGCCCAATTAGAACAGAGCTAACAATACTACCATCATACAGTGCCCAATTAGAACAAAGTTAACAGAATAGTACCATCATACAGGGCCCAATTAGAACAGAGCTAAGAGAATACAACTGCCATACAGTGCCCAATTAGAACAGAGCAAACGGAATAGTACCGCCATACAGGGCCTAATTAGAACAGCGCTAACAGAATAGTACCGCCATACAGTGCCCAATTAGAACAGAGCTAAGAGAATACTACCGCCATACAGTGCCCAATTAGAACAGAGCAAACGGAATAGTACCGCCATACAGGGCCTAATTAGAACAGCGCTAACAGAATAGTACCGCCATACAGTGCCCAATTGGAACAGAGCTAACAGAATAGTACCGCCATACAGTGCCCAATTAGAACAGAGCTAACAATACTACCGCCATACAGGGCCCAATTAGAACAGAGCTAACAGAATACTACCGCCATACAGTGCCCAATTAGAACAGAGCAAACGGAATAGTACCGCCATACAGGGCCTAATTAGAACAGCGCTAACAGAATACTACCGCCATACAGTGCCCAATTAGAACAGCGCTAACAGAATAGTACCGCCATACAGTGCCCAATTGGAACAGAGCTAACAGAATAGTACCGCCATACAAGTGCCCAATTAGAACAGAGCTAACAATACTACCGCCATACAGGGCCCAATTAGAACAGAGCTAACAGAATACTACCGCCATACAGTGCCCAATTAAAACAGAGCTAACAGAATAGTACCGCCATACAGGGCCCAATTAGAACAGAGCTAACAGAATAGTACCGCCATACAGTGCCCAATTAGAACAGAGCTAAGAGGATACTACCGCAATACAGGGCCCAATTAGAAACAGCGCTAACAGAATACTACCGCCATACAGTGCCCAATTAGAACAGAGCTAAGAGGATACTACTGTCATACACTGCCCAATTAGAACAGCGCTAACAGAATACTACCGCCATACAGGGCCAAATTAGAACAGAGCTAACAGAATACTACTGTCATACAGTGCCCAATTAGAACAGAGCTAACAGAATAGTACCGCCATACAGGGCCCAATTAGAACAGAGCTAACAGAATAGTACCGCCATACAGTGCCCAATTAGAACAGAGCTAAGAGGATACTACCGCAATACAGGGCCCAATTAGAACAGCGCTAACAGAATACTACCGCCATACAGTGCCCAATTAGAACAGAGCTAAGAGGATACTACTGTCATACACTGCCCAATTAGAACAGAGCTAACAGAATACTACCGCCATACAGGGCCAAATTAGAACAGAGCTAACAGAATACTACTGTCATACAGTGCCCAATTAGAACAGAGCTAACAGAATACTACCGCCATACAGTGCCCAATTGGAACAGAGCTAACAGAATACTACAGCCATACAGTGCCCAATTAGAACAGAGCTAACAGAATACTACTGTCATACAGTGCCCAATTAGAACAGAGCTAACAGAATACTACCGCCATACAGTGCCCAATTAGAACAGAGCTAAGAGGATACTACTGTCATACAGTGCCCAATTAGAACAGAGCTAACAGAATACTACCGCCATACAGTGCCCAATTGGAACAGAGCTAACAGAATACTACCGCCATACAGTGCCCAATTGGAACAGAGCTAACAGAATACTACCGCCATACAGTGCCCAATTAGAACAGAGCTAACAGAATACTACCGCCATACAGTGCCCAATTACAGAGCTAACAGAGCCTACGCATACATGCCAATTGAACAGAGCTAACGAATTACCGCATACAGTGCCCAATTGGAACAGAGCTAACAGAATACTACCGCCATACAGGGCCCAATTAAAACAGAGCTAACAGAATAGTACCGTCATACAGGGCCCAATTAGAACAGAGCTAACAGAATACTACCGCCATACAGTGCCCAATTAGAACAGAGCTAACAGAATACTACCGCCATACAGGGCCCAATTAGAACAGCGCTAACAGAATACTACCGCCATACAGGGCCCAATTGTAATAGAAGGAAGAAATGTAGAGACCCAGACTTAGTGCAGTTCCCAGCCCGGATGCAGTACAGTGCTATCTATACCTGGTGTCTCGGTGGGGTGGTGGGCACTATCCGGGCAGTAGAGCAGCCGCGCTCCTCTATGGCTGAGCCCTATTGAGTTTCCTGGAGGAGATCATCTTGCTGTGTCTCTGCCTCCCATGGTAACCAGGATCAACAATGGCGCAGCGCCCTCCTCCTCCTCCTGCTGGTCATCACACCCCAGCCCAGAGGAGGGGGGCACCTTTAACTCTTTCTTATCCACACAGTCTGAAACTTCCTAAAAGAAAAAAAAATACTAATTAATAAATAAATAAATTAAATACATAAAAGTTAAATAAATAAACTACATACACATACATTATACATACAACAAATAAAATAGTAAAAATAAACTCAGACAAAAAAAAAAAAAACTGAAAAAAATAAATAAAAGTAAATAAAACAAAAAAATATGGAAATAACAGCAATAATGCAAAAATAAATACAATAAATTAGAGCAATAATAAATGAAATGTAAAATAAACAAATAATAGAAAAATAAACAAAAACACATTAATACATTAAAGAACTGAAAATGACGAGAAAATAAATAATAAACAAAATAAATAAATAAACATAAAATAAATTAAATAAAAAATAACAAAAAATAAATAAAGAAAATAAAATAGATGTAATAATTGCCCCCACAGGGTCAGTCACCCCCATTCATCACCCGCCTGTGTCACACTCCTCCCCCTGGATTATTACCTGCTCTGCTGTGTCAGTCTACACTGCACATCTGGGGTTCTATTCCCACTCCAGGGCTCCCCGGACACTGGGGGGCAGCACTGAGAATTCCTGCATTTCCCTATCCAGGGCCCCTCAAGAAGCCTCTTTTAAAGTGACATATAAAGCCTTCAGCACAGCCCCTGCATGGCTCATACAGCCAGCTCTATACCCACCAGCTCTGGATTTGCAATTGTTGTATTGGTGTCAGTCTACACTGCTAGGTTTTATTCATGATACAAAAAAAAACGGGGATTAAAAATGCCACTAAACTAGAGACTACAATTCCCGGCATTCCTGAGACTCAGGTGACATCATCAGCCGGAGACGGCCGAGTCTAGGTAACACAGACTACATTTCCCGGCATTCTTCTGACTGGTGACGTCATCGGCAAAAGACAGAGTCTTCTGGGTATCAGAGACTACATTTCCCATCATTCCTAAGACTCATCTGACGTCATTGGGGAGCGCCCAATAGCTGACAGTTAGTCCGGAAGAGGCTGGCGGCGGGACATTCAAACCCAGTGTAAACACAGGAGGGAGGAGAGGACGGTCCGCACCGGAGACATGGGGAGCAGAGCCGGGCCCGGGCCGCCCGCCACCGGGTGTGAGTGCGGGGCCTGAGGGGGAGGGGTGTACATGGTAGAGAGCCAGCTGTGCTGCACTACAAGGCCCAGCAAGCCCTGACATAGACACACACATGACTGTAACCTCACTCTCTTCACTAACGTTTCTGTTTTTACTTTCATCTATATATTATATTATTTGCTATTTATTTTATTAAAACTTTTTTTTTGTTTATTGGTGTGATTGTTTGTCCCCCTGTCCTCAGTATCGCTCCCCGGCCGCCTGTCCTGACCTGTGACTCTCACACCTGTCCCCCTGTCCTGACCTGTGACTCTCACACCTGTCCCCCTGTCCTGACCTGTGACTCTCACACCTGTCCCCCTGTCCTGACCTGTGACTCTCACACCTGTCCCCCTGTCCTGACCTGTGACTCTCACACCTGTCCCCCTGTCCTGACCTGTGACTCTCACACCTGTCCCCCTGTCCTGACCTGTGACTCTCACACCTGTCCCCTGTCCTGACCTGTGACTCTCACACCTGTCCCCCTGTCCTGACCTGTGACTCTCACACCTGTCCCCTTCCTGACCTGTGACTCTCACACCTGTCCCCCTGACCGTGTATCACACCTGTCCCCTGTCCTGCCTGTGACTCTCACACCTGTCCCCCTGCCACGTTGCTCTCCACTGCCCCTGTCCTGCCTGTGACTCTCACACCTGTCCCCCTGTCCTGACCTGTGACTCTCACACCTGTCCCCTGACCACCTGTGCTCTCAACCTGCCCCCTGTCCTGACCTGTGACTCTCACACCTGTCCCCCTGTCCTGACCTGTGACTCTCACACCTGTCCCCCTGTCCTGACCTGTGACTCTCACACCTGTCCCCCTGTCCTGACCTGTGACTCTCACACCTGTCCCCCTGTCCTGACCTGTGACTCTCACACCTGTCCCCCTGTCCTGACCTGTGACTCTCACACCTGTCCCCCTGTCCTGACCTGTGACTCTCACACCTGTCCCCCTGTCCTGACCTGTGACTCTCACACCTGTCCCCCTGTCCTGACCTGTGACTCTCACACCTGTCCCCCTGTCCTGACCTGTGACTCTCACACCTGTCCCCCTGTCCTGACCTGTGACTCTCACACCTGTCCCCCCTGATCCTGACCTGTGACTCTCACACCTGTCCCCCTGTCCTGACCTGTGACTCTCACACCTGTCCCCCTGTCCTGACCTGTGACTCTCACACGTGTCCCTCATCCTGACCTGTGACTCTCACACGTGTCCTACCTGCTGTGACTATCACAGTGTCCTGACCTGTGACTTCACACTGTCCTGACCTGTGACTATCACACGTGTCCTGACCTGTGACTATCACACGTGTCCTGACCTGTGACTATCACACGTGTCCTGACCTGTGACTATCACACGTGTCCTGACCTGTGACTATCACACGTGTCCTGACCTGTGACTATCACACGTGTCCTGACCTGTGACTATCACACGTGTCCTGACCTGTGACTATCACACGTGTCCTGACCTGTGACTATCACACGTGTCCTGACCTGACTTCACCTGTCCTGACCTTGACTCACACGTGTTCCTGACCTGTGACTATCACACTGTCCTGACCTGTGACTATCACCGTCTGCTGTGACCACAGTCTGCTACTACACCGTGTCCTGTCCTGTGACTATCACACTCCTGTCGACCTGTGACTCACATCCACACTGTCCCCTGTCCCTCTGTGACCCTCACACCTGTCCCCCTGTCCTGTGACCCTCACACCTGTCCCCTGTCCTGTGACCCTCACACCTGTCCCCCTGTCCTGTGACCCTCACACCTGTCCCCTGTCCTGTGACCCTCACACCTGTCCCCCTGTCCTGTGACCCTCACACCTGTCCCCCTGTCCTGTGACCCTCACACCTGTCCCCCTGTCCTGTGACCCTCACACACCTGTCCCCCTGTCCTGTGACCCTCACACCTGTCCCCCTGTCCTGTGACCTCACACCTGTCCCCCTGTCCTGTGACCCTCACACCTGTCCCCCTGTCCTGTGACCCTCACACCTGTCCCCCTGTCCTGTGACCCTCACACCTGTCCCCCTGTCCTGTGACCCTCACACCTGTCCCCCTGTCCTGTGACCCTCACACCTGTCCCCCTGTCCTGTGACCCTCACACCTGTCCCCCTGTCCTGTGACCTCACACCTGTCCTGTCCTGTGACTCACACCTGTCCCTGTCCTGTGACCCTCACACCTGTCCCCCTGTCCTGTGACCTCTCACACCTGTCCCCCTGTCCTGTGACCTCACACCTGTCCCCCTGTCCTGTGACCTCACACCTGTCCCCCTGTCCTGTGACTCTCACACCTGTCCCCCTGTTCCTGCTGACTCTCACACCTGTCCCCCTGTCCTGTGACTCTCACACCTGTCCCCCTGTCCTGTGACTCTCACACCTGTCCCCCTCTGTCCTGTCCTGTGACTCTCACACCTGTCCCCTCTGTCCTGTGACCTCACACCTGTCCCCCTGTCTGTCCTGTGACTCTCACACCTGTCCCCCCTGTCCTGTGACTCTCACACCTGTCCCCCTGTCCCTGTGACTCTCACACCTGTCCCCCTGTCCTGTGACTCTCACACCTGTCCCCCTGTCTGTCCTGTGACTCTCACACCTGTCCCCCTGTCCTGTCCTGTGACTCTCACACCTGTCCCCCTGTCCTGTCTGTGACTCTCACACCTGTCCCCTGTCCTGTCCTGTGACTCTCACACCTGTCCCCCTGTCCTGTGACTCTACACCTGTCCCTCCTGTCCTGTGACTCTCACACCTGTCCCCGTCCTGTGACTCTCACACCTGTCCCCTGTCCTGTCCTGACTCTCACACCTGTCCCCCTGTCTGTCCTGTGACTCTCACACCTGTCCCCCTGTCCTGTCCTGTGACTCCACACCTGTCCCCTGTCCTGTACTCTCACACCTGTCCCCCTTCGCTGTGACTCTCACACCTGTCCCCTGTCCTGTCCTGTGACTCTCACACCTGTCCCCTGTCCTGTGACTCTCACACCTGTCCCCCTGTCCTGTCCTGTGACTCTCACACCTGTCCCCCTGTCCTGTCCTGTGACTCTCACACCTGTCCCCTGTCTGTCCTGTGACTTCCACTGTCGACTGTCCTGTCTACTTACACCTGTCCCCCTGTCCTGTCCTGTGACTCTCACACCTGTCCCCCTGTCCTGTCCTGTGACTCTCACACCTGTCCCCCTGTCCTGTCCTGTGACTCTCACACCTGTCCCACTGTCCTGTCCTGTGCTCTCACACCTGTCCCCTGTCCTGTCCTGTGACTCTCACACCTGTCCCCTGTCCTGTCCTGTGACTCTCACACCTGTCCCCCCTGTCTGTCCTGTGACTCTCACACCTGTCCCCCTGTCCTGTCCTGTGACTCTCACACCTGTCCCCTGTCCTGTCCTGTGACTCTCACACCTGTCCCCTGTCCTGTCCTGTGACTCTCACACCTGTCCCCCTGTCCATCGTACCTCCACCGGCCCCTGTCCTGACCTGTGACTCTCACACCTGTCCCTGTCCACACTATCGCTCCCGGCCCCTGTCCTGACCTGTGACTCTCACACTGTCCCTGTCCACACTATCGGGTCATTCCATGTCAAGTGAACCAATGATTATTACCTCTACTAGTAAAAAGGCCCGATGCAATTGCATCGGGAGAGCGGTGAAATGAATTGTGTGTATACAGGCGGGTCAGTGGGTAGCAGAGTATACAGGGGGCTCTGTGGGTAGCAGAGTATGCAGGCGGGTCTGTGGGTAGCAGAGTATGCAGGCGGCTGTGTGGGTAGCAGAGTATACAGGCGGCTCTGTGGGTAGCAGAGTATACAGGCGGCTCTGTGGGTAGCAGAGTATACAGGCGGTTCTGTGGGTAGCAGAGTATACAGGCGGCTCTGTGGGTAGCAGAGTATACAGGGAGCTCTGTGGGTAGCAGAGTATAGAGGCGGCTCTGTGGGTAGCAGAGTATAGAGGCGGCTGTGTGGGTAGCAGAGTATACAGGCGGCTCTGTGGGTAGCAGAGTATGGAGGCGGCTCTGTGGGTAGCAGAGTATGCAGGCTGCTCTGTCGGTAGCAGAGTATGCAGGCTGCTCTGTCGGTAGCAGAGTATGCAGGTTGCTCTGTCGGTAGCAGAGTATACAGGCGGCTCTGTGGGTAGCAGAGTATACAGGCGGCTCTGTGGGTAGCAGAGTATAGAGGGGGCTCTGTGGGTAGCAGAGTATACAGGCGGCTGTGTGGGTAGGAGAGTATAGAGGCGGCTCTGTGGGTAGCAGAGTATAGAGGCGGCTGTGTGGGTAGCAGAGTATAGAGGCGGCTGTGTGGGTAGCAGAGTATACAGGCGGCTCTGTGGGTAGCAGAGTATGCAGGCTGCTCTGTCGGTAGCAGAGTATGCAGGCTGCTCTGTCGGTAGCAGAGTATGCAGGCTGCTCTGTCGGTAGCAGAGTATGCAGGCTGCTCTGTCGGTAGCAGAGTATGCAGGCTGCTCTGTCGGTAGCAGAGTATGCAGGTTGCTCTGTCGGTAGCAGAGTATGCAGGTTGCTCTGTCGGTAGCAGAGTATGCAGGTTGCTCTGTGGGTAGCAGAGTATACAGGCGGCTCTGTGGGTAGCAGAGTATACAGGCGGCTCTGTGGGTAGCAGAGTATACAGGCGGCTCTGTGGGTAGCAGAGTATACAGGCGGCTCTGTGGGTAGCAGAGTATAGAGGGGGCTCTGTGGGTAGCAGAGTATAGAGGCGGCTGTGTGGGTAGGAGAGTATAGAGGCGGCTCTGTGGGTAGCAGAGTATAGAGGCGGTTCTGTGGGTAGCAGAGTATAGAGGCGGCTGTGTGGGTAGCAGAGTATAGAGGCAGCTCTGTGGTGGAGGGGTGAGGAGAGAAGCGGCTCTGTGGTGGGTTGGTGAGGAGAGAAGCGTCTCTGTGGTGGAGGGGTGAGGAGAGAAGCGGCTTTGTGGTGGAGGGGTGAGGAGAGAAGCGGCTCAGTGATGGAGGGGTGAGGAGAGAAGCGGCTCAGTGGTGGAGGGGTGAGGAGAGATGCGGCTCAGTGGTGGAGGGGTGAGGAGAGAACCGGCTTAGTGGTGGAGGGGTGAGGGGAGAAACGGCTCTGTGGTGGAGGGGTGAGGAGAGAAGCGGCTCTGGCCTGGAGGGGTGAGGAGAGAAGCGGCTCTGGCCTGGAGGGGTGAGGAGAGAAGCGGTCTGGGCTGGAGGGGTGAGGAGAGAAGCGGCTCTGTGGTGGAGGGGTGAGGAGAGAAGCGGCTCTGGGCTGGAGGGGTGAGGAGAGAAGCGGCTCTGTGGTGGAGGGGTGAGGAGAGAAGCGGCTCTGGGCTGGAGGGGTGAGGAGAGAAGCGGCTCTGGGGTGGAGGGGTGAGGAGAGAAGCGGCTCTGGTCTGGAGGGGTGAGGAGAGAAGCGGCTCTGTGGTGGAGGGGTGAGGAGAGAAGCGGCTCTGTGGTGGAGGGGTGAGGAGAGAAGCGGCTCTGTGGCGGAGGGGTGAGGAGAGAAGCGGCTCTGTGGCGGAGGGGTGAGGAGAGAAGCGGCTCTGTGGCGGAGGGGTGAGGAGAGAAGCGGCTCTGTGGCGGAGGGGTGAGGAGAGAAGCGGCTCTGGCTGGAGGGGTGAGGAGAGAAGCGGCTCTGGGCTGGAGGGGTGAGGAGAGAAGCGGCTCTGGGCTGGAGGGGTGAGGAGAGAAGCGGCTCTGTGGTGGAGGGGTGAGGAGAGAAGCGGCTCTGTGGTTGGAGGGGTGAGGAGAGAAGCGGCTCTGTGGCGGAGAGGGGTGAGGAGAGAAGCGGCTCTGTGACGGAGGGGTGAGGAGAGAAGCGGCTCTGTGGCGGAGGGGTGAGGAGAGAAGCGGCTCTGTGGCGGAGGGGTGAGGAGAGAAGCGGCTCTGGCCATGGAGGGGTTGAGGAGAGAAGCGGCTCTGGGCTGGAGGGGTGAGGAGAGAAGCGGCTCTGGCCTGGAGGGGTGAGGAGAGAAGCGGCTCTGGGTGGAGGGGTGAGGAGAGAAGCGGCTCTGGGCGGGAGGGGTGAGGAGAGAAGCGGCTCTGGGCTGGAGGGGTGAGGAGAGAAGCGGCTCTGGGCTGGAGGGGTGAGGAGAGAAGCGGCTCTGGGGTGGAGGGGTGAGGAGAGAAGCGGCTCCGGGCTGGAGGGGTGAGGAGAGAAGCGGCTCCGGGCTGGAGGGGTGAGGAGAGAAGCGGCTCTGGGCTGTAGGGGTGAGGAGAGAAGCGGCTCTGGGCTGGAGGGGTGAGTAAAGAAGCGGCTCTGGGGTGGAGGGGTGAGGAGAGAAGTGGCTCTGGGCGGAGGGGTGAGGAGATAAGCGGCTCTGGGCTGGAGGGGTGAGGAGAGAAGCGGCTCTGGGCTGGAGGGGTGAGGAGAGAAGCGGCTCTGGGCTGGAGGGGTGAGGAGAGAAGCGGCTCTGGGGTGGAGGGGTGAGGAGAGAAGCGGCTCCGGGCTGGAGGGGTGAGGAGAGAAGCGGCTCCGGGCTGGAGGGGTGAGGAGAGAAGCGGCTCCGGGCTGTAGGGGTGAGGAGAGAAGCGGCTCTGGGCTGGAGGGGTGAGTAAAGAAGCGGCTCTGGGCTGGAGGGGCATCCGATTGGTCCAGGAAGCCGAGTCCTGGTCAATTGGATGGGCGTGCTGTGTTTACAACACAGCGCCCAATCCGCTTGCAGGGGCGGCGGCGGCCAATGGGAGTGAGTGGGGCGTGTGAGGCTTTGGAGGCAGAGATGCCCCGCTCACTCCCATTGGCTGGCGCCGAGCACAGGACGACTTCAGTGGGTTGCGGCAGGCGGCCACAGGCCCTACACGGCAAGTCCAGCAGCAGTGAGGCCCCAGCGGTGAGCGAGGGGCGGAAGGCACCGGCGGCATCCGGGCAGCGTCGACTTCGTGGCGGGGCCAAGGGTTGGCAGGATGGCGGTGGTGTGAGGTAGTGCGGGTGCGGCTCGCGATGACGCAAGCGTCATCGCTCGCAGTGCCACAAAGGATTATGGGATTCGGCTTCAACGGGCGAATCCCAAACTGGTGATTATATAAGTAGATATGTGTATAAACTGTATATGTACATCTATCTATATATGTGTATATACAGTATATGTACAGCTATCTATATATGTGTATATACTGTACATATATATCTGTGTGTATATGTGTATATACTGTATATATATATGTGTATATACTGTATATCTATATATGTGTTGTGTATATAGTGTATATGTATATGTGGGTATATAGTGTATGTCTGTGTATATACTGTATATCTATATGTGAGTATACACTGTATATCTATGTATATGTGTATATACTGTATATCTATGTATGTGTATATACTGTGTATCTATCAATATGTGTGTATATAGTGTATATCTACATGTATATATGTGTATATACTGTATATGTATGTGTGTATATACTGTATATGTATGTATATATGTGTATATACTGTATAGCGATATGTGTACATACTATATATCTCTATATATGTGTATATAAACTATAACTACATCTATATATGTGAAAATACTGTATATGTATCTGTGTGTATATACTGTGTATGTATATACTGTATATGTACATCTATGTATATATGTGTATATAGTGTATATGTATCTGTGTGTATATAGTGTATATCTAAGTGTATGTGTAGATACAGTATATGTATATATATATGTATAGATGTGTATATACTGTATATGTATATATGTATATAGTGTATATCTATCTGTGTATATACTGTATATCTATATATGTGTGTATAGACTGTATATGTGCATGTATGTATATATGTGTATATACGCTATATGTATATGTGTATGTGTTTATATACAGTATATCAATATATATATATGTGTATATAGTGTGTATCTATGTGTATATACAGTATATCAATATATTTATGTGTATATAAGGTATGTGTAGATACTCTATATCTATATGTGTGTGTTGAAATAGTGTATATGTATATAGAGTGTATGTATGTATATAGAGTGTATGTATGTATATAGAGTGTATATGTATATATAGTGTATGTATGTATATATAGTGTATGTATGTATATGTGTATGTTGTGCTGCTGGTTAGTCGTCCTGTGTGTGGGGGGATTTTTGTCCCCTGTGGTGTGTCTCTCCCGGATCTCCTCTCTGTCTCTCAGCTGCTGTGTGTGGGGGAGGTGCAGGGTGTGGGGCCGAAGCAGAGCAGGGGTAGACTGTAGAGGGGCAGAATGGGCTCCCCCCCCCCGTTTCCCCTGGGCTCTATTTGCCCCTGCAGTGTCTTAACTCGCCCTGGCCCCTCTGTGGCTTCTTACCCTTCTTCCCAGCTCTGATCGATTAATAGAGGGCCTGCAGTGATGTCTGAGTCATGTGAATGATCACATGACTCTGACATCACCAAAGGTCCTTTAGGCTTGTAGTGAAGATGATCGGAGCAGAGAGGGATGCAGGAGTGCGCCGGAGCAGCAGGAGAGGTGGGGGGGGATCTACGGCTGGCGGGGGTGTATGGCTGGCGGGGGTGTGCAGGCGGGGGGTAGTTCTCCGGGAGGTGCAGTACGGCTGCGGCTGTCAGCTGCTGTGTGTGGGGGTTGCTGTCCCGGGGATGGAGTGTGCGGGCCGGAGCTCCTCTCCCTCTCTCTCTGGCCGGGTCTCCTGTGTCTGTGTGTGGGGGTTGTTGTCCCGGAGGTGCACTGCGGCTGCGGCTCGCGATGACGCTACGCGTCATCGCTCGCAGTGGCGCAAAGCATTCTGGGATTCGGCTACAGTGCCCGAATTCCAAACTGCGGATTATATAAATAGATATTTTTAATTCTTTTGAGATTTTGTTATTTGATAATAGCATGTCAGACAATGCAGAATGTGAAGAGAAATTTTTTTTTTTTTTAATTTATTTTTTTAAAAAATGATTTTCAAAGTTCGGAAAAAGTGTGAATTTCGCTGTTGCCTGCCTTTACGTTTCTCCTCATAACTAAGGCTAGGAATAAGCTAGAGAGACAAAATAAACACCAATCTACTCAGAACTATACAGGCTTTCACCAGATATGTCACAAGAGGATCTTTGTTAATATTTTACCCATGTGATCACAAGCGCAAAACTTTAAAACCGCATTTCCGAAAAATCGGCGCGCTTTAAATATTTCAAAAACTGCCCATGTGTCTGCTATGCTCTTAGCCACATCTGTACCAAATTTCAAGTTGGGATCGCGATGGGATCATATTTTAAAGGGATCCAGTCACCCCCAAAACACCTCCTAAGCTATTAAAAGCTGTCCCTAGAGCATAGTAACACTTACCCTACACTCCTTTTACCTCCTAAATGCATATATTGAAACTGAATATAAACGTTATAAAAGTACCTCATTACTGATGTTAATGAGTGACTATGGTATTCATAGTCACCCAGCCAGGCTGTCCCTCTTCATACTATCACGCCTCAATAGGCGTGATCTTCATGATACATTCAAATGCGCGCCTCCCCTCTCTCCTATTCCGTACCGCTGCTGTGTGGGGGCTGTATGACGCGATTCGCGTCATTTCCGGCTCCGGGTGACGCAGTGCGGGACTTGAAACTAACAGCGGCGCGGGTGTAAATACGTCACCCGGCGCCGGAAATGACGCGAATCGCGTCATACAGCCCCCACACAGCAGCGGTACGGAATAGGAGAGAGGGGAGGCGCGCATTTGAATGTATCATGAAGATCACGCCTATTGAGGCGTGATAGTATGAAGTGGGGCAGCCTGGCTGAGTGACTATGAATACCATAGTCACTCATTAACATCAGTAATGAGGTACTTTTATAACGTTTATATTCAGTTTCAATATATGCATTTAGGAGCTAAAAGGAGTGTAGGGTAAGTGTTACTATGCTCTAGGACGTTATAGCTTAGGAGGTGGTTTGGGGGTGACAGGATCCCTTTAAAGCGAACCTGTCACCCCCTCCAGACATCTAAAAATACCATAGCCACCTTCTGCAGCACTAAGGCTGCAGTCTGACAAGGTGTCTATAGCATTTATGCTCCCTTGATTCACTGAAATAAAGACTTTTATAAGATCTGTTTCAAACCAGATCCAAGACCGGGAGGCGGGTTTTCAAGTGTCTGTCTCCCTCCTCTGTGGTGTCAGTCATCCCTCTTGCTCTCTGTGCGCCGCCTCCAGGGCCATCTCCCTGCATTACAGAGCTTTGTCAGCTCTGCTACAACATAGAGCTGCTGTTATAGGAGACCCCACAGTAGTAAATCTAGCAGGAGGACCCTGAGCAGAGAAAGCACTGCCTGCTACATAGCAGCCCTTGAGCTGAGCTGTCAGCAGTGCAGCAGAGTTGAGTTTGTGCTTTAGATCAGGGGCTGAGGACGGAGCAATGCTGCTGGGTACAAGAAACTGAAAGTGAAACCTGCTCAGCTCAAGGGCTGCTACGTAGCAGGCAGTATCCTCCTGCTAGATTTACTACTGTGGGGTCTCTATAACAGCAGCTCTTGTTGTAGCAGAGCTGACAAAGCTCTGTAATGTCAGGGAGGTGGCCCTGGAGGCAGGTGCACAGAGAGCAGAGAGGGATGACTGACACCACAGAGGAAGGAGACAGACACTTGAAAACCCGCCTCCCGGTCTTGGATCTGGTTTGAAACAGATTTTATAAAAGTCTTTATTTCAGTGAATCAAGGGAGCAAAATGCTATAGACACCTTGTCAGACTGCAGCCTTAGTGCTGCAGAAGGTGGCTATGGTATTTTTAGATGCCTGGAGGGGGTGACAGGTTCGCTTTAAAGTTTTGCGCTTGTGATCACATGGGTAAAATATTAACAAAGATCCTCTTGTGACATATCTGGTGAAAGCCTGGACAGTTCTGAGTAGATTGGTGTCTATTTTGTCTCTCTATCTTATTTCTAGCCCGAGATATGATAGAAAATGTAAAGCCATACCAGGCCAAAATTCGCACTTTTTTGAAACTTTAAAAATCTGTAAAAAAAAATTAACTGATAAAGAAAAAAATTCAAAACTTTTTTTTTTGTAATTAACTAAAGTTGTTCTTCATATAGAAAAAAAATAAAATCTGAGGACGGCAGGGAAAAAAAAATATTCATTTTTGGATCACTTGACATGGAATGACCCTATCGCTCCCCGGCCGCCTGTCCTGACCTGTGACTCACACCTGTCCCCCTGTCCACACTATCTCCCCGCCGCGTACCCACCGCTCACAATCGCTCCCGCCGCCTGTCCTGACCTGAGACTCTCTTCCTCCTGTCCCATTTGTCCCCCATTTTTTTTCCTTATTTTTTTTTTATTTTATTGATATTTTTCTTTCCCTTTCAAATTATTTCTTGTCTTGTTCTTTTAATGGTTTTTTGTATATTTACTCTTCATATTGTTTCTTGCTTTATGTTCATTGTTTTCTTTTATTTTTCATTTTTTGTATTTCCATTTTTTTAAATTTTGTTTTCATATTTCATTTTTTATTTATTTTTATTGTAATATCGTTATGTACATTTTAATATTTTTCTCCTTAGTGAAACTATTAGTCAAGTAAGCTATTGTGAAATATTATTAATAATTTATATAAATTTGTTATGAAATATTTGTCGTGAAGAGGGGAAATAGTGTGAAGTGTTTGTGGCTGCAAATATTCCATACTAAATGGGTGAAGTAATTTACTTCTATTTGTAATAATATTAATTATTATTTATCAATTAATATACAATTGTATTGTTTTTTGTATTGTATTTTCTGAAAACTATTTCTTATGATTGTTTGAATATGACCCTCTGTATTGTGAAGCTCTGCGGAATATGTTGGCGCTATATAAATAGATTTTTATTATCATTATAACATATATTAGTAATATATTATAACATTGATTATTAAAATATAAATTTGTAATTATTATATTAGTATATTAGCATGATAATTTATTTTGTTTTTTTGTAATTATATTGTTATAATTGTTTTATTAAAGTAATTTAACTTTTTTAAGCCATTACAATGATTATATTTTCTTTTTATTATAATTGAGTGTCGTTTTTTCCCCCCACAGTGACGTTCTATCCCTTTTTCTTCTTTCCCCAGACGAGCGTCTGACCGCGGACGAGATGGACGAGCAGCGGCGTCAGAATGTGGCCTATCAGTACCTGTGTCACCTGGAGGAGGCGAAGCGGTAAGGAGGGTGTGACACGTCTGGATCGCTGGCGTCCCCTCTGGTCTCTACCTCACCATGTGTTCTTGTTCTCTCCGTAGCTGGATGGAGTCCTGTCTGAGCGAGGAGCTGCCGCCCCCTACTGAGCTGGAGGAGAGTCTGCGCAACGGCGTCGTCCTCGCCAAGCTGGGGAACTTCTTCGCTCCGGAGATTGTGCCACTGAAAAAAATCTATGACTGCGACCAGCTGCGCTACAGGGTAAAGAAAGAGGCAAAAAGATGGGGGGGTGACTTTGTATTGTGTGGTTTTTTTATTATTAATTTTTACACACAATTTTAGCCCCACTCAGGGCAGGTTGCCAATTTCTCCTTCAGTAGTACATTGGCTCTCAGGGATCCTGGGTTCACGTGCTGACCGTATAGATGCTGCTGATAGCATTTCATTGCAGCATCTAAATGGTTACAGGAGAGATCTGAGCTCTGAGCGCTGCCAGCAGATGCCCAGTATGTCACCTAAACCCTGCCACAGGCTTACAGTTGTGCCCAAATATGAGAGAGGCCTTCTGAATTCACTAGGGGCGGTGTCTCCTATTTGTTTTCAAAAGCTAAAAAAAATGGCTTCCAAGGGCATCTCGTTTTGGAGGACCTGTTACACAAATATCCCATTTATTATTATGGGGTAAGGAGCAATACTTTATTTCTCCTCCAGGGGCGCTGCAGGTTAATGAATAACTGGCCCAAGGCTTTTCAAATTATGACTCTTTGCTCGGGGCCTGCAGGGGAGTTTTATTGCAACAAATAAATGGTTGACTGGGATCATCTGCAGGACCAGCTGCAAGGATATCTCATATATTCTTATGGGGCATTGTGTAATACTTCACTTCTCCTCCGGGGGTGCTGCAGGGAAATGAAAAACTGGCCCAGGCCCCTGAATTCATGTGCTTTATTTTGGAGTCTGAAGGTAGTTGTGTTACAGCAAGGAAATGGTTGACTGCGGCCATTGATTAACCCTTGAAATATATGTTGCAGGCGGCAGGCCTTCATTTCCGCCACACTGATAACATCAACCACTGGCGCCACGCGATGAGCCACATCGGCCTGCCGACGGTAAGTCATGAATCATCGGCAGGGACTACAGCGCCCCCTAACGTCTGTGTGTTATACTGGTGTTTGTAGTTCATCCATACATTAGCCACCTGTTTCCTTGCAGCTCTTTCAGCCGGAGACGACAGACATATACGACAAGAAGAACATGCCCCGCGTGGTGTACTGTGTTCACGCTCTCAGGTGAGGATGAAATCCGAACATTTACATATGGCGGCAATCTGCTCTTTGAAACTTTAGCTGTGTTGCCCATGGTGACCAATCAGAGTGCAGCTTTCACACCAGAAGCTGCTCCTGTAGAATGTAAGCTGCGCAGTGATTGGTTCTAGGGTTAACCAGCAGAATCTGTGTAAAGCAAAAGACTTCCCATAATGTAAATTTAAAGGAAATGTCCATGTTTAAAAAAAAAAAAAAAAAATCAGATATATGTTATTATTGATTAAGCGCTCATAACAAATATATGCATCCAAACATATACACTTTTATATATAACAGGTCACCAACCCCAAACTCTCAACCCCCCTCCCATAGACAGCAAGTATACCGATATATCCATAATTCAATACAGAAGAAGAAACACACAATAGAAGCTATATTACTTTATCAACCATCTTACTCCCAATGCCATATCCTAGGCTCCTGGCAGATCCCTTTCTCCCCCCAGTCTATCCATCTGACCCTTATTCCAGCCATGGTGGCTTCTCATATGTATTCCTTTTCCCTCATTTTTTGTATATGCCTTTTTCCATTCGGGAAAGGTACAGCTTGTTTGAGAAATGTGTTCCTAGAAGGTGATTCTTCTCTTATCCAGCATCTAGCAATGAGCTTCTAGCCAGATATAGCACCCTCGTAATAGCCACGTTCAGGGTATTATCCACAGGAATATACTCCACGTTCCCCAGCGGGCGCATCACCGGGTCCCCCGGGATCACACAACTGTGCGCCCCCTTCAGTTTAATAATGACCATTAGCCAATAGGATGCTAATCTTAAACATGTCCACATCATATGGTAAATCCCCGCTCCTTCATTCCTATATCTAGGAAAGATCCGGTGATCTGTAGACTCTCTATATAGCATAAATAATTGGAATAACCTTCCCGGTTCACTCAAGGATAGTCTGGGTGTCCACTCCAGAATGGAATGGTGTCATCCTCCAATACCCCTCCTTTCACCTCCCACCTAGCTCTGGCCTGTATTGGATATTGAGGCAGAAACATGTGTAGTAGGTTGCCATAAAGCGTAGAAATACCTGTCTTCGAGGAGCCCCCTTCACACACACAGTCCAATACAATATCCTGCTGAATAGACATGTTCCCATCCTTGTTTTGTGCTGCAAATGCATGTTGTATCTGTGCATACTGGAAGCCACCCGTGTCCCGCAGACCATACTCCTCCTGAAGCCTTTGAAATTATTATTATTAAATATCTATATATTTATATATGACGACAATCAGATCATACAGGTACAGTAGGGCAGAGGATCCTGTCCACGAGGTCTCACAGTCTATAGGGGATGGGTGGGGAGACAGTAGGAGGGGGAGAGGAGAGGGTGAGGTGGTGCAGGGATAGGTGTCACGCTTCCGGGGGAAGGCGCCCTAGAGTGGACCCACTGGGCCGTGGTATCGAACTCCCTGGGTGAGCTGATCCTAGTTTACCCAACCCCTATACAGGGATTGTCAGGGGCAAGCCCAGGGGGTCTGAATACCACAGCAGCTAGTACCCGGGGTGCGGCTCATAAGGTTAGCCTATACTAAAGCACAGCTAAGGATTCACGGTACAAAGCTAGGAGAGCAGGGATGGTGCTACTGGGGAAGAACACAGCTGGGGTTCCAGGAAACAGAGACAAGGCTGGAAGAACTGGAATGGCTCTACCGGAGGAGAATACAAGGAAGGCCTGACCAACAGTCAGCAAGGCAGAAGCAAACTAACTTAATAATCAGGCACCTCCCATCAGTGGAGGTGGCCTTATATACCAGAGGAAGAGCAGCTATTGGTCAAGGGGAGTGTCAGGTTGGACCTTGCCAGCCCCTAGAGTCACAGGGGAGGAGTGCACCGCTGATTGGTCACATGAATACGACCATTGTAATGTGCTCATGTGTGAGCCCGGTGGTCAGCTGACAGGAAGGGAACCCGGCGACGGCTCCGAGACACAGTACGCCTGGACGCCGAATGCCCGGTCGGCAGAGGGGCAGAGGATGCCGACTCGGGAGAGATGAGCTGGGGAGCGGTGCCAGAGGGCCTAACAATAGGTCTCAGTGTGGGTTGTAGAAGTTTTCAGTCCCTGCTGGTCTACTATTTGGTGGACATACTGGATTCCATTGGCCTGCCTCTCAAGCACCCCATTGCCATGAATTCGGGTAAATTGTTGTCATTCCATATCAGTGAGCAGTGTGTCAGTCGGGTCACCCCTATAATATGTTTGTCTCCCCCAAACTTTATACACTAATGCCAGTGTGGGGTGAGTCCTTCCGAGCGTTATCATAGAGCCATCCTCCATGCTTTTTATCAATGGGCATCTCTCCGTCATAACCTCCAAAATCCGCTGAGTGGAGCTACATGTCGCCCTGTATGCCCATCCCCTTAAGGGTTGACATTGGGACACAAGGAAGTATATGCTCAGATTGAGCAGTGCTAGTCCACCATCAGCTTTAGGCTGTTGTAGCAATTCCAGCTTAAGGTGGGCTTGTTTTTTTTCCCCCATATCAGGCTCATAAACAGGGTATTAATTTGTTTAAATTTCCCTTGTGGGAGCCAAATAGAGGCGTTATGTAGAATATACAATAATTTGGGCATCGGTATCATTTTAATAAGATTAACCCGGCCAACCACCGAAAGATGTAATGAGTTCCAGGCTCCCACCTTAGCTTTAAGGGTTTCCAAAACAGGAGTCATGTTCACCTTCAGATATTCCGTGATGGGTAATGATATCCATATGCCCAAATACTTGAACTTGTCAACCACTGTGAGCTCTCCCATCTCCACACCCTCCTGGACCCAGTCTATCTCTGCATCTATCTTAAGCGGCTGTCACACGCAACGATTTTAAGCCTGATATCGTTTAAGTGATCTCCTTTTTGATCGCTTAAGCGATATCGTTTTGGCATCGTTGCATGTAATCAAGCGATTTTACTATGTAAAATCGCTTGATCGTGACATCGCAGATCTGAGCTCCGGAGCTCAGATCTAGCGATGAACGATGTCACGATCTGCTTCATCGTGGTGTATGACACCACGATGAACGATCTCCCAGCGGCAGAGCCTATGCTGGGAGATGGTAACTATGGTACACGTCGGGTTACTAAGCGCCGCGCGGCGCCTAGTAACCCGATGTGTACCATAGTAACGAGCGAGATCGCGCTCCACATCGCTGGTGAGTCTGTCTGTGTGACATCTCACCAGCGATGTGAGCGATATTGTAAGCGATTGCGCGTGCACGTGATCGCTTACAATATCGCTAGCGATGTCGC
Organism: Allobates femoralis; assembly: GCA_033576535.1. Classification (NCBI taxonomy): domain Eukaryota; kingdom Metazoa; phylum Chordata; class Amphibia; order Anura; family Aromobatidae; genus Allobates; species Allobates femoralis. Next base: position 95,437,083 of record JARQOC010000012.1, on the reverse strand, counting down.
CATGTGTGACGGCCGCTTTAAACACATTGGATTTATGCCAATTACTTTTCACCCCTGATGAGACCCACGTTTTTCAATAAGTCGCATAGCACAGCTAAGGGATTCCGTCGGATTATCGAAGAATAAAAGAATGTCATCCGCAGAGAGCGCTAGTTTTCCCTCCATTCGTCCATACCTGAATCTCATCACCTCATCTGCTTTCCGTACTTTAGCAGCCAATGGTTGTACAGTATGAGTGAATATAAGTGGGGACAGTGGGCACCCCTGTCTTGTACCCCTGCACAATTCTATGATCTAAACAACTCTCCATTCACCTTAATTTTTGTCAACGGCTGGGCCCATATACTCCAGAACTGTCTACAAGCAGGCCCACTCCCACTGTCAAATGCCTTATGGGCATCCAATGATACAAGTACCCTCCTGCCCGAGTTGTCCACCGGTACCTGCATGTTCATAAAAAGTCTCCTCAAATTGACAGCCGTAGATCTGTTGGGCATTAAGCCGGACTGATCCAGATGTATTAACTTACAGCCTCGTTGCACCTAGCGACATTCCAGCGATCCCGACAACGATACGACCTGGGAGGGATCGGTAGAATGTCGCTAAGTGGTCGCTGGTGAGATGCCACACAGGCAGATCTACTCACCGATGCCACGACCCCCCGACGGCCGTTGGGATCTGTCACTGTCACGGGCATAACATAGAGATCGTGGTTGTTTTCCCTGTCACACATACCGATGCATCATGGCCAGCGGGAGACCGACGATGAAGAATGGTCCAGGCCATTCTGTAATGATCAGCAGTCTCACAGCGGGGGCCGCTCGCTGGTGCGTGTCACACACAGCGATATCACTGGCGAGGTCGCCCCAATGTCACAAAGCCTGTGATGTTGCGGTGGTATCATTAGCAATATCGCCACGTGTAACGGGCCCTTCAGAAATAATGCCTGTCTACCGGTTGGAGAACACTTTAGCCAGGAGTTTAACATCTGTCAGCAGTGATATGGGCCTGTACGGCTCTGGCAGTCGCACGTCCTTCTCTTTTGGTATCACCACAATGACAGCCTCTCTCATGGATGCTGGCAAGTCTTCTTGTCTTTACTTCCTCTAAGACCAGCTGAAGCCTAGGTAACAAATCCTCCTGTAGATCCTTATATACCTCGGCTGGAAGCCCGTCCTCTCCTGTTGCTTTCTCGTTTGTCATCGAGGCCAGCTGTTCACAGGACAGAGGGGCGTCCAGGCTCTCCCTATCCGCAGTTGTTAATTTAGGAAGTTCTGTGCCCTTCAGGGAGACTGCTATGTCCTCAGCTGATGCCCCCGCGGCATATAACTCCCTGTAAAAATCCATAAAAATGGACAATACATCTGCATTGTCAGTGACTAGGTCCCCTCTATTATGAAGGGAATATACAAAGGGAGTTTTCCCTTGGGCTGCCGCTATCAGCCATAACATGTCGCACCTTTCCCCCTTCTTCATAAAAATGTAGTTGCTGGAACTCTTTCTTTCTCATTGCTTTGTCCAGTAAAGCCTGGTTCACCACCACCTGCACCTCTCTGTCGTTCTCTAGTTCTGGAGTATTACTGTAAGTGTGACCATTTTGTCCTCCGTCCTATTAAGTGCCTCAAGTATCTCTCATTCCGTGTGGTTCATATTTGAGTTAGATCTGCTGATATCTGTATAATAGTCCTCTCAAATACGCTGTCATAAAGTCCCACACAATAAGCGGCTCCACGCTGCCCTCATTAAACTCAAAATATTCTTCCTCCTCCTTTTTCATACCTTCCATATCTATGTTGCGTAGCCAGGCAGGGTGAACACTCCCCTAGTCATCCTGTACGTGTCCCCGATTGCTGCATATGTACTACTATTGGCCTATGGTCCGAAATCGCTCTCCTCAAATAATCCACTCCCTTTACCTAATGCCATGTCGATTCGGGACAGGGTATCATATGATGACAAATAACAGGAAAAGCATCTAACTCCAACATTCCATACCTTCCACGTATCAATCAGTCCCACTTCCTGAATAGAAATGCCAAATGGCCGTATGTTCTACCCAAAGTGTTTATCCCAGAATTCATCCTGTATATTGTTAAGATCTCCAATAACTAGTAGAGGGATCTCCCCCAGGCGACCAGTCAGCTCCAGTACCTCCCTTATCTTTCTACTGGAATAGGGAGGTGGTATGTATATTGCAGCCATACAAAGTAAAAGACCATAGAGTACATACTGCCCCTCCGGGTCAATATGGACCTCTACTTCTTCATAGCATGTGGACGTATGAATCAATATCGACACCCCTTTGGCATAAGCTGAAAAGGTGGAGGGATATGACTCTTGTACCCAACATCTACATAATATGTCAGTTTTAGTTTCCATTAAGCACACCACAGATGGACTTTGGTTTACAATATATCAAAATACAGTCATGGCCAAAAGTATTGACACCCCTGCAATTCTGTCAGATAATACTCAGTTTCTTCCTGAAAATGATTGCAATTACAAATTCTTTGGTATTATCTTCATTTAATTTGTCTTCAATGAAAAAAACACAAAAAGATTTGTCCTAAAGCCAAATTGGATATAATTCCACACCAAACATAAAAAAGGGGGTGGACAAAAGTATTGGCACCCTTAGAAAAATCATGTGATGCTTCTCTAATTTGTGTAATTAACAGCACCTGTAACTTACCTGTGGCACCTAACAGGTGTTGGCAATAACTAAATCACACTTGCAGCCAGTTGACATGGATTAAAGTTGACTCAACCTCTGTCCTGTGTCCTTGTGTGTACCACATTGAGCATGGAGAAAAGAAAGAAGGCCAAAGAACTGTCTGAGGACTTGAGAAACCAAATTGTGAGGAAGCATGAGCAATCTCAAGGCTACAAGTCCATCTCCAAAGACCTGAATGTTCCTGTGTCTACAGTGCGCAGTGTCATCAAGAAGTTTAAAGCCCATGGCACTGTGGCCAACCTCCCTAGATGTGGACGGAAAAGAAAATTGACAAGAGATTTCAACGCAAGATTGTGCGGATGGTGGATAAAGAACCTCGACTAACATCCAAACAAGTTCAAGCTGCCCTGCAGTCCGAGGGTACAACAGTGACAACCCGTACTATCCATCGGTGTCTGAATGAAAAGGGACTGTATGGTAGGATACCCAGGAAGACCCCCACTTCTTACCCCGAGACATAAAAAAGCCAGGCTGCAGTTTGCCAAAACTTACCTGAGAAAGCCTGAAACGTTTTGGAAGAATGTTCTCTCTTTTTGGGCAAAGGCATCAAGATAGAGTTTACAGGAGAAAAAAAGAGGCATTCAAAGAAAAGAACACGATCCCTACAGTCAAACATGGCGGAGGTTCCCTGATGTTTTGGGGTTTCTTTGCTGCCTCTGGCACTGGACTGCTTGACCGTGTGCATGGCATTATGAAGTCTGAAGACTACCAACAAATTTTGCAGCATAATGTAGGGCCCAGTGTGAGAAAGCTGGGTCTCCCTCGGAGGTCATGGGTCTTCCAGCAGGACAATGACCCAAAACACACTTCAAAAAGCACTAGAAAATGGTTTGAGAGAAAGCACCGGAGACTTCTAAGGTGGCAGCAATGAGTCCAGACCTGAATCCCATAGAACACCTGTGGAGAGATCTAACAATGGCAGTTTGGAGAAGGCACCCTTCAAATATCAGGGACCTGGAGCAGTTTGCCAAAGAAGAATGGTGTAAAATTCCAGCAGAGCATTGTAAGAAACTCATTGATGGTTACCGGAAGCGGTTGATCGCAGTTATTTTGGCTAAAGGTTGTGCAACCAAGTATAAGGCTGAGGGTGCCAATACTTTTGTCTGGCCCATTTTTGGAGTTTTGTGTGAAATGATCAATGTTTTGCTTTTTGCTTCATTCTCTTTTGTGTTTTTTCATTGAAGACAAATTAAATGAAGATAATAATACCAAAGAATTTGTGATTGCAATCATTTTCAGGAAGAAACTGAGTATTATCTGACAGAATTGCAGGGGTGTCAATACTTTTGGCCAACACTGTATAGCTGCCCTCCTGTTTTTCCCCACAGGCCTCTGACATTCCACCCAAGAATCTTAATATGGTCCCTCATTGCGTCTCAGTAACACCTATAGAAGAGCGTTCCCCACCCATAAATGCTGTCTACCCTCCCTTCCTCCCCCAGCCCTATCCCCTATAGCCACACCAGTCTTCTCTCCACCCCACCGGTATCACTACTCTGCCCGAGAGCGGGTCTCTTATGCCTAGAGCAACCCTCGCTACTTCCCGTGCAATTCTCCACCCACACTACTCCCCCATGCACACACAGATAATACAAACACACAGTAACCTATATCTCCTCCGCCATATAGCAACATCTTAACCTATCATTGTAATAAGGTATTTCAAAAAACCTTTAAACAATGTTCTAGAACCAGATTTCACACCCACATGTCACATATCTTCCTCTTCACCCTTTACTTTCCCCTTCAGCTCAGTCTCCCCAGAACCAGCAGACCAGCCATTATCTAACAGGATCAGCCAGCTCAGTCTCCCCAGAACCAGCAGACCAGCCATTATCTAACAGGATCAGCCAGCTCAGTCTCCCCAGAACCACAGGACCAGCCATTATCTAACAGGATCAGCCAGCTCAGTCTCCCCAGAACCTCAGGACCAGCCATTATCTAACAGGATCAGCCAGCTCAGTCTCCCCAGAACCACAGGACCAGCCATTAACTAACAGGATCAGCCAGCTCAGTCTCCCCAGAACCAGCGGACCAGCCATTATCTAACAGGATCAGCGAGCTCAGTCTCCCCAGAACCAGCAGACCAGCCATTATCTAACAGGATCAGCCAGCTCAGTCTCCCCAGAACCAGCGGACCAGCCATTATCTAACAGGATCAGCCAGCTCAGTCTCCCCAGAACCAGAGGACCAGCCATTATCTAACAGGATCAGCCAGCTCAGTCTCCCCAGAACCAGAGGACCAGCCATTATCTAACAGGATCAGCCAGCTCAGTCTCCCCAGAACCAGCAGACCAGCCATTATCTAACAGGATCAGCCAGCTCAGTCTCCCCAGAACCAGCAGACCAGCCATTATCTAACAGGATCAGCCAGCTCAGTCTCCCCAGAACCACAGGACCAGCCATTATCTAACAGGATCAGCCAGCTCAGTCTCCCCAGAACCAGCAGACCAGCCATTATCTAACAGGATCAGCCAGCTCAGTCTCCCCAGAACCAGAGGACCAGCCATTATCTAACAGGATCAGCCAGCTCAGTCTCCTCAGAACCAGCGGACCAGCCATTATCTAACAGGATCAGCCAGCTCAGTCTCCCCAGAACCAGAGGACCAGCCATTATCTAACAGGATCAGCCAGCTCAGTCTCCCCAGAACCAGCAGACCAGCCATTATCTAACAGGATCAGCCAGCTCAGTCTCCCCAGAACCAGCAGACCAGCCATTATCTAACAGGATCAGCCAGCTCAGTCTCCCCAGAACCAGCAGACCAGCCATTATCTAACAGGATCAGCCAGCTCAGTCTCCCCAGAACCAGAGGACCAGCCATTATCTAACAGGATCAGCCAGCTCAGTCTCCCCAGAACCAGCAGACCAGCCATTATCTAACAGGATCAGCCAGCTCAGTCTCCCCAGAACCAGAGGACCAGCCATTATCTAACAGGATCAGCCAGCTCAGTCTCCCCAGAACCAGCAGACCAGCCATTATCTAACAGGATCAGCCAGCTCAGTCTCCTCAGAACCAGAGGACCAGCCATTATCTAACAGGATCAGCCAGCTCAGTCTCCCCAGAACCAGCAGACCAGCCATTATCTAACAGGATCAGCCAGCTCAGTCTCCCCAGAACCAGCAGACCAGCCATTATCTAACAGGATCAGCCAGCTCAGTCTCCCCAGAACCAGCAGACCAGCCATTATCTAACAGGATCAGCCAGCTCAGTCTCCCCAGAACCAGAGGACCAGCCATTATCTAACAGGATCAGCCAGCTCAGTCTCCCCAGAACCAGCAGACCAGCCATTATCTAACAGGATCAGCCAGCTCAGTCTCCCCAGAACCAGAGGACCAGCCATTATCTAACAGGATCAGCCAGCTCAGTCTCCCCAGAACCAGCAGACCAGCCATTATCTAACAGGATCAGCCAGCTCAGTCTCCTCAGAACCAGAGGACCAGCCATTATCTAACAGGATCAGCCAGCTCAGTCTCCTCAGAACCAGAGGACCCGCCATTATCTAACAGGATCAGCCAGCTCAGTCTCCCCAGAACCAGCAGACCAGCCATTATCTAACAGGATCAGCCAGCTCAGTCTCCCCAGAACCAGAGGACCAGCCATTATCTAACAGGATCAGCCAGCTCAGTCTTCCCAGAACCAGCAGACCAGCCATTATCTAACAGGATCAGCCAGCTCAGTCTCCCTTTGCCTGCAATGTTTTCGCTCATTAGTGTATTGTAATATGACCTGCATCAGTGTGACCTGTTCATCAGTGGCGGGGGGAGTGGCGCATATTACGTTACACTATGTATAGTCACCTCCCCATCATCACAGTATATGCCTCCATGCTGCTGTGGCTTCCTCCGGTCTTCCTGCTTGTGTTTTGTTGTCATGTGACCAGCACATCAGCGATGACGTCATTGCTGCTGTGCTGGTCACATGACACCAACACAAGCAGGAAGACCGGAGGAAGCCACAGCAGCATGGGGGCATATACTGTGATGATGAGGGAGTGGGGGGGGAGAATAGTATACCAGTGATGAGGGGGGGGGGGACCTGTATACCAGTGATGGGGGGGTCTGTATACCATTAATGGGGGGCTAATATACCAGTGATGGGGGCTTGAATACCAGTGATGAGGGCTATATACCAGGATTACCAGTGATGGGAGGCTTATATACCAGTGAGGGGGGCTATATACCATGATTACCAGTGATGGGGGGCTATATACCAACTTATATATATAATAATTTATATAATTACTTTCCCCAGTTTTGGGGGGTAACATTAGGGGTCTCGGCTTATACTCAGGTCGGCTTATACTCGAGTATATACGGTACTACCCCTTCAAACAGATGTCTTAATAAAAGTGGAATTGCCCTTTAATTAAATATTATGCCGCTTGTCTCTTGGAACGAAAATTCTATTCCGTTATTATTATTATTATTATTATTATTGTTATTTTTTCTTTACAGTTTGTATCTCTTTAAGCTGGGCCTGGCCCCTCAGATTCAGGATTTATATGGAAAAGTGAATTTCACAGGTATATAATGCTTTTGCTTCCCCCCCCCATCCCCGGATGTTTGCTGGGGTCTGATAGTCTCATATTGTAAAATTCTCCGTCCAGAGGAGGAAATCAACCACATGAAGTGTGAGCTGGAGAAGTACGGGATCCAGATGCCGGCCTTCAGTAAAATCGGGGGGATCCTGGCCAACGAGCTGTCTGTGGATGAAGCAGCGGGTAAGGGACAGCGTCGTTACAGTGTGTCAGTGCTGGTGCATTGTGTATAATCCAAAGGATTTACTGCACTGGAGTCATTGTGACAAACCTTCCGCTGTCAACATCTGTAACCAAAACTGTCTATCTGCTGTAGTACATGCCGCTGTCATTGCCATTAATGAAGCTGTGGACAGAGGAGCTGTGCAGGACACCATGACCGCCCTACAAAATCCTAATGCCATGCTGGTGAACCTCCAGGAGAATCTGGCAGCGGTGTACCAGGAGCTCCTCCACCAAGCCAAGTCAGCCAAGATGGCAAATGCCCGCAACAAGGCAAGCTGTGCTGATATCACTAATCCTGAGTTACCTCCTGTATTATACTCCAGAGCTGCACTCACTATTCTGCTGGTGCAGTCACTGTGTACATACATTACATTACTGATCCTGAGTTACCTCCTGTATTATACTCCAGAGCTGCACTCACTATTCTGCTGGTGCAGTCACTGTGTATATACATTACATTACTGATCCTGAGTTACCTCCTGTATTATACTCCAGAGCTGCACTCACTATTCTGCTGGTTCAGTCACTGTGAACATACATTACGTTATTGATCCTAATATTACACTCCAGAGCTGCACTCACTATTCTGCTTGCTTTATATGTGTAGGTTCTACAGAATCCATCAGACAGTCCAGATATCTACGATCACTGTTTGACACAAGCCGAAATCCAAGGAAACGTCAACAAAGTGAACGGTAACCCCCCAATGCCTGTGATGTCGCTGTCATATGTAGCGGACGTTGTGTGTCACACTGACCCCTCCTTATGTTTCTCAGTGCACGCTGCTCTGGAGTACGTGGATGAAGCTCTGGAGAGGAGGGAAGTGGGCAGCCTTTATTCTGCGTTGCAGGACTCCGGCCTCCGCCGGCTGCAGAGGGAGAACGCCGCCTGGTACCTGGAGCAGCTGACGAGTGACCGGGAGCAGAAGGCGCTGGTGAGTCCTCGTGAGCTCGGCTGATAATTGTTCCAATTTCTCCCTCGGTTTACCGCAGTTGCGTTGTATTTCAGGAGCTGGGATACATGGATCTGCTGGAAAAAGAGGAGCTGCAAAGTGGAGTGGATGCAGCCAATCAGAACGCAGTCAGAGAGCACAACAGTAAGTATTGGCCCTCGCCTGATGGGGCGCCGTTGCGGCAGACTGCACTGTGACCGGTTCTCTCTCTCCTGTAGTGGAGCAGGCGGTTTGCCGGATTAATGCCGCCATTCGTCAGGGAGTGGCTGCACTGACCGTACAAGAGCTGAGCAGCCCGGACGCCCAGCTGCCAGACGTCTACCCCTCTGCTGCCGATCTCTACCAGCGGGAGCTCTCCGTCCTTCTGGGCCAGAGTCCTCGGGTGAGGGAGGGACCTGTATGGCGGCCACATGTCTGACTCAATGGGGGATCGGTTCTGACCATTATTCCCTCCCCCGCAGGGCTCGCTGGTGCAGGAGGAGCTGTTTGTGGCTGTCGAGATGCTATCTGCTGTAGCCCTGGTGAACCGAGCTCTGGAGGCCGGGGATCTCAACAGCTTCTGGGCTGCCATGCTGAGCGCTGCTCTAGGCCTGGCTGATGTGGATGAGGAGAACATCCAGAGGTAAGGAGGGGGATGAAGCTGCAGAGCTGATGGGGTCTTGGATAGTAACAAACCTCTGGAGTTTTTTATGTTCTTTTAGGTATTTCACCAAGTTGTGTAAGCGGCGGCGGCGCTCCCAGGGGGTTGGAGAATTCCTCAGCTGGAATGATCTGCAGTCCTGTGTCAATAGCATCAACCACTCAATACAAGGAGAACATGATAGTAAGCATAGCAAAAAAATACGTATACAATTTTCTCTGAAATGTGTGTATTATACATGTAAAGCTCTGCTACTTGCACAGGTACTCACAGCTCTGCTACTTACACAGGTACTCACAGCTCTGCTACATGCACAGTGTCTTACATTCACAGCTCTGCTACATGCATAGTGTTTTACACACACCGCTCTGATACATGCACAGTGTCTTGCACTCACAGCTCTGATACATGCACAGTGTCTTGCACTCACAGCTCTGCTACATGCACAGTGTCTTGCACTCACAGCTCTGCTACATGCACAGTGTCTTGCACTCACAACTCTGCTACATGCACAGTGTCTTGCACTCACAGCTCTGCTACATGCACAGTGTCTTACACTCACAGCTCTGCTACATGCACAGTGTCTTGCACTCACAGCTCTGCTACATGCACTGTGTCTTGCACTCACAGCTCTGCTACATGCACAGTGTCTTGCACTCACAGCTCTGCTACATGCACAGTGTCTTGCACTCACAGCTCTGCTAAATGCACATCTTGTAGTTTCTGAATGTTCTGATTCTGAGCAGCTAAAGGACTTTCTACTCGATTGAAGGACCTTTCAGATCATGTAATCAGTCACAGAAACCCTATAATAGATAGATGGATATATGGATGGATGGATGGATAGATAGATAAATAGAGATATACAGCTCTGGAAAAAATTAAGGGACTTCTGCAAATTGTTCAGTTTCTGTGATTTTTCTGTTTGTAGGTTTTTTTTTGAGTGAAATGTACATTGTTCTTTTATTCTATAAACTAATGACCACATGTCTCCAAAATTCAAAGCTAAAAACTTTGTATTTTTTGCAGGAAATAAGAAATCATCAAAATAATAAAAAAAAGAAACCTCAGACCTGGAATAATACAAAGAAAACAAGTTCTTATTCATTTAGAAACAACAATACTCATGGTGTAACTCAGGAAGAGTTCAGAAATCAATATTTGGTGGAATAACCATGATTTGTAATCACAGCTTTCATGTGTCTTGGCCGCTTTCCACCAGTCTTCACACTGCTGTTGGGTGACCGTTTGCCACTCCTGGCACAATAATGTAAGCAGTTCTTTGTTTGATGGCTTGTGACTATTCATCTTCCTCTTGATTACATTCCAGATGTCAGTGGGGTTCAGGTCTGGAGATTGGGCTGGCCATGCCAGGGTCTTGATGTGGTGCTCCTTCATCCACACATTGATTGATCTAGCTGTGTGGCATGGGGCATTGTCCTGCTGGAAAAAAACCAGTCCTCAGAGTTGGGGAACATTGCCTGAGCAGAAGGAAGCAAGTGTTTTTGAAGGATAACCTTGTATGCAGCTTGATTTATACGTCCTTCGCATAGATTAACCTGCCCAATTCCAGCCTTGCTGAAACATCCCAGATCATCTCTGATCCTCTATCAAATTTCACAGTGGGTTGTGTGCCTCTCCAGGTCTCTGTCTAACCATTAGATGACCAGGTGTTGGGCAAAGCTGAAAATTAGACTCCTCAGAGAGGATGACCTTACTCCAGTCCCCTATGGTCCAATCCTTATGGTCTTTGGCAAACTTCAGCTTGGCTCTCCTTTGCTTCTCATTGATGAATGGCTTTTTTCTAGCTTTACATGACATGAGACAGTCACAAGACATCAAACAAAGCAGAACTGCTTACATTATTGTGCCAGGAGTGGCATAAGGTCACCCAAAAGCAGCGTGGAAGACTGGTGGAAAGCGGCCAAGACGCATGAAAGCTGTTATTACAAATCATGGTTATTCCACCAAATATTGATATCTGAACTCTTCCTGAGTTACACCATGAGTATTGTTGTTTCTAAATGAATAAGAGCTTGCTTTCCTTGAATTTATTAAATACCTATAGAGAGAGAAATCAGTGAAACTGAAAATTTTGCAGTGGTCCTCCAATTATTTCCTGATATTTATATATTATATATATATATATATATATATATATATATTATATATCTAAGTGTGTGTGTATGTATATGTATATATATAAAAAAACAGGCAGCACTCATTACTTATACCATAAAGGACCCTTTAATCCAGCCACAAGTGTGTAATTCGATGTTTCAGTCCACAAAAGACTTTCCTCAAGCATTTTTTGTGGACTGAAACGTGGCATCACACACTTGTGTGTAATATATATATATTAGGCGGCCGTCACACGCTACCATATCCAAAACTATGTCGGCAACTATATCAATATTTTCGCATCGTCCGTACGATGTGTAAGATCGATCGCCTGCACGTTACACTCACAGACATCGCTAAATTAACTCAGCGATGCCTGGATTCCGCGGTCGTGTGGACGACCTACATATCGTGTATACACCGTTATAACGCAGTCACACACAAGCCTCGTTAACGAGTCGGTGGTAAATGTGGGCTTGCCTGTTTGTCAATTTGAGCTGATAGGCATGCTACATGCCATTTAATCCGCGCCCCTCTCTCCATTATTGGTGGCCACTCCTGCGTTCCCATTGGTCAGATGTGCCTGCAAACAGGGCCCTATGTGTTTCTTCTTCCTGTATTTGCGGCCTCACTATTGATTTTACTCGACTCGCATGTAAAACGCAGGGCAAAACGCATATTCGCACTTGTGTGGGCCCGTAAATTGAAAGTAACAATGAATGATCGTGCAGACGGCGTCTATGTGTAGTGCTGAAGTGACAGCTCATCCAAAATGGCGCCCTGTGAAGAAAGAACCAATCGTAACGCAGGAGCTTCCACCAATAATAGCTGATGTGGCGCCAGCCAATCGAAACGCATGAGGGTTAACGAATCACAACTGAGGAGGCGGACACAGGTGAATACCCGACACGCCTACGTGCTACATTTCACCATCTCTCAATACACCGCTTCTAAACGATATAGTTCACTTAGACACGTCCATTGTGCTTATCCACTGAGCCGACATCGTGTGATATGAGGTCCGGATCTAGTATCTGGATATAACGATCTGATCATTTCTCGTTGGTCGTGTCGTGCCGTCACACGCATAGACATCGTTCGAGCGATGCCTAATCCGGCACATTCAAGCGATATCTATCCATATATCGTAGCTTGTGCGGCCGCCATATATATGTATGTATGTATATTTAAATATATTTATATACATATATAATATACAATTACCGTATATACTCGAGTATAAGCCGAGGCCCCTAATTTTGCCCAAAAACTGGGGAAACCTATTGACTTGAGTATAAGCCTAGGGTGGGGAATGCAGCAGGACCCCATCACTGCTATAGCAATCGTAACTGATATATTGTGCTCCCATCATGGTAAATGGCCCCTCATCCTGGTATATATACCCCCCTCACTGAACATATTCCCCCATCACTGGTATATAGACACCCAGCCTGGTATATAGCCCCATCACTGTACATAGCCTCCCATCACTGGTATATAGCCCCCTATCACTGGAATAGCGCCCCCATCACTGGTATATGGCCCCTTTTCCTGGTAATACTGGTATATAGGCCCCATCACTGGTATATAAGCCCCCATCACTGGTATATGGCCCCCCATCCTGGTAATACTGGTATATAGCCTCACTTGTATATAGCCCCCACCATTGGTATATGCCCCCAACACTGATATATACTCCCATCACTGGTATATAAGCCCCTATCACTGGTATATGGCCCCCCATCCTGGTAATACTTATATATACCCCCCACCCCTGATACATACCCCCCCCACCCCTGGTTATACTCGCCCCCCCCTATGATCAGTATATGTCCCCATGCTGCCGCACACCATAAAATAATAAAGCATTCATTCTCACCCTCCGTTGCTATGTCACCGCTGCGTCCTCCGTTCTTCCTGCTTTTGCCGGCGTCATGTGACCGGCGCAGCAGCTATGACGTCATTGCTTCTGCGCCGGTCACATGATGTCAGTAAAAGCAGGAAGACCGGAGGATGCAGCGGTGACATAGCAATGGAGGGTGAGAATGAATGCTTTATTATTTTATGGTGTGCGGCAGCATGGGGCATATACTGATCATAGGGAGGCGAGTATACATATTGCAATGTAATATGCGCCGCTCCCCCTGCCGCTGATGGGATGCAGTGCGTATTGCATTGCACTAATGAGCGGGGGCACGTGACCGCCCACTGTACTGCAGCCTCCTCCAGCGCCCGATCACCGTCCCCCTTCCCCCCCACTCACCCTGTACACTGTGAATAGAGTATAAGCCGAGGGGGCACTTTTCAGCACAAAAATATATATATGTAATATGTATATAGATGTGTGTGTTGTATGTATTATATATATTTTTTTTTTCTTAAGATATATATTTATACAATATTATTGTTCTTAGTAGTAGTATTCAGTTTTGTTGTAAATAATATTTTATGATGTAAATATATATTATAATTAGTTGATTCAATTTTCTCCCTAGAAATCCTGGCCGTCGGCCTCATTAATGAAGCCCTTGAGCAGAATGATCCTCAGAAAACATTCACCGCTCTGCTGCTACCAGCGGCGGCCCTCACCGACGTCACCCTCCCATTGGCCAGCCTCTATCACCGGATCCTCACCGGTGACCTGCGGCAAAAGAAGAAGGTGACACTCGCCCCAGGCTGCTCCACTAGAATGCTAAAGTTGTGTTTACTTGGGGCTGCCACCAGGGAGCTCACTGCAGACAGTGATAACATAACCTCTTGAGCTCCCCCTGGTGGTGGCTGCTCATAATAGCAAGGCTGAAATAATGTAATGTTCTGGATATTGTCATAGGAGACTCGGGACGACTCCGCCGTGCTCTGGTTGGAGGAGATACAGCAGGGGGTGTCTCAGGCAAATCAGGAAAATACAAGAGCCCGGAAAAGTGAGTCAAATTGTCTGGTGGGATGTGTAATTAACCCCTTATATGGAGGGTTTCAGACCTATTTTGCACAGTTTGTTGTCTGGTTTTCTTTTCTTTTTAATAAATATTTAATTACTATTAATTATTGACTAATCTACTGTTCGTACAGAGATGTAATTATTTAAAAAAAGTCAAAAGTAAAAAATAAAACTGAGAAAATAATGAATTTTTTTTTTTTTTTTACATTTAGTTTTTTTTTATATATGAAACTAATAAAATAACTAAAAATGGAAATAAAATTAAATATTTTTTTTAATTATGGTTATTTTATTATTTATATCTTTAGTTATTATTGAAATATAAGTAAAAATAAAAATTCATTATTTTATTTATAATATCCTAATATAATTTTTTTTTTTTTTACTTTAAATATTGTTTTTAATTACATATCTATGCAAACAGTAATTAACTTAGTTACGAATTAATGATTAAGTAATTTAATAATAAAGTTTATTTGAAATGGTTAAAATATTTGGCAAATTTCACTTTATTTACATTATAACAATTTACACCAACCCTATTTTATTTGATCAGTTTACAATACACCTAGCTGCTGCAGAACCTCTTTTTGAAGGTGGTAATGTTTTCTTTTTTCTTCAGTGGCGTTAGGCATAGCGGCCATCAACCAAGCCATAAAGGAAGGGAAGGCGTCCCAGACCCTGCGGGTGCTACGTAACCCCGATGCCTTGCTGTGCGGGGTGGTGACGGACTGTGCGGAGGGATATCAATCCGAACTTGGCGCCATCATGACCGCAAAACGGAAAAGAGGTAAAGAATAGTGCAGCAAAGTATTACAGTCCTGAGTGTGCGGCATTTCTGAGCTCTGCTGCCCTCTGGTGTCTGTCTTTAATAACTGCAGGTGATGCAGCCAGTTATTGGGTGAGACACAAGGTGAAGGAGAGGGGCGATTATTTCTTTCATCTGCGCTCATTCGAGGGGACGTGGGAACAACCAGCGAGCTTCAGTCCCACAATGCCCCACCTGTCCCGGGAGGAGATCCAGGTAAGGGGGGAGATACTGTAGAAGTGTATTTTGATGCAGAACAGATATAGTGACTCCTGCCTGTTTACAGTCCACCATTAATAAAGTGACGAGCGGTTTCAAGCGTGAGAAGCAGTGGGAGGCCAACACGGACATGCTGGTCAGACTGCAGGCGAGGATGAGGGGGTTCCTGATCCGCCAGAAGGTCTCAGAGCGACTGCACCAACTGCACAACCAGGTCCCCGCCATCACCATGATCCAGGTACAAGTAGCGGACACATCTGTGGTAAGACTACAACTCCCAGCATGCCCGGCACTGATTTGCTTTGGGCTGTTGATAGGCGCACTGGCGGGGCTTCAGGCAGCGACAGGAGTATCTACAGAGGACCCAATATCTCCATCAGAACGTGGACGCCGTTATTAAGGTAATACCATCTGAATGCTGTGAATTTAGCTTTGGTTGTAACAGATCATGACGGCTATCGCTTTCCTCCGTAGATCCAGTCACTCGTCAGGATGTGGCTCGCCCGCAAGAGATACCGAGAGAGGCTCCGATATTTCCGGAGGAACGTAAGTGTTACTGTTGTGTGATCCGGGTCATCACCGCCGGTAGGACCGATCCATGTTATGATCTGTTGCGTTTGCAGGTCGGCAGCGTGATAAAGATCCAGGCATTCTTCCGAGCCAGCAAGGCCAGAGGGGACTACAAGATGCTGGGTAAGAGTCTCCGCTACCAGACCATGACCTCCTCCATTGTGGGATAGGGACCCCCATGTTGTTTCAGTGATCTGCATCAATAACAGTAGTCAGACCCAAACCAATGGGTGCCAATTGAATTAAAGAGCAAGTCCCTTTTTCACTTCTTTAGATGCTGCGGTAGATAATCAGTGCAGCATCTAAGGGGTTAAATACTCCGGATCGGAGCTAACTCTGATTCTGGCTCTGCAGTCCTGGTTATTCTCAACTTCAACTGCTTAGATGCTACCCTGGATAATGACTGCAGCATCTAAAGGGATTAAACAGTTGGGATTGGAGAGAACTGTGACCCTGGTTCTGCAGTCGCAAGGTATCTGCACCTTTAAAGGGAAGCTGTCATGTCATTTTGTGATATTAAACCGTCCCCAATGTGTTATAAATTCTGCTTCACTAACATGGTTTTCTAAAAACAAAACTCCACGTATTTACCTTAAAAAGAGACTTTATATGCTGAGGTGACTGCACACACATACCTGTCTTCAGTCATAGGGGAGGTGACTGCACACACATACCTGTTTTCAGTCATAGGGGAGGTGACTGCACACACATACCTGTCTTCAGTCATAGGGAAGGTGACTGCACACACATACCTGTCTTCAGTCATAGGGAAGGTGACTGCACACACATACCTGTCTTCAGTCATAGGGAAAGTGACTGCACACACATACCTGTCTTCAGTCATAGGGAAGGTGACTGCACACACATACCTGTCTTCAGTCATAGGGAAGGTGACTGCACACACATACCTGTCTTCAGTCATAGGGAAGGTGACTGCACACACATACCTGTCTTCAGTCATAGGGAAGGTGACTGCACACACATACCTGTCTTCAGTCATAGGGAAGGTGACCACACACACATACCTGTCTTCAGTCATAGGGAAGGTGACCACACACACCTGTCTTCAGTCATAGGGAAGGTGACTGCACACACATACCTGTCTTCAGTCATAGGGGAGGTGACTGCACACACACACCTGTCTTCAGTCATAGGGGAGGTGACTGCACACACACACCTGTCTACAGTCATAGGGGAGGCTCTTTTGCTTACTGGACTGTACAGACATACCTGTCCTCAGTCATAGGGGAGGCTCTTTTGCTTATTGGACCGTACACACATACCTGTCCTCAGTCATAGGGGAGGCTCTTTTGCTTACTCGACTGCACACACACACACCTGTCTTCAGTCATAGAGGAGGCTCTTTTGCTTACTGGACTGCACACACATACCTGTCTTCAGTCATAGGGGAGGCTCTTTTGCTTACTGGACTGCACACACATACCTGTCTTCAGTCATAGAGGAGGCTCTTTTGCTTACTGGACTGCACACACACACACACCTGTCTTCAGTCATAGGGGATGCTCTTTTGCTTACTGGACTGCACACACACACATACCTGTCTTCAGTCATAGGGGAGGCTCTTTTCCTTACTGGACTGCACACACATACCTGTCTTCAGTCATAGGGGATGCTCTTTTGCTTACTGACTGCACACACATACCCGTCTTCAGTCATAGGGGAGGCTCTTTTGCTTACTGGACTGCACACACATACCTGTCTTCAGTCATAGAGGAGGCTCTTTTGCTTACTGGACTGCACACACACACACCTGTCTTCAGTCATAGAGGAGGCTCTTTTGCTTACTGGACTGCACACACATACCTGTCTTCAGTCATAGGGGATGCTCTTTTGCTTACTGGACTGCACACACATACCCGTCTTCAGTCATATAGGAGACTCTTTTGCTTACTGGACTGCACACACATACCTGTCTTCAGTCATAGAGGAGGCTCTTTTGCTTACTGGACTGCACACACACACACACCTGTCTTCAGTCATAGAGGAGGCTCTTTTCCTTACTGGACTGCACACACATACCTGTCTTCAGTCATAGGGGATGCTCTTTTGCTTACTGGACTGCACACCCACACACCTGTCTTCAGTCATAGAGGAGGCTCTTTTCCTTACTGGACTGCACACACATACCTGTCTTCAGTCATAGGGATGCTCTTTTGCTTACTGGACTGCACACACATACCCGTCTTCAGTCATAGGGGAGGCTCTTTTGCTTACTGGACTGCACACACATACCTGTCTTCAGTCATAGAGGAGGCTCTTTTGCTTACTGGACTGCACACACATACCTGTCTTCAGTCATAGGGAGGCTCTTTTGCTTACTGGACTGCACACACATACCTGTCTTCAGTCATAGGGGAGGCTCTTTTGCTTACTGGACTGTACACACACCTGTCTTCAGTCATAGAGGAGGCTCTTTTGCTTACTGGATTGCACACACATACCTGTCTTCAGTCATAGGAGAGGCTCTTTTGCTTACTGGACTGTACACACACCTGTCTTCAGTCATAGGGGAGGCTCTTTTGCTTACTGGAGTGCACACACACCTGTCTTCAGTCATAGGGGAGGTGCTTTTGCTTACTGGACTGTACACACACCTGTCTTCAGTCATAGAGGAGGCTCTTTTGCTTACTGGACTGCACACACACCTGTCTTCAGTCATAGGGGAGGTGCTTTTGCTTACTGGACTGCACACACATACTTGTCTTCAGTCATAGAGGAGGCTCTTTTGCTTACTGGACAGCACATACACCTGTCTTCAGTTATAGAGGACCAAAATGCTACGATGGATAGTAACCGGGGGATTAACTAGTCATGATCGCAGCACCTGGATAGGTAAATGAGTCAGGATCAAAGCCATCTTCTATCCCGGGCGCTGTGTACTGCTTCCCTTTAATGCAACCTTCTATGGCTTCCCTGTCCCTTGTCCCAGTCCACGCCAGAAACCCCCCGCTCAGCACCCTGCGGAAGTTCGCCCACTTGCTGGAGCAGAGCGAGCGGGATTTTTGGGAGGAGCAGGAGGTGATGAAGCTGCGGGAGGAGGTGGTGAAGAAAATCCGATCCAACCAACGTCTGGAGAATGACCTGAACGCCATGGATATAAAGATCGGCCTGCTGGTGAAGAACAGGATCACCCTGCAGGTAGTGACGCCCCGGCTCCGCTCATCACCCCCCGATTGTTATTACTAACCGCTCTTATCCGTTACACAGGAGGTCGTCTCCCACTGTAAGAAACTCACTAAAAAGAACAAGGAGCAGCTGTCCGACCTGATGGCCATCGATAAGCAGAAAGGGTTGAAGTCTCTGAGCAAGGAGAAGCGGCAGAAGCTGGAGGCCTATCAGCACCTGTTCTACCTGCTCCAGGTGAGACCCCGCCAACCCCTCATACCGGGCTGTGAATGTAGAGACCGCTCATATAAAACCTTGTCCTCAGACAAACCCAGAGTATATGGCCAGACTGATCTTCCAGATGCCCCAGAACAAGTCCACCAAATTCATGGAGTCTGTAACCTTCTCTCTCTACAACTACGCTTCGAACCTACGGGAAGCCTACCTGCTCCTCAGACTCTTCCGGACTGCCCTGCAGGAGGAAATAACGTGAGTTCCCCTTTATGGAGGAGGCATGTGCCGGCTGCGGGTATCACTTAAACTTTTAATCTACCCCTCTACACCTTTCTTACAGGTCCAAGGTGGACCGGATACAAGACATCATAACTGGGAACCCGACGGTCATCCGCTTACTGGTCAGCTTTTACCGCAGTGCCCGCGGTCAGAACGCCCTGCGCCAGATCCTGGGCAGCGTGGTGAAGGAGGTGCTGCAGGACAAAACCATCAATATTCGCATCAACCCGGTCGAAATCTATAAGAGCTGGGTGAACCAAGTGGAGTCTCAGACCGGGAAAAAGAGGTACTGTGGGGTTGGCTTAAGAATTAAAAGCATATTTGATAATTAAAGGTATTCTCCAGGAGTTTAGGATTGGGCAGCCATATCGGATCGGATAGATGCTTCATTTGGGAGTGACCATAGCATCTAAGGGTTTACATAGTCAAGATCGGAGCTATCTCTGATCCTTGCTCTTCAGTCGCAGGGATTCAGTCTGCAACATCACCGAGTTCATACATTTATACCAGATTTCATGAATGGGTTAAAGAAAAGATCTGCCCCTGAAGTCCTGAGAAATGTAACAGCGCGGTGTGGTTTGGTCTTTCAGCACGCTCCCATACGATGTCACCCCGGAGCAGGCGCTCACCCACTCAGAGGTACAGAGACGTCTGGATATCTCTGTCCGGAACCTCATCGCGGTGACAGACAGGTTCTTCTCCACCATCTTCGCCAACGTTAATCAGATACCGTAAGTCCTAGGATAGACGCGGGCAGTGAAGTCTCATGTTCTGTAATGTATAAATATATGATTGCGCCCTGCTCCATATTCTTCCCAAGTTACGGCATGCGGTATGTGGGGAAAGTGCTGAAGAACTCGCTGAGTGAGAAATTCCCAAGAGCCAGAGAGGAAGACATCCATAAGGTTTTGATATGTTTGTTACTGCCTGCGACGTGAGCGCTGCTGCTCCTGGGCGTTACACCCAATTTACATACATTTTTGTTAACTCTTTATTTCCAATCGGTAGATCGTGGGTAACTTGCTCTACTACCGCTTCATGAACCCAGCTGTGGTGGCCCCGGATTCCTTTGACATAGTTGACATGTCCGCGGGCGGCTCCATCCATCCAGATCAGAGACGGACGTTGGGCTCCATAGCCAAGCTCCTTCAGCACGCGGCCGCCAACAAGATGTTTGAGGATTCCCATCTGGGACTGGTCAACCAGTATCTGGCGGAGATGCACTGGAAGTTCAGGTGAGGCTCAGCCGCCTCTTGATATCATCAAGGTTCGTGCGCGGTCTGATGAAAAGTCTCTAATCTTCACCTATAGGAAGTTTATCCTTGCTGCTTGTAATGTCCCTGAACCGGAGGAGCGTTTCGATATAGATGAATACTCAGAGATGGTCAACACCATTAAACCCGTGATATACATTACAGTGGGGGAACTGATAGACACGCACAAGGTAAGGATTGGATGGCTAGCACATGGGCTTGGTGGACACCCTTGATCGCGGTGATGTGGTTAGTTCCTTGCTTTTTGCATTTCCAGTTGTTGTTAGAACACCAAGATGCAATAGCACCGGACCACAAAGATCCAATACATGAACTCCTTGAGGACCTGGGAGAGCTTCCAACAGTCCAGTCCTTGATCGGTATGTTACATAATATAGAATGTTGGATCCATGTGACCATCAATGTCCATATAAACTCAGGAAACCCCCCCCCCCCCATCACCACCAGCCAAGGTGTCACCACTGCGGCAGAGTCCACATAAGCAATCCATGCCTTACACACTCAGAACAAGAAATATCATTATAAGCCCTTCCTTTCAGGACATCGATCCACCTATATGCTGCTGAGTTAAGCGTGGGCAGCTGGCTTATCTTGTTTAACCTGTTGATTGTATACAATTACAAGCGGGCTTTAGATTGAACGTTTAACCAAAAGGCATGTGAGCTGGGGACAGCCAAGATCTCCAAACTTGTCCTTTCAATGTGTTATTTTGCTAAAACTGAAGCCCACTTGTACTGTAAAGGGCCTGTCACACGTGTCAATGTCGCCCGCGATATCGCTCATGCGTCACAAATTATTAATCGCCTGAGCGATGTGGAATTATCGCAGGTAAGATGTCACACGCGTCAATATGACCCAGCGATGCGGTGATGTCGCCATCTTGCGAGCGATTTTATTTAGTCGCTTGTACGATGTCAAAATAGAAAATACGTTGCTGAGTTTAGTGTCACACACAGCGATGCACAAGGTCTACTGAGCGATGAACGACAGGTTTTACATCTGGCAGTGAAACCTGCGATCGGCGATCAGCGACATATCGCTGGTTGCATCGCTTGGTCACACGCTTCAATGTCGCTCCTGCGTCACTTTTACGTCGCTCGAGCGACTGAAAATCCGTGACGTACGAGCGACATTGACAGCGATATCGACGCGTGTGACCTCCCCTTTAACTAATTGAGTAGATACATTTTAAGGAGGTGCAGAGCCAAGATAAGCTGACTACACTTAGCGTGTGACTGCAAGAAACCAGCGATCTGTGACCTCACAGGGCTGGTTACTATGGTAAACACCGGGTATCCAGGCAGCGCGTGCTGTCTAGATATCCGGCGTTTACCATGGTTACCAGCGTCCTCCCTGCTTAGCACTGCCTGTAAGCAGGGAGAACGCTGGTAACTATGATAAACAGCGGGTATCTAGGCAGCGCGCGTTGCTTGGATACCCGGTGTTTATGATAGTTACCAGCGTTCTCCCTGCTTACAGGCAGCTCTAAGCAGGGAGAACGCTGGTAACTATGATAAACAGCGGGTATCCAGGCAGCGCGCGCTGCCTGTATACCCCGCTGTTTATCATAGTTACCAGCATTCTCCCTGCTTAGCACTGCCTATAAGGCAGCGCTAAGCAGGGAGCGATGTCGGAGGTGGCTCCCATGGCCTGATCGCTGGGGAGATCTGCCTGTTTGACAGCTCCCTTATTCCCTCTTCTGTGTGGGTTCATTTATGTTCCTAAAGACAGAGGTTGTAGTAACTTTCCTTGTCCTCAAGGACTGCAGTCAAGATGTTTAGGTTGTGGCCAGCTTATCTTGACTCTGCAGCCAAGGCCTGCAATATTATGTAGTCAAAAAGGTGGTTATGCTGCTGAGCCAAGATAAGCTAACTACACTTAAGGTGCTGTCACACAGCACGATCTGGCCAGCGATGTCGGAAGCGATGCGCGGGTGCCCGCTTGCTTCCAACATCGCAGGCCAGCTGTCACACTGCACGCCGGTGACGTGGCGGCGATGTGGACGGAGCCATCGCTCGCTGGGCTCAGCCCAGCGAGCGATGGCTCAGGAACGCTGCGATATAGGCTGGATCGCGCCGCCAACAGTGTCAGACGGCGCGATCCAGCCTAATCGCTGGTCACAGGTTGACAGGTTTATGAACATGTTCATAAACCTGTCAACCTGCGACCAGCGATAATTTGCAGTTGCGTCGCGCTGTCACACAGCGCGACGCACTTGCAATATCACCCGCGACATCGCTGTTGCCTCACTTTTCGGCGATGTCGCGGGCGACATTGCCACGTGTGACCCCACCTTTACTCTCTCCTCTATATGGCTTGATGTCTATAAAGAATGAGCTTGTGATAAAGTTCATTGTCTTCAAGGATGTCAGTCAAGGCATTCAGGTTGTGGCCATCTTATCTTGACTGTAGCTAAGGCCTGCAATTTTATCCAGTCAAGAAGGTGGAGATGCTGCAGAGCCAAGATAAGCTATCTATCCTTAACTTGCTAAGGACATTGCTTATGGTGATGTTCTTTGTTCCCTGGGATGTCTATCAGACCATATAGGATACAGCCAGCTTATCTTGATTTCGTAGCCTCTTCACCTCCTTGACTGGGTAATATAGCAATGACTACACCACTCTCCTGTCACCATATTCCTGGTCCGGGGTACCAGACGTCACAAGACGAGCTAATGTTTTGGTCCAATTGGATCTTACTCATCCCCTGTTGGGAACCGTGTAGAGGTGGACTGAAATGTTGGAAATCTTATAATATGCGGTTCTTCTGACATATCAATATATACAGTTGTGGCCAAAAGTATTGACACCCCTGCAATTCTGTCAGATAATACTCAGTTTCTTCCTGAAAATGATTGCAATTACAAATTCTTTGGTATTATTATCTTCATTTAATTTGTCTTCAATGAAAAAACACAAAAGAGAATGAAGCAAAAAGCAAAACATTGATCATTTCACACAAAACTCCAAGAATGGGCCAGACAAAAGTATTGGCACTGTTAGAAAAATCATGTGATGCTTCTCTAATTTGTGTAATTAACAGCACCTGTAACTTACCTGTGGCACCTAACAGGTGTTGGCAATAACTAAATCACACTTGCAGCCAGTTGACATGGATTAAAGTTGACTCAACCTCTGTCCTGTGTCCTTGTGTGTACCACATTGAGCATGGAGAAAAGAAAGAAGACCAAAGAACTGTCTGAGGACTTGAGAAACCAAATTGTGAGGAAGCATGAGCAATCTCAAGGCTACAAGTCCATCTCCAAAGACCTGAATGTTCCTGTGTCTACCGTGCGCAGTGTCATCAAGAAGTTTAAAGCCCATGGCACTGTGGCTAACCTCCCTAGATGTGGACTGAAAAGAAAAATTGATGAGAGATTTCAACGCAAGATTGTCCAGATGGTGGATAAAGAACCTCGACTAACATCCAAACAAGTTCAAGCTGCCCTGCAGTCCGAGGGTACAACAGTGTCAACCCGTACTATCCGTCGGCATCTGAATGAAAAGGGACTGTATGGTAGGAGACCCAGGAAGACCCCACTTCTTACCCCGAGACATAAAAAAACCAGGCTGGAGTTTGCCAAAACTTACATGAGAAAGCCTAAAACGTTTTGGAAGAATGTTCTCTGGTCAGATGAGACAAAAGTAGAGCTTTATGGGCAAAGGCATCAACATAGAGTTTACAGGAGAAAAAAAGAGGCATTCAAAGAAAAGAACACGGTCCCTACAGTCAAACATGGCGGAGGTTCCCTGATGTTTTGGGGTTGCTTTGCTGCCTCTGGCACTGGACTGCTTGACCGTGTGCATGGCATTATGAAGTCTGAAGACTACCAACACATTTTGCAGCATAATGTAGGGCCCAGTGTGAGAAAGCTGGGTCTCCCCAGAGGTCATGGGTCTTCCAGCAGGACAATGACCCAAAACACACTTCAAAAAGCACTAGAAAATGGTTTGAGAGAAAGCACTTGAGACTTGTAAGGTGGTCAGCAATGAGTCCAGACCTGAATCCCATAGAACACCTGTGGAGAGTTCTAAAAATGGCAGTTTGGAGAAGGCACCCTTCAAATATCAGGGACCTGGAGCAGTTTGCCAAAGAAGAATGGTCTAAAATTCCAGCAGAGCATTGTAAGAAACTCATTGATGGTTACCGGAAGCGGTTGATCGCAGTTATTTTGGCTAAAGGTTGTGCAACCCAGTATTAGGCTGAGGGTGCCAATACTTTTGTCTGGCCCATTTTTGGAGTTTTGTGTGAAATGATCAATGTTTTGCTTTTTGCTTCATTCTCTTTTGTGTTTTTTCATTGAAGACAAATTAAATGAAGATAATAATGCCAAAGAATTTGTGATTGCAATCATTTTCAGGAAGACACTGAGTATTATCTGACAGAATTGCAGGGATGTCAATACTTTTGGCCACAACTGTAATTCTTTTTTTCCACTGAAGCTAAGGCCTGCCTTATCCAGCCAAGGAGGTGGAGACTCTACTGAGTCAAGAGAAGCTGGCCACAACCTAAATTCCTTGGCTGACATCCTTGAGGATGAGGGACTTTCTCACAAGCTCTGTGTTAATGGACATCATATAATCCACATAGAGGAGGGAATAAGGCTTATCTTGACTCCGCAGCATCTCCGCCTTCATTACTGGATATTATTCCAGGCCTTGGCTGCAGAGTCAAGATAAGCTGGCCACAACCTATTTCCGCAGTAAAAGCTTTGTCCAACATCCTTGACGAACAAGAACTTTATCATAACTCTGTCTTAATAGACCTCAAATAAGGCATATAGATGAAGGTATACTCATAGTCACTATCTTGGCTCTGCAGCATCTCCGCCTTCTGGATTTTATAATATGGCAGGCCTTAGCTGCAGATACAAGATAAGCTGGCCACAACCTATTTCGGCAGTAAATGTCTTGACTCCCATCCTTGAGAACAAGGAATTTTATCGTAAGCTCTGTCTTTATGTACATCATTCAAGCCAGGTACAGGATGGAGTAAGGGTAGTCCGCTTATCTTGGCTCTGCAGCATCTCCACCCTCTTGACTGGATAATATGGCAGGCCTTAGCTGCAGTAAATGCTTTGTTTGATATTCTCGAAGACAAGGAACTTTATCACAAGCTCTGCCTTTATGAACATCAATCAAGCCATATAGAGGAGGGAATAAGCGTAGTCCGCTTGTCTTGGCTTTGCAGCATCTCCACCTTCATGACTGGTTAATATTGCAGGCCTTAGCTGCAGACTTAAGATATGATGGCCACATCCTATTTTCGCAGTGAAAGCTTTGGCTGACATCTTTGAAGACGAGGAACTTTCTTACAATCTCTGTCTTCTGTAAATCAATCAACCCACATAGAGGAGAGAATAAGTGTAGTCTGCTTATCTTGGCTCTGCAGCAGTACCCAGTGTAGTTAGGATCCATGTAGGTGACTGTGTTATACATGAACCTCTTCTGTACCCCAGGAGAAAGCAGCACTAACCTGCAGGACGCGGCTTCAGATCTGGCCCAGCTCCGCAAGCTGGAGATGTCTCTTACTCTAACAAACAAGTTTGACCTGCTCGGGGCCAACACGGAAGACATGGACTCGCACAGCTTACTGCTCAGGTGAGTGGTCAGGTGAGTCGATCCCTGAAGGCCACTGTGTCATGATTGGGGGTAGTATGAGTAGACCCTGTGCTTTCTATCTAGTACCAAGCTGATGTTGGTGGACATCATCCAGTCCCAACCTGGAGATTCGCTGACAGACATCCTGAACACCTCCGCCTCCGCACAGCAGGTGAGTACAGGAACGCCATCCCCGGAGTGCTGGATTATCACACCCAATATAGGCGTCACTTTTTATTTTATTTTTTTCTGGGTAGGAAGCGTCCCACTACCACCTAATGCATCAACGAGCCCTCAGAGATGCCCAGACCCCGGAGAAGATGAAACGCCACCGATCTCTGCTGGGCAACAGTAAACTATCAATCGAGGATAAGAAGCGCAAGGTGGTCCGCAATCTGCGCAAACTGGAGAGTTTGGGACTGGTGTCTTCTCAGAATCAGTACCAGGACATGATCAACATAATCGCTAAGGTATCTTATCAACACATAATATCAATGTAACCTTAAAATCAGCACATTTTGCTCCAGAGCTGCATTCCTAATTCTGCTGTTTGTTATTAGAAATAGCAGAGTTAGGAATGCAGCTCTGGAGTATATAGATCATGAATAGAGTGAGTATCCCAAGCCTTGGAGTGGTGGTCTTCAGCTTGTAACCTTGTAATCAGCACATTATACTCCAGAGGTGTACTCTTAATTCTGCTTTTTCTAATAGCAGCAGAATGTTAATGTAGTGCTTTAAAATATAAAGGGAGGGGGACAAGAGGCGCAATAGTGCCCTATCACTAGTGACACTAGTGTATTGTGGTGGTGCTGTGGAGCCGCTCACCTGGTCCAGTTGTGATCCCCACAACTGGTTTGAAGGCGTTTCGGAATCAATGTTCCAAGCTGCTGCAGGACCTCCACTTACCACTGGATAGTGGTATGTTCCAAGAAAAATGATGGGAGTGATGGTGTACCACGGTCCGCGCTGCTCAGGGTTCAGAATAACTCACCAGAGAGCCAATCAAGTTTCCATCCTCTTTATTCCTCCTACGCGTTTCAGCGCCACACCCGGCGCCTTCCTGAGGAAGGCGCCGGGTGTGGCGCTGAAACGCGTAGCAGGAATAAAGGGGATGGAAACTTGATTGGCTCTCTGGTGAGTTATTCTGAACCCTGAGCAGCGCGGACAGTGGTACACCATCACTCCCATCATTTTTCAATGTAGTGCTTTAGATTAACAATGAATTAGTTGTATACCCCAAGCATTGGAGTGGTGGTCTTCAGCATGTAACCTTGTAATCGGCATTTTCTGGTCATCATAATGGGAGACCCAGACAATGGGGTTTAGGGCACTGCCCTCCGGAGGTCACACTAGGTACTACAAGTTTGTAGACACCGCCCCCTCCGCTTATAAACCCCTACCGCAGGGAACATCCTCAGTTTTAAACTTAGTGTGCTCGGAGGATCACGCTTTGCTTGCACTTCACTGCATTCTCACAACTTACGTGATGGCGTCTGAAGACAAGGTAAAATGGTTCCGGTCGGGACCTGCGACAGCCTCCCCGCTCACCCTTGTGGAACACGCAGGTGGAGGTACCGGAGGGCCTAGAGCCTGGACACTTTGTGTTCTCCCGGTACGCTGTTGCGCTCCTTTCCATCCCTCTCTGGGGGGCTCTGGAGAGTGGGAGATGGGAGCCTTGCACAGCTCCGCTCCGTCCGAGGCCTCCCTAAATGGTGCTTACAGACCGGACTGGAGCCAGCCCAGTCCGAGGCCTCCCTAAATGGTGCTTACACTCCGGACTGGTGCTGAACCCCCGTCCGAGGCCTCCCTAAATGGTGCTTACAGACCGGACCGGCACTGAGGCACTCTGTGTCTCCTGTGTGCCTGGGGGTAGTGTCTGTCACTTTGTGTCCTGACACTCAGACCGCGCGTTACTCTCGAGTCCGCGGATCTGGAGGTGTACCCCGTGCTGGGGTCACCCTGGCTGACCGCCCTGTGTGTTGCAGGGGCTGAGGCTGTAGGCTGCGGATGTGTGTTGGTGCATGCAGTCTGTGTGATGTATTTCACATTACTTCCCGCGCTGCGGGCTCTGGCGCCTTAATACTGAGGCTGCTTGGAGGATAGGAAGCAGCCCGTGCGGTGACGTCATCGATGGGCGTGTGTGTGTGCTTCCCGTGTGTTTTCGGCGCCGCCCACGGTTTCACTGTCGGCGGCCATCTTTACCCTCACTTCCCGGCTGGGAGCTGTATGCAGCGTGCGTCTGCACTCCAGAGGAGACCGGAAACTCTCGCGGAGGTCACACACACACACACCGCTTCCTCCTACCGCTTCGCTGCGGTCGGTAAGCCACCGGGTTTCCCGGTTTTGTCTGCACAATTTGGCTTATTTTCCCCTACTGTGGCGATGTCCTCAGTTAGGAAGCGTGCTGCTAAGGCGGCAGAGGCCACCATTACCTGTGCTACATGCAATGGGACTCTGGTGGAGGGGTCCTGCAATAACTGCGGACGCCCAGAGGCCCGGACTGACACTGCTGAGACAGCAGCTCCGGTGCTGTACCCTGAGGTGCACGTGATCCCAGGGCCATGGGAAACTCAGAATAAGATCAATGAATCTCTGTTGTCCCAACTGTCCAACATGTCGCAGTCCCTGGAGGCACTCAATAGGAGGCTGGAAAGCCCAGCTACTCCTTCCAGTTACCCCCGGGTGTCTCCCTCTTCTGCTGTGAGACCCCCTAAGCGGGCTCGTCGTGAGGCTTCACCCGAGCTCCAGGCTCTCTCTGAGGAGGAGCGCTCCTCTGATGGTGAGGAGGATGATGGGGGTTCAACTTTCGGGTCTGTATCTGTGTCTGAACCACCAGACGGGGTGGAGGATTTGGTGTCCTCTATTAACGAGACCTTACGTCTCGTGACACCCCCTGAGGAGGTGACTGTACACCCGAAGGAGGTCTATCAATGGCTGCGGCCGGAGGCTAGACCAAGTGGCTCCTTCATGGACCACACTAACTTTGGAAGGGTGGTTAGAGCTCCCAGGTTACATCCTGGGCGGCGTTATGTCCGCAAACCCAAGGACAATCGCTTCCCCTTCCCCCAGGAGGTGCTACAGGAGTGGTCGCAGTCCCCGAAGGTGGACGCTTCCATGACCAGGATTGCTGCACGCTCCCTTTTCTCTGCCTCTGATAGCTCCTCGCTGAAGGATGCGACTGATAGACAGGTCGAGCAACTCGCCAAGTCTTCCTATGAGGCTGTGGGGTCTTCATTTGCCCCTAATTTTGCCACGGTCTGGACCTTACAAGCGATTACTACCTGCTTGGATGGTATCACTGACCTGGCAAGGTCCAGTCCAGAGGTCCTGGCGCTTACCGAAAGGGCAAGGGCCTATGCGGACTACGCCAGGACGGCGACTTTGGAAACTGCCACTCGCTCAGCTGTGGCTTCGGCCAACGCTATTGCGATTCGCAGGTTGTTGTGGCTGCGTCTTTGGGACTCAGATGCCACATCTAAGAAGATTTTGCAGAATCTTCCGTTCTCTGGTGACAGGCTTTATGGTACCGAACTGGACAAGCTGATAAAGGATTCTGCTGAGTCTAAGATCCCGCAGAATAAGCCTAAGCCACGGTATTCCGTTAAGAGGAACCCAAAGCAGTGGTCCTTTCGCTCCAGCTCACAGTCATCAACACCGTCCGCTCGCACGGACCGAGGGGGCAAGCCCGCTTCTCAGTGGCGCTCTAAGAGTCGTCCAAAGAAGCCGGCGGGGGCAGCGGCTGCCGCCCCCAGACCCGCCTCTACATGACTCGCTCTCCCTTCCTGCCTCCCCACAGGTGGGGGTCGCCTGTCTCGTTTTCACGACAGGTGGCTACTTCACGTTCAAGATCAGTGGGTTCGAGACGTGGTCTCGCGAGGTTACAGGATAGAGCTGACGTCAAAGCCGATACCCCGATTCCATCGGTCGGTCCCATCCCCAGAGAAGGCTCAGGCTTTTCACCTGGTGTTGGAGGGTCTCCGCAGGGACGGAGTGGTGGTCCCGGTGCCTTCCGGGGAGAGGTTTCGGGGTTTTTACTCCAACCTCTTCATTGTCCCAAAGAAGGACGGATCCTTCCGCCCGGTTCTGGACCTAAAGTTGTTCAACCGTCACGTGTTGGTTCGGAAGTTCCGTATGGAATCACTGCGATCCGTGATCGCGGCTGTGTCACAGGGGGACTTCCTAGCGTCCATAGATATTCGGGACGCTTATCTTCACGTGCCCATTGCACCGGCTCATCAGCGCTGGTTGAGATTTGCAGTGGGGGAAGAACACTTCCAATTTGTGGCGCCGCCGTTCGGGTTGGCCTCGGCACCGCGGGTGTTCACAAAAGTGATGGCCTCCATGATGGCTCTCCTGCACGTGCAGGGGCACGCCGTAATACCCTATCTGGACGACCTGCTGGTCAGGGCGCCATCAGAACACCTTTGTCGGCAAAGCCTGGAGGTAACCATGAAGTCCCTGGAACAGTTCGGGTGGCTTATCAATATCCAGAAGTCGACCCTGGTTCCGACCCAGTCACTGACATATCTGGGCATGGACTTCCACACGGACTCGGCCCTAGTGTCTCTGCCACGAGTCAAACAGATGGCGATCCAATCAGGAGTGCAAGCAGTCCTCCTATCACCACAATCATCCCTACGGATCTTGATGAAGCTGGTGGGGCGCATGGTAGCTGCAATAGAGGCAGTACCTTTTGCGCAGTTTCGCCTCCGTCCTCTCCAGCTGGAGATTCTTCGCAGATGGGACAAGAGGACGATCTCTCTGAATCGGCTGGTGACAATTTCCCAACCGACCAGGGATTCCCTGCAGTGGTGGCTCCAGCCACGCCATTTGTCACGGGGCCGGTCCTTCCTCAAACCGTCATGGTTAGTGGTGACCACCGACGCCAGTCTGAAGGGCTGGGGTGCGGTGTTCTTACACCACAGGGCTCAAGGACTCTGGACTCCGTCGGAGTCGGCGTTGCAGATCAACGTGCTGGAGATCAAGGCGGTCTATCTGGCGCTCCTGGCGTTTCAGAAGTTCCTGTCAGGGCAACCCATTCGGGTTCAGTCCGACAATGCGACGGCCGTCGCCTATATAAATCATCAGGGAGGGACCAGAAGTGCTCAGGCCCTCGCCGAAGTCCACCGCATTCTATCTTGGGTGGAGGACAACGACTGCCTGATCTCCGCAGTTCACATCCCAGGGGTCGAGAACTGGGAGGCCGACTACCTGAGCCGGCAGGGGATGGACGCCGGAGAGTGGTCTCTTCATCCAGACGTCTTCCAGGACATCTGCAGCAGATGGGGCACTCCGGACGTGGATCTGATGGCCTCGCGGCTGAATCATCAGGTGCCGCAATACATGGCGAGATCATGGGATCCTCAGTCTCTGGGGGCAGATGCCCTGATCCTGAGTTGGTCCAGATTCCATCTTCCGTATGTGTTCCCGCCTCTAGCTCTGATTCCCAGGGTTCTGAGGAAGATCAGGTCGGAGTGCAGGGTAGCCATTCTAGTGGCTCCAGATTGGCCCAGGAGGTCCTGGTATCCGGACCTGTGGCGACTGTCAGGCGGACTCCGGTGGGCTCTTCCAGAACGCGCAGATCTTCTTGCGCAAGGCCCATTCTTCCACCTTAATTCCAGGGCCCTCAGATTGACTGCATGGCTCTTGAGGCCTGGCTGCTGACGTCCAGGGGCTTCTCTCCTACGGTTGTTGCCACCATGACTCGGGCTAGGAAGCCTGTTTCCAGGAAGATGTACCACAGAACGTGGAAGATTTTTTTTCACCTGGTGTGCCTCGGGTGGTCGCTCCCCGTGGCCCTTGTCCATTCCGACATTGTTGGCTTTCCTTCAGTCGGGGCTGGAATTGGGATTGTCCCTACGCTCTTTGAAGGGTCAAGTGTCAGCTCTTTCAGTGCTGTTTGACAAGCGCTTGGTGCTCCTTCCCAAGGTCCGTCAGTTTCTCCAGGGAGTCTCTCGGGTGGTCCCGCCCTACAGGCGACCTCTGGACCCTTGGGACCTTAACATGGTACTGGCGGCACTGCAGAAACCGCCGTTTGAGCCACTGAGAGACATTTCCCTGTCTCGTCTATCCCAGAAGGTGGTCTTTCTGGTGGCGATTACGTCTCTGAGAAGGGTCTCAGAATTGGCTGCACTATCGTGCAAGTCACCCTTTCTGGTGGTTCACCAAGACAAGGTGGTGTTACGCCCGCGGCCAGAATTCTTGCCAAAGGTGGTTTCCACTTTTCACCTGAACCAGGAGATTGTTCTCCCATCATTTTGTCCCGCTCCCGTTCATCAGGTCGAGCGCGATCTCCATACTCTGGATCTCGTGAGGGCTGTACGCATTTATGTGTCCAGAACTGCCTCCTTCCGGAATTCGGATTCCTTATTTGTCCTGACGACAGGTCGCTGTAAGGGGTCCGCGGCTTCGAAGTCAACCTTGGCCAGATGGATCAAGGCTCCCATTCAGGAGGCCTACCGGTCTTCTGGTTTGCCTCTCCCGGTGGGATTGAAAGCTCACTCTACCAGAGCTGTCGGTGCCTCCTGGGCTTTGCGACATCGAGCTTCTGCTCTACAGGTGTGTCAGGCAGCCACATGGTCCAGCCTGCACACTTTCTCTAAGCACTATATGGTGCATGCCCATGCCTCTGCGGATGCAAGTTTGGGCAGGCGGGTCCTCCAGGCGGCGGTTGCCCACCTTTGAGGGGGACCATGTGTTATCCGTCTTTGAGGAACTCTTCCCGCCCTGGGGTATTGCTTTAGGACATCCCCATTGTCTGGGTCTCCCATTATGATGACCAGAAAAAAGAGAATTTTGTTTACGTACCGTAAATTCTTTTTTCTTTAATCATCAATGGGAGACCCAGCACCCACCCAGTTGTTCCGTTGCATGTTTTGCATTTGATCTGTTCCCTGTTGGGACAGTGTTCTTCCGGGTTGTTGGACCGTCTGTGCACGGTTTCTTTCCCGATGTTTCGGGGGTGGTTTATTTGTCTCCTCGCAGCTTATGAACCAAACTGAGGATGTTCCCTGCGGTAGGGGTTTATAAGCGGAGGGGGCGGTGTCTACAAACTTGTAGTACCTAGTGTGACCTCCGGAGGGCAGTGCCCTAAACCCCATTGTCTGGGTCTCCCATTGATGATTAAAGAAAAAAGAATTTACGGTACGTAAACAAAATTCTCTTTATTATACTGCCGATAGAGCTGCATTCCTAATTCTGCTGTTTCAAATAAAAATTAGAACTGTTCTAGATAATGAATTGGGTGTGTACCCAAGTGGTGGTTTTAAGATTGTTTTTTATGGGGTATGTAACCAAGTTGTAATCAGCACATTATACTCAAGAGCTGCATTCCTAATTCTGCTCTTTCCAATAACAGCACAATTATTAATGTTCCTCTGGAGGATAATTATTAATAGGTGTGTGTATCCCAAGCTTTGGAGCAGTAGTCTTCAGCATGCATCTCTTAGGCATGCCTCAAGCTCAATTTTCATAACACTACAACTCCCAGCATTCCCTGACAGTCACAGGCCGTTTAGCTGTTCCAAAACAGCAACTCTTAACATGCCCTGAGACTTAGGGACCGAAGCTCTAAAGCTGGGGCTGAAGACCGGTTTAGTTATGGTTTATACTCCAGAGCAGAATTCATAATTCTGCTAGCTTCTGAGCTGAAATCTCTCTTCATCTCCTTGTATTCTGGAAAATAGTTTTTACAGCACGCATTGTATAGGGACGTGATGTAGAAAACACCAACTGCCCCCTGTAATATGGGATCTTGGCTAATTTTTTTCATCAACTTGCTGACTCTCTCCAATAACAAATAATTTGAGTTCCTATAATCAGGGGAGCAGTTTGATTTTTCTACATCGGATTACTATCCTGCGTGTAGAATGAAAACAGGAGATGATCAGGTCTGAAGCTTGCAGAATTGTGATTGCTGCTCTGGAGCAATGCATAATTATTAACCATGCTATATAAATAAATAATAATAATAATGCTGTGCAGCCACAGTCTTAGCACATCGCTCTACAATCTGTAACATGTTGAGAGTTGTAGCTTCTGTAACGAGAACTCCAGGCATGTCCTGAGAGCCTATTGATTATTAAGCTCAAGAGCTGCATTCACAATTCTGCAGACCAAATAGTTTTCTATTTGGAAGTTTAGTTTCGTTTTCTCTCTCACCACGTCTAGGATATCCGGAACCAGAGGCGGTACCGTCAGCACCGGAAGGCCGAGCTGGTGAAGCTCCGCCAGACCATGCAGAGACTACACTGTAAGACGGCCTTCCACGAGGAGCAGATCGACTTCTACAACCAGTACATCAAGACCTGCCTGGACAACCTCACCGCCAACCAGAAGTAAGCTGCTCTCTAGTACTGGTGTCGTCCCACATGGAGTCTTGTCTGCACGTCTGATTGGTTTTCTTTGTTTCCTCCCAAGACCGACAGGCAAAAATAAGAAGCAGAAGTGTCTGAACTACACGGCGACCCGACTACATGAGAAGGGCGTGTTACTGGAGATAGAAGACCTCCCGTTCAGCCAGTCAGTACTCCTCCCCTGACCGCCGCCCTCCTACAATCACAGATCCTGAATCATGTCTCCTCTTCCAGGTTCCGGAACGTCATTTTTGACATCGCCCCTTGTGAGGAGTCGGGGAAGTTTCAAGTGAAGACTAAATTTTTGGGAGTTGATATGGAGAAGTTCCAGCTTAATTATCAGGTCAGTGGGTGGAATATGGTGGGGGATGGGGTGGATTATCACATGAAAAGTCATTAGAACACTGAACATCGGATATACCTCTATGATGATGATGATGATGTGATGGCTGACCCTGACTTGTGTGCCTATCGGGGCCGCCTGCTACATAAGGAGGTGCCAGCATTCTACGTGGCATTGAATCTGGGTGGAAAGAGTTCTCAGGCCTGCTAAAAGAGAACCCCTTCACCCTTGGGCAATTTTCCATTTTTTTCCTTCAATTCTTCCAAGAGCCTTAAATTTTTTTATTTTTCCATCAATATAGACATATGAGGCTTGTTTTTTGTGGGACAAGTTGTACTTTTAAATGACATCATTTATTTTACCATATAGTGTACATGAAAATGGGAAAATCCCAAGTGCGGTGAAGATACAAAAATAAAGTGCAATTACACTTTTGTGTTTTGTTTTTTATTCCCCATGTTCACTATATGGTAACACTGATGTGTCGGTATGATGCCTCGGGTCAGTACTATATGGTAACACTGATGTGTCGGTATGATGTTTCGGGTCAGTACTATATGGTAACACTGATGTGTCGGTATGATGCTCGGGTCAGTACTATATGGTAACACTGAAGTGATAGTATGATGTCTGGGGTCAGTACTATATGGTAACACTGAGGTGTCGGTATGATGCCTCGGGTCAGTATTATATGGTAACACTGATGTGTCGGTATGATGTCTCTGGTCAGTACTATATGGTAACAATGACCTGTCGGTATGATGCCTCGGGTCAGTATATATGGTAACACTGACGTGTCGGTATGATGCCTCGGGTCAGTACTATATGGTAACGCTGACATGTCGGTATGATGTCTCAGGTCAGTGCTATATGGTAACACTGACGTGTCGGTATGATGTCTCAGGTCAGTACTATATGGTAACACTGAGGTGTCGGTATGATGCCTCAGGTCAGTACTATATGGTAACACTGAGGTGTCGGTATGATGCTCAGGTCAGT
Source organism: Allobates femoralis (assembly GCA_033576535.1). Classification (NCBI taxonomy): domain Eukaryota; kingdom Metazoa; phylum Chordata; class Amphibia; order Anura; family Aromobatidae; genus Allobates; species Allobates femoralis. Next base: position 95,401,127 of record JARQOC010000012.1, on the reverse strand, counting down.
ACTATATGGTAACACTGATGTGTCCGGTATGATGTTTCGGGTCAGTACTATATGGTAACGCTGACATGTCGTAATGTCTCGGGTCAGTGCTATATGGTAACACTGACGTGTCGGTATGATGTCTCAGGTCAGTACTATATGGTAACACTGAGGTGTCGGTATGATGCCTCAGGTCAGTACTATATGGTAACACTGAGGTGTCGGTATGATGCCTCGGGTCAGTACTACAGTGTTGACCAAAAGTATTGACACCCCTGCAATTCTGTCAGATAATACTCAGTTTGTTCCTGAAAATAATGTAGAGAAAAGTAACCGGGCACCTCCAGGATTCATGCGGTATATATAGCACTTATGTACCTAGTATTTCCACTACAAACCCCTGTTAATGGTGTTGCAGCGCCTTGTGACGAAAGTCCAAGTATATAAAAAAAATTCAAGAAAAAAGGCGGCACTCACCATTAGTAGATCTTTTGCTTTATTGCATCGGTGTGGGGAGGGGGTGCAGAGGGCGTGCGCCCTCTGCACCCCCTCCCCACACCGATGCAATAAAGCAAAAGATCTACTAATGGTGAGTGCCGCCTTTTTTCTTGAATTCTTCCCGAAAATGATTGCAATCACAAATTCTTTGATATTACTATCTTCATTTACCGTATATACTCGTGTATAAGCCGACCCGTGTATAAGCCGACCCCCCTACTTTTGCCCCCAAAACCTGGCAAAACCTATTGACTCGTGTATAAGCCGAGGGTGGACCCCAGCACAGGTGTACAGCCCCCAGCAGTGTGGTATACAGGCTCCCCCAATGGTAGTATACAGCAGCCTCCCCAGTGGCGCATACAGGCCCCAGTAGTATATACAGCAACCCCAGTGGTATACAGCAGCCTCCCCAGTGGTATATACAGACCCCACCAGTATATACAGCAGCCCCAGTGGTATATACAGCAGCCCCAGTGGTATATACAGCAGCCCCAGTGGTATATACAGCAGCCCCAGTTTTATACAGGCCTCAGCAGTATATACAGCAGCCCCCAGGGGTTATACAGCAGCCCCCAGGGGTTATACAGCACCCCCCGGGGGTTATACAGCGGCCCCCTGGGGGTACCCAGCGGCCCCCTGGGGGTACCCAGCGGCCCCCTGGGGGTACCCAGCAGCCCCCAAAAGCTGGCACTGTCCCCCCTTGTAAGGGCCCCCCCCCCCCCGCTGCTTATACATTACCATCCCGGTGTTCTGATCGGCGCCGCTCCTCGGTGCTGCTTCTTCATGCTCCGTCCTCGCTGGCTGCATCCCGGATCTCCGGCCGTCGCGCGATGACGTCATATGCCTGCGACGGCCGGAGATCCCGGATGTAGCAGGACGGAGCAGCGAGGATGAAGCACCGAGGAGCGGCGCCGATCAGAACACCGGGATGGTAATGTATAAGCAGCGGGGGGGGGGGGGGGGGGGGGACCTTACGGGGGGGACAGTGCCAGCTTTTGGGGGGCTATATGCACTGCTTCCCCATGCCGCTGATTGACAGGGGGAAGCAGTGCATATATAATGAGCGGCCCCACGTGACGGGGCCGCTCATACAGCAGCCTCCCCCCGCCTCCTCCAGCATCCACAGCCCCCACCACCGTAGTGACTCGTGTATAAGCCGAGGGGGGGACTTTTCAGCCCAAATTTTGGGCTGAAAAACTCGGCTTATACACGAGTATATACGGTAATTTGTCTTCAATAGAAAAACACAAAAAGATTTGTCCTAAAGCCAAATAGGATCTAATTCCACACCAAACATAAAAAAGGGGGTGGACAAAAGTATTGGCAATGTTAGAAAAATCATGTGATGCTTCTCTAATTTGTGTAATTAACAACACCTGTAACTTACCTGTGGCACCTTACAGGTGTTGGCAATAACTAAATCACACTTGCAGCCAGTTGACATGGATTAAAGTTGACTCAACCTCTGTCCTGTGTCCTTGTGTGTACCACATTGAGCATGGAGAAAAGAAAGAAGACCAAAGAACTGTCTGAGGACTTGAGAAACCAAATTGTGAGGAAGCATGAGCAATCTCAAGGCTACAAGTCCATCTCCAAAGACCTGAATGTTCCTGTGTCTACCGTGCACAGTGTCATCAAGAAGTTTAAAACCCATGGCACTGTGGCTAACCTCCCTAGATGTGGACGGAAAAGAAAAATTGTCAAGAGATTTCAACACACGATTGTGCGGATGGTGGATAAAGAACCTCGACTAACATCCAAACAAGTTCAAGCTGCCCTGCAGTCCGAGGGTACAACAGTGTCAACCCGTACTATCCGTCGGTGTCTGAATGAAAAGGGACTGTGTGGTAGGAGACCCAGGAAGACCCCACTTCTTACCCGAGACATAAATAAGCAAGGCTGGAGTTTGCCAAAACTTACCTGAGAAAGCCTACAATGTTTTGGAAGAATGTTCTCTGGTCAGATGAGACAAAAGTAGAGCTTTATGGGCAAAGGCATCAACATAGAGTTTACAGGAGAAAAAAAGAAGCATTCAAAGAAAAGAACACGCTCCCTACAGTCAAACATGGCGGAGGTTCGCTGATGTTTTGGGGTTGCTTTGCTGCCTCTGGCACTGGACTGCTTGACCGTGTGCATGGCATTATGAAGTCTGAAGACTACCAACAAATTTTGCAGCATAATGTAGGGCCCAGTGTGAGAAAGCTGGGTCTCCCTCAGAGGTCATGGGTCTTCCAGCAGGACAATGACCCAGAACACACTTCAAAAAGCACTAGAAAATGGATGGAGAGAAAGCACTGGAGACTTCTAAGGTGGCCAGCAATGAGTTCAGACCTGAATCCCATAGAACACCTGTGGAGAGATGTAAAAATGGCAGTTTGGAGAAGGCACCCTTCAAATATCAGGGACCTGGAGCAGTTTGCCAAAGTAGAATGGTCTAAAATTCCAGCAGAGCATTGTAAGAAACTCATTGATGGTTACCGGAAGCGGTTGATCGCAGTTATTTTGGCTAAAGGTTGTGCAACCAAGTATTAGGCTGAGGGTGCCAATACTTTTGTCTGGCCCATTTTTGGAGTTTTGTGTGAAATGATCAATGTTTTGCTTTTTGCTTCATTCTCTTTTGTGTTTTTTCTGGTCATCATAATGGGAGACCCAGACAATGGGGTTTAGGGCACTGCCCTCCGGAGGTCACACTAGGTACTACAAGTTTGTAGACACCGCCTCCTCCGCTTATAAACCCCTACCGCAGGGAACATCCTCAGTTTTAAACTTAGTGTGCTCGGAGGATCACGCTTTGCTTGCACTTCACTGCATTCTCACAGCTTACGTGATGGCGTCTGAAGACAAGGTAAAATGGTTCCAGTCGGGACCTGCGACAGCCTCCCCGCTCACCCTTGTGGAACACGCAGGTGGAGGTACCGGAGGGCCTAGAGCCTGGACACTTTGTGTTCTCCCGGTACGCTGTTGCGCTCCTTTCCATCCCTCTCTGGGGGGCTCTGGAGAGTGGGAGATGGGAGCCTTGCACAGCTCCGCTCCGTCCGAGGCCTCCCTAAATGGTGCTTACAGACCGGACTGGAGCCAGCCCAGTCCGAGGCCTCCCTAAATGGTGCTTACACTCCGGACTGGTGCTGAACCCCCGTCCGAGGCCTCCCTAAATGGTGCTTACAGACCGGACCGGCACTGAGGCACTCTGTGTCTCCTGTGTGCCTGGGGGTAGTGTCTGGCACTTTGTGTTCCATGACACTCAGACCGCGCGTTACCCTCGGGTCCGCGGATCTGCTGGTGTACCCTGTGCTGGGGTCACCCTGGCTGACCGCCCTGTGTGTCACAGGGGCTGAGGCGGTGGGCTGCGGATGTCTCGTGCATGCAGTCTGTATGTTGTGTTTTTTCACACTAATTCCCGCGCTGCGGGCTCTGGCGCCTTCATGTTGAGGCTGCTTGGAGGATGGGAAGCAGCCCGTGCGGTGACGTCATCGATGGGCGTGTGTGTGTGCTTCCCGCGTGTTTTCGGCGCCGCCCACAGTTTCACTGTCGGCGGCCATCTTTACCCTCACTTCCCGGCTGGGATCTGTATGCAGCGTGCGTCTGCACTCCAGGGGAGACCGGAAACCTTCGCGGAGGTCACACACACACACCGCTTCCTCCTACCGCTTTGCTGCGGTCGGTAAGCCACCGGGACTCCCGGTTTTTGTCTGCAATTTGGCTTATTTTCCCCTACTGCGGCGATGTCCTCAGTTAGGAAGCGTGCTGCCAAGGCGGCAGAGACCACCGTTACCTGTGCTACATGCAATGGGACACTGGTGGAGGGGTCCTGCAATAACTGCGGACGCCCAGAGGCCCGGACTGATACTGCTGAGTCAGCAGCTCCGGTGCTATACCCTGAGCTCCAGGTGGTCCCAGGGCCATGGGAGACTCAGAATAAGATCAATGAATCTCTGTTGTCCCAGCTGTCCTCCATGTCGCAATCCCTGGAGGCGCTTAATAGGAGGCTGGATAGCCCAATTACTCCGTCCAGTTACCCCCGGTCGTCTCCCTCTTCTGCTGTGAGACCCCTTAAGCGGGCTCGTCGTGAGGAGTCACCCGAGCTCCAGGCTCTCTCTGAGGAGGAGCGTTCCTCTGATGGTGAGGAGGATGATGGGGGTTCAACTTTCGGGTCTGTGTCTATATCTGAACCACCAGACGGGGTGGAGGATCTGGTGTCCTCTATCAACGAGACCTTACGTCTCGTGACACCCCCTGAGGAGGTGACGGTGCACCCGAAGGAGGTCTATCAATGGCTGCGGCCAGAGGCTAGACCAAGTGGTTCCTTCATGGACCACACGAACTTTGGAAGGGTAGTTAGAGCTCCCAGGTTACATCCTGGGCGGCGTTATGTCCGTAAACCCAAGGACAATCGCTTCCCCTTCCCCCAGGAGGTGCTTCAGGAGTGGTCGCAGTCCCCGAAGGTGGATGCTTCCATGACCAGGATTGCTGCACGCTCCCTTTTCTCTGCCTCTGATAGCTCCTCGCTGAAGGATGCGACGGATAGACAGGTCGAGCAACTCGCCAAGTCTTCATATGAGGCTGTGGGGTCTTCATTTGCCCCTAACTTTGCCACGGTCTGGACCTTACAAGCGATTACTACCTGCTTGGATGGTATCTCTGACCTGGCAAGATCCAGTCCAGAGGTCCTAGCACTTACCGAGAGGGCGAGGGCCTATGCGGACTACGCCAGGACGGCGACTCTGGAAACTGCCACTCGCTCAGCTGTGGCTTCGGCCAATGCTATAGCGATCCGCAGGTTGTTGTGGCTGCGTCTTTGGGACTCAGATGCCACATCCAAGAAGATTTTGCAGAATCTTCCGTTTGCTGGTGACAGGCTTTTTGGCACCGAACTGGACAAGCTGATAGCCGGCGGGGGGGCAGCCGCCACCCCCAAACCCGCCTCTACATGACTCGCTCTCCCTTCCTGCCTCCCCACAGGTGGGGGGCCGCTTGTCTCGCTTTCAGGACAAGTGGCTACTTCACGTTCAAGATCAGTGGGTTCGAGACGTGGTCTCGCGAGGTTACAGGATAGAGCTGACGTCAAAGCCGATATCCCGATTCCATCGGTCGGTCCCATCACCAGAAAAGGCTCAGGCATTTTACCTGGTGTTGGAGGGTCTCCGCAGGGACGGAGTGGTGGTCCCGGTGCCTTCCGGAGAGAGGTTCAGGGGTTTTTACTCCAACCTCTTTATCGTCCCGAAGAAGGACGGATCCTTCCGCCCGGTACTGGACCTGAAGTTGTTCAACCATCACGTGTTGGTTCGGAAGTTCCGTATGGAATCACTGCGCTCCGTGATCGCAACTGTGTCACAGGGGGACTTCCTAGCGTCCATAGATATCAGAGACGCTTACCTTCACGTGCCCATTGCACCGGCTCATCAGCGCTGGTTGCGATTCGCAGTGGGGGAAGATCACTTCCAATTTGTGGCGCTGCCGTTCGGGTTGGCGTCGGCACCGCGGGTGTTCACAAAAGTGATGGCCTCCATGATGGCTCTCCTGCACATGCAGGGACATGCCGTCATTCCCTATTTAGACGACCTGCTGGTCAGGGCGCCATCAGAACACCTCTGTCAAGAGAGCCTGGATGTGACCATGCGGTCCCTGGAACAGTTCGGTTGGCTCCTCAATATTCAGAAGTCAACGCTAGTTCCGACCCAGTCTTTGACATATCTGGGCATGGACTTCAACACAGCCTCAGCCCTGGTGTCTCTGCCACGAGTCAAACAGATGGCGATCCAATCAGGAGTGCAAGCAGTCCTCCTGTCACCACAATCATCCCTACGGGTGTTGATGAAGCTGGTGGGGCGCATGGTGGCAGCAATAGAGGCGGTGCCGTTCGCACAATTTCGCCTCCGTCCTCTTCAGCTGGAGATTCTCCGCAGGTGGGACAAGAGGACGATCTCTCTGAATCGGCTGGTGACCCTTTCCCTACCGACCAGGGATTCCCTGCAGTGGTGGCTACAGCCACATCACTTGTCTCGGGGCCGGTCCTTCATCAAACCGTCATGGTTAGTGGTGACCACCGACGCCAGTCTGAAGGGCTGGGGGGCGGTGTTCTTGCACCACAGGGCCCAAGGCCTCTGGACTCAGTCGGAGTCGGCGTTGCAGATCAACGTACTGGAGATCAAGGCGATCTATCTGGCACTCCTGGCGTTTCAGAGATTCCTCTCAGGACAACCCATTCGGGTTCAGTCCGACAATGCGACGGCCGTCGCTTATATAAATCATCAAGGAGGAACCAGGAGTGCACAGGCTCTGGCCGAAGTCCACCGCATCCTATCCTGGGCGGAGGACAACAACTGCCTGATCTCCGCAGTTCACATCCCAGGGGTCGAAAACTGGGAGGCCGACTATCTGAGCCGGCAGGGGATGGACGCCGGAGAGTGGTCTCTTCATCCGGATGTCTTCCGAGACATCTGCAGCAGATGGGGCACTCCGGACGTGGATCTGATGGCCTCACGGCTGAATCATCAGGTTCCGCAATACATGGCGAGGTCATGGGACCCCCAGTCTCTGGGAGCGGACGCCCTGATCTTGACTTGGTCCAGATTCCATCTACCGTATGTGTTCCCGCCTCTGGCTCTGATTCCCAGGGTGCTGTGGAAAATCAGGTCGGAATGCAGGGTAGCCATTCTAGTGGCTCCAGACTGGCCCAGGAGGTCCTGGTATCCGGACCTGTGGCGACTGTCAGGCGGACACAGGTGGGCTCTTCCAGAACGCGCAGATTTACTCGCGCAAGGCCCATTCTTCCACCTCAATTCCAGGGCCCTCAGATTGACTGCATGGCTCTTGAGGCCTGGCTGCTGACATCCAGGGGTTTCTCCCCTACGGTGGTTGCCACTATGAATCGGGCTAGGAAGCCAGTTTCCAGGAAGATGTACCACAGGACGTGGAAAATCTTTTTTACTTTGGTGTGCCTCTGGCGGACGGTCTCCGTGGCCCTTGTCCATCCCGACGTTGTTGGCTTTCCTACAGTCGGGTTTGGAATTGGGATTATCCCTTGGCTCTTTGAAAGGTCAAGTATCAGCACTTTCTGCGCTGTTTGACAGGCGATTGGCGCTCCTCCCGAAGGTCCGTCAATTTCTGCAGGGGGTGTCACGGATGGTTCCGCCCTACAAGAGACCTCTAGACCCTTGGGACCTTAACATGGTCCTGGCGGCATTACAGAGACCTCCGTTTGAGCCGCTGAGAGATGTTTCTCTATCGCGTCTGTCCCAGAAAGTGGCTTTTCTGGTGGCAATTACGTCTCTGAGGAGGGTATCAGAATTGGCTGCACTATCGTGCAAGTCACCCTTTCTGGTGGTTCACCAAGACAAGGTGGTGTTGCGTCCACGGCCAGAATTCTTGCCGAAGGTGGTTTCAACTTTTCACCTGAACCAGGAGATTGTTCTCCCATCATTTTGCCCCGCTCCCGTTCATCAGGTTGAACGCGACCTCCATACTCTGGATCTCGTGAGAGCTATACGCATTTATGTGTCCAGGACCGCCTCCTTTAGGAGTTCGGATTCCTTATTTGTTCTTACGACAGGTCGCTGTAAGGGGTCCGCGGCATCAAAATCGACATTGGCCAGATGGATTAAGGCTTCCATTCAAGAGGCTTACCGGGCTTCTGGTTTGCCTCTCCCGGTGGGATTGAAGGCTCACTCTACCAGAGCCGTAGGTGCCTCCTGGGCTTTGCGACATCGAGCGTCTGCTCTACAGGTGTGTCAGGCGGCCACTTGGTCCAGCCTGCACACTTTCTCTAAGCACTATATGGTGCATGCCCATGCCTCTGCGGATGCAAGTTTGGGCAGGCGGGTTCTCCAGGTGGCGGTTGCCCACCTTTAAAAGGGAACCATGTGTTATCCGTCTTGTTGAGGAACTCTTCCCGCCCTGGGGTATTGCTTTAGGACATCCCCATTGTCTGGGTCTCCCATTATGATGACCAGAAAAAAGAGAATTTTGTTTACGTACCGTAAATTCTTTTTTCTTTAATCATCAATGGGAGACCCAGCACCCACCCAGTTGTTCCGTTGCATGTTTTGCATTTGCTCTGTTCTCTGTTGAGACAGTGTTTGCCGGGTTGTTGAACCGTCTGTGCACGGCATTCTTCCCGATGTTTCGGGTGTGGTTTATTTCCTCCTCGCAGCTTGTAGACCAAACTGAGGATGTTCCCTGCGGTAGGGGTTTATAAGCGTAGGAGGCGGTGTCTACAAACTTGTAGTACCTAGTGTGACCTCCGGAGGGCAGTGCCCTAAACCCCATTGTCTGGGTCTCCCATTGATGATTAAAGAAAAAAGAATTTACGGTACGTAAACAAAATTCTCTTTTTGCGCTCCATTGGGAGACCCACACATTAGGTGTATAAGCTTCTGACCTCCGGAGGACACACAAGGCATTACACCTAAAAAGTGTAACTCCTCCCCTACTGCCTATACACCCCCCCCGGGAGAATCCCATCAGTTCTTTGCTTTGTGTTGAAGGAGGCTCCTCCCGGCTGCCCGGGATCCTGGCCAGGTGTTGCTGCGGCCAGGCCGCGATTTTTTAGCGTGCTCCGCGCTCAACCCCTGCTGACAGGCGGCCGCGGAGCTAAATTTAGGCCCCGGCTTGCGGCCTAGTCTCTCTGATTGATGCGCCGGGGCTTCATGGGGCGGTGCTGCCCCTTGGGTTGTGCCCACCCCTTTGGAGGACGGCCGCGGGCAGGCCGCTCCTCGTTCTCCTATGGGGAATGCTGCCTTGCAGCTTGGGGGCGTGTGCCTGCGGGGGAGAGGGCCTGCCCTCCAGTTTTCACGCGCTGGAGGGGGACACTCCTTGTCCACGCCTCCTCTCTCTGCTCCGGTGGCCATCTTGAGGGCTCCTTTGCCCTGCATTTTACTGGTAGCTGCAGGGTCTGCACGTCTCTGAAGGGCACTCAAGGTCCGGTAGGTCACCCCAGTCTCTGGTGGTGCTCTATTCTCCCCCCTGGCTTCACATTACGCCTCATTTCCCCTCCTCTGAGTCTCTCATTGAGGTCACTAAGGGGACACCATGTCTAGCTCCAGGAACAAAGCTCCCAGGGTGCAGACACGCTATCATGCTTGCACAGCATGTCAGGCCCAGCTGCCTGCTGGATCCTCTTTCCCTCATTGCTCGGCTTGTGCCCCGCATGAGGCTGATATTTCGCCGGCTCCTGCAGTCCAAGTAACTGCCTTGGTGCACGAGGCTCCCCCCAGCTCTGGGTCTTTGGCGTCTGCGCCTGACCCGGTGTATCCAGCGGTGCCTCCGCCTTGGACAGCTGTTTTTGCTCAGTCCATTTCTGACTCTGTGTTATGGTGGCTATGACCAGAGCCCTGCGGGAGTCCTTGTCAGGTGGATGGGAGGGTTCCCATGGGGCCTCCGCCACACGTCGTAGTGGTTCTTCCTCTACTAGAGGTTTGGACTCTGGCGACAATTCTGGACTCTCGGAACCGTCTCCGCGTCCTCCCAAGTGGCCACGTCGAGCGGTTTCCCCTGCTCCCGAGCTGGGGGCTCCCTGTTGGAAGGGGAGGAGGACTTAAACTCCGTCAGGGCCCCTGAGGAGGATCTGGACGAAGGTTCTTTGGTGGACGACTTAGTGTCTTCTATCAAAACGGTGCTGGATTTGACAGTTCCCGCTCCGCCGGTGGATTCCTCCGTTTCGGAGGAACTTTATCAGTTTCTCCCTCCAGCCAGGTCCAGAGGATCTTTCCTGGATCATTCTAACTTCCGCTTTACAGTTCAGACCCCTTGGGCCTGTCCTGACAAACACTTCGCTAAGAAGCAGAAAGATTCCCGTTACCCTTTTCCACCAGATGTGGTCAAGGGTTGGTCTGTTTCTCCGAGAGTGGACCCTCCGGTTTCTCGGTTGTCTGCCAATACCATTATGTCGGTGGCGGACGGGTCCTCTCTCAAGGATCCCACGGACAGGCAGATTGAGCTTCTGCAGAAGTCCATTTTCTGATCATCATAATGGGAGACCCAGACAATGGGGTTTAGGGCGCTGCCCTCCGGAGGTCACACTAGGTACTACAAGTTTGTAGCACCGCCTCCTCCGCTTATAAACCCCCACCGTAGGAGACATCCTCAGTTTTAAACTTAGTGTGCTCGGAGGATCACGCTTTGCTTGCACTTCACTGCATTCTCACAGCTTACGTGATGGCGTATGAAGACAAGGTAAAATGGTCCCGCTCGGGATCCCCGACAGCCTCCCCGCTCACCCTCTGCGGAACACGCTGGTGGAGGTACCGGAGGGCTTTTAGCCTGGACACTTCAGTGTTCTCCCGGTACGCTGTCGCGCTCCTTCCTTTCCATCCCTCCATGGAGGCTCTGGTAAGGGGGAGCCTGGAGCCTTGCACAGCTCCGCTCCGTCCGAGGCCTCCCTAAATGGTGCTTACAGACCGGACGGAGCCAGCCCAGTCCGAGGCCTCCCTAAATGGTGCTTACACTCCGGACTGGTGCTGTACCCCCGTCCGAGGCCTCCCTAAAGGTGCTTACAGACCGGACCGGCACTGAGGCACCTGGTGTGTCTCCTGTGTGCCTGGGGGTAGTGTCTGTCACTGTGGTGTCATGACACTCAGACCGCGCGGTTACCCTCGGGTCCGCGGTTCTGGCGGTGACCCTGTGCTGGGGTCGCCCTGGCTGACCGCCCTGTGTGTCACAGGGGCTGAGGCTGTAGACTGCGAGTGTTTTTATGTGTACATGCAGTCTGAGAGTGTGTGTGGTGATATTCACACTCTTTTCCCGCGCTGCGGGCTCCGGCACCTCCATTGCTGAGGCAGTCTGGAGGAGGAGGAGGCAGCCCTTATGGTGACATCACCGCTGGGCGTGTTGTGTGTTCTTCCCGCGTGTTCCTGGCTCCGCCCACATCTTCACTGTCGGCGGCCATCTTCTCCCTCACTTCCCGGCTGGGATCTGGCTGCAGCGCGTGTCTGCACTTGCAAGGGAGACCGGAACTCGCGGAGGTCACACACACACACCGCTTCCTCCTACCGCTTTACTGCGGTCGGTAAGCCACCGGGATTCCCGGTTTGTTTGTGAACTTTGGCTTATATTCCCCTCACTGTGGTGATGTCCTCAGTTGGGAAGCATGCTGCTAAGGCGGCAGTGGTCACCGTTACCTGCGCTACATGCAACGGGACACTGGTGGAGGGGTCCTGCAATAACTGCGGACGCCCAGAGGCCCGGTCTGCTACTACTGAGTCTGCAAATCCGGGATTATACCCTGAGGTTCAGGTGATCCCAGGGCCATGGGAAACGCAGAATAAGATTAATGAATCTCTGCTGTCCCAGATGTCCTCCATGTCGCAAACCCTGGAGGCACTGCATAGGAGACTGGAGAACCCAGCTACTCCTCCTAGTTACCCCCGGGTGTCTCTTACTTCTGCTGTAAGACCCCCTAAGCGAGCCCGTGAGGCTTCTCCTGAGCTCCAGACTCTCTCTGAGGAGGAGCGTTCCTCTGATGGTGAGGAAGATGATGGGGGTTCTACTCTTGGGTCTATGTCTGAACCTCCAGATGGGGTGGAGGATCTGGTGTCCTCCATCAATGAGACATTGCGTCTTGTCACTCCTCCTGAGGAGGTGACTGTACACCCCAAGGAGATATACCAATGGCTGCGGCCAGAGGCTAGACCAAGTGGCTCCTTCATGGACCACACTAATTTCGGAAGGGTGATTAAAGCTCCCAGGTTGCATCCTGGCGGCGTTATGTCCGTAAAACTAAGGACAATCGCTTTCCCTTTCCCCAGGAGGCGCTCCAGGAATGGTCGCAGTCCCCCAAGGTGGATGCTTCCATGACTAGGATTGCTGCGCGCTCCTTGTTTTCTGCCTCTGATAGCTCCTCGTTGAAGGATGCTACTGATAGACAGGTCGAGCAACTCGCCAAGTCTTCCTATGAGGCGGTGGGGTCTTCGTTTGCCCCTAATTTTGCCGCGGTCTGGACCCTACAAGCGATTACTATCTGTTTGGATGGTATCACTGATCTAGCTAGGTCCAGTCCAGAGGTCCTGGCTCTCACTGAGAGAGCAAGGGCCTATGCGGACTATGCCAGGACGGCATCTTTGGAAACTGCCACTCGCTCTGCTGTGGCCTCGGCCAATGCAATTGCGATCCGCAGGCTGTTGTGGCTGCGTCTTTGGGACTCAGATGCCACATCTAAGAAGATTTTACAAAATCTTCCGTTCGCTGGTGACAGGCTTTTTGGCACCGAACTGGACAAATTGATAAAGGATTCTGCTGAGTCTAAGATACCGCAGAACAAGCCTAAGCCACGGTACACCGTGAAAAGGAACCCTAAGCAGTGGTCCTTTCGCTCCGGTTCACAGTCATCAACGGCGTCCACTCGCTCAGACCGAGGGGGCAAGCCTGCTACTCAGTGGCGTTCCAAGAGTCGTCAGAAGAAGCCGGCGGGGGCAGCGGCTGCCACCCCCAAGCCCGCCTCGACATGACTCGCTCTCTCATCCTGCCTCCCCACAGGTGGGGGGCCGCCTGTCCCGCTTTCAGGACAAGTGGCTTCTTCACATTCACGATCAGTGGGTTCGAGACGTAGTCTCAAGAGGTTACAGGATAGAGCTGACGTCACGACCAATACACCGATTCCATCGGTCGGTTCCATCCCCAGAAAAGGCTCAGGCTTTTCACCTGGTGTTGGAGGGACTCCGCAGAGACGGAGTGGTGGTCCCTGTGCCCACGGAAGAGAGGTTCAGGGGTTTTTACTCCAACCTCTTTATTGTCCCAAAGAAGGACGGCTCTTTTCGCCCGGTGTTGGACCTCAAGTTGTTCAACCGTCACGTGTTGGTTCGGAAGTTCCGCATGGAATCCCTGCGCTCAGTGATCGCGGCTGTGTCACAGGGAGACTTCCTAGCGTCCATCGATATCAGGGACGCTTACCTTCACGTCCCCATTGCACCAGCTCATCAGCGCTGGTTGAGATTCGCAGTGGGGAAGAGCACTTCCAATTTGTGGCACTGCCATTCGGGCTAGCCTCAGCACCACGGGTGTTCACAAAGGTGATGGCCTCCATGATGGCTCTCCTGCATGCGCAGGGACACGCCGTCATACCCTATTTGGACGACCTGTTGGTCAGGGCGCCATCGGAAGACCGTTGTCGGGTGAGCCTGGAGGTGACCATGAAGTCCCTGGAACGGTTCGGGTGGCTTATCAACATTCAAAAGTCGACCCTGGTTCCGACCCAGTCATTGACATATCTGGGCATGGACTTCCACACGGACTCGGCCCTGGTGTCCCTACCTCAAGCCAAGCAGCTTGCGATCCAATCAGGAGTGCAGAATGTCCTCCTGTCTCCACAGTCATCCCTACGGGTATTGATGAGACTGGTGGGTCGCATGGTAGCGGCGATAGAGGCGGTGCCGTTCGCACAGTTTCGCCTCCGTCCTCTCCAGCTGGAGATTCTTCGCAGATGGGACAAGAGGACGATTTCTTTGAATCGGCTGGTGACGCTGTCACAACCAACCAGGGATTCCCTACAGTGGTGGCTACAGCCACATCATCTGTCACGGGGACGGTCCTTCCTAAAACCGTCATGGTTAGTGGTGACCACCGACGCCAGTCTGAAGGGCTGGGGTGCGGTGTTCTTGCACCACAGGGCTCAAGGCCTCTGGACTCAGTCGGAGTCGGCGTTGCAGATCAACGTGCTGGAGATCAAGGCGGTCTATCTGGCGCTCCTGGCGTTTCAGAAATTCCTGTCAGGACAACCCATTCGGGTACAGTCCGACAATGCGACGGCCGTCGCCTACATAAATCATCAGGGAGGGACCAGAAGTGCTCAGGCCCTCACCGAAGTCCACCGCATTCTAGCTTGGGTGGAGGAAAACGGCTGCCTGATCTCCGCAGTTCACATCCCAGGGGTCGAGAACTGGGAGGCCGACTATCTGAGCCGACAGGGGATGGACGCCGGAGAGTGGTCCCTTCATCCAGACGTCTTCCGGGACATCTGCGGCAGATGGGGCACTCCGGACGTGGATCTGATGGCCTCACGGCTGAATCATCAGGTGCCCCAATACGTGGCGAGATCATGGGATCCTCAGTCTCTGGGGGCGGATGCCCTGATCCTGAGTTGGTCCAGCTTCCAGCTGCCATATGTGTTCCCGCCTCTAGCTCTGATTCCCAGGGTCCTGTGGAAGATCAGGACGGAATGCAGAGTAGCCATTCTAGTGGCTCCAGATTGGCCCAGGAGGTCCTGGTACCCGGACCTGTGGCAACTGTCAGGCGGACACCGGTGGGCTCTTCCAGAGCGCGCAGATCTTCTCGCGCAAGGCCCATTCTTCCACCTCAATTCCAGGGCCCTCAGATTGACTGCATGGCTCTTGAGGCCTGGCTGCTGACATCCAGAGGTTTCTCTCCTACAGTGGTTGCCACTATGAATCGGGCAAGGAAACCTGTTTCCAGGAAGATATACCACAGAACGTGGAAAATCTTTTTTACCTGGTGTGCATCTGGTGGTCGCTCACCGTGGCCGTTGTCTATTCCGACATTGTTGGCCTTCCTACAGTCGGGTTTGGAGTTGGGATTATCCCTTGGCTCTCTGAAAGGTCAAGTATCAGCACTTTCCGTGCTATTTGACAGGCGCTTGGCGCTCCTCCCGAAGGTCCGCCAATTTCTGCAGGGGGTGTCTCGGGTGGTTCCGCCCTACAGGCGGCCCCTGGACCCTTGGGACCTCAACATGGTCCTAGCGGCATTGCAGAAACCGCCGTTCGAGCCACTGAGAGACATCTCTCTCTCTCGTCTGTCCCAGAAGGTGGTCTTTCTGGTGGCGATTACGTCTCTGAGAAGGGTCTCAGAATTGGCTGCACTTTCGTGCAAGTCACCCTTTCTGGTGGTTCACCAGGACAAGGTGGTGTTGCGCCCACGGCCTGAATTTTTGCCGAAGGTGGTTTCAACATTCCACTTGAACCAGGAGATTGTTCTCCCATCATTTTGCCCCGCTCCCGTTCATCAGGTTGAGCGCGACCTCCATACTCTGGATCTCGTGAGAGCTGTACGCATTTATGTGTCCAGGACCGCCTCCTTTAGGAGTTCGGATTCCTTATTTGTCCTCACGATGGGTCGCTGTAAGGGGTCCGCGGCTTCAAAGTCGACCTTGGCCAGATGGATCAAGGCTCCCATTCAGGAGGCTTACCGGTCTTCTGGTTTGCCTCTCCCGGTGGGGTTGAAGGCACACTCTACTAGAGCTGTAGGTGCCTCTTGGGCCTTGCGACATCGAGCTTCTGCTCTACAGGTGTGTCAAGCGGCCACTTGGTCCAGCCTGCACACTTTCTCTAAGCACTATATGGTGCATGCCCATGCCTCTGCGGATGCGAGTTTGGGCAGGCGGGTTCTCCAGGCGGCGGTTGCCCACCTTTAAAAGGGAACCATGTGTTATCCGTCTTGTTGAGGAACTCTTCCCGCCCTGGGGTATTGCTTTAGGACATCCCCATTGTCTGGGTCTCCCATTATGATGATCAGAAAAAAGAGAATTTTGTTTACGTACCGTAAATTCTTTTTTCTTGAATCATCAATGGGAGACCCAGCACCCACCCAGTTGTTCCGTTGCATGTTTGCATTTGATCTGTTCTCTGTTGAGACAGTGTTCCGGGTTGTTACACCGTCTGTGCACGGCATTCTTCCCGATGTTTCGGGTGTGGTTTATTTCTCCTCGCAGCTTATGGACTAAACTGAGGATGTCTCCTACGGTGGGGGTTTATAAGCGGAGGAGGCGGTGCTACAAACTTGTAGTACCTAGTGTGACCTCCGGAGGGCAGCGCCCTAAACCCCATTGTCTGGGTCTCCCATTGATGATTCAAGAAAAAAGAATTTACGGTACGTAAACAAAATTCTCTTTTTTCGAGGCCACAGGTGCCTCTTTTGCCCCAGCCTTTGCGGTTGTGTGGGCCCTGCAAGCGGTTTCAGCTTGTCTTTCAGAGATCCCTAGGGTGGCTTCGGGAATCCCTGAGGTGGCGGTTCTGACGTCTCAGGCCGAGGCGTTTACGGACTATGCTAGATCCGCAATCATGGAATCTGCTAGTCGATCTGCGGTTGCTTCGGCTAACTCGCTGGCAGTACGTCGGATGTTGTGGCTGCGTGACTGGAAGGCGGACGCTACGTCTAAGAAGTTCCTCCAGGGCCTCCCGTTTTCGGGAGATAGGCTATTTGGGGAATGTCTTGACGATCTCATCAAGGAGTCTACAGGGGGGAAATCCACCTCCTTGCCGCAATCTATGGTGCAGAAGACCGTTCAGCGTCAGCTGCATGCTAGGTTTCGCTCCTTTCGTCCCTCCTCCAAGCCAGCCTCATCATCATCCTCCTCCTCCCGTCCGGACAAGGACCAGAGGTCGCATAGGTCCTGGAAGTCTAAGGCCCAGCAGAAGAAGCCCGCCGGTGCCTCAGCCGCCAAGCCTGCCTCCTCCTGACTCTTCGCCTCCCTCGGTAGCGTCCAAGATCGGTGGCAGGCTCTCCCGATTTGGAAGCATCTGGCAAAGTCGCATCCAGGACCGGTGGGTAGTGGATGTGGTCTCTCACGGCTACAGGATAGAACTGGAGTCGCGTCCTCCGACTCGGTTCTGCACCTCTTCGCCCCCTCCGGCGAGGGCTGCGGCTTTTCAGCGGGCGCTGGACGCTCTGCTTCAGAGCGGAGTTGTGGTTCCGGTTCCGTCAGAGGAACGGTTTCGGGGGTTTTATTCGAACCTCTTCACGGTTCCGAAAAAGGACGGCTCAGTGCGACTGGTGTTGGACCTCAAGCTCCTCAACCGGCACGTGAGAGTCAGGCCCTCCAGGATGGAATCCTTGCGCTCGGTGATAGCGTCCCTGTCTCAGGGGGATTTCCTGGCTTCGGTGGACGTGAAGGATGCTTATCTTCACATTCCCCATTGCTCCTACTCACCAGCAATGGCTGCGGTTCGCCGTGGGAGAGGAGCATTTCCAGTTTGTGGCGTTGCCCTTCGGCCTCTCCTCGGCGCCGAGGATCTTCACCAAGGTGATGTCTGCGATGGTGGCAGTACTGCATTTGCAGGGACACGCGGTCACTCCGTATCTGGACGACCTGTTGATCAGAGCCTCATCTGTGGAACAGTGTCAGATGAGTCTGCCACTCTGGACACTCTTCGGACCTTCGGTTGGATAGTCAACTCCCCAAAGTCGGTCCTCATCCCTACTCAGGCGATCTTGTATTTGGGCATGGAGTTCCACACTGTCCTGGCTCTGGTGATCCTTCCCCCTGGACAAGCAGTCCTCGATTGCGGAGGAAGTCCGGCTCCTTTTGCAGGCGGACTTGGTTCCCATCAGACGTCTCATGCGCGTTCTAGGGAAGTTGGTGGCGACCATCGAGGCGGTCCCTTTTGCGCAGTTTCATCTGCGTCCGCTTCAGCTGCAGATCCTACGCGGCTGGGACAAGAATCCGTCCTCTCTAGATCGGTGCATTGCCCTTTCTTCCGCGACGAAGGAGTCCCTCCGATGGTGGCTGTTGCCCAGATCGATATTCCGAGGCAGGTCGTTCCTTCCCACCTCTTGGTTGGTGTTCACTACGGACGCCAGCCTTCTGGGTTGGGGTGCGGTGTTCCTGCATCACAGGGCTCAGGGCACCTGGACGACGCAGGAATCATCCTTACAGATCAACGTCCTGGAGATTCGAGCTGTCTACCTGGCTCTCCTGGCCTTCCAGAGGTTTCTGTCGGGGAATCCAATTCGGATCCAATCCGACAACGCGACTACTGTCTCCTACATAAACCGCCAGGGAGGCACCCGCAGCCGTCAAGCCTTTGCGGAGGTCCAACCCATCCTTCTGTGGGTAGAAGACGACGCGTCCATCTCAGCTGTCCACATCCCCGGGGTGGACAATTGGGAGGCCGACTACTTAAGCCGGCAAGGAATGGACGAGGGAGAATGGGCTCTTCACCCAGAGGTGTTTCAGCACATCTGCAGCACTTGGGGAACTCCGGACGTGGACCTGATGGTGTCCAGGCTGAATCGACAAGTTCCAGACTTCATGTCTTGCACTCGAGACAGCCTGGCGGTAGGGATGGATGCGCTGGTCCAGAATTGGTCCCGCTTTCGTCTTCCCTATATCTTTCCCCCATTGGCCTTGCTACCCAGGGTCCTGCGGAAGCTCGGGGCGGAATGCAGGCGAGCCCTTCTCATCGCCCCGGACTGGCCCAGACGGGCTTGGTACCCGGATCTGTTACGGCTCTCGGTGGGGGATCCATGGAGACTCCCGGATCGGCCGGATCTCTTGTCTCAAGGTCCTTTCTTCCGCTACAATTCCTCGGCCCTGAGCCTGACTTTGTGGCGCTTGAGGTCTGGTTGTTGACGTCCCGTGGTTTATCCACTAACGGTCGTTGCTACCATGAGACAGGCCAGGAAACCGGTTTCTGCAGGAATCTACCGCAGAGTGTGGAAGATTTTCTTCTCATGGTGCCGTATTCACGGCAATTCTCCCTGGCCTTTCTCTCTGTCAACTCTTCTGGCCTTCCTCCAGTCGGGGTTGGATAAGGGTTTGGCGCTCAGTTCCATCAAGGGACAGATCTCGGCGCTGTCGGTTCTTTTTTGATAAGCGTCTGGCTACGCTTCCTCAGGTGAAGACGTTTGTTCAGGGGGCGAGTCACATCATTCCTCCCTACAGACGTCCTTTGGACCCATGGGATCTTAACTTGGTCCTTGCAGCGTTGCAGAAGCCGCCTTTTGAACCTCTTAGGGAGGTTTCTCTTTCCAGGCTGTCACAAAAGGTTGCCTTTTTGGTTGCCATCACTTCTCTGCGGAGAGTTTCGGAGTTGGCTGCCTTGTCCTGTCAGTCTCCTTTTCTGGTGATCCACCAGGATAAGGTGGTGCTTCGGCCTGTGGCGGAGTTCTTGCCTAAGGTGCTTTCCCCTTTCCACCTGAATCAGGACATCGTCCTGCCATCTTTTTGCCCGCATCCGGTTCACCAGTATGAGAAGTCTCTCCATACTTTGGATCTGGTCAGGGCTCTCAAGATCTACGTTTCTCGAACGGCGTCATTTCGCCAATCGGATGCCCTGTTTGTTCTGACTATGGGTCAGAAGAGGGGCGAGACAGCCTCCAAGTCTTCTTTGGCTAGGTGGATCAAGACTCCTATTCGGGAGGCTTATGTATCCTCTGGTTTGCCTGTACCTGCTGGTGTTAAGGCTCATTCCACAAGGGCTGTGGGGGCCTCGTGGGCTTTGCGTCATCGAGCCTCAGCTCTTCAGGTGTGTCAGGCGGCCACATGGTCTAGCCTTCACACCTTTACTAAGCATTATTAAGTCCATGCTTTGGCATCGGCTGATGCCAATGTGGGCAGGTGGATCCTTCAGGCAGCGGTTGCTCATTTATGATGGGCCTGCTTTTGGTTTTTTTCCCGCCCTGGGATAGCTTTTGAACATCCCAATGTCTGGGTCTCCCAATGGAGCGCAAAAGAAAAAGAGAATTTTGTTTACTTACCGTAAATTCTTTTTCTTTTAGCTCCTATTGGGAGACCCAGCTCCCACCCTGTGCCTTTTTGGGGCTTTGTTCTCTGCTAGTGCCTGGTGTTGTTTCACCTCGCGTGTTGGCCCTGTTGGTCGTTTGTTATTTCCCAGTCCTGTTGGACTGGGCGCGGGTGGTCTTTCCTCCTTCCTGCTTGTGCACCGAACTGATGGGATTCTCCCGGGAGGGGGTGTATAGGCAGTAGGGGAGGAGTTACACTTTTTAGGTGTAATGCCTTGTGTGTCCTCCGGAGGTTGGAAGCTATACACCCAATGTCTGGGTCTCCCAATAGGAGCTATAAGAAAAATAATTTACGGTAAGTAAACAAAATTCTCTTTTTTCCTCAATCTTTATAGGGCACTTTTAGGTGAGACAGGGATGGTTAGGGATCATCTAGCAAGGTGCAGGGACAGGTAGTGGTAGACTAGGGGGGTAGAATGACCTGAAAGGTTGCCTTTAATTTCTTAGTTGTTTATTACTTTACTTTTCCCACTAGAGGGCCTCAGAGCTCCATAGTCTGATCGCTTCTCTTATGTTTGGATGAGCTACAGCACATCCAAACATAGGGGAAATGATCACTCCCTGCCAGTGACGTCACTGGGTCAACATCGGCAGGAAATGATTCAGGACAGCTTCCATGGTCATCAGATAACCCAGGGCTGTCCAGGTAAAGCACGGAGGTCCCATGATCGCTTTGCGGGGACCTCCGATCATGGCAGAAAACAGCGCATTCCCCACCATGGCACTTTGGATTATGCTGTCAGTCACTGAGGGCGCGATCCAAAGGGTTAACACCACAACAACAGATGTGTTAGCTGATGTCATCATCGGAGATGTGTTGCTAAGATGTGTGTCGAAGGATGCAAACTCGGCGTGTGAGCTCGCATCAGGGGGCTGGACACGGCCAAAGACCTACATCTTTTCCTTGGTCATGAAGAGATTAAAGGTGATCTATCAATCTCAATTTTGATTTACCTGGTATAAATGTCACTGTTCTCCTGAATCCGGCTATGTTTTTCTTTTGTTCCTACGCCTCTCCTTTCCTGAGATATGGCCTCCTATTCCCTGTATGTAAATCGTGCCATGTGATGTTGTGGGCGTGGTCTTCCTTCACTCTTGTCTGACACCTGAAGATCACGCCCACTTTGCTGACAAGACTAGATTTGCATTAAATGAACAGGAGGCCATATCTCAAGAACGGAGCGACACAGGAAGAAAAGAAAAACATCACCAGATTCAGGAGAACAGTGGTGTTTACACCAGGTAAAAAAAATTACATGTTTATGAGAAGTCTCAACGCCCCTTTAAGCTTTCCATAATTTTGTTCTACTGAAAACAAGTTGATATATTGAACCCTATTTAATCCTCCTCTGTGTCGTCTTCACGCCAGGATCTTCTCCAGCTGCAGTACGAGGGAGTGGCGGTGATGAAGATGTTTGATAAAGCCAAGATTAACGTAAACCTGCTCATCTTCCTGCTGAACAAGAAGTTCTTCCGCAAGACCTAAGCGCTCTCCACCGAGCGCTACACCTCTGCACGCTGCTGTGATGTTTGACTACCTCCCTCTAGTGGTCGAAAGGAAACTGCAGCTAATGTAACCACAGTACCTCCGTGCATGAATCACCTTCGCTTGCTAGTTAATATCAGTGCTGCAGATTTATTACTCAATACCTAAATGCTGCTTAGTTTCTTTGGAAACATTATAAAACTGATTGTTTTTTGGCTGCCATATAAATGTGTAGGCTTTGAACTTTGAACAACAGCCTTGTGCTAATGCCGGAAAGAACAAATCATGTCATCTGTGATCTCTACCAAGCTGATTAGTTCAATGATTTGTGCAATATTGTTATTTTTACTACACGCTGCACTGAAAATAGGCCTATTAATGAAGGAAGAGACCTCCATGATGACAGTCATCTAGGACCATCCTCTGGTTTTGGCTTATTACTGTTATCTGCACTTATTTTTTTATTACACTCTGTCTTCTACCGATTTACAGACCCCCTTCACTTTTTCCAAAGACTAGTTGAATTGCGAGTAACTTAGAACACTAGAATCATGGATAAACTGTATTTAAAGTGGACCTGCTAACAGTAAAAAGTAACCTGTGTTTGCCCTTATTTTATTTCTGTCACTCCCCTGACCAATACGCTTTTTGTTTTATTTAAATCCGCCATACAGTTCCGGAGATACTGATATTGTCTTTACCAGGATCCTCAGGGGCGTGTCTTTCAGCTCCTCTACATTATCACCCTGTTAGCCACGCCCCTTCCATATATAGAAATCAGAACAAAATAAAGTGTGTTATCTCTAGAACCGTATGGCGGATTTCAGAAAAAGCGGATTACTCAGGGATCGATGAGAAAAAAATAAGAGCATTTGGCCATTGATGGCCTGTCCTCCTTAAAGGGACATATCTTAAGGAACTGATTCCTAGCATCCCTGATGATCAGCTGACTGAACAAGTTCCCTTGTTGTTTACCAGACACACTGATGTACTTTTGGGAGAGTCTGTCCTTGACATTGAGGTGCAGTACTGAGCACAACCACTACTAAAGGATGGCACTGTAGGAAATTTAAAATGTGTCGAATCGCCACCAATTTTGGCATCAGTGGCTTATAATACGGACAGAACACTGCCAAGTTGTATGGGTGCAGTACAGAAATTTTAATAAATCCAGTGCAAAATTGAATGCTTATGGATTTCCTATTATAAAGTGTTTTTTATTGGTCTCTTTCCATACAGCTTTAAAGCCACTAGGGGGAGCTCATTGCATACTGTTATTTTAGTATGCAAGTCAATGTATTAACAGTATGTAGAAGGCTCCCCCTAGTGGTGGCTGCAGGCAGGCAAAAACATTTTTCAATTGAGTTTGTGGAGGATTCGACGTCTCTGCATTTTGTCATCAGCGGTAATGACCTTACAGATTGGAGAAATTGAGGCTATGCAAGCTGCTGAAGCACTAAACTCCCAGCAGTTCCCAATGTACAGTGCTAGGTTACACTACCGAGAAGAAGCCATAATGGTTACAACTCAGCCGGACAAACCATGCGATGTTTCCGACTCACTGACTCAGTCTTTGACCACCTACATGGTTGTCAGCCCCTCCCCCGCCTTAATGGTTAATTATTAGCATCTGCATTGTAAAAGTCTACTTTTAGCTCTGTGTATATATCTGTTGTGTGTCCCCCCTCCCGATATATTTATACCCCTCATACTACTCACCCTTGTGTTGCAGTGTTACCCAGACAGATCTGTCATCACTGACCGCCCCCCGCTCCTCTGTATATGGGAGAATGGCGGCATGTGTATAGCACAGATTCACAAGGATTGTCTTGATTTTTCTGTCATTCATTTTAATAAAGCTTAATTATTCTGTAAGTGATGTGTCTATCATGGTGAATTCATGGAAATCTGTCACTGCACGTCTGCATTATAAGGTATTATATTACTGATCCTGAGTTACCTCCTGTATTATACTCCAGAGCTGCACTCACTATTCTGCTGGTGCAGTCACTGTGTACATACATACATTACTGATCCTGAGTTACCTCCTGTTTTATACTCCAGCGCTGCACTCACTATTCTGCTGGTGCAGTCACTGTGTACAAACATTACATTACTGATCCTGAGTTCCTCCTGTATTATACCTCCAGAGTGCACTCACCACTATTGTGGTGCAGTCACTGGTACATACATACAAGTAACTGATCCGTATTAATTGTATTTACTACAGTGACTGCACCACTATATGTGAGTGCAGTACTGGTAAAAATTACAGTAACTAGATCCTATGTTACCTCCTGTATATACACAGTGACTGCACCAGCAGAATAGTGAGTGCAGCTCTGGAGTATAATACAGGAGGTAACTCAGGATCAGTTATGTAATGTATGTACACAGTGACTGCACCAGCAGAATAGTGAGTGCAGCTCTGGAGTATAATACAGGAGGTAACTCAGGATCAGTAATGTAATGTATGACACAGTGACTGCACCAGCAGAATAGTGAGTGCAGCTCTGGAGTATAATACAGGAGGTAACTCAGGATCAGTAATGTAATGTATGTACACAGTGACTGCACCAGCAGAATAGTGAGTGCAGCTCTGGAATATATACAGGAGGTAACTCAGGATCAGTTATGTAATGTATGCACACAGTGACTGCACCAGCAGAATAGTGAGTGCAGCTCTGGAGTATAATACAGGAGGTAACTCAGGATCAGTAATGTAATGTATGTACACAGTGACTGCACCAGCAGAATAGTGAGTGAAGCTCTGGAATATAGTACAGAGGTAATTCAGGATCAGTATGTAATGTATGCACACAGTGACTGCACCAGCAGAATAGTGAGTGCAGCTCTGGAGTATAATACAGGAGGTAACTCAGGATCAGTAATGTAATGTATGTACACAGTGACTGCACCAGCAGAATAGTGAGTGAAGCTCTGGAGTATAATACAGAGAGGTAACTCAGGATCAGTAATGTAATGTATGTACACAGTGACTGCACCAGCAGAATAGTGAGTGCAGCTCTGGAGTATAATACAGGAGGTAACTCAGGATCAGTAATGTAATGTATGTACACAGTGACTGCACCAGCAGAATAGTGAGTGCAGCTCTGGAGTATAATACAGAAGGTAACTCAGGATCAGTAATGTAATGTATGTACACAGTGACTGCACCAGCAGAATAGTGAGTGCAGCTCTGGAATATAATACAGGAGGTAACTCAGGATCAGTAATGTAATGTATGCACACAGTGACTGCACCAGCAGAATAGTGAGTGCAGCTCTGGAGTATAATACAGGAGGTAACTCAGGATCAGTAATGTAATGTATGTACACAGTGACTGCACCAGCAGAATAGTGAGTGCAGCTCTGGAATATAGTACAGGAGGTAACTCAGGATCAGTTATGTAATGTATGCACACAGTGACTGCACCAGCAGAATAGTGAGTGCAGCTCTGGAGTATAATACAGGAGGTAACTCAGGATCAGTAATGTAATGTATGTACACAGTGACTGCACCAGCAGAATAGTGAGTGAAGCTCTGGAGTATAATACAAGATGTAATTCAGGATCAGTAATGTAATGTATGTACACAGTGACTGCACCAGCAGAATAGTGAGTGCAGCTCTGGAGTATAATACAGGAGGTAACTCAGGATCAGTAATGTAATGTATGTACACAGTGACTGCACCAGCAGAATAGTGAGTGCAGCTCTGGAGTATAATACAGGAGGTAACTCAGGATCAGTAATGTAATGTATGTACACAGTGACTGCACCAGCAGAATAGTGAGTGCAGCTCTGGAGTATAATAGAATAAGTATCTTACCCAGCGGAAAAAAACTTGCAAATAACATTGCCATTTGTTCTTTCCCTTCAGGAGGGGCACAAAAATGAAATTGTGTTTTAATGACACAGTATTATAATTCTGGACTTCTGGTTTATAATTCCGGGTAATTTTCCTCCTTTCTGCAGTAGAATAATATTTGTTGGGCAGCTGTTAAGGAGAGAAAGTTGCTAAGAAAACATGTTGGGTCACAGACGCCCAGCTGGTGAGTTAAGATTTTGCCACATGGCAAATTTAGAACTGAGAGAATTTGTCAAAGTTGCAAAACTGATGATGTCTTAAAGGTGTATTACGTTAACACCCCCCAAAGGTGTAATAATGTGTTCACAATAGATGGTTATGTACAGGCAGCACGCCCAGTGGTCGTGTTTGGTACTACACATCCATAGTAATGAATGGTGCTGCGCTGTAATACCACACACAACCTGTGAACAGGGGTGGCGCTGTTTTGGGAAATAAGTATTTAAAGTTTATACTCCTTGTCATCTCAGGAGTTATGGAAAATCATTTGCATTAGGCATATGTCTTGAAATTTAATAGTACGTTCCATAATAAATACTTTCCTTGTTATTTTTTTTATACCTATTTTTTTTTTTTTCTAATATAGTATTCATATTATTCTTAATGTTACTTTTTTAACTTTTAATGGTACTTTTCTTTTTTTATTTGCTTATTTTTTTATATAAGGGCAATTTTTTTTCTTTTAAATTTTTTTTTTCCCAACGTAATTTTTTTTAATTTTTTAATTAGATTTTTTAAAAATGTTATTTATTATTTATTTATTAGTATAAAAGGTAATTTTTTTTATTTAGCTTTGTCAATTTTATTTTTACTTTATAGTTGAGAATTGTTTTTCCCCAGTGATTAATATTTTTAATTTCTTATTGTTCCTTTTTAATGTTTAGTTTTATGCATTTTTCTTAGATATTATTTTTATTCTATTATTTTGTTGTATTATTTTATTATCATTTATTCTTCGTTTGACTTTGACACTGCCAAGACACTTGTCCACGCTCTCCTCACCTCCCGCCTCGACTACTGCAACCTCCTGCTCACCGGCCTCCTTGCTACCTCCCTCGCACCTCTCCAATGTCCTGAACTCCCCTGGAGTGATTCGTGCAGAGGCAGGAAAAGGGGACATTCAGGTGAGCGGACACGATCATCCATTTTCATGTATTATTATTATGTTATATTATTTTTTACTTTCTTTTGTTATTTTTTATTAGTAATAAATTATTATTTATATTTTTTTTATTTTTTTTCATAACCTATTTTATTGATTTTAAGAACATACAGCATGGAAAAACAACATTTCCAATGTTAAGGTCTCATACTTTACATTGACATATCCGCATAGGGAAATTTTCATAACCGGAACATTGTAATAAGCTTGGACTGTATCCTGCTTTAAATCCCCTCCCCCCCCCCTTCCCGAACCCCTCTATCTTTAATCTCTGCTTTTAATTTTTTTTATAGTTTTTACTTGTATTTTTAATTTTGTGACTTTTATAATTCTGTTAGTATTTTTTTATTTTGTTACTTTATTTCTTATTTTATTTTTATTTGTTTGTTCTTTATTTTTATAATGTTACTATTTAATTATTTCTTTATTACTATTTTATATTTAGTTTTTATTTTATAATTTTATTACTTTTGTTTTATTTGATTTTTTTACCATTTTTTTATTTGTATTTTTTATTTTAGATTTTGTTTATTCATTTAATGCTTTTTGTTATCATTTGTTGTTTTATTACATTTTACTAGATATGAGCTGGATGCTATCGCATCGCGAAGGCGGTGACATCATGTTGGGGGCGGGCTCTGTGGGTGTTGGCTGTCTCCCCTGTGTGCTCTTTTTTTTCCCCTGCGCTGTCTAATTCCCTCTGTGCTCTCTCTTTTGACCTATCTCCCACCTGTGCTGTTTCTTCCCTCATATGCTCTCTTTGAGCTGTCTTCCCCCTGTGCGCTCTCACCCCTGTGTGCGCTCTCTCTACTTCCAGTGCTGTCTCTACCCCGGTGTGCTCTCTTCCCCCGTTGTGTGCTGTCTCTTCCCTGGTATGCTCTCTTTCCCCCCTTGTGTGGGCTGTCTCTTTCCCCCCTTTGTGGGGCTGTCTCTTTCCCCCCTTGTGTGGGCTGTCTCTTTCCCCCCTTGTGTGGGCTGTCTCTTTCCCCCCTTGTGTGGGCTGTCTCTTTCCCCCCTTGTGTGGGCTGTCTCTTTCCCCCCTTGTGTGGGCTGTCTCTTTCCCCCTTGTGTGGGCTGTCTCTTTCCCCCCTTGTGTGGGCTGTCTCTTTCCCCCCTTGTGTGGGCTGTCTCTTTCCCCCCTTGTGTGGGCTGTCTCTTTCCCCCCTTGTGTGGGCTGTCTCTTTCCCCCCTTGTGTGGGCTGTCTCTTTCCCCCCTTGTGTGGGCTGTCTCTTTCCCCCCTTGTGTGGGCTGTCTCTTTCCCCCCTTGTGTGGGCTGTCTCTTTCCCCCCTTGTGTGGGCTGTCTCTTTCCCCCCTTGTGTGGGCTGTCTCTTTCCCCCCTTGTGTGGGCTGTCTCTTTCCCCCCTTGTTGTGGGCTGTCTCTTTCCCCCCTTTGTGTGGGCTGTCTCTTTCCCCCCTTGTGTGGGCTGTCTCTTTCCCCCCTTGTGTGGGCTGTCTCTTTCCCCCCTTGTGTGGGCTGTCTCTTTCCCCCCTTGTGTGGGCTGTCTCTTTCCCCCCTTGTGTGGGCTGTCTCTTTCCCCCCTTGTGTGGGCTGTCTCTTTCCCCCCTTGTGTGGACTGTCTCTTTCCCCCCTTGTGTGGGCTGTCTCTTTCCCCCCTTGTGTGGGCTGTCTCTTTCCCCCCTTGTGTGGGCTGTCTCTTTCCCCCCTTGTGTGGGCTGTCTCTTTCCCCCCTTGTGTGGGCTGTCTCTTTCCCCCCTTGTGTGGGCTGTCTCTTTCCCCCCTTGTGTGGGCTGTCTCTTTCCCCCCCTTGTGTGGGCTGTCTCTTTCCCCCCTTGTGTGGGCTGTCTCTTTCCCCCCCCTTGTGTGGGCTGTCTCTTTCCCCCCCTTGTGTGGGCTGTCTCTTTCCCCCCCTTGTGTGGACTTTCTCTTTCCCCCCCTTGTGTGTTCTGTCTTTTCGCTTTCCCCATGTGTGGACTTTCTCTTTTTCCCCCTTGTGTGTTCTGTCTTTTCTCTTTCCCCCCATTGTGTGTTCTGTCTTTTCTCTTTCCCCTTGTGTGGGCTGTCTCTTTCCCCCCTTGTGTGGGCTGTCTCTTTCCCCCCCCTTGTGTGTTCTGTCTTTTCGCTTTCCCCATGTGTGGACTTTCTCTTTTTCCCCCTTGTGTGGGCTGTCTCTTTCCCCCATTGTGTGTTCTGTCTTTTCTCTTTCCCCTTGTGTGGGCTGTCTCTTTCCCCCCTTGTGTGGGCTGTCTCTTTCCCCCCTTGTGTGGGCTGTCTCTTTCCCCCCTTGTGTGGGCTGTCTCTTTCCCCCCCTTGTGTGGGCTGTCTCTTTCCCCCCCTTGTGTGGGCTGTCTCTTTCCCCCCCTTGTGTGTTCTGTCTTTTCGCTTTCCCCATGTGTGGACTTTCTCTTTTTCCCCCTTGTGTGGGCTGTCTCTTTCCCCCATTGTGTGTTCTGTCTTTTCTCTTTCCCCTTGTGTGGGCTGTCTCTTTCCCCCCTTGTGTGGGCTGTCTCTTTCCCCCCTTGTGTGGGCTGTCTCTTTCCCCCCTTGTGTGGGCTGTCTCTTTCCCCCCCTTGTGTGGGCTGTCTCTTTCCCCCCCTTGTGTGGGCTGTCTCTTTCCCCCCCTTGTGTGGGCTGTCTCTTTCCCCCCCTTGTGTGTTCTGTCTTTTCGCTTTCCCCATGTGTGGACTTTCTCTTTTTCCCCCTTGTGTGGGCTGTCTCTTTCCCCCATTGTGTGTTCTGTCTTTTCTCTTTCCCCCCATTGTGTGTTCTGTCTTTTCTCTTTCCCCCCATTGTGTGTTCTGTCTTTTCTCTTTCCCCTTGTGTGGGCTGTCTCTTTCCCCCTTGTGTGGGCTGTCTCTTTCCCCCCCCTTGTGTGTTCTGTCTTTTCTCTTTCCCCCCATTGTGTGTTCTGTCTTTTCTCTTTCCCCTTGTGTGGGCTGTCTCTTTCCCCCTTGTGTGGGCTGTCTCTTTCCCCCCCCTTGTGTGTTCTGTCTTTTCGCTTTCCCCATGTGTGGACTTTCTCTTTCCCCCATTGTGTGTTCTGTCTTTTCTCTTTCCCCCCATTGTGTGTTCTGTCTTTTCTCTTTCCCCTTGTGTGGGCTGTCTCTTTCCCCCCCTTGTGTGTTCTGTCTTTTCGCTTTCCCCATGTGTGGACTTTCTCTTTTTCCCCCTTGTGTGGGCTGTCTCTTTCCCCCATTGTGTGTTCTGTCTTTTCTCTTTCCCCCCATTGTGTGTTCTGTCTTTTCTCTTTCCCCTTGTGTGGGCTGTCTCTTTCCCCCCTTGTGTGGGCTGTCTCTTTCCCCCCCCTTGTGTGTTCTGTCTTTTCTCTTTCCCCCCATTGTGTGTTCTGTCTTTTCTCTTTCCCCTTGTGTGGGCTGTCTCTTTCCCCCCTTGTGTGGGCTGTCTCTTTCCCCCCCCTTGTGTGTTCTGTCTTTTCGCTTTCCCCATGTGTGGACTTTCTCTTTCCCCCATTGTGTGTTCTGTCTTTTCTCTTTCCCCCCATTGTGTGTTCTGTCTTTTCTCTTTCCCCTTGTGTGGGCTGTCTCTTTCCCCCCCTTGTGTGTTCTGTCTTTTCGCTTTCCCCATGTGTGGACTTTCTCTTTTTCCCCTTGTGTGGGCTGTCTCTTTCCCCCATTGTGTGTTCTGTCTTTTCTCTTTCCCCCCATTGTGTGTTCTGTCTTTTCTCTTTCCCCTTGTGTGGGCTGTCTCTTTCCCCCCTTGTGTGGGCTGTCTCTTTCCCCCCCCTTGTGTGTTCTGTCTTTTCGCTTTCCCCATGTGTGGACTTTCTCTTTTTCCCCCTTGTGTGGGCTGACTCTTTCCCCCCATTGTGTGTGCTGTCTTTTCTCTTTCCCCTTGTATGCGCTGTGCGTTCCACTGTAGAATCCATACAGGAACAGTTCGTCTTTTATACATTCCACAGTGGAACGCAAATGGGAGGAAGCTGCTGTGAGGTGAGTATGGGGGCGGCTTACAGTTAGGATCTCATGGGACTCCCAAGATGGCGGTGGGATCACTAACTGCACCTGCGCGGCAGCGGCCACAGTTAAGATCTTGCGTGAGCATAATGTTGGGATGTGTGCGGCAGGTGGCGTTTGTACCGATGTGGGCGGCGTTCGTGCCGATATGTGCGGCAGGTGGCGTTTGTGCCGGTGTGTGCGGCGGACAGCGTATATCCCGATGTGTGCGGCGGACAGCGTATATCCCGATGTGTGCGGCGGACAGCGTATATCCCGATGTGGGCGGCGGTGTTGGGCATGGAATCCAGCGTGTTGTTTTGACTGCCGCTGGACGGTCCCGGAAGCTACTTGGCAATTATGTAAGTAGATTTTATTTTTAATTACTATTTCTTATTAAATTTTAATATTTTATTATGATTACATTTTTTTATTGTATCATTTGATCACTGTTTCATATATATTTTTTCATTACGGTACTATTTTTTATGTATTTTCTATTTTATTGTTTATATTTAATTTTTTATCTTTTTTTTTTTCCAATAAGTAAGCCATTGTTTTGGCTCTTCCCAGATGCCCCCTGAGGATGGTTGCCGGGGGTCTGGGTTTGGGCAGAGGCAGTGAGCGTGGCGCGGTGTTGGGTGACTTTTGGTTACCGGTGTCCTGGCGCTCGGCCTCACACACATTTTGCCTATTCATGATTCTAAAATAGCGCCATTGTTCTGTTGGGGCAGAGACTGTGGCCCCATTGATAACCCCGCTGTGTGCACAGTCACTTCCTTCACCGCTCTATAAATGGACTTTGGTCTTTTAGACACAGAACGAAACAAACTTTTTTTCCATTCCAAAAACTCCTACTGAGCTTATAAAGGCTAAAAATATCGCGGCCCTATAAATAGCCTGCGGTCTAGACGAGGCCTCGCCGACGACGGCACTTCCTACCAGAGTTTTTTTTTTATGGATGATGTCCAGGCCTGCAAGAAATTCATCCACCACGTGGGGGTGGAAAACGCCAGAAAATGTGGAGACAAAAGGGAAAAGCTGCAGAAAAGCTGATAACGTTCCCTATTCTTCTCCCCTGAGGGTCAAACACAAGGAGATGTTTATTTGTATTTTTTGGGGGCAGAACAAAACGTTACATTGCAACCGGAGAACCATCAGCAAGTTGGTTCTGATGGATGTAATATTTCTCATATTCAATTGGATTGGGGAATGGAGCCTTGCACTGTCTGGTACGGCACATTAGGTCCTGCTGAAAGATTGCCAATACGACTCACCGTATAAGGGGAAAAAAACCCACAAGACCTGCCGTATACCGAGAACACTCCACAAGACCCACCATATACTGGGAACACCCCACAAGACCTGCCGTATACCGAGAACACTCCACAAGACCCACCATATACTGGGAACACCCCACAAGACCTGCCGTATACCGAGAACACTCCACAAGACCCACCATATACTGGGAACACCCCCAAAAGACCTGCCGGATACCAGGAACACCCCAAAATATCTGCCGGATACCAGGAACACCCCACAAGACCTGCCATATACCGGGAACATCCAAAAGACTCACTGTTACCAGGAACACCCCAAAAGATTTGTCGGATACCGGGAATACATCACAAGACCTGCCATGTACCAGGAACACCCCAAGAGACCAGCCATATACAGAGAATACCCAACAAGACCTGCTGTGTACCGGGAACAACCAAGACGCGCCATATACCAGGGAACAACCCTAATACCCCGCCGTATACCAGGACCAACCCAAAAGACACATCATACACAGAGAACACCCCACAATACTTGCGATATACTGGAAACAACCAACAAGACCTCTGTATACTGAGAACACACCACAAGACCTGCAGTATACCGAGAATACCCCACAAGACCGGCAGTACACCAGGAACAACTAGCAAGACCTGCCGTATACGGGAACTCCCCACAATACCTGCCGTATACCGTGAGCACCCCCAAAACACACCGTATACTGGGAGCACTCCCAAAACCCACCGTATACCGGGAACACCCCAAAACACTCGCCATATACCGAGAATACCCCTTTAACCCTGCCATATACTAGGAACTCCCCACAAGACCTGCCGTATACTGGGAGCACCCCCCAAGACCCGCTATGTACCTGGAACATCCCAGAAGGCCCTCCGTATACCGGGAACACCCTACTGGGGACATTCTACAAGACCTGCCATACACTGGGAACACCCCACAAGACCTGCTGTATGCCGGAAGCACCCCCAAGATCCGCCATATATCTGGAAAACCCAACAAGACTGGCCTTATACCGGGAACACCCCACAAGATTGGTCGTATTCCAGAAACACCCCACAAAACTGACCGTATTCCAGGAACACCCCTTAAAAGCCACTATATACCGGGCACACCTCACAAGACCTGCTGTATACTGGCAACCCCCACAAGACCCACCGTATACCGGGAACACCCAACAAGACTTGCCGCATACCTGGAACACCCCAAAAGAGCTGCCGTATACCAAGAATACCACTCAAGACCCACTGTATACTGGGGACACCCCACAAGATCTGCCGTATACCGGGAACACCCCACAAGACCTGTATACCAAGAACACTTCACATGACCTGCCGTGTAAAGTTGCCTATGCCCTTTTACTTGCATTACTAGCAATCACGGGGATGTGGAGTGGTGATTATTGGCCTGTACTAGAGGTGTTGGGAACATGCGGCCAGCTCGATATAAATATCCCTGTATTTCTGGTGTCAGATCGGCTCATCATCCTTGTTTCCGTCTCCACTTCAGCCTGTGTGGTTCGCAAACAGAGGTTAACCCAACAAAAAGCCACAAGTTGGCCGTCCACTGTGTCCTCCAGAAGGAAACATTATGACTCATCAGATTTTTGGATGGGTTGTTTCGCTGCTTCCACCCCAAAATAATAAATCTTGGATTGATTAGTCGAGCCTCAGGATCACATACACTACCGTTCAAAGGTTGGGGGGTCATTTAGAAATTTCCCTATTTTTTTTTAAAGAAAAGCACATTTATTTTTCAATGAAGCTAACATTAAATGAATCAGAAATACACTTTGTTAATGTAGTAAATGACTATTCTAGCTGCAAACGTTGGTTTTTAATACAGTTTCTACATAGGTGTATAGAGGCCCATTTCCAACAACCACCACTCCAGTGTTTTAGGCTACGTTCACACGTGGCGCTTTTTTACTCACAGGGAAGAAGTGATGTCACAGAGGGGGAGGAAGATTCCTGTTCCTCCTCCCCTGTGTGACAGCCCGTTTGATTTCGCAGTGTATTAATATATACACTGCAAAATCTTAAAAGTACAGCAGAGATATTAAAAATAATAAACAATGAATACTTACCCTTCCGACGGCCTGTTCAGGCTATCCAGAGCTGAGCCAAGCACACGTATGGAGCTGCCAGGACCTACCGTGCCGTCATGGGCGCTGATTGGCCGCTCGTGGTCATGAGATATGTGACGTCAAATGATGCACACATCACATGGCCGCGAGCGGCCAATCAGTGCCCATGACGTCACGGAAGGTCCTGGCAGCTCCATACATGTGCTTGGATAGGGCTCTCGGCTCCACGAACACCCGGCGGAGGGTAAGTATTTAATTTTCATTATTTTTAACACATTTGGTTTACTTTAATTTGGGTATCGCAATGTAAATTAATATACTGCGAAACCCAAATGGGGCAGTCACACAAGTCAGAGGGGAGGAGGAACAGGAATCTTCCTCCCCTCTGTGACATGAGATCCAGCAGCGCCGCCCCCTATGGGAAAAAGCTCCGGCACTACTGCGTATAGAATTAACATGTCAATTCTTTTTACGCCTGCGCCTTTTCCCATAAAAGCTCTGCGAAAAATTACACTGTCTGTACGGCAAAGTGAATTTGCCGGCAGACACAAGGCACATTGCGAATTTTGAAAAGCACGCTCAAAAATGCGCAGTGTGTGAACGTAACCTTAATGGTACATTGTGTTTGCTGTGTAAGAAGGCTAATGGATGTGTAGGAAACCCTAGAAAATCCCTGTACAAGTATGTTAGCACAGCTGAAAATGGTTTGGCTGATTAGAGAAGCTATAAAACTGACCTTCCTTTCAGCTAGTTGAGAATCTGGAGCATTACATTTGTTTCTTCTCTGAAACTCTCAAAATAGCCAGAAAAAGAGAACTTTCATGTGGAAACTTGACAGTCTATTCTTGTTTTTAGAAATTAAGGCTATTCCTGCGAGAACTTGTCAAGAAAGTGAAGATTTCCTACAACGGTGTGTCCTACTCTCTTCAGAGGAGAGCACAAACAGGCTCTAACCAGAGTAGAAAGAGAAGTGGGAGGCCCCGCTGCACAACTGAGCAACAAGACCAGTACATTAGAGTCTCTAGTATGAGAAATCAAAGCCTCACAGTTCTTCTACTGGCATCTTCATTAAATAGTACCCGCAAAACGCAAGTGTCAACATCTACAGTGAAGAGGCAACTATGGGATGCTGGCCTTCAGGACAAAGAAAAAGCCATATCTGAGACTGGCTAATAAAAGGAAAAGATTAATATGGGCAAAATAACACAGACATTGGACAGAGGAAGATTGGAAAAATGTTTTATGGGCAGATGAATCAAAGTTTCAGGTGTTTGGATCACACAGAAGAACATTTGTGATAATAATAAGGAATAAGGAAGGCCATCACTCCATTTTGCAACGCCATGCCACACCCTGTGGACATCGCTCGATTGGAGCCAATTTCATCCTACAACAGGACAATGACCCAAAACACACTTCCAAATTATACATGAACTATTTAGGGAAGAAGCAGGCAGCTGGTATCCTATCTGTAATGGAGTGGCCACAAAATTGTCTGGGTGACCCCAAACTTTGAACGGTAGTGTATGCCGAAACATAAAGGTGTCATAACAAGGTCATATGGGGCTTTACTGTAGTTTTCCTTAGGTTCTTCAGTCTTCTGGTTGGAGGGATCTCTCTGGACACCCCCGTGAGGGGCTATCTTCCATTTTCTACTCCAGTAGTGTGTGTTTGTGACACGTGGCGAATGACATTGCATATGGAGCCTACGGATAATCCTATATATAGGAAGTATTGTGTTGAAACTGGTCCCATCACGTCAACTCTGTGACTCTTCTGATGACCGAACACCTATAAGGACGGCTTCAGTTCCCCAATTTCGCGCTCAGTTTCCTCTCATTGGCTTTCTTGTGTAGCCAGATGGGGCGCTCTTCTCACCACTTCCCCATACCCACTACTAACGCCCACCTGCCCCCTCACCCACATCATGCAATGCCTGGATCAGCTGAGAAGTCACATTGTCTGCCCCACAACACATCATCCATCCTGTGATATGTGAGGGGGTTCATTACACAGGCACTCACCCTACTGTACGTGGCCCTCTGATGCCTGAGATACATGCAATGCAGGAACTACACATAAGTATACAAGTATGGGACACTGACACTGGGGTGCAGGATAATGACACTGGGGGTGCAGGACAATGACACTGGGGGTGCAGGACAATGACACTGGGGGTGCAGGACAATGACACTGGGGTCCAGGATAATTACACTGGGGGTCCAGGATAATGACGCTGTCGGTACAGGATAATGACGCTGTCGGTACAGGATAATGACGCTGTGGGTACAGGATAATGACGCTGGGGGTACAGGATAATGACACTAGGGGTACAGAATAATGACACTGGGGTACAGGATAATGACACTGGGGGTACAGGATAATGACACTGGGGGCAGAGGATACCGACACTGGGGGCACAGGATACCGACACTGGGGGCAGAGGATAATGACACTGACACTGGGGGTAGAGGATAATGACACTGGGGGTAGAGGATAATGACACTGGGGTACTGGATAATGACACTGGGGGAAGAGGATACCGACACTTGGGGTACTGGATACTGACACTGGGGGTGCAGGATACTGACACTGGGGTACTGGATAATGATACTGGGGGTGCAGGATAATGACTGACACTGGGGGTACAGGATAATGACACTAGGGTACAGAATAATGACACTGGGGTACAGGATAATGACACTGGGGGTACAGGATAATGACACTGGGGTACAGGATAATGATACTGGGGGGTGCAGGATAATGACTGACACTGGGGGCGCAGGATAATGACACTGGGGGTACAGGATAATGACACTGGGGGCACAGGGTAATGACACTGGGGGTACAGGGTAATGACACTGGGGGTACAGGATACTGACACTGGGGGTACAGGATACTGACACTGGGGGTGCAGGATACTGACACTGGGGGTACAGGATAATGACACTGAGGGTGCAGGATACTGACACTGGGGATAGAGGATACTGACACTGGGGGTGCAGGATAATGACTGACACTGGGGGTGCAGGATAATGACTGACACTGGGGGTGCAGGATAATGACTGACACTGGGGGTGCAGGATAATGACTGACACTGGGGGTGCAGGATAATGACACTGGGGGTGCAGGATAATGACACTGGGGGTACAGGATAATGACACTGGGGGTACAGGATAATGACACTGGGGGTACAGGATAATGACACTGGGGGTGCAGGATGACACTGGGGGTACAGGATAATGACTGACACTGGGGGTACAGGATAATGACACTGGGGGTACAGGATAATGACACTGGGGGTACAGGATAATGACACTGGGGGTGCAGGATAATGACACTGGGGGTACAGGATAATGACACTGGGGGTACAGGATAATGACACTGGGGTACAGGATAATGATAATGACACTGGGGGTACAGGGTAATGACACTGGGGGTACAGGGTAATGACACTGGGGGTACAGGATAATGACACTGGGGTACAGGGTAATGACACTGAAACTGGGGTACAGGAT
The DNA here is from genome assembly GCA_033576535.1 of Allobates femoralis. Taxonomy (NCBI): domain Eukaryota; kingdom Metazoa; phylum Chordata; class Amphibia; order Anura; family Aromobatidae; genus Allobates; species Allobates femoralis. Next base: position 95,363,856 of record JARQOC010000012.1, on the reverse strand, counting down.
AATGACACTGGGGGTACAGGGTAATGACAGTGGGGGCACAGGATAATGACACTGGGGGCACAGGGTAATGACACTGGGGGTACAGGGTAATGACACTGGGGGTATAGGATACTGACACTGGGGGTACAGGATACTGACACTGGGGGTACAGGATACTGACACTGGGGGTACAGGATACTGACACTGGGGGTACAGGATACTGACACTGGGGGTACAGGATAATGACACTGAGGGTGCAGGATACTGACACTGGGGATAGAGGATACTGACACTGGGGGTGCAGGATAATGACTGACACTGGGGTGCAGGATAATGACTGACACTGGGGGTGCAGGATAATGACTGACACTGGGGGTGCAGGATAATGACACTGGGGGTGCAGGATAATGACACTGGGGGTACAGGATAATGACACTGGAGGTACAGGATAATGACACTGGGGGTACAGGATAATGACACTGGGGGTACAGGATAATGACACTGGGGGTGCAGGATGACACTGGGGTACAGGATAATGACTGACACTGGGGGTACAGGATAATGACTGACACTGGGGGTGCAGGATAATGACTGACACTGGGGGTACAGGATAATGACACTGGGGGTACAGGATAATGACACTGGGGGTGCAGGATAATGACACTGGGGGTACAGGATAATGACACTGGAGGTACAGGATAATGACACTGGGGGTACAGGATAATGACACTGGGGTACAGGATAATGATAATGACACTGGGGGTACAGGGTAATGACACTGGGGGTACAGGATAATGACACTGGGGGTACAGGATAATGACACTGGGGGTACAGGGTAATGACACTGAAACTGGGGGTACAGGATAATGACACTGTGGGTACAGGGTAATGACAGTGGGGGTACAGGATAATGACACTGGGGGCACAGGATAATGACACTGAAACTGGGGTACAGGATAATGACACTGGGGGTACAGGATAATGACACTGGGGGTACATTATAATGACACTGGGGGTACATTATAATGACACTGGGGGTACAGGATAATGACACTGGGGGCACAGGATAATGACACTGAAACTGGGGGTACAGGATAATGACACTGGGGGTTGAGGATACTGACACTGGGGGCGCAGGATAATGACACTGGGGGCGCAGGATAATGACACTGGGGGCGCAGGATAACGACTGACACTGGGGGTACAGGATAACGACTGACACTGGGGGTACAGGATAATGACTGACACTGGGGGTACAGGATAATGACTGACACTGGGGGTACAGGATAATGACTGACACTGGGGTGCAGGATAATGACTGACACTGGAGGTGCAGGATAATGACACTGGGGGTACAGGATAATGACACTGGGGGTACAGGATAATGACACTGGGGGTACAGGATAATGACGCTGGGGGTGCAGGATAATGACGCTGGGGTACAGGATAATGACGCTGGGGGTACAGGATAATGACACTGGGGTACAGGATAATGACACTGGGGGTACAGGATAATGACGCTGGGGGTGCAGGATAATGACGCTGGGGGTGCAGGATAATGACACTGGGGGTACAGGATAATGACGCTGGGGGTACAGGGTAATGACGCTGGGGGTACAGGATAATGACACTGGGGTACAGGATAATGACACTGGGGGTACAGGATAATGACGCTGGGGGTGCAGGATAATGACGCTGGGGGTGCAGGATAATGACACTGACACTGGGGTACAGGATAATGACACTGGGGGTACAGGATAATGACGCTGGGGGTGCAGGATAATGACGCTGGGGGTGCAGGATAATGACACTGGGTACAGGATAATGACTGACACTGGGGGTACAGGATAATGACTGACACTGGGGTGCAGGATAATGACTGACACTGGGGGTGCAGGATAATGACACTGGTGGTGCAGGATAATGACACTGGGGGTGCAGGATAATGACACTGGGGGTACATTATAATGACACTGGGGGTACAGGATAATGACGCTGGGGGTACAGGATAATGACACTGGGGTACAGGATAATGACACTGGGGTACAGGATAATGACGCTGGGGGTGCAGGATAATGACGCTGGGGGTGCAGGATAATGACACTGGGGGTACAGGATAATGACGCTGGGGGTACAGGGTAATGACGCTGGGGGTACAGGATAATGACACTGGGGTACAGGATAATGACACTGGGGGTACAGGATAATGACGCTGGGGGTGCAGGATAATGACGCTGGGGGTGCAGGATAATGACACTGACACTGGGGTACAGGATAATGACACTGGGGGTACAGGATAATGACGCTGGGGTGCAGGATAATGACACTGGGGTACAGGATAATGACTGACACTGGGGGTACAGGATAATGACTGACACTGGGGTGGCAGGATAATGACTGACACTGGGGGTGCAGGATGATGACTGACACTGGGGGTGCAGGATAATGACACTGGTGGTGCAGGATAATGACACTGGGGGTGCAGGATAATGACACTGGGGGTACATTATAATGACAGTGGGGGTACATTATAATGACACTGGGGGTACAGGATAATGACGCTGGGGGTACAGGATAATGACGCTGGGGGTACAGGATAATGACACTGGGGGTACAGGATAATGACACTGGGGTACAGGATGACGCTGGGGTACAGGATAATGACACTGGGGGTACAGGATAATGACACTGGGGGTACAGGATAATGACACTGGGGTACAGGATAATGACACTGGGGGTGCAGGATAATGACGCTGGGGGTGCAGGATAATGACGCTGGGGGTGCAGGATAATGACGCTGGGGGTACAGGATAATGACACTGGGGGTACAGGATAATGACACTGGGGTACAGGATAATGACACTGGGGGTACAGGATAATGACGCTGGGGGTGCAGGATAATGACGCTGGGGGTACAGGATAATGACGCTGGGGGTACAGGGTAATGACGCTGGGGGTACAGGATAATGACACTGGGGTACAGGATAATGACACTGGGGGTACAGGATAATGACGCTGGGGGTGCAGGATAATGACGCTGGGGGTGCAGGATAATGACACTGACACTGGGGTACAGGATAATGACACTGGGGGTACAGGATAATGACGCTGGGGGTGCAGGATAATGACGCTGGGGGTGCAGGATAATGACACTGGGGTACAGGATAATGACTGACACTGGGGTACAGGATAATGACTGACACTGGGGGTGCAGGATAATGACGCTGGGGGTGCAGGATAATGACACTGGGGTACAGGATAATGACTGACACTGGAGGTACAGGATAATGACTGACACTGGGGGTGCAGGATAATGACGCTGGGCGTGCAGGATAATGACACTGGGGGTACAGGATAATGACACTGGGGGTACAGGATAATGACACTGGGGGTACAGGATAATGACACTGGGGGTACAGGATAATGACACTGGGGGTACAGGATAATGACGCTGGGGGTGCAGGATAATGACGCTGGGGGTGCAGGATAATGACGCTGGGGGTGCAGGATAATGACGCTGGGCGTGCAGGATAAGGCCTTGACAAATCTCTGGCTCCGGTGACCTTTCGTCCTATATTATATTGTCAGTATATTGATGTTGTATCTAGGCTCTGCATTGTGCGGGGTGACGCCTGTGGTTTCGGCCCTGGGTGGGGGCCCTTGTGTGGATGTGATGGAGGTAGGTGACACCCTGATAAGCCTTTTCATGGCCTGTCCACCGTGTGTCATTTATAAAGGTGGCGGTGTTCTGTGTGTGCCGGGGTTATCGCAGGGCCGCTCCTCAGGATACAGTAAGGAGAGGCCGGGTGTTTGCTCACTGTGGCCCCATTAATACAGATCTCATCAATTTCTCCAGATTCAGTCACTGATGCACTGTAACGAAGTAGAAGTCTAGCCGCTGTGTATAGCAACCTCCAGCTGTACATGCATTGAAGGATCTTTGTGGAATCAAGAATGGTGATCCCTTATATACAGGACAGCATAAACCCTCATTACATACACTGTGACCCCCATATACAGTGTCGCACATACATACACCCCTATAGTGAGAGTCCTCATAACAAATACAGTCCACACTCTGCCATACGCCTCTTGTTTTCTATATATAATTTTAATTATGATCCCCCATATAAAGTGTCAGTACAAGCCCTTATAAATGAGCCATAAACCCCAGGACACCCATGGTGGGACATAAAACCACACGATATGGCCGGTGCACAGCCGTCACACAGTGCAGTGGTCAGCAGACACCGTGCATGCGCAGGTGCCTGGATCGTTCCCCCCACTATCAAGGCGTAGTTGCGTCATGACATCATCGCGCTCATGATTTCATGCTTCGCCGAAAAGGTGGGAAAGCTTGAGAGACAGTAAGCGGCAGCAGCGTGCTCGAAGGAGCCGAGGACTCGAGTTTTAAAGTGAGGGAAGGGCAGTGTGAGGGTAGAGAGTATGGGGAGAGGCAGTGTGAGGGTAGAGAGTATGGAGAAGAGGCAGTGTGAGGGTAGATAGTATAGAGAGGGGTAGTGTGAGGGTAGAAAGTATGGAGAGGGGGCAGTGTGAGGGTAGAGAATATGGAGAGGTGCAGTGTGAGGGTAGAGAGTATGGAGAGGGGCAGTGTGGGGGCAGAGAGGTAAAGAGTAATGAGAGGGGCAGTGTGAGGGTAGAGAGTATGGAGAGAGGCAGTGTGAGGGTAGAGAGTATGTAGAAGAGACAGTGTGAGGGTAGAGAGTATGGAGAGGGGGCATTGTGAGGGTAGAGAGTATGGAGAGGAGGCAGTGTGAGGGTAGAGAGTATGGAGAGAGGCAGTGTGAGGGTAGAGAGTATGTAGAAGAGACAGTGTGAGGGTAGAGAGTATGGAGAGGGGGCATTGTGAGGGTAGAGAGTATGTAGAAGAGACAGTGTGAGGGTAGAGAGTATGGAGAGGGGGCATTGTGAGGGTAGGGAGTATAGAGAAGGGACAGTGTGAGGGTAGAGAGTTTGGAAAGGCAGTGTGAGGGTAGAGATTATGTAAAGGAGACATTGTGAGGGTAGAGTATGGACAGGGGCAGTGTGAGGGTAGAGAGTATGGAGAGGAGACAGTGTGAGGGTAGAGAGTATGGAGAGGGGGCAGTGTGAGGGTAGAGAGTATGGAGAGGGGGCAGTGTGAGGGTAGAGAGTATGGAGAGGGGGCAGTGTGAGGGTAGAGAGTATGGAGAGGGGGCAGTGTGAGGGTAGAGAGTATGGAGAGGGGCTGTGAGAGGGTAGAGAGTATGGAGAGGAGGCAGTGTGAGGGTAGAGAGTATGGAGAGGGGCAGTGTGAGGGTAGAGAGTATGGAGAGAGGCAGTGTGAGGGTAGAGAGTATGGAGAGGAGGAAGTGAGGGTAGAGAGTATGGAGAGGGGGCTGTGTGAGGGTAGAGTATAGAGAGGAGGCAGTGTGAGGGTAGAGAGTATGGAGAGGGGCAGTGTGAGGGTAGAGAGTATGGAGAGGAGGAAGTGTGAGGGTAGAGAGTATGGAGAGGGGCTGTGTGAGGGTAGAGAGTATGGAGAGGGGCTGTGTGAGGGTAGAGAGTATGGAGAGGGGCAGTGTGAGGGTAGAGTATGGAAAGGAGGCAGTGTGAGGGTAGAGAGTATGGAGAGGGCAGTGTGAGGGTAGAGTATGGAAAGGAGGCAGTGTGAGGGTAGAGAGTATGGAGAGGGGCAGTGTGAGGGTAGAGAGTATGGAGAGGGGCAGTGTGAGGGTAGAGAGTATGGAGAGGAGGCAGTGTGAGGGTAGAGAGTATGGAGAGGAGGCAGTGTGAGGGTAGACAGTATGGAGAGGAGGCAGTGTGAGGGTAGAGAGTATGGAAAGAGGCAATGTGGGGGCTGGAAATATGGAGAGAGGTAAAGAATGAGAGGGCCAGTGTGAGGGCAGGGAGTATGGAGAGAGGCAGTGTGGGGGCTGGAAATATGGAGAGAGGTAAAGAATGAGAGGGCCAGTGTGAGGGTAGAGAGTATGGAGAGGCAGTGTGAGGGTAGAGGGTATGGAGAGGTGCAGTGTGAGGGTAGAGAGTATGGAGAGGGACAGTGTGATCGCAGAGAGTATGGAGAGGAGGCAGTGTGAGAGTACAAAGGATTGATAGGAGGGAGTATGAAGACACAGTACAGAGAGGAGGGAGTGTGAGGACACAGTATGGAGAGGAGGCAGCCTGAGGGCACTATATGGAGAGGAGGCAGCCTGAGGGCACTATATGGAGAGGAGGCAGCCTGAGGGCACTATATGGAGAGGAGGCAGCCTGAGGGCACTATATGGAGAGGAGGCAGTCTGAGGGCACTATATGGAGAGGAGGCAGTTTGAGGGAACAGTATTGAATAAGGGCAGGTGATAATATAAAGAGGTGGTACTGTGGAGAGAGTATGGAGAGGGGCAATTCTGGCAGGACACTAAAGGCCCGGTTACACTCGCAGATAATTGTGCAGATATTTTTCGCAGATCTCTGGTTGCAGTGAAATCATGGACACATTGTTCCATTTGTACACAGCCACAGAATGGAGCAATATGTCCATGATTTCACTGCAACCAGAGATCTGTGAACAATCAGGTGCCTGTATGGAGAGGGGATAGCAGAGGGTTTATTGTGTGGGGGAGGGAGATTGCGCAGGGGGAACCCTGAAGATGTTAACATTATGTATAGGCATTGTGAGGATAGGAACAGTGTGAGAGAGATCAGCATGAAGTTAAGGGTAAGTGCACACTTACCCGGCGGTTTGGTCGGCGGCAGCTGGCGGAACCCGCCAGGAAGCTCCGGCGCCATCCACCGGCTTCCTGGCGGGTATGTGCGGCGGGAGCCGGGCGGTAGCCGGCGGATGCACATCGTGTTCTCGGCGGCGAATCTGCAGCGGCTGGAAGCAGCACATGATTCTGCTTGCAGCCGCTGCAGAACCGCCGTTTTTTAGAACATGGTCATTCTTTGCTAACCCGCTGGGAAACCTGCGGGTTAGCAACGGATGACGCTGTGTAACCGCCGGTGTGTGCACTGCCTTGGGCGGTTTACATTAGTTTTAATGTTAATCCAAACGCCGGTTTGGATTAACATAAATTTAAATAAAACTAATGTAAACAAAACGGCGGTTTACACAGGTAAACCGCCGAAAACCCGCCCAGTGCGCACATAGCCTTAAAGTGAATAAGGGATGATTGTGTGGCGGTTACAGTTCATAAAGAGAAAATGGTGTGGTTGTTTTAGTTCATAAAGGCAGATAGTGTTTAGATAACGTACCTAAGAGGTGCAGTGTAAGACAAAGTAGATATTTATGTACAAGAGGCATTATATTGACACTGCTATTTTTAAGGTACTGCTGTGGGAAGTGCTGAAGAAGACCAGAGACAAGGGAAGTCTACAGAGATGAGCTGTGGAGGTGAAAAGTCACCATGGCATCCCGACCTAATACAGACAAAAGGGATGCAGACTACCGGAATCAGAGATAGTCAACTAGAAGGTACCTGGATGTAAATGTTTATCTGTGATACTGCCTGTGTGTCATTGGTGCTGTGATGACTGGTAACAGCAATGTCCAGCATCTGCTTACCATTGGTAGGCGGCCGTCACACGGTTCAATATTGCGAACGATATCGTTTAAGTGATCTCCTTTTTGATCGCTTAAGCGATATCGTTTGTGAATCGCTGCGTGTAATCAAGCGATTTTACAATGTAAAATCGCTTGATCGTGACATCGCAGATTGGTGAGCCGGAGCTCATATCAAGCGATAAACGCTTGATCAATCTTCCTCATCGTGGTGTGTGACACCACGATGAACGATCTCCCAGCGGCAGAGCCTATGCGCCTAGTAACCCGATGTGTACCATAGTTACCAGCGATCTCGCTGGCCCACATCGCTGGTGAGTCTGTCTGTGTGACATCTCACCCGCGATGTGAGCGATATTGTTAGCGATCGCGCGTGCACGTGATCGCTAACAATATCGCTAACGATATTGAAGCGTGTGACGGCCGCCTTAAGGATATACTGGGAGTTGTAGCTTCATGTGATAAAATTGAATACGAGGCTGACCTGAAACTGCAATCAATCACTGTACTAAACTTGGTACTGATGGAGGTTCTGGTGCTATATTCATGGACCAAAGGTAATTCTAAGTATTTTATCATGCATCGATGATGGGTCTAGTGATGTTTTCTTTTACTGAGGATTCTTTTGGTGCTGTATTCATGTAGTGATCATAGGTCTGGTGCTGTATTCATGTACTAATGATTGGTCTGGTTCTATATTCATGTGCAGATCATGGGTCTGGTGCTGTATTCTGTACTAATTTGATGTTGCTGTAGTGAAGTACTAATTTGATGGTTTTGGTGCTGTTTTCATGGACTGAGGATTGTATTTATGTATTTGATATTTCTAGTCATGTAAACATGTAATGTTGATGGGTCTGGTCCAGTATGCATGTACTGATAATGGGTCTGCTGCTGTATTCATGTTTTGATTATAGGTTCGCTGCTGTATTCGGGTACTGTTATTGGGCATTATTCATATAATGATCATGGGTCTGGTGCTGTGTACATGTGTTCATGTACTGATCATAGATATGGCGCTGTAATCAGGTACTGATCATGAGTCTTGCGCTGCATTCATGTACTGATCAGGGGTCTCGTGCTGTATTAATCAATCATCAGGACGAAGTACCTTAGATCCGCGCTGCTGCAGGGGAGAAGTAAGAAAACACCAGAAACACCGGGATGTCTGGTTAGCAGTGATGAACGTCTTTATTTTCCTACGCGTTTCGGAGCTGCCTGCCGGGCTCCTTCCTCAGGGAACAGTGATAGATTTTATAGATTTTATAGAGTGCTGTATTAATGTATCGACAATGGGTAAGGTGATATACTCTTTTACTGATGATTGGTCTGGTATTGTATTCATGTACTGATTATGGGTCTGGTGCTGTGTTCATGTACCGACATTGGGTCTGATGCTGTATTCAGGTACTAATGTGATGGTTTTGGTGCTGTTTTCATGTACTTACGGTGGCTCTGGTTTTACTTATGTATTGATTTGATAGTTCTAGTTTTGTATATATGTAATGTTTAGGAGTCTGGTTCTGTATTTATGTACTGATGGGGGATTTGTGACTGTATTCATGTAGTAATGGTGGTTCTGGGGCTGTAATCATGTAGTGATGGTGGTTCTGCTGCTGTATTTATGTACTAATATTGTTTCTGGTGCTGTATTCATGTAGTGATGGTGGTGCTATATTCATTTAGTGATGGTAGTTCTGTATTCATATAGTGATGTTGGTTCTAGTGCTATATTCATAGTTCTGTATTGATGTAATAATTGGTCTATAGTAATTATGTACTGTTGGTCTTTGTGGTGCTGTATTTACATACTAATGATGGTTCTGTATTCTTGGTTATTGATTTGGATCTTCTACGCATAGAGCAATCCATAACTTGTCAGATGATATGCTGCATGGCTAATGTTAAAGGCATCTGACAAGTAAAGGATTTGGTATTAAAATATATATATGGAACTTGCCCCCGTATGCAGTGTTAGTATACGGTGCCAGAATCCTGTCTCCAAATACATTTCCCTCCAAAACTATAAATCGGAAAAATGGACTTAAAATTGCAATCAAAATAGACAGCGCTCCAGCCGGTATATCTCAAATTCCAAGTTTTATTCCGTCATCTCAGCACGACGTTCGGTCAGATGACCTTTTTCAGTGCATAAATTGCAGTGAGACGAAATTTTTGGTGGTCACCTCCACTCTGGATAAATCAGATTCTACAGCAGCTTGAAAGGTTTTTCTTAGATATTTAGCAGAAATGTCCACCATTGCGTTTCGCGGACCCCTCCAGGCTCCTGCTGTTGTTTACCAGCTCGTTGCCGTGGCGACAAGTGACAAGATGGCAGCACAGAAGCCTTTTTCTTGCTTCGCTCGGGAAGTGTGAATGTGTTTGAGAAGGCGATGGCATTTTGCAGCAATGGAACAAATTAACCCATTAACCGTCTCGGCACTGGTCAGACATTCACCAGGTAAAGCACACTAGTTGTAGCAGTGGGGGCTAGTAGCTAAGGGCCCTTTCACATCAGCGTTTTTTTAAATTTGCGGCAGATGCGGTGAAAAAACCGCATCTGCCGCAACTGCCGCATAACGGTTCCACTTGCGGCACGGTTGCGGTTTTTTCCATAGGAAGTATAGGGGGACTTGCGGCAGATGCGGCAAGTGCGGTATTGCACTTGCGGCAGGTGCGGCAGAGAAAAAACCGCGGCTTACTGCGTTTTTTTTCTCTGCCGCACCTGCCGCAAGTGCAATACCGCACTTGCGCATCTGCGCAAGTCCCCATACTTCTATGGAAAAAACGCAACCGTGCCGCAAGTGAACCGTTATGCGGCAGTTGCGGCAGATGCGGTTTTTTCACCGCATCTGCCGACAAATTTAAAAAAACGCTGATGTGAAAGGGCCCTAAGAAGTTATGGCTAATAGGAAAATAACAAGGGGGATGTGTGATGACATCACAGCCTACAGAAGGTATGTGGTGACATCACAGCCTACAGAAGATGTGTGGTGACATCACAGCCTACAGAAGATGTATGGTGACATCACAGCCTACAGAAGGCATGTGGTGACATCACAGCCTACAGAAGGTATGTGGTGACATCACAGCCTACAGAAGGTATGTGGTGACATCACAGCCTACAGAAGGTATGTGGTGACATCACAGCCTACAGAAGGTATGTGGTGACATCACAGCCTACAGAAGGTATGTGGTGACATCACAGCCTACAGAAGGTATGTGGTGACATCACAGCCTACAGAAGATATGTGGTGACATCACAGCCTACAGAAGGTATGTGGTGACATCACAGCCTACAGAAGATGTGTGATGACATCACAGCCTACAGAAGATGTGTGGTGACATCACAGCCTACAGAAGGTATGTGGTGACATCACAGCCTACAGAAGATGTGTGATGACATCACAGCTTGTAGAAGGTATGTGGTGACATCACAGGCTACAGAAGATGTGTGATGACATCACAGCCTACAGAAGATGTGTGATGACATCACAGCCTACAGAAGTATGTGGTGACATCACAGCCTACAGAAGATGTGTGTGACATCACAGCCTACAGAAGATGTGTGATGACATCACAGCCTACAGAAGATGTGTGTGACATCACAGCCTACAGAAGATGTGTGATGACATCACAGCCTACAGAAGATGTGTGTGACATCACAGCCTACAGAAGATGTGTGATGACATCACAGCCTACAGAAGATGTGTGATGACATCACAGCCTACAGAAGAGTATGTGGTGACATCACAGCTACAGAAGATGTGTGATGACATCACAGCTCAGAAGTATGTGGATGACATCACAGCCTACAGAAGATGTGTGATGACATCACAGCCTACAGAAGATGTGTGATGACATCACAGCCTACAGAAGATGTGGTGACATCACAGCCTACAGAAGATGTGTGTGACATCACAGCCTACAGAAGATGTGTGATGACATCACAGCCTACAGAAGATGTGGTGACATCACAGCCTACAGAAGATGTGTGATGACATCACAGCCTACAGAAGTATGTGTGTGACATCACAGCCTACAGAAGATGTTGTGTGACATCACAGCCTACAGAAGATGTGTGATGACATCACAGCCTACAGAAGGTATGTGGTGACATCACAGCCTACAGAAGATGTGTGATGACATCACAGCCTACAGAAGATGTGGTGACATCACAGCCTACAGAAGATATGTGGTGACATCACAGCCTACAGAAGATGTGTGATGACATCACAGCCTACAGAAGGTATGTGGTGACATCACAGCCTACAGAAGATGTGTGATGACATCACAGCCTACAGAAGATGTGTGATGACATCACAGCCTACAGAAGGTATGTGTGGTGACATCACAGCCTACAGAAGATGTGTGATGACATCACAGCTTAAGAAGATGTGGTGACATCACAGCCTACAGAAGATGTGTGATGACATCACAGCCTACAGAAGATGTGTGATGACATCACAGCCTACAGAAGTATGTGGTGACATCACAGCCTGCAGAAGTATGTGGTGACATCACAGCTACAGAAGATGTGTGATGACATCACAGCCTACAGAAGATGTGTGTGACATCACAGCCTACAGAAGAGTGTGTGGTGACATCACAGCCTACAGAAGATGTGTGATGACATCACAGCCTACAGAAGATGTGTGGATGACATCACAGCCTACAGAAGATGTGTGATGACATCACAGCCTACAGAAGGTATGTGGTGACATCACAGCCTACAGAAGATGTGTGATGACATCACAGCCTACAGAAGTATGTGGTGACATCACAGCCTACAGAAGATGTGTGGTGACATCACAGCCTACAGAAGATGTGTGATGACATCACAGCCTACAGAAGTATGTGGTGACATCACAGCTACAAAGATGTTGTGACATCACAGCCTCAGAAGATGTGTGATGACATCACAGCCTACAGAAGTATGTGTGACATCACAGCCTACAAAATTGGTGACATCACAGCTGTAGAAGGTATGTGTGTGACATCACAGCCTACAGAAGATGTGTGATGACATCACAGCCTACAGAAGATTGTGATGACATCACAGCCTACAGAAGGGATGTGTGACATCACAGCCTGTAGAAATGTGTGACATCACAGCCTACGAAGATTTGGGCATCACAGCCTACGAAGTTGATGTGTGACATCACAGCCTACAGAAGGTTATGTGTGACATCACAGCCTCAGAAGATGTGTGATGACATCACAGCCTACAGAAGAAGTGTGAGACATAGCCTCAGAGGTTTTGATGACATCACAGCCTCAACATGTTGAATCACTGAAAGTGTTGTGTGACATCACAGCCTACAGAAGATTGTGACATCCAGCTGAAAGTGTGATGACATCACAGCCTACAGAAGATGTGTGTGACATCACAGCCTACAGAAGATGTAGTGGTGACATCACAGCCTACAGAAGATGTGTGCTAGAGGATGTGATGACATCACACCTACAGAAGGATGTGGTGTGACATCACAGACCTACAGAAGATGTGGATGAATCACAGCCTACAGAAGTCAGTGTGACATCACAGCCTCAGTAAGATGTGTGTGACTCAAGTGAAGTTTGTACATCACAGTCCTACAGAAGTGTGTGTGACATCACAGCCTACAGAAGATGTGTGACATCACCCTAGAATTGATCTCTGTGTGTCACACCTCAGAGATCGTGTGACATCCAGCCTGAAGATGTGGTGACATCACACCTACAAGATGTGTGATACATCACAGCTAGAGATGTGTGTGACATCACAGCCTACAGAAGATGTGTGGATGACATCACAGCCTACAGAAGATGTGTGTGACATCACAGCCTGCAGAAGGTATGTGGTGACATCACAGTTACAGAAGATGTGTGTGACATCACAGCCTACAGAAGATTGTGATGACATCACAGCCTACAGAAGGTAGCTTGGTGACATCACAGCCTCATGAAGAGTAGTGGTGACATCACACTTACAGAAGATTGTGGTGACATCACAGCCTACAGAATGGGAATCACAGCGTGATGTGTGATCACAGTTACAATGTGTTACCACAGCCTTCAGAAGATGTGATGCTACATGGTGGACATCACAGCCTACTGATTGATGCATCCCAGATTGTGTGCATACAGCCACAATTGCCACAGCCTCAACGTTGCTAAGCTCAGAGATTGGACATCACAGCTCTAGTATGGGTATCAGCTGACTATCACACACCTACAGAAGATGTGTGATGACATCACAGCTTGTAGAGGTATGTGGTGACCTCACAGCCTACAGAAGATGTGTGATGATCATCACAGCCTACAGAAGGGGTGTGATGACATCACAGCCTGCAGAAGGTATGTGGTGACATCACAGTTGACCAGTGATCATTGCTGACACTACAGCTCACAGACTGAATCTAGTGAATTCATCACTTGGAGGCCCGAGGAGGCAGAGGCTGCGCAGCTCTTAGCTGTGAATTTACTTGCCTTTTCTGGGTGAGGTTAACTGCCTGTCACATCTGTCACCCAGGCGCAGCTGCAGAACCACAATGGGGGGGTGTCACAAGACAGAGCATGAGTGTGAACACTGGAGTCCTTGTGCTGCTGTGAGACCCACAGTATCCACCGCTTCTCAACTCATGAGTTGAACTCTGAGCTTCACAGATAAGCTCTCTTTGACTCCTGAAATACTTTGTGCTGCTTTCAGACTGTATTTTTTTTATATAGCTCTATACTGTACTTGTCACCAGATATTCTGCCCTCATTCTCTAATATTGTCGCTGGAGGGATAGGCCCTTGTCTACAACAACACAGAGCACATCTTACTGCAATACTCTGTGCTGCTGTGAGCTGTTACTCCTTTCTGTATCAATTTGTGATCTCCCCACTTTTCACATCTGGATTCTGTCCAGTCCTCTTTGTAATTATCACATGAATTAGACAAATCGCTGTCTACCAGAAGCTCAGCACTCTCTTGTGCTGTAATACTCTGTGCTGCTCTGAGACCCAACGTCCTTCAGTATCGGGCTACCATTGTTCTTTCGGTCTTCACTATCATTATCACATTGCCAGACAGGGCTCTGTCTATCCAGGAGCTTGGCACACACTTTTCTGAAATACTCTGTGCTGCTGTGAAACCCAACTTCCTTCAGTATCAGTCTATTATTGTTTTTTTGGTCATTTCTCATCTTCACTGTCATTATCACATGAACTGATAGGGCACTGTCTATTATAGAGCTTATCACCTGCTTCTCCTGAAATACTCTGTGCTGCTGTGAGACCCTGTGAAAATCTAAGCATCACCTTCCACAAGATCAGCACCTCTCTGTTCCTGCACTAATCTGTGCTGCTGTGAGATCCTGCTAAACACAAAGCACCGCCTGCTTCCACAAGATCAGCACCTCTCTGTTCCTGAAATACTCTGTGCTGCTGTGAGATCCTGCTAAACATAAAGCACCACCTGCTTCCACAAGATCAGCACCTCTCTGTTCCTGAAATACTCTGTGCTGCTGTGAGACCCTGCTAAACATAAAGCACCACCTGCTTCCACAAGATCAGCACCTCTCTGTTCCTGAAATACTCTGTGCTGCTGTGAGATCCTGCTAAACACAAAGCACCGCCTGCTTCCACAAGATCAGCACCTCTCTGTTCCTGAAATACTCTGTGCTGCTGTGAGATCCTGCTGAACACAAAGCACCGCCTGCTTCCACAAGATCAGCACCTCTCTGTTCCTGCAATACTCTGTGCTGCTGTGAGATCCTGCTAAACACAAAGCACCGCCTGCTTCCACAAGATCAGCATCTCTCTCTTCCTGAAATACTCTGTGCTGCTGTGAGATCCTGCTAAACACAAAGCACCGCCTGCTTCCACAAGATCAGCACCACTCTGTTCCTGCAATACTCTGTGCTGCTGTGAGATCCTGCTAAACACAAAGCACCGCCTGCTTCCACAAGATCAGCACCTCTCTGTTCCTGAAATACTCTGTGCTGCTGTGAGATCCTGCTAAACACAAAGCACCGCCTGCTTCCACAAGATCAGCACCACTCTGTTCCTGCAATACTCTGTGCTGCTGTGAGATCCTGCTAAACACAAAGCACCGCCTGCTCCCACAAGATCAGCATCTCTCTCTTCCTGAAATACTCTGTGCTGCTGTGAGATCCTGCTAAACACAAAGCACCGCCTGCTTCCACAAGATCAGCACCACTCTGTTCCTGCAATACTCTGTGCTGCTGTGAGATCCTGCTAAACACAAAGCACCGCCTGCTTCCACAAGATCAGCACCACTCTGTTCCTGCAATACTCTGTGCTGCTGTGAGATCCTGCTAAACACAAAGCACTGCCTGCTCCCACAAGATCAGCATCTCTCTGTTCCTGAAATACTCTGTGCTGCTGTGAGATTCTGCTAAACACAAAGCACCGCCTGCTTCCACAAGATCAGTACCTCTCTGTTCCTGCAATACTCTGTGCTGCTGTGAGACCCTTCAAAAAACAGAGTGCAGCCAAACAGACGCTGTATAAAATAAAAAGCTAAAATAATATGTCTGGATGAGTAAATTCTAATGTGTATGGTAAGGAGGCATGAAAGGGGTTAAGCGCCTCCTAATACTTTTCACTGCCACCTCTCCGTTGGTTAATATGACCCCTTATTACACTCCACAAGCAAACCCTCATGATGGGTTCCCTGGCAACCATTCGTTACCATGGCAACCCCTGACAACCTTATGCTCATTAATTTAAAGGGGAAAAAAGGGTTCACCAGTGGAACAAATGATATTGTTATAATCTTGTCATGGCGGAAGAAGCGAGACAGCAGGGAGGAGACGCGTCCATGTTGTGTGGGCCTAATGCCCTGGTGAAGACACATGTACATCACACAACCTGCTTACTATAGCCTCAGCCTTTATCTGTAGACTGTGATGAGCCGCACAGCACTCTGGGTAATAACTACTCACTGACATTAGTACAGCGAGGGTCATGACCTCTGGAGCCCTGATCCTTCCCCAAAAAGCTTGTATCATAAATACAGCTCAGAGGTATGAATGGAGCCACAGCGCTGATCCTGAGTTACCTCCAGTATTATACCCCAGAGCTGCACTCACTATTCTGCTGGTGCAGTCACTGTGTACATACATTACATTACTGATCCTCCTGTATTACCTCCTGTATTATACTCCAGAGCTGCACTCACTATTCTGCTGGTGCAATCACTGTGTACATACATTACATTACTGATCCTGAGTTACCTCCTTGTATTATACTCCAGAGCTGCACTCACTATTCTGCTGGTGCAGTCATTGTGTACATACATTACATTACTGATCCTGAGTTATCTCCTGTATTATACTCCAGAGCTGCACTCACTATTCTGCTGGTGCAGTCACTCTGTACATACATTACATTACTGATCCTGAGTTACCTCCTGTATTATACTCCAGAGCTGCACTCACTATTCTGCTGGTGCAGTCACTCTGTACATACATTACATTACTGATCCTGAGTTACCTCCTTGTATTATACTCCAGAGCTGCACTCACTATTCTGCTGGTGCAGTCACTGTGTACATACATTACATTACTGATCCGGAGTTACCTCCTGTATTATACCCCAGAGCTGCACTCACTATTCTGCTGGTGCAGTCACTGTGTACATACATTACATTACTGATCCTGAGTTACCTCCTGTATTATACTCCAGAGCTGCACTCCCTATTCTGCTGGTGCAGTCACTGTGTACATACATTACATTACTGTTCCTGAGTTACCTCCTGTATTATACCCCAGAGCTGCACTCACTATTCTGCTGGTGCAGTCATTGTGTACATACATTACATTACTGCTCCTGAGTTACCTCCTGTATTATACTCCAGAGCTGCACTCACTATTCTGCTGGTGCAGTCACTGTGTACATACATTACATTACTGATCCTGAGTTACCTCCTGTATTATACTCCAGAGCTGCACTCACTATTCTGCTGGTGCAGTCACTGTGTACATACATTACATTACTGATCCTGAGTTATCTCCTGTATTATACTCCAGAGCTGCACTCACTATTCTGCTGGTGGAGTCACTGTGTACATATATTACTGATCCTGAGTTACCTCCTGTATTATACTCCAGAGCTGCACTCACTATTCTGCTGTTGCAGTCACTGTGTACATACATTACTGATCTTGAGTTACCTCCTGTATTATACTCCAGAGCTGCACTCACTATTCTGCTGGTGCAGTCACTGTGTACATACATTACATTACTGATCCTGAGTTACCTCCTGTATTATACTCCAGAGCTGCGCTCACTATTCTGCTGGAGCAGTCACTGTGTACATACATTATATTACTGATCCTGAGTTACCTCCTGTATTATACTGCAGAGCTGCACTCACTATTCTGCTGGTGCAGTCACTGTGTACATACATTACATTACTGATCCTGAGTTACCTCCTGTATTATCCTCCAGAGCTGCACTCACTATTCTGCTGGTGCAGTCACTGTGTACATACATTACATTACTGATCCTGAGTTATATCCTGTATTATACTCCAGAGCTGCACTCACTATTCTGCTGGTGCAGTCACTGTGTACATACATTACATTACTGATCCTGAGTTACCTCCTGTATTATACTCCAGAGCTGCACTCACTATTCTGCTGGTGCAGTCACTGTGTACATACATTACATTACTGATCCTGAGTTACCTCCTGTATTATACTCCAGAGCTGCACTCACTATTCTGCTGGTGCAGTCACTGTGTACATACATTATGTTAGTAATCCTAAATTTAATTTTTAGGTATTTTTATATGCCATTTAAGCTCTGAAGCCCGCCGAATTCTGAATACAGCTCTGGAAGGTTCAAAGTACTGGTCCACATACATTCGGACGAGGCCCATGTTGCCCTACTGCTATGGGTGTCCATTGTTCTTTCTCCTCTTGTCCTACATTCTCGCTCACATTATGGCGGGGATGACGAGCGCTCTTATTGGTTAGACCTGCGGCGATAACGAGATCATCAAAAAGCGGTTCCTTCCCATCAGTGCCATCCTAATGAATGCCCCCTATTATTTCATCTGCCGAAATACCGGGGAGAGATGACACCGTCCCAGATGGAAATGAGGACAATCCGCTCGGCCCCAATTACCGGTGAGCCCCCTGTTTTATTCCTCCGTGTTCTTTCATCCTTGATTTTTACACCCCGATCCCCCCGAACTTAACCCACTTCACATTAAAGTTCTCACTCCGTTTTATTATGATATAAACCAGGAATAATGTGATTTTTCTTTCCCCTCCACATCAAAAGATCCGCGGTGCTGAGAAAATACGTCTTTTATCTCTGCCGGATTCAGCCGCGTCCCACATTTTAAAGGGCACCCCGTCTCCCTTGATCATCGGCTAAGGCTGAAAGTTGAACATCTAACAGGCTCCCATGGCTGTGATTGTGCTCTCCAGACGGAGCGCCGTCCCTTGGGGAACTGTGCGCGACATAATGCCGTCCTCTACTGCTAGAATCAAGAGTTTAACATGGTTTAACCCTGACTCCCGGAAGGAAATGCAAGACTTCTGCCCGATCAGTAGACTGGTGGTCCGAGCCAGTGGGAGAAGATCGAGAGGATGGGCCGGACCAGTGGTGTCTATCTAGAATTATCTGTCTATCTATATCTCTAGTCATCTATCTATAACGATCAAATTCAAAGAAGCTTTATTGGTAGGACTAAATACACATTAGTTTTGCCAAAGCAAGTGTACAAAAGGGACTAGGGATAGGGGCTGTAGGGATGTTGGGTAGGGCTGTAGGGAAGGTGGATGGAGGTACATCAAGTGTGGGGGCTGTAGAAGCAATGGATGGGGCAGATCCAGGGTGGGGGCTATGGAAGTCCATGACTTATCATAGTTCTCTTTCTCACAGTCTATGACATTCGCTCACATACCGTGCTGCTATCTCCACTGCTCTCTCTTCTCTCCCAGCAGGATATAGGTTTTCTCTATTCGGGAAACAGAAAGAAGCCGCACACAGGACTTATCAATTCAGATCAGCGGTTTTATTGTGCCCAAGTGCACATAGCAGGTGTGGGTAGCGGGTGGGAGGACAGGGGGTGGTGGTACAACGGCGTTTTGTGCTGCTAATGGCACTTCAGCGGGTACAATTCTCCATCCCTGTCCTCCTTGTCCTCCCTGTCCCACTTCTAAGTGGGTGGACACCTTCTCAACCCTAGACCACCTGTGGGTGATGAAGGTGCTAAGTGCCGACATGGAGCCAGAAACTCCACATATTAGACAAAAAACAGGTCTGATGAGTCATCGCCCGCAGGTGATCTGGGGTTCAGATAGTGTCCACCCACTGAAAAGTGGGATAGTGAGGACAAGGAGGACAGGGATGTCAGCGTAGGAGTCATCAGACCTGAGGTCACCGTGTCGTGGTTGATGAGTAAACAGATATTGGCCAATGTGTGCACCTAGAACCCCAGAAAATAAAATAAGAATATTGAGTTTTTTGAAAAAAACGTAAGTTTTTACATTTTTTCCTTGCTCATCAACCACTCCATGGTGACCCCAGGTCTGATGAGTCCTACTGCTGACATCCCTGCCCTCCTTGTCCTCCCTATCCCACTTCTAAGTGGGTGGACATCATCTCAACCTCAGACCACCTGGGGGTGATAAGGGTGCCAAGTGTAGCTGTGGAGCCAGCAACTTCACATATTAGACATAAAAACAGAAAAAAAGCTGCACAGCACTCCAGATATAGTGTGAACTGGTGCAAAAAAACGTACGTTTTTAATTTTTTCCTCATATATAAACCGCTTATTAGCATGTGTACATTTTTGGTAGTAGCCGAGTGCTGCAGTGGTTTTTTCCAGTTTGTTTCTTCCAGCATCACAGCTAGCACCCGCTCACACTATATCTTGAGTGCTGTGCAGTTGTTTTTTTTTGTTTTGTGTATAACGAATGGAGAATCTGGCTCCATAGCTGCGCTTAACACCCTCATCACCCACAGGTGGTCTTAGGGTGCTTTCACATCTGCGTTTTTCGTAATTCGCGGCAGATGCGGTGAAAAAACCGCATCTGCCGCGTTTACCGCATAACCGTTCCACTTGCGGCGCGGTTGCGGTTTTTTCTATGCAATGTATAGGCATACTTGCGGCAGGTGCGGCAAGTGCGGTTTTGCACTTGCGGCAGGTGCGGCCGCGAAAAAAACCGCAGTAAGCCGCGGTTTTTTTCGCGGCCGCACCTGCCGCAAGTGCAAAACCGCACTTGCCGCACCTGCCGCAAGTACGCCTATACATTGCATAGAAAAAACCGCAACCGCGCCGCAAGTGGAACGGTTATGCGGCAATCGCGGCAGATGCGGTTTTTTCACCGCATCTGCCGCGAATTACGAAAAACGCAGATGTGAAAGCACCCTTAGGGTGAGATGATGTCCACCCACTTAAGAGTGGGACAGGGAGGACAAGGAGGACAGGGATGTCACCGGTAGGACTCATCAGACCTGGGGTCGCCTTGTCGCGGCTGATGAGCAAACGGACATTGGCCAATGTATGTACCAAGAACCCCAGAAAATAAAAAAGTAAGATTTTTGAGTATTTTGAAAAAAAAAAGACGTTTTTAAATTTTTTCCTCAATTATATACCGCTTGTTAGCATGTGTGCATCATTGGTAGTAACTGAGTGCTGCAGAGATTTTTTTTCTAGTAGTTATCTATCTATCTAGACAGAAAAAACAAACAAAAAAAAAACTGCACAGCACTCAGACTAATGTGAACTGGCGCCAGCAGGGACGCTGGATCAAAAACTAGAAAAAAGTACTCTGCAGCACTCAGCTACTTTTTCAAGTTCTATCTATCTATCTATCTATCTATCTATCTATCTATCTATCTATCTATCTATCGGTTTATCTATATCTTTATCCATATCTATCAAAATCAGACTAATCTTTATTGGTAGGACTAAATACACATTAGTTTTGCCAAAGCAAGTGTACAAAAAGGACTAGGGATAGGGACTGTAGGGAAGGTGGACGGAGGCACATCAAGTGTGGGGCTGTAGGAGCAATGGATGGAGCAGATCCAGGGGGGCCTATGGAAGTCCATGGCTTATCATGGTTCATTTTCTCACAGTCTATGACATTCGCTCACATACCACAACATCTCTACTGCTCTCTGGGAAGAAATGTGGGAGTCTTCTGAAGTGAGTGTCCCTCACTGCTGAGTATTTGGAGCAGTGTAGCAGGAGGTGGCTCCCGTCCTCTATGGCCTCCTGATCGCAGTGTAGACACAGTCTTTCCTCCCTGGGATTGTAGCTCTGCCTGTTCAGCCGTGGGCACAGTCTATATCGGCTCAGGATGTTGCAATCTCTGGGGTTCGGGAGTTACTCCAGATCTATCTATCTATCTATCTATCTATCTATCTATCTATCTATCTATCTATCTTCTAGATAGATTTAGCAGGACTAAATACACCTTAGCCAAAGCAAGTGTGCAATAGGGATCGGTACTGTGGGATGATGGATGGCGGCAGATCCAGGGTGGGGCTATATAAGTCAAAGGCATATCATAGTTCTATTTATATATCAATCTATCTCTTTATCTATCCACTAATGCATTTCAATGGATTAGAATATCATCAAAAATAAATATCATATTGCCATGTTTCAGGGAGCCCTGAAACGTGTTGACTAATCAATCAATACTATATTCACCATTTGATGTCTCGTGGAATACGGCAGAGCAGTGTTTAACCCTTCATCCTCCCTACTTTAACTTTCTGAGATAATGACCTTTGGGTTTTCATTGGCTGTCAGCCATAATCATCAACATTAACATATATAAACACATGAAATAGATCCCTCTGTGTGTAATGACTCTATATAATATATGTATGTCACATTATATTTTGAATTACTGAAATAAATTAAGTTATTGATGTTATTCTTATTCATTGAGATGTAGCTGTATCTATCTATCTTTCTCTATCCATCTACCTATCTATCCGTCCTTTTGTCCCTTCCTCCCTCCATCCATCCATCCACCCATCCATCCCTCCACCCATCCATCCACCTATCCATCCATCCATCCATCCCTCCACCCATCCATCCACCTATCCATCCACCCACCTAGCCACCCATCCATCCACTTATCCATCCACCTATCCATCCATCCTCATCCATCCACCCATCCATCCCTCCACCCATCCATCCTCCTATCCATCCACCCATCCATCCACCTATCCATCCACCCTCCATCCACCTATCCAATCCACCCACCCATCCATCCACCCATCCATCCACCCATCCATCCTCCACCCATCCATCCACCTATCCATCCACCCACAGCCACCCTACCATCCACTTATCCATCCAACCATCCATCCATCCCATCCACCACCCATCCACTCACCTCCACCCATCCATCCCTACCTATCCATCCACCCATCCATCCACCATCCATCCACCTATCCATCCATCCCATCCATCCACCTATCCATCCACCATCCACCCATCCATCCACCACATCCATCCATCCCATCCATCCCTCCACTCCACCTATCCATCCACCCACCTCCATCACCCATCCATCCACCTATCCATCCACCCATCCATCCACTCCACCCATCCATCCACCTATCCATCCACCACACCTCATCCACCCATCCCTCCACTATCCATCCACCTATCCATCCATCCCACCCATCCACCCATCCATCCATCCATCCATCCCATCCACCTCCATCCATCCCCTATCACACCATCCTCACCATCCATACCTATCACCATCCCACCTCCATCTACCATCCATCCCCATCCACTCCATCACCACCATTACCATCCATCCTCATCCCCATCCATCCACCACCATCCATCCCACCCATCCATCCACCATCTCCATCCATCCACTCCACATCCACACCACCCATCCACCCTCCATCCATCCTCCACCCACACTACCATCCACCTATCCATCCATCCACCCATCCATCCACCCATCCATCCCCCATCATCATCACCATCCATCCACCATCCATCCACCCACCTCCATCCACCATCCCATCCTCCACCATCCACACTATCCATCCACTCCACCATCCACTCCACCCATCCCATCCACCATCCATCCACCATCCATCCCATCCTACCTATCCATCCACCCACCTCCATCCATCTCACACCCATCCATCCACCCATCCATCCCTACCCATCCACTCCATCCATCCACCCATCCATCCACCTATCCATCCACCCATCCATCCATCCACCATATCCATCCCACCATCCATCCATCCTCCACCATCCATCCACCTATCCATCCCCCATACCATCCATCCCATCCATCCACCTATCCCATCCACCCATCCATCCACCATCCATCACCTCCATCCACATCCATCCACCCCATCACCCCATCCACCACACCCACCATCCACCACCACCATCCAACCATCCACCCATCCATCCACCCCACTCCCATCCACCTCCTCCCATCTCCACCATCCATCCTACCATCATCCACCATCCCATCCACATCCACCACCATCCATCCCTCCTCCATCCATCCACCATACCATCCACCACCCATCCATCCACCATCCACCCATCCATCCATCCCACCCACACCATCCACCATCTCCATCCACCATCCATCCACATCCATCCACCATCCATCCACTCCCATCCATCCCTATCCAACCATCCCTATCCATCCCATCCACCACCCATCCATCCACACCATCCATCTCCACAACCTCCATCCACACCACCATCCCTCCATCCACCACCATCCCCACCACCATCCATCCATCCCCATCTCCATCCATCATCCCATCATCCACCACCATCCATCCATCCACCCATCCATCCATCTCTCCATCACCACTCCATCCCATCCATCCACCCATCCATCACCATCCATCCACCATCCATCCCATCCACTCCATCCACCTATCCATCCACCAATCCCCATCCATCCATCCATCCACATCCCCATCCATCCATCACCTCATCATCCACCTCCACCATCCCCATCACCATCCACCCATCCATCCCACCATCCAACCACCCACCTCATACCCCATCCACCTCCATCCACCATCCACCACCTCTCCATCCCCATCCATCCACCATCCCATCCTCCACCCCTATCCATCCACCATCCTCCATCCAACCATCCATCCACCAATCCACCCACCATCCACCACTCCATCCATCCACTCCACCATCCACCACTCTCCACCCATCCATCCACCTCCCCATACCATCCATCCCACCATCCTACCACCATCACCATCCACCCATCCCCCTCCATCCCATCCATCCATCCCACCACCCCTCCACCCATCCATCCCACCATCCCATCATCCACTCATCCATCATCCCATCATCCACCACACACCATCCACCCATCCACATCCATCCACCATCATCCATCCCCCACCCACCACATCACCCATCCCACCCATCCATCCACCTATCCATCCACCATCCATCCACCACCATCCACCCATCCCATCCATCCCATCCATCCATCCACCTCCATCCATCACACCCATCATCCATCCCACCATCCACCCATCCATCCACCACATCCATCCACCCTATCCCATCCCCATCCACCCTCCACTCCACATCATCCGCTTCTCTACTTAATCACTATTTCACCCTGTTTCCATCACTCTTCCGAATAATCCCAGTCTAACACATCGACATACACCACAAAAAATCCACCAATCTAGCCATCTACCCATCGCAAGCGCAATCCAGTCCCTTCTCACCACACTACCGCCAGCCGAGCCCATCCATTTCTAATATCATCGATCAATTCACATCACCATCCATCACATCCTTACACCCATACACACTCCATCCTCCATCACCCATCATCCTCCAAATTCATCCCGTCGATCCGCCCATAGTCATTTCACGGTATCCTGGTCTGGATATCCATCCGTGTACGGTACAAAAATCGCACAAGATACGAAGCGAAATTCCTGCTTAAATATTCATCCTACGCTGATGTCGATATTCATCACCACACCTGTTCATCCATATTCCATGTACAAGTCAGAAAGTACGGCCATTCACATCTCCTGTGTGATACTGTCTGCTGAGCTGTGTATCTAATCCTATCCTGTGTGATCCTGTCTGCTGAGCTGTGTATCTAATCCTATCCTGTGTGATACTGTCTGCTGAGCTGTGTATCTAATCCTCTCCTATGTGATACTGTGTGCTGAGCTGTGTATCTAATCCTCTCCTGTATGATACTGTCTGCTGTGCTGTGTATCTAATCCTATCCTGTGTGATACTGTCTGCTGAGCTGTGTATCTAATCCTCTCCTGTGTGATACTGTCTGCTGAGCTGTGTATCTAATCCTCTCCTATGTGATACTGTGTGCTGAGCTGTGTATCTAATCCTATCCTGTGTGATACTGTCTGCTGAGCTGTGTATCTAATCCTCTCCTGTATGATACTGTCTGCTGTGCTGTGTATCTAATCCTGTGTGATACTGTCTGCTGAGCTGTGTAATTAATCCTCTCCTGTGTGATACTGTCTGCTGAGCTGTGTATCTAATCCTATCCTGTGTGATACTGTCTGCTGAGCTGTGTATCTAATCCTATCCTGTGTGATACTGTCTGCAGAGCTGTGTATCTAATCCTCTCCTATGTGATATTGTGTGCTGAGCTGTGTATCTAAGCCTATCCTGTGTGATACTGTCTGCTGAGCTGTGTATCTAATCCTATCCTGTGTGATACTGTCTGTTGAGCTGTGTATCTAATCCTATCCTGTGTGATATTGTCTGCTGAGCTGTGTATCTAATCCTGTCCTGTGTGATACTGTCTGCTGAGCTGTGTATCTAATTCTCTCCTGCGTGATACTGTCTGCTGAGCTGTGTATGTAATCCTATCCTGTGTGATACTGTCTGCTGAGCTGTGTATCTAATCCTATCCTGTGTGATACTGTCTGCTGAGCTGTGTATCTAATTCTCTCCTGCGTGATACTGTCAGCTGAGCTGTGTATCTAATCCAATCCTGTGTGATACTGTCTGCTGAGCTGTGTATCTAATCCTATCCTGTGTGATACTGTCTGCTGAGCTGTGTATCTTATCCTATCCTGTGTGATACTGTCTGCTGAGCTGTGTATCTAATCCTCTCCTGTGTGATGCAGTCTGCTGAGCTGTGTATCTAATCCTATCCTGTGTGATAGTGTCTGCTGAGCTGTGTATCTAATCCTATCCTGCGTGATACTGTCTGTTGAGCTGTGTATCTAATCCTATCCTGTGTGATACTGTCTGCTGAGCTGTGTATCTAATCCTATCCTGTGTGATACTGACTGCTGAGCTGTGTATCTAATCCTATCCTGTGTGATACTGTCTGCTGAGCTGTGTATCTAATTCTCTCCTGCGTGATACTGTCTGCTGAGCTGTGTATCTAATCCTCTCCTGTGTGATACTGTCTGCTGAGCTGTGTATCTAATCTTATCCTGTGTGATACTGTTTGCTGAGCTGTGTATCTAATCCTATCCTATGTGATACTGTCTGCTGAGCTGTGTATCTAATCCTATCCTGTGTGATACTGTCTGCTGAGCTGTGTATCTAATCCTATCCTGTGTGATACTGTCTGCTGAGCTGTGTATCTAATCCTGTCCTGTGTGATACTGTCTGCTGAGCTGTGTATCTAATCCTATCCTGTGTGATACTGTCTGCTGAGCTGTGTAACTAATCCTGTCCTGTGTGATACTGTCTGCTGAGCTGTGCATCTAATCCTGTCCTGTGTGATACTGTCTGCTGAGCTGTGTATCTAATCCTATCCTGTGTGATACTGTCTGCTGAGCTGTGTATCTAATCCTCTCCTGTGTGATACTGTCTGCTGAGCTGTGTATCTAATCTTATCCTGTGTGATACTGTCTGCTGAGCTGTGTATCTAATCCTATCCTATGTGATACTGTCTGCTGAGCTGTGTATCTAATTCTCTCCTGCGTGATACTCTACCATTACAGTATATGATGCACCCCGGCCCTTAGTCACGTTGTGGTGCACACACCAGGCAGCCCCAGTGAACCATCAGTTGATGATGGGAGTGATTACTGCAGGGCTCTATAGGGAACAGATGTTCTTTGTAGCCGCTGCCCCTGTAACGCTCTGCAGACCCCACATGCGGGGTAAGCGGCCATGACTGCAGGGATAATATCATCAGGAAGATGTTTGGGGTTTTATAATCTGCCCTTTACTTTCTCATCATTTGGAATCATTATAACTTGTGGAGAGACACATCCTGCGCCTTCTCCCTGCCAGGGCAGAAATGTATAAGTGCCACTCGCACAATCTCACAATCCTAAGGAATCCCGGAAATAACAATTGCATAACATTATTATATTTTCAAAATTACTTAGGGGCCACAGTGAGGACCTCAGGTAGGAAATAGTTCCTCTCTTTTTGAGGGGTGCTCCTCGGTGATGACGTTCCTACAACACTTTAAACTATCCATCTTCGATTTCCCAGCTCTTGCTCTTATTTTATGCTCACTATTCCCCTGAATACTACGGTTTTGGTTATGTTTAAATTTGCGATATGGTTCCAGAGATCAGGGCTTCAGAGCGGCTCTTAGGATCCTCAGGGGCGTGTCTTTAGGCTGATACCACCCCCTAGGAAAATACTTTAAAATTAGCTGTAAATAAAAAGGCCCATGTGTCTGGAACCATATGGCAGAATTGTAAAAAAAAACAAAAAATTGGAGTGCTCATGGGAACAGCAGGAAGAGAATAAGAGGAAACAGGGAATTTAGTTGTATTAGCTTTAGCATTAGCCACATTGGTAGAAACTCTTGGTGGAGCAGATGAGGCCATGAATCCCAACTCAGATCCTTACATTTAACAAACTCGGATTAATTCTGATTTTAGACCGGCCCTCCAAATAAATCACACTGTCTAAGGAAGGTCGGCCCTTGCACACTTTTTTTGTTCTGTAAGCAGTGTTTTATAATACAGTATATATGGTGTTTTATATTTTATATACAGTAAATATGGCATTTTATGTTGTGTATATACAATATATACAGTATTTTATATTGTATATACAGTATATGTGGTGCTTTATATTGTGTATATACAGCATATATGGTGTCTGTTGTTTATATACAGTATATATGGGGTTTTATGTTGTGTATACTATATATGGTGTTGTATATTGTATATGCAGTATATATGATGTTTTATGTTGTGTACCATATATACAATATATACGGTATTTTGTTGTATATAGTATATATGGTGTCAATGTTGTGTACAGTATATATGGTGTTTTATGTTGTATATATGGTGTGAGTTGTGTATATACAGCATATATGTTTATGTTGTGTGTATACAGTATATATGATGTCTATGTTGTGTATATAGCAGTATATATGGTGTTTATGTTGTATAAACAGTATCTATGTTTTTTATGTGGTGTCTATCAGTGGTCGCCAACCTTTTTTGCATCGGGGATCAGGTCCATGCAAGACCACTTTTCCGGGGCCCCGCAAGGCGGAGTTGCACAGGGGCGGGGCTTTGATCATAGGGGTGGGGCTATGGAAAAGGGGTGGAGTTTAGTACAGTTTCCCTCAAAGATGCGTTACGTCTTATTTTCAGGGGATGTCTTATTTTTCCATCCCCTTGCAACCCCCAATAACCCCATCATCGTCTTGCAGCAGCCCCCAATAACCCCATCATCTTCTTATAGCAGCCCCAATAACCCCATCTTCCTCTTGTAGCTCCCAATAACCCCATCATTCCCTTGTTGCAGCTCCCAATAACCCCATCATTCCCTTGTTGCAGCCCAATATCCCCATCATTCCCTTGTTGTTGCCCCAATACCCTATCATTCCCTTGTTGCAGCCCCAATAACCCCATCATTCCCTTGTTGCAGCCCCAATAACCCATCATTCCTTGTTGCAGCCCCAATAACCCCATCATTCCCTTGTTGCAGCCCCAATAACCCATCATTCCCTTGTTGCAGCCCCAATACCCATCATTCCCTTGTGCAGCCCCAATAACCCATCATTCCTTGTTGCAGCCCCAATACCCATCATTCCCTTGTTGCAGCCCCAATAACCCCATCATTCCCTTGTTGCAGCCCCAATACCCATATTCCCTTGTTGCAGCCCCAATAACCCAATCATTCCCTTGTTGCAGCCCAATAACCCATCATTCCCTTGTTGCAGCCCCAATAACCCATCATTCCCTTGTTGCAGCCCAATAACCCCATCATTCCCTTGTTGTTGCCCCAATAACTCCATCATTCCCTTGTTGCAGCCCAATAACCCATCATTCAGCCCCCAATAACACACACACATGCATACATACACACAAGTCCGGATTATGCACTGTCCATATTCTCAAAGTAATAGGTGGTAGAAAGAGGAATCAAACACAGGGAAGAGATTGGGACAACAAGGGAAAATGCTGTTACTCACTCTCACTGTCTATAAAGCTTGTCCGGGACTTACTGCTTCCACCACACAATTTCCTGCCCGGCCGCATCGCTGGCAACCTGGCTGTCCCGCAGCATCAAAATGGTCAATAGGTTTGCTCCTCCTCCGAAGGACCTTGCTCCGCCGTGTCGGTTGGACATCTTCACATCTTGAAACATCGGGAAAAACCTTCTTCAATGATTGCACAGTGTTGGTCAATGCTTCCACACTTATATGTAGGTCCCAGAGACCATTCCACAGTTTTGGGGAAGGCTTATGCACCAGTCTCCGGCCCTCAGTCGAGTAATATATCCATGCAAGGCATCCCCTATAATCGACAACCTCGGAGGCTAGATCGGCTTCAGATGCAGACTTTGGTACGGGAGGCGGGAAATCTTCCCAAGCGGGTGTTTCAGGGCACCTTGTTGCCCAACGCTCAGTATTTTGCTTCAAGAGCGGCTGCCACCATTCCTCCACAGTATCACAGTGAACTTTCCTAGCTGGCAACTCAGCTCCTCAACCTCCCTTGACAAAAAGCAGGATCCATCTTGGGCATTTGACATTCTGGCGCGGGAGTGGAGTTGTTCTCTTTCTCTCTTTCATACTCCCTGCTGCGTCATCCTGGCTCTATCATTGGCATCCTTCCACTTTCTGCCATGATCGGGTTTTTCTGCAACCCTTCCGAGCATCCGCCGTGCACCTATCTCCTCATGGCACAGCTCTCTCTTCTCCCTCCTTACAGAGGAGTTGCTGTCCATCATCATACACCGTCTATTTGCCCACCCCCCACTCTTGGACAATGGAAGGAGTGTAAGCCTCAGTTTGTGCCTTTTGCTTGCCTGGCCCACAATGAGAGACTTTGGCACACCCCTCTGGCCTGCACATGGCGTTAGTCTTTTTGGGCCGCCATTACTGAGACTTAGAAAGTACAGTTCAAAACAACAGGCTTAAGGCACTTGAGGCCCGGTTTTACCGGCCAATAATCCTGTTAGTGATGCCAAAATTGACCCACCTGCTCAGACCATGGGGTACTCTGAATCGGGCCCTCTCGACGTCATCTGGGCTCCTGGGTGGTTACGGTGACATGACCCGGCTCTGTGATCCCAGGCGGTTAATATAAGGGGGAGGAATTTGTAAATAATTAGTAACGGGGAGATGAATAAAGTTTATGAAAGTTATTTGTGACGCCACCCGTAGTGTGTGGCTATAGGGAGCCACCACTGCAATCAGGACCACTGGGGATGGTGGCAGGTGCAGCTAGATG
The DNA here is from genome assembly GCA_033576535.1 of Allobates femoralis. Taxonomy (NCBI): domain Eukaryota; kingdom Metazoa; phylum Chordata; class Amphibia; order Anura; family Aromobatidae; genus Allobates; species Allobates femoralis. Next base: position 95,332,665 of record JARQOC010000012.1, on the reverse strand, counting down.
ACAGGCCCTCTATGGGTAGGGCCACTACCCAGGACATCCGTGGTTGTAGTGAAGTGTATGTATGTAAGGTGCTCCGTACCTTCAGGCAGCAACACAGTGTCTGTGCGATCGTGGCTTCTCTTTCCCCACTGCGGATAATAGAGTCCACACCGTGCTAGGCTTTACCGGGCTTTTACTTGTTGTTCTCAACAACACGATTCACAACAGTTCCAAACAGTTCTTTTCACAACCCTTGTTACATTCTTAGGCTTACACAGCAGCTCTTTACAGGCTTAGGTTCTCACTGCAGCTGGGATGGTTCCTCTGCGTCATTCCCCCTTAGTGTACCTTTTGGGCCCTTTCTCTCTCCACTCCTTCACGTACGGTTATAGTCCGGCCGTCACGAGCTTTGTAGTGAGTTGTCCTACACTCTAGGTCACTAGCCCTTGTACGATGGCTTTATTCTTTACTGCACCGATTGTTAGGTTCGGCGACATAGGGTTCCCGCTCCCCGCTGGGTGTCCTGTGGTTGGGGGCATGAAGCTTTCCCGGCCACATCTACAGAGCCGGCACTCTGGTTCTTTGGCCCAGCCACCAGTGTCTTGGGTTAGTCGGGTACACCTGACTCCTCCTGATCTTGCCCGGTGTCAGCCTGGGTTCCCGGTTGGCCATTAGTTGTGCAGGCCGCCGAGCCCCGCTAGTCACAGTTCGGTCTCAGTCACTGGCTAGCTGACGGGTGTCTCTGTTTGGGCATTCTCTCCTTGCTCTCCAGTTTCTCCAACAAGAGTCACTTCAAGTCAACTCAACTCACCTGGAGTCACCAATTTGCTTGCTTACTCACTTTCTTTCTTCTCCTTCCCAACTTAGTGGTCCTGGGTCTTACTCCAGTTACTCCACCCCTTCTTCAGGTTCTTTTCTTCATCCCACCCACACTTAGCTACTCCCTCCACCCCTCGCCTGACATGAAGTGACTTAGGCTCAGGATCGGAGTGGGTGTGTGGGTATTGGTGTGGATTTGACCGTTTTACCAATCCTCAGCTGCAGTTCAGCTCTGTGGCTGCCTAGTCGCAGGGGTGCCACATATACAATATATATATATATTTTATGTTGTATATACAGTATATATATTTTATGTTGTGTGCACAGTATATATATTGTGTATATGTTGTGTATACATTATATATTGTGTTTAATGTATATACAGTATACATTTTTTATGTTGTGTATCCAATATATAGGGTGTTTTATGTTGTATATACAGTATATATGGTATCTGTTGTGAATATACAGTATATATGGTGTTTTATGTTGTGTATACAGTATATATGGTGTTTATGTTGTGTATACAATATGCATGTATATATGTCATATACAGTATATATGGTGTTTAAAGTATACTTGGTTTATGTTGTGTATACAGTATACATGGTTTTTATGCTATGTATACATTATATATGGTGTTTTAGGTTGTGTATACAGTATATATGGTGTTTTATGTTGTGTATAGTATATATGGTGTTTTGTAGGTAACATATACCCCACACATCTGTCTATCTCAGGTTCAGCCTCCAGCTGACAGATCCCTTTAATTCCGGCCACGTGCTGTCTGGTCGCACAGGAGGCGGTGACGCCATTGTGACGTCAATTGCAGCTTTAGGAGAATTTGGGGCTGAGGGAGAAGAAAGAGTTTGTGAAAAATCATAAAACAATTATAACATAGGGAAGAAAAGAAAACAGAGGCGTGGAGGGGAGGGCGCAGCAAGGCTGCATGACTGTATGTAAACAATGTGTCCTTCCACCAAGGAAAAGTAATCCCTGTCAGCACACGCTATGTCAGCAACACTCGATGAGGATAATACACATAGATTATAACTTCAAGGATTGCTACCCTTATTGGGTGGCGCTAGAGTTTTCCACTTCCTCACTGAAGAGACAATTTGTATATTTCCCAGAGGAGCATTGCGGCTATAAGACTCCTTATCACTTTATCTCTCTATTATGGCGGCAGGCAGATTACTCTCCATAAGGTAGAAAGCTAGATCCCCAAACCTCGTCTCAGCCTCTCATACAGCCAGATCAGAATATCCCACACACTGCACTGATGAGGGGCGATTACCCTGAAACGCAGCATCTGCAGTTTGGGGTTCTGATCTGGCACAAATTTTAAGTCATATTAAAAGGCTTGTTAAATAGTCAATTATGACTTCAAGGATTGCTACCCTTATTGGCTGGCATTAGAGTTTTCCAGTTCGACACTGAAGTGACAGTTTGCACTTTTGTGCATGAATTTCTTAAACTTTGTCCCTTTTTTCATGTTCCTTGGATTGTACTGGAAAAATAAGGATAACTATGAGAAGGAAAGAAAGCAAAGCTCGAGCAGCACACCCATCTAATGTCCAGTATAATCCTCAAATTACCCAACTGAAGATCCCGTCATATCACATTCTGGAAAGTCCTATGTTTACTGTCACCTGTGTCTGGGAGACGGCACATTTCACTTTCTACTTTTTCACATTACATCATTACTGACACGGACATATAAACTCCTTAAAACATAGAGGGTCAATATAGAAACCAGAATATAACTACTATAATACTGCTTCTATGTACAAGAATATAACTACTATAATACTGCTCCTATGTACAAGAATATAACTACTATAATACTGCTCCTATGTACAAGAATATAACTACTATAATACTGCCCCTATATACAAGAATATAACTACTAGAATACTGCACCTATGTACAAGAATATAACTACTATAATACTGCCCCTATATACAAGAATATAACTACTATAATACTGCCCCTATGTACAAGAATATAACTACTATAATACTGCCCCTATATACAAGAATATAACTACTATAATACTGCCCCTATGTACAAGAATATAACTACTATAATACTGTCCCTATGTACAAGAATATAACTACTATAATACTGCTCCTATGTACAAGAATATAACTACTATAATACTGCTCCTATGTACAAGAATATAACTACTATAATACTGCTTCTATGTATAAGAATATAACTACTATAATACTGCTCCTATGTACAAGAATATAACTACTATAATACTGCCCCTATGTACAAGAATATAACTACTATAATACTGCCCCTATATACAAGAATATAACTACTATAATACTGCTCCTATATACAAGAATATAACTACTATAATACTGCCCCTATGTACAAGAATATAACTACTATAATACTGCTCCTATGTACAAGAATATAACTACTATAATACTGCTCCTATATACAAGAATATAACTACTATAATACTGCTACTATGTACAAGAATATAACTACTATAATACTGCTCCTATGTACAAGAATATAACTACTATAATACTGCCCCTTATGTACAAGAATATAACTACTATAATACTGCTCCTTTGTACAAGAATATAACTACTATAATACTGCTCCTATGTACAAGAATATAACTACTATAATACTGCTCCTATATACAAGAATATAACTACTATAATACTGCCCCTATGTACAAGAATATAACTACTATAATACTGCTCCTATGTACAAGAATATAACTACTATAATACTGCTCCTATGTACAAGAATATAACTACTATAATACTGCTCCTATGTACAAGAATATAACTACTATAATACTGCTCCTATGTACTAGAATATAACTACTATAATACTGCTCCTATGTACAAGAATATAACTACTATAATACTGCTCCTATGTACAAGAATATAACTACTATAATACTGCCCCTTATGTACAAGAATATAACTACTATAATACTGCTCCTATGTACAAGAATATAACTACTATAATACTGCTCCTATATACTAGAATATAACTACTATAATACTGCCCCTATGTACAGGAATATAACTACTATAATACTGCTCCTATGTACAAGAATATAACTACTATAATACTGCCTCCTATGTACAAGAATATAACAACTATAATACTGCTCCTATGTACAAGAATATAACAACTATAATACTGCTCCTATGTACAAGAATATAACTACTGTAATACTGCCCCTATATACAAGAATATAACTACTATCATACTGTTCCTACAGTTAGGGCCAGAAATATTTGGACAGTGACACAAGTTTTGTTATTTTAGCTGTTTACAAAAACATGTTCAGAAATACAATTATATATATAATATGGGCTGAAAGTGCACACTCCCAGCTGCAATATGAGAGTTTCCACATCCAAATCGGAGAAAGGGTTTAGGAATCATAGCTCTGTAATGCATAGCCTCCTCTTTTTCAAGGGACCAAAAGTAATTGGACAATGGCCTCTAAGGGCTGCAATTAACTCTGAAGGCGTCTCCCTCGTTAACCTGTAATCAATGAAGTAGTTAAAAGGTCAGGGGTGGATTCCAGGTGTGTGGTTTTGCATATGGAAGCTGTTGCTGTGACCAGACAACATGCGGTCAAAGGAACTCTCAATTGAGGTGAAGCAGAACATCCCGAGGCTGAAAAAAAAGAAAAAATCCATCAGAGAGATAGCAGACATGCTTGGAGTAGCAAAATCAACAGTTGGGTACATTCTGAGAAAAAAAGGAATTGACTGGTGAGCTTGGGAACTCTAAAAGGCCTGGGCGTCCACGGATGACAACAATGGTGGATGATCGCTGCATACTTTATTTGGTGAAGAACCCGTTCACAACATCAACTGAAGTCCAGAACACTCTCAGTGAAGTAGGTGTATCTGTCTCTAAGTCAACAGTAAAGAGAAGACTCCATGACAGTAAATACAAAGGGTTCACATCTAGATGCAAACCATTCATCAATTCCAAAAATAGACAGGCCAGAGTTAAATTTGCAGAAAAACACCTCAAGAAGCCAGCTCAGTTCTGGAAAAGTATTCTATGGACAGATGAGACAAAGATCAACCTGTACCAGAATGATGGGAAGAAAAAAGTTTGGAGAAGAAAGGGAACGGTACATGATCCAAGGCACACCACATCCTCTGTAAAACATGGTGGAGGCAACGTGATGGCATGGGCATGCATGGCTTTCAATGGCACTGGGTCACTTGTGTTTATTGATGACATAACAGCAGACAAGAGTAGCCGGATGAATTCTGAAGTGTACCGGGATACACTTTCAGCCCAGATTCAGCCAAATGCTGCAAAGTTGATTGGACGGCGCTTCATAGTACAGATGGACAATGACCCCAAGCATACAGCCAAAGCTACCCAGGAGTTCATGAGTGCAAAAAAGTGGAACATTCTGCAATGGCCAAGTCAATCACCAGATCTTAACCCAATTGAGCATGCATTTCACTTGCTGAAATCCAGACTTAAGACGGAAAGACCCACAAACAAGCAAGACCTGAAGGCTGCGGCTGTAAAGGCCTGGCAAAGCATTAAGAAGGAGGAAACCCAGCGTTTGGTGATGTCCATGGGTTCCAGACTTAAGGCAGTGATTGCCTCCAAAGGATTCGCAACAAAATATTGAAAATAAAAATATTTTGTTTGGGTTATGTTTATTTGTCCAATTACTTTTGACCTCCTAAAATGTGGAGTGTTTGTAAAGAAATGTGTACAATTCCTACATTTTCTATCAGATATTTTTGTTCAACCCTTCAAATTAAACGTTACAATCTGCACTTGAATTCTGTTGTAGAGGTTTCATTTCAAATCCAATGTGGTGGCATGCAGAGCCCAACTCGCCAAAATTGTGTCACTGTCCAAATATTTCTGGCCCTAACTGTATATACAAAAATATAACTACTATAATACTGCTTCTATGTACAAGAATATAACTACTATAATACTGCTCCCTATATACAAGAATATAGCTACTATAATCAGGGCTGCCACTAGGAATTTCGGGGCCCCTTACTGCCAAAATTTTGGGGCCCCCCTGAGTCTCTGCCCAGGCTCCACCCCTGAGACTCTGCCCAGGCTCCACCCCCTGAGACTCAGCCCAGGCTCCACCCCCTGAGACTCCGCCCAGCCTCCACCCATGCTCCGCCTCCACCCATGCTCCGCCTCCACCTAAACATACGTTATATATAGTGAAAAATTCGAACAGCACCAAAAATGACCTCAATTTATGTGAAATGCTTTCCCAACCAGCAATCCAGATGGTTCCTTACAACAGAGTAAGGCTACTTTCACATTTGCGTTACCCTCCGCAGCGTTCTGCGGAGGGGAGCCGCAATGTGAGCGCAGCACCGCAGGCCCCTATCCTTATAATGGGAGCGCACGGTGCTGCGCTTGACTGCGCATGACTGTGCGCACCCATTCACTCCCATATGTGATCTGTGCGCAGGCGGATGCCTGATCACATATGGGGATGAATGGGTGCGCACAGTCATGCGCAGTCAAGCGCAGCACCGTGCGCTCCCATTATAAAGATAGGGACTTGCGGTGCTGCACTCACATTGCGGGTCCCCTCCGCAGAACGCTGCGGAGGGAAACGCAAATGTGAAAGCACCCTAAAGAAAGGAAAAACAGAACAAAAAAATAGAAATAAGTGGACTGTATTACTCAATGCATGGCCACTTCATTGGGCTATAAGGTCCACTCTTTTCTATTTTTTTGTGCTGCTTTTCCTTTTTTTACTCTCTCTCTCATATATATATTATACACACACACTTGAGACTGCTGTGGGCTGATCACTGATCTCTCATCTTCATCGTGCGCTCTGTCCTTGGCTCGGCCTCAGCGTTGACAGCTTCAGGCGGTTCCTCCTGCGCTGGAGCCTCGGTGATCTTGGCTTTCTGATCTTCAGGATGAGCGGCAGCGTCCTGTGGAGCGGGGTCAGATCCTGTCACCTCATCAGATTCTCCAAGCACTACAAGGGAGGGTAACAGACTGTGATGTCATCATCAGGGGAGGGACCTGGACCACCCCCACACAAACATCTGCCATGCCCCTGAGCTGACAACACAAAGTCCTAGATCAGAGGTGAACAGAGAAATCTGGAGGACAGGAGGAAGACGGAGGAGAAAGAACAAAGGGAGACAGAGGAGAAGAGGGCAGAGGGAGACGGAGGAGAAGAGGGCTGAGGGAGACGGAGGAGAAGAAGGCAGAGGGAGACGGAGGAGAAGAGGGCAGAGGGAGACGGAGGAGAAGAAGGCAGAGGGAGACGGAGGAGAAGAGGGCAGAGGGAGTCGGAGGAGAAGAAGGCAGAGGGAGACGGAGGAGAAGAGGGCAGAGGGAGACGGAGGAGAAGAGGGCAGAGGGAGACGGAGGAGAAGAGGGCAGAGGGAGACGGAGGAGAAGAGGGCAGAGGGAGACGGAGGAGAAGAGGGCAGAGGGAGACGGAGGAGAAGAGGGCAGAGGGAGACGGAGGAGAAGAGGGCAGAGGGAGACGGAGGAGAAGAGGGCAGAGGGAGACGGAGGAGAAGAGGGCAGAGGGAGACGGAGAGGAAAGAGGACAGGAGGGGGACGGAGAGGAAAGAGGACAGGAGGGGGACGGAGAGGAAAGAGGACAGGAGGGGGACGGAGAGGAAAGAGGACAGGAGGGGGACGGAGAGGAAAGAGGACAGGAGGGGGACGGAGAGGAAAGAGGACAGGAGGGGGACGGAGAGGAAAGAGGACAGGAGGGGGACAGAGAGGAAAGAGGACAGGAGGGGGACAGAGAGGAAAGACGACAGGAGGGGGATGGAGAGGGAAGATGACTGCTGGAGGGCCCAGCTCCCTGTGTGCTGGGGGGCCCAGCTCCCTTTGTGCTGGGGGGCCCCCCTTCTCTCCCCTCTCCTAACCTGTGTGCAGCTGTGTGGCATAAGCGATCATGCCGAGCGCTGCCCTCCACCTTACCCTCTGGGGCCCCTGAGCGCTGCCCTCACACACCTCAGCCTTGGGGGTCAGGGGCCCCTGAGAGTGGCCCCCACACCTCAGCCTCGGGGCTCAGGGGCCCCTGAGAGCTGCCTACTCCCACATGTCATCCTAGGGGGCCCCTGAGAGCTGCCTGCACACTTCAGCCTCAGGGGCCCCTGAGCCCCGAGGCTGAGGTGTGGGGGCAGCTCTCAGGGGCCCCTGAGGCTGAAGTGTGGGGGCAGCTCTTAGGGGCCCCCTAGGATGACATGTGTGGGTAGGCAGCTCTCAGGGGCCCCTGAGGCTGAAGTGTGGGGCCCCTGAGAGCTGCCCCCACACTTCAGCCTCAGGGGCCCCTGAGAGCTGCCCCCACACCTCAGCCTCAGAGGCCCCTGAGAGTGGCCCCCACACCTCTGCCTCTGCCTGCCCCCACACCATCCTCGGGGCCCCCTTAGCGCTGCCTCCCCCCTTCTCCATTGTCACTTTACCGGCGGCACCGCACCGCACTGCAGTCACTGATCTCCGCCTCCTCCTGTCGTGTTGTGTGACGCTACAGGCCGGCAGCCGGCGCCGCGGTCTATTTCCTGTGTGGGCGGCGCCGGATGCAGCGTCACACTACACATGACAGGAGGAGGCAGAGATCAGTGACTGCAGTGCGGTGCTGCCGGTAAAGTGACAATGGAGAGGGGGGGAGGCAGCGCTAAGGGGGCCCCGAGGATGGTGTGGGGCCAGCGGTCAGGGGCCCCCAAGTATACAGCGCCCGGGCCCCTGAAGAGAGGGAGGCCCATAGAAGATGTGAGGGGGCGGGGCCTGAAGATTGTAGCCCGCCCCTTCACCTCTCGTCCGGGCCCCCCTCTCCTTCCATCACGGCCGGGCCCCTCACAACTGTCAGGGTCGTGAGGCCCTGATGCCGGCCCTGACTATAATACTGCCCCTATGTACAAGAATATAACTACTATAATACTGCCCCTATGTACAAGAATATAACTACTATAATACTGCTCCTATGTACAAGAATATAACTACTATAATACTGCCCCTATGCACAAGAATATAACTACTATAATACTGCCCCTATGTACAAGAATATAACTACTATAATACTGCTCCTATGTACAAGAATATAACTACTATAATACTGCTCCTATGTACAAGAATATAACTACTATAATACTGCCCCTATATACAAGAATATAACTACTATCATACTGTTCCTATTTACAAAAATATAACTACTATAATACTGCTTCTATGTACAAGAATATAACTACTATAATACTGATCCTATATACAAGAATATAACTACTATAATACTGCCCCTATGTACAAGAATATAACTACTATAATACTACACCTATGTACAAGAATATAACTACTATAATACTGCTCCTATATACAAGAATATAACTACTATAATACTGCCCCTATGTACAAGAATATAACTACTATCATACTGTTCCTATATACAAAAATATAACTACTATAATAATACTGCTCCTATATACAAGAATATAACTACTATAATACTGCTCCTATGTACAAGAATATAACTACTATAATACTGCTCCTATGTACAAGAATATAACTACTATAATACTGCCCCTATATACAAGAATATAACTACTATAATACTGCCTCTATGTACAGGAATATAACTACTATAATACTGCTCCTATGTACAAGAATATAACTACTATAATACTGCCTCTATGTACAGGAATATAACTACTATAATACAGGTCCTATGTACAAGAATATAACTACTATAATACTGCTCCTATATACAAGAATATAACTACTATAATACTGCCTCTATGTACAGGAATATAACTACTATAATACTGCTCCTATGTACAAGAATATAACTACTATAATACTGCCTCTATGTACAGGAATATAACTACTATAATACAGGTCCTATGTACAAGAATATAACTACTATAATACTGCTCCTATATACAAGAATATAACTACTATAATACTGCTCCTATGTACAAGAATATAACTACTATAATACTGCTCCTATGTACAAGAATATAACTACTATAATACTGCTCCTATGTACAAGAATATAACTACTATAATACTGCCACTATGTACAAGAATATAACTACTATAATACTGCTCCTATATACAAGAATATAACTACTATAATACTGCTCCCTATGTACAAGAATATATCTACTATAATACTGCTCCTATGTACAAGAATATATCTACTATAATACTGCCACTATGTACAAGAATATAACTACTATTATACTGGAAAAGCGAATGTCCAGCGTGGGAGATGTCCATAAAATATAACATTTATTCTATTTTTGTTAAAAGCACATAAGTCCAAAATCCATCGTTACATCCAGAGACACAAAAAAAACGGGTGTTTTTTACCAGTGACAATCACAGGCTTATAGTGCATTAAAATCATACGCGTTTCAGCGGTCGTGCCGCCTTAATCAATGATTAAGGCGGCGCGACTGCTGAAACGCGTATGATTTTAATGCACTATAAGCCTGTGATTGTCACTGGTAAAAAACACCCGATGATTAAGGCGGCGCGACCGCTGAAACGCGTATGATTTTAATGCACTATAAGCCTGTGATTGTCACTGGTAAAAAACACCCGTTTTTTTTTGTGTCTCTGGATGTAACGATGGATTTTGGACTTATGTGCTTTTAACAAAAATGGAATAAATGTTATATTTTATGGACATCTCCCACGCTGGACATTCGCTTTTCCTTTATATCACTTGCTGCACTGCATGATCCGTGCGCTGGGACTGAAGAGAAGGTGAGCTGATCTTTTTTGCTTTTTTCTACTATTATACTGCTCCTATATACAAGAATATAACTACTATAATACTGCTCCTATGTACAAGAATATAACTACTATAATACTGCCCCTATATACAAGAATATAACTGCTATAATACTGCTCCTATATACAAGAATATAACTGCTATAATACTGCTCCTATACACAAGAATATAACTACTATATAATACTGCCTCTATGTACAGGAATATAACTACTATAATACTGCTCCTATGTACAGGAATATAACTACTATAATACTCCTCCCTATGTACAAGAATATAACTACTATAATACTGCTCCTATGTACAGGAATATAACTACTATAATACTGCTCCTATGTACAAGAATATAACTACTATAATACTGCTCCTATGTACAAGAATATAACTACTATAATACTGCTCCTATGTACAAGAATATGACTACTATAATACTGCCCCTATGTACAAGAATATAACTACTATAATACTGTTCCTATGTACAAGAATATAACTACTATAATGCTGCCACTATGTACAAGAATATAACTATTATAATACTTCTCCTTTGTACAAAGATATAATAATAATAATAATATTTTTGTATACAGCACCAACATATTCCGCAGCGTTTCACAATACAAAGGTTCATGTTTAAACAATCATAAGAAATAGTTATCAGAAAGTACAATACAAAATATAATACAATACAATAATTAGAGCAAAATAATAGCCCTGCTCATAAGAGCTTACAGTCTAACAATGAGGTTGGGGTGACACAAAGTACAGGTGCTTATTTACAACGAAAAAGGAGTCCGAGTTCTTATCATAAGGTTAATCTCCTTGGGAGCGCTCAATCATCTAGATACCTTGATTATTTGCTTATTTACAATGAGAAATAGGTCCGATGCTATTGCATCGGGAGGGCAGTCTCTGTGTCTGTCTCCCCTTGTGTGTTCTCTATTCTCTGTGCTGTCTTTCCCCCTGTGCGCTCTCACATGTGTCTTTCTTTCCGTTCTGTGTGCTCTCAGCCCCTGTGTGCACTGTCTCTCCTCATGACTCTGCCTCCCCTGTGCCTTCTGCCCCCCTGTGCCTTCTCCCTCCCCTGCGCCTTTGCCTCCTCTGTGCCTTTTGCATCCCATGACCCTGCATCCCATCATTGAGCCACCATACAATGCTAACCACTGAGCCACCATGCAGTGCTAACCACTGAGCCACCATACAATGCTAACCACTAAGCCACCATACAGTGCTAACCACTGAGCCACCATACAATGCTAACCACTGAGCCACCATACAGTGCTAACCACTGAGCCACCATACAATGCTAACCACTAAGCCACCATACAGTGCTAACCACTGAGCCACCATACAGTGCTAACCAGTGAGCCACCATACAGTGCTAACCACTGAGCCACCATACAGTGCTAACCACTGAGCCACCATACAGTGCTAACCACTGAGCCACCATACACAGTGCTAACCACTGAGCCACCATACACAGTGCTAACCACTGAGCCACCATACACAATGCTAACCAGTGAGCCACCATACAGTGCTAACCACTGAGCCACCATACAGTGCTAACCACTGAGCCACCATACACAGTGCTAACCACTGAGCCACCATACACAGTGCTAACCACTGAGCCACCATACACCGTGCTAACCACTGAGCCACCATATACAGTGCTAACCACTGAGCCATCATACAGTGCTAACCACTGAACCACCATACTGTGCTAACCACTGAGCCACCATACACTGCTAACCACTGAGCCACCATACACTGCTAACCACTGAGCCACCATACACTGCTAACCACTGAGCCACCATACACTGCTAACCACTGAGCCACCATACACTGCTAACCACTGAGCCACCATATAGTACTAACCACTGAGCCACCATACAGTGCTAACCACTGAGCCACCATACAATGCTAACCAATCGCTGCTCAGCTGATTGGTCGCGCGCTGGGCAGTGAACGACCAATCAGCTGAGCGGAAGATTTAAAACTGGCTGCCACTCATCTACCGCCGCTCATTGCGATTCCGCCGGGAGATCAGGGGCAGGCACTGCTGACCTCCTGGCGTAGAGAGATAAGCGGCTGCCACCACCGGGATATCAGCAGCCTTATGGGATTCGCGTATGGCGCCCAACTAGCAATTATATAATAGATGATGGTATAGTCAACTTGAGGAGATGAGAAACAGATAGGAGCAGTATAAGTGGCCACCAACCATTATTTGTGATGCATTTGAGACTGGTGGAGCGGATAGGCTTTGTCTAGATGACTTTGACTAGGGATTATGATAGGCCTCCCTAAAAAGATGTGTTTTTAGGGATCGTCTGAAACTATGTAAGTTGTGGTTAGAACTAATTTTTTTTGGGTAGAACATTCCAGAGAATTGGTGCTGCTCGGGAGAAGTCTTGGAGCTGGGAGTGGGAGGTTTGGATTAATGCAGAAAGGAGTCTAAAGTCACTTCCGGAGCATAGAGAACGGGTGGGGTGATAGAGATCAGGGAGGAGATGTAGGGGGGTGCTGCACTGTGAAGAGAACGGGTGGGGTGATAGACCGAGATGAGGGAGGAGATGTAGGGAGGTGCTGCACTGGGAAGAGCTTTGTGGGTGAGAACAAGCAGTTTGAATTGGATCCTTAAGGTACTGTTACACGGGCCGACATCGTTCTCAACATCGTTCAAAAGTGACGTTTTGATCGATGTTAAAACGAAATAGTTAGTGAGTCATTTTGTGTAAACGAACGATTCAACAACGATAATTAGTCAAGTTGAACATACAGGTTCATAAACCTGTCAACTTCAACTCAACTAACCTGCTGCATCGTTCAGTGTGACGGTGCGCTGAATGATCTCCCAGCGACACAGCCTATGCTGGAAGATGGTAACCATAATACACGTCGAGCTACTAAGCGTCTCGTGATGCTTAGTAACCCGATGTGTACATTGGATACCAGCGTGCTCGCTGGTCTGTATCGCTGGTGAGTCTACCTGTATGACAGCTCACCAGCAATCTGAACGATGTTGTTGGCGATCGCGCGTGCATGTGATTGCTAACAACATCATTCAGAAAATTGATGCGGGTGATGGTACCTTTAGTGTATAGGCAGCCAGTGCATTGACTGGCATAGAGCAGAAGCGTCTGAGTAATTGTTACCGTAGTTAGATAGGTGATCCTTGCTGCTGCATTAAGGATGGACTGGAGAGGGGACAGTCTAGTGCGGGGGAGGCCAATTAAAAGAGAATTACAGTAGTCAAGGTGAGAGTGAATCAGGGCCACAGTGATGGTTTTTGTGGTTTCCAAGGTGAGAAAGGGGCGAATTCTAGAGAAGTTCTTCAGGTGCAAGCGGCAAAAGTGGGCAAAAGATTGTATATATTGGTTGAAGAAAAGATCAGAGTCAAACATAACACCCAGATAGAGAGCCTGCTGACTAGGCGTTATTGTGGTGGCGCACACCGAGAGAGAGATGTCAGATTTAGGGAGGTTAGTGGAGGGCGGGGGCAGAAGAAGTACAGTTTTTGGAAAGGTTGCGTTTCAGGTACAAAGCGACATGATATTTGAAACTGTGATTAGACAGTCATTGGTGTTCTTTATTAGAGCGGGAGTAAGGTCAGGGGATGAAGTGTATAGTTGTGTATCATCGGCATAAAGATGGTACTGAAAGACAAATCTGCTGATGGTCTGTCCAATCGGGGCCGGGTAGAGAGAGAAGAGGTCCAAGGACTGAACCCTGTGGGACCCCAATAGTGAGGGGAAGAGGGGAGGAAGAGGAGCCAGAGAATGATACACTGAAAGAGCGGTCAGAAAGAGGAAGAGAACCAGGCGAGAGCCGTGTCATTGATGCCGATGGAGTGCCGCATGGAGAGTAGGAGATAGTGGTCAACCGTGTCAAAGGCTGCAGAGAGATCAAGAAGGATAAGCAGAGAGTGGCCACCATTACGTTTTGCTGTCAGAAGGTCATTAGTCACTTTAAAGAGGGCAGTTTCTGTGGAATGTAGGGGGCGGAAACCAGACTGTAATGGGTCTAGAAGAGAGTGAGTGGAGAGGTAATGAGTGAGGCAGGAGCAGACCAGGCACTCCAGGAGTTTAGAAATGAAGGGGAGATTGGACACTGGTCTGTAGTTTGTGCAGGATGGGTCGACAGAAGATTTCTTTAAAAATGGAGTAATGATCGAGTGTTTGAAGGAGGAGGGGAAGATGCCAGAAGAGCGTGAGAGATTGAAGATTTTGGTTAGGTGAGTGGTGACACCGGAGAGAAACACTAGAGTAGGTAAGAGGGGATGGGGTCAGCAGTGCATGTGGTGGGACGAGACGAAGAGAGGAGCCTGGAGACTTCTTCTGTGACTGGGTCAAAAGTGGAGAGTGAGCTGGAGGAAATGTGGGGAGAGGTAGGGGTAACAGCAATTTGAGGTTGGGAGTTGATTTCCTGAAGAATGTTTTCTATTTTCTCTGTGAAGTAAGAAGCCAGGTCATCAGCACAGCATTTAACTACTATAATATTGCCCCTATGTACCAGAATATAATATGGATAAGAGCAGGAATAATATATTTAGTACCTGTGTGCAGCTCTTCATCTTCCTAGGCACTTTGTGGAATATTATATCGGATCTGACTTCTCCTTTAAGAAGCTGTATGATCTGAGTCCCCTGTGAGCAGACGCAGGCAGAGAGGCTGGTAACGCAATTGCAGTTCATTAATAGGATATTACAGAGGCCTAGAGGGCAGTGACTGAGCGCATTTAGCGGGGTTACTGTGTGTCTGTGACTGGTTTACCATTGATCTGTGGTCAGCTGCACTTGGATGTCCTGCGGGACAGAGAATAACTTGTCTCTCTTACATCCACCTCATTACCAGGAATCCTCTCCGTGGTCAGTCTGTGTCCCCATTAATGTCATTACCAGATCTCCGCTCAGAGTGAAATACAAGTTCATAGTGCTGAACCTCTTATCATTTCACATATATGCATCATAAAGCTTCACACTGGGATACTATTAATATCCAGAATGTATAAAAGGCTTCATACCGCACCAAGAGCATATCCTCCTGGAGAGAAACAGGCAGAAAATATACATCCTTGAGTCGTCCTCTTATCTCTTATTAGGTTCTGAAGAATTCGATTCTGCTGTATATGAGGAAAGTCGCCCGCCTTGGTGTGTGCTTATATCTTGGCACCTGTCACATCCCCACCAGAGTCTACACCATAGATATCTACTTCTGTCACTATTCACCCTGTAGGTGGTGCTGACTTAACAGTCTGACAGAGTGGAGGTGTATGCTGTCTAGCTGAAGTCATTATCTCCTTTGCTTCAGCCTATTGGAAAGCACCACACCCTACTAATACCTTCAGGTTTCTGCTGGAAGCCGCCAGAAATAGCATTTGGTTTCTCTGTGTTATTGGAGTTTTTCCTGTTATCTCAGCCTGTTTATTCAATGCTTCTTCCTCACGATTTTGTACCTTGCTGCCATTTTGGTTTTGGAGTCTAAACAAGAGAAAAACTGTGGCATTCCCTAGCTTGTAATATGTACAGGTGACCACATAGCGACTGACTTCATCTTTTTCCTGACCTCCCGACTTTGACCCTGCTTGGTGACTTTCCTGTCTCTGGACTCAACCCTTACATATGCAGCAATCCTCCTGGACCCTGTTGTAAATCCAGATCCCCTGTACAGGGTTTAAATGGTATCAGGGTTCAGCTTAACGGAGTGGCATGTGCCTAGTCTGTCCAAGATACAGGTCCAAGACTGTCCTCTTGTGCATGTGGCCTCGGAGAAGATGTTACAGCACCTTAAGTTTCAAAATACTTGAAGTCTTAGAGAAGGTCCCATAGGAGTGGTCCAAGTTTAGAAATGTACCATTTCATCTTTATTGCTTCTGTGTCCCCCTTGTTCTGTTGTGAGAGAACGTATTAATTTTCATTCAGCCTACAACATCCAAATTCCCGTGCATGCACTGTACATATCTTTCACTCCGCCATTCTCCAAATAACCATCAATCTTCTCCCCCCTCTGGCAGTAGGAAATATAGTCCTAATAAATTCACCATCCGTCTCCTTCATTTTCTGACAGCTGTAAATATGCTCCCTGGTAACTTTCATAGACAGCTGTTTTTTCCCCTCTGGCATCTGTTTATGTATTTCTCAGTAGATTTCTTGGTTGCTTTAGTTGTTATAAATTTCCTAGTCAGTCTTCTTCCTCTTCTGGCAGCAGTTAATATAGTCCCCAATACGTTTCTTAGTTTTCTTCCTATACTGGTAGGTGCCAATGTAGTCCCTTGTAAGTTCCTTAGTCAGTGTCACATCCGCACCAGAGTCTGCCCCATCAATGTCGGCTTCTGTCACCAGGCACTGCCGTACTCGCCTGTAGGTGGTGTTGGTGATGAACGGGTCACAGCTGGAGACTCTGGTGAATGCAGGGTTAAAGTGGCTGGGACCTGTTGTATTTCACAGTCTGACAGAGTGGAGGTGTGTGTATGCTGTCCAGCTGAAATCATTAACTACTAGCTTCAGCGTATTGGAAAGCACCACACCTTCTGCTGGAAGCTGCTACAAATAGCTTTTGGTTTCCCTGATTAGTCTTCAGTCTTATATTGGTGTTTTTCCTGTGTTACCATGGCCTATTTTTTTGGGTGCTGCTTCTGCCTCACGATTTTGCACCTTGCTGACATTTTTGCTGTGACCCGGCTCCATGACTACTCTAACGAATCGTAAGTTTGTCCTTTTTCTGACCTCGGACGGACGTCACAGTCAGTCTCCTTCCCCCTCTAGCAGCTGTAAATATACCCCCTATTAAATTGACCAATGAATGTGTTTTCCCCTCTGGTAATGGTAAATAGAGACTCCGTATAGTTCAATAGCAAGCCTCCTTTCCCTGCTGGCAACTGTAAAAAATAGTCCCTGCAGTTATTTCTAGTCAGTGTCCTTCCCCTTATGGCAGCCGTAAGTACAGTATAAAATAATGCCTTGCTCACTCAGCTTTATATATAGATAACTATAAATATAATCCTCATTATTATTATTGTCTTTTTTTTCTTGTTTAACAGCAGTAAAAAGTGTCCCTTTTATGTTACAAAGTCAATCTCCTTCCCCTTCTGGCATCTGTAAATATAGTCCATATTAAGTTTAGTAGTCACCTTCCTTTCACATTTAGGAGATCGAAAAATATTTCCCAGTATGTTTTCTAGCTAATGTGTTTGTTCTTTTATTTGCTATAATGATAGTAGTTAATAGTTCTTCCTAGTCAGTCTCCTCCACCCGCTGGTAGCTGTAAATGTAGTCCCCAGTAAGTTCCCTAGTAAATCTCCTCCCCCAGCTGTAAAGGCAGTTACAAGTGAGTTCTTTAGTCAGTCTCCTTCCCCTTCTAGAAGCTAAAAGCAGAATTTTTTTTCTCACCTTAGCAAATGTATTAAGAGACATGTAGTTTTTAAATGAATTTTGCTAATTTTCTCCCAAGAATTTTTTGTGAAGTGCAATTCTTAAAAATCAGCCCCCCCAATGAGTGTACTTATGTATTTAGGTTCCCCACAGGGCACCGCTCAATTTCCTTGTGTCATGATAAGATTAAACAGAATTCCAGTTTTAGATTTTTAATAAAACTGGGGGTCACCTTTGAAGGAGCAGTAATGGCAGCCATATTGGTTATCACCCAATTTTCTTGAGAGACAGATTATTAGAATATTCTACAGCGGACAACTGATAATTACTGTATTCTTTAATGCAAAGTGGAAATGCTGCACAGTGGTTGTTGTGATTAAATTATTTTAGGTATCTCCGTGAATGGCAGAATGACGGTGTGTCATTAAGTAGGTGTCTACAAATAAGAAGGAAAAGAAGCGCACATAGAGTAGTACCTTCGGGTTTGATGGTCACACGGACTCCCACAATACAGACTCACCTGGTCTGGTTGTGAATGGTCACAACTCCCTTGGACAAGCACGTATGGTCGCAGCAGGCTCCCGGCAAAAAGTAAGGATCCACTTGGAGAAAATAGAACCGGATGGATAGAAGCGCGCCTGACCACAATAAGAGTAACAGAGTAACACACACACTCTGTTTATTCAGCCTACGCATTTCGTGGCGAACAGGCCACTTCATCAGGGCATCAAGATTCAACAGCACATCCAGTTATACATACACACAGGAACAATCAAAAAAAAATGAAGCTCCACCCCCCTCTGATGTCACTTCCGGTGAAAACGCCCACTATAAGTGAAACGTATAAAAATGCCCATTACATTGATTACAATACATTAAAAATACATTAAAACACAATAATCAGTATTTAAAATCGCATATGTTCTTCAATAAATAATTAAAACATTTTTGGTAAAAAGATAAACCAGGATTAGAGCTAACCCTGGCAGGGGCATAAAACTCTCCTCCGGAGATTAAACCTCCGTCTTATACCACTTAACCATCCGGTCATCTTTGGTGAGAGCAACTGTTTAGCCAGGATCTACCAACTCAACCCATCCAAACAATTAGATATCCTCATTTACTTAGTACACAAAACCTTCTTTTTTATATATAAAAAGTAAACAAATAATTATAAAAATATAAGTTTCTTGTCTATAGGGATCTTTCAAGGTAAATGACCACTATATTATGTGTCTATAATATGCTCACTGAATCATTTATATTCCTTGGTTTGTTGATCTATGTAAATTACAAGTCACCCGTATATACAAACTCACAATTAAAAACCTCTCAATAGCAAGAGGAAATGCAGACAGAATGCTGTTGAATCTTGATGCCCTGATGAAGTGGCTTGTTTGCCACGAAACGCGTAGGCTGAATAAACAGAGTGTGTGTGTTACTCTGTTAGGGCCCTTTCACATCAGCGGTTTTTTCAAATCGCGGCAGATGCGGTGAAAAAAACGCATCTGCCTGCGATTACCGCATAACCGCGACACTTGCGGCACACTTGCGGCAAGCCCCATGCAATGTCTAGATACCTAAAATAATAAACAAATAAATGTTTCTCAGCAGGTCTTGTGTGGTGTTCCCAGTATAAGACAGGTCTTATGGGGGTGTTCCTGGTATACAGCAGGTCTTGTGTGGTTTTCCCAGTATAAGACAGGTCTTATGGGGTGTTCTTGGTGTACAGTGGGCCTTGTGTGGTGTTCCCAGTATAAGACAGGTCTTATGGGGTGTTCCTGGTATACAGCAGGTCTTGTGTGGTGTTCCCGGTAAAAGACAGGTCTTATGGGGGTGTTCCTGTTATACAGCAGGTCTTGTGTGGTGTTCCTGACTCACCGTAGCCGGGTCTTCACGTCTCGGGCGTTGCTTCTCTTGTCATGGTTCCGCGTCTGAGCCTGTGGGGCCCGGTGGTCAGATCAAAATGGGGAAATTTGAACGGATAGGGGTTAATTCTTACTTGTCGTGATGCCACCTGCGGGTATCCGGTGATTTCACCGGCGCTGCTTGGGCCTCCGGGGGATGTACGGCAGCTAGATGGGACGCTGCACACAGGTTGAGGGGGAGTCCCCGGGGCCAGGAGCTGTCTTGATGGAATACGGCAGCTCTGCTGTTTAAGTGCAGATTGAAACAGTTCTGAAGTAAACACGAACACCAGATTCCTCTGTAATGAGTATTTACTGTAACCGGTAAGACGGTACAAGGTATACAGTCAACAGGTAACGGACCGGGTGGTCCCAGCAATGACTGGTGTTAGCTCAGAGCTCCGCGGTGTTCCTCCTTTCCCTAACTTCTCTAGACGGGTTGCCAGTGTTGCCTTAGAATACCAGATCAGGGTACTTGGGAGACTTCTGGTTGGTACCTAGCGAATTCTGGCTTGAGGTCCTGTGTCCCAGTGGCGAGTCCCTGCTGGCAAGACAACTTAAGTTGCGGCTGTGGTGAGAGGCCTCTGAGAAGCGGTTCTTCACACTGGTTTGCGGAGCTGCGGTGAACGTCTTGCTCGCCTCGGAACCAGTGATCCGGTGGGTGGTTTGGGCACGGGTATAATTGGACCCGTTAAGTAGTTGCCCATTTCCCGGTCTAAGGCACTGTCGTGCCTTTCTTAGAAATACGTGCATTTAGTTTGCTTGAGACAATATATTGTTTGCTTGTTCAGTGATGACTTATCCCATAGCGCCATCTGTTGACAATGTTCCCACATTACATTATGTTTACTGCATAGTCTAATTTTGGTCCCTCCATGCCTATGTAATCCCATGAGGCTGTGCTCTAGGCTCTGCCCCTTCTCCTCCAGAAGCCATTACAGCCTCATACAAGCTGACATCCTGGTGTGCTGACCCTTCTCTCCCTAGATTTCAGCTTATCTGCATGTTTCCCTCAACATAGCACAGTCGGTGAGTTTAATATGCTGCTGCCCACCTATATGTACAATGTAGCTACACTGCTGATTATCATCTTATCATTCTTCTGCCATTATACATATTGTGTATTCGCCGTATCATGCAATCACATTGTGTGACCTGTAACAATGTAATGTTTTGCACTTCATATATGCTTATGTTGTACTGAGAATTTCTATTTGTTTTTTCTAGTTTTACACTTAACCCATTAATAAAAGTTGAAAAGGACCCCCAGCGTCCATGTCAATGCATTGATGGGAAAGAGTTTACCTGTCTGTCAACTCGTTCTTCAGGAGTACAGAGCGAGGGTGCCAGAACAGGCACCGTTAATGGCGCCAGCCGGTGAGTGGTCTTTGGGGCTGCACGGGACTGTGCAGAGCCCCTGCTTCTACGTTACATTCCTCCTGACGACTCCTACTCCTCTCCTGCTTTACTCCCACACACTACTACTACACTCTGCCCACCAGGACCTGATTGGCCCTCTATTCTAGTGATGCATGTAGAGTATGGAGCTCTGAGTGTTAACCGTGTCATTACTGAGATGGAAGATATTACATCTTCTGGCAGGGATGCAATACCTTCCTGTGACGCACTCGTTGTGGGGTGCTACATTCCCAGTATAAGACAGGTCTCATGGGGTGTTCTTGGTATACAGCAGTTCTTGTGTGGTGTTCCTGGTATAAGACAGGTCTTATGGGGTGTTCTTGGTGTACAGTGGGTCTTGAGTGGTGTTCCCAGTATAAGACAGGTCTTATGGGGTGTTCCTGGTATACAGCAGGTCTTGTGTGGTGTTCCCGATATACTGTACGGCGGGTCTTGTAGTTTCCCAGTATAAGGCAAGTCTTGTAGGGTGTTTCCAGTGTACATACGGTTTTTAGGGGGATCCTGGTATACAGTGGGTATTAGAAGGGTTCCCATTATACGGCAAGTCTTGAAAGGATGTTCCCCATATACGGCACTTGTGGGAAGTTCCCAGGATATGGCAGATCTTGTGGATTGCTCCCAGTATACGTTAGATCTAGTGGGGGATTTACCGTATATGCAGTATCTTACAGTGTGTTTCCTAAATGCAGTAGTTATTACTTACCAAAAGTAATTAATCCGGGAAATTCAATGAATTGCTGCCCAAGGTTAAATGGAAGGAAAACAAGATGATGGAGGTTAAAACTTAGGGCAGTGTTGTGGGAAACCTCGGGTCCTGTATCATGTGGACAGCAAAAGAGATGGCAGCAGGACGTACTATGGGAAGAAGAGAAGCCTTCGGAGGCAGTGTGATGGGTCGATGTTCTCCTAGTTAAGCGTAGGCCCTGGCATCATGTGGATATGACACGCACCACCCATCACATTCAGATGGAATAATGGTGATATAAAAACAACGCCTCTTTCAACATGAATGTGACAAAGAAATCAAGCTGATCTCTTGTCTCCAGATTTCCCTGATCTTCATCCTATCGATCATCTGAGGATGTGCTGGTGAAACAACAAAGTACAGGATCGGCTGATAACAGTGCCGGATGCCACAGAACTCCTCCGGAGGTGTTGTGAAGTCCATGTATGGACCGGTGTCGCTGGAAGGAAGTTCACCAGGAACCAATTTTCTTTTGAAGCGATGACTCTTCATTGTAATATTTGCCTTTATAGACTGTGGTTATTCTCCATCCATCTGATCTGGCGATCCTAAAGGTCCGGGAAGCGTTGTCTGCAATTGGCACCGTCGTACACTTGATGGCACTATGAGAGCCTAGTCAATGTTAGCATTTATTGATACTGTTGATCAATATACAATAGAAAAAAAAAAAAGAGTCCTACTGTTCCCGCAATAATAGAGAGGTGTTGAGTCTATGCGGCATGGCGCCTCCATTGCACTCTCTACTGTCCCCCCTGCCCGCTTACCTATTGCTCCGTCACCGGCCCTGGTCCGAGGATTCAGGGTTCCAGCCAGCCGGTGACGGCCCCAGGGCTCCAGAGTGCATCGCCGCTTGTCAAGGGGCCAGGGTTCGGCTTCCAGGCTGCTGCATCGTCCTCCTGGGGCTTCTGCTGTCTCACTTCCTCCTGAGCTCTCAGTAGGGGGCGGGCGCGTGCTCTCAGCCACTCTTATAGGGCCAGGGTTCCAGTCTGCCCTGCCCCGCCGCTCAGCCAATCACTGAGAGGCTGTGGGGATATAAGGTCCTCATTCACTTCTGGACATTGCCTGGGCAACTTCTACCTTCTTGAAGTTGCTAGTCCAGGTCTTGTTAAGGTTCCCCTGTTTTGCGCTTTTCCTTACCCTTGTTTTGTTCTCTTGCAGTTGGATACTTCCGTGCCTGTTCCCTGCTGTTTCCTGGTTTCCCAAAGGACCCCATTCTGCACCTCCGTGTGCCCCTGCTGTTGGTTCCTTCCCTGGGGTCGGTTCAACACGGGTGTCCGCCTCTCTTGGGCCCCCATTAGCCTCGTCCAAGAGAAATCCCTGTATAGTGGTCACTCTTGCTGGACTCCTTTGGAGGTGTTTCCGGTGAGGTGGCCCTGTGGCCTTCCCTTGGGGTGTTTTGCCCACTGCTGTTGTTGTGTGCAAATAAATCTTTGAAAATTACCTTCCTTGTCTGGCTCTCTCACTCATCCTGGTATCAGCATCCGCATTGCCTGCGGTCCAGTGGGTCCTCACATTAGATCCGTCTGTAGAGCGTGACAGATTTTGCCCAGGCCATGGACCCCGCTGATGCCAGGTTTGATGCCCAAAGAGAGCTTGCCGGTCTCCGTCAGAGCCATGACCACGTTATGTCCTTCATACAGTCATTGGAGAGCCGCTTAGAGGCACTCCACACCTCTGACCCTTCTTTTTCTTCCCAGATATTGGGTCTGCACCAAGAAATGGACCACCAGAGGGAGCTACAGAACAGGATGCTGTCCTATATGACATCTATGGATGGTCGACTTACCAGCTTACAGAGGGCAACAGCCTCCCAGGGTTCTGGCTCCATGTCACCCTCCGGAGCCACAGCAGGTGCTGTTTCTTCTCCTCGGCTATGCCAGCCCACCAGGTACTCAGGGGATCCTAAGTTATGGCGAGGGTTTCTCAACCAGTGTCAACTTCATTTCCGGCTGTTACCACACCAATACCCTACGGACGAGGCCAAGGTGGCGTTCCTGGCGTCCCATCTGGAGGGCGAGGCATTGGCTTGGTTTAATCCGGTCCTGGAGAGGGAGGATCCCATTGTGTCAGACCTGAGGGCGTTTCTGGCCACCTTCCGCAGGATCTTCGATGAACCCGGACGGGTCGCCTCTGCTACCGAGGCCCTCTTCAGTCTGCAGCAAGGTAATCGGTCTGTCGGTCAGTACGCAATACAATTCCGCACTTTGGCTTCCGAGCTTCGCTGGTCCGATGAGCCCTTGATCGGTATCTTCCGTCGGGGGTTATCCGGGCGTGTGAAGGACGAACTGGCGGTACGGGATCTCCCTGGTTCTCTGGACGAGTTCATCACCCTGGCGATCCGGATAGACCGTCGTCTGCAGGAGCGGAACAAGGAGAAGACTCAGGAGAGGACGCAGGAGAGAAGACCTCCCTGCTTGGCTCCCACGTTCCAGCGGTCCCTTCTTCCGGTACCCCGGGCTTCCCCGTCAGCCCCCGAGTCCATGGAGGTGGACCGCGTCAGGTTAAGCAGTCAGGCAAGGGAGGAGAGGCTCACCTGGGGCCTTTGCCTTTACTGTGGTGGATCCGGACACTTCCGTAGGCAATGTCCCAAGAGACCGGAAAACTCCTCCACCTAGGCCAGGTAAGAGAGGCCAACCTAGGTGAGGGCGACTCCTCTCTACCACTCACTATTTCCATCCAGGTGAAGGTCGGTGACGAACGCCATTCAGAGGTGGCTTTCCTGGATTCCGGGTCTGCAGGTAATTTTGTACAGCTGGAAACGGCGCAACATTATGGCATTCCCATACTACCCCTGCAGCATCCCCGCATCATCACCTCTGTCGATGGGAGACCTCTACAGGACACGATAGCGAGCGTTACGAGTGAGGTGGAGATACAGGTCGGAGCACTCCACACTGAGCGGCTCTCCTTCTACGTATTGTCGTCTCTTTCTCCCCCGTTTTTGCTCGGCTTGCCATGGCTCCGCAGTCATGAACCAGTCCTGGATTGGCGTACGGGAGAGGTCCTGCGGTGGGGTCAGGCTTGTCACAGTCGGTGTCTGCTCTCCGTTCATCCAACCCAGATGCCTCCCTCGCCGGCGGCCTTGCCCGGTCTACCATCGGCCTACTGGTCCTATGCTGATGTCTTCGATAAGAAGGAGGCCGAGACCCTTCCTCCTCACAGACCGTACGACTGCCCCATCGATCTGGTACCAGGGGCTTCGCTTCCGAAGGGTCGCATCTACCCGTTGAACCCCGCCGAGACCCAGGCAATGGCTGATTACGTTAAAGACAGCCTGGCGCGGGGTTTTATCCAGTAATCCACTTCACCCGTGGTTGCAGGGTTCTTCTTCGCAAAGAAGAAGGAGGGGACCTTACGGCCATGCATTGATTATCGGGGTCTCAATGCCATCACCGTGAAGAACAAGTACCCGCTGCCCCTCATTCCCGAGCTCTTCGACCGGCTGCGTGGATCCCGGGTCTTCACAAAGTTGGATCTGCGTGGTGCCTACAATCTTGTCCGGATTCGAGCAGGCGACGAATGGAAGACAGCCTTCAACACCCGGGATGGGCACTACGAATATAAGGTAATGCCGTTCGGATTGTGCAATGCTCCTGCGGTATTTCAAGAATTTGTGAATGACGTTTTCAGAGATCTCCTCTATGTCTGTGTCGTAGTCTACCTAGACGACATCCTGGTGTTCTCCCCTGATCTTCCTACACACAGGCGAGATGTCCGGCGGGTCCTACTCCGGTTACGGGAGAACCGGTTGTACGCGAAGTACGAGAAGTGCCTGTTCGAACGGACTTCCTTGCCCTTCCTGGGATACGTGATCTCCGATGCCGGTCTCGAGATGGATCCAGAGAAGGTATCCGCCGTCCTGAAGTGGCCTCTACCAGTGGGACTTAAGGCCATCCAGAGATTCCTGGCTTCGCCATTACTACCGGCAATTCATCCCGCATTTTTCTGATCTGGTCAAACCCCTCACCACGTTGACTCGGAAAGGGACGCCAGCCAAGGTATGGACCCCAGAAGCCGAATCCGCCTTCCTGTCGCTCAAAAGCGCTTTCTCCACAGCTCCTGCCCTCCACAGGCCTATGGCGGATAGACAATTCTTTCTGGAGGTGGACGCATCCTCATCCGGAGCAGGAGCCGTCCTCACCCAGAAGACCACAACTGGGCGCATGGTAACTTGTGGTTTTTTCTCCAAGGCTTTCTCTTCCAGTGAACGGAATTACTCCATAGGCGACCGGGAACTGCTTGCCATCAAAATGGCTCTGAAGGAGTGGCGGTACCTCCTAGAAGGCGCACTACATCCTGTAGTGATCTACACCGATCACAAAAATTTGGCCTACCTACAGTCAGCCCAGAGACTTAACCCACGACAGGCTCGCTGGTCCCTGTTCTTTGCCCGCTTCGACTTCCGTCTTCACTTCCGCCCGGCAGCCAAAAACATCAAGGCTCACGCCTTGTCCCGGTCCTTCCTCATCGATGATCAGGAGGAGGAGCCACGCCCCATCATCGATCCGTCTAGTCTCTGCATGGTGGCTCCGCTATGTTTCTCTCAGCCGCCCCCAGGTAAAACGATGGTTCCCAAGGCCGATCGAGAGCGTGTTCTTCGCTGGGGTCATTCCTCCAGACTCGCTGGCCATGCTGGACTAACGAAGACCCTGCAGCTGATATGTCGGCATTATTGGTGGCCACGAATGCGCCAGGACGTCACCGACTTCATTTCAGCTTGTTCTTCCTGTGCCCGTAACAAGACACCCAAACGGTTGCCTGTCGGACCTCTCCTGCCCTTACCGGTGCTCTGTGAACCCTGGAGACACATCGCCATGGACTTTATCACCGACCTCCCGCCCTCCTCCGGCAACACCATCGTGTGGGTCGTGGTGGACAGGTTCTCCAAAATGGCCCATTTCATTCCGTTGCCTTCTGCGCCCAGACTGGCTGAGCTGTTCGTCCTCCACGTTCTCCGCTTACATGGTCTTCCCTCTAACATTGTTTCTGACAGGGGTGTTCAGTTCGTGTCCAGGTTCTGGCGGTCCCTCTGCAAGAAGCTCGATGTCGCCTTGGACTTCTCCTCAGCCTACCATCCGCAGTCCAATGGGCAGGTCGAACGGATGAATCAGGTGTTGTCCGGCTACCTGCGACACTTCACCAACGCACACCACGACAATTGGGCTACCTTACTACCCTGGGTGGAATTCTCCTACAACAATCACACCAGTGAGTCGGTGGCTAGAGACTTCTCCAAAATCTGGGACGAGACACGAGCAGCTCTGGAGAAGGCATCGAGACGGATGAAAGTTCACGCCTCCAAGCGGCGCCTGGATGCCCCCCTGTTCCAGCCAGGGGACAAGGTATGGCTCTCCTTCAAATACGGCCGCCTCAAAATTCCCTCTTACAAGCTGGGTCCTCAATACATCGGTCCCTTTGAGGTCATTCGCAGGTTGAATGAGGTGTGCTACCAGTTACGGCTACCCCCTACTCTACGGATTCACAACTCTTTTCTTTGAGGTATCGCCTCAAACCTTTAGTCCTCAACCGCTACTCACAGGATACGATTGCGCAACCTTCACCAGCCTCTGCATCAGACGTGTGGGAGGTCAGCGCCATCCTAGATATGAAGAGGAGGGGCCGCTCTACGTGGTACTTGGTTGACTGGAAGGGGTTCGGTCCGGAGGAACGGTCCTGGGAGCCTGCAAAGAACATCAACGCTCCGCGCCTCCTGCGCAGGTTTCATGCCGGTTTGCTTCCGGGGAGGCATAGAGGGGGGGGGGTACTGTTGCGTCCCTGCGGCATGGCGCCTCCATTGCACGCTCTACTGTCCCCCCTGCCCGCTTACCTATTGCTCAGTCACCTGCCCTGGTCCGAGGATTCAGGGTTCCAGCCGGCCGGCGACAGCCCCAGAGTGCATCGCCGCTTGTCAAGGGGCCAGGGTTCGGCTTCCAGGCTGCTGCATCGTCCTCCTGGGGCTTCTGCTGTCTCACTTCCTCCCTGAGCTCTCAGTAGGGGGCGGGCGCTTGCTCTCAGCCACTCTTATAGGGCCAGGGTTCCAGTCTGCCCTGCCCTGCCGCTCAGCCAATCACTGAGAGACTGTGGGGATATAAGGTCCTCATTCACTTCTGGACATTGCCTGGGCAACTTCTACCTTCTTGAAGTTGCTAGTCCAGGTCTTGTTAAGGTTCTCCTGTTTTGTGCTTTTCCTTACCCTTGTTTTGTTCTCTTGCAGTTGGATACCTCCGTGCCTGTTCCCTGCTGCCCTCCGTGTTTCCTGGTTTCCCAAAGGACCCCATTCTGCACCTCCGTGTCCCCCTGCTGTTGGTTCCTTCCCTGGTGTCGGTTCAACACGGGTGTCCGCCTCTCTTGGGCCCCCCTTAGCCTCGTCCAGGAGAAATCCCTGTATAGGGGTCACTCTTGCTGGACTCCTTTGGAGGTGTTTCCGGTGAGGTGGCCCTGTGGCCTTCCCTTGGGGTGTTTTGCCCACTGCTGTTGTTGTGTGCAAATAAATCTTAGAAAATTACCTTCCTTGTCTGGTTCTCTCACTCATCCTGGTATCAGCATCCGCATTGCCTGCGGTCCAGTGGGTCCTCACATTAGATCCATCTGTAGAGCGTGACAAGAGGATTTCCAATGACGTTGAAGATAAAATCTGTAGAGTTATTGATTCCAAAGAACAATGGATAAAAGGGTCTTTTTGTACTTTTGCACTTGTGATTACATCCGTCACCTGACTCCTTCCCCAACTTCTCTCCCACTCACTGACACCAGTGTTGATCTAACACCCAACATCGTTTTTCTACGCGTCTAGAGAAGTTCAGATGCAGAATTTTTTAAGAACCAGTGAAACAAGCCAAGCAAGCTGCCATATTTTCAAGGTATTGTAGATGTCGAGGAAAAGAATGTCAGTGACCTTTAGATCCTGTATCAGCAATGACAACAAAGCCTCGCCCCAGGATAGTTCCTCTTTACAGAGAGACGACCGTGTTTATCCAGTAAACGCCACTTGCCGTTATGTGGTCAGGAAACATTGTTTTTTGGCTATTGAGTTGTGTTCTCCTCCATACATTCAAAAGTATTCGACCAGAGCTTAGGGAGGACATCTGGAGAAGGTGCAACCCTACACTACTTGCCGGATGATGCCTTCACCATAGACAACAGATTGACTGTATATACGTGTAAGGAAAATTTCTCTCATCCATCAAACCGAAACAAAATGGTTTATGCCAGTTTTCATTTTCTTGGGCCTTGGGACTTAAAAAAAAGTAAACTTGACTTGAGGTAGCCTTCTGGTGGACCTCCCAGGCTCTGTTATCTCAACAGAATGTCGTCCAATTAATGATATCATATTGAAGAATATTCTGAACTAGTTAAGGTGGTTGTAAACTTTAGGCAACCCATATCCATGTTCATTAGGGCATAGGGATTTGACATAATGGGTGTCCTCCACTGGGTAAGTTACAGATTCCTAGCTCCAGCACTGAAGGGCTGATTGGTTTTAATCCTGTACTTAATAAGGATTAACATTAGCCACGGTGTCCATCATATCACAGGAGTTTCCCTGTCTTTCACCTTTTAGCCCCTATAGAGTTATTTTTACTTACACCGGGCCCCCTGGGTTACCGTACATCAAAAGGGTAGTTGCTGGAACAAGTTTGCAGAAAGGTGTGTTGCCGCGTGGGGCCATTTTCAGGAACTCAAAGTCAGGGACAGAATTGGAAGTCAGAAGAATCATCAATAAACAGCAGGGCTGCGGAGTACAAGTCGGTGTCCATTTTGGTGGAGTCGGAGTCAGATTCAGGGAAAGTGAAGAGTTGGAATTGGAGGTTTGCTTACTGCAGTGATGGCGAACTCCAGGCCTCGAGTGCCACACACAGTCCAGGTTTTCAGGATTCCTTCGAGTTTGACAGTTGGTAATTTGATTGCCAACTGTCAAATGCAATGGAAATCCTGAAAACCTGGACTGTGTGTGGCACTCGAGGCCTGGAGTTCGCCATCACTGGCTTACTGACTACACACCAGGCTGCGGAGTACAAGTCGGTGTCCATTTTGGTGGAGATGTAGTTGGATTCAAGGAAATTGAGAAGTCACAGCTGGAGGTTTGGCTTACCAACTCCACTGCCCTGAAAACAAAGGCCGAGGTAATGAGAATCAAATGGGTAAAACAGGAGTGATTACTATAACTGGCTATTGGTCCATACTTCTACTCTATCACCAGCGGCACCCACAGAATAAACATAAAGGCACCTGGTTTCAGAAACATATGTCGTAAGAGCAGTTTCAGGAGGAGATGTGACAGTGTTAAAGGGACACTGTCAGGTCATTTTCCAGTATTGATACTAATATTACTCTTGAATAGTGCCAGGCAGACCTTTTAAAAACATGTAAAATCATTATTGTACACTTTGTAGTTTCCATGTTATCAGCATTTTCAGACCCTGCAGGGAGTTCCTGCATTAGTCCTTTCCATTATATTACCAGTCGAGTAGTCCAGCTGCTGTATAAGTGTAAATATCCGCACCCACCCAAGCTGGTATACTGTTCCTCCCCTCTGTGCTCTGATCTGGGAGGGGAGAGGTGTATTGTCATGCACTGTGCTGTGCTATCAGTAAGATTTCTATTGTATGAATGTTGGTTTTCCTGCAGACATGTAATGTGTGTATCTGCTGAGCAAATGATCAAATGTTCTTATAATCACATAGAAATATCTCAGACTGCACACACTACACATGTCTCAGATACACACAATGACCTGAAGAGCTCAAAGCTGCAGCACAGATCACTCCTCCTCCCCCCTCCCTTCTCTGTCTGCAGTGAATGAGTCACACAACAGACAGATCACAGGACAGTGTAATGAAGCATGCATATTCATTCCTTGGGGAGTGGGCAGCAGAGAATTCACTGTAATTGACAGGGGGATTCATCTTTTATTTGGAAGTTTACAGAGGATAGGAGGAAATATAAATAATGGAAATAAAGGAATAGAGAGAGTTCAGAGAAAGGAATTAGAATATGATAGCAGTTACATATTGTTGGCCTGACAGATGTCCTTTAATAAGTACTAAGTTACCCGTTATCCCAAGGACAAAGGACAACCATGGGGGCTCCCAGCAGTAAAAAATAAAGTTGCCCAAGATGGACACCCCCTTTAAGAAGTAACATAAACTAATTTGGAGATTGAAAAGACATAGCCTAAGGTCCTTTGGAGGGTTGAAATATTGAGCCTTGGTGTCTAGAGGCTTATTAAAACAATAGTAAGCTGGCTGGATGTGGGTGTGACCTATAAAGCCAGTGGGACTATGCATATTTTCAAGACCTCCAACGAGTTTTTCCACTGAATAATTCAGGGGATCCCTAACCAGCGACGTAAGCTAGAGGGTTAGCAAAGTTTGTAGTGACACCTTGGCATAGGTGCCAAAACTTCTGTGGGAATTTAAGTATCTCCCCCGTGGAACTACATTGAACCTACAGGCATTGTGGGAGTTTAGAAAACAGTTGCATCTCATTAAGACACACGTCTGAGCAACATTGTTTGTTTAAAAAAATAAACAGCAGAATTTTGCATTCAGCTCTGGAGGCAAATGGAGATATGGACATAAAATAACTCAAAATGAGTGCAAAGACTGTACCAAAAGGAGTCTACAGTTATGAAATGAGTGATTGTAATGGAATACAAATGCCTGCCTCCTCTTATACCAGTCTTCCACAGTCATGTCTGCAGAAAGCACACAGGGAAACAACCTGTCGATATGATGATTGCATTTCTGCTGTAGACGTATTCTTAAGTGGTTGTCTTCTATAGAGATGGCATCCCCAAGACGGGGCTGAGGAGGGAGGGCGATCCTCACAGACATTAATAGGGTTAGAGGTGTCTACTGTGTGTGATAATAGGACGTCTTATGGGCTGCATTCCTGGAAGGAGCGAGCGCAGCTGATCTCTGACTTACCGTAATCTCACAAGTCGGCTTCAATTTTACAAATTAGCTAGCGAGCCTGCGAACTTACTGCCTTATGCCACTATCCTCTGCCATGTCTACAAATCTGCCACTGCCCCAGACATCTTTAAACTGTCTTGTACCTTTAAGAGTGTGACTGCATCCAGTGTGACTGCACCGTAATGTTAAGGCTACATTCAGACTGTCCGTTTTTGTTTCTCTTCCGTTCTGCTTCATTCTTTTGCAGGAAAACAGGAGCAGTAAAAAAAAAACGCACCAAAAATGATCTTTTGTCCCATAGACAATGGCTCCTATGGGAAAAGCGGATCAGAAAAACGCCAAACAAATTTGACATGCACTTTTCCAAAATGGAGCCCTCCATAGGTGAAGAAACACATCACTTTCAAAGTGCTCTGTCTGAATGGCAGCAATGAACACCCATCGACATTGCTGGGATGTCATTTGAGTGATCCGATTTCTGCAGTGCACTGCAAAAAATGGATCAAAAAATGGACAGTTTGAATGCAAGCTAATAGTAAAGTGCCATTAATCTGGCTGATAGTAAAGTGCACTTGCTCTGGCTAATCGTAAAGTGCCATTACTCTGATAGTAAAGTGCGCTTGCTCTGACTGATAGTAAAGTGTGCTTGCTCTGGCTGATAGTAAAGTGTGCGTGCTCTGGCTGATAGTAAAGTACGCTTGCTCTGGCTGATAGTAAAGTGCGCTTGCTCTGGCTGATAGTAAAGTGCGCTTGCTCTGGCTGATAGTAAAGTGCGCTTGCTCTGGCTGATAGTAAAGTGCGCTTACTCTGGCTGATGGCAAAGTGCGCTTGATCTGGCTGATGGCAAAGTGCGCTTGATCTGGCTGATGGCAAAGTGCGCTTGATCTGGCTGATGGCAAAGTGCGCTTGTTCTGGCTGATAGTAAAGTCCGACTGCTCTGGCTAGTAATAGAGACTTGTCTTAGTTTGGGTAATTGTAAAGTGCGCTTGCTCTGGCTAATAGTAAAGTGCGCATGCTGTGGCTGATAGTAAGGTGCAACTACTCTGGCTGATAGTAAAGTGTGATTGCCCTAGCTGTTTATAAAGTGCGACTGCTCTGGCTAGTAGTGGAAACTTGTCTTAGTTTGGGTAATTGTAAAGTGTGCTTGCGCTCGCTGACAGCAAAGTGCACTTGCTTTGGCTGATAGTAAAGTGCACTTGCTATGGCTTATTGTAAAGTGCACTTGCTCTGGCTGATAGTAAAGTGTGTTTGCTCTGAATGATAGTAAATTGTGTTTGCTCTGGCTGATAGTAAATTGTGTTTGCTCTGGCTGATAGTAAATTGCGCTTGCTCTGGCTGATAGTAAGGTGCGCTTGCTCTGGCTGATAATAAAGTGCGCGTGCTGTGGCTGATAGTAAGGTGTGCTTGCTCTGGATGATAGTAAAGTGTGTTTGCTCTAGCTGACAGTAAAGTGTGTTTGCTCTGGCTGACAGTAATGTGTGCTTGCTCTGGCTGATAGGAAAGTGCGACTACTCTGGCTAGTAGTAGAGACTTGTCTTAGTTTGGGTAATTGTAAAGTGCGCTTACTCTGGCTGATAGTAAAGTGCGCGTGCTGTGGCTGATAGTAAAGTGCGCTTGCTCTGGCTGATAGTAAAGTGCGCGTGCTGTGGCTGATAGTAAAGTGCCATTGCTCTGGCTGATAGTAAAGTGCCCTTGCTCTGGCTGATAGTAAAATGCGCTTGCTCTGGCTGATAGTAAAGTGCGCGTGCTATGGCTGATAGTAAGGTGCACGTGCTGTGGCTGATAGTAAAGTGTGATTGCTCTGGCTGTTTGTAAAGTGTGATTGCTCTGGCTGTTTGTAAAGTGCGACTGCTCTGGCTAGTAGTAGAGAGTTGTCTTAGTTTGGGTAATTGTAAAGTGTGTTTGCTCTGGCTGATAGTAAAGTGCACGTGCTGTGGCTGATAGTAAAGTGTGATTGCTCTGGCTGTTTGTAAAGTGTGATTGCTCTGGCTGTTTGTAAAGTGTGATTGCTCTGGCTGTTTGTAAAGTGCGACTGCTCTGGCTAGTAGTAGAGAGTTGTCTTAGTTTGGGTAATTGTAAAGTGTGTTTGCTCTGGCTGATGGTAAAGTGCACTTGCTCTGGCTGATAGTAAAGTGCACTTGCTCTGGCTGATAGTAAAGTGTGTTTGCTCTGGCTGATAGTAAAGTGCGTTTTCTCTGGCTGTTTGTAAATTGTGATTGCCCTGGCTGTTTGTAAAGTGTAATTGTTCTGGCTGTTTGTAAAGTGTGATCGCCTTGGTTGATAGTATAGTGCAACTGCTCTTGCTAGTAGTAGAGACCTGTCTTAGTTTGGGTAATTGTAAAGTGTGCGTGCTCTTGCTGATAGTAAAGTGCGCTTGGTCTGATTAATAGTAAAGTGTGCTTGCTCTGGCTGATGGTAAAGTGCGCTTGATCTGGTTGATGGTAAAGTGCGCTTGATCTGGCTGATGGTAAAGTGCGCTTGCTATGACTGATAGTAAAGTGCGCGTGCTGTGGCTGATAGTAAGGTGTGTATGCTCTGGCTGATAGTAAAGTGCGCTTGCTCTGACTGATAGTAAGGTGTGTATGCTCTGGCTGATAGTAAAGTGCGCTTGCTATGACTGATAGTAAAGTGCACGTGCTGTGGCTGATAGTAAAGTGTGATTGCTCTGGCTGTTTGTAAAGTGTGATTGCTCTGGCTGTTTGTAAAGTGTGATTGCTCTGGCTGTTTGTAAAGTGCGACTGCTCTGGCTAGTAGTAGAGAGTTGTCTTAGTTTGGGTAATTGTAAAGTGTGTTTGCTCTGGCTGATAGTAAAGTGCACTTGCTCTGGCTGATAGTAAAGTGCACTTGCTCTGGCTGATAGTAAAGTGCGCTTGCTCTGGCTGATAGTAAAATGCGCTTGCTCTGACATGGTAAAGTGCGTTTGCTGTGGCTGAGAGTAAAGGCCCTGTCACACATAACGATATCGCTGTTGCGTCACAGATTTTGTGATGCAACAGCGATCCCGTTAGTGAGCTCGTTATGTGTGACATGCACCAACGATCTGGCCCCTGCTGTGATATCGTTGATCGTTACACACTGCTCTGGATCATTTCTACGTCGTTGTGCTCCCGCTGGGAGCGCTACATCATTGTGTTTGACAGGGACAATGACCAACGATCTCAATGCTACGCTATGGAGTGACAATTCCTAATGACCTCGGTATATTTCTGGATTGCTAGTTTTTCACATCGCTGGTGAGATACCTGTTTGATATCTTACCAGCGATGTGAAAAACGACCCATCAGCGATCTCTGCACAACGTTATCGGGATCGCTGATGCGTCGTTATATGTGACTGGGCCTTACAGTGCGTTTGCTCTGACTGATAGTAAAGCGCGTTTGCTCTGGCTGATAGTAAATTGCGTTGGCTTTGGCTGATAGTAAATTGCGTTTGCTTTGGCTGATAGTAAATTGCGTTTGCTTTGGCTGATAAAGTGTGACTGCTCTGGCTGATAGTAAAGTGTGTTTGCTCTGGCTGATAATAAAGTGCGTTTACGCTGGATGATAGTAAAGTGCATGTGCTCTGACTGATAGTAAAGGGCGCTTGCTCTGACTGATAGTAAAGTGCGCTTGCTCTGACTGATAGTAAAGTGCGCTTGCTCTGACTGATAGTAAAGTGCACTTGCTCTGACTGATAGTAAAGTGCGCTTGCTCTGACTGATAGTAAAGTGCGCTTGCTCTGACTGATAGTCAAGTGCGCTTGCTCTGACTGATAGTAAAGTGCGCTTGCTCTGACTGATAGTAAAGTGCACTTGCTCTGACTGATAGTAAAGTGCACTTGCTCTGCCTGATAATAAGGTGTGTTTGCTCTGACTCATAGTAAAGTGCGCTTGCTCTGGCTGATAGTAAAGTGCTTTTGCTCTGACTGATAATAAAGTGCGCTTGCTCTGGCTGATAGTAAAGTGCACTTGCTCTGACTGATAATAAAGTGCGCTTGCTCTGGCTGATAATAAAGTGCTTTTGCTCTCACTGATAATAAAGTGCACTTGCTCTGGCTGATAATAAAGTGCACTTGCTCTGACTGATAATAAAGTGCGCTTGCTCTGGCTGATAATAAAGTGCTTTTGCTCTCACTGATAATAAAGTGCACTTGCTCTGGCTGATAATAAAGTGCACTTGCTCTGACTGATAATAAAGTGCACTTGCTCTGACTGATAATAAAGTGCGCTTGCTCTGGCTGATAATAAAGTGCTTTTGCTCTCACTGATAATAAAGTGCACTTGCTCTGGCTGATAATAAAGTGCACTTGCTCTGACTGATAATAAAGTGCGCTTGCTCTGGCTGATAATAAAGTGCTTTTGCTCTCACTGATAATAAAGTGCACTTGCTCTGGCTGATAATAAAGTGCACTTGCTCTGACTGATAATAAAGTGCGCTTGCTCTGGCTGATAATAAAGTGCTTTTGCTCTCACTGATAATAAAGTGCACTTGCTCTGGCTGATAATAAAGTGCACTTGCTCTGACTGATAATAAAGTGCACTTGCTCTGACTGATAATAAAGTGCGCTTGCTCTGGCTGATAATAGTGCTTTTGCTCTCACTGATAATAAAGTGCACTTGCTCTGGCTGATAATAAAGTGCACTTGCTCTGACTGATAATAAAGTGCGCTTGCTCTGGCTGATAATAAAGTGCTTTTGCTCTCACTGATAATAAAGTGCACTTGCTCTGGCTGATAATAAAGTGCGCTTGCTCTGACTGATAATAAAGTGCTTTTGCTCTGACTGATAGTAAAGTGCGCTTGCTCTAGCTGATAATAAAGTGTGTTTGCTCTGGCTGATAGTAAAGTGCGCTTGCTCTGGCTGATAGTAAAGTGCACTTGCTCTCACTGATAGTAAAGTGCACTTGCTCTGACTGTTAGTCTATATTCTATACATAGAAGTTAATTGTGCTTCTTAAAGCTAAAAATAGAAAGGTCTAGATAAAAGCAGAGAGTTTGCTTGCTGACTGGTTAATAGTAAAGTGCTTGCTTAGGTGCTTGCTCTAGTTAATAGCAGAGTGCGCTTGCTGTGGCTAATAGAGAGCAAACTTACTTTCTCTGACTGGAGCCTGCTTGCTTTGGCAAATAGTAAAACCTGTTCCTTTTCTGGGTTAAAAAGTGAAGTGTGCTTGCTCAAGTGGCTATTCGTCAGATGTCGCTCACCTCACTTAATCTCCTTACAGTGACCACTAAGATATCAGATCTAATATGAAAGTTAAGAGTTCTTTGCCTGTAGATGTTGTGCAGCAGCTTAGGCCCCCTTCACATCATGTTTTTTTTTGGATCCATGGCTATCCGTTGTATAACTGATAGCTACGGGTCCTATTTGGCCTCTATATATCACTATGGGCACAGATTGGTTCCTAATGGCCATCCATGTATTCAGGGATCCGATTGTGTCCGCTGTTTTCACGTCCCCAAAATCAGAGACTGCTCTAATTTTTGGCGTAGCGGACACAATCAGATCGGATCCGACACTGTCCTATTCAAATACCATGAGGGAGCTCGGATCCGGGAAAAAACAGGATCGATTCCTGGATCTGGTGTTAGTGTGCTGAGCATGCTCAGTACACTAGAACTGCTCTGTTCAGTGTAATTTCACTTTAGCAGTGTATCTACATACACTATCTACATACACTGCTGAAGGGAAATTAAATAAAGCCATGTGTAAAAAATGTACACCTCCGATGGCTGCAGGACCTTAATCAGCTGACCAGGAAGGGGGCGGCAACCCGATCAGCTGACGTTTCACATGACAGCATCAGCCGAGCGATTGGTGGGTGATTTAAAATGCTCAGCTGATGCTGTCATGTGACACATCAGCTGATCGGGTTTCCGCCCCTTTCCTGGTCAGCTGATTAAGGTCCTGCAGCCATCGGAGGTGGACGCCGCACATTGCGGGACACTCGGTGGAGAGGTGAGCATTTTTTTTTTTTTCTATTTTTAACCATTGCTTTCTTTTATTTCAGTTTCGCAATGTATGTAGATAGTGTATGTAGACACACTGCTAAAGTGAAAGTACAGCCCCGCTTACCTGTGCTTTGCAGGCTTGACTCCTCACAGCTCTTTTTGTGTTCGGATTCCTCAAAATCATGGATGTGGACAGAAAAATGGCATCCGGAGTTCACATCCGGACCTGTCTGTTCCTATCCATGTGGTCCTGAAAAAAACAGGATCCCCACGGACAGGAAAAAAAGGTGATGTGAAGGCCTGAAATATAGTGATGAAATACAGCGAGATCTAATGATTGTATCCCCTATTGCTAAGCGACAATTCCCTGACTCTCCAGTAGATGTCACTGATGATAACAGGGAGCGAGGACCATAGAGAAGTCGAATATTGTGCAATGTCCGAGTATTTCCTCCATCTGCAGCCTCCAGGGCAAGTTATACATTTAAAGGGAACCAACCACCCCCAATGACCCCCCCGGACTATTAATATCAGTCCCTACACACAGCACATACATGTGCTGCACTGATTTTTGCTAAATAAACTGGTTTTTGAAACTAAAGATAATGATTTTTAAAGTTTAAACCGAAACGACGGTTGGGCGGTACTTATCTGTGGCAAACGACGAGATCTGATGCCAATCATCTTCCCTGTCTCCCCTCGCCGCAGTTATGGACAGCCCTTTGTGCAGCGTCACAGCCCTGTGCACGGGCTCGCATGCCCGTGCACACGTCATCATCTACAGCCGGGAAGCGAGCGCGCGCTCTGTCTTCCTGCGCTCGGCTATGGAAGACAGAGCGCGCGCTCGCTTCCCGGCTGCAGATGATGACGTGTGCACGGGCATGCGAGCCCGTGCACAGGGCTGTGACGCTGCACAAAGGGCTGTCCATAACTGCGGCGAGGGGAGACAGGGAAGATGATTGGCATCAGATCTCGGCGGTTTCCACAGATAAGTACCGCCCAACCGTCGTTTCGGTTTAAACTTTAAAAATCATTATCTTTAGTTTCAAAAACCAGTTTATTTAGCAAAAATCAGTGCAGCACATGTATGTGCTGTGTGTAGGGACTGATATTAATAGTCCGGGGGGGTCATTGGGGGTGGTTGGTTCCCTTTAATGTCTGCATCAATACTGGCGGCTGCTCTCCTAGGTCTGTCTGATCTCTCCACTATAATGGTAGATAAGTGTCTTATACATGTACTTGAGGTGCAAGGTACTGACACTGGGTACAGGATAATGACACTGGGGGTACAGGATAAGGACACTGGGGGTACAGAATAATGACACTGGGGTACAGGATACTGACATTGGGGTACAGGATAATGACACTGACACTGGGGGTACAGGATAATGACACGGGGTACAGGACAATGACACTGACACTGGGGTACAGGATAATGACACTGGGGTACAGGATAAGGACACTGGGGGTACAGGATAATGACACTGGGGGTACAGGATAATGACACTGGGGGTACAGGATAATGACACTGGGGTACAGGATAATGACACTGGGGTACAGGATAATGACACTGGGGGTACAGGATAATGACACTGGGGGTACAGGATAATGCAACTGGGGGTACAGGATAATGCAACTGGGGGTACAGGATAAGGACACTGGGGTACAGGATAAGGACACTGGGGGTACAGGATAAGGACACTGGGGGTACAGGATAATGACACTGACATTGGGGTACAGGATAAGGACCCTGGGGGTACAGGATAAGGACCCTGGGGTACAGGATAAGGACCCTGGGGGTACAGGATAATGACACTGGGGGCACAGGGTAATGACACTGGGGTACAGGATAATGACACTGCGGTACAGGATAATGACACTGGGGTACAGGATAATGACACTGCGGTACAGGATAATGACACTGGGGGTACAGGATAAGGACACTGGGGGTACAGAATAATGACACTGACACTGGGGGTACAGGATAATGACACTGACACTGGGGGTACAGGATAATGACACTGGGGGTACAGGATAATGGCACTGGGGGTACAGGATAATGGCACTGGGGGTACAGGATAATGGCACTGGGGGTACAGGATAATGGCACTGGGGGTACAGGATAATGGCACTGGGGGTGCAGGATAATGGCACTGGGGTACAGGATAATGACACTGGGGTTACAGGATAATGACACTGGGGGTACAGGATAATGATACTAAGGTACAGGATAATGACACTGGGGGTACAGGATAATGACACTGGGGTACAGGATAATGACACTGGGGTACAGGATAATGACACTGGGGGTACAGGATAATGACACTGGGGGTACAGGATAATGACACTGGGGGTACAGGATAATGACACTGGGGGTACAGGATAATGACACTGGGGGTACAGGATAAGGACACTGGGGTACAGGATAATGACCCTGGGGGTACAGGATAAGGACCCTGGGGGAACAGGATAAGGACACTGGGGGTACAGGGTAATGACACTGGGGTACAGGATAATGACACTGGGGGTACAGGATAATGACACTGGGGGAACAGGATAATGACACTGGGGTTACAGGATAATGACACTGGGGGTACAGGATAATGATACTGACAATGGGGGGTACAGGATAAGGACACTGGGGTACAGGATAAGGACACTGGGGATACAGGATAAGGACACTGGGGGTACAGAATAATGACCCTGGGGGTACAGGATAAGGACCCTGGGGGTACAGGATAAGGACACTGGGGGTACAGGGTAATGACACTGGGGTACAGGATAATGACACTGG
Source organism: Allobates femoralis (assembly GCA_033576535.1). NCBI lineage: Eukaryota > Metazoa > Chordata > Amphibia > Anura > Aromobatidae > Allobates > Allobates femoralis. Next base: position 95,292,013 of record JARQOC010000012.1, on the reverse strand, counting down.
GGGTACAGGATAATGACACTGGGGGTACAGGATAATGACACTGGGGGAACAGGATAATGACACTGGGGGTACAGGATAATGACACTGGGGGTACAGGATAATGATACTGACAATGGGGGGTACAGGATAAGGACACTGGGGTACAGGATAAGGACACTGGGGATACAGGATAAGGACACTGGGGGTACAGAATAATGACACTGACACTGGGGGTACAGAATAATGACACTGACACTGGGGGTACAGAATAATGACACTGACACTGGGGGTACAGGATAATGACACTGGGGCACAGGATAATGACACTGGGGGCACAGGATAATGACACTGGGGGTACAGGATAATGACACTGGGGGTACAGGATGATGACACTGGGGTACAGGATGATGACACTGGGGGTACAGGATGATGACACTGGGGGTACAGGATAATGACACTGGGGGTACAGGATAAGGACACTGGGGGTACAGGATAAGGACACTGGGGGTACAGGATAAGGACACTGGGGGTACAGGATAAGGACACTGGGGGTACAGGATAAGGACACTGGGGGTACAGGATAAGGACACTGGGGATACAGGATAAGGACACTGGGGGTACAGGATAAGGACATTGGGGGTACAGAATAATGACACTGACACTGGGGGTACAGGATAATGACACTGGGGGTACAGGATACTGACACTGGGGGTACAGGATAATGACACTGGGGGTACAGGATAACGACACTGGGGGTACAAGATGATGACACTGGGGGTACAGGATGATGACACTGGGGGTACAGGACAATGACACTGGGGGTACAGGACAATGACACTGGGGGCACAGGACAATGACACTGAGGGTTCAGGGTAGTGACACTGGGGGTACAGGATAATGACACTGGGGGTACAGGATAATGACACTGACACTGGGGGTACAGCAGGCCTGGACTGATAGGAGACTTTTCCAGAGGGGCCGCCCACTGGTGCTGCTACTTTAGGCATCTGCCGAGCGGCCGCTGCATTAAAGGGGCGGGGCCATTTTTCCAAAGCAGGGCCCCACTTTGACCAATCAGGATCGACAGATCTTAATCACATTCCAGATCCCTCCCTGAGCCGATCATGTGACTTCTAATGCCTCCCCTCTATGTGACATCACAGGTCCTGCTATATGTGAGTTACTCCATGTCTTTCTTTCTTTCTTTCTTTGTCTGCGTGTCTGTCTCTAAAGAACACTAAACTTTATATACAGGTCCACACTACATGCTGTATTAGTGTGCCTATATACTGTATGTAGTGTGGACCAGTATATACAGTATAGTGCTGTGTATACAAGATTTACACCAGCACTCTCAGATGTGCATAGACTCCGCAGTCTGCACTGTGCACACAGTGACCAGTCTGCAATGTGCACGCAGCGGCCAGTCTACAGTGTGCACGCAGCAGCCAGTCTGCACTGCGCACACAGCGGGCAGTCTGCCTGCAGTCTGCAATGTGCATGTAGCATGCAGTTTGTAATGTGTATACGGCTCACAGTCTGTAATGTGTATACTGCCGTCATTCTGTGATGTGTATACAGCCCGCAGTCTGTGATGTGTATACAGCCCACAGTCTGTGATGTGTATACTGCCCTCAGTCTGTAATGTGTATACTGCCCTCAGTCTGTAATGTGTATACTGCCCTCAGTCTGTAATGTGTATACTGCCCTCAGTCTGTAATGTGTATACTGCCCTCAGTCTGTAATGTGTATACTGCCCTCAGTCTGTAATGTGTATACTGCCCTCAGTCTGTAATGTGTATACTGCCCTCAGTCTGTAATGTGTATACTGCCCTGTCTGTAATGTGTATACTGCCCTCAGTCTGTAATGTGTAATCTGCCCTCAGTCTGTAATGTGTATACTGCCCTCAGTCTGTAATGTGTATACTGCCCTCAGTCTGTAATGTGTATACTGCCCTTAGTCTGTAATGTGTATACAGCCCGCAGTCTCTATTTGTGTATACAGTGGGTATTCTGTGTTCTGTATATGACCCGCAGTCTGTAATGTGCAGCATCAGAAAGTTTTCCTGCGGGCAGAGTTCACTCTCTGTTCTTCCCGATGCCTCCATGGATTCTGTTCCTCTCGATGCCCAGCATGGGACTTTCTGCCTCCATCTCTAATCTTTCCCCATCTTTGGGATCTGGCTGAGTCTTGGCTATCTATATACCACAGCCTCCTATCTATATAGCACTGCCTCCTGAGTATAAATCTCCTGTCCTGTATACTGGGTATAATTCTCCTGTCCTGTATACTGGGTGTAGTCCTCAGTATCTGTATTATTCTGTATATGTACACTGCACAGTACCACTTCTCCTGTCCTGTATACTGGGTGTAATCCTCAGTATCTGTATTATTCTGTATATATACACTGCACAGTACCACTTCTCCTGTCCTGTATACTGGGTGTAATCCTCAGTATCTGTATTATTCTGTATATGTACACTGCACAGCACCACTTCTCCTGTCCTGTATACTGGGTGTAATCCTCAGTGTCTGTATTATTCTGTATATATACACTGCACAGTACCACTTCTCCTGTCCTGTATACTGGGTGTAATCCTCAGGGAAAAACAGAAAACGCCAGCACTGCCAGAAAAAATAAAAATTGTGCAAAAACACATATTGTTTCCAAACTGCAAATAATTTAGTTGAGACATTTAGCAAAAGATTAAATAATCTTTTGAGCCACCCCGCCAAACGTCAATGCATTCTCAGATAGAATGGTCCTACTCTATAATTTTTAATTTACACTGTGTCAAAAACACCTCAATAATATATATAAAGTGGACCATACAAAAACATCACTCATCTTCACATATCAGACCTGCTTCCAAGGTGCCAGATCAGTGCATGTGATATAAGGCAACCTAGGCCCCCACACCTGCAGCTTCCACCACAAATGTCAGGGCTTTTCAAAGTTAACCCCCACCGCACTGACCCAGCCTTTATGGATAACAGCAGATTAGGTTCAGGTGAATGAAGCAATAACTGAGCCTGTGTGCTCGGTGTGATAACCGTGTGTGAACAGTTACCAAGAATACAAATGTCAGTGCAGATGGAAACGGACAAATTCTAGCGTGCACGGCGAAGTGGTGGTCAGCCACTAAACCATACCCAGGAGAAAACAGAAAACGCCAGCACTGCCAGAAAAAATAAAAATTGTGCAAAAACACATATTGTTTCCAAACTGCAGCATGGGAAGCTATGTCTGACATGTATGGGTGAGTGTTTGCTTTAAATTGGTCCTTTCTACATTGTATTATGCTGTCTACAGGACACATCAGAATTATAAAAATACGTAGAGTTAGGACTACTCCAATTGAGACATTCCTTGACGTTTGGAGGAGTAGCTCAGGAGATTCAATACTGCAATCTGCTGCTAAATGTCTCTATTTTTGTGCAGTATGGCATAAACAGGTGTAGATACACATATATATTTTTTTGCAATTTCTGGCTGTGCTGGCATCTTGTTTTTTTCTCTGGGTGTAATCCTCAGTATCTGTATTATTCTGTATATATACACTGCACAGTACAATTTCTCCTGTCCTGTATACTGGGTGTAATCCTCAGTATCTGTATTATTCTGTATATATACACTGCACAGTACCACTTCCCCTGTCCTGTATACTGAGTGTAATCCTCAGTATCATATTATTTTGTATATATACACTGCACAGTACCACTTCTCCTGTCCTGTATACTGGGTGTAATCCTCAGTATCTGTATTATTCTGTATATATACACTGCACAGTACACATCTCCTGTCCTGTATACTGGGTGTAATCCTCAGTATCTGTATTATTCTGTATATATACACTGCACAGTACCACTTCTCCTGTCCTGTATACTGGGTGTAATCCTCAGTATCTGTATTATTCTGTATATACACTGCACAGTACCACTTCTCCTGTCCTGTATACTGGGTGTAATCCTCAGTATCTGTATTATTCTGTATATATACACTGCACAGTACCACTTCTCCTGTCCTGTATACTGGGTGTAATCCTCAGTATCTGTATTATTCTGTATATATACACTGCACAGTACACATCTCCTGTCCTGTATACTGGGTGTAATCCTCAGCAGGTCCGGACTGATAGGCGTGAGGGGCGGGACTTTTCCAGAGGGGCCGCCCACTGGTGGCCTATGTGGGCCACCCGCTCCTCCAACCGCAGGTCTGCTACTTTAGGCATCTGCCGAGCGGCCGTGGCATTAGAGGGGCGGGGCCACGGCCGTGAAGGGGGAGGGGCCATTTTCCCGAAGCAGGGCCCCACTATGACCAATCAGGATCGACAGGTCATTATCTTCATCACATTCCAGATCCCTCCCTGAGCCGATCATGTGACCTCTAATGCCTCCCCTCTATGTGACATCATCACAGGTCCTGCTATATGTGAGTTACTCCATGTCTATCTTTCTTTCTTTCTTTCTTTCTTTCTCTGCATGTCTGTCTCTAAAGAACACTAAACTTTATATACAGGTCCACACTACATGCTGTATTAGTGTGCCTATATACTGTATGTAGTGTGGACCAGTATATACAGTATAGTGCTGTGTATACAAGATTTACACCAGCACTCTCAGATGTGCATAGAGTCTGCAGACTGTACTGTGCGCACAGTGATCAGTCTGCAGTGTGCACGCAGCGGCCAGTCTGCAGTGTGCACGCAGCGGCCAGTCTGCAGTGTGCACGCAGCGGCCAGTCTGCAGTGTGCACGAATCGGCCAGTCTGCCGACTGCAGTCTGTGATGTGTATACTGCCCTCAGTCTGTAATGTGTATACTGCCCTCAGTCTGTGATGTGTATACTGCCCTCAGTCTGTGATGTGTATACTGCCCTTAGTCTGTAATGTGTATACAGCCCGTAGTCCCCATTTGTGTATACAGTGGGTATTCTGTGTTCTGTATATGGCCCGCAGTCTGTAATGTGCAGCAGCGGAAAGTTTTCCTGCGGGCAGAGTTCACTCTCTGTTCTTTCCGATGCCTCCATGGATTCTGTTCCTCTCTGCACCCAGCACGGGACTTTCTGCCTCCATCTTTAATCTTTCCCCATCTTTGGGATCTGGCTGAGTCTTGGCTATCTACATACCACAGCCTCCTATCTATATAGCACTGCCTCCTGAGTATAAATCTCCTGTCCTGTATACTGGGTGTAATCCTCAGTATCTGTATTATTCTGTATATATACACTGCACAGTACTACTTCTCCTGTCCTGTACACTGGGTGTAATCCTCAGTATCTGTATTATTCTGTATATATACACTACACAGTACCACTTCTCCTGTCCTGTATACTGGGTGTAATTCTCAGGATCTGTATTATTCTTTATATATACACTGCACAGTACCACTTCTCCTGTCCTGTATACCGGGTGTAATCCTCAGTATCTGTATTATTCTGTATATATACACTACACAGTACCACTTCTCCTGTCCTGTATACTGGGTGTAATTCTCAGGATCTGTATTATTCTTTATATATACACTGCACAGTACCACTTCTCCTGTCCTGTATACTGGGTGTAATCCTCAGTATCTGTATTATTCTGTATATATACACTGCACAGTACCACTTCCCCTGTCCTGTATACTGGGTGTAATCCTCAGGATCTGTATTATTCTGTATATAGACACTGCACAGCACCACTTCCCCTGTCCTGTATACTGGGTGTAATCCTCAGTATGATATTATTCTGTATATATACACAGCACAGTACACATCTCCTGTCCTGTATACTGGGTATAATCCTCAGTATCTGTATTATTCTGTATATATACACTGCACAGTACCACCTCTCCTGTCCTGTATACTGGGTGTAATCCTCAGTATCTGTATTATTCTGTATATACACTGCACAGTACCACTTCTCCTGTCCTGTATGCTTGGTGCAATCCTCAGTATCTGTATTATTCTGTGTATATACTCTGCACAGTACCACTTCCCCTGTCTTGTATATATGCACTCCACAGTACCACTTCCCCTGTCCTGTATATATGCACTCCACAGTACCACTTCCCCTGTCCTGTATACTGGGTGTAATCCTCAGTATCTGTATTATTCTGTATATATACACTGCACAGTACCACTTCTCCTGTCAGGTATTCCCGGTGTAATCCTCATCTGTATTATTCTGTATATATATACTGCACAGTACCACTTCTCCTGTCCTGTTGTCAGAGAAGTGGTATTGGACTTTGATTTTCAGCATATAACTGTTGTTTAAATTAATTATCCCCAATATGGAGTCATCACTTTTCTTCTGTATAGGTGATGACTTTCCCTTGGCACTGGATCTGACCGCTGGGACCCCACAATCCTGAGAAACGTGGTTTTGAAGAGTAACATGTAAATGGAGCTGTGGGTGAGTATTTCCTTTGCTGCGCCATTCACATGTGGCTCTTCAGATAACTCATTTGAGAAAGTGATGAGGCCACAACAACGTAAAAGCAAAATTCACTGATCGGGGCTGATGGGTGATATAGTATGTGGGCTGGTGGGACTTGTTTTCCAGGTCTGCTTTTTGGTCCCAGTCCGGCCCTGGGGTACAGGATAATGACACTGGGGGTACAGGACACTGACACTGGGGGTACAGGATAATGACACTGGGGGTACAGGATAATGACACTGGGGGGTACAGGATAATGACACTGGGGGGTACAGGATAATGACACTGGGGTACAGGATAATGACACTGGGGGGTACAGGATAATGACACTGGGGGGTACAGGATAATGACACTGGGGGGTACAGGATAATGACACTGGGGTACAGGATAATGACACTGGGGGTACAGGATAATGACACTGGGGGTACAGAATAATGACACTGGGGTACAGGATAATGACACTGGGGGTACAGGATAATGACACTGACACTGGGGGTACAGGATAATGACACTGGGGTACATGATAATGACACTGGGGTACAGGATAATGACACTGGGGGTACAGGATAATGACACTGGGGGTACAGGATAATGACACTGGGGTACAGGATAATGACACTGGGGTACAGGATAATGACACTTGGGGTACAGGATAATGACACTGGGGGTTCAGGATAATGACACTGGGGGTACAGGATAATGACACTGGGGTACGGGATAATTACACTGACACTGGGGGTACAGGATAATGACACTGGGGGTACAGGATAATGACACTGGGGGTACAGGATAATGACACTGGGGGTACAGGATAATGACACTGGGGGTACAGGATAATGACACTGGTGTACAGGATAATGACACTGGGGGTACAGGGTAATGAGGTACAGGATGATGACACTGGGGTACAGGATGATGACACTGGGGTACAGAATAATGACACTGGGTACAGATAATGACACTGGGGTACAGGATAATGACACTGGGGTACAGGATAATGACACTGACTCTGGGGGTACAGGATGATGACACTGGGGTACAGGATAATGACACTTGGGGTACAGGATAATGCCACTGGGGTACAGGATAATGACACTGACACTGGGGTACAGGATAATGACACTGGGGTACAGGATAATGACACTGGGGTACAGGATAATGACACTGGGGTACAGGATAATGACACTGACTCTGGGGGTACAGGATGATGACACTGGGGGTACAGGATAATGACACTGGGGTACAGAATAATGACACTGGGATACAGGATAATGACACTGACTCTGGGGGTACAGGATAATGACACTGGGGTACAGGATGATGACACTGGGGTACAGGATAATGACACTGGGTACAGAATAATGACACTGGGATACAGGATAATGACACTGACCTGGGGTACAGATAATGACACTGGGGTACAGGATAATGACACTTGGGGTACAGGATAATGACACTTGGGGTACAGGATAATGACACTGGGGTACAGAATAATGACACTGGGGTACAGGATAATGACACTGGGGTACAGGATAATGACACTGTGGGTACAGGATAACGACACTGGGGGTACAGGATAATGACACTGACACTGTGGTACAGGATAATGACACTGTGGGTACAGGATAATGACACTGTGGGTACAGGATAATGACACTGTGGGTACAGGATAATGACACTGGGGGTACAGGATAATGACACTGGGGTACAGGATAATGACACTGTGGGTACAGGATAACGACACTGGGGTACAGGATAACGACACTGTGGGTACAGGATAATGACACTGTGGGTACAGGATAACGACACTGGGGGTACAGATAATGACACTGACACTGTGGGTAAGGATAATGACACTGTGGGTACAGATAACGACACTGGGGTACAGGATAATGACACTGTGGGTACAGGATAACGACACTGGGGTACAGGATAATGACACTGACACTGTGGGTACAGGATAATGACACTGTGGGTACAGGATAATGACACTGGGTACAGATAATGACACTGGGGTACAGGATAATGACACTGGGGGTACAGGATAATGACACTGGGGTACAGGATAATGACACTGACACTGTGGGTACAGGATAATGACACTGGGGTACAGGATAATGACACTGACACTGTGGGTACAGGATAATGACACTGTGGGTACAGGATAATGACACTGGGGTACAGGATAATGACACTGGGGGTACAGGATAATGACACTGGGGTACAGGATGATGACACTGGGGGTACAGGATAATGAAACTGGGGGTACAGGATGATGACACTGGGGTACAGATGATGACACTGGGTACAGGATAATGACACTGGGTATAGGATAATGACACTGGGGGTACAGAACTGACACTGGGGGTACAGGATAATGACACTGACACTGGGGTACAGGATAATGACACTGGGGGTACAGGATAATGACACTGGGGTACAGATAAGACACTGGGGTGCAGGATAATGACACTGGGTACAGGATGATGACACTGGGGTACAGGATGATGACACTGACACTGGGGGTACAGGATAATGACACTGGGGTACAGGATAATGACACTGGGGTACAGGATAATGACACTGGGGTACAGGATGATGACACTGGGGTACAGGATAATGACACTGGGGTACAGGATAATGACACTGGGGGTACAGGATAATGACACTGGGGTACAGGATAATGAACACGTGGGGGTACAGGATAATGACACTGGGGGTACAGGATAATGACTACTGGGGTACAGGATAATGACACTGGGGTACAGGATAATGACACTGGGGGTACAGGATAATGAACACTGGGGTACAGGATAATGACACTGGGGGGTACAGGATAATGACACTACAGGGGTACAGGATAATGACACTGGGGGTACAGGATAATGACACTGAATGGGGTACAGGATAATGACACTGGGTACAGGAAATGACACTGGGGTACAGGATAATGACACTGGACACTGGGGGTACAGGATAATGACACTGGGGGTACAGGATAATGACACTGGGGTACAGGATAATGACACTGGGGGTACAGGATAATGACACTGGGGTACAGGATAATGACACTGGGGTACAGGATAATGACACTGGGGGTACAGGATAATGACACTGGGGGTACAGGATATGACACTGGGGTACAGGATAATGACACTGGGGGTACAGGATAATGACACTGGGGGTACAGGATAATGACACTGGGGGTACAGGATAATGACACTGGGGGGTACAGGATAATGACACTGGGGTACAGGATAATGACACTGGGGTACAGGATAATGACACTGTGGTACAGGATAATGACACTGGGGTACAGGATAATGACACTGGGGGTACAGGATAATGACACTGGGGGTACAGGATAATGACACTGGGGTACAGGATAATGACACTGGGGTACAGGATAATGACACTGGGGTACAGGATAATGACACTGTGGTACAGGATAATGACACTGGGGTACAGGATAATGACACTGACTCTGGGGTACAGGATAATGACACTGGGGTACAGGATATGACACTGGGGTACAGGATAATGACACTGGGGTACAGGATAATGACACTGGGGTACAGGATATGACACTGGGGTACAGGATAATGACACTGGGGTACAGGATAATGACACTGGGGTACAGGATAATGACACTGGGGTACAGAATAATGACACTGGGGTACAGATAATGACACTGGGGTACAGGATGACACTGGGGTACAGGATATGACACTGGGGTACAGGATAATGACAGTGACACTGGGGTACAGGATAATGACACTGGGGTACAGGATAATGACACTGGGGTACAGATAAGACACTGGGGGTACAGGATAATGACACTGGGGGTACAGGATAAGGACACTGGGGGTACAGGATAATGACACTGGGGGTACAGGATAAGACACTGGGGGTACAGGATAATGACACTGGGGTACAGAATAATGACACTGGGGTACAGGATAATGACACTGGGGTACAGGATAATGACACTGGGGGTACAGGATAATGACACTGACCTGGGGTACAGGATATGACACTGGGGGTACAGGATAATGACACTTGGGGTACAGGATAATGCACTGGGGTACAGGATAATGAACTGACACTGGGGGTACAGGATAATGACACTGGGGGTACAGGATAATGACACTGGGGGTACAGGATAATGACACTGGGGGTACAGGATAATGACACTGACTCTGGGGGTACAGGATGATGACACTGGGGTACAGGATAATGACACTGGGGTACAGAATAATGACACTGGGGATACAGGATAATGACACTGACTCTGGGGTACAGGATAATGACACTGGGGGTACAGATGATGACACTGGGGGTACAGGATAATGACACTGGGGTACAGAATAATGACACTGGGGATACAGGATAATGACACTGACTCTGGGGGTACAGGATAATGACACTGGGGTACAGGATAATGACACTTGGGGTACAGGATAATGACACTGGGGTACAGATAATGACACTGGGGGTACAGAATAATGACACTGGGTACAGGATAATGACACTGGGGTACAGGATAATGACACTGGGGGTACAGGATAATGACACTGATGGGGGTACAGGATGATGACACTGGGGGTACAGGATAATGACACTTGGGGTACAGGATAATGCCACTGGGGTACAGGATAATGACACTGAACTGGGGTACAGGATAATGACACTGGGGTACAGGATAATGACACTGGGGGTACAGGATAATGACACTGGGGGTACAGGATAATGACACTGGGGGTACAGGAATGAGTAGCAATGGGGTACAGGTAATGACACTGGGGTACAGATAATGACACTGGGGATCAGGATAATGACACTGACATCTGGGGGTACAGGATAATGACACTGGGGGTACAGGATGATGACACGTGGGGTACAGGATAATGACACTGGGGTACAGGATAATGACACTGGGGTACAGGATAACATGACAGATGCTGGGGGTACAGGATAATGACACTGGGGGTACAGGATAATGACACTGGGGTACAGGATAATGACACTGGGGTACGGATAATGACACTGGGGTACAGATAATGACACTGGGGGTACAGGATAATGACACTGGGGGTACAGGATAATGACACTGTGGGGTACAGGATAAGACACTGGGGTACAGGATAATGACACTGACACTGTGGGTACAGGATAATGACACTGGGGTACAGGATAATGACACTGGGGGTACAGGATAATGACACTGGGGTACAGGATAATGACACTGGGGTACAGGATAATGACACTGGGGGTACAGGATAATGACACTGGGGTACAGGATAACGACACTGGGGGTACAGGATAATGACACTGGGGTACAGGATAATGACACTGGTGGTACAGGATAATGACACTGGGGTACAGGAAATGACATGACACTGGGGTACAGGATAATGACACTGGGGTACAGGATAAGACACTGGGGGTACAGGATAATGACACTGGGGTACAGGATAATGACACTGGGGTACAGGATATGAACTGACACTGTGGGTACAGGATAATGACACTGTGGGTACAGGATAATGACACTGGGGTACAGGATAATGACACTGGGGTACAGGATAATGACACTGGGGTACAGGATAATGACACTGGGGGTACAGGATAATGACACTGACACTGTGGGTACAGGATAATGACACTGGGGGTACAGGATAATGACACTGACACTGTGGGTACAGGATAATGACACTGTGGGGTACAGGATAATGACACTGGGGGTACAGGATAATGACACTGGGGGTACAGGATAATGACACTGGGGGTACAGGATGAATGACACTGGGGGTACAGGATAATGAACACTGGGGTACAGGATGAATGACACTGGGGGTACAGGATGAATGACACTGGGGTACAGGATAATGACACTGGGGGTACAGGATAATGACACTGGGGGTACAGGATAATGACACATGGGGGTACAGGATAATGACACTGGGGACAGATATGCACTGGGGGTACAGGATAATGACACTGGGGGTACAGGATAATGACACTGGGGGTACAGGATATGACACTGGGGTGGATGACAGGATAATGACACTGGGGGTACAGGATAATGACACTGGGGGTACAGGATAATGACACTGACACTGGGGGTACAGGATAATGACACTAGGAGTGGGTACAGGATAATGACACTGGGGGTACAGGATAATGACACTGGGGTACAGGATGATGACACTGGGGGTACAGGATAATGACACTGGGGGTACAGGATAATGACACTGGGGGTACAGGATAATGACACTGGGGTACAGGATAATGACACTGGGGTACAGGATAATGACACTGGGGTACAGTATAATGACACTGGGGTACAGGATAATGACACTGGGGTACAGGATAATGACTGCTCCTCTCTTATCTGGGTCGCAGACTCAATCACTTTCAGGCTGGCAGTGATGGGGTTAAGGCGGAGGGATTCACAGTAACACGTCTCAACCAAGCCTCTCACTTGTGCAACCTAACCTTAACGCTTGTCCCGCCCCCTTCCTTACTGATTGGCCGGCTGTCACTGTCTTTAGCACTGATTGGCCGGCTGTCACCGTGTCCTCGATCTGATTGGTCTCCCTGGCTGTCAGTCTTAGCGCTTGGTGTCAGTGCAGCAGCAGCTTCCCTTTACAGTAGAGTTTTTTCCTGCTGGTGAATCTTGTTACATTGTATCTGAGAGAGGAAGCGGCGGCTCCGGACACAGGGGCTGAGGATACCGGGGGCTGCGGCTGAGCTGGGCCTGACTGTGTGTGGAGGGGGGGGACAGACGGAAGATTGTGAGACTCCCCTCCAAGAGGAGAAGGGAGGGGAGAGAAGCCTTCCTGAGCCTGGGGAGCAGCAGGAGGTGAGTGACACTGGATCTACCTCCTCTCAGGCCCCTCCGGCTGTGCAGGGGTTAATAGTGACAGCTTACTGCTGAAATCAGCTCCGGTGGAGGGGGTGTACTTACTTCTCCTAAACCCTTCTACAAGGGGTTAACTCTGGGGTTAGTGCTGTGTTCACCGCATGATATTGCCATTATTGATATTTCTGGTGGGAGGGGGCGTGTCCTCATCCCTCCATAGAGGAGCAGTCCTGGGAGACACAGGGGTGCACTCACTTCTGACATTCTAGAGGGGGTTCTGTGTGCTGATATAGGGGGAGCTGGGGGTCAGTCATCAGGGTACAAGTCCTCCTCTGATCGCTGACCCATCTGTACAGTGTCAGTATACACTGCAGCACTAAAGTTCTATTCACATGTACTCACTATGTTGTGTGTCATATAACAGCTGCTAATGAGCTCCTGTATGGGGAGGTGGGGGCTGGAACCATTGATCATCTATCCTACCTATGTATTATTATCTCTCCATCTCACAACTATTCTTCTGTCCATCTCTCTATTCCACTATGTATCCTTCATCTATCTACAAAAAGCCAAAAAACATTTTTTTTCTTGGTATTCATCTATCTATCCATCTCAAACTGCTTTTATATGTATCATTCTACCGATTATCCGTCTATTTCAGAGCCAGGAGTGTAACTACAACAGGTGCAGGGGTTGTGATTGGGCCCTGGAGCCCCAGAGGGTCCAAAAGTCTCTCTGGCCTATATGAAATTACTAATGCTGTCATAGACTTGCCAGAATTAAGGGTCACTTGAGATCTTTTGTATCAGGGCCCATGAGCTTCACGTTATGCCACTGCTTAGAACTATCCATCTGTCTACTATTCTATCTGGATCTTTCTCTTTTTCTCTATCTCTGTAGCTCTCTATCTCTGTAGCTCTCTATCTCTGTAGCTCTCTATCTCTGTAGCTCTCTATCTCTGTAGCTCTCTATCTCTGTAGCTCTCTATCTCTGTAGCTCTCTATCTCTGTAGCTCTCTATCTCTGTAGCTCTCTATCTCTGTAGCTCTCTATCTCTGTAGCTCTCTATCTCTGTAGCTCTCTATCTCTGTAGCTCTCTATCTCTGTAGCTCTCTATCTCTGTAGCCTCTCTATCTCTGTAGCTCTCTCTATTATCTCTGTAGCTCTCTCTATTATCTCTGTAGCGCTCTCTATATCTCTGTAGCTCTCTCTATTATCTCTGTAGCTATCTCTCGCTATCTCTGTAGCTCTCTCTATTATCTCTGTAGCTATCTCTCGCTATCTCTGTAGCTCTCTCTATCTCTGAGTCTATCTCTGTAGCTCTTTAGCTCTCTATCGCTATCTCTGTAGCTATCTCTCGCTATCTCTGTAGCTATCTCTCGCTATCTCTGTAGCTATCTCTCGCTATCTCTGTAGCTATCTCTCGCTATCTCTGTAGCTCTCTCTCGCTATCTCTGTAGCTCTCTCTCGCTATCTCTGTAGCTATCTCTCGCTATCTCTGTAGCTCTCTCTATTATCTCTGTAGCTATCTCTCGCTATCTCTGTAGCTCTCTCTATTATCTCTGTAGCTCTATTATCTCTATCGCTATCTCTGTAGCTATCTCTCGCTATCTCTGTAGCTATCTCTCGCTATCTCTGTAGCTATCTCTCGCTATCTCTGTAGCTATCTCTCGCTATCTCTGTAGCTATCTCTCGCTATCTCTGTAGCTATCTCTCGCTATCTCTGTAGCTTCTATATCTCTCCTCTCTATCTCTGTAGCTATCTCTGTACCTTCTATATCTTCCATTCATCATCTACATTGCCTTCCCTTCTTGACTTGTAAGCAGCTGTGTTCATTTTCACCACCAAATTCTTTAATCTGGCGCTAACTGGATAATGAATTATGTGCAACATGAAAAATCCTCTTTATTTTTCTCTTAGTTTTATGACTTTTTAAAATTCATTTACAACTAATACTGACCCACATGATTCGTTCCAATGTCATATGCAATCTTGGGCGCACAACAAATAAATTCACCCTGGCAGGAGGATAGTGTGTGTGTGCGTGTGTGTGTGTGTGTGTGTGTGTGTGCGTGTGTGTGTGGTGTGCGTGTGTGTGTGTGTGCGCGTGTGTTGTGCGTGTGTGCGTGCGTGTGTGTGTGTGTGTGTGCATGTGCGTGTGTGTGTGTGTGTGCATGTGCGTGTGTGCGTGTGTGTGTGTGTGGCGGCGCGCGTGTGTGTGTGTGTAAGTCTAGAGAACATATGAGCAAAAAAAAAAAAATGAATGAGTGAATTTGCCCCAAATATCTATACGCTCCCACAATAGAGAACGGACACATGAGTAGAAAATAAGACTTCAATGTAGTCGAAACACAAAAGAAGAATTTGCCGCAAGTAAAAAAAAAAAAACAGGCTAAAAATTGGAAAAACTAGACAAAAAAAATAGGCAATGCAGTGATTTAATATATAAGTTCCTTCATTTTTTTTTTTTTTACTATAAGGGAGAATATCTATAATCCTTGCCCCATGGTATGGCTTCTTGTAGGTAGCGTCCACTATGTGTATACTTCTGCTATATGTGGGAGAGGGGGGGGGGGCTGGGCTGTCACATCTACAGCTCCAGGGGTGATGGATGGAGCTTTCTTCTCATTGAGGGTCATAAATCTTGACTGTACTCCCTTCTCCAGGATGTTTAACCTCTACATTTCAACTTGAACTTGCTACCCTTCAGTCGCCTGCAGCAGAGAATTTGAACATTTCCTTTTAAAGAATGAATTGTGAGAGTTGAGAGCCGCCCCTTTAAAGGCTTTTCTTTTTTCCCATGTTCATCTGTTATTATTTTTGAATAGTGCTCAGAAATAAAAGCAATTTTTCAATTTACTGCTTGTTAACATTTCCAGCCTTTCTTGAGATATGAACACTTTTTTCTTTTGTTTACGTTTGGTTGCCTTGGAAACCGACCACCGCTATGAAACATGCGCAGCGCTTACAAGCTTTTTCATATGAAATTGTAAGCACTGTTTTCAGGATCGCTGGAGCGTGCTTGCGGTTCCTACCTAAAATGTGTCACAACTACCAAGATTATTATTTTGTTTCTCCCACTGAGAGCAATCAATCTTGTTCCTAGCTTCAGTGCAGCGCTTACAAGCTAGACCGCAGCGGTGGTTGGTCTCCTAGGTAAAGCAAAACAATAGTGTTAATATCTCAAGAATAGTTGCAAATTTTAATAAGCAGTAAATTGCTCAAATGCTTTGTTGTATGTGCCCTATCCTACAATATACATTTTGTAAAGATGGGGAAGACCCCCGCTTAAGGGTAGAGTCCCCAAATTCCTCAATCAGCCTGTCTTTTCCCTTTAAATGTTGTCTGCCGAAATGTAGAAATTGTAAGGCAAAAGAATAGTTTCTGCTAACATTTTCAGTTTGATAGTCGGAGGGTATACTCCCAGCATGCCTGGACAGCCAACATCTATTAGGGCATGATGGGAGTTGTAGTTCTAAATCAGAACAGTGTGATCTATAGGGCAAAAATGTGAAAAATTACAGCCTGGGCCTTTAAAACCAGCAGCTCTGCTTCATCACGTCTATGGTTTGTAAGAGCTGGTGGTTCACTAATGGCTTCTATAATACATTCTATGAGTGCTGCCATCTCTGGCCACGGGCTTGCTTACTTATTTTTGCAGCGTTTATTTACAGCTTAGTGATTTTTGGTGTCTCTGTAATTCCTCTGTAGGAATTGCCTATAAATCAATCACGTGTCAGCACTGGGAAACTTGCTATCCTCCAGTTCCCAGCATTCCTTCACACCCCAGCATCCCTTGCGGCTCCAGGATCCTAATAATGGTGCGGAGTCATAAACAACCAAGGGCAGGCAAAGAAGGCCGCCTCCCCGCCAGCACTACGTTGAAAGGACCTTCAGAAATGAGAGAAGGGTCGATATTCTGCTCTGCGGGTCGATATACGCACAGATCATGGGATACCAGTTCGATGGGCTGCTTAGGTCGCCAGCTCGTTCTTGTTAACCCTCACAGGGCCGGTCAGGCTCGCTTGTATATGAGCAGGCAGTGTAATATCGCCTTGGGCCCGTCCCCCTGGGAGCTCACAATCTAATATCCCGTCCTTATAAACATTCTGAATGTGCTTTGTTACCATAGCGGCACCAATTATCGACCTACCTTGATGAACGCTGTGCAGAATAAAGGCATAGGCAGAATAAAGTCTCAACCCCCTCTCTGGTGCTCTACATGGGTTCCTTGAATGAAACTGCCACTTGTTTTCACCCAGGTGCCCCCTGCTATCTATCATCCATTTTTTTGAAGACTTGATCCACCTTTTAAATCCGAATCTATGACATCATCACTTAGGTCTGATGATGTCACTACAAGCTAAAGGAGGCCCTTTATTGACATATTTACCCTATCAGTTTCTGTAAATGTCCTAGATAGGACAACTCTACGTCATCTAAACTGTGTGATGATGTCATAGACTCCAGAGCAATGGGAACTCTAGCACTGGGAACTTGGATCTGTGTCCAAAACTGGGTTCACCCAGGTCTGATTATGTTACTGAAGTTAAAGGGGAACATTTATTAAGTGTGCATGCGCAGCTTTCTGGTAATTCTTGACAGCATGTAGCCTGCACGCAGGAAATTGGATAGGATCCGCATCTATTAATGTCAGATAACCCGCTTTAACTGCCAGTGTGATGACATCCCCAGAAGATCTATAGGAGAAATGATAACGCCGTGCATGCGCATCTACCTTTCCAATCCCAGTAGGCATTGGGATAACAGGGCCCTGGTGCATCCTGTCAGGAAAGGAGAAATTGCTGCGCTTATGCATCTACCTCTCCGATCCTAGTGCATGAGGAAGCTACAGATTGCTGCACATGCGCTGCTCTCTGTTGATTTTTACAGGATCTGCTATAGATTTCTTTGGTGTGAATCTATGTCCGAATTACAAAGGTCCGATGACCTACAAAACTATAAGTTTTAGGGAAATTAATAACCTTTTGATAGAGGGCAAGTTGCGCATGCATGTCTCACAATTCAGTTCTATGGGAGCTCCAAAATGTGATAAGTGTGCATTGATCACTGGCAGATGGTCCAGCTATGATTTCAATTAGCTTAGGTAGAAAGAAGTAAGCAGAGTACATAAAATCATCTCCAGAATGATAGCTTGGTTCAATTTAAACCCCTGTATTGCCCTCTATGTCGTCACGTCACCCGCTCCATCCTCCATACAACCATTTTCTGTCTACATCCCAGTAAGTCGCTGCTTACTGCAAGAGTTAACGCTGAGCTCCCAGTCTGAGGTTTACAGTCGAGCAGAACACCCATGGGTGCAGAGACATCGCCCCTGGGAGAACACAACCTGGCATTGTTGATGAAAAGGATTCACTGTGCACATAATTAATAGAGAGAGGGAAAAAATATACAAATTTGCAATTAGGTCTGCGATACCCCGTCATTACTGTTAACATGGTGAATGTGACTGCTGTGGGTGAAACCGAGTGGCAATTAGGTGTTTAATTTTATTTTCTAATCAGAACACGTTGACGAAGACTTTGGAGAGAAAAAAAATTGATGTGTTGACTCATATAATTACATCTTCTAGGTTGGGGAATCCTGGGCACAATTGTAAGATAATTATACGGCTAATATCCTGAGATTTCAAGATACAGTGAGAACCTATAGCACAGAGGATTGTAGTGTTACATGAGGGGAGCATGTTCTGGGGGGTCTTCCCTTTATTTCCATCCTGTATGCATCCTAATGCTTCATTGTAGAGATCATTGTTTCTTTGTGCTGTTGCTTCAGACTCTATAGAGATTGAATTTGTAGACGTAGTCTATGTTCCGCACTTTGTAGGCGTCATGTATATACCTGGACCTATATGTCTATATACCAGCACTTTGTAGATGTCATTGATACACCTGGACCTATACGTCTATATAACAGCACTTTGTAGATGTCATTTATACACCTGGACCTATACATCTATAACACACTTTTAGAGTCTCAACATGGGATTTATATGTCCAATACAGCACTTGTGGCGTCATCTATACACTGGGACCTATATGTCTATATACTGATTCTTTTTAGATATCTTCTATACATCGGGACTTATACGTCCTTATTTCAGCACTTTGTAGGTGTGGCCTATTTAGTAGCACTTTGTGGACGACATCTATATGCTGTGACCTATACAGACATATATAGTCATATACCGCCACTTTATAAATGTTTTCTCTGCATTGGGACTGATATGTCATTATACCGACATTTTATAGATGTCTTCTATATACCAGGACTTACAGTATATATCCATACACTGGCACTTTGTAGTTGTTATCTGTATACCGAGATCTATGTATAACAGCACTTTGTAGATGTCATTTATACACCTGGACCTATACGTCTATATACCAGCACTTTGTAGATGTCTTCTATACATTGGGATATATGTTCGTATACCAGCACTTTTTATAGAAGTCTAAATACTGGCACTTTAGATTTCCTATATATACCAGAACCTATACAGTACAGACCAAAAGTTTGGACACACCTTCTCATTCTAAGGGTTTTCTGTATTTTCATGACTATGAAAATTGTAGATTCACACTGAATGCATCAGAACTATGAATTAACACATGTGGAATTATATACTTACCAAAAAAGTGTGAAACAACTGAAATATGTCTTATATTCTAGGTTCTTCCTTTTGCTTTGATCACTGCTTTGCACACTCTTGGCATTCTCTTGATGAGCTTCAAGAGGTAGTCACCGGAAATGGTCTTCACTTCACAGGTGTGGCCTGTCAGGTTTAATAAGTGGGATTTCTTGCCTTATGTATGGGGTTGGGACCATCAGTTGTGTTGTGCAGAAGTCGGTGGATACATAGCTGATCGTCCTACTGAATAGACTGTTAGAATTTGTATTATGGCAAGAAAAAAGCAGCTAAGTAAAGAAAAACGAGTGGCCATCATTACTATAAGAAATGAAGGTCAGTCAGTCCGAAAAATTGGGAAAACTTTGAAAGTGTCCCCAAGTGCAGTTGCAAAAACCATCAAGCGCTATAAAGAAGCTGGCTCACATGAGTACCGCCCCAGGAAAGGAAGAGCAAGAGTCACCTCTGCTGCGGAGGATAAGTTCATCCGAGTCACCAGCCTCAGAAATCGCAGGTTAACAGCAGCTCAGATTAGAGACCAGGTCAATGCCACACAGAGTTCTAGCAGCAGACACATCTCTACAACAACTGTAAAGAGGAGACTTTGTGCAGCAGGCCTTCATGGTAAAATAGCTGCTAGGAAATCCACTGCTAAGGACAGGCAACAAGCAGAAGAGACTTGTTGGGGCTAAAGAACATAAGGAATGGACATTAGACCAGTGGAAATCTGTGCTTTGGTCTGATGAGTCCAAATTTGAGATCTGTGGTTCCAACCATCGTGTCTTTGTGTAACGCAGAAAAGATGAACGGATGGACTCTACATGCCTGGATCCCACCGTGAAGCATGGAGGAGGAGGTGTGATGGTGATGGGGTGCTACGCCAGATGACCTGGCCTCCACAGTCACCAGACCTGAACCCAATCGAGATGGTTTGTGGTCAGCTGGACCGAAGAGTGAAGGCAAAAGGGCCAACAAGTGCTAAGCATCTCTGGGAACTCCTTCAAGACTGTTGGAAGACCATTTCCGGTGACTACCTCTTGAAGCTCATCAAGAGAATGCCAAGAGTTTGCAAAGCAGTAATCAAAGCAAAAGGTGGCTACTTTGAAGAAACCTAGAATATATGACATATGTTCAGTTGATTAACACTTAAATTAAGTATATAATTCCACATGTGATAATTCATAGTTTTGATGTCTTCAGTGTGAATCTACAATATTCATAGTCATGAAGATAAAGAAAACTCTTTGAATGAGAAGGTGTGTCCAAACGTTTGGTCTGTACTGTATGTCTATATATACCAGTACTTTGTAGACATCATCTATATACCATGACTTGAGCTTCCCATGAATCAGTCACTCTACAATGGTAAACTTGTACAATTTTGGAGTTGGACTAAATATTTTACAGTTCTTTGTTCTGTTTCCTTGTAGCCCCTGATGGCGCTGTGTTGTAGCAATCTGAGCTTACCGGTCAGATTTACCTGTTATATAGTGAGAACATGGGACACGTTGCATTAGATCCTGTGTATTATCTGTTTTTTTTATAATTAAGGTTATCACCAACTCCATTTCTTTTTGACTGTGTAACCCTTCCCCCAACGGTAGAACACTGGGTGGGGGGTGTTGGTGGGGAAATCTCCCCTGAGACCCCTCCTTGGTTACCAAGATACAATTTCCCGAAGGTCGTATTCTCTGGATATTGTTGCTTAGAGATATGTATATCTAATAGGTGGCAATGTCTCCACAGCCATTGTACTTATGATATTGGGAAATGTCTGAAAACGGGTCACAATTAGTGATGAGCGAGATTCTCGGTGCTACTTGTTAGGCTGCGTTCACACATTTGCGTATTTTGCTGCGCTTTTTTGCGCGCGCTTCTTGCCGCGTTTTTCGGCCGCGCAAAAAAGCGCAACAAAATACGCAGGGGCTTTCACACACTGCCTTCTTTACTCCAGAAAGCGCAGTGATGTCACAGAGAGAAGGAACAATCCTGCTTCCTCCTCCCCTCTGTGACAGCCCCATTAGATTTCACAGTGTATTAATATACACTGTGAAATCTTAATTAAACAAAGCCAAATGTATGTAAAATAAAAAAGAATGAATACTTCACCTGCCCGACGCCTTCTCCCGCTGTCCGGTGCCTTCTCCCGCTGTCTGGTCTCCGGTTCTAAGTGAGAGGTGTACTGACAGGACCTGTGATGACGTCAGAGGGGGCGTTCCCAGCGCTGATTGGCTGTTCGCGGTCATGTGATATGTATCACATGACCGCGAGTGCCCGGGAATGCCCCTCTGACATCACCACAGGTCCTGTCAGTACACCTCTCACTTAGAACCGGAGACCGGACAGCGGGAGAAGGCGTCGGACAGGTGAAGTATTCATTCTTTTTTATTTTTCATTCACTTGCTTTTGTTTAATTTAGATTTCGCAGTGTATATTAATACACTGTGAAGTCTAATGGGCGGCCACAGCTGTCACAGAGGGGAGGAGGAAGCAGGATTCTTCCTCCCCTCTGTGACATGACAGGGAGAATACGCAGGAGCAGCTGCGTAAAGAATTGACATATCAATTCTTTACGGAGCTGCGCTTTCTCCCGGAAAACGCAGTGCGTATTTTTGCGCAATGTCTGCACTGCAAAGTGAATTTCACATTCACTTTGCTGGCAGACAAAAGGCACATTGCGTATTTTGAAAAGCGCGCGTAAAAAAGCGCAGCAAAATACGCAATGTGTGAATGCAGCCTTACTCATATGAGTATCTTAGTGCTCGGGATGCTCAGCGAGCACCGAGTACCGCCAAGATGCTCGGACTCTTCTACTATATAATTTTCTGATGTTGTCTGTCACGTAAATCGCGCGCCAGACAGAGGCCGCGGCGACCAATCAGAATAGCGGCGCCCGCCATGCCGCCATATTTGAAATACAATGTGCGCCATGGTGAGTGCCGCTATTCTGATTGGTAGCCGCGTTCAGCGCCGACCAGTCAGAGAAGCGGCATTCAAACTGTGCGCCGCTTCTCTTATTGGTTGCCGACAGCCGCGGCCACCAATGAGCGTCGCAGTATTCAAATTGCGATATTGGCGCACAATTTGAACTGCCGCTCATAGTGTGACGCAGTTTACTCCTGTATACAAGGTCTGTCAGTCAGTGTGACGCAGTTTACTCCTGTATACAAGGTCTGTCAGTCAGTGTGACGCAGTTTAGTCCTGTATACAAGGTCTGTCAGTCAGTGTGACGCAGTTTAGTGCTGTATACAAGGTCTGTCAGTCAGTGTGACGCAGTTTAGTCCTGTATACAAGGTCTGTCAGTCAGTGTGACGCAGTTTAGTGCTGTATACAAGGTCTGTCAGTCAGTGTGACGCAGTTTAGTCCTGTATACAAGGTCTGTCAGTCAGTGTGACGCAGTTTAGTCCTGTATACAAGGTCTGTCAGTCAGTGTGACGCAGTTTAGTGCTGTATACAAGGTCTGTCAGTCAGTGTGACGCAGTTTAGTGCTGTATACAAGGTCTGTCAGTCAGTGTGACGCAGTTTAGTGCTGTATACAAGGTCTGTCAGTCAGTGTGACGCAGTTTAGTGCTGTATACAAGGTCTGTCAGTCAGTGTGACGCAGTTTAGTGCTGTATACAAGGTCTGTCAGTCAGTGTGACGCAGTTTAGTGCTGTATACAAGGTCTGTCAGTCAGTGTGACGCAGTTTAGTGCTGTATACAAGGTCTGTCAGTCAGTGTGACGCAGTTTAGTGCTGTATACAAGGTCTGTCAGTCAGTGTGACGCAGTTTAGTGCTGTATACAAGGTCTGTCAGTCAGTGTGACGCAGTTTAGTGCTGTATACAAGGTCTGTCAGTCAGTGTGACGCAGTTCACTCCTGTTTACAAGGTATTCTAGACTACCTGATGCTTTAGAATCGGGCCACCATCTAGTCACTAATAATTATCGTTCTGACACAAATACACAGCTCCCTTCAGTGCACACAGTGAGCTGGCACCTCACAGAGAGCAGATTGATTGTTAGGGTCCCTCTGGGGGGGCACAGCAAGGTGTTGTATGCTGTGACGATTTGAAAAAGCCTACCCTCCCGCCCTTTCTCAGAAACACTCGTTTTATAGCCGGAAGTCTGTGGGCGGAGCCTGTCACTAATTAACTTACATTGGGCTCGGTCGAGCACCCGAGCATTTTAGTGCTTGCTCATCACTAGTCACAATAAGAATAAATTGAATAGGGGGTCCTAGAAAATGGACTTTATTTGTTATTGTACTGTTTAATAATTAATTTATTTGGCATAGTATTCATATTTTGTTTTTTTTTTTGTGCAAAAGTGGCAATGTAGTTTCTTGGGACTCCCATGTGAATGGAAATAGAATATGAAATATGGTAAATACCCCTGCTGGTGCAGTCACTGTGTACATACATTACATTACTGATCCTGAGTTACCTCCTGTATTATACTCCAGAGCTGCACTCACTATTCTGCTGGTGCAGTCACTGTGTACATACATTACATTACTGATCCTGAGTTACCTCCTGTATTATACTCCAGAGCTGCACTCACTATTCTGCTGGTGCAGTCACTGTGTACATACATTACATTACTGATCCCGAGTTACCTCCGGTATTATACTCCAGAGCTGCACTCACTATTCTGCTGGTGCAGTCACTGTGTACATACATTACATTACTGATCCCGAGTTACTTCCTGTATTATACTCCAGAGCTGCACTCACTATTCTGCTGGTGCAGTCACTGTGTACATACATTACATTACTGATCCTGAGTTACCTCCTGTATTATACTCCAGAGCTGCACTCACTATTCTGCTGGTGAGTCACTGTGTACATACATTACATTACTGATCCTGAGTTACCTCCTGTATTATACTCCAGAGCTGCACTCACTATTCTGCTGGTGCAGTCACTGTGTATATACATTACATTACTGATCCTGAGTTACCTCCTGTATTATACTCCAGAGCTGCACTCACTATTCTGCTGGTGCAGTCACTGTGTACATACATTACATTACTGATCCTGAGTTACCTCCTGTATTATACTCCAGAGCTGCACTCACTATTCTGCTGGTGCAGTCACTGTGTACATACATTACATTACTGATCCTGAGTTACCTCCTGTATTATACTCCAGAGCTGCACTCACTATTCTGCTGGTGCAGTCACTGTGTACATACATTACATTACTGATCCTGAGTTACCTCCTGTATTATACTCCAGAGCTGCACTCACTATTCTGCTGGTGCAGTCACTGTGTACATACATTACATTACTGATCCTGAGTTACCTCCTGTATTATACTCCAGAGCTGCACTGACTATTCTGCTGGTGCAGTCACTGTGTACATACATTACATTACTGATCCTGAGTTACCTCCTGTATTATACTCCAGAGCTACATTCACTATTCTGCTGGTGCAGTCACTGTGTACATACAGTACATTACATTACTGATCCTGAGTTACCTCCTGTATTATACTCCAGAGCTGCACTCAATATTCTGCTGGTGCAGTCACTGTGTACATACATTACATTACTGATCCTGAGTTGCCTCCGTATTATCCTCCAGAGCTGCACTCACTATTCTGCTGGTGCAGTCACTGTGTACATACATTACATTACTGATCCTGAGTTACCTCCTGTATTATACTCCAGAGCCCGCACTCCTTATTCTGTTGGTGCAGTTACTGTGTACATACAGTCATTACATTACTGATCCTGAGTTACCTCCTGTATTATACTCCAGAGCTGCATTCACTATTCTGCTGGTGCAGTCACTGTGTACATACAGTTACATTACTGATCCTGAGTTACCTCCTGTATTATCCTCCAGAGCTGCACTCCCCTATTCTGTGGTGCAGTCACTGTGTACATACATTACATTACTGATCCTGAGTTACCTCCTGTATTATCCTCCAGAGCTGCATCACTATTCTGCTAGTGCAGTCACTGTGTACATACATTACATTACTGATCCTGAGTTACCTGCTATATTATACTCCAGAGCTGCACTCACTATTCTGCTGGTGCAGTCACTGTGTACATACATTACATTACTGATCCTGAGTTGCCTCCTGTATTATCCTCCAGAGCTGCACTCACTATTCTGCTGGTGCAGTCACTGTGTACATACATTACATTACTGATCCTGAGTTACCTCCTGTATTATACTCCAGAGCCCGCACTCCCTCTTCTGCTGGTGCAGTCACTGTGTACATACATACATTACATTACTGATCCTGAGTTACCTCTGTATTATACTCCAGAGCTGCATTCACTATTCTGCTGGTGCAGTCACTGTGTACATACAGTACATTACATTACTGATCCTGAGTTACCTCCTGTATTATACTCCAGAGCTGCACTCAATATTCTGCTGGTGCAGTAACCGTGTACATACATTACATTACTGATCCTGAGTTGCCTCCTGTATTATCCTCCAGAGCTGCACTCACTATTCTGCTGGTGCAGTCACTGTGTACATACATTACATTACTGATCCTGAGTTACCTCCTGTATTATACTCCAGAGCCGCATCCTATTCTGCTGGTGCAGTCACTGTGTACATACAGTACATTACATTACTGATCCTGAGTTACCTCCTGTATTATACTCCAGAGCTGCATCACTATTCTGCTGGTGCAGTCACTATGTACATACAGTACATTACATTACTGATCCTGAGTTACCTCCTGTATTATATTCCAGAGCTGCACTCACTATTCTGCTGGTGCAGTCACTGTGTACATACATTACATTACTGATCCTGAGTTACCTCCTGTATTATACTCCAGAGCTGCACTCACTATTCTGCTGGTGCAGTCACTGTGTGCATACATTACATTACTGATCCTGGGTTACCTCCTGTATTATACTCCAGAGCTGCACTCACTGTGTACATACATTACATTACTGATCCTGAGTTACCTCCTGTATTATACTCCAGAGCTGCACTCACTATTCTGCTGGTGCAGTCACTGTGTACATACATTACATTACTGATCCTGAGTTACCTCCTGTATTATACTCCAGAGCTGCACTCACTATTCTGCTGGTGCAGTCACTGTGTACATACATTACATTACTGATCCTGGGTTACCTCCTGTATTATACTCCAGAGCTGCACTCACTATTCTGCTGATAAAGCAACCATCTTTTGTGGATGAGAGCAGGCCTCAATTTTCTGTCTGTCAAAAATGACAGCGACGAGCACTGCACAGTGCCTTTCCACCTCCCCGAATGGAGAGATCTATTTTTGGCCGGTGGAAGTGGAAACTGTCCCACTGAGGAGGGAAGCGGTGACTGCAGTCTTTTTATTAAGCCTCGGCCTTCAGGCTTGCTACAGGCATAGCTAATCCGGTGGGCAAAGAAGCGGCGGGTGCAGGCACCATACAATACCATCGGCTTCATTATATTAATTATCCCTGAAATAATCACCTCCCTTCGAGTTTCTTGCTTTCCTCTCGCATCTCCTCTATCTGGGTCACGGCACTCGCTACTAATAAGAATTAATGGTGTCTCTCTATGGGATCTTATAATCTAAAGTAAAAAATACCTTCTTTAAGTGGAGGAGCCCTCTTGACAAGCTGAATTATTGCTGCTACTGGTAAAGCTGTGTGACAACCAATATGGCTGCCACAGAAACCATCAAAGTGGTTGTGCGTAGGCTTCCTCAGACTCCAGAGTGGAGACTCAGACCATTTATTTTCTAATACATCCCCCAACCCCTATGTCAATGCTGAACAATGACATCCGTCAAAGACTACTGGCACAAAAGGGGTATCTCAGACAGACTAGACAGAACCCTGAGAAACCCTGACACCAATTTAAGACAGGAGACCAGCCAGAGAAAAGCTATTTCTGGCAGCTTGCAGCAGAAAGCTGAAGGTATTAGTAGGGTGTGGTGCTTTTCAATATGCTAAAGCTACCGTAGTAACTAATGTCTTCAGCTGGACAGCACACACACACACATCCATTCTGTCAAGTCAGCACCACATACAGAGTGAATACGGCGGTTCCTGGTGACAAAAGCATATTTAGATAGGGCAGACTTTGTTGGGGATGTGACAGGGGATTTGTCTTAGAGGATTCTAGATAAGCTGGCTGGAAACTAATTGTGCTCTTTTGAGGATTTAGTCCCTTAAGAAAAACAGTTGCCTTTATAAGGCAATGGGACTTTTTCTTCCTAATTTTGAGTGCAAGGTAGGGAATAAAACCTTTGATTACATTGGTTGCTATCCCCTTAGCAGCTACTTATAGCCACCAGTCAATATGGCACTTTTATGTCACAATCTAATGTTAAAAACATTTGGCTAATTGGTCATTAAAGACTTAAAGGACAACTCCGGAGAGTGAGAGCTTTCTAGTACAGTCTCTGTCCTGCTACATGATGAAGCAGAGCTGTACACTGCAACTCTAGGATCTATAGATCACTTATAATTCAATAAAATCATACCTGCTCTTTTGCTTTCCCCCTCCCTCATAGGACATAGAATTTCATCCTGACAGCACTCATGCAGCAGCAGAGAACTTTAGGTGTGTTGGGGGCATGGACTCTGGGGGTTCCAGTATCATTCCAGCCCCTCACACTTCTGTATAGGGAAAGGGTTTGGGCGCCGCCCCATGTTCACACTAATAATCCTGCCCCTTTGTGACAGGGGTATTCTGGCTTGAAATGGCATTCATGTCACCAAGCAGATAGAAATACATGCTGTGATCCTTTGTTGTACAATGATATGATGGTGTATAATGTGTACTGTCATGTATGAGGCTGGGAGAACAGGCAAAGCGCTACATTGATCAGCTCTACCGTGGTCTCCCCTCCCCCATAGGAACTTGGTAGCTTCCTGTCACTGCAACTTTCAATGGATCATCACTCCTCAGTTTGTTACACATGCTGTAAACCCCAAACTTCCATTATTCCTTTATCTGTTCCTTATATTGTGCACCAAAGATATATGGGCTTAAAAATACCTGTTGCCCACATCTGTATGTTTTTTCATCTATCTATAAATCTGTTTATCACATATCTTATTTTTTTTTTTACTTTTTAATAGATATTACTTGATGATATTATTATTATCAAAAATATTATTTATATAGCGCCATTGGTTCCATGGCGCTTTACATGTGTAAGGGCAGAACTAGGACGAGAACATAAATAACAACGAATAAATCATTCAGGTACATTAGGGCAGAGATCCTGTCCACAAGGGCTCACAGTCTATAGGGGATGGATGGGAGACAGTAGCAGGGGGAGAGGTGAGATGGTGCAGCGGATTAGGTCTCAGTGTGGGTTATAGCCTTGAAGGAAGAGGTGGGTCTTCAGGTTTTTCTTGAAGGTTCCCAGGGTAGGAGAGTGTCTGGTGTGGTTGTGGCAAGAGAGTTCTAGAGTCTAGGGGAGGCGCGAGAGAAGTCTTGTATGCAGTTGTGGGAGGTGGAGATGCGGGGGCAGAAGAGAAGGAGTTCTTGAGAGGAGCGCAGATTGCGTGAGGGGCGGTATCGGGGGACCAGGTCGAAGATGTATGAAGGGGACAGGTTGTGGATGGCCTTGTATGTCAGGGTTGGGGTTTTGAACTGAGATCTCTGGGAAGTAGGGAGCCAGCGGAGGGCTTGGGAGAGGGGGGAGACGGGGGAGTAATGGGGCGACAAGTGGATGAGTCGGGCAGCGGAATTGAGGATGGTTCAGAGGGGTGCAAGGGAGGAAGCGGGAAGGCCGGTGAACAGGATGTTGCAGTAGTCGAGGCGGGAGATAATGAGGGATTGAACAAGCGTTTTGGCAGTGTCATGGTCAAGGAAGGAGCGGATCCGTAGATGTTTTTAAGCCGGAGAGGTGGCGAGGGCTTAGATGTGTGGCTTGAAGGAGAGGGCAGAGTCGAGGATTACACCGAGGCACTTGGTGTGGGGGATGGGTGAGAATGTGCAGTCATTGACAATGATGGTTAGGTTGTGTAGGGGGGAAGAGCGACTTGTGGGGAAGACGATGAACTCGGTTTTAACCATGTTGAGTTTGAGGAAACGAGCGGAGAAGAAGGATGAGATGGTGGACAGGCAGTGTGGGATTTTGGATAGCAGGGAGATGATGTCAGGGCTGGAGAGGTAGCACTGGGTGTCGTCGACGTAGAGGTGGTATTGGAGGCCGTGGGACTCGATGAGTTGGCCGAGGGTGTAGATGGAGAAGAGTAAGGG
This sequence comes from Allobates femoralis, assembly GCA_033576535.1. Classification (NCBI taxonomy): domain Eukaryota; kingdom Metazoa; phylum Chordata; class Amphibia; order Anura; family Aromobatidae; genus Allobates; species Allobates femoralis. The sequence goes on along the minus strand of JARQOC010000012.1, from coordinate 95,261,913 downwards.
TCCCAGGACTAAGCCTTGGGAACTCCAACAGATAGGGGGTAGGGTGAGGAGGAGGTGTGGGAGTGGGTGACACTGAAGGTCTGGTCTGTTAGATACGAGGAGATCCAGGAGAGGGCCAGGTTAGTGATGCCAAGGGATTCTAGAATTTGAAGCAGCAGAGAGATCGAGGAGGAGAAGGATAGAGCAGTGTCGTTTGCTCTTGGCGGTCAGTAGGTCGTTGGTGACTTTGGTAAGGGCTGTTTCGGTGGAGTGGTGGGCTCTGAAACCAGATTGCAGGCGGTCAGAGGGAGCACTAGGAGAGATGGGAGGACAGTTCGGAGTAGACCTGTTGCTCAAGCAAATTTGAGTCAAAGAGGAGGAGAGATAATATAGCTGTGTACTATAATGTGTGTGTATGTATACTATGTGTAACAGATGCCTTGATGTGTCTGTCACTGAGGTGTGATGATCATTGAAAGTTGCGGGGAAAGGAAGCTACCAACTTCCTATGGGGGATGGGACACACCAAAGCTGATAAATGCAATACTTTTCCTGTTCTCCCAGGCTCATACATGACAGTACACATTATGCACCATCATATCATTGTACAGCAGAGGGTCACAGCGTGTTTTCATCTGCTTGATGACATGATAGCTATTTCAAGCCAGAACACATAGGATGTCACATAGGATGGTATATCAGAAGCGTGAGGGGGCTGGAATGTAGGATGATCCTGCAGCTCCCAGGGTCCACGCCCATGACACACCTCCTGATCTCAGCAACAGCATGGGGCTGTCAGACTGAAATTCTATGTCCCATGAGGGAGGGTCAGAGCTGAAAGCATAGATACTAGCTGGTGCCGATGCACATGATCGGGATTCTAGAAGAGCGAGTCTTGACTTGCAATGCCCTTGGATTCGTAATGTCGCATGGGGGCATAGCTGTAGAATGCTAATCGAATCTTTCTATATGAACACTGACTAGTGGACTAAGGCCCCTGGAAAAAAATCTATTATCTAGAACTGCAGTGTACGGCTGCTTCATCATGTAGGAGGGCAGGAGCTGTAGTAAAGTTTTCTCTCTCTGGAGTTCCCCATTATAGGGGTGTTTTTTTCTGCAAATAAGATTTATTTGGGATTCAAATTTGTTGTCCTAGCATGTGATGGGCATCAAAAGACCAAGACATGGTGCTTTTCATAGGAAAACAAAAACAGGAAGTGGAATTGTGGGTCATTTATTGGAAGGGAAAACAGATTTACATTTTTTTTCCAGATTTTGATTCAAGATCGAAAAATGAGAAAGCCAGTGCACATCTGTCTGCCACGTTAGGATAGTATGTGTGTCGGCCATTTTTTTCATAATGTTTCTGAGCTGCATTTCATTGTCTGCCGAAGCAGGCAGGGGTAGCCGTCAGGTGCGCTTTCTGACCTTGGCGTCTTAATTAATGGGATGAATGGTTTAGTCGGCAGGGACTGTCAATACCTGGGATACAGTCTGGTGGCTTTTAACATTCGTCTAACAAGAGATGGGCGATCAATACTTGTCAGCGAAAGAGACAACATGGCTGCCCCATCTACAAATCAAGCCCTGAGCATGTGCCGTTAAGTTTCTAACAGCTGGCGGATGAATGGATATTCTGGATTAAAGGAATCTCCTTAAAATTAGTATTCCTTTGAGTAGCAGTAAAAGGAAAAGTGCAGGCGTGAAAGGATCGGTGAGGCCCGTGGTGTAATCTGTTTGTTTACCGCTCGGCTCACGGGGTGTAGCCCCGCACACTCTCACACACCCTGCTTCTTTTGTAAGATGACTTTGTATTAATTATTTCAACTTCTTAGTCACGATCAGCCATGATTGTGGTGATTCATTCGCTGCGTTCACACAACGTTCAAGGCTGAAAACATGGTTCCTTCTATGCAAAGTGACATGCAAGGGATTTGGGGGGAGATGAAGTGAACCCCGTCACCAACATCAGGAAAACCCACAGCAATATTTACACCACAAAATGTCTCAAAAAGTCAATTTATTGTCCACAAAATGATCTCGGGGGCATTTTTCTGTCACTAAATTATAATTTTTTTTCTCACAAAAATTGTATTTTCTGTCACAAAAATGAGATTATCAGTCACAAAATCAGTTTCTTGATTGAAAAATGTTGTTTTCTGTCACTAAATATATTTTCTATCGTAAACTGGTACTTTCTGCCACAAAATTGGCATTGTGGCTCATGACCTTAATTTTTCTGTCACAAGATGGTATTTTCAGTCACAAAATGAGGATTTTCTGTCACAAAATAATATTTTCTCGCATAAAATTGTACTTTCTGCTACAAAAAATGGGTTTCTTTTTTACAGTATTGTATTTTCAGCCAAAAAATTGTACATTGTCATGAAAATGTGATTTTCCGTCACAAAAAGAGGATTTTCTGTCACAAAATGTGATTTTTCTAGCATAAGATGGTACTTTCTGCCACTAAAAATGGGATTCTTGCTCATAATGTATTTTTTCCTGTCACAAAATGTTATTTTCTGACACACAATTGTACATTGTCATGAAAATTAGATCCTTGGTCACAAAATGAGATTTTTCTGTCCCAATAAAAGGATTTTTGGTCAAAAAATTAGACTCTTGGTCCCAAAATTATACTTTCTGTCACAAAAATGTGATTCTTGATCATAAAATGATGTTTTCTTCAGAAAATATGTTCCATAATCTATTACTTTGCCCCCACTGAGGTAGTTTAATTTTAGTATGCCAAAATAGAAAAAGTGAAGAATGGCCGCTCGAGGGAATATTTCCATTGGGTCTTGGAGAGGTTGGGAAAGACAGGGTGGAGACGAGAGATGATTTATTCTAATCCTTTAAGTTGTCATATGACTTTTAATATGCAGAAATCACCAGATACGACAGTAGGTGTGTGTGGGAGCAGCCATTGACTCCACACCTGTACTTCTCGCCTCAGAACAGTTGATTATTTTTGCTTGGGTCCAGGTGGCCATGTTGGAAATGGAGCCAGTATTGTAGAAAAACTAATTGAGTCTTCATTAAACTTTATTATATTTGTAATTTTATTCGGCCTTACTAATTGTAAAGAATAAAGATGGCCGCCCACATAATCGTTTCTGAGGTAAATTATAGGCATTTTTAGTCATCACTCAGTTTGCAGCTAGAAATCTAACTGAAGCGGACGTCTGTTCACCGGGGGGAATTGCTTTTTAAGCAAGTAGCCGAATGGTTGCCATAGGCACAAACTGGCAGGAATCCCTAAGTGGTGCTTTGCTACTTAGACCGCTCTTGCAGTGGCCTTCGTGTGACGCCAGTCTGGCCCCGTCACATATTTCCATGACACGGCCTGGCAGCTATCAGCTAACAGTGAGCAGATTATCTGCTGCTCATCACTGACTGCTTGGGATGGAGAATTTCTGAGATTTAGGAAAGGGACTCGTTGACATATTCCCGGAGTGAGTCACAAATCTCCAAAAACACAGGATCTAGCTGTCTAGTAATAGTAGTTTTGGAGCCGTGCATAGCTAGGTAGATCTGAAAACTCTGCATTTTACAATGTGGAAAAGCTGGGTTACACTGAAGACTGTGGAATCAGGTGTCACCCAGCTTTACCAGGTTCTAAAATGTAGAGTTTGCGTCCTTGAGCACTTTTAGTTTTGGGGGCCTATCCACTCTAATAGAAAAAAAGATGGAAAGTTAGGTGACCACACCGAAGGGAACGGCAATGAGGGGTAATGTCTGTTTCCACCCAGCTTTTCACACCTGAGGAAACGGCAGTGTTGGTTTCTACCTATTTTTTCACACCTAAGGGAATGGCAATGGGTGGAAATGTTTGTGTCCTCCCAGCTTTTCACACATAAGGGAATGGCAATACGGGAATTGGTTGTCTCCCCAACTGTTCACACCTAAGTGGATGGCAATGGTGGTTTCTGTCCGGCTTATCGCACCCAAGGGAGCTGCAATGGTGGTTTCTGTCCGGCTTCTCACACCCAAGGGAACGGCAATGGTGGTTTCTGGCTGGCTTCTCACACCTAAGCGAATGGCAATGGGGGTAATGGTGGTTTCTGTCCTGCTTCTCACACCCAATGGAACAGCAATGGGGGCAATGATGGTGTCCGCCCAGCTTTTCGAGAAACAGATTTAGTTGTGGCATTCCTTCAACTTGACCACAATGCTCATTACTTAATAGAGAAAGGGATGCCAGTTTTGGCACCACACTATTTTTGGGGGAGTTTGTGACATTGTAGCATTAGAATTAACACATCTGCACCCTCAAGCACGGTATGATTTCAGCTGTGAGGCCGGCAGTGCTCTTTAAGTGTTAACAGGCTCGGTGATCTCGGCGCACTGATTTTTGGCGTCCTTACCTGCCAGCTCCCCGTGTCGAGAGCAGCTGCTGACAAGATTCCGTCAGCCGCCCCGGTAACATCTTGTCCCCTCTATTACGTGACATCAGCAGGCCGTCTACCCTACTGAGTGCCAAGTCTGTCTACCTGGCATGAGCCGCCGCACTTACCTTATTACAGCACAGGAGTCACCGCCGTTAATTTCTCATTTTTGGTAATTAACATCTGTATAGAGCGGCTGCGCTCCCCCCTTCCAGCCTACAAGGTGCCTAAATTATTCATGGGAACCGTTCGTCTTCTTTGACCTTAAGGATTTTGTGACGACAGAAAATTAGCCACATGCTGTGGGACGAGGAGAATCTGGAATCTTTGTTTTTTTCTGAGCAGTTCTGCAGCAGCTGAGGCACATAAATGAAATGGCTGTATTTGTCCCACAAGGTTATCCAAATTTAAAACAATCCCTGGTAACGTCCTTGAATAATCATCTGCAGCCATTGTGTTTATGCAAAGGTGTCTTAAAAATAGCTGCTACTGGGAAAGCTGGGTGACAATGAATATGGCTGCTTTTTCTGTCCCCTGGGGACACTAACTTTTAAACATTGAGATACACTTCATAGCAGATAGTAAGTGCCAAATTTGACATTTCTTTGAAAGGGAAAGCTTGGTATTATTCCTATTGGAAGTAATGCAGCTTTCCCAGTCTTGGTACGCTTTAGTTATGCAGATTTCCGAGGACTCGAAAAGCTGGGTGACCTCTTTGTGGGGTCTCATTAGCCGAGCGCGCTCCGAGACGGCCAGCTCTGCCATGTCACAGAGCTTGTTATCTATAAATAAGTGCTTTTTTTTCTGTTATTTTAAGCAGTATAGTGATTCATCGGCATGGGGGCGTCAAATTAATTCAGTGGTTGGGTGGGAATCTGCATGTGTTCTTGACGCTGTGAGAAGGCAAAGTTTTCTGGTAAGACACAGTTTGATATAAATGTCTCCAATCCCCCTCCCACCCAATGCGACTAAACATGACTGCCCCTGCTAGTCATCAAGGCTTACTTAGGCTGGCTTCACACCACAGCAAGGTTTGGTTCGGGGCTGTCCGGTGTAAACCAGACAGCCCCGGACTGGTTTTTGGCCCCATAGTAGCCTATGGAGCCGGATGGCAGCTCTCTGCCATCCGGTTTCCATCTCTCCGGATGAATCCGGGAGTATTCTAATTATTCTCACCGAACGCAAAAATGTTGCAAGCAACATTTTTGTGTCAGTGGAGAAAAATCACCCCAAAAAGCCGGATCCGGGGCAATGCGGTTCTCCTTAACATTTGAGCATATGGGGCCTGATTGCCACGGTCCGGGCGAATCCGGGAACCGGATACCGGCGGCTGCATGCCGCTGTTGTTTCAGGACCGCTGCTAGCTCCATGCTAGCCGCGATCTTGAAAAAACAGCAGCTGCGGCTGCAATTACAGCCATCCAGCTGCACACAGGACCGGAGGGCACATTTTGCCCTCCGATTCTGCGTGCCTATCCGGTCTGGGCTGTCAGGTTCATGCCTGAGAGCCCCGGACCTGACCTTGCCGTGGTGTGAAGCCAGCCTTACAAAGGTTTTAAGGGGGTGTCACACGCGTCAATGTCGTCAGTGAGATGATTGCTGACGACATTGACGGCTGATCGCTGGTGAGCTGTCACACAGGCAGACTCACCAGCGATCAATGGACCAGAGACATCGTGGAAACGATTTAAATATCGTTTCCACGATGTCTTGCTCCCGCTGCCAGCCTGCTGGAAGCGGGAGCAGGCTGGTCTCCAAGGTAAACTGCGGGTATCTAGGCAGCGCGCGCTGCCTAGATACCCGATGTGTACCTTAGTTACCAGCCTCCTCCGCTCACCGGCTGGTATCTAAGGTACACAGCGGGTAACTAGGGACCCTAGTTACTCGCTGTGTACCTTAGATACCAGCCGGTGAGCGGAGGAGGCTGGTAACTAAGGTACACGTCGGGCATCTAGGCAGCGCGCGCTGCCTAGATACCCACAGTTTACCTTGGATACCAGCTCCCAGCGCTTGTGAGAGGCGCTGTCAACCAGGCGACCGTCGCCAGGTTTTAGGACAGATTCTAAAACCTGGCGATAATCAACCAGCAATTTATCGCTGGTTGACTCAGTATGTCACACGCATCAATATCGCTGCAACGTCACGTGCAACCGTGATCGTGCAGGCGATATTGACGCGTGTGACATACCCTTTACAGGTAAAGAATATTTATACCGTGTTAGCCAGTAGATAGAAAAATATATTGCAATCTGAGAGTCGTCAGTGGTTGATACCTTTTAATGGCTAACTGAAAAGATGGTAAACATAGCAAGCTTTCGGGACACTATGGTCCCTTCGTCAGGCTGGTAATGCATGGAGTGACCTTTTTAGGGTCATATGCCCTAATTTTTTGGTCTAATGTATCTATTAAAATCAACAGTCTTCTAAACAGAGGAGATTCCTGCTAAGTCGGGAGGTATCTGCTGCCGTCCTTGTAGCCTCCAAGATGGATGTTTGTATGGATTTGTGTTTTTCTTCCTTGATTTTGTTTACATATATCTTTGAAATTCTAAATCACATGGTGAACTGATGTTTAAGGCATCACCTCTTGGGTTTTTATGGCCAAATAGCCGTCTGCAATCCTAAAGTTACCATTTCATGTAACTATGGTACAGTATACAGTAAATGGAAGAAGGAAATGCATTTTGGACCCCATTACATTTCAAACATATATACCTATAGTTATGGGGTCCTAAATGCATATTCGCCTCATAAGCAGAAAGGCACTTTAGACCCCATAAGTGCATATATATGGAAGCCAGAAACACATTTTGAAACCTATAACTATAACATGCTGTATATTTGATACAGTTGTGAGGTCCAAAATATGTTCCCATCTTCTATATATATGTATTTGTGGAGTCTAAAATGCGTCTCTGCTTTCCATCTTTAAGGAGGCTGAAAACGCATTTTGGACCTATATATACATTCTATATCTTTTCAATGTACTTGTGGGGCCTAAAATGCCTTTCCTTCCTCCAAATATTTCATATGTAGTTATGGGTTTCAAAATGTGGTTCCAGTTTCGTCATATATATAGTCTTGGAGTGGTTTTACATACGGTAATTACACCATCCAGCTAATGATTGACATAGTAAAATTCGGATGGATTGCCCATGGCTTTTAAAAACCCAATCCACGCGTTTTAGACACTATACATACTGTAGATATAAGGTCCAAAATCTGTTCCCATTTTTCTTATTTCCATTTGGTTTGATAATTGACGTGGTGACTTTAGGATTATTTCATGTTCCATGGCCCTAGAAACACAATCCATGAACTCCTAATGAACATGTCAGTTCACCCTGTTCATAGCTCTTGTATGGCTCCCTTTTGTCTTTTAAAATAGTGAAGCCTTTATTTATTCATTAATGGGATTGAGGAAAAATAAAAAATCAAGTAAACCGGGTGATTGTGGGATGTTCATGGGCTCAGTGTTTTGGGATACAGATTGATGGAGAATGGATTACTTCTGACAAAAGAAGTGATGGGTAAATGTTCTTGAAACGCATTGTGAAAGTCTACTGTTTTCTCATTGCCACGACAGCACCCACTGAGAGAGGGGATCCGCCCCCAGGGACAGGAAACCTACAGATAAAAAGGGGCGGTCCCGCTCGCCTCCTCAGTTGGTTTCCTGTCCCTGATGGGAACCTGCAGCAAGCATGAAGAGCTTACCTGGGTCCAATCATCGTCTGTGCAGTCTCCATGTTGACTACAGGGCCTGGGGCTTCAGACGCAGCGTTGGGAAGTCATGGTTCCAGGCTCTCCCTTCGTCTGGGATATCCATGCGGTCGTTGCTGGGGAAGGCCGTGGGAGCGCTGTCTGTTGCCGGGTTCCTGCTGCGGCGTTCAAAGTAGCTGTGGTGCTGGGGGCGCTGGTTATGGCGTCGCCGGTCCCGCTGTCTCCTCCGACGGGCTGGCGGTGGGAGCGGTGCGGGGCGTGCGGCAGCATTTCCGGGTGCGGCCGATGCACATGCACAGTGGGTCTCTGCGCTCCGTCCCGGAAGTGACGTCAGAACCACTTCCGGGGTTACCGGAGAGGTGTGCCCTGGGGAGGAGAGGTGACAAAGCGGCATGCAGGCGCTGTTGATGGAGAATCATGTCCTCTTCAGAGAGGCGCCCTCTGGGTGAAGAGGTGCACACCAGCAAGTGAAAATCCAGTGGTCGCTCCAGGGAAGAGGGCTCCGCTGACAGGAGTGAAAGGCCCAGGACGGATCCTTCTGCCACTCAGGCTGGACCTCCACCTCCGGGACCGGTACATGTTTTTTTTTTCTGCATTACTGGGTGAGTACAGGCTTGGCCTGTTTTCTGATGTCCTCCTTGTCTGTCTCCCTCTTTTAGGCTAAGAAAGTTAAGAAGGTGAAACACCAGCAATGTGCTCTGTGTCCCCAGCTGGTCCCTGATAACTATTCTAAGCGCCTGTGCCAACCATGTATTACCACAACCTTACAAGAGGAGTCTCCCGTGACAGATATCCGTGCCATGATCAGGGAAGAATTGCAGGCCTTTTCTCAGCAGGCGCATTCTAAGAGGCATAGGAAGAAATCTCACCCGGACTTGTCCATTATTGTGTCTGAGTCAAAAAGTGGTCAAGTTAGTACGGATTCTTCTGATTCTTCCTCTTCATCATCTGAGGAGGAGGGCAGGTCCTGTTTCTGTTGGATAGTATGGATAATTTGGTCAGGTCTGTCTGCAGTACTATGGGGATTTCTGACTCTAAGGAGGTTAAGTCGTCTCAAGACGTTATGGTTGCTGGCCTTTCCCAGAAGAAGCGCCGTTCCTTTCCAGTCAGTTCTGCATTGAAGGATGTCATTCAGCAGGAGTGGGACAAACATGAGCGCCGAGGATCGTTTCCTTCCTCGTCCAAGCGTCGTTATCCTTTCAAGGATGAGGAATTCTTGGCATGGTCAAAAATCCCTAAGGTCGACACAGCAGTCTCTTTGGCTTCTAAGCATTCGTCCCTTCCTGTAGATGATTCAGGTTTGCTCTCGGATCCATTGGATCGTAAGGCGGATATGCTCCTCAAACTGTCTTGGGAGTCCTGCACGGGGGCCTTTAAACCTGCCGTCTCGGCCACATGTGCGGCAAGGTCCATGCTGGTGTGGATTGATCAGTTGGAAGATCAACTCAAGGGAGGCGTTTCAAGAGAAAAATTGCTTTCGTCTCTTCCACTGATATGGGGCGGCGCAGCTTGTCTGGCAGATGCTTCCGCAGATTCCTTACGTCTGGTGGCCAGGTCGGCTGGCCTTTCTAATTTGGCTCGGTGTGCTTTGTGGCTTAAAGGCTGGAAAGGGAATGCACAAGCAAAGTCCCGTTTATGTGCATTGCCATGTCAGGGTGAGTACTTGTTTGGCAAAGCCTTAGATAATATCCTTGCCAAGGCGGCTGAAAGGAAGACGGGATTTCCTAATGCATCTCTTCCGTCCTACAGGAGGGTGTTCCAACGCAGGTGTTTCGGTCAGAAGAAGCCCTATAAGGACGGAAACAGATGGGATAACAAGGCATCAAAGTCCAAAGGTGCCCTTTTTGGTTCCTCTGCAAGAAGGGACAATAGGTTCCGTTAGTCCGGCTCTGCCAGTGGGTGCCTGTTACGTGTTTTTTCCACACAATGGCAGGCTATTACGTCTAGCTTATGGATCCTGAATATTGTGTCTTCAGGTCTGAAGCTGGACTTGGAGGGGAAGTCTACACAAAAAAATCCGGAGGAAAAACCTCAGCCTCCTTTGCAGCAGCAGGCACTGGAGTTGGAGGTTCGGAGTTTGTTAGAGAAACAGGTCTTGTTAAAAGTCCCTGAGGGCCAGGAGGGACAGGGAGTGTACTCCCCTTTATTCCTGGTCCCTAAACCTGATGGGTCCTTCCGCACTAATATTAACTTGAGGCACTTGAACACTTTTTTGCTTTCTCTAGTTTCAAGATGGAGTCAATTAAGTCTGCCATTAAGGTCTTATTTCCTAGGTGTTTTATGGCGGTTTTGGGTTTGAAAGATGCGTATTACCATCTGGCGATTCATCCCGATCGTCAGAGGTTCCTCCATATGGCACTCGTGTTCGAAGGTAGTCTCCGGCATTTTCAGTTTGCAGCAATGCCGTTTGGCCTCGCCATGGTCCTGCGTATATTCACCAAAGTGATGTCAGAGGTGATGGCTTTTTTGCGTCGTCATGATATTCTTATTGTGCCGTATCTTGATGATTTCTTAGTTGTGGGAAATTCTACTTCTCAGCGCAGAGATCGCCTGTCCCGGACCATTTCTATTTTGCAGAGTTTGGGCTGGTTGATCAATTGGGAAAAGTCTAGGATGGTTCCTCTGACTTGTCAATCCTTCTTGGGTCTGCACCTCGATTCTATCAGTCAGCTGTACTTTTTGCCGGATGACAAGAAGCAGGTTTTACTCACCAAGGTTGGATTTGCGGTTAGCCATCCTTGTATATTCTTGAGATCAGCTATGTCCTTGTTGGGGTCCTTGACATCTTGTATTCCGGCGGTGTTATGGGCTCCGTTCCACACCAGATGTCTTCAGCAGGAGATTCTCTGCGCTGAGGAGGCGTTGCAAGGGTCCCTAGACAGCTCCCTTTCCCTTTTTTCGGAGGTCATTGCTTCCCTTTCCTGATGGTTGACTCCAGGTAACCTCTCTAGGGGTGTTCCGTGGGTGGTTTCCTCATCTAAGGTCGTGATTACGGATGCTAGTCCGGACAGGTGGGGTGCCCATCTGGGGTCACGGTGGGCCCAAGGTCAGTGGTCGGTCCAGGAAGCGGCAGATTCTTCTAATGTCTGGGAAATTAAGCGATACTTCAGGCGCTGCTTCACTTTCTCCCACAGTTGCTTCTCCAGCACGTCAGAATCATGACGGACAATATGGCTTGTGTCGCGTATATCAATCAAGGCGGTACGCGATCACAGCCTCTGATGTCTACTGCATCAATGATTGTCCAATTGGACGAACGTCATCTACTCTCCCTCACAGCCCTTCATATCAAAGGGGCGGACAATTCCACGGCGGATTTCCTGAGTCTGCATACTCTGCGTCAGGGCGAATGGACATTGTGCAGACGTGTTCCGACAGATTGTGCGCCTGTGGGGTCTCCTGGACATCAACCTGTTCGCCACCAGGGCGAACCCTCAAGTCACGAAGTTTGCCTCCCTCAATGTCAGGGACCGTCCAGATGTGGTGGACTCTCTTCAGGCCTCTTGGACTTTCCATCTCGCATATGCCTTCCCTCAGCTGTTCATTCTCCCACTGGTGATCAGGAAAATCAGGGAGGAGGGAGCGAGGGTCATTCTCATTGCTCCTTTCTGGCCAAGGAGATCTTGGTTTTCCTGGCTCCAAGCGATGTCCCTGTTGGATCCGTGGATCTTGCTGTCAACCCCGACTCTGCTGTCTCAGGGTCCGCTTCGTCACCCTTACGTACACGGTCTACACTTGACGGCGTGGAATTTGTGAGGCAGTTATTGAAATCTAGGGGGTACTCGGATGGTCTGGTTTCCACCCTTCTCTTGAGTAGGAATCCCTCTACTACTAATATCTACTGAAGGGTATGGCGTAAGTTTTTTTTTCTTTTTACACTGCCCCGTTTTCTGTGGTAGTCCCTACTCAGGTTATCCTGGAATTTCTACAACGGGGAAGGGAATTGGGGTTGTCAGTTAGTACTCTCAAGGTTCAGGTGTCTGCCTTGGGAGCCTTGTATGGGGCTAATGTTGCGAGAGATAGATTGCTAGGTTTATTTCCGCTTGTGAACGCAGCGCTCCGGTTCACATTGCCAGTGTGCCTCCTTGGGACCTGATCTTGGTTTTGGAGGTGCTTACTAGTTCTCCGTTTGAACCATTAGACTCTTCCTCTCTGAAGGTTCTTTCCCTTAAAACAGCCTTGTTAGTTGCCCTTACCTCTGCACGCCGAGTTAGTGACATTCAGGCTCTCTCCATAGACCCTCCGTTCTTCTCAGTCTTTCCTGATAGGTTAGTGCTGAAACCAGATCCCTCTTACCTGCCAAAGGTAGTTTCTAGGTTTCACCGCAGTCAGGAGATCATTCTGCTCTCCTTTTATCCTGACCCTGTTACCCCTGCCGAGCTGAAGTTTCATACGCTCGATGTTAGACGATCTGTCCTCTCCTACATTGATAGGACCTTGGCAGGGAGGAAGTGTAGGGCTCTGTTTGTCTCCTTCCAGGGCCAGAAGAAGGGGTCTGGAGTCTCTAAGAGTACCTTGTCCTGATTGATCAGAGAAGCTATTTGCTTGGTGTATCAGGCTACGGATGTGCCTCCTCCAGACGGTGTTCGGCCCATTCCACAAGGGCGATGGCTTCCTCCTCGGCTGAACAGGCTGACACGTCTTTTGAGTTGATATGTAAGGCGGAAACCTGGTCCTCACCTTCTACTTTCTATGACCACTATAGACATGACCTCTCCTCTGCTTCTGATTTGGTGTTTGGGAGGTCTGTCCTCCACACGGTGGTCCCACCCTGAGCTTTAATCTCTGTAAATCTCTCAGTGGGTGCTGTCGTGGCAATGGGAGAAAAGACCAGATTACTTACCGGCAATCTTGCTTTATGGAGCCACGGCAGCACCCACTCACTTCTTTCCCCCCCCCTTGTTTTTTGCACGGTTATTTCTTGACCTTCTATTTGTCAAGTGTGTGCTGATACTATTGTTTATGAACTTGTCTGATTTGAACTTGTACTAATTAGCGGTTTCTTCTGTCTCTGTAACACAACTGTGGAGGCGAGGGGGACCGCCCCTTTTTATCTGTAGGTTTCCTGTCCCTGGGGGCGGATCCCCTCTCTCAGTGGGTGCTGTCGTGGCAATGAGAAAACAAGATTACCGGTAAGTAATCTGGTCTATTAGTTACATCATGAAGAACCTGTCATGTCCAGACTATAGCTTAAAAGGGCTATCTCGGACAGACTAGGCACAAGCCGCTCTGTTAGACAGTACCTCAAGAAACCCTGACACCATTGGACCCCTGTACAGGGATCTGGATTTACAACAGGGTTCAGGAGATTGTTGCCTATGGAAAGGCTGCAGTCCAGAGATGGCAAAGTCACAAATCCGGGTCAAAGCCGGGAGGTCAGAAAAAGGCAAAATCAGGAGTCAGGAAGATGAGTCAACACCAAGATGACAGCAAGGTACAAAATCATGAGGAAAAAGCATCCAAAAAACAAGCCTGGATAGAACAGATAAAACAACAATACAAATCACTAAGGCTGCCTTCACACTTGTGGACGCCTCCGCAGCGTCTTGCGCGTCCCTATGTTTAACATGGATACACATGGTGATGCGTTCGGCTGCGGATTGCCGTGCGCACACATTCACTTCCGTGTGTGATTTTTACGCATGCGGATGCTTGCGTACAAATCACACATTCTTGTCCGTACCCTGAACGCAACATGTCTGCGCTCGGCTTGCGGTCGCCGTCCGCAAGACTCTGCGTAGGCATCCGCAAGTGTGAAGGCAGTCTAAACTATTCAGAGTCCTCAGTGGTTGATACCTTTTAATGGCTAACTGAAAAGATGGTAAGTAAAGCAAGCTTTGAAACACTATGGCCTCTTCATCAGGCTAATAATATAAAATATTAAAAGGTATCAATCACTGAGGACTCTCAGATTCTAATAATTTTCTGTCTACTGGCTCACACGGCTATAAACATTTTATACCTTAAGGTCCTGTCACACGCGTCAATGTCGTCAGCGATCTGATCGCTGACGACATTGACGGCTGATTGCTGGTGAGCTGTCACACAGGCAGACTCGCCAGCGATCAATTGACCAGTGACATCATGGAAACGATTTAAATATCGTTTCCACGATGTCCTGCTCCCGCTGCCAGCCTGCTGGAAGCGGGAGCAGCCTGGTCTCCAAGGTACACTGCGGGTAACTAGCAGCGCGCGCTGCCTAGATACCCGACGTGTACCTTAGTTACCAGCCTCCTCCGCTCACCGGGTGAGCGGAGGAGGCTGGTAACTAAGGTACACGTCGGGTATCTAGGCAGCGCGCGCTGCCTAGTTACCCGCAGTGTACCTTGGATACCAGCTCCCAGCGCTTGTGACAGGCGCTGGGAGCTGGAATATCGCTCGCTCTTGGTGTCACACGCAGCGATGCTGCGTGTCCACCGGGCGACAATCGCCAGGTTTTAGGACTGATTCTAAAACCTGGCGATCATCAACCAGCGATTTATCGCTGGTTGATTCACTATGTCACACGCGTCAATATCGCTGCAACGTCACGTGCAGCCGATATCGTGCAGGCGATATTGACGCGTGTGACAGGCCCTTTACACTAGTCAAGGAAACCAAAAGACATATTGTCTCTACAAGGTAGATGGTTATCAGGCTAATTTGATCACTCAATGAATTTCCGGTCTGGATAAATTAATTTTATTACCTTTTCCTGTGGATTAAATAAGGTGTTGAGACAGAAGTACAATTTGAAACTGGGGTGTCTGACTCATCACCTCCTCTCCACATAACGGAGATCCTACTGATAAAATTGGGCTCAGGCTACTGTTTAATGTTGCAGACCTTTATTTTCATCAAATATTATGGTCTGGAGCTAAAAAATCCTGAGCAATAAATGAATCACAGTTTGGAGAAAAATAGATCTGAGATGCACAATGCTGGCTTTTATCACTCGTATCTCCAGCTCTACGAAGCCGCCGACTTGGTTTCATAGTATGACATCACAAAGCTTTCAGGAACCACCACAATATACCAGCATGGTCAATTAAAGGCTGGATATACATTCCTGCTACCCAGCAAATCCATCACATAGTGTATAAATGGCTCCTACCAATACTACTGACTGGCAGAGGAGGAAAACAACACTGGAGTAACAACCCAAGCAAAGCCTCAGCATCATTAGTGAAATACTAATCTGCTACACATTCACTTCTGTATACATTTCCTTAACGGAAGTATTATAGTAATTATGTCAGTAGGGGTCAAATTGCAGAACTTATAATTCTGTCTATATGCACAAAAATACAACTACTATAATACTGCCCCCTATGTACAAGAATATAACTACTATAATACTGCTCCTATGTACAAGAATATAACTACTATAATACAGCTCCAATATACAAGAATATAACTACTATAATACTGCTCCTATGTACAAGAATATAACTACTATAATACTGCTCCTATGTACAAGAATATAACTACTATAATACTGCTCCTATGTACAAGAATATAACTACTATAATACAGCTCCAATATACAAGAATATAACCAGTGGCGTAACTTCAGGGCTAGGAGCCCTGATGCAAAAGCTCCAACGGGGCCCCCAATTATTCCAATTATTGCAAATCTTTAATAGTATTAGTCTTTTTCTATAGGCCAAAGGGACTTTTGGGGCCCCCCTAGGTTGCAGGGCCCGGGTGCGATCGCAACCCCTGCACCTATTGTAGTTACGCCCCTGAATATAACTACTATAATACTGCCCCTATGTACAAGAATATAACTACTATAATACTGCTCCCTATGTACAAGAATATAGCTACTATAATACTGCCCCTATGTACAAGAATTAACTACTATAATACTGCTCCCTATGTACAAGAATATAACTATTATAATAATACTGCTCCTATGTACAAGAATATAACTACTATAATACTGCTCCTATGTACAGGAATATAACTACTATAATACTGCACCTATGTACAAGAATACAACTACTATAATACTGCTCCTATGTACAAGAATATAACTACTATAACACTGATCCTATGTACAAGAATATAACTACTATCCTACTGATCCTATGTACAATATTTATTGGAATATAACTACTATAATACTTCCCCTATGTACAAGAATATAACTACTATAATACTGCCCCCTATTGATCGGAATATAGCAGTTGTATGAATCAATGGAGGTCCAGTATAACAATATTCTTGTGGTGGCAGCTGCAGACCCCCATCAGAATAATGCTACAGCTGAGGTGTGCAAGGCCGAGTCTGTCATCAAGTTCCCGGACAAACAATAGCCATTTGGTCTCCTCACTGATGTGGGCTGGTGGTCCAGCACCTGTTCCTTGCAGACAGGTGCTTTGCAGCAGCAGGAAGTACAATCATGTGTCAGCTGTATGGAGGGAGTGGAGTTGGCTGCACCCAAACTTACACTACACCCGATGATCAGGGCGGATAAAAACCGGCACGGTGAGACAGCATCGCCCTGTCATTAGTTGTGCACACGACATAATCTGCTCACTGCCCTTGATTCCGCGCTGCGAGAGTCTACAGATACACATACAGAAAGGGTGGCGACCAGTATGGCTGCTAAAGCACTTTCACCATAGATAACCTCTTTCCCATAGTAAAAACAAATAATTGAAATATTACCGTTTGGCCTGAGTGGAATTGAAACTTTCCAAGGTTTATAGATACATCACTATTATCCAGCAAGTGAAGGAACTTGGCACTCCGAGTCCTTTATAAAATCTACATTTATTAGACAACGGTTAAGAACAATTTTTTCAGCATGTAAAATCCAAAAGGTCAGTGTATCATGGTCTTAAGGTGATGCGTTTCTGCTTGTTAGTAGCCGTATTCATGATCATCTAAATTTCCAAAGTTTTTTGGGTCAAGAAGGAGGGATCATAAGACATTGCCGGTTCTCTTATCTAAACATCCAGTAGCCATAATAATATGTGGTGGGAAAGGGGCAAGGACTTAAGGGGTTAAACTAAAAAAAAAAAAATGACTATCATCGGACAATTGTTCGTTAGAAACAAAAGCGAGGTCGAGCGGTGACAGATCGTGTAGGTGGGACTATCGGCTCACTTTGATTTAGATCCTTAAAACAGATACGCCGGCCTGGCGTGGACACTCTTAATGAGGAGCTTGTTAACCCATTATAAATGGGCTGCGTAGATGCCCGCCGCTTTCTGCACGGACCTGCTTGTTAGCCAGACAATGATGAAACACGAGTGGAAAAGCAAGGTCACCAATCGCTGAAAGACTACGACCTCCCGGAAATAAATTGCAGCGGTCATTATGGTGGGGGATTTGCTTGTTCTCTAAGATGGAAGGAAAGTAGAGGCTGGAGGCCAAGGGTGATTTGTCGAGAACAATATTGTCAGTGGTGGCAATTTCTCCTGGATAGATTACTTTAAGGTGTCACACCACTACCTGCCACATCAGCATCTGTTCCAGTCACCAGACGCCGCTGTATTTGCCCTGTGACTGATGCTGGTGATTGTGAAGAGGTCAGAGCCAAAATCCCTGGAAAGCGCAGACTCCACCCATGCACTAAAGTTGGAGGTGTGTGTGTGTGTGTGTGTTGTCCAGCTGAAGTCATTAACTCCTACCTTCAGACTATTGGAAAGCACCACCCCCTACTAATGCCTTCAGCCTTCTGCTGGAAGCTGCCAGAAATGTTGACATTTTTTTGCTTCTGCTATGTGGGGGAACTTAAGTGACCACCACTCCTAGAAGACGTGGGCTTAGGTCTAAAACCTCACAAAAACTGATCATGTCATACACAGAACACCACATCTTTAGTTTTGGTCTTCCACTGATTCTAAATCATTATGAAATGGCTGTATAAGAATTGGAAATATCCTTGAGTTGGGTATTTCATGAAGAGAAAACAGACTTTGTAGTCCGAGCTCATTACTTTCACTGATGATATTTTCAAGTATTTTTATCTATGATCCTGCAAAATTATGATCTTTGTCTTCCCTTACGACTTCCTGTAGACACTTCTGTTACCTGAGATCAAACTCCTCTAAAGTCATTACTGGAAAAGTCAGGCCAAAATCACGTTTTTGACTAATTGACTGGAACATGTTTGGATAGATCTTTGCTGTCTACGATGGTTGTTAAATGGAGATTGTTTGTTGAGGTTTTAAAGGGTTGTTAATATTTGTATATCTTTGTCGACAATGATTGGCTGGAGATTCAACTGGGTTGTACATCTTTTAATACTTGAATTCTGTTGTCTATGATAATTACCGGGAGAGTAAATGAATTGTAGATCATTGTTGTCTACAATTGGTTGGCGATTGATTTGATGGTGAATATTTGGTGATGAATATCTATTGACTATGATAACTGGCTGGAGATTGAGCGGATTATAGATATTTGTTAGCGGACCTTTTATACAAAAATAGATCAGATATTAAAGAGTTGTAGATATTTGCTGGAAGGGCTTCCTTGAGAGTGATGTTTGTCTGGAGGTTGATCGCACTGTAGATATTTGATGGTGGGTCTCTGTTGACTTTGTTGATGGTTGCATTGTAGATATTTGATGGTGGGTCTGCGACATTAAGATGGTTGTCTGGATATTAAATGGATTTGTAGATATTTTGTGGTGGGTTATTGAAGAGTGCGATGCAATCTGTAGATTGAATGGACTGCAGATATTTGATGATGGGTCTGTGTTAATTATAATGGTTGTCTTCAGAGTGAATGGACTTCTAGATATTTGGTTGTGGGTCTTCGATGAGTGCGATGGTTCTCTGGAGAATAAATGGATTGGAGATATTTACTGGTGTGTTTGGGTTGATCGATTGATTACAAATTAAATGGACTATAGATATTTTATGGTGGGTCACTGTTGGCTGTTTGGTTGGATTGGAGATATTTGGTGGTGGGTCTTTGAGTGCGATGATTCTCTGGAGATTGAATGGATTTTACATATTTGATGGTGGGTCTGTGTTGAATGATTAGAAATGAAATGTACTGTAGATATTTGATGGTGGGTCTCTTGACTTTGTTGTATGGTTAGATATTGATGGGAGATCTGCGTTGACTGATTGGTGAGAGATTCAATAGAATGTAGCTATTTGGTGGATTTTGTTTTCTCTAAGATGGTTGGGTGGACGTATAAGCAAGACAATGTTTCCAATCTTGTCATTTACCCCTCTCCTCCATCGTTATCGAGTTTGCCTGCATAAATAATTTAATGGTTGTGATTTGGAGGAATTGTAGTGGTCTTTTTTGCTCGGGAAGTGTACTGGTATCCAAACCCCTTTCAGGTTATAGTTGTCTTGTAGATCCCAATGCTTATGGAGAAGTAGACCTCTGTCCTGTTCAAGTTATTGCAGATATGGCCTTTATACATTGAGCTGAGCAGAACCTCTTAACCCTGGTGATACCACTACATGTGGAGTCCTTCGACCTCCGCTTCCTCCAAACTCTTGAACATGTACACAGCGCTCGTATGTTCTTTATAAATAATTCTATGCTTTTCAATAATTCAATCAGAGCAGAAGAGCTTTGGATCTTTAATAGCAGTAACATAATGTCTCTCGTCTGCCAGGGACGGTCAGTTAAATGCCTCCGCGCCCTATCTTAAGTGCTCGATTCTCAAGGAGATCTGTATCCAGCAATTCTCTACCTTTCTCTGTATCTCTTCTGACCTTTCACAAAAAGAAGAAAAAAAAATCTATAATGAATCTTCTGCAGGTATTGATGACTTACTAGTGAATTGACATGAATGTTATTACCGGGTGTTTTATGAGGCTTTTGTGCTTCTGTAAAGTCTCTATCCAGTGCAATAAAATTCTCAAGCAGACACAGACGACAGGATAATCTTTATTGACTTATAATTTTATGAGCCTTCCTGACTCTAACTTCACCTGATCAGAGGCTTAAAAAATAAAAATAAAAATTAAAGGATAATTCCACTTTCGAGCCATTGACTTCCATTAAAAAATATATCTGAAAATCAAACGGGGGAAAAAAAAATCCTGAGAACTTAAATCCTCCGAGTCACTTTGTGTTATTTTTATGTTTTCTACGAGATACAGAGTGACCACCACAGATCGCAGCCATGACACTGGCACAATGTCTATAAACTGTCAGTGTACGCAATATCTGGTTTTCACGGACTGTCATGAAGGGCCCGGACTCTAAGAGGATGGTTTTTACAAAAATCTCCCCAAAATGGATGTTTCTGGGAGATGCTGCGGGCGTAGATTTGGCAAGGAGCAGCTCATTTACAATGTAGAGTTGTTAACCTGTTAAAATAATTGTTAGCGTGTGGGTGTTCGCTATTGTCATGAGGCTTTGTAACACCGGACCGGTAACGTAGAGGTTAACCCCCTGGTACTTCGGAGCCACCCTGAAATGGAAGGTGGAAAACACAAAGCGCTGCAGCTGTTGTAAGTTTTCAGCATAATTACAGGGGCTCGTCCTCGCCAAACCAGTTGCGTTACTTCACGGTCTGACAAAGCATTTTCTTTCCCCTTTGTGACAGTAAATGCTGCTGTGACCGTCAATGTCGCCTTTAGGCGCTTTTCTTTTTTTTGTGTGTCTTTTTTGCTACCTCACTAACCGTGACCCTCTTGGAAAATAAGCCAGAATGCCCCTTTAGGGTTTACCAAGGAGGAGCTCACGCTATGTCGTGGGAGGTTTAACAAAATAAGTGGAATTAATAGGTCACACTGTACTTACGATAGGACAGTCACAAGGTCGAGACATCAAAAGGGGCAAAGATGGATAGGCCATACTTGCCAATAGTCCTTATTTTGGAAGGACAATCCCAAGGTTGGGACATCGAAAGGAGCAAAGATGGGCGATAATGCCCATTTTGGAGGGCCTATATATCCTCAACTTTGTTTACTCCTAAAAAACAAATTTGGAGTGAATGCCAAAATTCTGCCCCTTGAACACCAGGGTCCATATAATAAGGAACCGTCTGGTTGATCGGGAATTTGGGAATTTTTGAGAATGTACAATGAAACCCCAACTTTATGTTGTTGAAACCCAAGATTCCAGGGGCAGCAGAGACGGGTATTTTCCAGGTCCCACCAGCTTTAAGGAGGTCTGTTGCCCAGTTTGTCAGGTGGGACACTATACACAACTCTCAGTTGCTGATAGTCCCAAATTTGGTAGGATTGTCCCAAGATTTAGGAATGCCTTGGGCTGAAAAAGGGCAGGGATAAAATAAAACCTGCTAAAAAGGGGCAGATCTGTCCACAGAGACCCTTCGCTAAGTATTAGCACTGAGTAGGGATGTTTTGAAGATTGGCACTGTAATTCGAGCTATAATGGATAGTGGCTAAAATAAAAGGAAAGGTTTTAAAGTAAGTAGTGATAGACACAGTGCCCTTAGACATCATACCTGGCCAGCCATTGTGGAACAACATGGCCCATCAGAACGGAACATATATATTTTTTTGTCTTTTAAGGAGCAAATTAAAGTTCCTTATAGAGGACCTGTTGCCAAAAGCAGTGCTGTGGTGTCGGTAGGCCAG
This sequence comes from Allobates femoralis, assembly GCA_033576535.1. Classification (NCBI taxonomy): domain Eukaryota; kingdom Metazoa; phylum Chordata; class Amphibia; order Anura; family Aromobatidae; genus Allobates; species Allobates femoralis. Next base: position 95,240,308 of record JARQOC010000012.1, on the reverse strand, counting down.
ACCTCCGATTTCCCTGAATCCGACTTCACCAAAATGGACTCCAACGCCACGGCCCTGATCTGCAGTCAGTAAATCAAACTTCCGACTCCTCAATTTCCCTGAATCCAAGTCCCCGACTCCGACTTCACTGCCTTGGCCAAGTATCCATTTAAAAAAAAAAGAAATCCTCCATACTATTCCTGAGATATGGGTCTTTATAGTCAGTGCTAATTTTTACGATCCAAGGAGGCGTTGCTCAGAAGGATAATTCTGCAGCGGTGCCTAAGGACACACCCCCGAGCATCCTGTCAGCTGTACAGATCAGAAAAAAAAGCACAAAAAAAAAAGGCCTATATCTCTGGACCTGTATGGTGGATTTTAAAAAATGAAAAAAACTGAATACTCAGGGAAGCAAAAGGAATCAAACCAGCTCAAAATCTATCCACTTTTGACCTGGTGACAGATCCACAGTAACACTCATAGTTGACAGATTTGCGCATAGACTAAGTCGGAGGATTGGTAGCTGCAGTGGCTCTCCATGCTGGGTCTTGCTGTACTACGGCAGCTGCAGCACCTCATCTGACTCAAGCCTTGCTAGGTTGGGGTGTTGAACAAGCGGAGCAGTGTATGTGGAGAGACATCTGTTTTCCTGTCACACGTATGCCTCTCGCACTCCCTCCGCCGCCTTCTCAGCAACAAAACATGTTTGTTCTTTAGCACTTACACAGAATGGGATCATTATCTGGGCCCAGCTATGACGGCTCCTTCTACTGTGAAAGCACCTGTGTGTGTGGGTTTTTTTTTTTCTTTCCTTGATAACTTAAAGGGCCAACGAAGATTCACATGCTACCATCAAATAACGTATTCTTTTTTATGAGCGGAGTACGAAGTTGGTCAATCTATTATGATTAGCTTGTACCAGTCACAAAGTCCACAGGAAGGGACATAATGTAAAACTCCTCCTCTTCCTGTAACTGTCCCTTTAATAGCTTTTTTACTTCATTCTATGTCACTCTTTTAGGCAAATGCAATCTTAATTTATTTCATCATGCAGCAAAATTGACCAATTTTATGCTCATTTATCACATATAGCCCCTTTAATGAAGCAGGTGGCTCTTCTTTATTTTTCTAGGACAGGCTCCGCATGCTTTTAAAGAGAAAATGTAAAAAGAACAGTCTATTTGCCTACAGAAGCCTCACCACTTCTGTGTAGTGCAGCTTGGTTTTTCTGTACTTTTTCAGAGCTTAATTTTCCATCAGCGTCAGGCACTAGACCACTGGTTGCCTCTGCACTTCTTATTCTGGACGTTGGCACCTTCAGATGATCGCCGGCCACAATGGTGACAGATTGGTCTGTATATGCTGTGGCGGCCAGTCATTGCCTGCAGTGGTGACAGGTTGGTCACTACTGCAGCGATCACATGGGCATGAGAAAGCTTGGAGAGATCGCCCTCTGTACATCTTATTCTGGTTGCTCGGATGATCACTGGCCACAATGGTGACAGGTTGGTCTGTATATGTTGTGGCTAGTCATTGCCTGCTGTGGTGATGAATTGGTCACTACTGCTGCGGTCACATGACCATGAGAAATCAAAGAGAATGGCTGTAGCCATTCACCAACTCCCGGCCACTCCTCTCCGGCCAATCAATGCCTGCCATGGTGATTGTGGCGGTCACTGCTGCAGCAGTTACATGACCATGAGAAAGCTTGTAGAGGTGCTAGGATGGAGTGGCAGTGCCTGCCCTGGTGACACATTGGGCATTGCTGCAGCGACCACGTGACCGTGAGAAAGTTCAGAGAATGGTGCTGACTAGGAGTGGCAGGGAATCAGCTGGTAAGTACTGTATACTTTTTTACTCTTTTACAGCAGGCTGAACTTGGTTGTACTAATATAAAAAGAGGCGGACAATTCCTTTTAATTGAGGCGTGAGACACAGTGACCTCCTTTGATAGCATCAGTTTAGAGATCTGATTTATGTTTTTTTTTAATGTTGCAATGAAGTGAAACCTTCTATCCAGGATGTAATTATATTTGGGAACACGAGGTTTTCTCGTCAGACTTGTTCTTAGTTCACTTCCAAAATGTATCGCGGCATTGTGCCATACAGCGTATATGGTTCTCTCTAACATGGCTGACTTGCACTGGGCGACAACCAACTTTTCTGTCTTTTATAATATCCACTAGAGTTGTCACCCAGCTCATCAACCCTGGCTGGCTTTTTCCCCCCCTTAATGCCACTCAACACCCCATTTTCCAGACAATTTGCTGTTGTGCCTGGGAGCGGTCATCCACATCGGAGGTATATTTAGGCCCCGTGAATGAGCAGCATATGAGCGGGAGAGAAGATTCAGCGTTGGGGGAGGATGAGCGGATGTTGGTTTTCTCGCAGGTCTGTGTGTTGTGGTTTTGTTGCACACCAGTCTCTGGATGGCGTGGGCCGGCAGTCACAAGCTTCGCTTCTATGGAAGAGTTTCTACAGCTCTGTGGTTTCTACTAATAGTACAAAAGAGAACCAGCAACATAAAAGTATACATTTATATATATATTTGGGTATTATATCTATATCTTTAATCGCTGTCTTCAGTTAAAAATCGAGACAATGGAAACCAATTTTTATTCGGCAGCCGATGAACCAGATGCTTTGTGATGTTAATTTTAGAAATAATTTGACATTAAGCCCAAAGTAACATTGTGTCACAAAGGACCTAAAAATCAGGGCTTTGGAGTCAGTAAGCCAAAACTCCGACTCCAGCTCTGATTCCAACTCCTCAATTTCCCTGAATTTGACTCCGACTCCACCAACATGGACACTGACTCTGATTCCACAGCCCTGGTTTGTAGTCTGTAAGCCAAACCTCCAACTCCAACTTTGACTCCTCAGTTTGCCTGTATTCAACTCGAACTCTCACCCCACCAACATGAACACTGACTCCATGAGTCCGACTCCACAGCCTGGTGTGCAGTCTGTAAACCCAACCTCCAACTCTAGAGAAAGATAAAGGAGACAAGCGAGGCGCAATAGTGCCCTATCAATATGACACTGATTCCACACTCATATCAAAAAGAGGTGCACTCACCTGGTCTAGTTGTGTGCACCCACAACTAGTTTTTATTGCATGTAGTATATAAGCTGCTGCAGGACCGCCACGTAGCACGTGTAAAGATGATCAGATCCAGGGATGGTGTATAGACATCCGCAGAATGAACACCACCGACTTCACAGCCCTGCTAATAATATTGTGATAAATGCTACAAAAATAAAGTCTAAGGCACATTGTGTGTCAGCTTTTCGATGGTGGGAAGTGACTTAAGGTCTATGGATCTGTAATAAAGAGGACCTGTCCTTGCTATCAGTACATATATTTGTTATGTGATGTTAATGCCGCTGTTCTCCTGAATCCGGCGATGTGTTTAGTTTTTTCCTGCGACACTCCGTTCCTGAGATAAAGCCCCTTCTTCCTTACACATAAATATATTTATTTACCAAATGGGTGTGGTCATCAACTGTTTTGTGGGCATCTTACATCAGCCACGCCCAGTTGACTAGATTTACATACAGAGAAAAGAGGTTCATATCTCAGGAATGGAGAGGTCAATAAACTAAAGAAACACGTCGCTGGATTCAGGAGAGAAGCGGCAATTACACCATATAAAAATACATATTTCTGGCAAGTGATGCATCCTCTTCATCTGGGGGTCCCTTCCAGCTCTACCATTCTATGATAACGAATCATCCATCCACAGTGATAGATAAACCCGTGGGTTACCAAGTGCTGAGACTTACATAGAACAGGAGAATGGTAAGGCCTCACTGCTTCTTCTGGGCCATAATTTTCATGATCGGTTCCAAAATGTAACCTTTTTCCATCGTTTAATCTCACATCATTTATGGATTTTGTGTGTACAATTAGTTTTTTTGTGCTTCTTACAAAGGTCGCTGCATGCTCGACATATGGAGAACAGGTGCGGTTAAAGCTGAAGAAAAGTGCGTGTGCTTCTTGCATCATCCCCCTCCTCCAGTAGGTAGCCGGCCGTCTTCTTCCTTTTTAGGATCAGGAGAAGAGTGTTCTGACTCGGCCCTCTGGTTTCCTGATAAGAGCTGCTCCTTAAAGCTAGATCGTGGGAATCCAGTCCTCTGCGCTCTGCGTTCACAGGCTCCTCGATGCTGTCACGTCTCTGGGAAGGTTATTCCCGGGGCCATGGGGCATCTCGATGGCATTTTTCTCACGTTAATCCATTCTGGTGAAACCCTTTTCCTCCCACTGTGGGGAGATGGGTATAGACTTTCACGAAGTAAGCATAACTCAGTGCGAGCGAGATATGTACATCAAATACACCCTTTTATAAGTCCTAATCCAGGTTGTGATATGGTGGACCCCCATTATTGTGAAGTTTAGCCCCCTACAAGCTAGTTTGACCTACATTATAGACTTTTGTAACCACATGAACAAAGTATGTTGTGGTGCTTCATATCTCGCTAACATAAATTTGTATTGCGTATCTGTAAGCTATGCTTAAAATATTTTCCTTTTTTTTTTCATTATGCAATCCCATTGTTCTAAGGGTTAAATCCGTGCTTCCCTTTTTCCACTCCTGGATCTGGACATGGCCAATTTGTTCTCTAATAGCAATATCTGTGAATCTCGGATTGTTTCAGTTCCTTTGGGACTGGTTGAAAATATGTTTCCGCGTCCTGAGCTTGACCTCAAAAAAAAATATCCAAAGACGAAACAATGAATGGCCCAGAAGTCATCACATACAAACCCAGCAGGGTAGAGAGTGAGCATAACTGTGGCCATGTTCTAGATACCAACAACATTTTGTAATGTCTGACCTCTGTAGAGGTTGAGATGATCGAAAAAAAAATGGTCTTCAAACAAAATTTGTCTTGTGGTTGCTAAACTGCCTCACATTTAAAGAACAAAAGGGGGAAAGGATTTTTACAGAATTTTTTTTCAACGGGAAAAGAAGAGCCGAACCTCTAAATAATTTTAGTCCTTGATCAACCACAGGCCGTCTATAGAATGCTTTGTACGTCCTGACACCGCCCATGAGGAATGCTTTGTATGTCTTGACACTGCCCATGAGGAATGCTTTGTACGTCTTGACACCGCCCATGAGGAATGCTTTGTATTCTTGACACCGCCCATGAGGAATGCTTTGCCCGTCTTGTTACTGAGCACAAGAAATGCTTTGTGCATCATCACTCTACCATAAGGTAACAGGAATGCTTTCACACCTCTTGTCATCATCTGCGAGAAATGATTTGCGCCCCTTTTCACAGTCCACAAGAAATGTTTTGCACCTCTTGTTACTACCCTGGAGCAATACTTTACACATCTTGTCATTGCCAACAAATAGTGCATTACTCCTCTTGATGAGGAGGAATGCTTTGCACATCTTGTTACTGTCCACAAGAAATGCTTTGCTCCTCTTGTCACTCTTATGGTAATGGGAATGCTTTGCACTCTTGTCACCGCCCACAGATAATGCTTTGCATCTTTTCTTACTGTCCACAAGAAATTCTTTGTACCTCTTGTCACATCAGCGAGGAATGATTTGCGCCCTTTTTCATGGCCTATGAGGAATGCTTTGCACCTCTTTACCACCCATGAGAAATGCATTACACTTTTTATCACTGCCCACAACTAATGCTTTGCATCTCTTGTTAACGTCCATGAGAAATGCTTTGCGCCTTTTGTCATCGCCCACAGGGAATGCTTGAGCCTCTTGTCACTCTTGTTGTAATGGGAATGCCTTGCACCTCTTGTTACCGTTCATGAGAAATGATTTGCACCTCTTTTCACTGCCCAAGAGAAATATGTAACACCGCTTGTAACCATCCACAAGAAATTTTTTATACCTCTTGTCACGCCCATGAGGAATTATTTGCACCGCTTGTCACCACTATGGTTAATGGGAATACTTTGCACCTCTTTTGACCATCCATGAGGAATGTGTTATATCTCTTGCCACTGCCCATGAGGAATGCTTAGCACCTCTTGTCAATGCTATGGTAATAGCAAAGCTTTAACTATTCCCGACCCCAACCAGAAGGAAAAATTTGTGCATCTTTTCACCGCCCACAAAGAATGATGCCTCTTGTCACCCACCGCCCATGAGGAATGTTTTGTACCCCTTGTCACCGCGCACAATGCTTTGTCACTAACCATGGTCAATGTTTACCAACATATAATTCTTGCATCACAGAACATTTTTTATCCTGCCTCCAAAGGCACGAGAAGTGAACCTTTATGTGCAGAGTAGCATAAATTGCAGCTCCTTTTATGGTCTAGTTTGTGGGACTAGTGATATCGGGGTTGGAGCCAACCTGAGGCAATGCACCCATAGCTGCTCAAGTGGACTCTACGCCTTTTCTGTGCATGCGTTTTTGTCTCTTTCCAAAAAACCCTGATAGGCCATGCTTGTTTAGCGTTTCATAATGGGACAACCAACCAATCTAAATTTGTTAGTTTCATCTTTGCTGAAGGAGACTCGGCCCCTATGTGTCTTGTACTTGTATCTGCCCTGGTATGAAGCAATTCAACACTTAAAAGATAATGGTTTTCTGGCTGTGAGGCAACTAGGTTTACCTCTGTTTACTGATATCTTAAAAATGTTGTTTGTCACATAACCTCTAGTTTCTGCTTAAAGAGTCCTTCCAGGAAAAAATATCTTTTTCTTTGTTGTAGCTGATACTGGGAAAACTGTGCAACAACCAGTGTGACAAAGCTCCCAAATGGCTCGTTACCCCAAATTCCCGAAAGGCAGTAGACAAATACATATATGGAAAGTATAGAAGCTATGACTGGTTGTCATCAAGGCATTCACTTTTACCCAGAGCTACAGAAAGCATGCATCTTCTCACAACTTTATACTTATTTTAGGCGATTATTGCATTTTTAGACCTTTAGGCTCTTAGATTTAGCTCTTTAGGCCCCTAGATTTAGCCTTTTAGGCCCCTAGATTTAGCCTTTTAGCCCCTTAGATTTAGCCTTTTAGCCCCTTTAGATTTATCCCTTTAGGCCCTTAGATTTGGTGACATAGTCACTCTACAGTGTATGCAATCTGTATTTTGTATGCAGCTCCAGAGTGCGCATTGTCGGACGGTATGGACATTAATAATGGATCAGCTTATAATATGGTACAGGCTATGCTGCTTGAGTGCTATATCCAGGGTGTAAATAATTCACAGTTTGGGTTTTGCTATGATCCATTTCCAACTCCCACACCTCCGACTGAGGGTAATAACCTCATAAAGTGACCTTGACCTGTGTATACGTATATTGATTATGGTGCACCTGTGCCCCTCGCCATTTCCCACGCACGTATCTGGAAGTACCGTGTGCAGCCATCCCTGTCCGAGGGCACGGGAGTGGTGAAGCTGTGAACATATGTTCCTAATGTCACTAAAGCTGTGCTTCCACACATATAAAGAAAAAGAAAATGCATAAGTCGGCTCAGCAAGGAGACAGATGAATGTGCCCCCGGGGAGCAGCCGAACCGCACACCGTGTCATGTGCCGCCAAACCAAGGCGAGAATGCAGCTCAGCAACTTATATGTGTATACTGCTGAGAGAGTAAATACTCCGTACTATAAAGGAACACACGGAACAGCAGATATTCTGTATAAAATAATCATCGATATACAGAATTTATGAAGAAAGTATCTAAAAGTACTGTAGACAGAGATCTCTGTTCTGGGAGTGTAGATATTTTTAAAGCTCCATTGGCTGAAGACCATACCATATTTCTTTCCCGACATAGAGGGAGAGGACTGTCTCATATTTCTAGAGTGGCTACAACTGGCAGGCCTACGAGTTAGGAGAGGGAAGCGTCTCTCGATGGTGCACGTCTCCTTTCTGTCGTCCTCTTGCCAGTTCCCGGATCAATGTGGACAGGTGTTTGGGGTCTCTCTGGGTGGCAGTGGGCTGTAATTTTAACTGTTATCACCTTGGCACACACACTCAACCGGCCTGGCCCTGTGTTTACGGTAGAGGTGGACACCGACCGTAATTTACGGTGTATTTTTAGCTGTGTTTGACGAGATCTAAAAAGTGAATAGAAATGTAAAAATATCAAAACAAACAAGACACGTTCCCGGAGATGTCGGCAAGGGCCGTCGTCTAAAGTTCACATAGTCCTTATTTTTTTCCTTCTTCCAAGGTCCCTTCATTAGGATGGACTGCATGGTCGCCCCTGACAACGGAATGTCTCTGTTGCCGGTGATTCATAGCGTTCTGCAGGGTATGACTAATCTCACATCCTTTGGAGACTCAGTTTTCTCAAGACCTTAGCCACGAGGTACGCAGCAAGTGGGCCGGAGACGATCGGCCACTGCTCAGATAGATATCAAATAACTGATAACAGTGCCTTGGAAAAGTGGGCTTTCGGAATAAAATGCAGTGTTTTTGAAGTTCTCAGATTGGGAACGTTGAACTGGTGGGTACATCGATGATGTGCCAGTCTGAAGAAGTGGATCTTGTTCCCCAATTCCTTACAAAAATGGCTTTTTTGTTCTTGGCTGGCATGTGCCTGGTTGGTTTTGCCGATGGACCGTACACAAGAGACAAGGTGTTTGTCAAATTCTTTACATAGACAAAAATACGAAGACCCCTACACATCACACCTGCAAAGCCTTTTCTTACTTCCCATTCTACATCCATAGACGTTAATAAGGCTTTGGTTCTTTTGCGGCTACAACATATTTCACTCTTCTGAGAAGACTTTACAACATTTTCAAGCTGTCTGAGGGAATGTTTTCCAATTTATAAGGTCAGACACTGATGTTGGGAAGTATACTGGACTCAGAAGTTTGATTCTAGCTTCTTCCAAAGGTTGTGCTTATCCATTGTCTTAATGGACCTTGTGCACTGAGCTCAGTCTTGAAGAACAGAAAAGAGCCTTTACCAAGGTTTTTCAAAATGTTCAGTATGCTGAAACAGAAAGGTTAACATTTCCCGCCACTGGGACTAAGAGGCCGATCCTTAAAAACACAACCTCATATTCCTGGCATTCACCAAACCCAGGTTCACCCATTAGAGAAGTGTGATTGTCACTGCACAGAACATGTTTCCTCCAGAGTCCCTGTAGTAGTGGCTTTACACAGCTATATCCGACAATCAGCATTGTGCTTGGTGATGTAAAGCTGCATGCAGCTACCCCGCCACCTAACTCTTTAAACTGAGCTACTCTTTCTGAAAAGTGATTAACGGTGTATTATCCCGCCTGTGATTGACACCCTTGAATCAATTTACTTGACGTAGGGAGATCTGACTTGTCGTGTGTAGTCGCGCGTTCTCCTATCTCTCCACTTTGATTATTGGGGGATAGTTCCAATTGGGAGACCTCTCGTAAGGCACTATTAAGGTGTTTGAAAATCTCCATTAACTCAAGGCCCCATGATGAGTATTTCTGGACAACCGCAAAATCGTAACTCTCTATTGTGTCTTAGAATTATGCAAGACACAGAAACGTCAACTTCTTATGCAATGTTCCTTTAAGAGCTGTCCAGCTCTTATGTCACTGTGAATACCTGAATTCTTTGTCAGCAAGATGCCCGCTGCTAAAACTTGTAGCTCGTGACTGCAGGACAAGGGCCCATTTGTAAAGATGGCAATTTGCATGTCCTTTTGGAGCTGCCACGCTTTCAAGATTTTTCTTTTTTTTTTTTTTTAAGACATTGTTTTCTTTTTGTGCTGTAATTACATGGTAAGGTTAAAACCTGCAGCTTGGAGGAAAACCTACCACCATGTGTTACAAGTATAATGTGAGTATCACTGTAGGTACCCTACCTTTACAATTATGGGTGGTATGGGATTTGGGATTTTAAGTTTGGGTGTGATTTGGGTACGACAGTGGCTGTGTCTTTTTGCATCTCAAATTAAACACCCAGCAATAGCTGTATCTTTGTAGAAACTCTTCCCCGGGCCCCTCGGGTGCTCACACAACCTTTCAATGCCTTCCTTTGGGGATCTTGAAATGCGTTGTTCCCGCTTTGCACTACCATCAGATGCTTTGATATTTTACACACAGCGTTGCATTATTAATAGTCTGTTTAGTTCTCTGTGTCCCAGCTATTGTGATGTTCCTCCGATTTAATTAATTTGGATGCGTGGTACGCATTTTACGAGATTCCGGTTAATATTCGAGACCAGAGAGTTCCAGCTAGAATTACAGAGTCCCTAACGTTACAAGTCTCCAAAATGTAAGTCAGAAACTCTTTAAACACAATGGTAAAATATTGGCCACCACCCTAGATAAATGGAAGGTCGTTAAGTGCAGACATGTTGCCTCAAAAATTGGATATCTTACCAAGCCAAAGCGTTCCGCCACATTTTTATTCCGTGAAACTGTTATGGTGGATATGGAGGGTGTGAACACTTAAGAAGTCTTCAGACCACCCTAACCGTCCATTGATACATCACAATAACATGGATGTTGAGTGCCATTGTCCTCTAGTGCAGAGGTCCCCAACCTTTTTTGCATCGGGGACCGGCTTCATGCAAGACCGTCTTTCCGGGGCCCGGCGGGGCGGGGATTTGAACTTATGGGGCGGGGCTATGGAGAAGGGGTGGAGTTTACTGCCCTGTTTCCTCAAAAGATGCGCTACATCTTATTTTCATATACGGTAGTATAATGCAGCGTCACAGCCCTCCACATTATATAATGCAGCCTCACAGCTCTCCATATAGTACAATGCAGCGTCACATCCCTCCATAAAGTATAATGCAACCTCATATCCTTCCATATAATATAATGCAGGGTTGCATCCCTCCATATAGCATAAATTCTCCCCCCACACAAACATTGTCCCCGTATAACCCCCGCACACACACACATTGCCCCCTGTATAACCCCCCCCCACACACACACACACATTGCCCCCGTATAACCCCTGCACACACACATTGCCCCCGTATAACTCCCACACACACACTGCCCCCGTATAACCCCCGCACACACACACATTGCCCCCGTATAACCCCTGCACACACACACATTGCCCCCGTATAACCCCCACACACACACACACACATTGCCCCCGTATAACCCACACACACACACATTGCCCCTTGTATAACCCCCGCACACACACACATTGCCCCCTGTATAACCCCCGCACACAGACACACACATTGCCCCTTGTATAACCCCCGCACACACACACACATTGCCCCCATATAACCCCCACACATACACTGCCCCTTGTATAACCCCCCCCACACACACACACATTGCCCCTTGTATATACCCCTCACACACACATTGCCCCTTGTATATACCCCTCACACACACATTGCCCCTTGTATATGCCCCTCACACACACACACTGCCCCTTGTATATGCCCCTCACACACACACACTGCCCCTTGTATATGCCCCTCACATACACTGTCCCTTGTATATGCCCGTCACACACACATTGCCCCTTGTATATACCCCTCACATACACTGTCCCTTGTATATACCCCTCAACACACACTGCCCCTTGTATATACCCCTCACACACACAGACATGCTGCCCCCAGTACAGTCCACCCCCCACACACAGATGCTCTGCTGCTCACCGCTCCTGCCGGCTTCTCTCGTACAGCAGCAGCTGAGGCAGAGACGTGCCTGAAGTTTTTTCATATCTCGCGCTATTTCCAAGCGCATCACATGAAGCACACGTCACTGCTGCGCTTGGAAATAGCGCGAGATATGAAAAAACTTCAGTCACATCTCTGCCTCAGCTGCTGCTGTATGAGAGAAGCCGTCGGCCAATAACAATGCAGCAGGGCATGGCCGCTGCTGATTGGCCGACAGCTCAGCTCATACATATGCACGCAGCTGAGGCAGAAACCTCGGCTGCGGCTCAGAGCGGCATACAGGAGGTGAGGGTGCGGTGGGCGGGGACAAACAGGGGGCGGGGAAGCCGGCAGCTCGCCGCGGATCGGCAGGAAGACCCCGACGGCCCGGTCCCGGTCCGCGGCCCGGTGGTTGGGGACCCCTGCTCTAATACATTACAACAACCCAGACACCCATCATGTGTTTTTTGCTCTAGTTTTCTTCCAAGGATCTTATATGGTAAAAGATAAAAATATCTAAATTGGCCTTAGACCACCTCTCTCCTCTACCGATATACTAAACCTGTCCTGACATTTCTTAGGGAGGGTTTAGATGGGCATATATCTCAGCTCATATATGAGCAACGCCCAACCACAAGTTACAGCTTCATATTTGTGTAAGGTATGGATCAGTCAGGGGACTAAACATGCCAGCTGAACCCATTCTTAGTCCACTTTTTTTTTTTTGAGGGGGGGGGTGGGCTATTGATATGGAGGTTGAAAACAGAGCTGTGAAGTCAGTAAGCCAAACATCAGACTCTGATTCCTCAATTTCCCTTATTCGACTCCACCAAAATGGACACAGATTCCGACTCCACAACTCAGACTCCACAACCATGGCTGTGAAGTCAGTCAGCCAAACATCCGACTCCAACTCCTCAATTTCCCTGAATCCGACTCAGACTCAACCAAAATGGACACCGACTCCACGAATTCGACTCCACAGCGCTGGTTGCAAATATCTAAATAGGGTTCAAGCTACCATAGGTTTCCAGTGATCTCACCCTTGTGAAGTCTTGATCTGGTTCCCACCATCCTTAAAGACAGAGAATGAGACCACCATGAATGAGACCAAAGTACTCTCTTGACATGTTTATTTCAGGATGTGGATAGTGGCCTTCAATATTGAACATGTTGGTGAACTGAAGGCTAAAGTCTTCTAAAAGCTCAGAATGGCAAAGCCAAGATGCCATGACTTTCTGTAAGTGTGGGCCCACCTCACAGACCACCAGTCAAGTCACCGTCTATATGGGAGTTAGATTTTTTTTTTTTTGGCTTATTTCTGACCATGTTCCTCCTTTTACGGGACATTACTGATCCTAATATTGCCTATTAATGGCATTTCTGACAGATTTTATTCTCCTCTGTGGCCATATTTACATGCAGGAAAAAGCGATATCATCTTTAAGCCTGACAGATATCATGACCACAGGCCCTACTTGGGGCGAGGTGAGATGATCTAGATCTGTGTTGCTTTTAGATGAGAGGAAAAACCAGCTCCGTAGCTGAGCAGTCACTGAACCAGGTTGGGACGCGTCGATGGTGATGACATTTTGAGGAGGTGCTTTTCATTTTTTACTGTCTGGTTGCTTCCTTAATTCTTGGTTGTTTTATTGTTTATACAGATCTTTAACAGGACTCGTCACATTTTGAATTGAATTGTACTTGGGGAAACTCTGAAGACGTGGGGCTACTAGTTAAGAATTGTAAAGACATCCAGCCACTCTTGTTCTTGTATTGCTGCTTGGCTCTTTGAAGTGAACACAGTCTGTGAGCCGGTTGGGTATTTTTCGGGGGGAAAAAAAGTAGCTTTGTTTAATTATAGTAGCCTAAGTTATGGACCCCAATAACATGACTGAGGAGGGGTGTAGTAAGTCAGTGATACTGGTGTATTTCCATCCTGCGGTAGCGCTGGTCAAGTATCTATCTAGAGGTCCACCCACATGTATATGTGGCCTTTAAAGGATGCAGCGATCAGTGCTTACTTCTGAGCAGGGTGTAGCGGCCACATTGGCGACCGCTTCCTTTCATGTTCACAAAGATTCTCATCTAAACCCCATTTACACTTCTGGTTTGTGTTTGTATGTTGAGACTGTCGCCCTAAATCCAAGGACCTAATAATAACAATGACCACACCTGATCTAATAGTTTCACAGCTCTCTTGATGGTCACAGAAGGTTGAGAGAGACTTATAAGAGGTCACAGAAGAACACAGTGTTTCTGAAGATAAGTGTGCAGAACTCTTGGGAGATAGTGAACAAATCATCCAGCCCTCCATCTTGGATGGCATGGAAGCAGCACAACTTTGTGCCCATCCTCTGCAGATGTGACCGATATTACCCCTTTCTTTATGAGTGCTGACTGAGCACTTATAATTACCATTAACAAACCTCTCTTCTTTTTTTTTTCTTCTTCCAAGAAAGAACTTCCTCATGTGCATGGCAGAGGAAGTTAATCAGTCATCCCTGCTGGTTGTCGGGCAATACATCTGACCTGTACTTGACACAGGTGGGAGCCTTATGTTTCAGCCTGTGACCAATGCTTTGTGTGATGGAGCCTGGCTGACCGCCTCATTTCCATATCTAAGCCAGCCCTGGCAGATCCTCTTTGATATAGAAGGGGGCTAGCTTAGATATTGAAATGAGTAGTGAGCCAGGCCCCTTCACACTCAACACTGATGACCTGCATCATGCAGAGAGGCCGGTGCGGAGCTTCTTTCAACTGGACGGTCCCTTAAAGTGACCAGACATGTCATTGGCTTTATGTTGGCATGAGCAGATAACCATTTAATGTTTATTGGGATATCCCAACTTGTTGACAGGCAAAAGAACGACCAAGCTTGTTGTATTAGAACACGACAAGAACCTTTTCTCTAAGACATTGCCAAAGGTGTCCATTAACAGGCACACATTCTCCTCCACTGGGCTCATACACCTGGGCAAGCAAGTCTGTCATAAGGATGGGAGCTGTCTTTTTTCCTTTTCCCCCAAACCTGTATTTTTGTGTGTTTTGTACTGTAAATTCCATCCATTTCTGTGGGACGGCTTTAGATATATCACCTGTATGTCTGCGTCATTCAGCAAAGTGTGGGTGTTAAGTAAATAATCTACATCAGAACCTGCGAGGAAGCTACCATGAAACATGAAAGGCTTGTAACAACAGCTTTTGTCCTCTCCCAATGTTCCTTCGATGCCCCCACCTACTGAATGTTTTTTTCATTCTCTTGTCTTCAGGGATCAGTTTTTAATTTTATAAATTCTTAAAATTGGGTTATTGGTATTTTATAAAAAAGTTCAGCTACAAAAAGAAGCTTCTGAAACACCTACTGCATGAAAATTAAATTATTGGAGCATTTTACCAAAATTGGAAAGACCCACCAACAACTATCTGTGGTGTCTACAGCCAAGTTCTAAGTAATTCTTATAATGGTTCAGTTTATCTATGTGAACCAATGTTTTCTAAACAGTGTTAAGAAAAGTCATGAGTAGTGAATCCTTAAAGTACCCTCCAAAGTCGCCTACACCTTTGTGCTAAGAATCAGCCTCATTCTTAGGGTGGAAACACACTGGCGAGTGCAAAAACGGTTCAATTGACAGATCTGAGAGTCGGACGAGAGTCCTCTGAGTTTTGGTCAGTGTGGCTTCCATGTGTGGTCTGAGTGCAATGCGTTTTTTTACTCAGCAGCTGTTTACTGTATTAGCATTTATAGGAGCATTTTTGTACAGTTGTCTAAGCTACAGAATGATAATGTATCAATTAAAAATCACATCCGACTCGGATGGTCCGTGTGCTGTCCGAGTGTGGTACGGTGTTTTTGTCGGACCCATAGACTTGCGTTGTCGAATCTCGTCCGAGACTCGCATACTGTCGCAGTATGTTGCGACTGACTCGTCATCCATGAATCGGACGAGAAAAAACCTCCAACAATCGGAAATGTGTTCTCGGACATTGACTAATGTTGGTCCGACTGCAATGCGATTTTTACTCACATTGCAGTTGTCCTCGTTTCACGTCAGTGTGTCTGTACCCTTACTCCATTTTCAGTTCAATTTTTATTTATTGGCCTGAAAAGCTCCACTATTCTCTAGTCGTTTTCCTAGTCAGACTGTGTCAAAATCTTGTTCTGCCTTTGGTCTACAATTCCTCTTCTATTGTCTTAGATTGGCCTTCAGCCAGCTTTGGTGGGTCTTCCTTCAGCTTTGGTGAGTCCTCTTCCAGCCCTCGTGTTTCCTCCCCTATGTTGTAACTTAGATGGATCTTCAGCCAGCTTTGGTGAGTTTTCCCATAGCTTTGTTGAGTTCTCTCCCAGCCCTAGTGTTTCTTCCCCTACATTTTAAATAAGATGGGCCCTCTGCCAGCTTTGGTGGGTCTTCCTTCAGCTTTGGTGAGTCCTCTTCCAGCCCTCGTGTTTCCTCCCCTATGTTGTAACTTAGATGAATCTTCAGCCAGCTTTGGTGAGTTTTCCCATAGCTTTGGTGAGTCGTCTCCCAGCCCTTGTGTTTCCTCCCCTACATTCTATATTGAGTAGGTTTTCTGCCAGTTTTGTTGTGTTTTCCCCCAGCTTTGGTGGGGTCTTCTCCCTCCATTACTTTCTTCACAGAGGTCCTACAGAATGTAAAGGTCTTCTTCAAATCAAATAATGTCTTTGATCTGAGAAATGCTACTATGCATTAGACTCATTATGTCATTGGCATGGAAGATGGGCTTTCCCAGCATGCCTCGTTCTTGTTCCCAAATGCGCAGTATTATTAAAAGTGGTTAGGACTTCTGCCATAGAACATAAAAACAGTTTACAAAGCCTTTACTTTAACCCGCCGGCTTCTTAACCACATGAATAATGAATGAAAATAAATTGTTTAGCTTTTTTTTTTTCTGCTCCCTTTAAATTTTCATCTATTGATGAAGGTGGGAACAGCCCGGAGATGATCTGCCTTGCAAATATAATGGCATGATGAAAAAAATTGCCAGTTTTGGGACACTTTGTACCTTCTTTCAGGACATCCATGTTCTGCCCCTTGCGGTCATACTTTTAGGTGTACCTCAGTGAATACGTGTCCTGTATACATTCCCACCAAGCTGGAGGCTGATGAGCAGAGAAACTGCTCTGTTCTCAGGAGATGATTTGGAGAATCGAAGCAACCTGCAATCCCCATTTTTGGCAAGGTGACACTGTTGATTATGATAAAGGATGCTCAAACATTTTTTATTGATGTGTATGGTGCAGACTTGCTATTGTTACTTTGGAAAATCTTTGACGTGAAAAGAGTTAACGAGCCGCAAGGAGATGAAAAAGAAAAGGAAAAAAAAAAAACCCTTGCACCATGTCACATGGGCATCCTTTTGTTTTTCTAACTGTGCATAGTGACAGGGCACCGCATGCTATCAGCTACCAGGCTTTGATGTGGCAAGCCACAGCTATTTGGAGTACTGTATAATCTATGTTGCAGTGACACAGGGACTTTTGTTTCCCAGCCAAGCAACACTGACATAGACTAGAGGAGGCCCAAAACACACTGTTCTGAAAAACTTCAGCCCTTTCTAGGTACTAACTTTGGGAAAGTAACACCGCTAGTAGGATATAAGTGATTCTAAGGCAGGGTTCACATTTGTGTTTGTGTCTGCATGCTTATGGCATGCAGACGCAAATGCAGCCCATACTAATGTGAACGCAGCGGAGAATCTCCGCATGCGTTCACATTAGTATGCAGCCCGGCCAGCCATTCAGCTGTCTCGGGGGCGGCTGGGAGGAGAGATCAGCATCAGAGATCTCCTCCTCCCGCCACGACTGATCTCCCGCCGGTGTCAGGCGGAGATTTAGATACTGCTGATCTGACAGCTGTTTAAATCTCCCGAGCTGAAACCGAATAGGGTGATATCGGTGCAGGAGATAAGAAACAGCTGATCGCTGCTTCAAATCTCCCGCGCCGACATTACCTATTCGGTGTCGGCGTGGGAGATTTAAACAGCTGTCAGATCAGCTGTATCTTCAAATCTCCCGTGCTGACACCGGCGGGAGATCAGTGGCGGCTGTAGCTGATCTCCCAGTGCCCACCGCTGATCACTGGCGGCCACCGGGAGAGATTTCAATGAGATCCACAGCATTCTCCTGCGGATCCATTGACTTCAATGCATGGTTTGTGCACTTGCGGGCGCTTGCAGATAAACAAAAAATGCAACATGCTGTGTTCGGAGTGCACTCGGAGGGTGCACAAATTATGCGCATCCGAACGCAAACGCAGCCAAACGCAGGCACATGCGTTCCCATGTTAAACATAGGAACGCATGTGCGCAAGCGTTTGGCTGTGTTCAGTACGCTGCTCTCGCTTACGCTAATGTGAAGCCAGCCTAAGATAATTTCGGTCACTGCTGATGTTTTGGCATGACCTGGTCATACTACCTAACTTTTGGTAACTACCAAACAGGGTGCATTATTGGGTTAGAACATTTGAGGACTTGTTCTTTAGCCTTTTTGATTTAAAGGGGTTGTCTCATAAATTTGATTTATAGGAATCTCACAGATTTGGAGCATGTTGGCAGTTCCAATCCTTTGGAATTTCGCAGGTTTGTAGCATGTTGGCGGTTTCAACCCCACAGATCTGGAGCACATTGGTGGTTCCAACCCTTTGTAATCCCAAAGGATATGGAGCATGTTAGCGGTTCCATCACCTGGGCATCCCACAGACCTGGAGCACTTTGGTGGTCTCCACCTCTGGGAATCCCACCGCTGTGGAGCACATTAGCAATTTCAATCCCTGGGACTTCCATAGATCCAGAGCATTAGCAACCACCATGCCATTTAATAGCCATTGTGGTGGTCGCTCATGCTCACAAGTTATCCATTCACCAATGAGACTTTCTGAACCCCCCCCACACACAACATATTTGGGTATAGTAGTGGACTCCTCAGTTGGACCATCAGTGGTCAGAAAAGTATCATCCTCATAAGCAAATCAATTTGCAGAACCCTTGGTCTAGTAGCTAAGTCAGTAGCCCATGGCCACAGGACCAGAGCTCTGCTGTCCGTTTCCTGCCGGCATCCCTGACATTTCTGTTGATCACTAGGTTCGGCACACTGTCATGCATTTGTCCAAACGTTGCACTGTACCTACTAATCATACATGGAATGAATGGTGCTCTATAAATAAATAAATAATAATATTTTTTATTATTATTATTATTAATACTAATCAAACCGGATGCCGGGAAAGTAGGGAGAGTATCTCAGGGCTCTGGTCCGGCTGCCACAGACTACTAATGTTGTTGCAATGAATTCGCTCATCCATAGTAGATTGGTACAGTAGAGTCCTGGTAAACGGTTTAACCATGTGGGGTTCTAATCCGGTGCCTAAGGAAAAACAAATGCCCCTTGACCACCTGAGAAGTCCTTTGGATAAGAATGACTAATTCTTGGCCTTCCCACAACATGACTGTCTTTCTTGATAACAAACCTGATTTTACCAGGCCATGTTTGCAAATACATAGGTCCGCACAGTGGCACTGAAGAAGCCATTTATTTCAGTTGTATGCAGTTTACAAGCTGGTGAACACTTTTCCTCCACCCCTGTACTTGTCCTCTCCATCCTCCGTGGGTTAATGATTACTTTGCTCCCTGCGCTGTCTCCGCAGGTATCTCAGCTTAGGGTTGCTATGTACAAGAGAAATTAGCTGGGAACACAATCTAGTAATTATTTCCGTTAAATACGGGTCGAGTGCTTACTTTCTTAATTAGCAGTATGCCCGGGCTTTTAACCCGTCAGTATTGAAGCTCTTAGTATGAGCAGCAAACACTTCACAGCTGAACAACATGGCCGCCGTTTGGTGCATAGTGTAGATCTATCTGGTTATCTCGGATGCATATCTTGGAGCAGTGGGATAAAGGTTATGGCTGAAATACATGTCTTCTTGAGATCCCTTGACGCACAGGAGGCAGGAACACATTCTTTCGATGTATTCTGATATTTTTGGGGTTCCCTTGCTAGCTGAGCTTTGTAGGAACACCCTTCAGCCCATTTCATCCTCTTGAATGCCGCCATATTAAAAGGAACCTTCGAAATGTAGACTTCTTTGGAGATATTGATTTTCACATGGTGCCTTCGGACCTCTGCCACAAACATTGACTATTGTTTTTTGCTGTTCTGCGCTGTTGTGTTTACACCTCCATAATATAACACGTTCAGACTTGTGTTCCCCGCATCCTCGCTCGTCAAACATCTGCCAGTTTCACTTCCCCCTGTTCAGAAAGGAAGTTGGACAGTTAAATCGAAAGTGGCGGCTCTTAACGGTCACAGAGTTGGGGTCCGGGCCTCTGAGGTCCCACGATAATTCTGGGGTGCTGCATGCATCCGAGGGTTAGGACATAACCAAGAAATTATCTCAATAGTTCCTCCGTCGCCTTCTTCAGTTTTGGTAGGATTGATTCTTTGTGTGCTTCACTATCCCTCCATCGCGCCCCACTGACGCTAAATGCTATAGATTTTTTTTACCTCTAGGGGTGCTGTTCAGGCCAGAATTCTCACTGACTTTGTTTCCAGCGGAAACTGGACTTTATGATTTTGGTGGTTATGGCTCGTAACTGGGCTAGTATGAGGGGGCGTAGCTCTATCTTGGCTGTACTGTGGTTTTCACTGTTGAAGGGGGATTGTTTCTGGAAATGTGGGTGGGCTGTGTTTGGCACCGTTGTGGTTGGGCTGTTTTTTTTTTTTTTTTTTTTTTTAAGAAAATGACTAGTGTTGCTGGGGTCACTATCATTGACACTGAATTTGGAGAGCTGTATTTGGCTAGTGCTCGCTCTGGCACTGCTTGGCTAGTTCTTTTGGCTAATGCCATTTTCTGTTGCTGGTACCATTTACTCGGTCTGTGACTGATTCCAATTACCCAGTTTGATTTCTGGCACTATAGGGTTAGTTTTGTGGCAGGTTCAGTTTGCCCATTTCTCTAGCTAACAGTTTAGCTTGTGGTGTGGGTGATTCCTTGGGCATGTTTTGGCTTGCAGTACTGTATTTTGTTAGTTACCTGGCTGCAACCATTTGGTCAGGGCCCTGGTTGGTGTCATATGATCAGGGCTCTGCCCGGCGTCATTTGGTCAGGGCTCTGCTGGCGTCGTTTGGTCAGTGCTCTGCCTGGCGTCGTTTGGTCGGGGCCCTGGCTGGCGTCGTTTAGTCAGGGCTCTGCCTGGCGTCGTTTGGTCAGGGCTCTGCCTGGCGTCGTTTGGTCAGGGCTCTGCCTGGCGTCGTTTGGTCAGGGCTCTGCCTGGCGTCGTTTGGTCAGGGCTCTGCCTGGCGTCGTTTGGTCAGGGCTCTGCCTGGCGTCGTTTGGTCAGGGCTCTGCCTGGCGTCGTTTGGTCAGGGCTCTGCCTGGCGTCGTTTGGTCAGGGCTCTGCCTGGCGTCGTTTGGTCAGGGCTCTGCCTGGCGTCGTTTGGTCAGGGCTCTGCTTGGCGTCGTTTGGTCAGGGCTCTGCTGGCGTCGTTTGGTCAGGGCTCTGCCTGGTGCTGGTTAGTCAGGGCTCTGCCTGGCGTCGTTTTGGTCAGGGCTCTGCCTGGCGTCGTTTGGTCAGGGCTCTGCCTGGCGTCGTTTGGTCAGGGCTCTGCCTGGCGTCGTTTGGTCAGGACTCTGCATGGCGTCATTTGGTCAGGTCTCTTCTTGGCGTCGTTTGGTCAGGGCTCTGCCTGGCGTCGTTTGGTCAGGGCCCTGCCTGGCGTCGTTTGGTCAGGGCCCTGGCTGGCGTCGTTTGGTCAGGTCTCTGCTTGGCGTCGTTTGGTCAGGGCTCTGCCTGGCGTCCTTTGTTCAGGGCTCTGCCTGGCGTCGTTTGGTCAGGGCTCTGCCTGGCGTCGTTTGGTCAGGGCTCTGCCTGGCGTCGCTTGGTCAGGGCTCTGCCTGGCGTCGCTTGGTCAGGGCTCTGCCTGGCGTCGCTTGGTCAGGGCTCTGCCTGGCGTCGCTTGGTCAGGGCTCTGCCTGGCGTCGCTTGGTCAGGGCTCTGCCTGGCGTCGCTTGGTCAGGGCTCTGCCTGGCGTCGCTTGGTCAGGGCTCTGCCTGGCGTCGCTTGGTCAGGGCTCTGCCTGGCGTCGCTTGGTCAGGGCTCTGCCTGGCGTCGTTTGGTCAGGGCTCTGCCTGGCGTCGCTTGGTCAGTTCCCCAGTCAGCAGTGTTTGATCAGTGCTGTGTCTTACACTATTAGCTGAAACCTGAGTAAATGACAGTGGTATGGGGCTCAGTGTGTACAGGGCTGTAGTGTGAAGGCCACTTCACACACACAGATATCTGAGTCCAATATCTGAACAGATCTCTGGTTGCAGTGAAATCATGGACACATTGTTACATTTTGTGGCTGTGTACAACATGGAGCAATGTATCCATGATTTCACTGCAACCAGAGATCTGTTCAGATATTGGACTCAGATATCTGTGTGTGTGAAGTGGCCTTAAGTGGCGTTGTATAAATAATATATATAATTTATAATCCCTTGATCTGAAAGTGTTTGCATGTGATCTGTGGTTGAACTTGTCCAATGCCACGGACAATCAGACGGATCCGGCTCTTCCCTTGTTTTTCGGCTCCTTTCTTGGTCTTTCATATCTCATTCTTCCACTTGTCACTCGGCCTCCCGTTGATTCTTGGTCCTTTCCTCTGTGTTTCCTCTCGTCTTGTGCAGTTTTTCCCATCCCCCTTTGTTCTTTCATTATTTTCCCTTTCCTCCCTCATCTTTTTCACCTGGTAGCTTGTATTTTTCCGCTTCTTGTACCCTGTTTTTTTTTTTTTCCCTTCTACTGCTTCTTAAAGGAAACCTACAGGATGAGATCTATTAATATGTAGACAAGTATATGCCATAATTCGGGAAGGGGGAGATAATGGTGACGTTGGTGGTTTGGATGCACACTCCCATGACCAGACCCATGGATCAGAGTTAGATCAGGTTTGGGACCTGTATCCTCAATCCATCGTATCTCTGCGTACAAAAGAAGCTATTAAAAGCCCCCTTTTCACATTTTCATTGTAAAATAAGAGGCCTTTTCTAATTTTCTACAAAACGCTTATGTAAATTGACCTTTGTAACAAGATTGATGACGAGCAGTTACACGTGTGATCAGTCCTGGCATTGCTTACATTGCTTACTGTTTGATTTAATGGATTGAGTGCGATAAAATAAATAAAAAGCGTGATCAATGTGTCAGTTGTTTGCAGCGTTGCATAAGTATATATGGCCATCGTGTTTTCAGGCCAGGTCTGTGTAACGGTAGTGTGAAACCAGTCTTAGGGCCCTTTCACATCAGCGTTTTTTTCAAATCGCGGCAGATGCGGTGAAAAAAATGCATCTTCCGCGATTACCGCATACCGGCTGCACTTGCGGCGCGGTTGCGGTAAACGCCATACAAGGTATAGGCAGACTTGGGCAGGTGCGGCAAGTGCGGTTTTGGCACTTGTGGCAGGTGCGGCCGCGAAAAAAAACGCGGCTGACAGCATTTTTTTCGCGGCCGCACCTGCCGCAAGTGCCGAAACCGCACTTGCCGCACCCTTACCGCAAGCCCCATAGACATTGCATGGGGCTTGCCGCAAGTGTGCCGCAAGTGTCGCGGTTATGCGTTAAACGCGGCAGATGTGGTTTTTTTTCACCGCATCTGCCGCGAATTTCAAAAAACGCTGATGTGAAAGGGCCCTAAGACTGGTTTCACACTACCGTTTTTCAGCTTCTGTGTGAGTCCAGATGAAACTGGATGCACCCACATCCGTTTTTGGCCCCATTGACTTTCAATGGGCCACAGCCACTTGCGTGAGCATCCAGTTCTATACTTTTCCCCCTGATCCGGGTGTCCCCGTTTTTTGCACTGAGACCAAAAACGCATTTTGGGGTGATTTAGGTCTCCGTGACAACACCATGAACACCTGGATCCGGGGCCGTACAGGTTGAATTACAATGGGGCACTATTAAACCCGGATCCGGCAGAATCCAGATCCCGCTGGATCCGGGCGCCAGTTTTGGGTTTTTGGTCTGAGTATTCCTAGAACCAAGTTTTTCATGACATGCCCCACCTAGGGCATGAGATGAATCAGTGGTAATAGCGATGCGGGTGCATCCAGTTTAATTGTGGGGGATGCAGGTTTTACCTGCATCCCCCTGGATTCCAAAAAACGGTAGTGTGAAACCAGCCTAAGATGGCCTTAAAACTAAGGCTGTGGTGTCGGCAAGCCAAACCTCTGACTCCATCTCAGACTCCTCAATTTCCCTGAATCCAACTCTGACTCCACCTAAATAAACACCAACTTCAGAACTCCAACTCCACAGACCTGGTGTGCAGTCAGATAGCCAAGCCTCCGACTCCTCAGTTTTCCTAAAATCAACTGACTTCACAAAAATGGACACCGACTTGAAGCTGGTTCTCACAAGGAATCTGTCCTAATTGTGCAGTAACATATTACCTGACCTTGTCTTCCAGCATAACTAGGCCATTTAGGACCAGAGAGGTCAGGGAAGGTCAGGTTGGGTGGTCTCCGCCACCCTATCTGCAGTCAGTCATGTCTCTGTGTGCTGCCACCACCAAAACCCTGAAGGTTTGTAAATGCGGCTGGTCTCACGCAGCTTATCTCCAGTGTTCTCCACCATTCCCTCTCATCAGGCTATCTTATCTCCTTCCCTGACACCCAATAGTGTTAATACAGGCAATTGCTCTGTTTATGTCTACCAAGTAGACATGTCTTATCACTTAAAACCACCTACTCCCAAGAAGCTGTGATTGACCCCATCGATCCTGGTGCCAGGAATGAAGAGTGCATGCACAGTACCCCATAGTTGCCACTACCGTGTTTCTCCAAAAGCAAGACCGGGTCTTACATTCTTTTTGTGGCCAAAAGTGGCCCCCTGTCTTACTTTCGGGGGGGGGCCTTACATTGGAGGCCCCACCATCCATCCATCCATCCACCCACACACTGCAGCCATCCATCCACACATTCCCACACATACAGACACATGCATACACATATATACACACCATACACACCACTCACACCACACACACATAGCACCGCTTCTTACCGGGTCCGGTGTGGGGTCCCCGATGGTCCTGTGCCGTCCTCTCTGCTCCGGTCCGGTCCCCGAGATGATCCGCTGCCGTCCGCCGTGTTCCGGTGCCGGTTTGCACCGGTATTGCCGGTCCTAGACTCCATGGTCCCTGCTCTTCCGGAGTTCAGGCCGCAGCTCCGCCCAGGTCATAGTGTGGGCCAATCAGCATAGCGGCGCTGACGTCAGAGACAAGTGACGGTGCAAAACGGCACCGGAACACGGAGGACTGCAGCGGATCATCTCGGGGACCGGAGCACAGAGGACGGCACAGGACCATCGGGGACCCCACACCGGACCCGGTAAGAAGCGGTGCTATGTGTGTGTGTGACTGTGTGTGTGGTGTGTATGCTTGTGTCTGTATGTGTGTATGTATGTATGTACACCCCCCCCCCCCCCCCCCCCGTGTTTCCCCGATAGTAAGACCCCCCCTTCCCCCTACCCTGCCTTACATTCGGGGGGAGGGTCTTACATTAGCAGACCCCCCCGTCCCCCCCCACCCTGTCTTACTTTCGGGGGGTCTTACTATCGGGAAAACACGGTATATAGTTGATGGAGCTATGCTGTTTAGCTCTGCAACATCAATCTGTCACCATCACCAAGAGCAACTGATCGGTGGGGAGCCGTCCAGGGCTGTGGAGTCGGTAATCCAAACCTCCAACTCCGACTCCTCAGTTTCCCTGAATCCGACTCAGACTTCACCAAAATGGATACCGACTCCACAACTCCGACTCCACAGCCCTGAATTGCTCCCTACAGCTGACCCTACTCTTAACATCCTTCTACCACATTCAGAGCAGGCCCAAATATAGTAGGCCTTTTTACAGATGATCTACCCTAACTAATAGAATTAACTAACTAATAATAAATTAAAGGGACATAAAAGCATAGTTGGTCTTCTGTGCTCCTTCCATTTGTGATCTTGTCCAGGGGTGGAGCACTTTTAGAAACATGAAGCTTTGTGTCAGCATGCTCAGCCAATAGGAGCTTTCTTTAGAGTCACACGGTACAAATACTTAGAGTTGACTCCTTCTTCATACAATTTGTGGTGGGATTGATTTTGGGGTCATTTCATGGGTACAGTAACCTACTTTTGATGTGGCAACAAATGAGAAAATAACCTGACATGGTGACGGTCCTGTTTTTAAAGGGACGAATGCTTGATGACTGCGGAGGATATATGGGCCAGGGCCTCAGCAGTCGGACCCTTATCTTCCAGTAAGCAGGTAATGGGCAGGCCTCAGAAAGTCGGACCTTCTTCCAGTACGCAGGTGATAAGGCTTCAGTCTGGCATACCCCTTTAAGCGTGAGTCTCTCTGGCTAAGACCAATAATAACCTTCAGTAAAGGACGGCATTTACCAGGTGCCATTACATGTAAAGCAAGCCGTCTTCTCCTTACCATTATTGAGAAGCGCGCACACACAGGAACAACTTAGGAGCCATTAAAGGTGCGGAAATCAAATCTAGCTGAGGAGACAATTTTTATATCCGTGATCCGAGGTTTGTTTAACATGATCCTCCGAGCAGTGAGATATCACCTTCCACCCGCGTGTCACAGCCTGCTCTCCAAGCAACGGGAGCCAAGATGTCTATCAGGGGGACCGATGTGAGCGACGTCACCAGAATCACAGACTGCATAGTCTGACCTAACCAAGTCACCGTCCTTGGCCGCCATGTTGGCAATTTTTCTGAGTCAAAAAAAGTGTAAAGAAAACAGCGAAAACATAATATACTCGATCATTATGATTAAAAACAGTTTTGTGTTCCTTTTTTGCTGACATATAGAGCCCTTTAAATTGCCAGTCTGTGCTCTGCCTGTAATCCAGTGGGGGCGGAGCATGACAACAGGATTCCTAGTTATGCACCGCCTCTGCAGATCCTGCACTTTGCATTACATAGTGTAATTTTACAAGAGTGTTTCTTTTAATTGCTTTTTTCTCCTTCACTATTTTGAAAATATCTACATCTGTCTGAATATGTATAGGGTATTGCTTCCTGTAAATTATATGTATCTTTGAATCCACAGACCACAAGGTTGGCTGCATGATGCTTTTATATAACTTTGATAATAGCTTTCGATAACTGGTGTTATGGAGAGGGGCCAATATGGTACTGACCGTCAAAAGGGGTGTCTTTTAGGACCACAAGTAAAGAGTATTTCACATAAGTGAATGTGTTCTCGGTAATGTTAGATTGTGCAGTAAATGGTCCCCTTTTTGCAGATTTTACGCTATGTTCCTGGTTTTTCTGGTAATTGAGTCATGTATCAGCATTTCTCGCTTATTTACATACATGCTTCCTCGTGCAGAAAGGCTTTGACAGACGTTCGGGTCTTACCAGACCTAAAATTTATGAAGGGGTTGGAGATTCATTAACAACAATAAGACCTCATCCACACTATATTTGCCCATTACAGACTTAAATTGGTATCCCCATCTCGTACAAGTATGGTATATCCATAGGAAAGCGCATATATAACCAGGGCTGTGGAGTTGGAGTCAAGGAGCTCGCGTCCATTTTGGTGGAGTCGGATTCATGAAAGTTAAGGAGTCTGAGTTGTAGTTAGAGTTACCCGCTGTTTACCTTGGACACCAGCTCCCAGCCCTTGCTAAGAGGCGCTGGGAGCTGGCTTCTCGCTCGTCTCCCGGTGTCACACACAGTGATGCTGCGTGTCCACCGGGCAACCATCGCAACCATCTAAAATCTGGCGACCATCAACCAGCGATTTATCGCTGGTTGATGCGCCCTGTCACACACATCAATATCGCTGCAACGTCATGTGCAGCAGCGATATTGCATGCGATATTGACACGTGTGACATCCCCATTAATAACCACCAACTTGATGGAATCATTTTGCTGCCTGGATGGAACATGACTTTCTTGTCAGTGACCTTCTTGTAGGACGATACAATGGAGAAAACCATGATATCCGAAAGGATTAATAATATAGAAACCTTTTATTCCAAAGAGTTTAATGCCATTTCGAGAAAGTGTCAAGATAGGAACTGAGAGCAGTAGTTCGTTTAGAAGAGATGATGAAACCTTTGGGTAGTTTGTCAGAAGATGAAGCTAGGAGATGGACAAGCTCATCAATGGTCCTGGAGTATGTCAATCCACCATATCTGCTACACCGAGATGGTTGCTGATTCCGGACATGACAAATGAGAGCCGACTTCTGATAAAAATCCCATTACTCTCTTACTTAAATCTTAGGATGAGGAATATCCGTCCAGAAGTTTGGTAGGACAGAAAGAGACTGTCAAGGTTGGTGAAAAGCCGAGACTTGGAACTTTTTGAGCTCTTTCCCTCCCTTCTTGATTTGTGAATACCATTCTGTACCAATACAAGGACTGCCCCTTGACTTGTTAAACAGCTTAAGGTCTTGAAGACTCATCGTGGATGAGCGGGCCGCGCCGTGGGCTCCGCATTCCCCATCGATTATCGCCTGAGCTCAGAACAATATTATACAACTGAAAAGAGAAAACCTTTCACTTGGAAACAAGAACATTGCTCTGTCAGGCACGAGAGGCCCAGGCTCATCCATTGTTTAATAATTTAATTCACTTAACAGGCTCTATCGGATTTTACTTTTTACTTGATTGGGCAAACAGGATTTTGAAACCCATGGGTGCTGCCACGAAAGAGAATTTAGGAGGAAGGAATGAGCAGATGAAAGCTGGCAGAGCGCTGGGGAATAGAAGAGAATGGACTGCACTGCCGAGCTTATACTGGAGCTGCAGCTTTATCTTCTCCTATTCTCCAGCCTCTGCAGCTTGCCACTATGGCTACTGATGGCTGAAGAGGAGGGCAACACACAATCCACATTCACATCAATAATGCAACTGTGTTTTCTTAAGACAAACTTTGTTTTTCTATTTTGAATGTGTCTCCCATCATGAATAAGGATGGAGCACAGATTTCATATGTACAGGAATAATAACTAATATAATAATGCCCCTATATTTTAAAAAATATAACTGCAATAATACTGCCCCCCTTATGTAGAAGAATATACTACTACTACAATACTGCCTCTTATAGACAAGAATATAACTACTGTAATACTGTTCCTATATACAAGAATATAACTACTATAATACTGCCCCTATGTACAAGAATATAACTACTATAATACTACCCCTATGTACAAGAATATAATTACTATAATACTGCCCCTATGTACAAGAATATAACTACTATAATACTGCCCCTATGTACAAGAATATAACTACTATAATACTACCCCTATGTACAAGAATATAACTACTATAATACTACCCCCTATATACAAGAATATAACTACTATAATACTGCCCCCTATATACAAGAATATAACTACTATATTACTGCTCCTATGTACAAGAATATAACTACTATAATACTGCTCATATGTACAAGAATATAACTACTATAATACTGCCCCTATGTACAAGAATATAACTACTATAATACTGCTCATATGTACAAGAATATAACTACTATAATACTGCCCCCTATGTACAAGAATATAACTACTATAATACTGCCTCTATGTACAAGAATATAACTACTATAATACTGCCCCTATATACAAGAATATAACTACTATAATACTGCCTCTATGTACAAGAATATAACTACTATCATACTGCCTCTATGTACAAGAATATAACTACTATAATACTGCCCCTATATACAAGAATATAACTACTATAATACTGCCCCTATGTACAAGAATATAACTACTATCATACTGCCTCTATGTACAAGAATATAACTACTATAATACTGCTCCTATGTACAAGAATATAACTACTATAATACTGCTCCTATGTACAAGAATATAACTACTATAATACTGCCCCTATGTACAAGAATATAACTACTATAATACTGCCTCTATGTACAAGAATATAACTACTATAATTGCCTTGATTCTAATGATTTATATTAACTCTGCTGCTCTGGCATCATATTCAGAAGTCAGCCATTACCCAGCACTAGGCAGGGGGTTATGGCGGTACACATGTCATGCTGCTGCCACTCTTTTTCAGGCGGTCGACTGATATCGTTTCTCATTTAGACAGTAGAGGAGTTACCTGATGATAATCCTATCAGACTGAATAGGATAATTATTGTCTACGTTCCTCAGTATCGTGAGAAGATGAGCTCTGATGACCTGCATGTAAAACTCATCCTTCTTATTCACAGTTAGTCGATAGATACGAGGCGTCGTCTGCATATTCCGACCCTTGGTGCCGGATCTTATCCTGTATTACTAGTGATGTGCCGGATTATAGGGGGTCATATTTCTCTTCTGAATTCCAGAATATTGGAATTTAAAATATAGTAGCACCATAAAAGTCCCATGACACAGTGTTTGGTTATATTCACCCTGTGTTTCCTTCACATTACATGAGTAATCAGAGCGGAGACCCCGGTATTCTGCGAGTCTCCATACAAAGATTGTATAACGCAGTTTGAGTCATAGAGCCATCTGCTTTGACTTTTGTCAGGATGAGTAACATTGCTATGTATTCGCCAGTGCCTACCATTGCTTACCAAAGAGTACAAACACTCTCCGCAGCCTTCTGTTGCTGAGATTTCATCCCAGGCCTTGTCTCATAATCACGGAGAAGTGAGAAGATCTAGCTGAATGATATTTGTGTCATCTGAAAATGACTCCGTTTTCTTGATTAAATCTATTTTTTTTTCTTTCATAGTTTTTAAGCAATGTCTTTTTTTTTTCTTCTCCACATCACAATGATTCTTAAAAATGAAAATCAAAATTCCTGCATTTCTCATACCCACCACTAGGGATTTTTAAGTGTTGTTTCAGGAACTGCACATGTACATTAGTAGTAATGAGAAGACTCCGTCCCTATCTTATTTTGAAGCATCTTATGAGCATGTGCAAAAGTCATTGTGAAGGAAAGGGTGTCTTTGACATCACCTATTGTGATTGGTGAATCCTGGTGTTAGTCATTGCAATTCTGCTGTAAACTCTACCTGAAAGGACAGGAAGTTTGAGTCTAAAATAGCCCTAGTGGCCAGTGTAAAAATTGCAAGATTACAATATTTTTTTTGTAATAACATTAGATTTTTTTAATTGAAAATTTAAATTTTAACACTGGATCTGGTAGACACAGTTAGACATAACTTTTTTTTTTTCAACCATTCTACTCATAAATACTACCATATATTATTTTTTGATCAGACCAAATAAGATTCCTACAACTTAAATATCACCAAGTAGATCGTAGCTGTCCCCGAAAATGTCCAAAAAGTTGAATCAAGGTTCTCTTGGTTTCATAGTTTGGACTCCATGATTGATGTATCGTTAGAGTAATGGTCTCCTCAACTAGGGCTGTGGAGTCTGAGTCATGGAATTTGAGTTGGAGTCGGTGTCCATTTTGGTGGAGACGAGTTGGATTAATTGAATTGAGGGAATCCAAGTTGGATTTTGAGTAGGAGTTTTAGCGTACCAACTACACAGCCATGTCATCATCCCACCATTGTCTAAGGTTCATTTTGGCCAAAATCATTGACACCATTCTATGTGTTCTTGTTTTTGAGAAATCCAACGAAGGTCAACTTTTCTTGACTTGTCCTACAGATGAGTTCCCTGAGTTGTTCTTTTTTTGGGGTCACACACCAGCCCCTAAAACAACTTTTTGATACTAGATCACTATTGACTGATGACAAAAGTTTTCTTTATCAAAATTATTAATTTTCCAGTGTGGGTAGGACTGTGGAGTTGGTAAACCAAATTTAACTCTCTGACTTTTCAGTTTCCCTGAAATCCAACTCGACTCCACCAAAATATGGCCCCAGACTCTGACTCTGCGACTCCTACTCCACAGCCCTGGTGTGCAGTTGATAAGCCAAGCCTCCAAATCCAACTCAGACTCCTCAGTTTCCCTAAATCCCGCTCTACCAAAATGGACACCGACTCTAATGCGGGTGGGCGAACTCGGCTTTCGGCAGCATCTGTTAAAAGATTGGTGAGCCTACGGCCAGCTGTAGTTTCCTGGAAGAGTTAATATTAAAAAGTGGTTATTTCGGGGACGAGTGTGTCGCATCCGAAATCAATATTTTTCACCTATTTTTTGTAATTGACCTCTAATGTTATCCTTCCCGGGAAAGCAGAGGACACAAGGTCCAGTCACGACATTTCTCCTTTGGCTCCTCTTTCATGGTGAATTTGGTGTGAGCCCTTTAATGGTTCAGAGGCCATGTCTAACAATGTGTAGCTATGTCCGTATTAAGGACATTTCATGGTGTTCTCAGCTCAGGAATATTCGGCATTGTTCTCGTCGGCTGCTTTTTGATGCCCAATTAAACCATATCTCCACACACTCGCCTCTCGCTTTGTAAACCCCACAGCGATTTGTAACACAGCTGACTATCCGTTTCTTCTCTTCCAGATATTCCTTGTGGACGGTTTTTTTTCTTCGTTTCCCTTGAATGATGAGCAAAGATCTCGGGAGGAAGCTCCAGGTAACTTTCGAACCATCTCTTGTTAATAATGACTTTTGTTACGTCTTTGTGCAATGTCTAAGGGAAACAGGGGCATGGGAAAGGGAATCATTAGGACTTGTTGTGTTCACTGTTACGAGTAAACAGGTGACACAACTGTAGCTGAAAACGCTACCAGCTCATACATACTCCCGAAAGTCCAGAACATGTGGAGGAGACACCTGTCCTGTTCAGTCATAGTGACTACAATGTTCACTTGTTCCACCTTGATTAGGCGCAACCGCAGTGGTATCTTTAGGCACTGGCGTATAATGGATCAAGTTGAGAACTTCTTCTCATAAGGGTTTTGATGACCCATGGAAGACCTTGGATGTAGACAACCACTGTTCTCCCGCTGAAGCTCCTCATACTCTTTCTTGATGTTGCCACCTGACTAGTCAAGGACTGGATATAGATGAAGTTGTTGGTTTGCCCACAAAAGGAACAGATATTTACTTTTCTTCAGCTTAGTCTGCTGTGTAGAACCTCAACTGTTAGTAGAAACCAGGACTGTGGAGTCTGAAAGCCAAACATCTGACTCCCGACTCCTCAATTTCCCTGAATACACCTCCACCAAAATAAACACTGACTCCATGACTCCGACTCTACGACCATGGGCGTGAAGTCAGTAAGCCAAACATCCGACTCCACCACTCCACCTCCTCAGCCTTAGTAGAAAGTAGGAGAGCCTTAAAAACTAGAAGTTACTTTCAAATTTTAGCTGCATGGTTGTTCTGAGCTCCTTGGATTTTTTTCAGTATTTCAGTTGATGAGGGGCCAGCTATCTCGATATTGGCCATCACTCGGTTTGTCAAGAATTGCAAAACTGTGGCTGTCTCAGAAATGGCGCCACCCCTGACCATAGGATGTGTCTGGTATGGCAACTCTGTCCCATTTAAGTTAATGGATCAGAAACTCAATGTATTTGTCGATAAATCATGCCAGATGACAACCCCATCTCTGTGGCACCTGTGCTTTGATTTTTCTATGACTAAGGATATTGTTATATGAAATGTGTATGTTGGTGTATTTTCTGACTTTTGTCTTTTTTTTTATCCTTGGAAGATCCTTGCATCGATCAGCTTTTGAACCCATAGACTCTCTCCCTTATTTGCTTTCACCGTTATGTGGTTACTATTTGGATCGTTCTCTTTATGATGGTCAGCCCTGTTGAATGAAGTTGCTGGTGAGAGTGAGGATTTGGCCGTTCTGACTGCAGCTTTAGTATAGGAGATTTTTGCTTTTTTTTTTTTTATTTTAGAGTCCGCTTCCTCCCCTCTCTACCGTCTGGCCCAATTACATCAATCCGAAGCTCTGGTGGATTATTCCTCAACCAGAACATTACGTTCTATTCCACATGTGCCTCCCCGCGTCCATAACAGCGCCAGCCCCACAACAGCTGAGATCCCCCCTCCTACTTCACGTTTCCAGCAAATGAATCTATTCTCCGACCATTAATGCACATTGCTCTCTTTGTGGCAGCTCCTGCTGCAGCTGCGATCTGCAGAAAAGGACAGAAACCCAAAGGTTGCCAGTAGCCCAGTGGTCAGCTGCTTGGTTCCCACTTGGATATTGAGTTTGCAGTTTGTTTGCGGCTGCAGTGAAGCCCAGCAGAGGATTGGGCTTGAAGTAGAGGGGTCACATCAGGACATGTATCTAGGTCTGCAGCCAGAACAACACAGATGATTTACGCCCTGCTCCTGCATGCATCGGCGTTGCGTTGCAACTTTGAGTGTCAGGATCGATTATGCATCTGTTTTGGGGTAAAAAATGTTGATAAACATGAAGCACATTAATGATTTTGCAAACCCATACACACACGAGATTCATTATTTCACATGTATGGTTCCAAAGTTAAATTCTGTTTTATACTCCAGCGCTGCACTCACTATTCTGCTGGTGCAGTCACTGTGTACATACATTACATTACTGATCCTGAGTTACCTCCTGTATTATACTCCAGAGCTGCACTCACTATTCTGCGTAAAGTCACTGTGTACATACATTACATTACTGATCCTTAGTTATCTCCTGTATTATACTCCAGAGCTGCACTCACTATTCTGCTGGAGCAGTCACTGTGTACATACATTACATTACTGATCCTGAGTTGCCTCCTGTATTATACTCCAGAGCTGCACTCACTATTCTGCTGGTGAAGTCACTGTGTACATACATTACATTACTGATCCTGAGTTACCTCCTGTATTATACTCCAGAGCTGCACTCACTATTTTGCTGGTGCAGTCACTGTGTACATACATTACATTACTGATCCTGAGTTACCTCCTGTATTAAAATCCAGAGCTGCACTCACTATTCTGCTGGTGCAGTCACTGTGTACATACATTACATTACTGATCCTTAGTTATCTCCTGTATTATACTCCAGAGCTGCACTCACTATTCTGCTGGTGCAGTCACTGTGTACATACATTACATTACTGATCCTGAGTTACATCCTGTATTATACTCCAGAGCTGCACTCACTATTCTGCTGGTGCAGTCACTGTGTACATACATTACATTACTGATCCTGAGTTCCTCCTGTATTATACTCCAGAGCTGCACTCACTATTCTGCTGGTGCAGTCACTGTGTACATACATCACATTACTGATCCTGAGTTACCTCCTGTATTATACTCCAGAGCTGCACTCACTATTCTGCTGGTGCAGTCACTGTGTACATACATTACATTACTGATCCTGAGTTACCTCCTGTATTATACTCCAGAGCTGCACTCACTATTCTGCTGGTGCAGTCACTGTGTATATACATTACATTACTGATCCTGAGTTGACCTTCTGTATTATACTCCAGAGCTGCACTCACTATTCTGCTGGTGCAGTCACTGTGTATATACATTACATTACTGATCCTGAGTTACCTCCTGTATTATACTCCAGAGCTGCACTCACTATTCTGCTGGTGCAGTCACTGTGTACATACATTACATTACTGATCCTGAGTTGCCTCCTGTATTATACTCCAGAGCTGCACTCACTATTCTGCTGGTGCAGTCACTGTGTACATACATTACATTACTGATCCTGAGTTACCTCCTGTATTATACTCCAGAGCTGCACTCACTATTCTGCTGGTGCAGTCACTGTGTACATACATTACATTACTGATCCTGAGTTACATCCTGTATTATGCTCCAGAGCTGCACTCACTATTCTGCTGGTGCAGTCACTGTGTACATACATTACATTACTGATCCTGAGTTACCTCCTGTATTATACTCCAGAGCTGCACTCACTATTCTGCTGGTGCAGTCACTGTGTACATACATTACTGATTTGCATGCTGTGGTCTGTGCACTTGGCTTTGTATAATTTCCTATCCCTGTTATACAGATGGGTCAGTTTCTTTACCTCAGAGGCTTTACATCTGTGCAGGGGACGGTTTCTGAGGAGAGTAAGCTGATATGCAGGCTTGAATTGGATCCCTGGTCCCTACAGCGCAGAGCTTGCAGCCTGACACACGCACACAATACAGGCACTGCCGCTCGGCCATGAACAATGGAGGCTCAGTCAGCTCCGAGGACTGGAAATGAAATACTCTCGTGGTTTCCGTTCAAGGGAAAATGAGAGCAGAAAATGACATTGTGGTGAGAAGATACAGGGTGTCCAAAACCCGACTTCTGCCCCATCTGAGGGGGACTGTGGACCTAAGTCCATGTTATCTCCATTTACTGTTTGGCTGTAAACAAGTCTATTGTTCCCTGGTGGCAGCCATTGCTGACTGATAGGGGCCTCTTAGTGTCCAAGGGGTGGATATGGGCAGTGGTTTTAAGGGGATAATTGTGATCATCCTGTGACATAATTGGATATTTTTTGGATGACAGTTATAGTAGTTATATTATTGTTTTTATACCCCATCATTCTATACAAGAAGTAAAGAAATTCACTGGTGACCACAAGCGTTTTCTGTCTCACAGGCCGGGACCGTCACAACTACAGTCCTCCTCTATAAGTGGTGACGATCGAAATCGAGCAGGGAAACCATAGACATAGTTTCTCACTTCCAGTCATTTGAATATGATGAGAAGAAACACTGATGTGGTTTCACGTGGGAGATGGGGTGACAAAGTCACTCAGTTCACTGCCAGGCTCCCACCACTTTATCATGGACTGTCTGAGATCAGCTCCTTTCCCCAGAGGTCATTATAGCTGTTCGGTATGGTTTCTAGGTGATGAATAGGTAGTGCATAAACTCCTTGATAAATCCTTATTGCAGGTCACACCAAAACATTCTGGGGCTCAGATTGGATTGTCCAACTGACCTCCAGTTATGGCGCAGATTCATGCTGTACACACCTGACTAACCTGACAGTTGACTAAAAGACTATAATGTATATGTGAAGGAAGGGGGTAACCATTTTATGCATGTTCACTAGTCCTTAATACCTAGAGCCTGTCCCTCTTTGTCTGAGGTTTTATCAGGTCCTTTGCAGCACTGGCCAATGTACACTCCCATCAGGACAGCAAGTGCCTGTTTATATAAGATGACCTGCAGACACCCCATGTGTGGGGCACAATCTACATCCCTCTCCTGTAGAGATAAACTGGGGAAAGGATTAGATAAGGCAATCTCTCTCCTTCATGCCCACCTACCATCTATTTCTTCATTTTTGAGCTTTCCATGGTGGGGGCACAATGTAGATGAGATCTCATCCACTGGATTAGGAATGCTTTGTAGACTTCATTCTAAAGACCTTTATGGACCATCATTACAGTATTAGCTAGATATCAGATAAAGTAACATCATCCAAAACTGGGAGGCCCTTGTTTCTGGACCCCCAATTGGGGAAAGATGTATGGTTCCCCTACCCATTTATCTGAATACTACATGTGTAGGCTTCATTTTGAAGATCTTCCTGGACCATAATGACATTTTGGCCAGATATCAGGTGAAGTAACATCATCCAAAGACTGAAAGGCACTTGTTTTTGGACCCTCGAGTGGGGTGAAGATGTATGTTTTCTCCACCCACTAGCTATCACCCAAAAACTGAGAGGTGCTTGTTTCTTGAACCCTGAGTGGAGTGAGGATGTATGGTTCCTCCACCAACTAGCTCAAGACTACATATGTAGGCTTCATTCTGAAGAACTTAACAGACCATTATAGCTTTTTTGGCAAGATAGGGAAAGTAATATCATGCAAAGACTGAGAAGCACTTGTTTCTGGACCCTCAAGTGGGATGAGGATGTATGGTTCCTCAACCCATAAGCTGAAGACTACTTGTGTAAGCATTATTGTGAAGATCATCACTGACCAAAATGACCTATTTTTGGCCAGGTGTCATGTGAAGTAACATCATTCAAAGAAGGGGAGGCACTTGTTTTTGGAACCATGAGTTGTGTGAGGCCGAGCCCTTATGAGTTTGGCTTTATTCTGAAGACCACCCATGGACCATAATGATACTTTTAGCCAACTATTGATATAAACCTTACCTATGTTTTGTGCCAAGCTGGTTGCCCTTGTTGGATTTCATTGGTCATCAACAATGTGGGTAGTATAGTCTTGATAGGCTCATGAAGGACTTACTTCATCAGACTTCACAATCTGAAATATCCGGGGAGTATTGTGTGTATTGCTTGATCATCCAGGATCGAGGAGAGGATTTTTTTTTCCATCTCTGATCCCATTTGGTCCATATGAAGTCACATCAAAACTCTCTACCTGGTTTTGTACCCTCTGGAATGAGAAGATGACCTTCTTTAGTATCTAAAGGACCCTTTAGATTGGAGCAAAGTCATCCAAACTCTATCATTTCAACCATGTTTTTGATCCAACCCCTTACCAATGGATGACACATGCAGACATACCAAAACTGAGCAATGCATGCGTGTGTGCGGGCGGGATTGAAAGGGCTTGCTTTTGATTGAATGTGTGTTGACATAGGAGCCAAAAAATGGATCAGTGTTCACCCATGTCAAAATGGATGGACACGGATTGCATAATATGTAAGTGTGAAACCACCCTCAGTTAATTTTTTTTTTACATCCTTAAGGAACAAAACATTACAGAGACTGTAAACTTCTGTTTTTATTGGCTCGTGCCGTCTCCCAGGCGGTGAAAAGGCAGAGAGGGTTATTATTATTATTATTTATTTGTTACATTCCGTTTTTAGTATTAGGACCCCCTATGATTTGGACTTGTTTTCATTGACTTGTAGTGTCACATTTTGCAATATCTGAAGGTAAAATATATAAAAAAAAAGAAATGATAGCCCCCACCATTGTCCTTCTCGCCAATCAATCATACCGCTCCACGGCTGTCTGCTCGGAATAAAGGGTATTCTGTAACATTTAGTGGCACAAGGCAGTAGTAAGATAATCCATCACTAGTGCACCTTCAAAGCTGATCATTATATGCCCCCCCCCCCAACATGACTGCAAGTGAGTAGTAGACAGCTGAAGGGCAGCCTCCTCCACCAGGCGAGGGCTTGTGAAGTCAATACTAAATGCCAGCATCTGAATTGTCAACACTTTTTCTTGGGAAATGTGGGTGAGAAGCCAAATGGAGTCCTGAAGCGTTGGCATCACCGAGGGGCAGCCGCACCAGTAGACATTGGCCACCAGTAGTTATTTTTAATTGGAAATTTGACTAAAAACATAATTTTTCCAGTTTGCCCCTCCGATAACATTGTGGTCATGTGATCAGCAGAACTTCCTTCACATCCTACAGCTCCTCATACTGTGTAATTCCTACCAAGGCCAGAGGTGTAAGATTGCCACTGTCCAAACACATCCTGGTGGGGTAATTAGCTGAAGACTACAGAAAAGAAGGGTGGGATATTAAATTGTGAAGCTGAGGACTGCTACCTCCCACTCCAAATCTCCAAATTTGGGGTCCAGAGGTAAAGAAAAAATTGCAGAACTTGTAATTGTTAGTTAAAGACTTGTGCTACCAGGGAAGTGGGGAGGGACCAGTTAAAGTCACACTGGAAAGGAAATCAACTCAGCGGCTTTCTTTTCAACAGCTGTTTTTAAGGCAGGAGGCATCCCCTTCCCTCCCCCTCAAACCATACCCTCCTCTCGCACTCACACACATACAGGCAGCCCCCCTCCCCTCCTTACATCTGTCACTGCCCTTTACCCACTGACGGCAGAGGTCCTCTCTGTCACTCAGGACAAGCTCTGAGAGTGAGTGTGTGGTGGGGGGGACCTTCCACACTGTTTAGTGACAAACTGGGGACACTTCTTCTTCGCCGGACCTGGTGGCTTCAAGAGACGGAGACCGGGAGGCCACATCTTCTTCTTCTCCTTCTCCGCACTCCCCCTTCTCGATCCGGGGCCACTTCCCGAAGGGATAAGGCCGGGAAAGACAGTCATCGTGGCTCCATGCTTGTAAGTACATCCTGCTTTTTTTTCCCCTTCTCTACAGCCAGCACAATCTGCAGGCTTAAGGGTCTCGTCATTAGCACTAGCTGAAAAGATTGTACACGCGCTCCTTATAAGGCATGGCTTATGGTATACAGTTCAAGGAGCCTAAGCTCGCCGACAAGGCCTCTCGTTTTATACCCTCTCGGGTCACCTGGCTTTGGCTTAAAGCGAGTTCCCCGGCTCCTCTGGGTGGTGTTGGTGGGGGGTTGACGAAGGAAGACAGGCCAGGAAACGCATCGTCTTGTTTATAATCCTCAAGAAACATATTTCCTTGTTGTAACGAAGACCATATCCTGGACTCGACTTCCCGAATCCTGAAAACTGTGTTTCCTTCTCTCCCCACCATCATGGCCTTCAGGATGTAGAATTCCTCCATCACTTGTTTATGACATGGATGTTCCTAATTTGAGAACTTTCAAATATTGGTGTTCGACATCAGGGCTGTGGAATCGATAAGCCAAACATTCACCTCCTCATTTTCCCTTAATCCGACTCCAACTCCCCAAAAATGGACACAGACTCAACGACTCCAAAATCGCGGTTGTGAAGTTAGTGAGCCACAATCCGACTCCTTAGTTTCCATGAATCCGACTCCACCAAAATGGACACCGATTCCAATTTCACCACCAGGACTGTGAAGTCAGTAGGTCAAACATCCGACTCCTCAATTTTCCTGAATCATCTCCGACTCCACCCAAATGGACACCGACTACGGCCACACAGCCATGTTCCACGTATGTCACTTTGGCTTACACCTTCATGGATTTCTATATCCATGAATTATAGATTGTAAGCTCTGTTCCTAAGACGGTGGGTTGATCAACTCAAACCCAGTTGGGAGGTGACTGCTCTGTCGGGGAAGCATGGGCTTTGCTATCTAATGTATACATATCCCCACACGTGGTTTAGTTGCTCAACCTGTCCGGGGAAGTGAAACCTGAATGTAGGAGTTGAGGTGTTCCTGTGAGCCGGGTGATTGAAGTTGATGTGCTAAGGCTCGGTCAAGTGGTTTTGTCAAAGTGTAAAAAGATTGAAACATTTTTTCCATCCTGACAAAAGAGGAACTTGTATGTAAATATCTGGATAGGCTACGGGCTTGAGTTTCCATCATCTCACATGGTTTGTTTGGTATTCTAGTAAAGCTTTGTTAGCTTTTTGCTTGGGCCTATGTAAGTCGTTTGCTCACACAACTTATTTTGTGACCACAAAGTTCTTTTATTTTCTCCAAAACGTCTCACTCAATTCTGTTCGGTAGCAGAAATTAAAAAATCTGAAATGTTTTCAAAGTATTGATCAGGGACAGGGGATTTGGTAATGCTCAAGTTTTATGACAACCTTCAGTGTTCTGAGCAGCACGTGGAGGCGTGAGGTCACACAATGCTCAAGCAATCTACAAATAAGTGACACATCTGGTAAATAGGTCATCAGACAAGTTGTTTGTTCAGTCCAGTCCACATAAAGGATAATGAAAGCAGGCATCTGGTTGGTTACAACATTATTTTTGTATTTTTAGAATGTTTTTGTGAATGTGTAATTATTGCTTTAAAAAACGCTAGAGACAAATTGCACCATGTGACCATAGCAGCATAGTGAGTTATTTTATGCATTATTACAGACAGTTTGTTTTTGTGGTTGTTGTAGCTCACTTCTTTTGGCATAATTTCTATGTCTGGACAATGTGGCGATGGGGACCTTTATAAAGGGACTACAGGTTAATTAGTTTGAAGGACCGGCTTGAATTGAGTGAACTGATTGGCGAAAAAGTAGGGTTCTTCACCAGTGATCATAGAAAAACATTGGGTCTCACTTATGTGTTGTCCAATAAATCTGTTTGATCTCCATGCCTTTCATCCTGAATAGATTTAATGTTTGGGTTCCAGTTGAGTGAAACTTATGCTTCCATTGGGTCTCAACTGGATATATTCTTTGTAATTATGTCTGTTGGATCTCTATTCATACTTCCTGTTGATTCCTCGTTGTATATGTCCTATGTTATTTGCTCTTTTGGGTCTTCACTGATTCTTTCCTATTCTGATACTTCTTTGGTCTCCACCAGTTCCAGTATGGCCTTTCTGTTCTCTCTCGCTTTATTGCTCTTTATTGCATCATATGTAGATACCTGTGTTGGGTTGTCATTGGCTTTACCCCATGCTTATACAATACTTGGGCCTATATTTTATTCCATGCAGTTATTTTAGTTGAGTCATGGTTAGTAATCCCATGCACATACTTTGTTGAGTCTGTATTAGGTATGTCTTATGTAGTTACCTCCGTTACTAATTAGTTTAATTCGTGCATTTACTTTGGTTTGATCTATATGGGTACTTTTCATGCATACTTCAGTTGGGTTTTCATTGGTTTCATCCTCTGCACATACTTTAGTTAGGTACTCTTTACTTTAATCCCAAGCACTTGCTTCAGTTGGGTCTTCATTGATTTTATCCTATATAGATACTTTAGCTGGGTCTTCATTTGTCAGTACATTGGTTGGGTCACTTTTGGGTACTTGGTATACAGATACCTTAGATGGGTCCTCAATGGCTTAATGCCTTGTATACACTTAGGTTGGCTCTTCATTAGTTTCATCCCTTACACATACCTTGGTTGTGTCCTTTTTAGTTTTATCTTACTCATGTAGGTGCTTCCTTTGGGTTTATATTGGGTATATCCCATGCTGACACTTCACTTTTGGCCAATGGGCTTCATCCCATTCACATACTTTTATTTGGTCTATATTGGGTACTTCCTATGTAGATACTTCAGTTGTGTCTTCATTGGTTCCATCCCATGCACATGTTTTGTTGCCTCTCATCTGGTTGATTTTATGTAGGTACTTTCCTTTGGTCTACATTGGGTTCTTCCTATGCTGAGACTTCACGTGGGTCTTCATTGATTTCATCCCATGCAGATACTTTGGTTGGCACTAGTTTGTGTCCTCCCTCTGCAGATGTTTTTGCTTTGTGTTGTATAGGTCTTCCTTATTCAGAAACCTTGGTTAGGTGTCGTTTGGGACCTCCCTATACCGTTACTTTAGTTGTTTCTCATTTGGGTCCTTATGCAGATACTTTGGTTAGATCTCTTTACTTTAATCACATGTACATACTTCAGTTGGATCTTCATAGGTTTCAACCCACATACATACTTCACTTTGGTCTTCATTTGTTCATCCGATGCAGATACTTTGGTCTCATTTGTGTCCTCCCCATGTAGATACTTTGGTTGGGTCTCATTTGGGTCTTCACAATGTAGATATTTTGGTTGGGTGTCATTTGGGTCCTCCCTATGCATATACTTTGGTTAGGTCCTCTTTACTTTGATCCCTTGCACATACCTCAGTTGGGTCTTCATAGGTTTCAGCCTACATAGATACTTCACTATGGTCTTCATTGGTGCCAGCCCAAAGAAAAATGTTGGCTTTGTGTCATTTGGGTCTTGTCTATGCAGATACTTTGCTTGGGTGTCATTTGGGTCCTCCCTACGCAGATACTTTGGTTGGGCCTCATTCGGGATTTTTTTTTTGCAGAGATTTTGGTTAGGTCCTCTTTATTTTAATCCCATGCACATACAGTACTTCAGTTGGGTCTTCATAGGTTTCATCCTTTGTAGATACTTTAGCCAGGTCTTTATTTGAAGGTACTTTGCTTGAATCGCTTTTTGGTATTTCGTATACAGATACCTTAGTTGGGTTTTCATTGGTTCCATCCCTTGCACATAGTTTAAATGAATAAATATTATTAAACATTATTATTTGCGTCCCTTCAGTTTCATCTTGTATAGATACTTTGCTTGTGTCTACTTGGTACTTCCTATGCTAATGACTCCTCATTTGGGTCTTCATTGGTTTTGTACCAAGCATATATTTCACTGGGTCTACATTGGGTCTAGCTTGGCAGAGACTTCAATTGGGTATTTTGTTTTTTACATACATATGTAGATATGTTTGTTGGGTTTCTTGCCAGTGTGTTCTTTACTGTTACATCACTTCAGTCTCTTATACCATTTATTGGGTCAATGTTGGGTTCTCTGATAACTGTCATCAAGAACTCATATAGATTGTTGGTGATTATTA
This sequence comes from Allobates femoralis, assembly GCA_033576535.1. NCBI lineage: Eukaryota > Metazoa > Chordata > Amphibia > Anura > Aromobatidae > Allobates > Allobates femoralis. The sequence goes on along the minus strand of JARQOC010000012.1, from coordinate 95,196,708 downwards.
TAAAGTATTGATATATAAATGTATGTGCTAGAAAAGACTCATTATACCATCACCCCCCTCCAGCGTGCTGTCAGTGTCCTCGCTGGCCCTCCCCCACCTCTTTTGCAGAGGAAGCGGTGCTGAGCGAGGCCTTAGTGCATGTATACAGCATGCATCTTAGTTCCTTTTTTCTGCTTCTGGTGTAAAAACACAAGTCATCAGCCTTTGCCTTTTTTTTTATGTAGAAACTGATAAATCTTTTGCACAGATCCAATCAGTGAATACCCCTCTACCACCTCCGAGGCACTGGTGGAATGTTCCTTTAAGGTTGCATGCATCTACTGCATTTTCAAATTTTGCTGGTTATTAAAACAGATGTATAAATAAAGTCGATTGAAAGCGGTCTTAAAGGGATGACTTCTCATAAGGCCTCATATGTCAGAAAGGTGGTCCCCTGTCCAACCAGAGTCCACTTTCATTTTTAACCCTCGACTTGAATAAGGGAATAAGGTTAGCCTCATTGGTTTTGCTTTTTTGAGTTAACTTTATTTTAACAATTGTGGAGAACCCTTTAATGTCGGAGATAGAAAAGGTAGTCAGGTGGTCTTAATGGACTCATCTGAGCATAGCCAGGGCTGTGAAGTTGGATTCAGGGAAATTGAGGAGTCTGGGTCGGAGGTTTGGCATACCGACTCCACCACCCTGTGGCTGTATTTGTCCGATATGAGGTCAATTGTATTTACTTGCAAAATACTTGTGAAGTTACTCATAGACCCAGCTGCCATATTACTGTGAAAGTCCATCCCGTATCTCCTGTCACTTATGAGACTACCCTGCCTTGCCTGTCCACACCCAAAATAATGGCTGGCGTCATTGAAAGGTGCCCGTATGTAATTCCTATAGGGACAGATATTTCCAAGATGGCCGTCAGATGAGCGAGGACCGGAGAGCAGCACAATGATATGATCATATTTTGGAGATCTTGTGGGACGAGATTCGTTCTGTCCATCTTAGAGTGTGAAGGAATTTCAGTTCCATCAAATTGTACCCACATTTTTTGAGAACATGTACCGATTCACTTATTTGATTTTTTTTTGGTTGAAGACTCCTAATTCTTACTCAACCGGGTGCTGGTTGTGCTCATTGCCCTGACGTGTTGTAAAAAAAATAAAAAGACTTTTGTTACCTCAACTAAGCTGTGTAGACATGGCAGGTGACGGGTGTTAAATAGACAGGTTTTGTGTTTTTCTAATGGATGTACAAGCAGCGACAGCCGGCAGCTGAGAGGCAGCTGTCCAGTCGTATCTCAACGGCTGCCCAACCCTGTGCTGGCACGAGCTGTGAAAAGAGGCACTGTGTGAATGGGATGTGTGCTGCGGGTGACGTTTTCTTTCCTCCATCCCCGCAGATTGAGGGCTTCTTACATGGGCACAGCCTGCCCCCAGCATCTGGTAAAATTGCTTTATTCTGCATCTGCTCGTTGTCATCTCCGCCGCGTAGAGGACGAGGTGACCTTACAAGGTCATGAGGCTTCTCTCTGGGTATCTGGAGTAGTCTTGAAGGAACACTTCGTTTATTGATATGACTGGGAAGCCAAGGGTCCGACCAAACAATTGACCTTCACAAATGTTTCAGTAACAATTCTCAAATGTGTCTCGCATATTCCACAGATGAGAAGCCAAGTGCCCTGTGTGGCCATCCAAATTAGGGCCACTTACATCTGTATCTAGCCAACCCAGCGAAAGCAACTGTCATGCGATTGCAATTATCAGTTACAGGATCAAAAAAAATACATTTGTGCGATAGCCAAAGCTCCAACTACAACTCGGAGTTCTCAATATCCCTGAATCCGGCTTCACCAAAATGGACACCAACTCCGATTCCACAGCCATGGTGTGCTGTTGGTAAGCCAAAGCTCCAACTCTGACTCCTCAGTTTCTCTGAATCCGACTCCGCCAAAATGGACACCTACTCCATGACTCCGACTCCACAACCTTGGTGTGCAGTCGGCAAGCCAAACCTCCGACTCCAACTCCTCAATGTCCCTGAATCTGACTTGCCAAAATGGACACGGACTCCACAGCCCTGCAAATAGCTGATGCATGATTACTTTAGAGCTGTGATTTTCTGTACAAAACACCCCCAACCTAACGGCATTGAATTATATGGCTAGTGAGTCGGGCGGTGGTAACTTTGTTCACCCTAGAAGATGTTACGACTGTGTTGCTGTGGATCATAATATGACACTATAGGGAGTTAAGGCCAAAGTAGCCTTGTAATGCAAACATTACAGTCTTCGGGCCAATCTATGCCAACATAATTGGGAAATTAAAAAAAATATATATGATGGACATCTTGAAACAGGTGGCCGTTTGGAGATTGTTTGTAAATTCATTATAGTGGTGGACAAATTATTCTGCAAATCGTCAGTCTTTGGCACAGCATCCATTTCTAAAAAAGCTGGGTATCATCCAATTTTGTGTGATGAAGACAAAAAAAAAACAGTGGTGACCACATCTTCTTGGACAGATACGAGTGCGGACATTGGTTGATAACCAGTTCCCCCTCAACCCCTTCGCTCAGACGTGGCGCCCCCATGCCCCCTCAGACCCTTCACCCAGACGTGGTGCCCCCTCAGCCTCCTCAGCCCCCTCGCCCAGACGTGGAGCCCCCATGTCCCCTCAGCCTCCTCGCCCAGACGTGGCACCCGCCATGCTCCCTCAACCCCTTTGCCCAGATGTGGCGCCCCCATGCCACACATCTCCCTGCCTGGTTCGATGAAAACACAAACAAGGCCTCGGCTTCTCCTTCTCCTCGGGCCATCCCGACGAGCAGGAGATGCTGAGGCAGCAAGTCAATCAGAGCCTCTCCTTGTCTGTGCGGCTGAAAACATATCACATGGCTGCCAGCCCTGCTCCAGTGTGCCGCCCTTCTCCCCTTGTCAGCACGGGCACCCCGTTGTGCAGGGCTGATGCCACGCTTTAGCTAGACGTAGGCTCTGACTTTGCTGAAAAAACAAACACGATTATTTATTTGGACCACGTTGTCTAAAAATGAGCCACCCTCCGGTAAATATGTCCTTGAGCGTTCTTCTTCTTAACTCAGGGACACTTGACCTTTCTTTTGGACAAGCTGGACGATATGTTAAAATAAAACACAAACCATGCAGGAATTAGTCCATTGTCTCCTCTGGGGATGTTGGTCCGGCCCGGTCTGTTCAGGCCACGTCACAAGAAGCTGACTAAAGTCCTCATTTGGTCACTGGTATAGAGGCGCCTGGTTAATAGTGCAGCTGTTATCTCTGAAGTGGCGCCTGTTAACCCCTGAGCTGCTACAGTTGAATAATCAGAATTTTTTTTTTATTTTACACTTTTATTTCGCATTCCCTGGCTATCCTTCATCTGATCCTATGTGACAAGGACATGTATGGTAAAATGATGACAGGAGGGTAATCCTGTGTCTGGTTCCTCTAGCATTAAAAGTCATAAAACAGACAGATCTGTACAATATTATATTATAACAATAATGATGATGATAATAATAAGAGTTAAAATAACAAAAAATAATATAAAAAAGACAAACTGTTGAAGAAGAAATAATAATAACAATAATCGTAATAATGAATAGCAGTGGTGATGGTGAATGTATATATATATATATTTTATTTTGTGATCCCCCCAAGAATAAAGGTGGACATAACATAGTGTGCGTTATCCCTGGTCGTTAGCCATCACAGCCCGACATGAGCCTGGTGTGACCGGTCGTCTTGTTCTCAGCCTCCAGTAGGGCCCTTATTAATTATTGAGGCCTCTGATGTGCGGGGGCCCGGCGTGCTCGTATCACCGGCTGATCTGGCGCTTGCTTGGGTAGATGAGTTTGATGCCTGGGCTCCTTGGTCTCTCATTGATATTGACCCCGGAGGTGCCACATCTGTGCCCGGGTACATTGTGTGCCCGGGCCCTGAGCGGCAGAGCCACGCGTCTACAGCTTCGCTTTATATCCGCTATCTGCAGAAATCTAGGTCACCAACATAATTTCTCCCCTCTGGGAGGTTGCCAGAATCAGACCTCAATTTTTCTTTGTAGTCTCCGATGTATTTACTTAGATTGTACCTTCCCCTCACAAGAAGCTAATTGAGATGAGCAATGGAGACTATGGCGGTAGGAGGCGATAGAACCCAACTCCATTTTTCCTTTCTTTTGTGCTTCCCTTTGCCGTTTAGCCAGCACATTTTTATACGGTCTGGTTACCATAGTAACTATATCAGATTCAGTTGTCAGGAAACTATTCCATAGCAACAAGCGAGGCCTTTTGGCATCTTTAGGCCACACCCATCTACCTAAGCCGCCTCCCCATTGCACTAAGTCACGCCCTCTTTTCCGTTGAGGTGCAAAAAGTCTTGAACATCTGACTATTAGATGACTAAGGGAACAGCGCACAGACTATACACCAAGACGCCGGCAGCATGGCCGCCATTCACCGCATCCTTCTGTAACCACGTCTTGTGATTTCTTTCTAATACAATGAGTAACAGAATATTTTTCTCTTTCTTTTATACGTACTGAAGGAACAATAGATTTCTGAAAGTACAAAGTCGTCATACTGATGCGTAAAATAAGGTAAAGCGTTGGTAGAGTCATCAGTGGGGGCGACGTGTGAGTACACCCTCGTACTGCAGTGATCCAGGACACAGGATAATAGGAAGAAATCTGTCGTCAGCTGACACACGTGTAAAGACCGCAAGGCAGGCAGGCTGATAGTAATGGAGGCTCAGGCAAATTATGGCAATTGTTCTGTTTCCTGAAAAGCTGAAGGATCACCAATATGGCTGCTGTCTGGTTGTCCCCCAGCTTTCCCAGTGTCCTTATATGTGAGGACACTGGGAAAGCTGGGCAATATGTGAAGACACTGGGAAAGCTGGGAAATATTTGAGGACACTGGGAATGCTGGGTAATATGTCAGGACACTGGGAAAGCTGGATGATATGTTAGGACACTGGGAAAGCTGGGTGATATGTCAGGACACTGGGAAATCTGGGTGATATATCACCCAGCTTTCCCAGTGTCTTCACATATCACCCATCTTCCCAGTGTCCTCAAATATTTCCCAGCTTTCCCAGTGTCCTCTCATATCACCCAGCTTTCCCAGTATCCTCTCATATTACCCAGCTTTCCCAGTGTCCTCACACATATTACCCAGATTTCCCAGTGTCCTCACATATCACCCAGCTTTCCCAGTGTCTCTCATATCCCACTTCCAGTGCCCTCATTCCACCCAGCATTCCCAGTGTCCTCTCATATTGCTCAGCATTCCTAGTGTCCTCTCATATTGCTCAGCATTCCTAGTGTCCTCTCATATTGCTCAGCATTCCTAGTGTCCTCTCATATTACTCAGCATTCCTAGTGTCCTCACATATCACCCAGCTTTCCCAATATCCTCACATATTTCCCAGCTTTCCCAGTGTCCTCACATATCACCCAGCTTTTCCAGTGTCCTCACATATTACCCAGCTTTCCCAATGTCCTCACATATTACCCAGCTTTCCCAGTGTCCTTACATATTCCCAGCTTTCCCAGTGTCCTTACATATCACCCAGCTTTCCCAGTGTCCTCTCATATTACCCAGCTTTCCCAGTGTCCTCACATATTACCCAGCTTTCCCAGTGTCTTCTCATATTACCCAGCTTTCCCAGTGTCCTCACATATCACCCAGCTTTCCCAGTGTCCTCACATATCACCCAGCTTTCCCAGTGTCCTCTCATATTACTCAGCATTCCCAGTGTCCTCTCATATTACTCAGCATTCCCAGTGTCCTCACATATCACCCAGCATTCCCAGTGTCCATACATATCACCCAGCATTCCCAGGTCCATACATATTACCCAGCTTTCCAGGTCATCACATATTACCCAGCTTTCCCAGTGTCCTTACATATCACTCAGCTTTCCCAGTGTCCTCACATATTACCCAGCTTTCCCAGTGTCCTCACATATCACCCAGCTTTCCCAGTGTCCTCTCATATTACTCAGCATTCCCAGCGTCCTCACATATTACTCAGCATTCCCAGCGTCCTCACATATTACCAGCATTCCCAGCGTCCTCACATATCACCCAGCATTCCCAGCGTCCTCACATATTCACCCAGCATTCCCAGCGTCCTCACATATCACCCGCTTCCCAGCGTCCTCACATATCACCCGGCTTTCCCAGTGTCCTCACATATCACCCGCTTTCCCAGTGTCCTCACATATTCACCCGAGCTTTCCCAGTGTCCTCACATATACCCAGCTTTCCCAGTGTCCTCACATATTACCCAGCTTTCCCAGTGTCCTCACATATTACCCAGCTTTCCCAGTGTCCTCACATATTACCCAGCTTTCCCAGTGTCCTCACTTACCAGCTGTCCCCAGCTTTCCCAGGAATGATCCTCATTAGAAAGGAGCACAGAGGATCTTTTTGATCAGATGATTTCAGGCATTAGATTCATTAGCAGTGAGTGTGATTCATAGTTGTGGTCAGTGGTGATCCCGGCGCTGTCAGCAGGGTGACATGGACCTGCTGAGATCCAGGGAGGAATCTCTTGGCCCGTCACCCTGCATTCCTGCCACATACACGTCATGGCTCATCAAGCGCTAAAGGTCTCTTTCACGAGACATGAGAGGAACAGGTGAGACCCTCTGTCACTGTCACCACTGTTTGCATCTGTTACCATGGCAACAGCTGTCCATATTTGAGACCCCCTGCACCACATGTATCTCGCTGCTTGGCTGGGTCGGGGCCTCTTTTCTATGATTTTACTGTTCTCCTCTGAAGATATTGCCGAAGGGGCGGAAAAGCTGCGACAATTAACTGCAGCGTCAGCACCTTATTACAAGGACCATTAATTACATTGTCCAGAGAGGTACCCAGTCACACCTCAGACGCTTAATCCCATTGTGGTATGTTGTGCCGCCAGTATGTTGTCGGATTGTATCCTAAAGGGTCAGAATACTGCAAAGAACAAATGTGAACAGCTCCCCAAAATACACCGCCACCAGGGGGCAGTAAAACCCTGGAGTCAGCTGGAGGCTACAGAGGGGAGAGGGGACGGCAGGAAAAGCAAAATATTGGAGAAACAGAAGCTTTCATCCCCGTATCAGTCATAATTATAACACTTTTCCCAAAAAACTTGAAAATTGCTCTAGGTAACAAAAATAAACTATTCCAAAAAACTCCCAATGAGGTTTCCTCTAGAAAACTCATCATTTTTGGCCATCTTAAAAAAAAAAAAAAAAAAAATCACCCAAAAAAAACAGTGTACCCATCCCCTGTGTGTATACAGTCCTGTCCATCAGAAAAACGCTTCTACAAAGCTAGTGATTGCTGGCTGGTTGTGATTGCTGGCTGGTTGTGATTGCTGGGCGGTTGTGATTGCTGGGCGGTTGTGATTGCTGGGCGGTTGTGATTGCTGGGCGGTTGTGATTGCTGGGCGGTTGTGATTGCTGGGCGGTTGTGATTGCTGGCTTGCTGTGATTGCTGGGTGGTTGTGGTTGCTGGGCGGTTGTGGTTGCTGGGCGGTTGTGATTGCTGGCTGGTTGTGATTGCTGGGCGGTTGTGATTGCTGGGCGGTTGTGATTGCTGGGCGGTTGTGATTGCTGGCGGGCTGTGATTGCTGGGTGGTTGTGGTTGCTGGGCGGTTGTGGTTGCTGGGCGGTTGTGATTGCTGGCTGGTTGTGATTGCTGGCTGGTTGTGATTGCTGGCTGGTTGTGATTGCTGGGCGGTTGTGATTGCTGGCTGGTTGTGATTGCTGGGCGGTTGTGATTGCTGGCTGGTTGTGGTTGCTGGGCGGTTGTGATTGCTGGCTGGTTGTGATTGCTGGCTGGTTGTGATTGCTGGCTGGTTGTGATTGCTGGCTGGTTGTGATTGCTGGGCGGTTGTGATTGCTGGGCGGTTGTGATTGCTGGCTGGTTGTGATTGCTGGCTGGCTGTGATTGCTGGGTGGTTGTGGTTGCTGGGTGGTTGTGGTTGCTGGGCGGTTGTGGTTGCTGGGCGGTTGTGATTGCTGGCTGGTTGTGATTGCTGGCTGGTTGTGATTGCTGGGCGGTTGTGATTGCTGGCTGGTTGTGATTGCTGGGCGGTTGTGATTGCTGGCTGGTTGTGGTTGCTGGGCGGTTGTGATTGCTGGCTGGTTGTGATTGCTGGCTGGTTGTGATTGCTGGCTGGTTGTGATTGCTGGGCGGTTGTGATTGCTGGCTGGTTGTGATTGCTGGCTGGTTGTGATTGCTGGCTGGTTGTGATTGCTGGGCGGTTGTGATTGCTGGGCGGTTGTGATTGCTGGCTGGTTGTGATTGCTGGCTGGTTGTGATTGCTGGGCGGTTGTGATTGCTGGGCGGTTGTGATTGCTGGCTGTTTTTGCATGTAGTTTTTGGCTATTTTTTCATTTATTTTAATTTTAATATGGGGAATAACAATATCTGTGTTTCCACTGGAAAGAAAAACTGTAAAAAAATGTTGAGAAAAATGTAATTTTTTGGGGAAAAGAGCAAAAAAGCTGTTTATTTTTCTTTTTTCTTCAAGATGTACTGTATCAGCACGCTGTCTAATTAAAGTGACTGTGAATCTGGTTGTAAGTAACCCTACAACTCAGTATCGACCCTTCTCTTGAGCCTTTTCCACGTGACTTAGGACCAGAAACGTGTTTGAGGCTTTGGCCCCTCATCAGTGCAGATTGAAGCGGTTGACTGTGTGAGAAACCTCTGCCGGGGGGGGGTGGAGTAAATCATTGTGTATTGGTTCTATATTGTGATAATAATAAGCCTGGTAGGGGGTTAACATGTCGGGGGTGGCGATGTCTCCACTCCGGGTGGACTCCCCGGAGGATTCGCGGCTCGTTCCCGCTGTCTTGCCTCTTTGCCTTTCCCACCTCTCAGAGCATCAAGGAGTCCAAGACCTTGGAGCTGTTGCGTGGTGATAGTCGCCATGGAGACGGGTTCACGGTATCCATGTGCTGAGCATGTCGGTATCACTTTGTGTCTGGCTCTAAGTGAAGCACGATAACAGGAGAATGGGGGGGAAGGACGACAGGAAACGCACTGCTGCCACTGACAGCCGCCACGTTATTATTTGTCTCATTAATACGTTCAGGCGCGATGGACGGGCCGCCCCGACGTCATCTACGTACACACCTATCGCTTTTATAGCCCTAAATATAATGTTTGGGTTGTCCATGACAACCAAGCATCCTTTTTCCATTGGCTGCTAATAAAACGAAAGCAGAGAACTGATTGGCCGTCACTGGCATCTCCTATATGAAATCTGACATTGTCCAATGTGGGTCAGGTGAGTCCATTTGGCAAATATTGCATAAATCATGCTCCCCGCCAGGTGAAAATAATTAGGAACTGATTTAATAAAAACTGACTGTGGCCCGTAGCAGCCAATCACGGCTTTCATTATATATACCACAGCTGTTTACAAAGTGAAAGCTGTGCTGTGATTGGTTGCTACAGGCTTCTAAATCAGTTCATATAGATCATTGAGGTCTAGTGTGCTTCTCATCATCGGGAATTACTTTTTTTGTATGCATCTCCCAACCCATTGTCTATGATGGAGGCCAAAATGTCATATTGTCTATGATGGAGGCCAAAATGTCATATTGTCTATGATGGAGGCCAAAATGTCATATTGTCTATGATGGAGGCCAAAATGTCATATTGTCGATGATGGAGGCCAAAATGTCATATTGTCGATGATGGAGGCCAAAATGTCATATTGTCGATGATGGAGGCCAAAATGTCATATTGTCGATGATGGAGGGGTAAATGACACCTTGTCTGTGAAGGAGGCCAAAACGTCACCTTGTCTGTGAAGGAGGCCAAAATGACACATTTCCCTGAGGAAGGAGCTCGGTACGTGGCTCCGAAACGCGTTGGAAACAAACCTTTATCACCAGTACTCAGACGACCAGTGTCGTTGGTGTATTTACCTCTCTGGCAGCAGCGCGGACAATAAGGTACTTCGTCCGAAAAACCTGATCACAGCACCGCACCTCGTGGAAGTACAGTCCCTGCAGCAGCTGCATCGTTTGAGCGATTACCCTGGTTGTGTGCTACACAACCAGACCAGGTGAGCAAATCTGATTTTTTTTTTTACAAATTTACATGTCTATAAAGGATAAGACCCTATGTGCGCATTCTCAACCCTCTAAAATGGCACATTGTCCATGATGGAGGCTGAAATGACACATTGTCCATGATGGAGGCCAGAACGACACTGTCCATGATGGAGTCCAGAATGACACTGTCCATGATGGAGTCCAGAATGACACTGTCCATGATGGAGTCCAGAATGACACTGTCCATGATGGAGTCCAGAATGACACTGTCCATGATGGAGTCCAGAACGACACTGTCCATGATGGAGTCCAGAACGACACTGTCCATGATGGAGTCCAGAACGACACTGTCCATGATGGAGTCCAGAACGACACTGTCCATGATGGAGTCCAGAACGACACTGTCCATGATGGAGTCCAGAACGACACTGTCCATGATGGAGTCCAGAACGACACTGTCCATGATGGAGTCCAGAACGACACTGTCCATGATGGAGTCCAGAACGACACTGTCCATGATGGAGTCCAGAACGACACATTGTCTACGATGGGGGCCAAAACGACATTTCTTTGCCCTCTGTAGGATAAAGGGAGCGCTATATACTGGGCCCGGATAAAATCCTGAAAAAAAGTGTGAGGGCCGGGAATACATCGGGCACTCCAGGTCAGGGAATCTACTGGGCATGTATTTACTTGTTTTATTACCATGTGTTCAATGGAAGCGCACTTGGCATCTGCGTGTAAATATTGCTCTGGGCAGAAGCGCACATTAATTTTTTAGTTTTTTTTGGCGGCAACATGTACAAATTATTTTGACTGGTGAACTCTTATAGAAGAGGACCTGAAAGGTAGTACTGTGACGTAAATTTGGGAAGCCATGTGTCTGTATATGTATAGGGGGGAGCACTTCCAATATTAAAGATATGAAATATTGCGAAGTGTCAGAACTGCCGACTTCCTATAGTCCTCGGGGTGGTGGGGGAGGGGACTATCATGTCTCGGCACATACCAAACAAAAGAAGTGAGCGGAAGACTCGATATCCTCAGGCTGCCGGCACTTGATTGGGTTGACAAGAACCTGGAACCCAGCACGCTTCCTGCCTGGGGAGCCATGCTCCTGTCATTAGCAGGATACCTGTCCTTTACATGGCACACGTGCTGTCAAGGTAAGCCGCTGTACCTAATGGCATCCCTATATATACTCATAGATAAATAAAGAAATATAGTTTAAAAAAAATCATGCGATCCCAGCATTACCTCCATCCTTGTGTGTGTATGTATACATATGTATGTGTGTATATATATATATATGTGTGTATATTGTATATATATGTATATACATATATATATATATGTTATATATATATATATAATATTTATATGTATATAATATGTATATGTATATATGTGTGTACTAGATGGTGGCCCGATTCTAACGCATCGGGTATTCTAGAATATATGTAGTTTATTTATGAAGATTAAAAAATAATGTAATGAATACACAGGATTTTCCCCAAGATGACGCATCGTCGCTGACCTCCGTGACAGGATCAGCAATCTCACACCGGGGACCACAGTGTGGTCGCTGCTGCGTGTCACACTGAGCGAGATCGCTATCGCCGGTCGGGGTGCCTCCACTGCTAGCAGCCGGTAGATGACCGCATCGTCGCTGACCTCCTTGACAGGATCAGCAATCTCACAGCGGGGACTACAGTGTGGTTGCTGCTGCATGTCACACTGAGCGAGATCGCTAGCGCCGGTCAGGGTACTTACGCTGTGAGCAGCCGAGAGATGACCGGCTGACATCGGTCATCTTCAGGCTGCATAATCGCTGCTCACCTCCGTGCAGCAGGAGATGACCCATGGCTACCATCAGGAGATCAGTGGCTAGCACCGCTGATCTCCCGACGGTGGCATGAGTGGTTGAAATCCCGCGCCAATTCACGGCTGAACTGCGCCTGTCGCTGATTGGTCGCGCCCAATCAGTGATGCAAGATTTCCGTTACAGACAGAATTAGACTATTATATAGTAGGATATTTTTTCACGATTTTATTTTTAGTTTTTTAATCAAAAATTATAGTTATGATCTTCGGTGATTTTTTTTTTTAATGACTCTATATGAACTTCTGAATTGTAAAGCACTGCAATATGTGGGCGTTATATAAATAAAGATTTTTTAGTACAACTTTATTTTTTACTACATTTTTACCTTTTTTGTGCTTCTTGTATGTTTTCTTTTGTGTATAGACTTCTAGGATGGAAAAATGAATCGCTGGTTAAATGAATAGATTAATTTTTTTGCGTATTTCCGTTTTTTGTGTTATTCTGTAACTACAACTCTCAGCGGCTCCACATTATGGAATATAAATAATTCATGTCTCATTTGCTGGTGGAACTTTTGTGTAGGCCGCTCCTCAGTGGGAACACGGTGTGCTGGAGAGGGATGGAACAAGTTTAATAACTGGAATTCAGTCCAGGGCTCGGCAGCTCCAGCCTCACTGCTGTGTGATGTGGCCTGTAAGGTTTCCAGGCGTAATCTGTAATAAGACCAGCTTAGAAGTGGGGAGTGTCACTGCTGGGCCAATACAGTCCAATATACATATTGAGGTTGCAGAGTTGAGTATGTTAATTTGATTAATTTTAATGTAATACCTTCCAATTAATTTATTTATTTCATTTTTAAAATATTATTATTGATATTTTATATTTATTTTTTGTGGATTTCCTTTGTATTATTTATTATTATTATTATTATTATTGTTATTATTACCTAGAAAATACCAATAATAAAATCACTAATATCACTAATAATAATAAAATAGTAATAATAATGATAATATTCTTATTAGTGCTATTTTCTAGCTGTTGATAATAATAATATTTTATATGTAATTCTTTTTCCAGCTCTGCTACATCTGCATACACAGTGTATGAGAAGTAAGTGACTATAGGGCGGATGTATAGTGATATCACTGAATATATAGCTGCCCCCCCCTCCCTTCCCATTAGTATATGTGCAGCTGCAGAGCATCATGGGAGATTCCCAGAGGCTTCAGACCATTTTATGCAGATTAGTGCATGTTAATGAGGTGCCCAGGGCCTGGTTCAGGGGAGGTGAGAAGACTGGAGGAAGTAGATTGTCTCCTCTGATATCTCTCCATAGTGTGACAAGAGGTGCCATGTTAACCCCTCCATGATCGGGTGTAAAAAAAAAAAATAGTTTAAGGCAGGGACAGGACTACATGTGCAATGGGTATGTGATGTCATTTTTATTGTTTTTGGCCGTGTTGCGATTCTTCATCCTAATCATTGAGCCAATCAATGTACAATCTGCAATGCATTGTAATAATCTAGGAAATCTCTCCCTCTCACCCCCTTCCCCTACAGTTTATCTCACTTATTTTTCTAGATGAATTTAAAGTTTCAGATGTATTTACCTTGGTTATCAATGGTGCTCTTACCTACTGAGCAGTCAATGGTGCTCTTACCTACTGAGCAGTCAATGGTGCTCTTACCCACTGAGCAGTCAATGGTGCTCTTACCCACTGAGCAGTCAATGGTGCTCTACCCACTGAGCAGTCAATGGTGCTCTTACCTACTGAGCAGTCAATGGTGCTCTTACCCACTGACAGTCAATGGTGCTCTTACCCACTGAACAGTCAATGGTGCTCTACCTACTGAGCAGTCAATGGTGCTCTCACCCACTGAGCAGTCAATGGTGCTCTCACCCACTGAACAGTCAATGGTGCTCCTACCTACTGAGCAGTCAATAGTGCTCTCACCCACTGAGCAGTCAATGGTGCTCTTACCCACTGAGCAGTCAATGGTGCTCTTACCCACTGAGCAGTCAATGGTGCTCTCACCCACTGAGCAGTCAATGGTGCTCTTACCCACTGAGCAGTCAATGGTGCTCTTACCCACTGAGCAGTCAATGGTGCTCTCACCCACTGAGCAGTCAATGGTGCTCTTACCCACTGAGCAGTCAATGGTGCTCTTACCCACTGAGCAGTCAATGGTGCTCTCACCCACTGAGCAGTCAATGGTGCTCTTACCTACTGAGCAGTCAATGGTGCTCTCACCCACTGAGCAGTCAATGGTGCTCTTACCCACTGAGCAGTCAATGGTGCTCTTACCCACTGAGCAGTCAATGGTGCTCTCACCCACTGAGCAGTCAATGGTGCTCTTACCTACTGAGCAGTCAATGGTGCTCTTACCCACTGAACAGTCAATGGTGCTCTTACCTACTGAGCAGTCAATGGTGCTCTCACCCACTGAGCAGTCAATGGTGCTCTTACCCACTGAGCAGTCAATGGTGGCTCTTACCCACTGAGCAGTCAATGGTGCTCTTACCCACTGAGCAGTCAATGGTGCTCTTACCCACTGAGCAGTCAATGGTGCTCTTACCCACTGAGCAGTCAATGGTGCTCTTACCCACTGAGCAGTCAATGGTGCTCTCACCCACTGAGCAGTCAATGGTGCTCTCACCCACTGAGCAGTCAATGGTGCTCTTACCTACTGAGCAGTCAATGGTGCTCTCACCCACTGAGCAGTCAATGGTGCTCTTACCCACTGAGCAGTCAATGGTGCTCTTACCCACTGAGCAGTCAATGGTGCTCTCACCCACTGAGCAGTCAATGGTGCTCTTACCTACTGAGCAGTCAATGGTGCTCTCACCCACTGAGCAGTCAATGGTGCTCTTACCTACTGAGCAGTCAATGGTGCTCTCACCCACTGAGCAGTCAATGGTGCTCTCACCCACTGAGCAGTCAATGGTGCTCTCACCCACTGAGCAGTCAATGGTGCTCTTACCTACTGAGCAGTCAATGGTGCTCTTACCCACTGAGCAGTCAATGGTGCTCTTACCTACTGAGCAGTCAATGGTGCTCTCACCCACTGAGCAGTCAATGGTGCTCTTACCCACTGAGCAGTCAATGGTGCTCTTACCCACTGAGCAGTCAATGGTGCTCTCTACCTACTGAGCAGTCAATGGTGCTCTCACCCACTGAGCAGTCAATGGTGCTCTTACCTACTGAGCAGTCAATGGTGCTCTTACCTACTGAGCAGTCAATGGTGCTCTCACCCACTGAGCAGTCAATGGTGCTCTTACCTACTGAGCAGTCAATGGTGCTCTTACCCACTGAACAGTCAATGGTGCTCTTACCTACTGAGCAGTCAATGGTGCTCTCACCCACTGAGCAGTCAATGGTGCTCTTACCTACTGAGCAGTCAATGGTGCTCTTACCCACTGAACAGTCAATGGTGCTCTACCTACTGAGCAGTCAATGGTGCTCTTACCTACTGAGCAGTCAATGGTGCTCTCACCCACGGAGCAGTCAATGGTGCTCTTACCTACTGAGCAGTCAATGGTGCTCTTACCCACTGAGCAGTCAATGGTGCTCTTACCCACTGAGCAGTCAATGGTGCTCTTACCCACTGAGCAGTCAATGGTGCTCTTACCCACTGAGCAGTCAATGGTGCTCTTACCTACTGAGCAGTCAATGGTGCTCTCACCCACTGAGCAGTCAATGGTGCTCTTACCTACTGAACAGTCAATGGTGCTCTTACCCACTGAACAGTCAATGGTGCTCTTACCTACTGAGCAGTCAATGGTGCTCTTACCCACTGAGCAGTCAATGGTGCTCTCACCCACTGAACAGTCAATGGTGCTCTTACCCACTGAGCAGTCAATGGTGCTCTTACCCACTGAGCAGTCAATGGTGCTCTTACCTACTGAACAGTCAATGGTGCTCTTACCCACTGAACAGTCAATGGTGCTCTTACCTACTGAGCAGTCAATGGTGCTCTTACCCACTGAGCAGTCAATGGTGCTCTCACCCACTGAACAGTCAATGGTGCTCTTACCCACTGAGCAGTCAATGGTGCTCTTACCCACTGAGCAGTCAATGGTGCTCTTACCTACTGAACAGTCAATGGTGCTCTTACCTACTGAGCAGTCAATGGTGCTCTTACCCACTGAGCAGTCAATGGTGCTCTCACCCACTGAACAGTCAATGGTGCTCTTACCCACTGAGCAGTCAATGGTGCTCTTACCCACTGAGCAGTCAATGGTGCTCTTACCCACTGAACAGTCAATGGTGCTCCTACCTACTGTGCAGTCAATGGTGCTCTTACCTACTGAGCAGTCAATGGTGCTCTTACCTACTGAGCAGTCAATGGTGCTCTTACCTACTGAGCAGTCAATGGTGCTCCTACCTACTGAGCAGTCAATAGTGCTCTTACCCACTGAGCAGTCAATGGTGCTCCTACCTACTGAGCAGTCAATGGTGCTCTTACCCACTGAACAGTCAATGGTGCTCTTACCTACTGAGCAGTCAATGGTGCTCTTACCTACTGAGCAGTCAATGGTGCTCTTACCTACTGAGCAGTCAATGGTGCTCTTACCTACTGAGCAGTCAATGGTGCTCCTACCTACTGAGCAGTCAATAGTGCTCTTACCCACTGAGCAGTCAATGGTGCTCCTACCTACTGAGCAGTCAATAGTGCTCTTACCCACTGAGCAGTCAATGGTGCTCCTACCTACTGAGCAGTCAATGGTGCTCTTACCCACTGAACAGTCAATGGTGCTCTTACCTACTGAACAGTCAATGGTGCTCTTACCCACTGAACAGTCAATGGTGCTCCTACCTACTGAGCAGTCAATGGTGCTCTTACCTACTGAGCAGTCAATGGTGCTCTTACCTACTGAGCAGTCAATGGTGCTCTTACCTACTGAGCAGTCAATGGTGCTCTTACCTACTGAGCAGTCAATGGTGCTCTTACCTACTGAGCAGTCAGTGGTGCTCTTACCTACTGAGCAGTCAGTGGTGCTCTTACCTACTGAGCAGTCAATGGTGCTCATACCTACTGAGCAGTCAGTGGTGCTCATACCTACTGAGCAGTCAATGGTGCTCTTACCCACTGAGCAGCAAATGGTGCTCTTACCCACTGAGCAGTCAATGGTGCTCTTACCCACTGAGCAGTCAATGGTGCTCTTACCCACTGAGCAGTCAATGGTGCTCTTACCCACTGAGCAGTCAATGGTGCTCTTACCCACTGAGCAGTCAATGGTGCTCTTACCCACTGAGCAGTTAATGGTGCTCTTACCCACTGAGCAGTCAATGGTGCTCTTACCCACTGAGCAGTCAATGGTGCTCTTACCCACTGAGCAGTCAATGGTGCTCTTACCCACTGAGCAGTCAATGGTGCTCTTACCTACTGAGCAGTCAATGGTGCTCTTACCTACTGAACAGTCAATGGTGCTCTTACCTACTGAGCAGTCAATGGTGCTCTTACCTACTGAGCAGTCAATGGTGCTCTTACCCACTGAACAGTCAATGGTGCTCTTACCCACTGAGCAGTCAATGGTGCTCTTACCCACTGAGCAGTCAATGGTGCTCTTACCCACTGAGCAGTCAATGGTGCTCTTACCTACTGAGCAGTCAATGGTGCTCTTACCTACTGAACAGTCAATGGTGCTCTTACCTACTGAGCAGTCAATGGTGCTCTTACCTACTGAGCAGTCAATGGTGCTCTTACCCACTGAACAGTCAATGGTGCTCTTACCCACTGAGTCATTACTTTTTTTCTCTACAATTTTGGGTAATCTTTCAAAAAGTTTACCGCCCCTGAAGGAGTTTATAGTCGATCAACCCTGCCTCCTTCATGTAGAATTTTTGGGATAAAGCTGAAGGATATTTTCTTACCCACTGAGTCACACTGGTTAAGCTTTTAATTAAGCATCCTTGCCCATGGTGACCCCTGACGTACCAGGGACATACTCCGGATGGAGGCGGGCTTGAGGCTGCCACTCGTGTCCCCCATCAGGCCGATGACAGCACTCATCGTGTCATTTGCACACATAATGCTCCCAATGGCAATTGATAGACGGGCGGCCTTGTAATTGGCCTGGTCTGAAAGACAAGACCCCTCTAAGTGGCGCACAGATATCAGCGGAGTGAATGGTGAGCTCAGTGGGGCTCCGGAGTCTCATCTCAGGAGGAGCTGGTGGCTTTTTTTGTCATTCGTGCTCCATCTCTAACCCCCCTCCCCCACCCTGATGTATTCAGTATAAATTATGTTTGTCGCTTTTAGGAGGAATGTTCATCCATGAAAAATATCCTGACTTGTGGTAAACACTGACATTTGCTGTCATTGCCTTTGTAACTTTCCTGTCTTCGGATCTCCTTTTTCCAGCATTCTACTTCCCATAGCAACAAGCTTTGAAAATGTTCTTCCTTGGTAGTTTTGCTAAGGGGTGGAGAGCCATAGCAACGGCTTGGTACCATAAACAGTGGGACCTGACCCAAAGATAAATATAGAAGGTGACTTCATAACACCAGGGCTTAGTCTGGGTGGGCGCCCTATTAACCGAGGTGTCAGTCTGTCTCCGCTGCGTCTGCTGACGACCTCGTTATTTAATAAAACTGATGTCACATCCTCATCCTGTCTGAGGAGAGGAATTTTCCACCTTGTCGAAAAATCAGGGCTTAGATCTGAGACTTCTTCCTGGCTGCTGTCTTTCCTCAAATGTTGGCGCCAGTAATGCCCGCATGCCAGAGGGAAAAGCAGTGCAGGTGGCACAAAGGTCACTGTCATCTTTTAATGTTTATCCTCATTGTGGTTGTGTTGCAGGAATGTATACTATTGTTCATCAGTGTATTGATTTTAACCAATCAGAGGCAGGAACATTAAGCCCCCACCCATCTTGTATTCCCTGATTATTTGCAAATTGTGTCACATGACACCTCTCTGAATGGTCACATGACTCATTTCCATAAAGAAGATTAAGTGCAAGATGGGTGGGGCTTAAAACCCTGATGGTAGAGCAATCCTTTGGAGACTTGAGAGGTCATGTGACTCATTTCTTTATGGTAAAGGAGGTAGAACAGAATTGGCTTCCAATGGTATAGGCTTTGATCGGTCTAGGCATTGGTAGGTTTTTGTGTAGGTTTACTTGTTGTCATTCCCTGAGGAAGGAGCTGGGTGTTTAGCTCCGAAACGCGTCGGAAATAAAACTGAAGATCTTTTATTTAAAACACTCCAGTGTTTCTAATACTTATTGGAGCAGCGGCGCGGACCGAAAGACACTTGGTCCGGATAGAGTTTCACCCCCACGATTGTGGAAGTGCGGTCCCGGCTGCGGCTGGTGTGTTTGAGCGATCAAGCTGGTTGTGGGCTTCACAACCGTATCAGGTGAGCAGTTTTCACACTGTATGGGATTCTTTTTGTATTAAGGATAAGACCCTATGCGCATTCTCATTTTTTAGATACCTCTCCAGTTCAATACATTTCATTGTTCTCTGTTGTCAGCGTCAAGTCAGTTAGGCTGCTTTCACATAGCGACTTTCTGCCATCCGTGGCATGGGCGACGGATCTAATTGGATTTGGCCTTATTGCTATCCGATTTGTGTCAGATCCAATTCTGTCTGATTTTTTTTGCTGTATCCAAAATCGGAGACTGCTCCGATTTTGGGCACAGCTGACCGAATCAGACCGAATTGGATTTGACGTGATCCTTGGCCATTAATATGGGGACCTATGGAGTACGGGTTCGGGAAAACATCGGATTGTTTCCCGGACTCCATTTTAATGTACTGAGCATGCTCAGTACACTAAAAGTGCTTTGTTCCCCTTTAAATTGGCCACATCCTGGGGAAGCAGGCTAAACTGCTGCACCAGGTACAGCCCATTTACAGGGTCGAAAACCCTTTTTCCAAATCCTGGTTGAGTTATTTCACTAATAACACGATTATCATCAACCTACAAATAAAGTTATCAGGTTGCGCTCCACCAGTCACTATCAGGGTTGTGGAGTTTGAGTCGGGGTCATGGAGTTGATGTCCATTTTGGTGAAGTCTGAATTGGAGTCAGATTCAGGGAAATTGAGGTGTCGAAGGTTTGGTTTGCTAACTCCACAGCCCTGGTCAGTATTACTACATTCACAATGGACTCTGGGATCGTCTTTCTCACACTCGGGGGAGGTCTCTGTAGAAGGACGCCACTAATCATATGTTTATTATTATTATTGTTTATTTATAGAGCACCATTGATCCCATGGTGTGTACATGAAAAAAGGGTTACATACAAAACAAGTGAGAAATACAGGGAACAAACATCTGCAGTTTTTGCAAATCCGGCAAAATTCTGGTATTTTTGCAAAAACCGCATCCTGCAAAATTGCGGCAAGTCTGCGATCTGTCTAATGCATTTCCTATAGAACTTGCAGATATGTGCGGCACTTGCATTTTTGCCGTGGTCCGGCACTTGCTGTGGGTTTAAAATCACAGCCAGCAGCAGCTTTTGTCCATTGCCAAATTGGCCGGATCGCGGCAAAAATGCAAGTGCCACACATGTCCGCAAGTCCTATAGGAAATGCATTAGACGGAACGCAGACTTGCCGTAAGTGTGGCGGCTTTGTTCGTTTAGTTTTTTTTCTATTTAAAAAAAAATGGCAGATGAGGCAAACCTGAAGTTCATAAGTTCTAGTTTGCCTAACCTGCCGAAATTGTTAATAAACGCTGATGTGAAAGTAGCCTAACCGTGAAAGACTGGTAGAAAGGTGAGAGTCCTGCCCTTGCGGGCTTACATTCTATGGGGTAGCAGGGAGGGAGACAGACGGTTGGTTCAGCTCTGGTGGTGGTGGAATGCCAACTCCGATAGTGAAGCTCCAGCTTCGGTGGTGGTAGAATGCCAGCTTCGGCATTAGTAGGGTCATTGCAGGCTGTACGCTGTTCTGAAGAGATGGGTTGTCAGGTTCCGCTTGAGATTTCTGGGTGTAGGGGATAGTCAAGCATGTTGGGGTGCCGAATTCCAGAGGATGGCAGATGCTTAGGCGAAATCTTGTAGGCGGTTGGATGAGGAAGGTATAAGTGTGGAGGAGAGATGGCGGCGGTCTTGGGAGGATCGAAGATTACGAGTTGGATATCGGGGGATAATATAGACAGACTGTGAGCCCTCACGGACAGGATCTTCTCCCCTCATGTACCTGTATGACCTGATTGCCCATACTTATTGTATTTGTCCTTGTCTGCCCTTTCCACATGTAAAGCACCATGGAATCTAACGGTGCTATATAAATTAATAATAATAATAATAATATGGGGAGACACATTGTAGACAGCTTTGTAAGTCAATGATAGCAGTTTGACTTGGATATGCTGAGGAATCAGAAGTTAATGAAGAAATTTGCAGAGGAGAGAAGAGGAGCAGTGAGGAAAGAGTTGTATTAGTCAGGCAGCAGAGTTAAGGACTAACTGCAGAGGTGCAAGAGTGTTAGTAGGGAGGCCACAGAGGCAGATGTTGCAGTAGTGAAGGCGGGAGATTATGAGGGCAGCACTAGTATTTTAGTAAATTGAAGGTTGAGGAAAGGACGGATTCTGGGAATACTTGGGAGTTGGAGGCAGCAGGAGGTGGCAAGGGCTTGGATGTGCGGTTTGAAGGACATGGCAGTCGAGGGTTACTCCAAGGCAGCAGTCTTCAGGTACAGAGCAAAGTGTGATGTCATGTATTGTGATAGATCAAATAAGGAAGGTGAGTGAGATGGAGGAAAGATGATGAGTTCAGTTTTGTCTATGTTGAGTTTTAGGAAGTGAGAGGTGAAGGAGGAGGATATGGCTGACAGGCACTCCAGGACTCTGGCCAGCAGGGAGGTGATGTCTGGGTCAGAGATGTAGATCTGAGTGTCCTCAGTGTACAGGTGACACTGGAAGCTGTGAGACTTTTAGTTTTCCCAGGCCAAGGATATAGATAGAAAAGAGTAAGAGTCCCTGGACAGAGCCTTGAGGGACCCCGACAGATTGGGGATGGGGAAAAAATGTAGTGTGGAAGTGGGAGATGCTAAATGTGCTATTAAGAAAGGTATGAGGAGATCCAGGAGAGGGCAAGGTCAGTGATACCAGTGGAAGATAGGATCTGCAGTAGGAGGGAGTGGTCAACTGTGTTGATTGCAGAGGACAGGTCTAGAAGGACGAGGATGAAGAAGTGTTTGTTAGCTTTGGTGGTAAGTATGCCATTAGTAATTTTGGTTACGGCAGTGTCGATGGAATGGTGGGCTGGAAGCCAGATTGAAGGTCGTCAAGGAGAAGGTTAGATCAGAGGTGGGAAGAAAGTACAGTGTGGACATGCTTTTCGAGAAGTTTAAAGGTGAATGGGAGCAACGATATGTTTAACAGAACCCTCTTAAGGCAATAACCTAATGCAAGTTGGTATGAGGCCTTATAGGGCTCAATTTTGAGGTAGTGCATCAACCAAGTCTACCAATTGCACACAGTTGACTCCCATGTTCTCTACAGACGGTACAAACACGCGGGTTGACTATTTTTTTACCTGTCAATTTGCATTTGGGTAGATTCTACCTATGAAACCTAAATCTTTAACTGGCTGTGGTCAAAGTTATGTTGGTTTCTATGGGGGTAATAGTGTGTGTCTAGGGGCTCATAGCTGTGACCCTAGGATCACTGGACATCCATGATCTTTTCATTCAGGTCCAGGTAGATGTCGAGGGTCAAGCACTTTTTCTCGATCAGTGTGCCGTCTTGTATTCATCTGGTGAATAGGAATTGTGGTGTGTGTTTAGACAAAGTGTCTCACATAAGATTTACTGGCCGGGGTGGAAGTGAAAGAAGCTCTTTTTTTGGCCTTTATAACTTGGGCCCTGCGGTCTCCGCTCGGCCGAGATCCTGGGTTAGTTTAATAAAGACGGCGTACAACTCCGGCCCAGCCACTAAGTCAAACCTTACCCCCCTTCTTTGGCTGCTAAAGGCAATAAAACTGCCCATGGTTGGCCTGCGGGTCTTCAGAATTCCCTCCACTCCTCACAACGGTATTAATATATCTGGAAAATAAACATTTGGGTTTCAGGAACCTTCTAAAACACACAAGAAAGGGGGGGAGTTGTTACGGGGTCTCCTCCTGTGCCGGACTGCACCCTGGCAGAGACCAGACTACATCAAGGGTCAGGTCGTAAATCTTCGAGCCCCTGGAATGTTTGCCTCATTTTTTTTATCATTTATTTTTGACCTTTTTTATATCTATTTTGGAATTTTTGATTTGAATCTTTGATATTTTTTCAAAGTAACGACCCGGAGAGCCAAGAAGTCAATAAGAAAAATCATTGACCTTTTTTTTTTTTTCATTAAATATTCTTCTAATATCTTTCCAATTTTACTAATTTACACAAAAAATACTGTGTCTATATCATTTTCTATAATAAATGATCCAAAAAGGGGTCAAATATTTATATCGCGCCTCAGTCAACCCGATGTGTAAACTCTACGGCTCGAAAAGGTTTACTGAAATCGCTATTTTAATAGATTTTAATATTGGGTTTGGGAAAAATAGTTTCAAAGCGAATATTTTTCGAGACCTCTTGTCCATTGATTATTGCAATTTTTTTTCTTCTTATATAGAAAAGGGCAAATTCCTGTAAATACGGGGCAAAAAGTAAATCAATAAAAAATAATAAAAACTGAGCCCTTCTTTAAAATATCCTCCTGCTTGCAGTCTTCTTCTACGATCCTTGCAAAATAACATTTCTGCCAGAATAGTTGAAGCTGGTCGTTATATCAAATATTTTGTTAATGGACGCAAATAATAAAAAAAAAAAATAAAATAAAAATAAATCTGCATTTTGACCTTTGAGGGGATGACGAGGACATAAAATCTTGTTTGAAAATGTTAATTTTTGTACATTAAACATTTGTGTTTTTCAAGATGTTTTTAGCAAAATGTTGTTTCTTCTGTGGAGGGAAATCAACTTCGTTACGTGGCTGGTTTTACTATTTTTCCCTTCTCACTTTTTTAACCAAACATATACATGTATATGAATTTATGTACAAGTATAAAAATATATAATGTATGTATATTAAAAAGAAAAAAAAAAGCAGTGAATAGGAATATGATATACACAGTTGTATATTTCTGACTATAAGATGCACCCATGTTTTAAAGGAGGGATCTGCTGCTGACACTTTTACTCCAATCTGGTATATATGTCCTTCATTCTGGTATGTATGCCCCCTATCCTGGTATATATGATCCCCTATCCTGGTGTGTATGCCCCCTATCTGGGTATATTTTAATATTATTCATTATTATAGCACCATTTATCCCATGGCGCTTTACATGTGAAAAGGTGCATACATAGACAGGAACAATAAACATGAGCAATACAAGGCACACACAAGTACAGAAGGAGAAAGGACCCTGCCCATGTGGGCTCACAGTCTACAAGGGATGGGTGAGGATACAGTAGGTGAGGAGAGAGAACCCTGCCCTCGAGGGCTCACAGTCTACAAGGGATGGATGAGTGTTCAGTAGGTGAGGAGAGAGGACCCTGCCCACGAGGGCTCACAGTCTACAATGGATGGGTGAGGATACAGTAGGTGAGGAGAGAGGACCCTGCCCACGAGGGCTCAGTCTACAAGGGATGGGTGAGGATACAGTTGGTGAGGGTTTAGCTGGTCGTGAGGTGGTTCAGTAGACTGAGGGCTACTGCAGGTTCTAGGTTTGGCCAGAAGAGTTGGGTCTTCAGGTTCCTTTTAAAGGTTTCCACAGTAGGCGAGAGTCTGATCCAATGTTGGGGTAGAGAGTTCCAGAGTATGGGGATGCACGAGAGAAATCTTGTATGCGGTTGTGGGAAGAAGAGATAAGAGGGGAGGGGAGGAGAGAAGGTGATCTTGAGAGGATCGAAGTTTGCGTGTAGGTAGGTACTGGGAGGCAATTGCACAGATGTACAGAGGAGACAGGTTGTGGATGGCCTTGTGTGTGATATTTAGGGTTTTAAAATTGCAGAGTGTGGATGGTGTATACAGACCTGCGCTGCATAGACCAGAAAGATCAGACGGTGTTCATCATTAAAGTGTTTATTTCCTTTCGGAGTTAGTTGGGACTAACTCCGAAAGGAAATAAACACTACAATGATGAACACCGCCTGATCTTTCTAGTCTATGCAGCGCAGGTCTGTATACACCGTCCACACTCTGCAATTTTGAACTACGTTGACCGTTGTGGTGTGGATCCTTGCAGCAGCTATCACCTTTTTGCCCTGACGCTGGTTGTGTGCTACATAACCCCTCTAGCTGAGTGACTAGTTAAATTTAGTCCACCTTTTGATATGACCCTATGATAAGACCCTATTGCACTTCTCTTTCCCTTTTCTAGTATTGATATTTAGGGTTTTGAACTGGAGCCTCTGGACAATAGGAAGGCAGTGAAGGGACTGGCAGAGAGGAGAAGCCAGGGAATAGCAGGGAGACAGTGTTTAGCATAGATTGGAATTATGCTAGAGGGGAGGCCAGAGAGTAGGAGGTTGCACTAGTCAAGGCAGGAGATGATTAGAGCGTGTACGAGTGTGAGTGTTTATCTATCTATCTACTATCTATCTATCTATCTATCATCTATCTATCTATCTACCGTATCTATCTATCTAATCCCCATCCTGATATACACTACCGTTCAAAAATTTGGGTCACCCACACAATGTTGCGTTTTCATGAAAACTCATACGTTTATTTATACAATGTGTTGCGAAATGAATAGAAAATCTAGTCCAGACATTGACAAGGTTAGAAATACTGTTTTTTATTTGAAATAATACATTTTCTCCTTCAATCTTTGCTTTCATCAAAAAATGCTCCCTTTGCAGCAATTCTAGCATTGCAGACCTTTGGCATTGTAGCTGTTAATTTGCTGAGGTAATCTAGAGAAATTTCCCCCCATGCTTCCTGAAGGCGCTCCCACAAGTTGGATTGGCTTGATGGGCACTTTTTGCATATCATACTGTCAAGCTGCTCCCACAACAGCTCAACGGGGTTGAGATCTGGTGACTGCGCTGGCCACTCCATTACAGATAGGATACCAGCTGCCTGCTTCTTCCCTAAATATTTAATGCATAATAATGGATGTGTGCTTTGGGTCATTTTCCTTTTGTAGGATGAAATTGGCTCCAATCAAGCGCTGTGCACATGGTATGGCATGGCATTGCAAAATGGAGTGATGGCCTTCCTTATTCAAAATCCCTTATGTCTTCTATAAATCTTCCACTTTACCAGCACCAAAGCAACCCCAGACCATCACATAACCTCCACCATGCTTGACAAATGGCGTCAGGCCTTTTCCAGCATCTTTTCAGATGTTCTGCATCTCACAAATGTTCTTCTGTGTGATCCAAACACCTCAAACTTTGATTCATCTGCCCATAAAACATTTTTCCAATCTTCCTCTCACCAATGTCTGTGTTCTTTTGCCCATATTAATCTTTTCCTTTTATTTGCCAATCTAAGATATGGCTTTTTCTTTACCACTCTGTCCTGAAGGCCAGCATCCCGTAGTCACCTCTTCACTGTAGATGTTGACACTGGAGTTTTGCGGGTATTATTTAATGAAGCTGCCAGTAGATGAGCTGTGAGACGTTTATTTCTCAATCTAGAGACTCTAATGTACTGGTCTTGTTGCTCAGTTGTGCAGCAGGGCCTCCCACTTCTCTTTCTACTCTGGTTAGAGCCTGTTTGTGCTCTCCTCTGAAGGAAGTAGTAAACACCGTTGTAGGAAATCTTCAGTTTCTTGGCAACCTCTTGCATGGAATAGCCTTAATTTCTAAAAACAAGAATAGACTGTCGAGTTTCACATGAAAGTTCTCTCTTTCTGGCCATTTTGAGAGTTTCATAGAAGAAACAAATGTAATGCTCCAGATTCTCAACTAGCTCAAAGGAAGGTCAATTTTATAGCTTCTTTAATCAGCCAAACCATTTTTAGCTGTGCTAAAATACTTGTACAAGGATTTTCTAGGGTTTTCTAAACATCCATTAGCCTTCTTACACAGCAAACACAATGTACCATTAAAACACTAGAGTGGTGGTTGTTGGAAATGGGCCTCTATACACCTATATAGATATTGCATTAAAAACCAGACATTTGAAGCTAGGATAGTCATTTACTACATTAACAATGTATAGAGTGTATTTCTGAGTCATTTAATGTTAGCTTCATTGAAAAAAAAAGTGCTTTTCTTTCAAAAATAAGGAAATTTCTAAATGACCCCAAAATTTTGGGTTTATATACAGTATATATAAAGACACGTATGCATGTCTTTTTCTCTATATGACATGAAATCGGAATAAACATTTCTCGTTTTAGGTCATTTAGGATTACCATAATTATCAATATTTGCCAAATGTCAGAATAATGAGAGAGAATGTTTTAAGGCAATTTTATTACTTTCTGCAAAGTCAGGAGTTTAGATACATTTCATTAGTATTTGGTACCATTGCCCTTACACTGTATGAATTGGGTGAAACGTTTTGGATCCTTCCACAAGCTTCTCACAATAGTTGGTAGGAATTTGGACCCATTCCTCCCTACAGAACTGGTGTAGCTGATCCATGTATGTAGGTTTTCTTGCTCGCAGCCTTTCAGTTTTGCCCATATATTTTCAGCAGGATTGGGATCAGAGCTTTGTGATGGCTGCTCCAAAACATTGACTTTGTTATCCTTAAGCCACTTTGTACACAGTGTGTTGGTATTCTTCGGGTCATTTTCCATTAGGATGATTTCTGCCCAAGCTTTACCTTCCTGGCGATGTCTTAAGATGTTGCTTCAGTATTGCCACATAATCTTCTTTCCTCATCATACCATCTATTTTGTGAAGCGCACCAGTCATTCCTGCAGCAAAACCACCCCACAACATGATGCTGCCACCCCCGTGTTTCACGGTTGGGTTGATGTTCTTAGGCTTCCAAGCTTCTCCCTTTTTTCTCTAAATGTAATGATAGTCATTTAGGCCAAACAGTAAAATTTTAGTTTTGTCAGACCAAAAATGTCTTTGTTCCTGTGGGCACGTGCAAACAATAATCTGGCTTTTTTCTGTTTCTTTTGGAGTAATGGCTTCTTCCTGGTAGAGTGGCCTATGAGCAAATGTTGATGCAGCACTCTATTCACTGTAGATAATGACACAATCTTACCAGCTTCAATCACCATATTCACAAGGTCTTGTGCTTTTGTTCTTGGGTTAATATGAACATATCAAACCAAAGTATATTCATCTCTGGGACACAGAACCCATCTCCTTCCTGAGCGGTATGATGGCTGGACATTCCCATCTTGTTTGTACTTGCGTATAATTGTTGGTACAGATGAATGAGCCACCTTCAGGTATCTGGAAATTGCACCCATGTATGAACCAGACTTGTGAAATTCACAATTCTCTTCCTGATATCTTGGCTGATTTCTCTAGACTTTCCCGTAATGCTACACAAAGAAGCAGTGTGTTTCAAGTGTACATGAAAATATATCCACAGGTGTGTCTCTAATTAATTCCAATGTTGCCAATAAACTTATCAGAAGCTTGCAAACACATGACATCATCATATGGGCTGTCCAAAATAGTTTAAAAATATGCAAATAGAGTCAGTGGAGCCTCATTTAGGAGTCTCAAACACGGAACTAGCCAGATATCCCTCCAGGGAAGGACCTAGCCTTGGGGTGGCTCCTTGCAGAAGCCACCATAACCACCATATTAAGTGGCCCTTTCAGTCAATATCCAGCTCTTTACGAGTTTAAGATATGACAAGGGAATACCAAGGCCAGGTATCCATCCACAGACAGCTGTTTTGGGGTATTGCCTCCTCATCTGGAGTAGGATTCTGGCTGGGTGGAAGCAATGCCTGGTAGACCAACAAAACAAAGTATTCACTGATCTCAGGGAAAACAGACTGGTCTCCTTGAGATCAGTGAGTGCTTTGTGATGTCAAAATAGCTTAAAGGCATAGTAATGTTAGTGTATGTAAACTTGTGACTTTGCAGAAAGTAATAAAAATGCCTTAAATCATTCTTTTTTTCTCTCTCTTTCTCTCTCCCCTCCGCTCTCTCTCTTTCTCTTTCTCTCACTCTCTCTCCTTCTCTCTCTCAAATTCAAATGAGCTTTATTGGCAGGACTAAGTACACATTAACATTGCCAAAGCAAATGATAAAAATAGGGGGACGGGGGTAGGCAGTGGGGAGTAGGGAGGCATATAGAGGTCCAGGATATATCAGGATCCTTTTAGAGGGTAGGGGCATGTCCGGGGTGAGGTATATAAGTCCATGGCATATCAGGCTCTTAGTTGGTGTATAGGGACGTGTCCATGATGGGGTACAGAAGTCCATGGCATATCAGACTCCCTTGCTCTGTGGCAGGCACTGACATATTGCGCTGCTATGGCCTCTGCACTATCCTCTTCCCCCAGTAGTATTGGCAGTTTCTCTTCCTCTTCCATGGAGGTGAAGTCTGGGAGGAGATCAGATAGTCTCTTGAAGTGAGTGTCCAGCAAGAAGTGGACCTTGTCCTCCACGACCTCCTGGGGGCACTGCTGGCACAGTCTGCTCTCTTGGGGCTTGTAGTTCTGTCGTTGCCCCCCAGATTCAAAGAGTCAGCTGTGGGTGCTCACTCTGTAGCGGCTCAGGATCTGTCGTTCTTTGGGGTATTCCAGTTTCAGGTTCTGGTGATTTGTTTATGTTGTTCCTCCAGATGCTGCAATATTCCTCTTTGCCTTTGAGCACCATCTTCTGGATTTTGCCTTTTGTGTGACCATGTGTGTTGGTGGCTTAGGTCAGGCTGTCTTTGGGTACTTTATGTTGGGAGGCTTCCTGGGGCTTCCTGTAGGAAGGCTTTGTGATGGTAGAAGCTGGGACTACTGCTTTGTAGATGAGCCTTGAATGACAGCACCTTCTTCTGGATCTCGAGGTGTAGTGGGAATCTGCCCAGCTCTGCTTGGCAGGAGCTGTTTAATGTGCTCTGATGGACTTTGAGAAGATGCTTGGCAGAACTTTAGGGGGAATATTTCAGTTGGCCCAGCGTCGTCCCACTTTGACCAGTTTGGGTATGAAACTGGGCCCCAGATCGCTTTCTCTCTTTATTTTGGCATTTGGCAAATAATAATTATGGTAATCCTAATTGACTACCGCATCTCTGCAGCATGTTAATTTCATGCTGTAGAGTCTGAAGCGGTCACCATCGGGTGCATGCAGGAAAAAGCCAGCTTGCACCCTCCGCAGATGGTGGGTACGGGGTGGTTGCTAGCTCCCTTTGTGGACCCGTGGGTTCCTGAAGATCCAGAGGCACCGCGTCCAAAATGCATCACCTCCGAATATTGAGCACATACCCTTGTAGCTGGAAAATATGGTAAAGTCGTGGCCAAAAGTGTCACTAGCCTTGAAATTCTTCCAGTAAATGAAGTATTTCTCCCAGAAGAATATCACACTTACATACAGTATCAACAGGCTTCTTACACCTCTCAATTGGAATTTCGGAGTACTCTTTATAAACTGCTCCCAGTCTCTCATGTTTGAAGGCGTCTTCTCACAATTCTCAGATCTCTTCATAGGTGATCATTGGGATTTAGATCCGGATTCATTGATGCCACTTCAGATCTCTCCAGCACTTTGTATCCTCCATTTCTGATGCTTCTTGATGTTTGGGGTCATTGTCCTGCTGGAAGATCCATGACTAGGACGCACCCCCAGCTTTCTCACACTGGACACTACATTGCCACCCAAAATCCTTTGGTAATCTTCAGATTTCTTCATGTTTTGCACACAGTCAAGGCAACCAGTGCCAGAAGAAGCAAAGCAACCCAAAACCTCTGACGTCCCCCATATGTGATTTATAGGTCCTGTGTTCTTTTCTTTGGTGGCCTCATTCTGTTTTCAGTAAACCTTAGAACACCAAAAAGCTGTATGTTGTCTCATCTGTCCACCATATGCTTTCCCAGAAGGGTTTTGGTTCCTCGCATACATTTGGGCTTTTTTTCTCTCTCTGTGTCAGCAGTGGAGTCCTCCTGGGTCTCCTGCCATAACGTTTTATTTCATTCACATGTGGATGGATAGTTCATGTTGACATTGATTCACCCTGAGCCTGCAGGATGGCTTGAATTTCTTTGGAACTTGTTTGGGATTTATCCACCATCCTATGTGTCAACTGTTCAATATTTTTTTCCTGCCATCCACATCCAGGGAGATTATCTACACCGTCATGAGTTGCCCTTATGATGCCTCTCCCATCGTGCTGCCTCTCTCACCTGTGTACTCTCTCTCCTTGTGTTGCCTCTCAGCCCCCCCCCCCCCCCCGGTGTGCCCTCTCTCTCTAACATGTGCCTCTCTTCCCCCCCCCACCCCCCAGTGTGCCCTCTCTCCTCCCTCCCCCCCAGTGTGCCCTCTCGCCCTCTCTCCCCCCTGGCGTGCCCTCTTTCCCCCCCTGGCGTGCCCGCTCTCCCCCCCCCCCCGGCGTGCCCTCTCCCCCCCCCGGCGTGCCCTCTCTCCCCCCCCTGGCGTGCCCTCTTTCCCCCCCTGGCGTGCCCTCTTTCCCCCCCTGGCGTGCCCTCTCTCCCCCCCCCTGGCGTGCCCTCTCTCCCCCCCCCTGGCGTGCCCCCCCCCTCTCTCCCCCCCCCTGGCGTGCCCTCTCTCCCCCCCCCTGGCGTGCCCTCTCTTCCCCCCCCTGGCGTGCCCTCTCTCCCCCCCCCCTGGCGTGCCCTCTCTCCCCCCCCCCCCTGGCGTGCCCTCTCTCCCCCCCCCCCCCTGGCGTGCCCTCTCTCCCCCCCCCCCCCCTGGCGTGCCCTCTCTCCCCCCCCCCCCCCTGGCGTGCCCTCTCCCCCCCCCTGGCGTGCCCTCTCTCCCCCCCCTCTCCCCTCCCCCTGGCGTGCCCTCTCTCCTCCCCTGGCGTGCCCTCTTTCCCCCCCTGGCGTGCCCTCTCTCTCCCCTGGCGTGCCCTCTCTCTCCCCGAGTCATTCCATGTCAAGTGAACCAATGATTTTTACCTATATTTTAAATTCTTTTGAGATTTTGTTATTTGATAATAGCGTCTCAGACAATGCAAAATGTGAAGAGAAAAAAAATACTAGAAATTTTTTTTTTCTATTTTTAATTGATTTTCAAAGTTTGGAAAGAGTGTGAATTTCGGGTGTTTGCTGCCTTTACATTTCTCCTCATAACTCAGGCTAGAAATAAGACAGAGAAACTAAATAAACCCCATTCTACTCAGAATTGTCCAGGCTTTCGACAGATATGTCACAAGAGGATCTTTGTTAATATTTTACCCAAGCGAACACAAACGCAAAATTTTAAAACGCATTTCCGAAAAAAACAATTTCAAATTTTAAGAAAATGCCCCCATGTCTCCTATGCTCCTACCACATCTGTACCAAAATTCAAGTCAGGATCGCGATGGGATCATATTTTAAAATATTTAATTATTATAGCGTCATTGGATCATTGCATATCAAGCGATCTAAGTATGTATATTTTTTTTTACCTGACATCTTTAGATTTTTTTATATTTTTTTCTATATGAAGTAACAACTTTAGTTAATTACAAACTAAAAGTTTTGATTTTTTTTCTTCATCAGTTTATTTTTTACAGATTTTTAAAGTTTTAAAAAAGCGTGAATTTTGTCCTGGTCTGACTTTACATTTTCTATCATATCTCAGGCTAGAATTAAGATGATGAAGTGGGAGAGGCATCATTGTTCTCAGAACGGTATCGGCTATCATTTTATATGTCACAAGACTGTTTCCTACCATTTGATTTCTCCAAATCAAAATATTATGGTATATGTTATGTGTGTGTGAGCTTCTTCCTTTTTTCTTTTCAAATTACAACTTATTGAATTCAACATTTCTATAAAGAAACACAAAAAACAATTTTGTAATTAACTAAAGTTGTACTTCATATAGAAAAGAAATGTAAAAAATCTAAAGACGTCAGGTAAAAAAAATATTCATATTTGGATCGCTTGATATGAAATGACTCCCCCCCCCCCCCCCCCACCAGTGTGCCGTCTTGCCCCCTGTCTGCTTTCTGTCCCCCCGTTATGTGCTGTCTCACTCACTGCATGTCCCTTTCCTCTATACTGAGGAACTGCAGCAGCAGGATGAGTCTGCCCCAAGGGTGTGATGGAGCGGACCCAGGCGCAGGCGATAATGAATGACTGTCCTGCAGCCAGTGTCCAGTGGGCCCCCTGTCACACATGTCCTATAGGTGGCGTTGTTTTCTTTGACTAGGGCTTCTTCACATTCTGGTTTAACTGTAAATTGCACAATGTCCTATAGGTGGCACTCATTCTTGGGTCAAACGTACAGACAGACAGATTGGGATTGGACTTTTATACCATATGTGTGTGTGTGTATATCTATATATATACACGATATTTTTTTTCTCCTCACTTTATTCCGGAGCCCATCGTAGGTGCCGAGTCCTGAGGCCTGGTGCGGCTTCCTCATCGCTCGCCTATTTTCAGCTGTGTGTCATGGGGATTTTGTTACCCGGCTCCAGGGGATGTAGCTAATTAGAGAAAGGAAGTAGATTTTAGAAAGGGAAGCGCTAAAACACGGCGGTGTAAGGTTCAGTACAAGTAGGAGGATGTGGTAGGATGTACAGTGAGTGCGCTGCCTCGAAAAACAGCCCTGCGAAGAACTGTGCGGTGACCCCAATAGTCGTCTCCCAGGTTCCTGAATTACATACCTCAGTTATTCATCAATTACTATGTAACTCCGTCTTTCTGTATCTAGAAAAAATGATTGACCACAATTTTTATTTTTTATATTTACATTTTGAAAATCTTAGTCCTATAATTAATTGCACACTGCCCCTTTAAGAGGTTGTTAAAAAAAAAAAAAAAAATAGCATCAACCCTATCCACACTTGGTCTGTGGTATTGCAAATCAACTAAACCACAATACCAGGCATGACCTGTGGACAGGAGTGGCGCTGTTTTGTTTGGGTTTTTTCAATAGACTCTCAGAGAAGCTCTGTCATCTGAATTAAGCTCCTGTCAGTAATATCATCCTTTTTTCCCTCTCACACAGGTAGTGTTTTTTTCCCTTTCTTGCTATAGATAGATCCTCAGATTTTTAATTAGCAGATGGAGCAACACCAACATAATTACACGTGGTTGAGTCGTGAACGGGTGTTCTTGTGAATTGCAGCACTTGCATGGAGGACCACGCGCTAATGCGAGACTTACACTCTGCGATCATCAGGAGATCATACATATTAATACAAGCCAGCGCTGCGGGTATAACGGGCCGAGGGGTGAGGGAAAGAGGTGAAACTCACTATAGAGTCACCAAATACAGAATAATATCACATATAATAAATGTGTTATGTTTTCATTTTTGGTTTAATATTTAAATTGAGAGATGAAAAGACAAGAGGACAAATGTGTGATCATCAAGCTGTCACTTCTATAATGTATAGCGGCTATAAACCACCCTCTACAAGAATATATCTGCTATAATACTTGCTGTATATACAGTAATATAACTACTATAATACTGCCACTATGTACAAGAATATAACTACTATAATACTGCCCCTATGTGCGAGAATATAACTACTAAATTACTGCCCCTATGTACAAGAATGTAACTACTATAATACTGCTCCTATATACAAGAATATAACTACTATAATACTGCCCCCTATGTACAAGAATATAACTACTATAATACTGCTCCTATGTACAAGAATATAACTACTATAATACTGCTCCCTATATACAAGAATATAACTACTATAATACTGCCCCTATGTACAAGAATATAACTACTATAATACTGCCCCCTATGTACAAGAATATAACTACTAAATTACTGCCCCTATGTACAAGAATATAACTGCTATAATACTTCCCCTATGTACAAGAATATAACTACTATAATACTGCCCCTATGTACAAGAATATAACTACTATAATACTGCCCCTATGTACAAGAATATAACTACTAAATTACTGCCCTATGTACAAGAATAAATGCTATAATACTTCCCCTATGTACAAATATAACTACTATAATACTGCCCCTATGTACAAGAATATAACTACTATAATACTGCCCCTATGTACAAGAATATAACTGCTAAATTACTGCCCCTATGTACAAGAATATAACTGCTATAATACGTCCCCTATGTACAAGAATATAACTACTAAATTACTGCCCCTATGTACAAGAATATAACTGCTATAATACTGCCCCTATGTACAAGAATATAACTACTATAATACTGCCCCTATGTACAAGAATATAACTACTATAATACTGCCCCTATGTACAAGAATATAACTACTAAATTACTGCCCCTATGTACAAGAATATAACTGCTATAATACTTCCCCCTATGTACAAGAATATAACTACTATAATACTGCCCCTATGTACAAGAATATAACTACTATAATACTGCCCCTATGTACAAGAATATAACTACTAAATTACTGCCCTATGTACAAGAATATAACTGCTATAATACTTCCCCCTATGTACAAGAATATAACTACTATAATACTGCCCCTATGTACAAGAATATAACTACTATAATACTGCCCCTATGTACAAGAATATAACTGCTAAATTACTGCCCCTATGTACAAGAATATAACTGCTATAATACGTCCCCCTATGTACAAGAATATAACTACTATAATACTGCTCCTATCTACAAGAATATAACTACTGTAATACTGAAAAAAGCAAAAAAGATCAGCTCACCTTCTCTTCAGTCCCAGCGCACGGATCATGCAGTGCAGCAAGTGGTATAAAGGAAAAGCGAATGTCCAGCGTGGGAGATGTCCATAAAATATAACATTTATTCCATTTTTGTTAAAAGCACATAAGTCCAAAATCCATCGTTACATCCAGAGACACAAAAAAGGGTATTTTTTACAGTGACAATCACAGGCTTAAGTGCATTAAAATCATACGCGTATGATTTTAATGCACTATAAGCCTGTGATGTCACTGGTAAAAAATACCCGTTTTTTGTGTCTCTGATGTAACGATGGATTTTGGACTTATGTGCTTTTAACAAAAATGGAATAAATGTTATATTTATGGACATCTCCCACGCTGACATTCGCTTACTGTATACTGCTCCTATGTACAAGATTACCACTATAATACTGCCTATGTACAGATTAATACTATATACTGCTCCTTGTACAAGAATATAACTACTATAATACTGCCTATGTACAAGAATTTTACTATAATATGCCCTTGTACAAATATAAATAGAACTGCCTATCTACAAGAATATAATACATAATACTGCTCCTATTACAAGATAAACTATAATACCTCTCCATACAGATATAACTACATAATACTGCTCCTATTACAAGATATAACTACTATAATACTGCTCCCTATATATGAATATAACTACTATAATACTGCTCCCTATATATGGATTAACTACAAATGCCTATATACTGAATAACTACTATAATACTGCTCCTATGTACAAGAATATACTACTATAATACTGTCCCATATACAGAATATAACTACTATAATACTGCTCTATGTACAGAATCAACTACTATAATACTGCTCCTATGTACAAGAATATAACTACTATAATACTGCTCCTATGTACAAGAATATAACTACTATAATACTGCTCCTATGTACAAGAATATAACTACTATAATACTGCCACATAATATGCTTCTGATGAGTGTCCTCCCCCATAGTGGATATACTGTGTTTCCTCACAGTAGCGGTAGTATTCCCTCCATGTTACGTTGCTCTTTGCTCCCAGCTGCTTTTCCAAAACACATTTTGGGATGTGACCTGTTCCAGCTTTTTTCTCTCTCTCCCTTGCTCTCTCAGGCTTTTCCTGGCCTGAGAATCTTACAGTGGAAAAGTTATTTTTACTCCGCGCCTCGGCTATTTTTGGGACGGCAAGTGTAAAATTCCTCCTCTGAAAACAATGGAGCCACAGCAAAAAACAATTGTTGGAGACGGCGCGGCCTTTGGCGTTCCTTGGCCGTCCTCACCCCGCGCACACGTCTCACACTCTGGGCCCGGTGCTGCGTCGTCTGAACACGGTGACTCACGCGTTTCGCACAGGACAACAGTCGGCTTCCTGTTTTGCACATACAAGTCCACAAACCATCCCTGTTATGGAGAACCTCAGCTGGGGCCCGGGTCAGTGCGAAACTGACTTAACTTTTTCTTCCTTCATCCCATGACAGCTCAGCTTAACCTTCAATCATACTTTCAGCAAATATTATCCAAAAAAAAATGCAACCTGTTTTTTTGCACTTATGTAGCCACTAGGGGGAGATATTACATGTACGGTATGTCATAGCAGATTAGTTTTTTTTAGATATTTTTTTTTATAGTAGTGGCATTAAATATATTCACATAGCCTATGGTTTAACAATTAAGTTTTTTTTTTTTTAGTAAATATTTAAAACAATAATAATGAAAACAAAAAATGAAGAATAGTAAAAAAATTAAATTAAAAATACGGTAATAAAATAAAATAGTTAAAAGAAATTATAGAACAATTAAATAATACTTAGTCGTCTAAAAAAAATGTAAATAATACAAAAAATAAGTGAAAAAAAAAATATGAATACAAAAAGTTACAAAATTAATAAATAATAAAATACAAAATAATTAATAATACATCTTTGTTAAAAAATAATTTATAAATACAATATTTAAAAAATATATACAATATTAAAAAAAATTAGATTGTTAAAACAAATAAAAAAAAAAAAAAAAGGAATAATCTGCAAATGGTTCCAAATATTGTATAGATTTTTTGGCCTGGCAGATTTGTGTGTAGGTTATCTGTCGGAGAGCCTCAGTCCAGTTTTAGCACTCAGCAGAGATGAGAGGATGGATTGTTAAGGGAACCGGGGGCCTGATGTAGTGTGGACCCAGCAGAATCGTCTCTCACCCTCAGGCTGCGTCTTCCGGCAGTTTTTGCCCCCATCAGCATTTTGTATGGGGGGATAATAAGACGGATAATACATGATTGATTCTAAACTGTTAGAAGGCTTTGGGGAGAGTTTCTGCTGCTGAACAATGTGCGTGAATTTCAGGATATTATCCCCAAGGGGATGTGATTTAACAAGGCTGAACTCTGTGTGATGGGAAACATGCCTTTCACATGCTCTTTCTCTCTTCTCTTTTCCCTCATCTGCAGAACTGAAGGCGGCGAAAACCCCTGCAAACATCTGGACCCTACGGACAAGTAACATGAACTGAAGGGAGACCAGCGCGGGGGACTGTTCGCAATTGTGAAGAGAGGGGGGATCAAAGACGGGAACCCATTCTCCGCAAGATCTGTGCTCGGACACTGAGGATTTACAGGAATCATGGGCAGGAAAAAGATTCAGATCCAGAGGATCACAGATGAGCGGAACAGACAGGTCGGTAGCAACAAGATTATTTGTGGTGGGTTGTAAAACTTGAGGTTCCTTGTTTTCCCCAGTTAGTGCATAGGTATAGGGTTGTTAGACGCAGGAGCTCACAATCTATTCATTTTTTCTTGTTGTTATTTGTCAAGCATATTACTTTTTATCTGCAGAAATGAAAAATTAAATTAGATCTCCGCAACTACCCCTATGTACAAGAATATAACTATCGTACTATAATACTGCCCCTATGTACAAGAATGTAACTACTATAATACTGCTCCTATATACAAGAATATAACTACTATAATACTGCTCCTATATACAAGAATATAACTACTATAATACTGCTCCCTATGTACAAGAATATAACTACTATAATACTGCTCCTATGTACAAGAATATAACTACTATAATACTGCCCCTATGTACGAGGATATAACTACTATAATACTGCCCCTATACAGATATAACATTATAGCCAGTACAGATATAACTACTATAATACTGCCCCTATGTACAAGAATATAACTACTATAATACTGCCCCTATGTACAAGTAATATAACGACTATAATACTGCTCCCTATGTACAAGAATATAACTACTATAATACTGCCCCTATGTACAAGAATATAACTACTATAATACTGCCCCTATGTACAAGAATATAGCTACTATAATACTGCTCCTATGTGCAAGAATATAACTACTATAATACTGCTCCTATATACAAGAATATAACTACTATAATACTGCCCCTATGGATATGAATATAGTTGAATTTTAGACATTGTTGGGGTCTTGTTTGTCTGTTGCTTTCAGCAGTCTGGTAAGGGTTAAGCAGCCCTTTAATCCTCTGTCATGTGATGGGCCCACAGGGTAGAGGTTCTAGAGAGCCAGGGTTAAAAAGGCAAACCATATGAGTTGCGATGGTTTGCCCCAGGACTACAATGGGTTCAAGATGTCCTGCATTATGCTGCTCAGAAGTATAAACGTTCAAATTCTGTTTACAAGATGTAATTATGCCGCCATATGTTCTCTAGCCGCTGTTTGTTTGTTTGATGTCACATAATACTCTGGCTGACTTTCAGGTATGTTGAGCAACAGTGGTGTTACCGTCCAGCGAACAGAACAGTGCGGTGTCAGCCATGATGGAAACGTCAGATTATACTGAAAATGTTTACAGCAGATTCCAAAATGTACGAGAAATCTGTATTGAAAGTAATATGGATGTGGATAACCCTTAAGATCAGTTCCCTCCTCATTAGAACACGTGCATGTGTGTTTGAGCCGAGTGTGCATTTATATGGGTCGTTATGAAAAACTCCTGTTTGGATTACAGCTGTTACCAATATATAGCCATCTCTAGACTGAAAAGAACATTCTGTTGTCACCTGTCCACGTGAGTCTGCTGGGACCCCCACTGATTGTCTGAACTGGGCTCTGAAATGACTTATTGAGTGAGCATAGGACATTCATTGTCTATAGGACTGCACGAGGTACCAGGTTCTGCATCTTTCTCCAGCAATCCCATAGACCATAATCTGTGCAGTTGTGCGCGCAATCACTGCTTTATGCTTACAGGGCCCTTTTTGTAGTTCGGGGAGGTCCTAGTGGTCAAATTCACACTGATCAGTAAGTTATCACTGGATCCTGGTGTGATTTCTGTGTAAAAGCTTTAGCTGTCATTATACCGATAATGGGGCTCTGAATGCCACTACTGTTAGGGGGGCAGGAGATTGATATAGCTTGCAACCCTCTCTCCATATTTGAATGTGGCTTGCAACCCATTCACAGCACTGCATGAGGCTCATGACCTTTCAGAGCTGGATATGGCTGGTGACCCTCTCTCAGAGCTGGATGTGGTTCACAACTTGTTTCTGAGCTGGATGTGGCTTGCGACCCTCTATTAGAGCTTAATGTAGGTCGTGACTCTCTATTAGAGCTAAATTGGTCATGACGCGCCTCTCAGGTCTGAGTGTGGCTCAGGACGCGCCTCTCAGCTCTGAGTGTGGCTCATGACGCGCCTCTCAGCTCTGAGTGTGGCTTTATGACGCGCCTCTCAGGTCTGAGTGTGGCTCATGATGCGCCTCTCAGCTCTGAGTGTGGCTCATGACGCCCTACTCGAGGTCTGGTAGTGTGGGCTCATGACGCGCCTCTCAGGTCTGAGTGTGGCTCATGACGCGCCTCTCAGGTCTGAGTGTGGCTCATGACGCGCCTCTCAGGTCTGAGTGTGGCTCATGACGCGCCTCTCAGGTCTGAGTGTGGCTCATGACGCGCCTCTCAGGTCTGAGTGTGGCTCATGACGCGCCTCTCAGGTCTGAGTGTGGCTCATGAGCGCCTCTCAGGTCTGAGTGTGGCTCATGACGCGCCTCTCAGGTCTGAGTGTGGCTTGAAACCCTCTCATTGCATGTGGCTCTATGAGGCTTCAGGAATAGTTGGGTTACCCTCTGCTATAGACTAAGTGCGCTCGTCGGTGGGCATGCGCAACCGCCTTCAGTTGACGGTGGCCATGTTGTAGTCTTCGCGTTGAGCGAGTGGGTATAGCAGTCGTGCTACACCCTTCAGCAGAAACTTATACAATTACTTTTACCTTGCAACATCACATTCTCTGCAATAATATTAACGCCTGGGGTTTTTTGGGCATCACTCGAGTCCCACTGAATGCCGCTTGCCGCTATTCCAGCATACATTGCGGCCGGATGCCAGCGCCGCCGATCCTCGCCACCAGCTGCGGCTTCCCACGCGCACGCATGCGCATAAGCCGACAGGACCTTTGGTGATGTCAGAGTCATGTGATCACACACATGACCATACATCACTGCAACTCCGCCTCCTGTGGTCTTCACTCCTTCCTAGCTATGACACGGAGCTGTCACAGCTCCGAAGGAGGGAATGAGGGCCACAGACACAGAAGGAGGGAGCAGACACAGGGAAGGGGGGCACTGTAACACAAGGGAGGGCAGAGACACAAAAGCACAGGAGGAAGAAGGCACGTGAAGCCAGGGCCACAGGACTGGGGCACAACACACAGGACAGGGGCTCAGACAGAGGACAGGATAGGACACAGGAAGAGCAGAAGAAGAGACGGCCACAGGACAGGGGCACAAGACAGAGGCTCAGGACAGAGGACAAGATAAGGGCACAGGACTAAGGACACAGACAGGGGCACCGACAGAGGACATGGCCACAGGACAGAGGACTGCCTCACGGGGCAGAGGACAAGGCCCAGGACAGAGGACAGAGCCACAATACAGACGACAGGGCCACAGCACAGAGGACTGGGCACAAACAGAGGACTGGGACCACAAGACAGAGGACTGGCCACAGATAGAGGACTGGGGACACAATACAGGGACTGGCCCACATAAGAGGACTGGACCACAATACAGAGGACTGACCATACAGGGATGGACCACAATACAGAGGAGGCCAGGGGCAGAGGACAGGGGCCCAAGACAGACGACTGGGCCACAGGACAGAGGACTGGGGCACACGACAGGGCACAGGACAGGGACACATCACATAGGACACAGCCACAGGAACTTTGGCCACAAGACAGAGGACAGTGCCACAGAACAGGGACAGAGGACAGGCCCACAGGACAGAGGACTGAGGCACAGGACAGATCCAGAGAACAGAGTACTAACCACTCACCCTCCATTACACCATATCAATCCCGCAACAACAGTCTACTTTCTGGAGAGAACTGTACTATTCAGCGCCTATTTCTACCGCATCTGTTCCTTCACCGCACTCCCGATGCCTTTTTACTAGTAGACAATAATTGTAGTGGTCGTGTGCTTGCTTGGTCACTACTTTCTCTCACACACACTCAGTGTTCAGGTCTTAGTAGATCCCAGTAGTTGGACCACAGATAAGGTACTACTGGGACCTTGTACAAACATGGGGTGTGTGAGTAAAAGTAGTGACCATGCATGTGCACTGACGGGCCAATTGTCAGTAGCTGATAATTTATTGATCGGTGGAGTCCTTTGGTACAAGCGTCCCCCTTATGGTAACCACACAGTATATCCTTCAGATGTTATTGGAAAAATAATGCTTTAGTTGTATAGCGCCAACATATTCCGCAGCGCTTTACAGTACAATGGTACATATAAGAAAAATATACGGTACAGAATGGTAATACAGAACAGTAGTTACATACAATAAACATAGAATCAACTTAGGAAATACAATAAATAGGCAAAAAATGAAGGTGACCCTGCTCGAAGGAGCTTACAATCTAAGATGGATGGGAACACAAAGTACAGGGGCTTATAACAATGAATATCTTAGTTTAAGTGACTACTGTTCAGGGAGAAGGATAGGCCGCCCTGAAGAGGTGTGTTTTTAGGGAGCGTCTGAAGCTATGCAGGTTGTGGATGGTCCTAATTTCTTGGGGTAGAGCATTCCAGAGGTTTGGTGCAGCTCGAGAGAAGTCTTGGAGTCGGGAATGGGAGGTTCTGGATTAATGCCGATGTTAGTCTGAGGTCACACTCAGAGCGAAGGGGACGGGTGGGGTGGTAGACAGAGATGAGGGTGGAGAGGTAAGGAGGTGCCGCACCATGAATAGCTTTGTGGGTAACAACAAGCAATTTGAATTGGATTCTATAGTGTACGGGTAGCCAATGTAGTGACTGGCACAGAGCAGAAACATCTGAGTAACGGTTTGCTAGATAGGTGATCCTGGCTGCTGCATTGAGGATAGACTGGAGAGGGGAAAGCTTACTGTGGGGGAGGCCAGCTAATAAAGAATTACAGTAGTCAAGGCGGGAATGAATCAGGGCCACGGTGAGGGTTTTAGTTGTTTCCATGGTGAGGAAAGGGCGAATTCTGGAGATATTTTTCAGGTGCAGGCGACAGGAGCGGGTGAGAGATTGTATATATGGGGTGAAGGAGAGATCAGTGTCCATCAAAACACCGAGACAGCGAGCCTGCTGACTAGCGTTATCGTGGTGCCGCACACCGAGAGAGAGATGTCAGGTTTAGGGAGGTTGGCAGAGGGTGGGAGCAGAAGTAGTTCAGTTTTGGAAAGGTTGAGTTTCAGATAGAGAGCGGACATGATATTGGAGACTGCGGTTAGACAGGCATTGGTGTTCTTTATCAGAGCGGGAGTAAGGTCAGGGGCTGAAGTGTATAGTTGTGTGTCATCAGCATAGAGATGGTACTGGAAGCCAAATCTGCTGATGGTTTGTCCGATCGGGGCTGTGTAGAGAGAAAAGAGAAGAGGTCCAAGGACTGAACCCTGAGGGACCCCAATAGTGAGGGGAAGAGGGGAGGAAGTGGAGCCAGAGAATGATACACTGAAAGAACGGTCAGAAAGATAGGAAGAGAACCAGGAGAGAGCCGTGTCCTTGATACCAATGGAGTGCAGCATAGAGAGTAGGAGATGGTGGTCAACAGTGTCAAAAGCCGCAGAGAGATCAAGGAGAATAAGCAGAGAGTGGTCACCATTAGTTTTGCTGTCAGAAGGTCATTGGTCACTTTGATAAGGGCAGTTTCTGTAGAGTGTAAGGGGCGAAGCCAGACTGCAATGGATCTAAAAGAGAGTGAGTGGCGAGGTAATGGGTGAGGCGGGTGTAGACCAGGCGCTCCAGGAGTTTTGAGATGAAGGGGAGATTGGAGACAGTTCTGTAGTTATTTGTGCACAATGGGTCAAGGGATGTTTTCTTTAGTAGTGGAGTAATAATAGAGTGTTTGAAGGAGGAGGGGAAGATGCCAGTAGAGAGGGAGAGATTGAAGATTGTGGTTAAGTGATGGTGACCACTGGAGAGAGGGTCTGTATTAGGTGTGAGGAATGGGGTCAGAGGTGCATGTAGTGAGACGTGAGGACGAGAGGAGCTGGAGACTTTCTTCTGTGGCTGGGTCAAAAATGGAGAGTGAGCCAGAGGGGATGTAGGGACAGATGGGAGTAACAACACTTGAAGGTTGGGAGCTGATTTCCT
Organism: Allobates femoralis; assembly: GCA_033576535.1. Taxonomy (NCBI): domain Eukaryota; kingdom Metazoa; phylum Chordata; class Amphibia; order Anura; family Aromobatidae; genus Allobates; species Allobates femoralis. Next base: position 95,152,501 of record JARQOC010000012.1, on the reverse strand, counting down.
GACGGATGTTTTCTATTTTCTCTGTGAAGTAAGAGGCCAGATCGTCAGCACAGAGGTCAGTGATAGGAGCCTGCACTTTCGGACTGAGGAGAGAGTGAAAGGTGTCAAAGGTTTCTTTGAGTTGTTGGCTAGTGAGGAGATCAGGGTGGTGAAGTAGGTCTGTTTGGCGAGGTGAAGGGAAGAGTTGTAGGTTTTGAGCATGAATTTGTAATGGATAAAGTTTTCTGGTGTGCGAGTTTTCCTCCATAGGCGTTCGGCACTCCTAGAGCATCGCTGGAGGAATCGAGTTTGTGATGTGAGCCAGGGCTGTTTTACTCTGTGTTTGGAAGGTTCTGAGGGTGAGGGGCGCTACTTGGTCCAGGGTAATTTTGAGAGTCTCATTGTAGTAATTCACAGCCAGATTGGGGCAGGAGAAGGAGGAGATTGGGGACAGTGATGAGAAAGAGAGTCTGTAATGTATGAGGGTTGATGGCCTGTAATTTCTGAATGTGTGATAGGTTGGACTATGCTGTGATGGGCGAGGGTTTGTGAGTGTGAAGGAGAGAATGTTGTGATCAGAGAGAGAAGGAGATGAGTTGTCTAAGGAGGAGGTAGAGCAGAGTCGGGTAAAGACCAGGTCAAGGGTGTTACCATCCTTATGTGTCTCAGAGGTTGAGAGCTGCGAGAGGCCAAGAGAAGTGGTTAGAGATAGGAGCTGGGATGCAGATGTGGAGTTGGGGCTGTTTATGGGGATGTTAAAGTCTCTCAGGATGAGGGTTGGTAATTCTGAGGACATGAAGTGCGGCAGCCACGCAGAGAAGTGGTCGAGGAAGTGGGTGGGTGAACCTGGGGGGCGATATACGACCGCTACTCTGAGGGGGAGGGGACGGAACAGCCTAATGGTGTGAACCTCAAAAGAAGGGAATGAGAGTGATGGGAGCGGGGGGGATGACCTGGAAAGTACATTGTGGGGACAGGAGTAGGCCAACTCCGCCACCACGTCTGTTTCCAAGTCTCGGGGAAATCCCTATTAGACAGTGTGTGTCACCTCCATCGGTCACCAGTAACTTTTTGCTTGGTCGCTGTCACCGAGGTCGTAAGAGGGAGTCACCAATACAGATGAAACTGATGTAAACAAGTAAGGACTGGAAAAGAAACATGGGGTTCAGCGGATGATTGTGTGTGTGTGTGTTCAGTCGCTGCTGAATCTTTTTAGATATAACAAATGAAAGCCTCTGTGAGTGAACAGTGCTACGGTGCAGCCGCCCACATAGTGTACAATGTATACAATTGTTTTGGAAAGATAAAAGCCCCGGCAGTTGTCCTTGTCACCGCTGCTTAGCTATTAACGCTGAACTCGTTCTCATTGTGCCCGTGGCTGTGAGACGCGATGCCGGCCCCCTGTTATAGCTGACTTGTCTCATGACAAGCCGCGCTCTGCACAGCTCATTTCTACAGTCACCGACACGGCAAATAACAGGGGACTGGAAGCCGCAGATAGCCAATCACAAAGCACATCATAGCGCCATCATCGGATTGGCCAAAATCATTGTAACAGACCAACGGAGATGAAGAATACACCTGAAAGGGGAGTTAGATCTCTCTGTAGAACAGTCCAATTTTCAGTTGATGTTCTAAGGTTTTGGGTTGGACCACTATTAACGAGAAAAGTTAGAGGTCAATGATCCAGACCTTATATTTATCTTCATGCTTGACATCGGTACCTTTATGGGTTCTACACACATTACCATGATATTTTCTTGCCACATTTCCTGTAAAGCATCCTTGACTCCTCCCTAATTTTAGAGGCGGGCTTGCCTTTTCCAGTCTTCTGATTGGTACTTTAGGGGCCACATATTGAGTTCACAGTGTTGTTTTGTTCCGCGTTAATAGGAAAATGTACACATGCGTAACCCACCCTGGTGACACTTATCCTTTAAATAATAATTATACCAGGATTGTAGCTGTTCCTGGCCTCTACAAACACTGCTCAAAGCTATTCCTGTGTCCCATGATCCCTCTGTTTCTCAGACAAGAATATGTCGCCCTCAACAGAGACAGTGTTTTCCAGCTCCGTGATCACAGCACTGATGGCAAAATGAGGCACCGAGCAGCTGTCTTGGTGAACGCTTGCATGCCCAGCTCATTACTGACAGGCTAGGGAGAGGTTAGCTCTCTTAAAGTGTCCCCTTCGTGTACCACCAACGGGGCCATGTTTTGTGACCTGTAACTATATTTTCATTTGGAACCGTATGTGAGCCAGTAGCACTTTGTTTCCTGTTCCTCGGCTATATGAACACGCTTTAACTGGTCGTCTTTTGTCCCAATGATACATTCAGAGAGTTTGGAAAGTTGGGGGTCATGAGACTGCCAAGGTTTTTGTCGCACTCACACACAGATGCCAGGAAGCGTGGGAGAATCTGACCGCTTCACGAGGAAATATGACTTCCTGCTCCTCCTCAGCCCTGCGTCTTGGAGTCTCCTATCATTCGTGGTGTCATGGAAGAAGTTGCTACTTTCTATAAGACACCAAAAATGTCCCCCATTTTGGAAGAGGCCCCTAGAATATACACATACACTTCCAGATTAACCAATTTGTAGTCCTACATCAAAAAAACAAAAATTGCATAAAAATTACAAGTAAAAAAAAAAAAACATTGAAAATAATACTAGTGACAATTAGAGTTGGTGTGAATTGATTCTTCGGATCAGGCCCAGTGGACAGGTCGGTAATGTGTTGCTGTCCTGAGAATTGCCTCCTGCCTCCCAACATCTGCAGCTATTGAGGACCGCTTCCTGCCTCCCGACATCCCAAGCTCTTGAGAACCATCTCCTGCCTCCCGACATCCACAGCTCTTGAAGAACCGTCTTCTGCTTCCTGACATCTGATGCTCTTAAAAATTGCCTCTTGCCTCTTGACATCCATGGTTCTTGAGACCACCACTTTACATCCGCTACTAATCAAAAGAAGAGCCGTGGATGTCAGGAGGCAGTTCTCAGGAGTTGTGGATGTCTGGAGGCAGGAGGTTGTTTTCAAGAATCGCGGATGTCAAGAGGCTGAAGGCGGTTCTCAAGAATTGTAGATGTCGGGAGACAGAAGGCAGTTCTCAAGAGTTGTGGATGTCGGGAGACAGGAGACGGTTCTCAAGAATCGTGGATGTCAGGAGGCAAGAGTTGGCTCTGAAAAGTTGTGGATGTCGGGGGGAAGGAGGGGGTTCTCAAGAGTTGTGGATGTCAGGAGACAGAGGCGGGTCTCGTTTGTTGTGGATGTCGGGAGACAGGAGGCGGTTCTCAAGAATCACGGATGTCGGGAGGCAGGAGATGGTACTCAAGAATCGCGGATATCAAGATGAAGGCGGTTGTTCTCAAGAGTTGTGGATTTCAGGAGACAGAAGGCGGTTTTCAAGAGTTGTGCATGTCAGGAGGCGGTTCTAAAGAGTTGTGGATGTCGGAAGACAGGAAGCGGTTCTCAAGAATTGCGAATGTCGGGGGGCAGGAGGTGGTTCTCAAGAATCGCAGATGTCGGGAGGCAGGAGTTGTTTCTGAAGAGTGGATGTCGGGTGTGGGGGGGTGGGGAAGGACGTGGTTCTCAAGAGTTGTGGATGTCGGGAGACAGGAGGCGGTTCTCGTTTGTTGTGGATGTCGGGTACCAGGAATCGGTTCTCAAGAATCGCGGATGTCTGGAGGCAGGAGGTGGTCCTCAAGAGTTGTGGATGTCAGGGGGCAAGAGGTGGTTATCAAGAGTTGTGGATGTCGGGGGCAGGAGGTGGTTATCAAGAGTTGTGGCTGTCAGGGGGCAGGAGGTGGTCCTCAAGAGTTGTGGCTGTCAGGGGGCAGGAGGTGGTTATCAAGAGCTGTGGATGTCAGGGGCAGGAGGTGGTCCTCAAGATTTGTGGCTGTCAGGGGGCAGGAGGTGGTCCTCAAGAGTTGTGGCTGTCAGGGGCAGGAGGTGGTCCTCAAGAGTTTGTGGCTGTCAGGGGGCAGGAGGCGGTTCTCAGCGCTGCCTTTCGAAACCTACAGATTCCTGACCGGGTCCTTTAATTTGATTTGCACCAACTCTAATTATAATAGGGGCATCTTTTTCTGAATTAACTCAAAAAAGTACAGTATATTGTAATGTGAAAAATAATCAAAAACCCTATCACCGATTATTGTATTTGATCATGATGAATTTAAAAAAACATATTCTGTAGAAGTGTTGGGTTTACGGTGAGGTTTATTGGGCCTTCCTGAGGCACATTCTGCCCGCTCAGCGAGTATATGAGGCCATTATAATGAAGTGTTAATATGATTCAGTAATCCCTCCTAATAAGCGGCTCAGCATGACAGCCCCCTCCCCGGAGGAGATTGTAGGCAGAGAGACATTAATTAGCTCAGGCTCAGATAGTGTTATCAGATAGGGTGAATTACTGAGGTGCTCTTATCAGCCTGTGGGTGCCTGCCCTGCAATGTCATCAGGGATCTGTCTGGGGCGCTGCCATCAGTCGCCACCATGAAGAATGCCCATAGATGGCAGGAAGGAGGATGAGATGCTGAGAAGCCCAGCCACGAAGAAAGTAGCCACACCAGCACTGACTCCTATACTGAGCCTCCTCCCCTGATCTGCTGGGTCACCTTATCATTGCTTGTCCTCTCTCATCTCCTTGCTTTATATGTGTGATACTGTCTGCTGAGCTGTGTATCTAATCCTATCCTGTGTGATACTGTCTGCTGAGCTGTGTATCTAATCCTATCCTGTGTGATACTGCTGCTGAGCTGTGTATCTAATCCTATCCTGTGTGATACTGTCTGCTGAGCTGTGTATCTAATCCTATCCTGTGTGATACTGTCTGCTGAGCTGTGTATCTAATCCTATCCTGTGTGATACTGGCTGCTGAGCTGTGTATTTAATCCTGTCCTGTGTGATACTGTCTGCTGAGCTGTGTATCTAATCCTATCCTGTGTGATACTGTCTGCTGAGCTGTGTATCTAATCCTATCCTGTGTGATACTGTCTGCTGAGCTGTGTATCTAATCCTATCCGGTGTGATACTGTCTGCGGAGCTGTGTATCTAATCCTATCCTGTGTGATACTGTCTGCTGAGCTGTATATCTAGTCCTATCCTGTGTGATAATGTCTGCTGAGCTGTGTATCTAATTCTATCCTGTGTGATACTGTCTGCTGAGCTGTGTATCTAATCCTATCCAGTGTGATACTGTCTGCTGAGCTGTATATCTAATCCTATCCTGTGTGATAATGTCTGCTGAGCTGTGTATCTAATTCTATCCTGTGTGATACTGTCTGCTGAGCTGTGTATCTAATCCTATCCTGTGTGATACAGTCTGCTGAGCCGTGCATCTAATCCTATCCTATGTGATACGGTCTTCTGAGCTATGTATCAAATTGTATCTCTGTGATGATCTCTGCTGAGCTGTGTATCTATGCTATCACTGATCTGGTGTATCTAATCCTATCATGTGACTTGCGCTCTTTCTTGGTATAGGAAGGCGTTGTAGATACATGGGATTATGGGGGTTATTTCACGTTGCGGCCGGTGGGGCGACCTATGGGTGCAATATCTGGAGTCATGGGATTTGCGCTTGCCTGAGAGCAGAGTGATGAGCGGGTGATGGCTCCGGGCAGCTGGTAACCAAAGATTTCAGAATAAGTCACGTGTTATGGGAGCAGGGCAAATACCAGTGAGGTGACATCCAGCGTGGAGGGACAATGGGAGACCTCGGACAGTGACTCTTCTATACACATGGGCCATTTTTTTTCTTAAAATGGGTCTAAAAGTTGCCCGTGACCACCGGCTCTCTATGGGCATTTGCTCCAGAGAATCTGTCACCCTCTGAAGAGCAGACTCATAATGGAGGGCACTGTGAGTCCAGACGGGGGTCTGCTCCAGCAGACTTCCTCCTGAGGCCTGCCCTACGCACAGGCAGACCGGCTCCTGCCTTGAGATTAGCTCCAGACAGCGGGTCAGCACTTAGATACCGGGTATTCGACAAGTGTTGGATTCCGATACTGACTGACATGTGAAAGCTGCTCTCTCCAAGTCGCCCCCCCAGCCATCTCCTGTGTGTCACACCCCGCCATCTCTTGTGTGTCACCCCCTGCCATCATCCCTGGTCATCGACAAATGTGAATCTACATATAGAGGCCACAGCCAGGAACCTGTCGCGCTCAATGGTGAAGAAACCCCGCCTACCTGACCCTTCTCAACACTTTTTCTGGACTCTTGTGGACTGTTAGCCTTTCTTTTCCCATAAACTCCCCCCCGGCGCAGGTCTCCGTTCACAGATCTCCTCTTTTTCGTATGTGAGCAGATTGTTGCTGTGCTTGTGTGTGCGCAAGATGTTCACTGTTCGGAGTGTTACCGTGGTAACTGTCACATCACATCAGACTTGGGTGAAGGATGGATTATAGGGCATGCTCCTTGTGAGCGCACACGTGACCACATCGCAAACAATCCACCGCCAGCGACCCATGCACTTTACTTTCGGTACCTGACAAACTAATAAAATAGGTCACTTACAAATGTGATTACTAAAAATGTACCTATCCCTAAAATTTAAAGGGGTTGTTCTATATACCTTAAAGGGGTTCCCCTGTATATAAGCTATGTCTCTCTTCCTCACAATAGATAAGTGTGATCTTGGGTAATGGAGATCCTCGATAAAGTACCTTCTGTGAGAGGAGCTACTGAGCATGTGCAGCAGTGGAGGAAGGCGTGCTTGCACATGCTCGCTACAGCTCCATATACTATTGGACCCCCGTTTAATGGCTGGACCACGTTCACCGTCTATCTTGTAGATCGCTATATCTAATTTATAGGATGACCCCTTTCATTTTTCACTCGAATCAAGCTTTTCATATATGGGTGGGGATTTATACTTCTGGTAAATTTTCAGAAAATGGATTTCAATGGCTTCACTAAACATGCACTGCACAGATTCGAGAGAGATTGGGATTTCAGGGGTAAAGACCAATGTTTAATTGCTTATCAGACATTGCAGCAGGCCAGAAAGCAAAGATCTGTATATAGGAATTCAATTAGTCATCCTCTGCACGTCACACGCATCAATTTACTGAACGATATCACTTAATCGACCTGCTTTTTTGATCGCTTAAGCGATATCGTTTGTGCGTTGCTGCGTGTAATCAAATGATATTGCTTTGAAAAATCGTTTGATTGTTTGATTGCAGATTTGTGAACATTTTCACAAATCTGTCGTTGGTCAGCCGGTGAACACGCAGCATCGCTAACAATATCGTTCACTAAATTGATGCATGTGACGTGGCCCTTAATCTACCAGCCGAGCAATGCACACTGCAGTCTCCATCCATGTACGGCATCCACATTTTTTCATATATACAATTGGTGTCTGGTGACCATAGGTGCCATTATTAAGGAATATTTTAGTAGTTACCGTATATTCTTGTACATAGGAGCAGTATTATAGTAGTTATATTCTTGTATATAGGAGCAGTATTATAGTAGTCATATTCTTGTACATAGGAGCAGTATTATAGTAGTTATATTCTTGTATACAGGAGCAGTATTATAGTAGTTATATTCTTGTACATAGGGGCAGTATTATAATAGTTATGTTCTTATACATAGGAGCAGTATTATATTAGTTATATTCCTGTTCATAGGGGCAGTATTATAGTAGTTATATTCTTGGACATAGAAGCAGTATTATAGTAGTCATATTCTGATACATAGGGGCAGTATTATAGTACTTATATTCCTGCGCATTTGGGGCAGTATTATAGTAGTTATATTCTTGTATATAGGAGAAGTATTATAGTAGTTAAATTCTTGTATATAGGGGCAGTATTATAGTAGTTATATTCTTGTACATAGGGGGCAGTATTATAGTAGTTATATTCTTGTATATAGGAGCAGTATTATAGTAGTTATATTCTTGTACATAGGGGCAGTATTATAGTAGTTATATTCTTGTACATAGGAGCAGTATTATAGTAGTTATATCCTTGTACATAGGGGCAGTATTATAGTAGTTATATTCTTGTATATAGGAGAAGTATTATAGTAGTTATATCCTTGTACATAGGGGCAGTATTATAGTTATATTCTTGTACATAGGGGCAGTATTATAGTAGTTATATTCTTGTACATAGGAGCAGTATTACAGTAGTTATATTCTTGTACATAGGAGCAGTATTATAGTAGTTATATTCTTGTACATAGGAGCAGTATTATAGTAGTTATATTCTTGTATATAGGGGAAGCATTACAGTAGTTATGTTCTTATACATAGGAGCAGTATTATATTAGTTATATTCCTGTTCATAGGGGCAGTATTATAGTAGTTATATTCTTGGACATAGAAGCAGTATTATAGTAGTCATATTCTGATACATAGGGGCAGTATTATAGTACTTATATTCCTGCGCATTTGGGGCAGTATTATAGTAGTTATATTCTTGTATATAGGAGAAGTATTATAGTAGTTAAATTCTTGTATATAGGGGCAGTATTATAGTAGTTATATTCTTGTACATAGAAGGCAGTATTATAGTAGTTATATTCTTGTATATAGGAGCAGTATTATAGTAGTTATATTCTTGTACATAGGGGCAGTATTATAGTAGTTATATTCTTGTACATAGGAGCAGTATTATAGTAGTTATATCCTTGTACATAGGGGCAGTATTATAGTAGTTATATTCTTGTATATAGGAGAAGTATTATAGTAGTTATATCCTTGTACATAGGGGCAGTATTATAGTTATATTCTTGTACATAGGGGCAGTATTATAGTAGTTATATTCTTGTACATAGGAGCAGTATTACAGTAGTTATATTCTTGTACATAGGAGCAGTATTATAGTAGTTATATTCTTGTACATAGGAGCAGTATTATAGTAGTTATATTCTTGTATATAGGGGAAGCATTACAGTAGTTATGTTCTTATACATAGGAGCAGTATTATATTAGTTATATTCCTGTTCATAGGGGCAGTATTATAGTAGTTATATTCTTGGACATAGAAGCAGTATTATAGTAGTCATATTCTGATACATAGGGCAGTATTATAGTAGTTATATTCTTGTACATAGGGGCAGTATTATAGTAGTTATATTCTTGTACATAGGGGCAGTATTATAGTAGTTATATCTTGTACATAGGAGCATATTATAGTAGTTATATTCTTGTACATAGGAGCAGTATTATAGTAGTTATATTCTTGTATATAGGCAGATTAGTAGTTAATCTGTACATAGAACAGTATTATAGTAGTTATATTCTTGTACATAGGAACAGTATTTATAGTAGTTATATCTTGCACATGGCGTGTTATAGTAGTTAAATTCTTGTACATAGGGGCAGTATTAAATAGTTATATTCTTGTACATAGGAGAACAGTATTATAGTAGTATTATATTCTTGTACATAGGGGCAGTATTATAGTAGTTATATTCTTGTACATAGGGGCAGTATTATAGTAGTTATATTCTTGTACATAGGGCAGTATATGTATTATATCTGTACATAGGCATATTAATAGTAGTTATATTCTTGTACATAGGGCAGTATTATAGTAGTTATATTCTTGTACATAGGAGCAGTATTATAGTAGTTATATTCTTGTACATAGGGGCAGTATTATAGTAGTTATATTCTTGTACATAGGAGCAGTATTATAGTAGTTATATCCTTGTACATAGGGCAGTATTATAGTAGTTATATTCTATAGGAGTATTATAGTAGTTATATCTTTTACATAGGGCAGTATTATAGTTATTTCTGTACATAGGGGCAGTATTATAGTAGTTATATTCTTGTACATAGGAGCAGTATTATAGTAGTTATATCTTGTACATAGGGGCAGTATTATAGTAGTTATATTCTTGTACATAGGAGAGTATTATAGTAGTTATATCCTTGTACATAGGGGCAGTATTATAGTTATATTCTTATACATAGGAGCAGTATTATAGTAGTTATATTCTGTACATAGGGCAGTATTACTAGTAGTTATATTCTTGTACATAGGAGCAGTATTATAGTAGTTATATTCTTGTACATAGGGGCAGTATTATAGTAGTTATATTCTTGTACATAGGGCAGTATTATAGTAGTTATATTCTTGTACATAGGAGCAGTATTATATAGTTATATTCTTGTTCATAGGGGCAGTATTATAGTAGTTATATTCTTGACATAGAAGCAGTATTATAGTAGTTCATATTCTGTACATAGGGCAGTATTTATAGTAGTTATATTCTTGTACATAGGGGCAGTATTATAGTAGTTATATTCTTGTACATAGGGGCAGTATTATAGTAGTTATATTCTTGTACATAGGAGCAGTATTATAGTAGTTATATTCTTGTACATAGGGGCAGTATTATAGTAGTTATATTCTTGTACATAGGGCAGTATTATAGTAGTTATATTCTTGTACATAGGACAGTATTTAGTAGTTATATTCTTGTACATAGGGCAGTATTACAGTAGTTATATTCTTGTACATAGGAGCAGTATTATAGTAGTTATATTCTTGTACATAGGGCAGTATTATAGTAGTTATATTCTTGTACATAGGGACAGTATTATAGTAGTTTATTCTTGTACATAGGGGCAGTATTATAATAGTTATATTCTTGTACATAGGGGCAGTATTATATAGTTATATTCTTGTACATAGGCAGTATTATAGTAGTTATATTCTTGTACATAGTGCAGTATTATAGTAGTTATTCTTGTACATAGGGCAGTATTATAGTAGTTATATTCTTGTACATAGGAGCAGTATTATAGTAGTTATATTCTTGTACATAGGGGCAGTATTATAGTAGTTATATTCTTGTAATAGGAGCAGTATTTATAGTAGTTATATTCTTGTACATAGGAGCAGTATTATAGTAGTTATATTCTTGTACATAGGGCAGTATTATAGTAGTTTATATCTTGTACATAGGGCAGTATTATAGTAGTTATATTCTTGTACATAGGGCAGTATTATAGTAGTTATATTCTTGTACATAGGGCAGTATTATAGTAGTTATATTCTTGTACATAGGGGCAGTATTATAGTAGTTATATTCTTGTACATAGGGCAGTATTATAGTAGTTATATTCTTGTACATAGGGCAGTATTATAGTAGTTATATTCTTGTACATAGGGGCAGTATTATAGTAGTTATATTCTTGTACATAGGGCAGTATTATAGTAGTTATATTCTTGTACATAGGGCAGTATTATAGTAGTTATATTCTTGTACATAGGGGCAGTATTATAGTAGTTATATTCTTGTACATAGGAGCAGTATTATAGTAGTTATATTCTTGTACATAGGGCAAGTATTATAGTAGTTATATTCTTGTACATAGGGGACATATTATTAGTAGTTATATTCTTGTACATAGGGCAGTATTATAGTAGTTATATTCTTGTACATAGGGCAGTATTATAGTAGTTATATTCTTGTACATAGGGGCAGTATTATAGTAGTTATATTCTTGTACATAGGGGCAGTATTTTTAGTATTATATTCTTGTACATAGGACAGTATTATAGTAGTTATATTCTTGTACATAGGACAGTATTATAGTAGTTATATTCTTGTCATAGGGCAGTATTATAGTAGTTATATTCTTGTACATAGGGCAGTATTATAGTAGTTATATTCTTGTACATAGGGACAGTATTATAGTAGTTATATTCTTGTACATAGGGCAGTAATTATAGTAGTTATATCTTGTACATAGGAGCAGTATTATAGTAGTTATATTCTTGTACATAGGGGCAGTATTATAGTAGTTATATTCTTGTACATAGGGCAGTATTATAGTAGTTATATTCTTGTACATAGGGCAGTATTATAGTAGTTATATTCTTGTACATAGGAACAGTATTATAGTAGTTATATTCTTGTACATAGGGGCAGTATTATAGTATTATATTCTTGTACATAGGGCAGTATTATAGTAGTTATATTCTTTACATAAGGTGCATATTATAGTAGTTATATTCTTGTACATAGGGCATATTATAGTAGTTATATTCTTGTACATAGGGACAGTATTATAGTAGTTATATTCTTGTACATAGGAGCAGTATTATAGTAGTTATATATTCTTGTACATAGGGGCAGTATTATAGTAGTTATATTCTTGTACATAGGGGCAGTATTATAGTAGTTATATTCTTGTACATAGGAGCAGTATTATAGTAGTTATATTCTTGTACATAGGGCAGTATTAAGTAGTTATATTCTTGTACATAGGAGCAGTATTATAGTAGTTATATTCTTGTACATAGGAGCAGTATTATAGTAGTTTATATTCTTGTACATAGGGCATATTATAGTAGTTTATTCTTGTACATAGGGCAGTATATTATTCTTGTACATAGGAGCAGTATTATAGTAGTTATATTCTTGTACATAGGGCAGTATTATAGTAGTTATATTCTTGTACATAGGGCATATTATAGTAGTTATATTCTTGTACATAGGGGCAGTATTATAGTAGTTATATTCTTGTACATAGGGGCAGTATTATAGTAGTTATATTCTTGTACATAGGAACAGTATTATAGTAGTTATATTCTTGTACATAGGGGGCAGTATTATAGTAGTTATATTCTTGTACATAGGAGCAGTATTCTAGTAGTTATATTCTTGTACATAGAGGCAGTATTATAGTAGTTATATTCTTGTACATAGGAACAGTATTATAGTAGTTATATTCTTGTACATAGGGGCAGTATTATAGTTATATTCTTGTACATAGGGGCAGTATTATAGTAGTTATATTCTTGTACATAGGGGCAATATTATAGTAGTTATATTCTTGTACATAGAGGCAGTATTATAGTAGTTATATTCTTGTACATAGGGGCAGTATTATAGTAGTTATATTCTTGTACATAGGAGCAGTATTATAGTAGTTATATTCTTGTACATAGGGGCAATATTATAGTAGTTATATTCTTGTATATAGGGGCAGTATTATAGTAGTTAAATTCTTGTACATAGGGGCAGTATTATAGTAGTTATATTCTTGTACTTGGGGCAGTATTATAGTAGTTATATTCTTGTACATAGGGGCAGTATTATAGTTCTATTCTTGTACATAGGAGCAGTATTATAGTAGTTATATCCTTGTACATAGGAGCAGTATTATAGTAGTTATATTCTTGTACATAGGAGCAGTATTATAGTAGTTATATTCTTGTACATAGGGGCAGTATTATAGTAGTTATACTCTTGTACATAGGGGCAGTATTATAGTAGTTATACTCTTGTACTTGGGGCAGTATTATAGTAGATATATTCCTGTACATAAGGGCAGTATTATTTGTGAAGTAGGCCTTTCAAGATGTCTGACATTCATCACACCTTATCCTCTCCACAGGTGACATTCACAAAGCGTAAGTTCGGCCTGATGAAGAAGGCCTACGAGCTGAGTGTCCTGTGTGACTGTGAGATCGCCCTCATCATCTTCAACCACTCAAACAAACTGTTCCAGTACGCCAGCACCGACATGGACAAAGTGCTGCTGAAATACACAGAGTACAACGAACCTCACGAGAGTCGGACTAACGCAGACATTATAGAGGTGAGCACCCCGGCCCAAACCACAGATTGTCTATCTTTGGCTGGTTTCACACTGCAGTTTTTTCCCTGATCAGTGTTTATGTGTCAAAACCAGGAGTGAACTCAGAACAGGTGTCAATCTTTCAATTATAGTTTACCTCTGCAAGTTCCTCTCCTGGTTCCTCTCCTGGTTTTGGCACAAACCTGATCGAACCTGATCAGGGAAAAAACTGCAGTGTGAAACCAGCCTTAAAGGGACAGTGACGCTAAATCTGCAGTAAAGTTTATTTTATGTCTGAAAATGATCTATTGTTCCCTGTTAACAGCCATGTTATTCTGGGGAGAGGCAGACTGAGATTTTTTGATTGAGTGACGGATTTATGATGATATCATCTTGTCTGCTATATGACGCTATCCTGGTGTATTGTCTTTATAAAGCGCGCTGGTTATCAAACACAACCCTGTAGCCCGGGGATGGCACTTTACCTTTGTTACATCATGTAGGAAATTCCAGTGATGTTCCACCGGTCAGGAAGTGGTTAATCATTTGCAGTATATCACTTTATGACCTGTAGCGCCCTTTGTCCCATGGCGTCACTCGTTGATGACAATGTTAGTTCTCGAGCCTGAATATAGAGTGTTGCAAATAATTAGGAAAAGGGGAATGGGATAAAGCAGCTCACCAGTCTCCGACACTGGAAGAACTTTGCACGGAAACGCCCAAGGTCCAGGCTCTGAATTAGAAATGTCCAAGTAAATCTAGCAGAGGACTCCAGTACTGCAGCACCACCTATTACTGCATTACTGTAGCACTTTGCTGGATTTACTTGGACATTTCTGAATATAGACTGTTCTCCCCCAAAGTGACCATCTTATATCTATAATCACCTCAGCCTTTTAAAGCCCCCAACCCCCTCATCACTGAGTGGCCCCTGAGTGCTGAGGCTGTTATTATAATGATACAGAGCATTGGGCCTTATCTGACTGATAAGCAGGTGATTGCCGCCTTGTCCTGTGGTGAAGCATGAGAGCCTCCTGCCTTATATAGGAAGAAGGGACGTTACCTATTAATCTGTTTAAAGAGGGGCCAAAATCTTTACTGAAAAACTTTATTTTTAGGATACAAAATGGAGGGTAAGAGCTGAGTTTAGTTGGACTGTCAGGGAGCGTGGAGCATTGCACACCCCTGTGCTGACTCTGTGACACCCGACAGGTACCCGGGGATTGATTCCTCAGACGGATCACATCTCCAGAAGCTCAGCTGTTTGGTTATGTGACCCAGGCCTTCAGGGTTGGTGGCAGGAGTTACCGAGACTTGCTTGGAGGACATGATGGGATGACATCATACAAGTATACAGTGGGGCCTGTACCACAATGACACTTTTTTTTCACTTTAAGGGGGCACTCTCAGGGTGTGCAAATAAAGTTTATCAACATGGACACTCGGTCACGAAGAGATGTCAACTGGTGCACTGTCACAGACCTGTCATACCAACTAGATGTAAAAACAATTGGTTTTGTTAACTTAAAGGGGTTTTTCAATCAAAAAATTACCTCCTTCCTTAGACTAGGTGATTGATGGGTGTCCGACAGCTGGGACTCACAACAACCACTCTATCCGTTCTTTATTGGGTTTGACGTCTGTCTGAGGCTAAAGGCAAAAAAAGGGCTATCTTAGACAGACTAGGCACAAACCGCTCTGTTATGCACAACCCTGAGAAACCCTGACCCCCTTTAATCCTTATACAGGGATCTGGATTTAGAAAGGGGCCCAGGAGATAGCTGCCTATGGAAGGGCTGAGTCCAGAGACAAGACAGTCACCAAGCAGGGTCAAAGCCGGGAGGTCAGGAAAGGACAAAATCAGGATCTGATAGAGTAGTCAGGGAGGCGGGTCACAACCAAAATGGCAGCAAGGTACAAAATCGTGAGGCAGGAGAAGCGTCCAAAAAACATCTCAGGGTAGAAAAGTTAAACACTAGTACAAGACAGGAGACTAGTCAGGGAATCCAAAAGCTATTTCTGGCAGCTTCCAGCAGAAGGCTGAAGGTATTAGTAGGGTGTTGTGCTTTCCAATAGGTTGAAGTTTAGGAGTTAATGACTTCAGCTGGGCAGCACACACACCTCTACTCTGTCTAGTCCCAGGCACTCTAACCTTAGAGGAGTTGTGCTCTCCCGAGTTTCTAGTACTGACTTCTCTATCACCAGCAGAGTGGGAATGTGACATTGGGTGCCAGATAAAACCGAGTTCAGCGCTCAGCAGCCCCATACGGAATGATTAGAGAGCTGTTGAGTATCCTACGAGGGATAAAAGTGCCCCGTGTTGCTCATCGGAGCCGTTCCCAGTCCTCGTACCACGACCTATAAGCAAGTTATCACCTATTCTGTAGATAGATGATAACTTGTTTTGAACCTTTACACTTCCTGTTAGCAATCATCAATAAACTTTATAATATAGAGAACATCACGCATTGCTTCACAAGTGGCGTCAGCCTCGTATAATGTTAGCAGCTCTGAGAGATTCCTGACCGTCCGTGTAAAAACAGCGACACGAGCCGCTCTGCTGGTGCAACTACCAAATTGTGTTCCAAGAATATATTTACATCTGAAGAGCGGAGAGGCCAGAGATTTACATAAGACCTCAGAATGTCTGACTCACTGGAGAAGACCATAGCAGACTGCTCTGCTAGACAAAAAAGGAGGACAACCCATGGCAGGCACATGTTAAATCTCATTAACCATCAAGCTGTACATAGGGAGCAGTATTATAGTAGTTATATTCTTGTACATAGGAGCAGTATTATAGTAGTTATATTCTTGTACATAGGGAGCAGTATTATAGTAGTTATATTCTTGTACATAGGGAGCAGTATTATAGTAGTTATATTCTTGTACATAGGGGGCACTATTATAGTAGTTATATTCTTGTACATAGGTGCACTATTATAGTAGTTGTATTCTTGTACATAGGGGCAGTATTATAGTAGTCATATTCTTGTACATAGGTGCACTATTATAGTAGTTATATTCTTGTACATAGGTGCATATTATAGTAGTTATATTCTTGTACATAGGAGCAGTATTATAGTAGTCATATTCTTGTACATAGGTGCACTAATATAGTAGTTATATTCTTGTACATAGGTGCACTATTATAGTAGTTATATTCTTGTACATAGGGGGCAGTATTATAGTAGTTATATTCCTGTACATAGGAGCAGTATTATAGTAGTCATATTCTTGTACATAGGTGCACTATTATAGTAGTTATATTCTTGTACATAGGGGCAGTATTATAGTAGTTATATTCTTGTACATAGGCAGTATTATAGTAGTTATATTCTTGTACATAGGAGCAGTATTATAGTAGTTATATTCTTGTACATAGGGGGCAGTATTATAGTAATATTCTTGTACATAGGGGCAGTATTATAGTAGTTATATTCTTGTACAAGGGGCAATATTATAGTAGTTATATTCTTGTACATAGGGGGCAGTATTATAGTAGTTATATTCTTGTACATAGGAGCAGTATTATAGTAGTTATATTCTTGTACATAGGGAGCAGTATTATAGTAGTTATATTCTTGTACATAGGGAGCAGTATTATAGTAGTTATATTCTTGTACATAGGAGCAGTATTATAGTAGTTATATTCTTGTACATAGGAGCAGTATTATAGTAGTTATATTCTTGTACATAGGGGCAGTATTATAGTAGTTATATTCTTGTACATAGGGGCAGTATTATAGTAGTTATATTCTTGTACATAAGAACAGTATTATAGTAGTTATATTCTTGTACATAGGAGCAGTATTATAGTAGTTATATTCTTGTACATAGGGGCAGTATTATAGTAGTTATATTCTTGTACATAGGGGCAGTATTATAGTAGTTATATTCTTGTACATAAGAACAGTATTATAGTAGTTATATTCTTGTACATAGGAGCAGTATTATAGTAGTTATATTCTTGTACATAGGAGCAGTATTATAGTAGTTATATTCTTGTACATAGGGAGCAGTATTATAGTAGTTATATTCTTGTACATAGGAGCAGTATTATAGTAGTTATATTCTTGTACATAGGAGCAGTATTATAGTAGTTATATTCTTGTACATAGGGGCAGTATTATAGTAGTTATATTCTTGTACATAGGGGCAGTATTATAGTAGTTATATTCTTGTACATAAGAACAGTATTATAGTAGTTATATTCTTGTACATAGGAGCAGTATTATAGTAGTTATATTCTTGTACATAGGGGCAGTATTATAGTAGTTATTCTTGTACATAGGGGCAGTATTATAGTAGTTATATTCTTGTACATAAGAACAGTATTATAGTAGTTATATTCTTGTACATAGGAGCAGTATTATAGTAGTTAATTCTTGTACATGGGCAGTATTCTAGTAGTTATACTCTTGTACATAGGGGCAGTATTATAGTAGTTATATTCTTGTACATAAGAACAGTATTATAGTAGTTATATTCTTGTACATAGGGGGCAGTATTATAGTAGTTATATTCTTGTACATAGGAGCAGTATTAAGTAGTTATATTCTTGTACATAAGGCAGTATTATAGTAGTTCATTCTGACTCCTATGTACAAGAATATATCTATTACATACTTTTTACCTAGAGGCATGTGTCATCAACTTCCGAAGCGATGTTAACGAATCTCACAATTCACTGCACCGCCGGAAGCCACGCCATATTCACACACCAAAATGATGGTTGTGCTAATATGGTAACCGCTAGCGGTAGTGGTCCGTCGCACACTAACACCTCTGGTGCCACTAAAAACCGGACATGACAAACACACTGCCACACACAGACTGACCTCTGTGCCTCACATAGAGGACCTGCATTGATGACACGGTCATGTGATCAGGTGCACGTGACTGATTACATGACGATGACACCACCGAAGGTCCTGTTCTGCAGTGCAAGGAACAGGCAGGCTCAGGGAGGCGGGGCGGGGGGGGGTAAGGGGGGAGCACATGGAGGCACACACAGGGAGGTGGGGGTCACATGTAGGCACCCACAGTGGGTTGGGGGCATACACGGGGAGGCGGAGGGGGCACTGAGAAGCACACACGAGGAGGTGGAGGGGAAAGCACAGGCAAGCACACAAAGGGAGGTGGGGGGCACATGAAGACACACAGGGAGGCTTTGGGCACGTGGAGGTACAGGTAGGCACCCAGAGGGAGGTGGGGAGGCACACACAGAGAGGCAGGGGCATAGTGAGGCACATACAGGGAAGTGGGGGGGCACATGGAGGCACACAGAGAGGCGGGGGACAAGGAGGCACACAGAGAGGCGGGGGGGGGGGGACACTGAGCTGGGTAGTACATGGAGGCACAGGGAGGTGGGGAGCACACGGAGACACAGGGGGGCACAGGAAGGCACACACAGGGAAGAAGGAGGGGCACAGGGAGGCATACACAGGGAGGGGAGGAGAGCCTTACTGATGCGATAACTTTGGGCCCACAACTATTAATAGTTATATTCCTGTACATAGGGGGCAGTATTACAGTAGTTTTGTATTGGAAAAAAAAACACTTCATGTTTGAGATTGCCTTCAGGAGTCACGGGGTTAAGTCTGTTCTAGAAGGTTGTTATTTAGTGGGTTGATCCACATTTACCCTTGCAGTCCCATCATCTGGCATCGGATCAGTGGGGTTGTGTGTGCGGCAATCATCACCAACCCCCCACCATCACTTTTTCACAGCCGACACCAACATATAAAGCAGCCCTTTGCTCTGCTCCCTCACCAGTAATTGCCTCCTACAATTCTTCTTACTCACTGCATTTTCAATGTCTCATTATATACATATGGCAGCTTTCGCTTCCCCGCTGTAAGATTAAAGGGAGCAGGCGCTTATTACTTGGGGAGGGCGGACTCCATCTCATATTTAAATAATACTAATGCCGAAACTCTCAGAAGGCCCCGAAATGATCAAACATCACATTTTAGCTCTATTAGTCGGAGCTGTGGGCGGAATATTGTTTACTGGCTGCGCCTGTTTATGGGGAGATATCAGCACCTCTCGGAGATGTCTGTGCCATCGCACCTTGGAACCACTAAGTTCTGACATAGACATTCGGTAAACTACAGGGTATGTTGTGAATTTGAGCAGTTTGGAAACATCAAAGCCACTATCCCATGTCTCCGGGGTCACCAAAGATCTAGGGGTATGGTATGTGACACATTGATGGATGTTCTGCCAGGGTTGTGGAGTCAGAGATGGATTTAGGGAAATTGAGTGAGGTTTGACTGTACACCAGGGCTCTGGATCTGAGTCAGAATTGGTGGAGTTGAATTCAGGGGAATTCGGGAGGTTGAAGTTTGGCTTACTGACTTAGTCAAGCTCCCGGTAGTAGCCAATTGAAAATGAAACCGATCATCCTTTTCTTTCCCAGTTATCTTGATCATGTATTTCTCGTAACGTGGTTGAGTCTCTTTCCCACCAGTGGGCTTCAATTTACCCTCAACACCTAGTCTTAAAGGATTAATAGAGTGTAAAAGAGGGTTTAGGCGAGATTCTCAGCTGGCAAAACGAGGGTGCCGCTGTTTAATTAGCACCCTCCTGCTCTTCCTCAGCACATTCCAGCTCCCTCCGAATCTCTGAAGAGCTCCCAGTTACAATGTCAGATCTGAAGATGAAAACATGCAGGTGGATGGATGACTGACGAGTAAGTGTGAAAGAGAGGTGTGCGGGTACCAGTGAGGGGGAGCTAGAGGCGGCAGGGGGTTTGCTTGCGGAGTAGCGATAGTAGCTTCCCTGCAAATTTCGGCACCTGGAATGATCACTCCCGTGGAGAGTCCATCCGTTGAGTTTTTCTCATTTCCTTCTCTCGAAGATCTCATCATTAGCCAGAAAAATTAGCATAAAATTAAGTTTTTTTGGCTAATTGTTTCTAGATTCGGGCAGTCCTCAACATATCTTCAGGAAGGAACAAAAATGTTAAAAAATGAACAGTGCTGGACCGACCTAAAAGCTGACCCATAGATCTTTTGCCCCTTGGAGTTTTCTTTACAAATTTCGAGTTCCCCTCTGAAGAACACTAATTGGTCTGATCAAATTGATATCTTACTATGATATAGTGATTGTCCTGCTGGACATGAGAAGAATGGGGAGAGGGAACCACTATCCATGAGGACTTAGCTCTGTTCCTATAGAAGCTTGATACCATGATATTAGCAAATCAAAGCTAGACGAGTTCTGATCTCGGAACTTAGGGCTGATGGGTGGGAGAGCTGCTTGTTTTGAATTTTGCTTGTATACTTGCCTACCTTCACCGAATGGCGTACTAAAATGCAACCAAGTGAGCATTTCTAAGAGCGATCATGTTTGATCATTGGCGATCAGCTGCCGAATTAGCCAAGCGAGCATTTGTTAGAGCCATCATTCCTGATCATTGGCGATTTGTCGTATGAGCCAATGGTGAGTGCAGCTCTGGAGTATAATACAGGAGGTAACTCAGGATCAGTAATGTAATGTATGTACACAGTGACTGCACCAGCAGAATAGTGAGTGCAGCTCTGGAGTATAATACAGGAGGTAACTCAGGATCAGTAATGTAATGTATGTACACAGTGACTCCACCAGCAGAATAGTGAGTGCAGCTCTGGAGTATAAAACAGGATGTAACTCAGGATCAGTAATGTAATGTATGTACACAGTGACTGCACCAGCAGAATAGTGAGTGCAGCTCTGGAGTATAATACAGGAGGTAACTCAGTATCAGTAATGTAATGTATGTACACAGTGACTCCACCAGCAGAATAGTGAGTGCAGCTCTGGAGTATAATACAGGAGGTAACTCAGGATCAGTAATGTAATGTATGTACACAGTGACTGCACCAGCAGAATAGTGAGTGCAGCTCTGGGGTATAATACAGGAGGTAACTCAGGATCAGTAATGTAATGTATGTACACAGTGACTGCACCAGCAGAATAGTGAGTGCAGCTCTGGAGTATAATACAGGAGGTAACGCAGGATCAGTAATGTAATGTATGTACACAGTGACTGCACCAGCAGAATAGTGAGTGCAGCTCTGGAGTATAATACAGGAGGTAACTCAGGATCAGTAATGTATTGTATGTACACAGTAACTGCACCAGCAGAATAGTGAGTGCAGCTCTGGAGTATAATACAGGAGGTAACGCAGGATCAGTAATGTAATGTATGTACACAGTGACTGCATCAGCAGAATAGTGAGTGCAGCTCTGGGGTATAATACAGGAGGTAACTCAGGATCAGTAATGTAATGTATGTACACAGTGACTGCACCAGCAGAATAGTGAGTGCAGCTCTGGAGTATAATACAGGAGGTAACGCAGGATCAGTAATGTAATGTATGTACACAGTGACTGCACCAGCAGAATAGTGAGTGCAGCTCTGGAGTATAATACAGGAGGTAACTCAGGATCAGTAATGTATTGTATGTACACAGTGACTGCACTAGCAGAATAGTGAGTGCAGCTCTGGAGTATAATACAGGAGGTAACTCAGGATCAGTAATGTAATGTATGTACACAGTGACTGCACCAGCAGAATAGTGAGTGCAGCTCTGGAGTATAATACAGGAGGTAACTCAGGATCAGTAATGTAATGTATGTACACAGTGATTGCACCAGCAGAATAGTGAGCACAGCTCTGGAGTATAATACAGGAGGTAACTCAGGATCAGTAATGTAATGTTTGTACACAGTAATTGTACCAGCAGAATAGTGAGTGCAGCTCTGGAGTATAATACAGGAGGTAACTCAGGATCAGTAATGTAATTTATTTACACAATGACTGCACCAGCAGAATAGTGAGTGCAGCTCTGGAGTATAATACAGCAGGTAACTCAGGATCAGTAATGTAATGTACACAGTGACTGCACCAGCAGAATAGTGAGTGCAGCTCTGGAGTATAATACAGGAGATAACTCAGGATCAGTAATGTAATGTATGTACACAGTGACTGCACCAGCAGAATAGTGAGTGCAGCTCTGGAGTATAATACAGGAGGTAACTCAGGATCAGTAATGTAATGTATGTACACCGTGACTCCACCAGCAGAATAGTGAGTGCAGGTCTGGAGTATAATACAGGAGGTAACTCAGGATCAGTAATGTAATGTATGTACACAGTGACTGCACCATCAGAATAGTGAGTGCAGCTCTGGAGTATAATACAGGAGGTAACTCAGGATCAGTAATGTAATGTATGTACACAGTGACTGCACCAGCAGAATAGTGAGTGCAGCTCTGGAGTATAATACAGGAGGTAACTCAGGATCAGTAATGTATTGTATGTACACAGTGACTGCACCAGCAGAATAGTGAGTGCAGCTCTGGAGTATAATACAGGAGGTAACTCAGGATCAGTAATGTAATGTATGTACACAGTGACTGCACCAGCAGAATAGTGAGCACAGCTCTGGAGTATAATACAGGAGGTAACTCAGGATCAGTAATGTAATGTATGTACACAGTAATTGTACCAGCAGAATAGTGAGTGCAGCTCTGGAGTATAATACAGGAGGTAACTCAGGATCAGTAATGTAATGTATTTACACAATGACTGCACCAGCAGAATAGTGAGTGCAGCTCTGGAGTATAATACAGCAGGTAACTCAGGATCAGTAATGTAATGTACACAGTGACTGCACCAGCAGAATAGTGAGTGCAGCTCTGGAGTATAATACAGGAGATAACTCAGGATCAGTAATGTAATGTATGTACACAGTGACTGCACCAGCAGAATAGTGAGTGCAGGTCTGGAGTATAATACAGGAGGTAACTCAGGATCAGTAATGTAATGTATGTACACAGTGACTGCACCAGCAGAATAGTGAGTGCAGCTCTGGATTATAATACAGGAGGTAACTCAGGATCAGTAATGTAATGTATGTACACAGTGACTGCACCAGCAGAATAGTGAGTGCAGCTCTGGAGTATAATACAGGAGGTAACTCAGGATCAGTAATGTAATGTATGTACACAGTGACTGCACCAGCAGAATAGTGAGTGCAGCTCTGGAGTATAATATAGGCGGTAACTCAGGATCAGTAATGTAATGTATGTACACAGTGACTGTACCAGCAGAATAGTGAGTGCAGCTCTGGGGTATAATACAGGAGGTAACTCAGGATCAGGGCCGGCCTTTGGCATGTGCGAGTCGTGCGGCCGCACAGGGCGCCACGCTCCAGGGGGCGCCGCAGGGAGACAGCTGTCATTGTTATTTGCTGCCCTGCTCCCGCTCCCAGGGGCTTTGCTAGATCTGTGCGGCTGCTAGTAGACAGAGGACGGCATCCGCAGGGGCGCCCGGTGGTAGCGCGGGCTCCCTGCTGATGCCACTCTCTCTACTATAGTCCTGGCCGCTGCCGCCGCGTTAATCCCCCCCACCCTGCAGTGTGAGCCCACCTGTGGAGCTGCACAGGCCTGTGCTTACAGGACCTGTGATGATGTCAATGGAGGGGAGGAGTCAGGGGTCACATGATCAGCATCTCCGAGTATGCAGGGCAGCTTCCACCAAGCAGGAAGTGAAGAGGTGAAGAAATGGATGAGGTGAGTTTGTGTGTGATCAAGAGGGATGTATAGTGTGAATGTAGCAGAGCTGCGTGTGTATGAGGTGTAAGGAGTGGAGCCGGGTGTGTATGAGGTGTTCGGAGCGGAGCCAAGTGTGTATGAGGTGTATGAAGCGGAGTCGTGTGTGTACGAGGTGTACGGAGCGGAGCCGAGTGTGTACGAGGTGTACGGAGCAGAGCCGAGTGTGTACGAGGTGTACGGGGCGGAGCCGTGTGTGTACGAGGTGTACGGGGCGGAGCCGAGTGTGTACGAGGTGTACGGAGCAGAGCCGAGTGTGTATGATGAGTACGGAGCGGAGCCGAGTGTGTACGAGGTGTACGGAGCAGAGCCGAGTGTGTACGAGGTGTACGGGGCGGAGCCGTGTGTGTACAAGGTGTACGGAGTAGAGCCGAGTGTGTACGAGGTGTACGGAGCAGAGCCGAGTGTGTATGAGGAGTACGGAGCGGAGCCGAGTGTGTACGAGGTGTACGGAGCAGAGCCGAGTGTGTACGAGGTGTACGGAGCAGAGCCGAGTGTGTATGAGGAGTACGGAGCGGAGCCGAGTGTGTATGAGGTGTACGGAGCAGAGCCGCGGGTGTACGTGGTGTACGGAGCGGAGCCGAGTGTGTATGAGGAGTACGGAGCGGAGCCGAGTGTGTATGAGGTGTACGGAGCAGAGCCGCGTGTGTACGTGGTGTACGGAGCAGAGCCGCGTGTGTACGAGGTGTACGGAGCGGAGCCGAGTGTGTACGAGGTGTACGGAGCAGAGCCGAGTGTGTACAAGGTGTACGGAGCAGAGCCGAGTGTGTACGAGGTGTACGGAGCAGAGCCGAGTGTGTACGAGGTGTACGGAGCGGAGCCGAGTGTGTGCGAGGTGTACGGAGCGGAGCCGAGTGTGTGCGAGGTGTACGGAGCTGAGCCGAGTGTGTACGAGGTGTACGGAGCAGAGCCGAGTGTGTACGAGGTGTACGGAGCAGAGCCGCGTGTGTACGTGGTGTACGGAGCGGAGCCGAGTGTGTACGAGGTGTACGGAGCGGAGCCGAGTGTGTACGAGGTGTACGGAGCGGAGCCGAGTGTGTACGAGGTGTACGGAGCGGAGCCGAGTGTGTACGAGGTGTACGGAGCGGAGCCGAGTGTGTACGAGGTGTACGGAGCGGAGCCGAGTGTGTACGAGGTGTACGGAGCCGAGCCACGTGTGTACGAGGTGTACGGAGCGGAGCCGTGTGTGTACGAGGTGTACGGAGCGGAGCCGAATATGTACGAGGTGTACGGAGCGGAGCCGAATGTGTACGAGGTGTATGGAGTGGAGCCGAGTGTGTACGAGGTGTATGGAGTGGAGCCGAGTGTGTACGAGGTGTATGGAGCAGAGCGCGTGTGTACGAAGTGTACGGAGCGGAGCCGAATGTGTACGAGGTGTATGGAGTGGAGCCAAGTGTGTACGAGGTGTACCAAGCAGAGCCGTGTGTGTACGAGGTGTACGGAGCGGAGCATTATACTATATGGAGGAATGTGGGGGTGTATTGTACTATATGTCATGCTTTAAGTGTGCAATATACTATACAGAGGACTGTGGCGTGCATTTTACTAAATGGAGGACTTTGGGTGTGCATTCTAGATAGAGAACTGTGTGGGTGCATTATTCTATATGGAGAAATGTGGGGGTGCATTATTCTATATGGAGGTCTGTGGGTGTGCAATCTTGTATATAAAAGCCGGAAGGATTTGTGACCTCACATCCGTCACTTTGTCCCAACGTCCGGCAGAGCTACACCCGCTCAGGGTGAGCCAAGATGGCTGCCGTAAGTGGGAGCCGGGACTCATAGAGCCCGCTACGCTTATGGCAGCCCCTAACACATACACACACCACACACACAACACACGCACACACAGTTGCCTATACTTACCACCTCTCCTCCATCTTCTCCACCGCCGACATGTCGCCGCCCCTGGAGAACTGGATCCAATACGGCGTCCGGGAAGTCTCGTGAGACTTCCCGGACGCCATATTGGATCCATGGCTTCAGGGGTGGCGACATACTTTCTCCAAGATGGCGTCCGGGAAGTCTCGCGAGAGTTCCCGGACGCCATATTGGATCCAGTCCTGGGTGCAGCGACATGTCGGGACTCAGGAAGACGCAGGCGCCAGGGAAGAAGCAGGGACGGTGGTAAGTATATCGGAGTGTGTGTCCGTCCGCCCCACCGCTGACCACTCTGCCCACCGCTGACCACTCTGCCCACCGCTGACCACTCTGCCCACCGCTGACCACTCTGCCCTGCGCTAATCACTCTGCCCACACAGTGCCGCTGCGCTGACCACCCTGCCCACCGCGCTGCTGCGCTGACCACCCTGCCCACACAGCGCCGCTGCGCTGACCACCCTGCCCATACAGCGCCGCTGCGCTGACCACCCTGCCCACACAGCGCCGCTTCACTGACCACCCTGCCCACACAGCGCTGCTGCGCTGACCACTCTGCCCACCGCACTCGCTGCTAACTACTGAGCCACCGCGCAGTGCTAACCACTGAGCCACAGCCCAGTGCTAACCACTGAGCCACCGCGCAGTGCTAACCACTGAGCCACCGCGCAGTGCTAACCACTGAGCCACCGCGCAGTGCTAACCACTGAGCCACCGCGCAGTGCTAACCACTGAGCCACCGCGCAGTGCTAACCACTGAGCCACCGCGCACTGCTAACCACTGAGCCACCCTATACTCTGCTAACCACTGAACCCCTGTATACTCTGCTAACCACTAAGCTGCCTTACAGTGCTCCATCCTCCCTCACCCCGCCGCTTTGTCCTCCATCCTCCTCCTCCCACCGCTCTGTGCTCCGTCCTCCCCCTGCCTGTACCATTACATCCTCCTCCACCGCTTCCTCCTCCTTCCTTTGTCCGCCTCCTCTCCACCACTCCATCCTCCCCCTGCCTGGGCTGCTCCATCCTCCTCCACCCCACTGCTTCTTCCTCTGTCCTCCTCCTGCCGCTCTGTCCTCCTCCTGCCGCTCTGTCCTCCCCCTGCCGCTCTGTCCTTCCCCTGTCGTTCCGTCCTCCCCTGCCTGTGCCACTCCATCCTCCCCCACCGCTTCCTCCTCCTTCCTTTGTCCTCTTCACCTCCGCCACTCCATCCCCCGTCCTCCCCCCTGCCCGTGCTGCTTCGTCCTCCCCCACCTCGCTGCTTCATCCTACACCCTCCTCCCTCCCGCCACTCTATGCTTCGTCCTCCCCATGCCGCTTCGTCCTCCCCCTGCCTGTGCCACTCCATCCTCCCCCACCCCACCGCTTCCTCCTCCTTCCTTTGCCTTCCTCACCTCCGCCACTCTATCCTCCGTCCTCCCCCTGCCTATGCTGCTCCGTTCTCTCCCACCCCGCCGCTTCATCCTGTCCTCCACCTCCCCCGCCGCTCTGTGCTTCATCCTCCCCCTCCATCCTCCCCCTGCCTGTGCCGCTCCATCCTCCCCCACCGCAACGCTTCCTCCTCCTTCCTTTGTCCTCCTCCCCTCTGCCACTCCATCCTCTGTCCTCCCCCTGCCTGTGCTGCTCCATCCTCCCCCACCCCGCCGCTTCATCCTCCGTCCTCCTCCCCCTGCCGCTCTGTGCTCCATCCTCCCCCCGCCGTTCCTTCCTCCCCTGCCTGTGCTGCTACATCCTCCCACACCCCGCCGCTACCTCCTCTGTCCTCCATCCTCCTCCCCCCTGCTGTTCTGTCCTCCCTCCTCCCCCCTGCCACGCCGTTCTTCACTGGCCGCTCCTTCTTCAAAGTACCTCCCAATTCAGCCCTCACCGCCTTCCCCATGCAATCTCTATTTCTATATTCTAAAATTCCCAATGCGTTAGAATCGGGCCACCGAGAGTTCCCGGACGCCATATTGGATCCAGTCCTGGGTGCGGCGACATGTCGGCAGAACAGAGGACTCAGGAAGATGCAGGTGGCAAGGAAGAAGCAGGGACGGTGGTAAATATATCGGAGTGTGTGTCTGTGTGTGTGTGTGTGTGTGTCCGTCCCCCCACCGCTGACCACCCTGCCCACGGCGCTGCGCTGACCACCCTGCCCACGGCACTGCGCTGCCCACTCTGCCCACGGCGCTGTGCTGACCACTCTGCCCACGGCGCTGTGCTGACCCCTCTGCCCACGGCGCTGCGCTGACCACTCTGCCCACGCACTCACTGCTAACCACTGAGCCACCACACTCACTGCTAACCACTCAGCCACCGCGCAGTGCTAACCACTGAGCCACCAACCAGTGCTAACCACTGAGCCACCGCGCAGTGCTAACCACTGAGCCACCGCGCAGTGCTAACCACTGAGCCACCGCGCAGTGCTAACCACTGAGCAACCGTATACTCTGCTACCCACTGAGCCACCTGTATACACACAATTCATTTCACCGCACTCCCCGAACTATTAGTAAATAAACTATATATGGATTCTAGACTACCCGATTCTTTAGAATCGGGCCGCCATCTAGTATACTATATGTAGGACTGTGGTGGTGCATTATTCTATATTGAGGACTATGGGGGTGCATTATATTATATGGAGGTCTATTGGGGTGCATAATATATGGAGGAATTTGGGGGTGCAATATACTATGCGGAATACTATGGGGGGGGGGGTTCTGTAAGGGATCAAATCTTGCTGGAGACTAGTCAGAAAGTCTGTTCCCTGAAGGCTTCTCCCTGCTGACTGCCTTGAGTGACCGGTCTCTCCGTATACACGCAAATGGGGTGAATTCACCAGGGACTAGCCTTTCTTGCTACTCTCCTATCTGTCTCGGTCCCCAGAAGCTTTTGGAGTATGTTCTTATTTGAAATGCTGCATTATTTAAGAGTCAACACCTCTATATACAGCAGATAAAACAGGATCCACCATTCACAATAGATGATGTCACAGCTCACCTCCTCCTCCTGTACAATGACTGATAACACCTCTATATACAGTAGATAACACAGGATCCACCATTCACAATAGATGATATCACAGCTCACCTCCTCCTCCTATACAATGACTGATAACACTTCTATATACAGTAGATAACACAGGATCCACCATTCACAATAGATGATATCACAGCTCACCTCCTCCTCCTGTACAATGACTGATAACACCTCTATATACAGTAGATAACACAGGATCCACCATTCACAATAGATGATATCACAGCTCACCTCCTCCTCCTGTACAATGACTGATAACACCTCTATATACAGTAGATAACACAGGATCCACCATTCACAATAGATGATATCACAGCTCACCTCCTCGTCCTGTACAATGACTGATAACACCTCTATATACAGTAGATAACACAGGATCGACCATTCACAATAGGTGATATCACAGCTCACCTCCTCCTGTACAATGACTGATAACACCTCTATATACAGTAGATAACACTGGATCCACCATTCACAATAGGTGATATCACAGCTCACCTCCTCCTGTACAATGACTGATAACACCTCTATATACAGTAGATAACACAGGATCCACCATTCACAATAGGTGATATCACAGCTCACCTCCTCCTGTACAATGACTGATAACACCTCTGTATACAGTAGATAACACAGGATCCACCATTCACAATAGGTGATATCACAGCTCACCTCCTCCTGTACAATGACTGATAACACCTCTGTATACAGTAGATAACACAGGATCCACCATTCACAATAGGTGATATCACAGCTCACCTCCTCCTGTACAATGACTGATAACACCTCTATATACAGTAGATAACACAGGATCCACCATTCACAATAGGTGATATCACAGCTCACCTCCTCCTCCTGTACAATGACTGATAACACCTCTGTATACAGTAGATAACACAGGATCCACCATTCACAATAGGTGATATCACAGCTCACCTCCTCCTCCTGTACAATGACTGATAACACCTCTGTATACAGTAGATAACACAGGATCCACCATTCACAATAGGTGATATCACAGCTCACCTCCTCCTGTACAATGACTGATAACACCTCTATATACAGTAGATAACACAGGATCCACCATTCACAATAGATGATATCACAGCTCACCTCCTCCTCCTGTACAATGACTGATAACTCCTCTATATACAGTAGATAACACAGGATCCACCATTCACAATAGGTGATATCACAGCTCACCTCCTCCTGTACAATGACTGATAACACCTCTATATACAGTAGATAACACAGGATCCACCATTCACAATAGGTGATATCACAGCTCACCTCCTCCTCCTGTACAATGACTGATAACACCTCTATATACAGTAGATAACACAGAATCCACCATTCACAATAAGTGATGTCACAGCTCACCTCCTCCTCCTGTGCAATGACTGATAACACCTCTATATACAGTAGATAACACAGGATCCACCATTCACAATAGGTGATATCACAGCTCACCTCCTCCTCCTGTAAGATGACTGATAACACCTCTATATACAGTAGATAACACAGGATCCACCATTCACAATAGGTGATATCACAGCTCACCTCCTCCTCCTGTAAGATGACAGGTAACACCTCTATATATGGGAGGGTTGGTAATGACAGGTGGGAGAGGATATAGGTCTTGGGTCCCTGATTTTTTCTGACCCTAGCATAGCAACGCCCCTCCCTGCTCTCCTTGAAGACCATG
Organism: Allobates femoralis; assembly: GCA_033576535.1. Lineage (NCBI taxonomy): Eukaryota > Metazoa > Chordata > Amphibia > Anura > Aromobatidae > Allobates > Allobates femoralis. The sequence goes on along the minus strand of JARQOC010000012.1, from coordinate 95,121,756 downwards.
AATAGATCATGTACAAACATGTATGCTCATGTGTTCTGAGTAAGTAATGGCGTGGGGGCGCCATAAGGCAAATTCGCACAGGGCACCATTCAACATAAGGCCGGCCCTGCTCAGGATCAGTAATGTAATGTATGTACACAGTGACTGCACCAGCAGAATAGTGAGTGCAGCTCTGGAGTATAATACAGGAGGTAACTCAGGATCAGTAATGTAATGTATGTACACAGTGACTGCACCAGCAGAATAGTGAGTGCAGCTCTGGAGTATAATACAGGATGTACCTCAGGATCAGTAATGTAATGTATGTACACAGTGACTGCACCAGCAGAATAGTGAGTGCAGCTCTGGAGTATAATACAGGAGGTAACTCAGGATCAGTAATGTAATGTATGTACACAGTGACTGCACCAGCAGAATAGTGAGTGCAGCTCTGGAGTATAATACAGGAGGTAACTCAGGATCAGTAATGTAATTTATGTACACAGTGACTGCACCAGCAGAATAGTGAGTGCAGCTCTGGAGTATAATACAAGAGGTAACTCAGGATCAGTAATGTAATGTATGTATACAGTGATTCTACCATTTGTTAGAGTGATCATGCTGGATCATTGGTGATCATCTGCGGTTGTTTTTTGGATAATCCAGGTCTCGGTTTGGTGATGGAGAGTGCTGAATGTCATTGTCTGACCTTTCTTGTGTCACTTTATTTGCTCGGCCTCCTCCCCATGGTTTTCTCTACCTCTGTTACATCCAGGAGGATGGCTGCTCTCCCCTGGCAGCGACAGAGGTGGAATTATCTCCTCTTCATTTCTTTTTCATGAGAGTTCACGTTATCACACTCCATGCGGCGGGGAGTAGAGTCAGATGTAGACGCTCCAGAAGAATCCAGCTGTCCCTCTCGCAGGAGCTGATGTAGGTCACATCCTGAAGAAGGCCCTTCTTGACCTGTTCTTATGAGTCTGTAGGAGGAGTTTATGTATTAATCTCTACAACTTCAGCTCCCATCTATGTGACTGTGACTCTTTGCCCCTCCATTGTTTTTGTGAACCCTTTATGAAGCAGAGTACAGGCTTGGTATCCTCGCTCCTCGGAGCAGTGCTGCACACACCTTGCTTTTTGGTGGTTTTTCAGGCCATTTTGAATGTCACTAAAGGCCATTAATAACATTTGTGGTTATCCAGCGCTCCACTTATCATTGAATTTTCTTATAAATTCTTAAAATGGCAAACAAAGATTTTTCTAATAAATACATCTATCACACCAGCTGCAGATTTCTTGTTCATCAGCACAATTTGTCGGAGTGGCCTGTGCAGCACTGATAACAAATCATCCTCACAGGGCCGCCATTCGTCAGGGGAAATATTTTTGTATTAACTTGTCTGAAATGAAATTATCACTTTAAGTTGCAATATAATGATGGGATTTACTCAATATAGCCATGTACTACTATAACTGCAAATCCTGTGTGTCTGTGGGGACCTGGGATGTAGTGTATGTACACTCCAGCAGAATAGTGAGTGCAGCTCTGGAGGATAATACAGGAGGTAACTCAGGATCAGTAATGTAATGTATGTACACAGTGACTGCACCAGCAGAATAGTGAGTGCAGCTCTGGAGTATAATACAGGAGGTAACTCAGGATCAGTAATGTAATGTATGTACACCGTGACTGCACCAGCAGAATAGTGAGTGCAGCTCTGGAGTACAGGGTGAGTTACATTATGTAATAATAAGATGACTTTTTATGTAGATGTTCTCAGCAGGCCAGGTGGACGTACACAGTAAAATTCTACTCTGTGGGTTCCTGCTATTCTCTGTGGTTTACCATTCGGTTGCACCTGCTCAGAAGACTGTAGTGTGAGTAACCTAGAAGTTGGCGAGTGGCGGCGGAGCACGTGGAGGCGTCTTGTCACCTGAGAGGCTTCCTTAGTGATGTTCTTATGCCTTCAGCAGATGTCCCGGGTCCATATGGCCGACGTGCTTGGTGTGCGCTTAAGCGGCTGAAATGAGAAAATATGTTCAGTTTGCAGTCTGCTGTGAATCTCAGCTGTTCTGATTGTTTGGAGGTTATATATAAGCCGGTGTCAGGATCCCTGCTGCCCCTTTAAGTCCTTCACAGCAGGGAAAGGTCAGGTACGATAAGGGCATTCCCTTTCTTTAAAAATATATGTTGCAGGGAAAGCTGGGTGATGGACAGGTGATGACAGCACAGTGGGCACATTGATGTGGGCACATTGATGTGGGCAGTTTTACCGGGTTTGGGCTGGGGGGGAATGTTTTGATGTGTTCCTCAGAAACTTTTCACTTTGAGCCTGAGTACATCCTGCCCAGATGCCCAGACACAAAAAGCAGGATCTTGGTATCCTAAGTGCACATGAGGCGAGCCGAGCACCCGCTCATAAAATCCTAAATGCATTTAATCGCCATTTGCACTCCGCTTAAATGCTGGGTCATAAGTAACAGGAAACCATTAGGAGATTTTAAGAGAATCCGTGACTGCCATTTAACGTTGGCATCGCCAGCGCGCCCTATAAATCTTGTCCTGTAGAGCCCTCTACATGCCAGGAGGAGAAAGCTGTGCTGCAGTTTGTTCCTTTAAAGGAAACTTGCCATGTCATTTTATGATATTAAACTGCCCGCAATGTGTTGTCTATAAACAAATTCCATGTATTCATCTTAAAAAGAGACTTCAATTGCTTAGGTGACTGCACACACACACCTGTCTTCAGTCATAGGGGAGGTGACTGCACACACACACCTGTTTTCAGTCATAGGGGAGGTGACTGCACACACATACCTGTCTTCAGTCATAGGGGAGGTGACTGCACACACACACCTGTCTTCAGTCATAGGGGAGGTGACTGCACACACACACCTGTCTTCAGTCATAGGGGAGGTGACTGCACGCACATACCTGTCTTCAGTCATGGGGAAGGTGACTGCACACACACCTGTCTTCAGTCATAGGTGAGGTGACTGCACACACACCTGTCTTCAGTCATAGGGGAGGTGACTGCACACACACACCTGTCTTCAGTCATAGGGGAGGTGACTGCACACACACACCTGTCTTCAGTCATGGGGGAGGTGACTGCACACACATACCTGTCTTCAGTCATGGGGGAGGTGACTGCACACACACACCTGTCTTCAGTCATGGGGGAGGTGACTGCACACACACACCTGTCTTCAGTCATAGGGGAGGTGACTACACACACACCTGTCTTCAGTCATAGGGGAGGTGACTGCACACACATACCTGTCTTCAGTCAAGGGGAGGTGACTGCACACACACACCTGTCTTCAGTCATAGGGGAGGTGACTGCACACACATACCTGTCTTCAGTCATGGGGGGGTGACTGCACACACATACCTGTCTTCAGTCATAGGGGAGGTGACTGCACACACATACCTGTCTTCAGTCATGGGGGAGGTGACTGCACACACATACCTGTCTTCAGTCATGGGGGAGGTGACTGCACACACATACCTGGCCTCAGTCATAGGGGAGGTGACTGCACACACATACCTGTCTTCGGTCATGGGGGAGGCTTTTTTGGTTACCATCACTCAAGTTCATTCATGATATTTTAAGAATTTCATCATGTCCCCTACATTGTATTGATTGAGATCACTGCAGGACCTGTGGTGATGGCACGAGCATGTGACCATATTAGGCAGAGCTAAACCCAATGGGTCTTTCACTTCAGGTCTTCTTAATTGCACCCATTATGGTCACATGGTTGTAACATCACTACAGGTCCTGCAGTGATGTCATTCAATTGCAATGCAGGGAACATGATGAAATTCTTAAAATATAATGAAGTTGAGTGGCCGTAAGCAAAAGCGCCTCCCCTATGACTGAAGACAGGTATGTGTCTGCAGTCCAGTAAGCAAAAGAGCCTCTCCTATGTGTGTGCAGTCCAGTAAGCAAAAGAGCCTCCCCTATGACTGAAGACAGGTATGTGTGTGCAGTCCAGTAAGCAAAAGAGCCTCCCCTATGACTGAAGACAGGTATGTGTGTGCAGTCCAGTAAGCAAAAGAACCTCCCCTATGACTGAAGACAGGTATATGTGTGCAGTCCGGTAAGCAAAAGACCTCCCCTATGACTGAAGACAGGTATGTGTGTGCAGTCCAGTAAGCAAAAGAGCCTCCCCTATGACTGAAGACAGGTGTGTGTGCAGTCACCTTCCCTATGACTGAAGACAGGTGTGTGTGCAGTCACCTTCCCTATGACTGAAGACAGGTGTGTGTGCAGTCACCTTCCCTATGACTGAAGACAGGTGTGTGTGCAGTCACCTTCCCTATGACTGAAGACAGGTGTGTGTGCAGTCACCTTCCCTATGACTGAAGACAGGTGTGTGTGCAGTCACCTTCCCTATGACTGAAGACAGGTGTGTGTGCAGTCACCTCCCTATGACTGAAGACAAGTGTGTGTGTGTGCAGTCACCTCCCCTATGACTGAAGACAGGTGTGTGTGTGCAGTCACCTCCCCTATGACTGAAGACAGGTGTGTTGTGTGCAGTCACCTTCCCTATGACTGAAGACAGGTGTGTGTGTGTGCAGTCCTTTCCCTATGACTGAAGACTGGTGTGTGTGTAGTCACCTCCCTATGACTGAAGACAGGTGTGTGTGTGCAGTCACCTCCCTATGACTGAAGACAGGTGTGTGTGCAGTCACCTCCCCTATGACTGAAGACAGTGTGTGTGTGTGCAGTCACCTTCCCTATGACTGAAGACAGGTGTGTGTGCAGTCACCTCCTCTATGACTGAAGACAGGTGTGTGTGCAGTCACCTTCCCTATGACTGAAGACGGTGTGTGTGGTGCAGTCACTTTCCCTATGACTGAAGACAGGTGTGTGTGCAGTCACCTTCCCTATGACTGAAGACAGGTGTGTGTGCAGTCACCTCCCCTATGACTGAAGACAGGTGTGTGTGTACAGTCACCTCCCCTATGACTGAAGACAGGTGTGTGTGCGCAGTCCCTCCCCTATGACTGAAGACAGGTGTGTGTGTGCAGTCACCTCCCTATGACTGAAGACAGGTGTGTGTGCAGTCTCCTCAGCATATAAATCTCCCAAGTAATACGTGGAGTTTTGTTTGTATGTGCACATTACATGACTTACAACACATTGAGGACAGTGTAATATCATCAAACCATGACGTCCCTAAAGGACAAGCCTAGGCTTTATTTTTTCTCGGCTTCTTGCTCAATAGATGGCGCTAGTGTTTTTTACTTTGAAGTAAAAAAAAATTTACTGTTAACTTCATTATTGGAAGCATCTATTGTGCACAGGTGGGGGGGTCCAGAGCCGCTTCTTGTGGATACCATTTATTTTAAGACACCTCTGCAAGGTAAAAATAGCCAAACTTACAGAATAAAAGAACCCGACAGCTGCACAATAATTTTTTTTTTCATGTCAGCAAACGATGCAAGAATTCATTACGATTCTGTATCTTGTCCCATCCAGGACGCTGTGCTGAGGCAGCACCAGGATGGGCGCAACATTTTTCTTTTTTTGGAGGGGGGGGGGGATCTGTCTCTGGTGTATGAGACAAGCTCCTAATTCATCCTTAATGTAGAGGAGAAGCGACGGAGCTGAACTGGCCAGAGACTCCGGCATTGGGGCTGGTGATGGTTTGTTTAGCTGCGGCCTGCCATTATGTGTAAATGAATGGATGTGTCCATACAATAAAGAAGATGGCTATTTAGGTCACGACTTTCAGACGCTGTAGGAAGGAGGGGATTATATGGCGGCATTATCTACGTAATATGTGCAGGTCACTATGTCCAGTGAGATTCTTCAAGTTGGGGTCATTTAGTCTGAATCCCATGATATAAGTCATCAATTGCCACCGACTGAAAAATATTTTTTGCCATCTAGTTTATGACACTGTAGGTATTAGCCTTACAGTATTATGTGAGCACTGTGTGGTGGTATTGTTGTAAGTCCACAAAATGTTAGGAAATTGTGGGTCATCCTCCTTCTCCTGTTGTCCAAGGGGTCAGAACTTAATTTTTCCTGGTTATGATTTCAGACGTTAAGAAAGAAAGGTTTTAATGGGTGCGACAGCCCCGAACCAGACGGGGATGACTCCATTGACCAGAGCCCTCTCATGGAAGACAAATACCGCAAAGCCAGCGAGGACCTGGATATACTATTCAAACGCTATGGCGTAAGTACCCAGCTGCTGACAACCGCTCTTCATCTCTCTTCTTCCTCTTCTCTCTTTCTTTTCTTTTTTTTTTACTCCCTCCCCCCCCCCCATTTGTTTTTGATCCTTTATTTTCATCGCCCCCCCCCCAAAAAAAATGGATAAAAAAAAAAAATTATACAAAAAAAAATCCCAAACCCCCTCCCCCAATCCGGAAAAGCAGGCGCTGAACAAGAAGCACAGGGAGTACGAGAGCCCGGACGCGGACGAAGTGTTTGCGCTGACTCCGCAGACAGAAGAGAAATATAAAAAGATTGACGAGGAGTTTGATAAAATGATGCAAAGTTATAGACTCGCAGTGAGTACCGCGGGGGAGGGAGCCACAGGCCAAAGCAGCACTGCACGTTCTGAGAGCCTGCGCTAAACAACATGGCCGCAAGTCAACACATACACATTCTAGATAGGCGAGGGCTAAAACAGTGTCCTCCATAATGGGGGAAAATTATAAGCCTGACCTCTCCTCACATGGCTCCTCCTCTCACAAGACTCCTCCCACCACCTGAAACCACCTTTGACAAGGACTCCTCCCACCACAGGACTCTCCCACAAATCTCTCTCATCAGACCCCTCCCACCACATTGTGCCTCACACCACCTGACTCCTCTTCGCACCACCTGGCTCCTCCTCGCACCACCAGTCTCTTCCTCGCACCACCAGTCTCCTTCTCGCACCACCAGTCTCCTCCTCGCACCACCAGTCTCCTCCTCGCACCACCAGTCTCCTCCTCGCACCACCAGTCTCCTCCTCGCACCACCAGTCTCCTCCTCGCACCACCAGTCTCCTCCTCGCACCACCAGTCTCCTCTCCTCCTCTGCACACCAGTCTCCTCCTCCGCCATCCCGTCCATCCTCCTCGCACCACCAGTCTCCTCCTCGCACCACCAGTCTCCTCCTCGCACCACCAGTCTCCTCCTCGCACCACCAGTCTCCTCCTCGCACCACCAGTCTCCTCCCTTCAGACTGCAGTCCACCCATATCGCACTTATGGAAGATAGGGAAGCCGAGATATGGACTATATAATAGGACTAACACTGCTGGTGGGATTGCTGTTTGTTTTTGGTTGCCATGGAAACCATTACAGCATTTCCTGCATGGCAGCAATGGATGACTCTGTTAGCCACTCGGATAACGCTGGGATGGACAGGCCATAGGTGGCAACCATCTTGTGTGACGACATGTAGCCTCATGTATTTATCGGCCATATTTTTCCCTCAAGTGCCAGAACCTTACGTCTTAGGCCGCTCATAACTGATGTATGTAAAGTGCTATGGAATTAATAGTGCTATATAAATGAATAAATATTATTATATTAATAGAACAAGTTCAATTACAGTATGGAGGAGTGTTGCCCCAAAAAAGTTAAAAATCCCCCAATCATGAGTGACCAACAATATGACAGCCATTACTGACTTCTGGGAGGATGGAGCAAGGCCAGGAGCCTGCAGTGCTGCTTCATGTACATATAGACCCTAACCCTCCATCTCTGGGATGGGTCGGGAGCACTCCTATCCGAAGCCCCCATCCTGGAGCTGAGGGGTTATGGGCTGGTGGGGTGTGCGCTTGCATGGCTCTGCTTAACTGGCCTTGGCTACCTCACATAAGGAAGCAGACATACAGCAGTGTGAGCCTGGACTCGGCCATTTGGTCAGCTAGGCCAATATTCGGTTTATTGCTCCTTTGAGGGGCTGAAAGCAATGCCGATCAGGCTCCAAAATGGCCGTCTTGTGTCACAGGTGACGGAGCCTTAATACAACAGACTAATGAGGTAGAGCAAGCAATAAGGGCCATCACCAAAACTGCTTCCCTGTTATTAACCGATCCCTCAACCCCTTACTAATGTGTCCTAATATTGTGTGTGGCTTTATTTTTTTTGGTATCTGAAAGTTCCTCACCGTCTTCCATCCTATCCCTCCCTGATGATTAACCCCTTACCCACAGCGCGGGACATGGCACCTATTTTAATCATTACCTGAAGGGATAAAATATTATCAGCCTGCAAACCATTGTCTGACTCGTTCTCTCTACTCATATTGCATGACTTTTCTACTGTTGCTGTGAGATGTTGTGGTGATGATGATGATGATGGTGCCGAGTGTTGGCGCCTCCAGTACTGTGGATGCCAGGTGTACCCGCTCCTTGTGTTGTAAATTATTTTTTGTGTAGCGTTGACCTATAAAGCTCCCGGTTATCAGTGTGGTTTGGTCATTGGTTGTCTCGGGTTTCGGCACCACTTTGTGCATTTGGTATTTGTTCTCGATTGTGACTCTAATCAGGTTTTATGTCTTCAGTCTGCAGTTCCCGCTCCGAATTTCGCCATGCCAGTTACTGTTCCCGTGACTAACCAGAATGCACTGCAGTTCAGCAACCCCGGGGGCTCGCTGGTGACACAGTCCCTGATGACGGCCTCGCTCACAGACCCCAGGCTCCTGTCACCGCAGCCACAAGCTCTTCAGAGGAACACGGTGTCTCCAGTGCTACCTCAGAGGCCAGCCAGTGCAGGTGAGTGTGTGCCAGGGCAGAAAAGCATGCCATCTGTCCGGACTTCATGTGAATGACCCCCTTTCTCGTATTTGCAGGAGCGATGCTCGGGGGAGACCTTAATAATTCTAACGGGACCTGTCCAAGCCCCGTAGGTGAGTGTGGCGCTGCTGATCCCTCACTGCTGTGGGTGGTTTTACCAGGATGTGGTGTGTGCAACGTGTTCTGCCCGCTCACCCCAGTGACAGGGCAACGTCTGTCTTTGTGTTGTTCTGGGATTTTTCCTGGGTGGTCCTGACGAGCTGTGAACACAAACGGACTCTATTTTCTATTTTCCCTGACTCATGAGACTAAAGCCCCAGCCAGTCCTCGTGCTTCCTGAGCCTATGGAGCATCCAGTTAAAGGAAACCCGGCAGAATAAAATCGAGAAGCCCCCTTCCTCTACTTGTACACCAACAACTCCAAAACCATTCTTTAATCTATTACTCTTTGCCGAGATATTATCAGGTGAAGTCGCGAGCTTGTGCCCGAGGCCGCACTGCTGAGCGATTCCAATTCCTGACCATGTGTGGATACGTTTGTCACCAATTCTTCTGGACAACACCCCACAAGACCGGAAGTAGAAGAGCTATGTCTTCACTTGTAGTGGGGTCTTCCAATTCTCAGTTTTGACTGAGGCATGCGCATGTGTTGCATGCGCATGCAATATTATGGTGCTACCCAAAGCTTTTGTCTGGACATGAAATGGTTAACCAGACGGACACGACACATATTTGCGCCATGGCTTTGATTAACGTGATATTATTAACATTATTAGATTTGGATCTAGGCTCCCCTCCCCCCCCGGTGCTCTCTCACTGGCACAGATGCCACGCCGCTGTCACGGTGCTGTCTAAGGCGCTCAAGTCTTCGCTCCCCTTAATCGTACTGGACACGGACCCCTCACGGATGCCATGTGAATTTCCACTCCTCGTACAAACGAGCGGTGAGATGCTAGGAAAAAAATATAATTAAAAACAATTACTCGGCTGGCTGTAGTGGCAGCTGCCTGGCATCTATAGGACAAAAAAATAACATGTATCCGCAATAATACCACTATAGTGTGACCATACAAAATGTATAGGTATCAGTTCTGATGAATAATCCGATACTATAATGAACACTCAAAGCAAGCAGAGTTCTTCCAAAATATTGGGTCAGGGGTCTTCTCCCAGGATAAGGCCGTCACCAGCTCTTATTATGTTTAATACAATCCTGACATATTTGTCATTGCTGCGCCCCCCGCGTGCAGGAGAGGCGGTGATGCGGGAGCCCCGGCCTCCGTCCCCATCAGCTGTTGCAGATTCTGGCCCGGCTGGTTCTGTGAATGTCACCATTGACGTCACCCAGCATTCCTTGCATTCTTCCTGCCCCGCTGAAGGAAACTGGAGTATAGGCTTGTGCCGGAGGACCCCGAGCCAACGGCCTCTCTGCCTTTCCATTAAGCTGATTAAATTCTCATAGATTGGTGAAGGGTTAAAATAGGCAGTCAATAAAGTTAATTGAAGTGAAAAGAAAAGAAAAAAAAATCACCTGGCTCATCGCCATAGTACATAGCACAGGGAATCAAGTTCCTGTGTATATGGAGGCGGCCATTTTGCCTGGCATTACCGCCAAAACTTAATTTACCATCATGTTTTTTAACAGGAAACGGCTACATAAGTGCGCGAGCCTCTCCGGGCCTCATACCAGTATCGAACGGGAACACCCTGGGGAAAATCATCCCCGCCAAATCCCCAACCCCTCCATCCCAGAACAATCAGCTCGGAGCCAACAGCCGCAAACCAGACCTGCGCGTCATCACCTCACAAGGCAGCAAGGGGTTAATGCATCACTTGGTGAGTAAAGGAGGCTTATAATGGGATTGCAGACATCATGGATTTCTAATTAGTATTTGGGAAAGTTAAAGACTTGGAAAAACAGAGAAAAGTGACATTTTCAGTAAAATAGAGTTCCCCTTTAATTTTAAGGGCAGTTGTGAATATGGGTAAGATTTGCAGGATATTTTGTTGAGGACTCCTGGAAGGGCTGGGGGTGTGTATCTCATTGATGGCACCGTTCCTTCACGAGTAATGCAACGTGAACAGGGAGAATATGGTGAATGGCTGATGATGGGCGTCCTCGGCAGCTTGTCCTCTGTGTGTGTTCAGTCCCGTGAAGCATTCCTCTAACCAGCCACATCTCTCTCTCTCTTTTTCAATACTCTGCTCTTTGCACCCAGGTGGAGGATCAGTTGGAAATGGTGAGTGTCCTTGCTTGCTTCGCTCTTTTCCTTTTTTCCATGGCAATAATTGGGTTAGATAACAGCGCCCCCGGTGGCCACAATCTATAGCCTCCATACCATGACATAACCATAAGATTCCCGGGTCATAGTATTACGGACAGTTCTTTCCATTACTTGTAGTCACATGGTTTCTTAATCGTGTCATGTCTGGAGGAAATCGCCCTCTCTGCCGCCTTCACACCAAGGATGTGTGACCTGACCCGAAGATCCAGGCATGAAAGACTTATTGTCCGACTTTCTGGGGGAAGGAAACTTCACAGCCCCGGCTCCCTCCCTCCATAACAGAGCAGATGAGGGTGGGCAGGAGTGCTGTGTGCTTATACAGGCGGATGATGGGAGTCCTCATTCCAAATTAATTATTTTTTTCTGTATCCCGTTAGAACCCACAGAGGCTAGGAGGAGTCTCCCAGGCAGCTCACTCCTTAACCACACCGGTCGTTTCAGTGGCAACACCCAGTTTACTGTCACATCATGGACTGCCTTTCTCTGCCATGTCCACAGCATACAACACAGGTTTGTTAGTTTTCTGTATAAATATTGTCAATGTGTTGTAGAGGGAGGGTCGGTACAGTTTTGGTCTGGCGAACCTGTCATGTGTAATACTTCTTTTCTCCTGCGGAGGCGCTGCGGGGACACTGAACACTACCAGACTTGCTCAAATTCCACTCCCAGAACGAGCACACTTTGTAAATCCGCTTTAACCTGTTTTTATTTCCATGCGATCCACTTAGATGTGATTCATGACTGCCAAACCCATTAATATGGGCATTTCTTAAAAAGTAGTTACAGGAGTTGTCCAGAAAACTATGGTTTGAGCGACTATTGGATGAGTCTGGTTCAGCTTCATTATAGGGAAGAAGTCTGACCTGCAATACCATGCATAACCAGTAGACAGGGTGGCGCTGTTTATCCAATCCAAGCCTTTTAAAGGGTTCCTGTCGTTAGGGATCCAACAGAGGCTGTGCCCATGCTGTAGGTGGCAAATCAGTGCTGCCGGCACTCTGATGGGTATCCACAGCTAGTCTTGTCATTAAAGGGAACCGGACAGACTTGATTTGTGCAAGATCTCCTCTTCACACGCGAGTGGCAGTGTGTACACCCAGCTGAGGGAGGGAGGGTGGGAGCTGCAGACAGTCATGTTATCCCTACCCTGCACGGACCCAACTTTCCTAAGGAGCAGATGGCAGCAAAGATCAGTCAGATGAAAGCAGAGAAAGTACTGCGTGAAATGTCATAGAAATACCTAGAGCGCCCTCTGTCTGTTTCCCCCTAACGTATAAATTGTGATATAGATGGCTAGAGCGCCCTCTGCCGTCATCACTTGTATGAGATGCCTAGAGCGCCCCCTCTGGTCATCCCCAGTATGAAATGTAATAGAGATGCCTAGAGTGCCCTGTGCCAGTCATCTCCTGTATGAAATGTGATAGAGATGCCTAGAGCGCCCTCTGCCAGTCATCTCCTGTATGAAATGTGATAGAGATGTCTAGAGTGCCCTGTGCCAGTCATCTCCTGTATGAAATGTGATAGAGATGCCTAGAGCGCCCTCTACCAGTCATCTCCTGTATGAAATGTGGTAGAGATGCCTAGAGTGCCCTCTGCCAGTCATCTCCTGTCTGAATTGTGATAGAGATGTCTAGAGCGCCCCCCCTCTGGTCATCCCAGTATGAAATGTAATAGAGATGCCTAGAGTGCCCTGTGCCAGTCATCTCCTGTATGAAATGTGGTAGAGATGCCTAGAGTGCCCTCTGCCAGTCATCTCCTGTATGAAATGTGATAGAGATGCCTAGAGTGCCCTCTGCCGGTCAGCTCCTGTATGAAATGTGATAGAGATGCCTAGAGTGCCCTCCATGTATGACATGTGGTAGAGATGCCTAGAGTGCCCTCTGCCAGTCATCTCCTGTATGAAATGTGATAGAGATGTCTAGAGCGCCCCCCTCTGGTCATCCCAGTATGAAATATAATAGAGATGCCTAGAGCGCCCTCTGCCGGTCAGCTCCTGTATGAAATGTGATAGAGATGTCTAGAGCGCCCTCTGCCGGTCATCTCCTGTATGAAATGTGATAGAGAGGCTTAGTGCGCCTTCTGCTGGTCATCACTTGTATGTGGCCTAGAGAACAGTCAGTCGGTCTATCCCCCTCCCCCTTCTGTATGAAATGTGATATAAATGCCTAGAGCGCCCTCTGCTGGTCGTCTCCTGGATGATGCAGTGGGAGCAGGGCGACCTGTGTGACCTTCCTGTAGCACATGTGTGTCTTGCCGTCATGGATGAGAAAGCTGACACGTGTTTCTGTCTCCAGCCGTGTCATCTTAGAAGTGTGTGTCTTTTCCTTTCTTTCCCCGTCTCTCCGGTTGCCGTCCATAGTATCTATGTGATGTTCGCAGATTACGTGCGAGCAGATACATTACATAACAATTAGAGAGAGAGAAACCTAACTTCTCCGGAGATTTTTAGCCCTTACTGGTATAAAACAATGACAACAAGCAGAGATCTTGAAAATTGAAACACAAAGAGGGAAATATGCCTCGTCAAACTGGCCAGCGTACAACTCACAACCTGCCTGAGTAAGGGTGCTTTCACATCAGCGTTTTTCGTAATTCGCGGCAGATGCGGTGAAAAAACTTACTGCGGTTTTTTTCGTGGCCGCACCTGCCGCAAGTGCAAAACCGCACTTGCCGCACCTGCCGCAAGTATGCCTATACTTTGCATAGAAAAAACCGCAACCGCGCCGCAAGTGGAACGGTTATGCGGTAAACGCGGCAGATGCGGTTCTTTCACCGCATCTGCCGCGAATTACGAAAAACGCAGATGTGAAAGGGCCCTAAGGTGTGCGTCTGAGTGGCAGAAAATGAAACGTACGCCAGCTGTATACCACAATGTACATTATAGTGAACATCACCTACCAGAGGACCAATCCCCATTGTGCTCAATCCCTCACAATTGTTTAACAACTACAACATTTTTGCTGATATCCTTTTGCGACCTTCACACGCCAGAAAACTGGCGTTTAATAATTAGCCATCAGTACATAAACCCATAAAGCCCCCTCAAGACACAATATCGTCCATCTTTACAAAGAATGTGTTCCTCATGGGCGGAGCTTGTCTCCCCCAATCACATGTAGGATTCCAGCCTGTGCCCGTGTGTCATGAGTATACCTGAATCTGACCTGCTCTTGTTCCTCTTCCTGCAGATTACCAGCTGACCAGCGCTGACTTATCCTCGCTCTCCACGTTCAGCTCCCCCGGCGCCCTGTCACTAGGCAACGTGTCGGCCTGGCAACAACAGCAGCAGCAACATCCACAACATCACCAAGCACAGCAGATGGTGCCCGTGTCACTAAGTAATCTGGTGTACGTATCCGCTCCCCGCCATGGGGATAGATAGCTGGAGAGGATTGATAGATAAGATAGAAGGCTAGAAAGATCGCTAGAGGCGATAAATACATCATTGATATTAGAGATCGATAAATCAAAGGTAGATATTAGCCTTCTTTCCTTTTTCAACATTTTTCAATTTTCCTACTTGTCAATCTGTATCCATGGATATCTCCTCTTAACATATCTATGCATCTCAGATTTATCTATTTTTTTATCTATAATATCTATCTATCTATCTATCGATCGATCGATCTATCTCTGTATCTATCTATCTTATCTTTTCATCTATCATATATTTATCCTTCTACCTATCTTTTATTATCTATCCATCTATCTATAATCTAGCTATCTCTCTATCCCTTCTCTTTATCTATTTATTATTATCTATAATGTATTTCTGTATGTGCCTCATTGGAGATAGCTAATGTTGGATGTGGCTGAGGCGTAGCCTGACTGCTGTATTGGAGGCAGTGGTCCCTGCAGAGTTGATATCTCGGCTGGCTGCACGTCCTCCAGCTCTGATGTATCCAGAAGTGATTTCATGTCCGTGGCGTCTTCTTGCTTTCAGGTTCTATTAACCCTCATGGTGGATGAGGGGGATAATCTGCTCTCTGGCTCCCCCCATAGGGTATAGTGTGCAGGCACACAGAGGTGGAGGTGCCTTTAATTGGCTTTTATTAAATGCCACCTCTTGCCCTTTCAGAGTTCTGGGTCTCGTCTGCCAAGCTCTGGCTCTGCTACCCAGGGAGGGACCCGGGTGAGTCGGGAGGGGCACCGATGACTACACTTCTCTTCTGGTTCTGCCAGTTTTATGTATTCATAAAGACGATGAAATCCTCACGTCGCTCAGACTAATTGTAAAGCCAACATCCACCGTGTGACGCCTGTCATTTCTACCTGCAGAAATCACATTATCTAAACATTTAATGGAAACATTGTATCAAACCCTCTGCAATGTTTACTTCAGATGATTGTCTAGTATGTGTACCACAGTAACAAACCCTCAGCTGTGGCGGAGTACTGTGACTATTAAACTACTTTTTGGAGCAGGATAAAAAGTGGCAGAGCTTTTCACTGTACAGAGCTGTTTCTACATATTTTTCTGAAGTGGCATGGAAATGGTCAGCAGGACCAGCACATCCATCATCGAGCGCTGATTTGTATTTAGAACTTGAATAGGTCAGAAATTCTGTGCTGATTACATTTTCTAAAATATCTTTGTAATGGTAGAAGTTTATTTTTTTTCTGATACAGAGCTTCAAATCTACTGCTTATATAGTTATACTAGATGAGGGCCTGATGCTATTGCATCGGGTGGACGTTGACATCGCGATGATGGTGGGCTCTGTGGTGATGGGGCGGGGGCTATCTCTCCCGTCCACTGTTTTCTCCCCCCTAACTCTCTCCCCCCCCCCTTGTGGTCCCTCTCTGCCCCCCCATGGTTGCTCTCGCCCTCCACCCTCTTTGTGGTTGCTGTCTGCCCACCTTGTGCTGGCTCTCATGCGGCTGTGGCATGAGGAACTGGCACAGTTCCTCAGTCGGCAGGCTCTGGGGTGATAGGGCTGCAGGCAGAGCGAGCTGAGAGGTGAGTGGGGCGAGCGGGCTGCAGGAATAGCGGGCTGAGTGGTGAGCATGGGCTGAGGTGAGCATGGATGGGGCTGAGTGCGGCCTGAAAGCGGGGGTGAGAGGGGCCTGAGAGCGAGGGTGATTGGATGCTGGCAAAGGTGAGTGCTGCCTGAGGTGCAGAGTGGTTGCTGAGCGGGCTGAGGTGAGTGTGGGCTTAAAAGTGTGAGCGTGGGTCAGTGTGTGCTGAATAAGGGTGAATGTGGCATGAAAGGGATGAGTGTGTGCTGAGCAGGGGTGAGCAACAGGTAGTGTGTCCTGAGCGGTGGTGAGTGGGTGCTACAGCGGAGGTGAGTGGGTTCTGAGCGGGGGTGAGTGTGTGTGCTGAGCGAAGGTGAGTGTGTACTGAGAGAGAGTGGGTGCGGGTTGAGATGGGTGAGCAGGGGTGAGTGTGCTGAGTAAGGGTGAATGTGGCCTGAAAGGGTTGATTGGATGCTGAGCGGGGGTGAGCTACGGGTAGTGCCGCCTGAGGGGTGTGAGTGGGTGCTGAGCAGGTATGAGTATGGCCTGAGGGGTGTGAGTGAGTGGGTGGGTGCTGAATGGGGGTGAATGCGGGCTTAAGAGTGTGTGTGTGTGCTGAGCCGGGGTGAGTATGGCCTGAGGGGTGTGAGTTTGTGATGAGAGGGTTGAGTGCAGGCTGAGAGGTGTAAGTGTCTGCTGAGCAGGGTTGATTGTGTGTTGAGAGTGGGTGCTGGAGCAGGGGTGAGAGTGGGTGCTGAAGCGGCGGTGAGTGGGTTCTGAGTGGGTTCTGAGTGGGGGTGAGTGTGTGCTTAGCGAGGGTGAGTGTGTACAGAGAAGGTGGGTGCGGGTTGAGACAGGTGAGTGGGTGCTGAGTAAGGGTGAATGCTGCCTGAAAGGGGGGATTGGATGCTGAGTGGGGGTGAAAAACGGGTAGTGCGGCCTGAATGGTGTGAGTGGGTGCTGAGCAGGGATGACTGAGTACTGACCGTGGGTGAGTGTGTGCTGAGCAGGGGTGAGTATGGCCTGAGTTGTGTGAGTGTGTGATGAGAGGGGTGAGTACGGCTGAGGGGTGCAAGTGGCTGCTGAGCAGTGGTGAGTGTGCTGAGCAAGGGTGATTGTGGCCTGAGGTGTGTGAGTATGTGCTGAGGAAGTGTGAGTGGGTGCTGAGCAGGGTTAAGTGCGGCCCGAGGGGGGTGAGTGGGGGATGAGTGTGGTTGAGGGGAGTGAGTGCGGCCTCAGGGGGAGAGTACCTGGCTACCCTGTGCTGCTTATGGGACCTTTGGTGATGTCACAGTCATATGATCAGTCGTATGACTGTAACATCACTACAAGTCAGTGTGAGTGATGGTGGTGTCCGGGGATAGTGCAGGAAGGATGGGGGTGGGTTGGCGTTGGGGTTGTGATCTGTGTGCCATGTGAATGTGTCGGTAATTGGGCCACTGGCGGCGTTGCGTGGCATGGAGCACTACCAGACGTCGTATTGTTACACCCATGACTTGGGTGTATAAATATGGTGTAAATGAAAGTGATATAGGTGGACAACCTGACGGAAGTGGATGAGCCACGTCGCAATTATATAATTAGATAATACAATTCTGACTTCTTGCAGCTGCCACTAGAGGGACCTTTGGAGAGTTCCACATACTGCTTATACATTGAAGACAATAATAAAACTATCTGCAGTGAGCGCCCTTTAGTGGTGACTGCCTGTACAATAGAGTGCCCTCTAGTAGTAGCTGCCTGCAGCAATAATACAGTACTCCCTAAACTCCCTCTAGAGGTGGCTATCCGCACCAATAGTAAAACCATAAACAGTGAGCTCCCTCTGGTGGTGGTTATCGGCACCAATAATAAAACCTTCCTCGGTGAGTGTCCTCTGGTGGTGGCTGCCTTAAATAGTTATAATAAAGTTGTACTCTGGAAGACCTCTTGTCCCTCACATCTTAACATTGGTTTTGGTTCTGTGTATTAGAAAATAGACCTTACCAAGAGAAAGATAGTGAAAAATGGAATCAGCTCAGATATTTTACCTTAGAAACGACTCATGGTAAAATGATGGCACTAGATTTCCCCTCAATTCATGGACTAATTATACAAAGCATGTGACTACCCCTGGGTAAGGACATCCTCCTAATCCTTGTGTTTCTCTCCCCCTCACCTTACAGATCCAGTGGACAGCTTCCACACACCGCCACACTGACGGTCAACACCAACCCCAACATAAACATCAAGAAGGAACCTCCATCTCCCAACCGTGAGCGGAGCACGGGCACCCCTCTGACGTCCTTCCCCCACCAGCCTCGGCACGAAGCCACCGGCCGCTCCCCTGTCGACAGCCTCAGCAGCAACGCAAGCTCTTTCGAAGGCAACGACCGAGAGGATGGAAGGGCCGACTACACCTCGTCACTCGGGCTGCTGAGACCCACAGGCGACACAGAGGGCGAGAGCCCGTCTGTAAAACGCATGCGACTCGATGCATGGGTAACATAATCTGGCTCCGCCAATCCCCCTCCCCCCACGTCTCGTTCTTACACGAGTTGTCAATGGGGAGGGTGTTTGGAAGACAGGAGCTAGTTCACCAGTGAGGTTTATTGCTGAAGGGTGGGAACCTATCATTAACTGCCTGAGATATAGCTTTAGTATTTGGTAGGTATTCCTCCTAGTCCAGTGCTTCAGGCAATGTCTGCAGAGGACGTGGGACTCCATGGCTGCACTACAACCCTCCGCTGAGTACGACTCCGGCCTCACCTTCTTGTCTTGTCGACCACAGCTGCTAAAGTCAATCTCGCCACTGCCCTCCATCCTCACTGAGCCTGTTCACCGCCCCGCCCTGCTCGCTACTGCGGCAGCTTTTACTATCACCCAGGTTGCTTGAAAGGGAAGCTGCAGACTCTGATTTTTTTTGTTTTTTTTTCCTTTTGGTTTGTTTTCGGCATTCATGAAACGGTTAAGTCCTAAGTGGCAGCCGCCATTCACAGACTGGAAATTGAATTCCTCGCTGCTTCACAGACCTTCTATTGGGTTTTGCATATTATCAGGATGCTCACCACCTTCCTCCGCCCGTCGTGGAAGCTCCAACGAGTGACTCCACCGTCCAGAGTTCAAGCTACTAAGACATATCTGAAAAAACTGTGACTGCACCGTCATCTCCCCCCTCCCACCACACCGCCACCTCCACAAGCCATGGAGCTCTAGCAGAATGCAGACAATGCCTTTTTAAAAGAGAAAAGAAAAAAAAAAAATTTACAAGAAATATATATAATATATACATATATATATTTATTCTTTTAGATGCGGTTTTTCTTATTTTGGAGGAAAGAGCTCAGCGTATGATTTCGCTTCTCAAAGACAGGGACTCAGTCACAAGACGGGCGCAAGTAGGAGGTTTTTTATGTATTAAAAGGCAGTTAGACTGCATGATCTAGAGAACGGCCCATCCAGCCCCCCTCAACCATTACAGGAGTGAAATCATATTCATCTTTATATTCTGAGACTTTACTAGCGGGTCCAGATCCATCCATAGTAGCCGGCTCCTCGCCCCCTCACGCTGCCCCCTATAGGAACTTACACAGATTTCTGCTGCTAATTATTTCGGCTCCATTTACATTTTTTAAAAATTTGAAACAAAAATTTTGCCAAAATTTTGTTTCCTCTTTCTCATTAAATACGACCTTTAGTACATTTTTATTTAATGTTTGCAAATTTGTTATTTTAATTAATTTTTAGCTTTCCTCAAATAATTACCCAATTGGAAATATTATAAAATGTTAAAAAAAATTTTTTACCCCTCCCTCATTAAATTAGACTTTCAGTGCATTTTAATTTTTTTTTTTCATTAATCCTTACTTTTTAACAAGTTTATTACCTCTCTACTTCCCCCCCGTTGATTGGAAATATTATAAATATGGCCCCTAGTATATTTTAGTTTAGTATTTTCTTTATTATCTTTCTACTCCCACCTTTCCCCCCCCCTCCCCCAATTGATTGGAAATATTATAAGATATTATAAAATAAAGTTTCCTCTTTCTCAATAAATATGACACTTAATACATTTCAATTTAATATCATTTTAATTAATTAAAATTAATTATTATCTTTCAAACCCCCAATTGATTGGAAATATTATATTATTACAGTTTTGTTTCCCCTCCCGCATTAAATTTGACTCATTTTAATTTTGTAAATTAATCCATATATTAATGTTATTTTTTTTTAATAATCCATATATAAATTTAATAAAGTTTTTCTTCTTTCGCAATAAATCCGACCCTTAGTAGATTTTTTTTTTTATTAATTATTATCTTTCTACCTCCCTACTGATTGGAAATATAACATTTTTGTTTCCCCTCCCTCATTAAATTTGACTCTTAGTGCATTTTAATTTTTTTAATTAATCCATATATCAATTTTATAAAAAGTTTGTTTCCTCTTTCTCAATAAATATGACCCTTAGTACATTTTAATTTAATTTTTTTATAATTAATTTATAGTTTTTCACAATTTATTACTCCTCCAATTGATTGGAAATATAAAAATTTTTGTTTCCCCTCCCTCATTAAGTTGAACCCTTAGGCCCCTTTCACATCAGCGGTTTTGTCCGGATCCGGTTGATCTGGACAAAAAACGTATCTGCTGCCTAACGGCCGCACTTGCAGCAAGCCCCGTGCATAGTCTATGGGGCTTGCGGGAAGTGCGGCATTGCCGCTATCCAGCACTTGCAGCAGTTGCAGCCAGAAAAAAAAGCAGTCAGCTGCATTTTTTTTTTTCGCGGCCGGGAGTGCCGTATCTGCTGCATGCGGTAATACCACACTTTTCACACCAGACCGGAAGTCCCATAGACAGTGCATGGGGCTTGCCGGATCCGGGCTGCGGCTAGTGCGGCCGTTAGCAGGCAGATGTGGCGCCACCTGCCGGATTGGCCACACATCAGCAAAAATGCTGATGTGAAAGGTGCCTTGGTATAAATTTTTTTTTAATTAATTCATAGATTTTCACTATTTATTACCCCTCTATCCCCCCTAATCCTCCGTCTTCATCCTTCCGGCAGCCAGTTGGCCTATAGCATTCAGATATGTATTGTCTGAGCCCTGCTTAGACGACACATTGTAATGTCAGAGGATGGAGGATAAATGAAGTCTGGGTCTGTGATGGCAGTAAGATCTGGATTATTTAAAGTCTTTTTCACCCCTTTCCACCCCTTTACTAATTGCCATATAATAAAGTGTGCACCAATCACCCCAAAATTTCAGATGCAGGAAATACCTAATTTTTGGCGCCGCCGGCTATTATGGGATAGAGTGGACATTAGAGGACATATATGGGCCCTTGGTAACTCAATTAGGTTCTTAGAGGACCGTTTTTAGGTTTTTTTTTCACACTGTAAATGAAAAACTCATTAATTTTCAAGACAAGGAAAAAAAAAATGACAATCTTAAAAATATATATATATATATATTCCCCGCACCCTGTTTTTATCTGTATAAATATGTGTTTCTGATTTTTAATATTATTTCTCGTGCTCATTTGTGCTGTTGACAGTTACATTGTGAATATTTTTTTTTATATTCGTACATTTGCGTTCTGTAGAGTAGTTATTATTGTTGGGTTTATATTTTATTTTTTTTGTTTCATTTTTATTTTTTATGTTTATTTTTATTTTTTTTTCCTCATTTTATCAAGGGGTGTGGCAGAAACTTGCACGACACAAAACAATTACAAGTTAAATGCTGCAGTTTTTAGAAGAGTGAAAAAAATATGAAAAAAATAAATAAAAAAAAGGAGCATATTTATTCTCAAAAGGCTAAAAAAAAAAAAAGGTGTACAATGCATGAAGTAATATTTACATAAAAAACACCAAAAAATTAAAAAAAAAAAAAAAGACAAAAAGATGTAACCTCAACAAAATTGTAGCGTTTAAAATTTAAACAAAAAAAATAATAGCTAATATATTGTGTTTGGCTGGTTCGCTTTTCTTTTGTTTTTAATGTTTTTTTTTCATTAGTTTTTTTTTTTGGACATTGAAATATAATTGTGTATATTTTCATATAAGAAGTATGCACTGATATGTTTAAAAATGATATCTTGCTTTTTAAAAGTGTGGTTACTTACCAAAGTCTCTGTCTATGCTTTTCCCTTCAGTATCCTGACCATTGGGTCTTCGATATCTACCACTGAGATACTTATGGGGGGAGGGGGGAGGGTCTCTCGGAGTGTTACACCCAACCCCCCAACCTTATCACTAAATGGTATATTCCTTCATACACGTTCATTCTTCAATCATTCATCTCGCTGCCATCGAAAGGCGTAAAATTCCTTAAGAAACGTACAAAAGAATGTTCTCTTTCGAGTGCACCAAGAATGAGGATTGGGCTAAGGTGGTACATTTATTCCCTACACCCTTAAAAGAACATGGCGCCATTTTTCTGTGGATTCCATAGAAATTGTTCCACTATTGATGGGTTGGGTGTATTTCTCTCTACTCCCTTGGGAAGAAGAAATCAATATGAAGAGGCGGTCTAGGTCTACCATGGCCGTCTACTATATTGTAGGTAGTTCATTCTTCAGCCAGACCTTCAGGACAACAGCCCCTGCCGAAAAGGTCTCGTGACCACAGTTACAAAAAGTGGTCAACTGTTCATTGGCTTTTGAAGTGTCTTCTCGGCTACGCTCACTACTTCCACATCAGGGGTGAGCGGGGCTGGTGGTGACCTTGTATCTGAGGTCACTGCTCGCCTCCTGATGCGGATGTGAGTGGAGAAGAATCGTTTAAGTCCATGGCTGGTAAACCTTTTTTTTTTAAGCAGATCTTTTACATCTTGGGCCTCATCCAGACATCAGTATTTTCCCCATGCGAGAAAAATGGACTGATTTACTTTTGATTTAATGTAGAGTTTGGTCAAGGTTCTTTCACCTTATTTTTCTACAGGGTATCAAGGAAAATGTGGTATCAGGACCACGCTGCTGGCAAATAATCCAATCCAAATGAATTGTCACAGCACATGGTGGTTTATTCTAAGCGTTTCTAAGCATCTCCTCACTTTTTCATCAAGAAATACACAGCAGTTACCTGGTAATGATTCAATTGGATTGGATTGTCAGCATCGCGGTCGTGATACGTTTTCCCTAACCCTATACAATTGACTTGCCTTGGTGCATGTGGTTGCCTCTAACGCTTTCATTTGGTTGTGTGTCACAACCTTACAAGGTGAGCACTTTATCACTTCCCTGTTATATCTTTCTCTCGCTGGGTAAGACCCTATTGCACTTTTTCTTTCTACAGTTTGTTGTTGTACCTTGTCATTTCTGGCAGTCCAATATAATAGGACTGTACTCGTATACCCAATTTTTATCACTGACCATAAAATTCCTTCGCCCTTTGTGATCCAACCCTTGGATCAGAATCCGACAAGTCTTCTTGATTATTGCGAAGATAGCTCGGCTCACGAAAAATCAACCACTATTATAGGTAGAAGTGTTACCAAAAACACTGACTGAACCCTTACAGATATGTGAACAACCCCATTCACTATCCTACGTTCATTGCCAATCTGTGAAAAACACAATAATACTCTTCCGAAAAATTGACATCTGAATGAGCCCTTAGAGTTGCTTGAACAGGCAGATAGATCTTAATTTAGTCAAGACTTTTCTTTAAGACTTTTTTTTTTCTTCTCTGAAACATCACCACTCTTATCGATGGACATGTCTGGAATTGCAGGATAGCTTCAGTGACATCCTTTGTCCAAAATAGAATATAAAACACTTTTCTGACCCTAAACAACCCATTATATTTGTCAAAAAAGTCCGGCTTCAGTAACTTAGGTTGAAAATGGTGACGTAGACGACTTGTTTCAACAATCACATGGTTTCTGCTAAACTTGTTTGCCATGAGGAAACATTGAGGTTGTCCCGAATGAATTGTTGGCCCAATGTCACCACGTTGCCCCTGCTTAAGTCACCAGTTAACAAAATATCTAGTTTTATCTTACATTTTCCTAAGAATTACACAAATAAGTTCTTTATTACACCTAGTTTATAAAACGGCCTCCTCCATTCATAGTAGACAGGAGCTTTTTGTATTAAATTTGTGACTCCAAAAACTCAGCAAAAGAACCTGCCCCGTTCATGGAAAGACCAGACATTTTTGGAGAACATACCAACATGGCACTTATCACTACGGGTTAATGAACTTCGCCTAAATTGGGGATATTGAAGGAACTAGTAAAGTATCGAAACATTTTGAATATTGACAAATTTATCCCAAGCAATTTCTCATTTATCGCGTAACGTCAGGTTATATTTTCACACCCTCAGATCTATAAAGTCATCATATTTCAGGTCAAATCCTTTAACATGTCAAAAAGGGAAAAATTACTTATGTCATCCATCTCTATCACCAGCCTGGGTCCTGAATCATGGCATAGGGTTTATTGGAAGATATCCATGACCGCGATCTTCTCAGAGAAGCTTGGTATGGTGAGGAACAATAAGTCAACACAATCTAGGCCACCGATTAGCTTCATCTTCGACTTTTTTAAAGTTTTACTAATCCCTTAACAAAAAAAAGATGTTTCACTGCATGAGAGGTACATTTTTGAGGTCTTCTCCAAAGACTAAATGTGGTAAATGATGATGGACTACTGATACTTTATAGAGTTCTTCCACCAAGACCAGATGTAATCCTACAGTTTAGGCTATGGGTTGAACTAGATTGACTTAAGTCTACCTTTAACCTTAAAAAGTATGAACCTACAAGTTGTAGAGCAGATATTATGGATTATCCTGAAGAAGGGAATCATAATGGGAAAATAAAATAACAAGGATGACATTTTCTATACAAATTGTAGGACATGACCATTGCACACCTTCATACTCTCTTGACTAATGCATCTCATGGGGTTTTAGGCTCTTTGTTAATTCACAAAAATATTTTACCACCAGATTCCTCAGATCTGTTATATTAGGTTATAGATAAAACATGGTCATAGGGTGGTGAAGTGTGGGAGATGAGATAAGTGCCTTCTAAAAGTGTTCTGGCATCTAATGGAGAAACGATGCACAGAAGTTGGTGGAGTCGTCTGTATTGCCAGCTTCTGAGAGGGGCAGGGCGGCCGTCACAACCATTGTCTCTCATATGGGACTCCATTTCGAAAAAGTCACCTCAGATTCACTCTTCATGTTTTCCTCATGACATCCTGAAGACATCATTTACTCCACCTCGTGGTGACAAATTAAAAGGTTCTCCTGACACTCTGTGGATGATCAACTCAAGAACCAATGGTCAAGGGAAAAGATTTCTGGTTTGTGGATGAACCATTTAAACCAAACTGGTTACGGGTCAGAAAGAAGATGGTCCCCTCTGTGTCTTCATCCTCATGATCTTGCCAGATATTGCACGGTACCTGTACATGTACATTTATCTGAACTTTACTCATAGAACATAATGGTTTACAACACACCAATGTCCACACTTAGCAGAATCACCGAGGCAGCCAGGTTATAGACTGAATTATTATTAGCTAAAAATTGGAAAATTGTTGAGTATTCAGTTCACCGACGGCCTTGTCCATTTTCTCGTATTTCAGATTTCCCTTAGTCGTTCCATCTCAAAAGACTATTGGTGATTATTCATGGAAATTGTCCTGTTGCCTCCACATAAAGGCTTTTGGAGAACATTTGGTGAGGAGTAGTGCTAGGCTAAATGAAGTTTTTTGTGGATAACCAAACCCTTTCTTAACGAAGACCAATCACTCGCCATATTTTTTTTAACCTGACGTAAATGCCCTTGTTCTCTTGAATTTGGCATTGTCATTCTTTGCTTTTTTTCCTCTTCATTCTTGAGATATTGACCCTTCTTTCCTGTTTATAAATTGTATTTCGGCAAATTGGGTGTGATCTTCAGGTGTCATGAACCAAGCCCACTTGGATAAAATGACTAGATTTATACACTGGGAAGTAAGGGCCATATCTCAGGATCGGAGAGGCGCTGGAAAATAAGAAACACAATGTGCGTTTCGGGAGAAAAGCAACTTTTACACTGGGTTAAAAAAATGCTAGTGACACTTTTCTTTTAAAGGGGAGTTCCACATTAATATTTTACGATAGACCATACAAAAGGGTTTTGTAACCAAACCTGGGCTCCCATTGTAGGAATGAGCGATTGAGGCTTCAAATAGGGTCCAAACTCGTTGGTGAGCTCGGCCATGATAAATCACCATAGAAAGGTAGAGTTGGGTGATCTGGTCCAATCTCCTGGTCAACCATGAAGACGTAGTCTTTTCAATGCGATGAAGTCCCATTTCCATTTTTCTTGATCCTCAAGTACTCTGAGGCTGGGATCATCCAGGGTGAATCACATTCATACTATTATATCCCCTATTTTAACAATTTTAGGCCCCTAGCTTTTTTTCCACCCCATCTCCATCACAGCCGCATCCCCTTCCCCCACCCACTCACGTGAGCAAGACCTGACCAATTGTAAATAACTAGTCCTGAAATGTTAGCAAATGGTTACAGTACAGGGAGATGTTTTTTGTCGTATTGATATGAGATGAAATTCTATTTTTGTCAGAGTATATTGTAATAATAACTGAATATAAACCTGATGGTAACTGTACAGCTTCTTATTGTTATTTTTGTTGTTGACCTTCCTCCACACCCCCCGATCCCTTCCCTCCTTTTCTCTTTCCTATCCTGTTTTTTCTCAGATTTTGCGAAATTTTTTGTAGATTCGTAGAAAGGTATATTCTATACATGTAACTAATATGTCTAATGAAGCAATAGATGATAGGACTGGTATTCCGTATCAAGCCGAAATGTAGTGTAAATATTAGATGCGGCCAGTTTTAACAACCGGTGTGGAAACGTAGTTGGTAGCCCGGTGCCAAAATGAGACTGCCACAGAATAACGTTTTGTTTTTTAACTTTTAAGATGGCTGATAGGTGGGAGACATGTTTTCCAGTATCATTTTTTAAGAATGATTAGTTCTGGTGCTTGCCCATGGCTTGCACTTTTTCTTGATGGAAAATTCTTTAAAATTTGTCTCCTTTGTTTTTCGAGAGGATATTTGTGGGTCAGGTGGATACATGTGATGACCACACGTATGGCTGCCTTTGCGACGTTAATACAAAGGCTATGGGAGTGTGGCCACCAGGGCACGATTTATCTCAGTAACTTTGTGATCACGAAAAGCTTGGGTGGCCACCATGGAACGATACCCAGCCATTTATCACAGTTACGCTGTGTCCTGAAAAGGTTGCGTGGCCACCACAATGGCAGCCAAAATGGCCTCCAGTGTTCTATGTTGGCTTACAAAATTGTCTCCCCCACCTGTACACTTAAAGGTTTAGGTAATTATATAAATTCCCCTCTCAACGAGACAGATTTGATTTTTTTTCGTGTTCTCTCTCCCCAAGATGGTGGTCCGTAAGGCGCCACTGAACCACCACCACCACCACCACACCACCGCCCCTCCTGAATTTTTTCTTTGTGCTGGATGGTGATGCAGAATTGTATATTCTATTATCAGATACATCCACGAGGAGATAAATGAGTTTTGTTGGAAAACTCTCACTATATTTGTTGTAAAAAAAAAATATCAAAAAGTTTATTATTAAAACAAAAAAAGAAGAGAAAAAAAAGATGTTTCAGATCTGGCGTCCGTCTCTTTCATTTCTGATTTCTTCTCTCTTTCTGTAACTTGTGTCATCTGCAGTTCGGTGGCCCAGTTATTCCTACCTACAGCCCTAATACCTGATTATCTGAGAATCAAATGTGGGTTATTGTGCTCTAAGATATTTCCAGAGCATAATTATAGGGTGAAAAAACCCCACGGCATTTCACTTGATCTCAAAACGTGATTATGCATAAGACCTACTAGGCCTCATGATACCTGTCACATCTCCATCAGAATCTGCCCCATCGACATCTGTCACCAGGCACCGCTGTATTTACCCTGTAGTTAGAGGAAAAGTCAGAACCAGAATCTCTGAAGAGCGAAAGGTTCGTCCATCCACTAAGGTTAGAGTGGCTGGGACCTGTAGTACCTCACAGTCTGACAGAGTAGAGGTGTGTGTGCTGTCCAGCTGAAGTCGTTCACTCCTAAGTTTGAGCCAATTCGAAAGCACCACACCCTACTAATACCTTCATCTTTCTGCTAGAAACTGCCAGAAATAGCTTTTGGTTTCCCTGACTAGTCTCCAGTCTTGTATTAGTGTTTTCCTGTTCTACCTCAGACTGTTGTTTGGACGCTTCTCCTGCCTCACAATTTGGTACCTTGCGTTCATTTTGGTTGTGACCCGCCTCCCTGACTACTCTATCAGATCCTGATTTTGTCCTTTTTCTGACCCTCCTGGCTTTGACCCTGCTTGGTGATTTTTCTGTGGATTTCAGCCCTTCCATAGGCAGCAATCTCCTGGACCCTGTTGTAATTCCAAATCCCTGTATAGGCGTTAAAGGGTGTCAGGGTTTCTTGGGGATCTGCCTAGCAGTGCAGCTCATGCCTTGTGTATCCGAAATACAACTTTTGTGTCTGTAGCCTCGTACGGACATCACAACATGTAAAAACAAAGGGAAGATAGAATGCGCCAATAGTGAAGGATCCATTTTAAATGGAATTTACTAAGTGTTGACGACGGGGCCACTAACCTTGGCAGTTGTGCTGAGGCCCCCGCACAACTGTAGTGTGAGCTCCCGGTGTAAAGGAGAGGATCCTCCGGCACGACATTTCAGGCAATAAAAAAATTTAAAATCGATTAAAAAATACCTATTTATGACCAAATTCAGAATAATTAGGACTATAAACTGATCTGAGAAAAATCTTTATATATAAAAGATCTAGTCAGCCAATAATTAGAATTACTTGGTGACATATTTGTTACCTGTATGAAAGACATAGTGCGACCCACAGAATACTGTGTACATTAGGTCTCGGTGTTAATAAAGACAGTTATTGAGACTGAGGGGTCTAGCAAGACACAAAAGGTATTAGAGGACTGAGGGGTCTGCAATACCAAGACAGGTTATTTAACTTGGGGTTATGTAGCTTGGAAAAACGAAGGCTTAGGGGTGATCTTATAATAATGTATAAATATATGAGGGGACAGTACAGAGAACTTTCTAATGATCTCTTTACTCTTAGGCCTGAGACAGGAACAAGGGGGCATCCTCTACGTCTGGAGGAAAGAAGGTTTAATCATAATCACAGACGGGATTCTTTACTGTAAGAGCAGTGAGACTATGGAACTCTCTGCCACATGATGTTGTAATGAGTGAGTCACTACTAACATTTAAGAAGGGCCTGGATGCCTTTCTTGAAAACTATAATATTACCAGTTAAACATACTAGATTCTTTGATAGGGCGTTGATCCAGGTAATTAGTCTGATTGCCATATCTGGAGTCAGGAAAGAATTTTTTCCCCCAATGTGGAGCTTAGTGTTGCCACATGGTGTTTTTTTGCCTTCCTCTGGATCAACATGTTAGGCTGGGTTGAACTAGATGGACTTAGGCTACTTTCACATAACGATTTGAAGGGAGCCGATGCTGTCGATATAAATCGGACAGCATCGGCTCCCTTCTGATGCCTGGAATCGGGTGCCAAATAGGCACCCGATTCCGGCATAAAATCGCTCCCTGCGGGGTGAGAAAAAGAAAAAAAAAAAGGTTATTCTCACCTCCCCCGAGCCCCCGCCGTCTTCCGCCATCTTCTTGGAGGCTCCTGTGGCTCTCGCAGGCTGCCGGTGTCAGCAGAGGGCTTCCTCTGCTGTTCAGGACCTGCGGTGATGTCACAGTCACGTAACCGCAGGTTCACCATGGTAACCCGCGGTCACATGACTGTGACATCACCGCAGGTCCTATAAGCAGAGGAAGCCCTCTGCTGACACCGGCAGCCTGCGATAGCCACCGGGAGCCTCCAAGAAGATGGCGGAAGACGGCGGGGGCTCGGGGGAAGGTGAGAATAATATTTTTTTTTTTTTTAACAATTGTGCTCCTAGTTAGGAGCAGTTTTACTGTACTGAGCATGCTCAGTACAGTAAAACGGGGTCCGAGGAGACATCAGATGTTTCCTCGGACCCTTCTCCATAGGGCCCCATGTTATAGGGATCGGACCTAATCGGATGTGCACTAAATGCCATCCGATTTGGTCCGATCCAAATCTGTCAGATTTTATTTTCGGTGCAAAAATCGGAGCAAGCTCCGATTTTTGCACCGATAATAAAATCGGACAGAATCGGATCGGACCAAATCGGATGGCATTTAGTGCACATCCGATTCGGTCCGATGCCCATAGGGCTGCATGGAGGCCAAATTGGATCCGATGCTGTCCGATTTTGATCGGACAGCATCGGAAATGCAAAATCCGTGATGTGAAAGCAGCCTTAAAGTCTTCCTTCAACCTTAAAAACTATGTTACTATGTTACTTTATTGGAATACTCAGCTAAAATACATTTTATACATATAACAAAGTATATTCACAATGATTGTGCTCAATAGTTACAAGAGATCTGTGATCCCACCGTTTATTTACAAGAAAGAGGAATATTATATTTTCATACAACAGTATAATTTTATTTCCATTGTTCCTACATTAAATATCATATACCGTATATACTCGTGTATAAGCCGAGTTTTTCAGCCCAAAATTTGGGCTGAAAAGTCTCCCCCTCGGCTTATACACGAGTCAATACGGGTGGGGGCTGTGGAGGCTGTAGGAGGCGGGGGAAGGCTGCTGTATGAGCGGCCCCGTCACGTGGGACCGCTCATTATATATGCACTGCTTCCCCCTGTCAATCAGCGGCAGGAGTAAGCAGTTCATATATGCCCCCAAATGCTGGCACTCTCCCCCCTTGTAAGGGTCCCCCCGCTGGTTATATTACCATCCCGATCTTCTGATCAGCGCCGCTCCTCGGTGCTCCGTCCGTCCAGCTACATCCGGGATCCCTGGCCGTCGCAGGCATATGACGTCATCGTGCGATGGCCGGAGATCCCGGATGCAGCGAGGACGGAGGACAGAGCATGAAGAACGGAGCACCGAGGAGCGGCGCTGATCAGAAGACCGGGATGGTAAGATAAGCAGATGGGGGGTGAGTGCCAGCATTTGGTGGCAGCTGGGTACCCCCTGGGGGCTGCTGGGTACCCCCAGGGGGCTGCTGTATTACCCCTGGGGGCTGCTGTATATACCCACCAGGGCTGCTGTATATACTGCTGGGCTGCTATATACCCTGGGGCATTACCGGGGTGCTATATACTACCACTGGGGCTGCTATATACTACCACTGGGGCTGCTATATACTACCACTGGGGCTGCTGGGGATGCTATATACTACCACTGGGGCTGCTGTATACTACCACTGGGAGGCCTGTGTACCACTGGGGGGGGGGGCCTGTATACCTCACTGCTGGGGGCTGTATACCTGTGCTGGGGTCCACCCTCGGCTTATACACGAGTCAATAGGTTTTTCCAGATTTTTGGGGCAAAAGTAGGGGGGGTCGGCTTATACACGGGTCGGCTTATACACGAGTATATACGGTAGGTGTATTTTAAAACAAGGGGACAGAGGAATATATTCCTGAACTGTACATATTGTTCCCCAGGAGACCATCCAATATTTTGCTTATCGTGACATGTGCACTGTTAGCATCAATTTCAATAAAATTTCTGTATGTGTGTGTGTCTTATTTATAATGTAATCAATATGATCACTATAAAGTGCATGAATATATAAAGTGCCAAGGTGCAAAAAATAAAAAAAGTCTTTGTGCTGAAATGTGAAAAAATCGTGGAAAGGTGATGTGTGCGCTCTCACTCAAGTAGCACAGCAGAGATGGTCTAGTGGTAATTCTCTGCAACAAGAGATTACCCACAGGGCTGTTACAGGTTCAAACCACCTTAAAGCCACATAAAAAAACTAAGCATTAATTTCAATAAAATGTGTAAGTGTCTTATTTATAATATAAGCAATATGATCACTATAAAGTGCATAAATATATAAAGTGCCAATCTGCAAAAATAAAATAAAAAATTCTTTGTGCTGAAATGTGAAAAATTAGAAAAAAAAAAAACACACACTAATATTAATGGTCTCCAAGTAGGACAAAAATATTTTTTCTATTTCAATGATATACTCTGGCACACAGATTGATTTCCAATGATCTCCCTCACCTGTAATCAGGTTGTATATACACTTTCAAGGGAGACACTTTTGGTTAGAATTGTAGCACTAGGCTACTCCTAGTGTCCAGTGCCAAGGTGCATCTTGCATAGGAAAACACCTATTGAACAAGGCAACACGGTATAATACATAAGAAGATTATTCCAAGCTTCCACACTTAGGGTCCCTTTACACGCCGCTACTGGCGGGTGGATACAACCAGCTACAGGCTACAAATGTAGCTTGTATCGGCAATGTACCCCATAGTAGCGGCGTGTGAAGACGGTAGGAGGCACCCGGCAGTAGATGCATCTGTTTCAGAGCACTGCCCTGAAACAGGTGGCTACACAGGCGATTGTAGCGAGCTGTATCGGCGTGTAAAGAAGGAACAGAAGGGATGTGTCGACACCAGGCTATGTACCTGGTATGTAGCCGGGGCGTGACACAGGCTCTGGGATACCGCACCCCTTCAGCATCATTGGTGGAAGCTCCTGCGTTACGATTGGTTGTTGCTGCATAGGGCGGCATATTTAAGGAGCTGACCAGTCACACTACACAATTGCTCGAGAGTCATGTATTAAACAGCCTCCTGCGATGCCTGCCCAATCATGATGTTCTTGCTTTGTCCTATCAGCGTACGGACGTCTCGTAATCCACAATTGTGGCACGCCTATGTGCTGTCCCTGCTGCAGCAGGTCCGCCCATATTAGCTTGTTGTAGCGGTGTGTAAATGAGGTAAGATGAGCTACAGAAGGTGATTTGAGGCACCCGGCGGTGTATCCAGAGATAGATGTAACGTAGCGTAGCGCACCTTGTTGCGGCGTGTAAAGATGGTGCGTTTAACGTTTGTAACCGTTTGCTCTGTGCACGTGAAGTAGCTGGTTGTATCCACCCGCCAGTAGCGGCGTGTAAAGGTACCCTTACAATACACAAGGGGATATTCACTTATCACGGTCCTTATTGTTAGCTCACCCTTAACGCGTTTCGTATCCTTACTTCTTCAGAAGAAGTAAGGATACGAAACGCGTTAAGGGTGAGCTAACAATAAGGACCGTGATAAGTGAATATCCCCCTTGTGTATTATAAGTGTGGAAGCTTGGAATAATCTTCTTATGTATTATACCGTGTTGCCTTGTTCAATAGGTGTTTTCCTATGCAAGATGCACCTTGGCACTGGACACTAGGAGTAGCCTAGTGCTACAATTCTAACCAAAAAGTGTCTCCCTTGAAAGTTTATATACAACCTGATTACAGGTGAGGGAGATCATTGGAAATCAATCTATGTGCCAGAGTATATCGTTGTAATATAGAAAAATTTTTTTGTCCTACTTGGAGACCATTAATATTAGTGTTTTGTTTTTTTTTTCTAATTTTTCACATTTCAGCACAAAGAATTTTTATTTTATTTTTGCAGATTGGCACTTTATATATTTATGCACTTTATAGTGATCATATTGATTACATTATAAATAAGACACACACACATACAGAAATTTTATTGAAATTGATGCTAACAGTGCACATGTCACGATAAGCAAAATATTGGATGGTCTCCTGGGGAACAATATGTACAGTTCAGGAATATATTCCTCTGTCCCCTTGTTTTAAAATACACCTATATGATATTTAATGTATGAACAATGGAAATAAAATTATACTGTTGTATGAAAATATAATATTCCTCTTTCTTGTAAATAAACGGTGGGATCACAGATCTCTTGTAACTCTTGAGCACAATCATTGTGAATATACTTTGTTATATGTATAAAAATGTATTTTAGCTGAGTATTCCAATAAAGTAAAAATTTTATATTCTAATTATTGGCTGAAAGACTCTTTTCATATATAGGTTTTTTTTGTGTGCAGGCAGTGCGCGATGAACCTCCGGCTGTGAGCACGTGACCCGAAGCCCGTGATCAGCTGGGTGTCTCCCGATGGCGTCATGTCAGTTTTGTAGTTAGTTTCTTAACTCCGAGCAGCTCCACACCGCTCTCCCTGAAGGGAGATATCAAGCAAGTAAACAGAGAATATTTCATGCGGTGAGAAGAGCGCAGAGAAGGAGAGGGACAGGGGCTTAAAGGTGAAAACAAACTTACTTTTATTAGAGATAATTGCTCTCTAACGCCACTAGCGTTTCGATAGCCAATGCTATCTTCCTCAGGTGGAGCATTGGCTATCGAAACGCATAGTGGCGTTAGAGAGGATTTATAATCCCTAATAAAAGTAAGTTTGTTTGCACCTTTAAGCCCCCAGTCCCTCTCCTTCTCTAGCGCTCCTTCTCACCGCATGAAATATTCTCTGCTGAGCAACATTCGTCTTAGTAGGCCTCACGCAACATCATGATGTTTTTTTTTAACCCCTTTCTAGATCCCTGAAATCCAACTAAATGTTAAAAGCCACCAGGTCAATTTAATGGGAACCTGTTAACCCCCTTTGGGCATTTTAAACTATGCCCACCAGCACTTACATGATGTAAATGGGGTTCTAGTAACCCCTGTATGTGCTGTGACTGTCCCCTCATACCTGAAATATGTACTTTCATTATGTCCAGAGCTGGCCTCCTACTGAGATCGGGAGGCTGCATTTGAGACCTGATGGATGGTGTCCTCTCCGCCCCTCCAGGCTGCTAAACCCGCCCTGCAGTTTTCAAATTTCCCGCCCCTCATCTGGTCGGCGCTTAAGTGACAGCTGCACTCGCACCGGCTTCACAAATCTCGCAAAACGTTGACAATATGCATGGCCACCCTATCCACTGCGCAGGTGTGCCTGCCCCAATGCCTCGCGAGATTTGTGAAGTCTCACAAGACATTGACCTGTTCAATGCACCTTGGACACCTACTCCACTGCGCTGGCGTGAGTGCGGCTGTGACTCAAGCACCGGCCAGAGGAGGGGCGGGAAATTTGAAAACTGCAAGGCGGGTTTAGCAGCCTGGAGGGGCGGCGAGGACACCATCCACCAGGTCTCAAACGCAGCCTTTAGTCTCAGTAGGAGGCCAGCTCTGGACATAATAAAAGTACATATTTCAGGTATGAGGGGCCAGTCTGGGCACTCAGGGGTTACTAGAATCGCATTTACATCATGTAAGTGCTGGTGGGCATAGTTAAAATGCCCAAAGAGGGGTGACAGGTTCCCTTTAATTGATTCTTGTAGAGCAAATCGCCCAAAATTCATATTTTGCCAATATTATTATTATTTATTTATAGAGCACCATTGTTCCCTGGTGCTGTACATGAGAAAGGGATACATACAAACAAGTTAAAAATACAGTGAACAAACTAACAGTGACAGACCGATACAGATGGGAGAGGACCCTGCCCTTGCGGGCTTACATTCTACGGGCCGTGGGAGGGAAACAGTAGGTTGGGGTCTGCTCGGGTGGTGGTGGAGCGCTGAGTCCAGTGGTGGTGAGGTGGCACTGTGGTCATTGTAGGCTGTTCTGAAGAGATGGGTTTTCAGGTTCTGCTTGAAGGTTGAGTGTTGGGGATAGTCGGACATTTTGGGGTGAAGAATTCCAGAGGATGGGGGATTCTCGGGCAAAGTCTTGCAGGCAGATAGATGAGGAACGTACAAGTGTGTAAGAAAGAAGGAGGTCTTGGGAGGATCGAAGATTACGAGTTGGATTATATCGGGAGATTAGTTCAGAGAGATATGGGGGGACAGATTGTGGACGGCTTTGTAAGTCAATGTTAGTAGTTGAATTGGATACGCTGGGGAATTGGGAGCCAGTGGAGGGATTTGCAGAGCGGAGAAGTGGAGGAGTAGCGAGGAGAGCGGTGGATTAGTCGGGCAGTGTAGTTAAGGACAGATTGAAGAGGTGCAAGAGTGTTGGTAGGGAGACCACAGAGGAGGAGGTTGCAGTAGTTGAGATGGGAGATGATGAGGGCATGCACTAGTAGTTTAGTAGATTGAAGAAGAGACGGATTCTGGAAATATGTTTGAGTTTGAGGTGGCGAGGGCTTGGATATTTGGTTTAAGGACAATGCAGGTCAGGGTTACTCTGGGTCAGTTGACTTCAGGTACAGGACAAAGTGTGATGTCATTTATTGTGATAGATCAGGTAAGGGAGACGTGTGAGATGGAGGAAAGATGATGAGTTCAGTTTTGTCTACATTGAGTTTTAGGAAGCGAGAGGAGAAGAAGGAGGATATGGCTGATAGACACTCTGAGATTCTGGACAGGAGAGAGGTGACGTCTGCGCCAGAGAGGTAGATCTGAGTGTCGTCAGCGTACAGGTGATACTGGAAGCCATGAGACTTTGAGTTGTCCTAGGCCAGGGGTCTCAAACTCGGTTGGGTTGGTGGGCCGCACATAGAAAAAAAGTGATATCGGGGGGCCTCATTCCTTGTAGGACTAAGTGACATTTTAGCAATGCCAGAATTTTTGCTCAATATAGTAAAGTACAAATCCTGATCATCTTCTTGTAGGAATGTCCCCACCCTAACCTCCTTTATGTAGGAATATCCCCGTCTTGTAGTAATGTCCCCATCCTGGTCCTCTTCTTGTAGGAATGTCCCCATCCTGGTCCTCTTCTTGTAGTAATGTCCCCATCCTGGTCCCTTCTTGTAGTAATGTCCCCATCCTAATCCCCTTCTTGTAGTAATGTCCCCATCCTGGTCCTCTTCTTGTAGTAATGTCCCCATCCTGGTCCTCTTCTTGTAGTAATGTCCCCATCCAGGTCCTCCTCATGTAGTAATGTTCATACCTGGTCCTCATCTTGTAGTAATGTCCCCATCTTTTAGTAATGTTCCTGTGACGACCATCCGCTGTGAGGCCGAGCTGCTGGTAGGCAGCACCCCGAGAAACCCTGAGACCCTTAACCCCTATACAGGGATCTGGAATTACAGCGGAGCCCAGGGGGTAGCTGCCTATATGAGCAACAGAGCCGGGGAAGTCGCCAGGGAAAATCAAGACCCGAAAAACGAAGTCAGAAGTCCGAGTCAAAACCGAGAGGGCAGCGAAGGTACAAAATCGTCAGGCAGTAGCAGAGTCAAAAATCCAGGCAAAGGTCAAGGGCAAAACCAAGAGGGCAGCTGAGGTACAAAATCGATAGGCAGAGGCAGAGTCAGAAATCCAGGCAAAGGTCAAGGGCAAAACCAAGAGGGCAGCTGAGGTACAAAATCAATAGGCAGAGTCAGAAATCCAGGCAAGGTCAGACACGAAACTAAACACACACTATCACTGGGGAACCAAAACTATATCTGGCGGCCTGCAAGACAGGCTCCAATGTATTTGAAGGGCGCGGTTACCTCCCATAGGCTGGAGCTCACAGCCCGATGACCTCATCCGGACCGCCCCTAGATCCAGGCCAGATGGAGATGCACGACTGGCTCCACCCACGCCACCGCTGACAGAAGAACGCAGGCTGCGCCTAACGGACACCTCTGCAGGGCCCGCTCCTCTGCGACCAACACCACCCAGAGGGGAAACACAGCGGCGCTCAGCGACAGAGGCAGACGTCGCGGGAGCAATTCCATA
This sequence comes from Allobates femoralis, assembly GCA_033576535.1. Taxonomy (NCBI): domain Eukaryota; kingdom Metazoa; phylum Chordata; class Amphibia; order Anura; family Aromobatidae; genus Allobates; species Allobates femoralis. Next base: position 95,084,149 of record JARQOC010000012.1, on the reverse strand, counting down.
TGAGGACAAGGCCCTCCTGTCACCGGCGCCACCAGCCGAAGGAATCCGGCTCCTCGCAGCGGCCGAGGCAGGAACACCGGCCACCGAGTCCAATGGCGATGTGACAGTTCCCTCCCTTGTCATCTTGTAGTAATGTCCCTCATCCTGTCGCCATTTTGTAGTGCTGGCCCCACATCCTGATCCGCTTTTACGGTGACGTCCCCATAACCTGGTCTCTGTTATTTTTGTTCTCACTCACACATATGCACACACTCACATATACACACACATATACACACTCATACATGTACACACTCATACATATACACACACACTCATTCACATGCACACACATACACCCACACATTCTCAGACATATAAACACATACACACTCACACATACACATATACACACACATACTCATACATTCACACACAAACACACACACTCACATATACTCACAAATATACACATACATACTCATTCACACACATACTCACTCACATATACACACACACACATATACGCACACTCAGACATATTCACACAAATACATACACTCACACATACACACATTCACACACTCAGACATTCACACACACACACACACTAAGGGCCGCTTCACACTGCAGCATGATCCGGTCCGGTTCTGTCCGGGAGGACCCAGACAGCTGCGGACCGGATCATCACACAGGACTGGGGGGCTATTATGCCCTCCGGTCCTGACCTGTCAGCGGCTGCAGCTGTGTGCTCTGGTCCTGTGCGCAGCGCACGCAGCTGCAGCCGCTGACAGGTCAGGACCAGAGGGCATAATAGCCCCCCAGTCCTGTGTGATGATCCGGTCCGCAGCTGTCTGGGTCCTCCCGGACAGAACCGGACCGGATCATGCCGCAGTGTGAAGCGGCCCTTACACATACTCACACATACACACACTCACACATACACTCAGACTCACACACATACACTATCACACCTGCCCCCTCCGTCCTCCTTACCATCACACCTGCCCCTGCGTCCTCCTCACCATCACACCTGCCTCCTGCGTCCTCCTCCTCACCATCACACCTGCCCCCTCCGTCCTCCTCCTCACCATCACACCTGCCCCCTCCGTCCTCCTCACCATCACACCTGCCTCCTCTGTCCTCCTTCTCTTCACCATCACACCTGCCTCCTCCATCCTCCTCACCATAACCACTGCCTCCTCCGTCGTCCTCCTCACCATCACACCTGCCTCCTCCATCCTCCTAACCATAACAACTGCCTCCTCTGTCCTCCTCCTCACCATCACACCTGCCTCCTCCATCCTCCTCACCATAACAACTGCCTCCTCCATCCTCCTTCTCAGCATCACACCTGCCCCCTCCGTCCTCCTCACAATCACACCTGCACCCTCCGTCCTCCTCACAATCACACCTGCCCCCTCTGTCCTCCTCACAATCACACCTGCCCCCTCTGTCCTCCTCACAATCACACCTGCCCCCTCCGTCGTCCTCACAATCACACCTGCACCCTCCGTCCTTCTCATAATCACACCTGCCCCCTCTGTCTTCCTCACAATCACACCTGCCCCCTCTTTCCTCCTCACAATCACACCTGCCCCTTCTGTCCCCTTCACCATCACACCTGCCCGTTCTGTCCTCCTCACAATCACATCTGCCCCTTCTGTCTTCTTCACAATCACACCTGCCCCTTCTGTCCTCTTCACCATCACACCTGCCCCTTTTGTCCTCTTCACCATAGCAACTGCCTCCTCCGTCCTCCTCACAATCACATCTGCCCCTTCTGTCCTCTTTACAATCACACCTGCCCCTTCTGTCCTCTTCACAATCACACCTGCCCCTTCTGTCCTCTTCACAATCACATCTGCCCCTTTTGTCCTCTTCACCATAGCAACTGCCTCCTCCGTCCTCCTCACAATCACATCTGCCCCTTCTGTCCTCTTCACAATCACACCTGCCCCTTCTGTCCTCTTCACAATCACACCTGCCCCCTCTGTCTTCCTCACAATCACACCTGCCCCCTCTGTCCTCCTCACAATCACACCTGCCCCTTCTGTCCCCTTCACCATCACACCTGCCCGTTCTGTCCTCCTCACAATCACATCTGCCCCTTCTGTCTTCTTCACAATCACACCTGCCCCCTCTGTCCTCTTCACAATCACACCTGCCCCCTCTGTCCTCTTCACAATCACACCTGCCCGTTCTGTCCTCTTCACCATCACACCTGCCCCTTTTGTCCTCTTCACCATAGCAACTGCCTCCTCCGTCCTCCTCACAATCACATCTGCCCCTTCTGTCCTCTTCACAATCACACCTGCCCCTTCTGTCCTCTTCACAATCACACCTGCCCCTTCTGTCCTCTTCACAATCACACCTGCCCCCTCTGTCCTCTTCACAATCACATCTGCCCCTTCTGTCCTCTTCACATTCACACCTGCCCCTTCTGTCCTCTTCACAATCACACCTGCCCCTTCTGTCCTCTTCACCATAGCAACTGCCTCCTCCGTCCTCCTCACAATCACATCTGCCCCTTCTGTCCTCTTCACAATCACACCTGCCTTTTCTGTCCTCCTCCTCCTCACCATCACAGCTGACACACACATACACCATCACAAATACACTCACACATACACACACACTCATTCACACACTCTCAATCAAACACACCTTTATGATGCTGTGATCCTGTTGTCCATTATGCATAATGCATATGCAGGGAGCCGCCGCGGTTCCCGGTCTATCGTGACTTCCGGGTCCCGCCCACACAAGCTCCTTCACGGCTTGTACATCAATGCAAGCCGGCAGCCGGCGGACCAATCAGAAGCCTGCAGCTGACGTCGGCGTCAGGAGGCTTCTGATTGGTCCGCCGCCTCTCATTGATGTACAAGTGTGAAGGAGCTTGTGTAGGCGGGACCCGGAAGTCACGATAGACCGGGAACCGCGGCGGCTCCCTGCATAATGAACCGGGGCATGGCTTTTGTTTCTATGGAGCCCCGGGCCGCAGTGTGAAGCCTCGCGGGCCGCATGTGGCCCGGGGGCCGCGTGTTTGAGACCCCTGTCCTAGGCCAAGGGTATAGATTGAAAAAAGGAGGGGCCCGAGGACAAAGCATTGAGGGACTCCAACAGAGAGGGGACGGGACGAGGAGGTCGTGTGGGAGTGGGAGACACTAAATGCGTGGTTGGAAAGGTAGGAAGAGATCCAAGAGAGGTCAAGGTCAGTGATACCAATGGAAGAGAGGCTCTGTAGTAGGAGGCAGTGAGCGACTGTGTCAAATGTGGAGCACAGGTTTCTCCTTACACAAGGTAAAGGAGGTGTTGACCCATTGGCTCTCTTGGAGAGCATTGCTCTATCTTTTCAACAACTGCAGGTCTATATTTGCTGTTATACAGAAGAATCAAGCAGCAATTACCTTCGTAGCACAGTAGCACAGTGGCTGTCCTTGAGCTTTCCAATGATACAGGCTTGGGTTCATATCCCACCTAAGTAGGACATCTGCAAGGAGGTTGTTTGTTGGGTTGGTTTCCCATCACACAAAGGTGCTGAAATGTTGACCTCTTGGAGAGCATTGATCTATCTTTTCAACAACTGCAGGTCTATGTTTGATGTCATACAGAAGAATTGAGCACCTGTTACTTTGGGAGCACAGTAGCTCAGTGGTTATATTTTGGCTTTGCAGTGATATGGTCATGGGTTCCAATCACACCAGAGCATGACATCTGCAAAGGAGTTTGGATTGGTTTCTTATTACACAAATTTAGGGAGGTGTTGACCAATGGGTTCTCTTTCTTGGAGAGCGTTGCTCTATCTTTTCTACAAGTGCAGGTCTATGTGACTCACCGCGGCCGGCTGACTCCGGTTTAGACAGGCGTTTCCTCTCCTTCCTTGTCACGGGTGGACCGCGCCTGCCGGTAGTGGGGCCCGGTGTAGTGCAGATCAAAATTAAGGACGTCTTACGGGAACAGATTAAAGGGGGGTTTAATTTGTTTTCTTCGTGACGCCACCTATGAGTAGATTCGGTAAGGGCTACCGACTCTGCGGAACCTCCGGGGTGATGGACAGCAGCAAGATGTTACGCTCCCCACAGGCTGAGCGGTGATCCCCGGGGGCTGGAGCTGCTCAAGATGTTGTGCGGCAGCTGCGGTTACCTTTAGTTAATGACGGACAGTTCATAAGGAGACACGGACACAGATAGTCTCTGCAACGGTTCTTTACTGTAACCAGCAGGCAGTACATGGCTTACAGTGGTTGAGTAGAAGACCGGGTGGACTCAGCAGTGATAGTGCTCCTCAGAGATCCGCAGTGTACCTCCTTTCTACCTCCTTAGTTCCTTCTTTTGCCAGCGTCGCCCAGGAATACCAGGTCGGGTACGGGGAGGCTGCTTCAATGCCCTATCCATGATGTACGTTCTGGATTCTTTGGGGAGCCTTGGGTCCCTCAGTGGGTACACCGCTGGTTAGACGACTGGAAACTGGCTGGTGGTGGGGTGCTCCTATAAAGCTGATCCTCCACGGGGCTGGTTCGCGTGACAGAGGTGAACTGCTGCCAGCTTCGGTACCAGTGAACCGGCTGTGAGTTGTGGGCACGGGAGTCTTTTGGGAACCCGTGTAGAAATGCCCATTCCCGGTGGTTAAGGCCTCAGGTGCGGACACCCGACCGGTGACGGCCCAGGGGCCCGCACGGAGTGCGGAGCCCCCGCTCCTCTCCAAGTTCTAGTCTGCTCTTGTCAGGTTCTAGATTCTGTTCAGACTCTGTTCTGACTGTCTAGATTATTGTGTGTTCTACTTCACTACCCTAACACTCCACCCACCAGGACCTAGGATTGGTCCTCTGTTCTAGGTGTTGTATGTTGGGTTGGATCTCAGAGTTAACTATTGCACTGCTTTGTCAGAGAATATTGCGGCTGCAATACTCCCTTGTGACGCACTCGTTGCGGGGCGCCACACTCCCCCTTGGTTAAATCAGCTTGTCCCCAAGCGTCAAACTACTCACATTACAGAGGTTTTTGCATTTTTATACATATATGATACACTTTTATTAAAATAGAAAAACAGGTAAAGATATGCTTTGATGATATAAGCAAAGAAACAGGTAATCACTTTGTGCGGACCCGGCGGGCGGTCGGCTGTACTTTAACTAGAGTCCAGGCTGTAGCCGCGAGATCACACAGTCAATGATTAACGGGAACAGAGTCATTGATGAAGTTCAAGTTTTAAAGTCACTGGCTCTGAGGGTGATGGCGTACCCGGATAGCAAACCACCCATCTGCACAAGCATAGCGCTCGTAGGTGATAATATCGCCCCGGTATAGGTCGCGATCGGGATGTCCTCTTGGCAAGTTTGACTCAACGTCCCGGCGCCCCACAAACACCTCCTCATTCAAACCCACCTCCCAAGCGAACCCCCACCCGGTATGTAAGTTAAAGGTGGAAATTCTACCTTCACGGCGGAGTTCATCAGGCAGCGGCGGCTGGCGGCGAGCCTCGGCACGGGCCTCCATGTTGGCGCGTTCTCGGGCTTGCCACTCCTCTCGTCGTCTCTGGCGTATATCTCCGTCGTTACGGCTCGGGGTGTAAAGATGAGTAATGGAGCTGGTGGTTTGGCGGGAAGCTTGAACTTGGCGGGCCGTCTGTATCGGCACCCGGTGGAACGGCACAGGGGAAGGTGTCGGCAGTGCACCCGACCAGTGTACCCGAGCTGTGTGCCCGGAAGGAAGTTCCTTGTTGTCTCCCCAAGCGAACCCGGTGTCGAAATCCTCAGCGGTGCTGTGGGTCTCGTCGTCATCCTCTCCGACCTCTTCCTCGATGACCACATCAGGCTGCTCGATGGTGAGAGACGTTGAAGCTTGTTCCGTTATACAACAGGGCGGTGGTGCTGCGGATCCTTCCGTAGGGACGTCCTGCAGGGCTTCCAGGCTGCCTGCCTCTTCATCTGTTTCCGCAGGTAAAGGTGTTTCAATCCCGGTTACCAGGTAGGCCTCGGCAATGGCAAGGGAAGCCTCCGGTACGGGGATAAAACAGGCGACTGTCTCTGCAGTGGTGAAACATGTCGCGGGTTCCTCAGTGGGAACCTGGTAGAGATCTAATTCTTCAATGGAGCGTGTTATGAGCTCCGGCTCAAGAACGGAATCGGTTGCGATGTTGGTCGCTGGAACGGGTCGAGTTGCGGCCTCCACCGGAATGACACAGTCTATTGGCTCAGGTGACGGAGCAGGACAGGTGGTAGGCGAGGGTGAGGCGGTCGAGAAGCTGGTGACGTCGTCTGGGCTTGGAGAAGCTGTACCCGGTCGGCTCTGCTGCATCGCATGGTGTAGTCTTCTGCCTAGGGTCGCGCTCCAGCTACGGATCGTCCATTCCACTGTCTCTAGTAACCGCACCCGGAGGTCTTGTAGAGCCTCTAGCCAGAAGTCGGGGCTGCCATCTATGGTAAGGGCAGGATCCGGACCCGGTTGGCTTATGGCTGCTCTGGCCTCCGCCTCGACCTCCCGCATCAGGTCTTGGAGTCTCATGCTGGCCATTCTTCTTTGGAGGGAAACCACACCCGATCAACCGGTAAGACGTTCTGGTTGAGCTGGTGAAGAATTCCGTCTGTCTGTCTATGTATGACACTCCCATCTCCTCTGGGCTTTTGTAGTCCAATCGTGGGAAAAGTCTTTGGGGTCCGCCCCCATGGTTGATTCGAGCAATCAGGGCGGACAAAGAGTTTGGCGCCTTTTGTCTTTAGCCCTCCCACGATGAGGGGGGGGGTTGACTCACTCCTGGGCTTCACGTGGCGGCTTCTTGTGGCGGGAACGCCATCTTGGGCGCCATCTTGACCCAATGGTGTAAAGGCGGGAAAGTTCTTTTAGGGACGAACAAAGTCCAATTGTAGACAATAAAGTCCAATTTAAGCACAATATACCCGTTGGGTAACGGCCTGCTCGTATCCTGTTCGTGACGCCATTTTCTGACTCACCGCGGCCGGCTGACTCCGGTTTAGACAGGCGTTTCCTCTCCTTCCTTGTCACGGGTGGACCGCGCCTGCCGGTAGTGGGGCCCGGTGTAGTGCAGATCAAAATTAAGGACGTCTTACGGGAACAGATTAAAGGGGGGTTTAATTTGTTTTCTTCGTGACGCCACCTATGAGTAGATTCGGTAAGGGCTACCGACGCTGCGGAACCTCCGGGGTGATGGACAGCAGCAAGATGTTACGCTCCCCACAGGCTGAGCGGTGATCCCCGGGGGCTGGAGCTGCTCAAGATGTTGTGCGGCAGCTGCGGTTACCTTTAGTTAATGACGGACAGTTCATAAGGAGACACGGACACAGATAGTCTCTGTAACGGTTCTTTACTGTAACCAGCAGGCAGTACATGGCTTACAGTGGTTGAGTAGAAGACCGGGTGGACTCAGCAGTGATAGTGCTCCTCAGAGATCCGCAGTGTACCTCCTTTCTACCTCCTTAGTTCCTTCTTTTGCCAGCGTCGCCCAGGAATACCAGGTCGGGTACGGGGAGGCTGCTTCAATGCCCTATCCATGATGTACGTTCTGGATTCTTTGGGGAGCCTTGGGTCCCTCAGTGGGTACACCGCTGGTTAGACGACTGGAAACTGGCTGGTGGTGGGGTGCTCCTATAAAGCTGATCCTCCACGGGGCTGGTTCGCGTGACAGAGGTGAACTGCTGCCAGCTTCGGTACCAGTGAACCGGCTGTGAGTTGTGGGCACGGGAGTCTTTTGGGAACCCGTGTAGAAATGCCCATTCCCGGTGGTTAAGGCCTCAGGTGCGGACACCCGACCGGTGACGGCCCAGGGGCCCGCACGGAGTGCGGAGCCCCCGCTCCTCTCCAAGTTCTAGTCTGCTCTTGTCAGGTTCTAGATTCTGTTCAGACTCTGTTCTGACTGTCTAGATTATTGTGTGTTCTACTTCACTACCCTAACACTCCACCCACCAGGACCTAGGATTGGTCCTCTGTTCTAGGTGTTGTATGTTGGGTTGGATCTCAGAGTTAACTATTGCACTGCTTTGTCAGAGAATATTGCGGCTGCAATACTCCCTTGTGACGCACTCGTTGCGGGCGCCACATATGTTTGATGTCATACAGAAGAATTGAGCAACTGTTACCTCGGGCAGTAAAGTAGCTCAGTGTTTACGTTTGGGCTTTGCAGTGATACAGACATGGGTTCCGATCCTGCCAGAGCATGACATCTGTGAGGAGTTTGGATTGATTTCTCCTTACACAAGGTAAAGGATATGTTGACCCATTGGCTCACTCTCTTAGGGTACCTTTACACACGGCTACATTTGTAGCTTGTCACCAGCTAACTTACTGGTTGCAGTGAAATCATGGATACATGGTTCTATCTTGTTGCTGTGTACAAATGGAATCATGTATCCATGATTTCACTGCAACCAGTAAGTTACCTGGTGACAAGCTATAAATGTAGCCGTGTGTAAAGGTACCCTTAGAGAGGGTTGCTCTATCTTTTCAACAACTGCAGGTCTATATTTGCTGTTATACAGAAGAATCAAGCAGCAGTGGTATATGGTAGCACAGTAGCACAGTGGTTGTCTTTGAGCTTTCCAATGATACAGTCTTGGGTTCATACCCCACCTAAGTAGGACATCTGCAAGGAGTTTATATGTTGGGTTGGTTTCCCATCACACAAAGGTGTGGAGATGTTGACCTCTTGGAGAGCATTGTTCTATATTTTCAACAAGTGCAGGTCTATGTTTGATGTCATATAGAACAATCGAGCACCTATTACCTTGGGCAGCACAGTAGCACAGTGGTTGTCTTTGAGCTTTACCAATGATATAGACTTGGGTTCAGATCTCACCTAAGCAGGACATCTGCAAGGAGTTTGAATGTTAGGTTGGTTTCCCATCACACTTAAGGTACCAGTCACACAGGGACATATCACTGGCAATGTTGCTGTGGATCGCAGGAGCGTGCATCCCTGACAACATTGCCGGGGAGATGTCAGATGGAGCAACTTACCAGTGATGTTGCCGCGGCTATCGCTCACTGGGTTGCCCAGCAACCCAGCGAGCAATAACTTGTGGAATCACCCACAACATTGCAGGTTGCCGTGTTACACAGGCTGATCAGGCATGATTGCCTGACCAACATCGCCAGGTTTCCCAACATTGTTGGGAAACCTGGCAATGTTACTCAGGCAATTTTTCCCCTGATTATCGCCCTGTCACACGCGGCAACTCTCCGGCGATGTCGCCGCAACCTGGCCACGCCCCTCAGTCGCCGGCGATATCTCCCTGTGTGACGGTACCTAAAGGGGTGGAGATGTTGACCTCTTGGAGAGCATTGTTCTATATTTTCAACAAGTGCAAGTCTATGTTTGATGTCATATAGAAGAATCGAGCACCTGTTACCTTGGGCAGCACAGTAGCGCAGGGGTTGTCTTTGAGCTTTCCAATAATACAGTCTTGGGTTTGTATCTCACCTAAGTAGGACATCTGCAAGGAGTTTGTATGATTGGTTAGTTTTCTATCACACAAAGTTGCGGAGATGTAGACCTCTTGGAGAGCATTGGTCTATCTTTTCTACAAGTGCAAGTCTATGTTTGATGTCATGCAGAAGAATGAAGCAACTGTTACCTCAGGCAGTAAAGTAGCTCAGTGGTTACGTTTGGGCTTTGCAGTGATACAGACATGGGTTCCGATCCTGCCAGAGCATGACATTTCTGAGGAGTTTAGATTGGTTTCTACTTACACAAGGTAAAGGAGGTGTTGACCCATTGGCTCACTCTCTTGGAGAGCGTTGCTCAATCTTTTCAACAACTGCAGGTCTATATTTGCTGTTATACAGAAGAATCAAGCAACAGTTATATATGGCAGAACAGTAGCACAGTGGTTGTCTTTGAGGTTTCCAATGATACAGTCTTGGGTTCATATCCCACCTAAGTAGGACATCTGCAAGGAGGTTGTTTGTTGGGTTGGTTTCCCATCACACAAAGGTGCTGAGATGTTGACCTCTTGGAGAGCATTGATCTATATTTTCAACAAGTGCAGGTCTATGTTTGATGTCGTATAGAAGAATCAAGCACCTGTTACCTTGGATAGCACAGTGGTTGTCTGTGAGCTTTCTAATGATACAGACTTGGGTTCAGATCCCACCTAAGTAGGACATCCGCAAGGAGTTTGCATGTTGGGTTGGTTTCCCATCACACAAAGGTGTGGAGATGTTGACCTCTTGGAGAGCATTGATCTATCTTTTCAACAAGTTCAGGTCTATCTTTGATGTCATACAGAAGAATCGAGCATCTGTTACAGTAGCACTGTGGTTATATATGGGCTTTGTATTGTTAAAGTCATGGGTTCACATCTCACCTGAATGTAGCCCAGTTTACAACTAGTTGTATTGGATTGCACTTTGCACTTGTATGAGTTTCTGCACTGCAGAACTGCATCCAAAACCCCCCCCTTAATTCCAATGCAAAATAAATGTAATTGTCAGAAAATATATGGTTTTTGCATTGAAATTAATGCGTGCGTGTTATAGATGTATTTTGCGGTGGAAATGTAAATGCAGATGAGAAAAGGCCCTATGACATCTTTGACGAGTTTGTATGTTTGATTGGTTTCCCATCACACAAAGGTAAGAGATGTTGACCCATTGGCTCACTCTCTTGGAGAGTATTGCTCTGTCTTTTCAACAGGTGCAGGTCTATGTTTGATGGTGTACAGAAGAATCAACCAGGATTGCACGGTAGCTCAGTGGTTAATATCTGGGTTTCGCCGTCGGTGGAATTATAGGTTCAAATAACATCTGCAAGGAGTTTGCATGTTGTATTTGTTTGCTTTTACACCAAAGTAGGGAGATTTTGACCCATTGGTTCTCTCTATTGGAGAGCATTGCTCTGTCTTTTCAACAAGAGCAGGTCTATGTTTGATGTCATACAGAAGAATTGAGCAGTTGTCACCTTGGACAGCACAATAGCACAGTGGTTGTATTTGAGCTTTCCTATGATACAGTCTTGGGTTCAGATCCTACCTAAATATAAAATCTGCAAGGAGTTTGTGTGGTGGGTTGGTTTCCCATCACACAAAGTTGTGGAGATGTTGATCTCTTGGAGAGCATTGTTCTATATTTTCAACAAGTGCAGGTCTATGTTTGAAGTCATGCAGAAGAATGAAGCAACTGTTATCTCGGGCAGCAAAGTAGCTCAGTGGTTATGTCTGGGCTTTGCAGTGATACAGACATGGGTTCCAATCCCACCAGAGCATGACATCTGCAAGGAGTTTGAATTGGTTTCCCCTTACACAAAGTTAGGGAGATGTTGACCCATTTGCTCCCTCTTCTTCAAGTGTGTTGCTCTATCTTTTCAACAAGTTTAGGTCTATGTTAGATGATGTACAGAAGAATCAACTAGCACCTTGCTGGGACTGCACAGTAGCTCAGTGGTTAATATCTGTGCTTTGCTGACAGTGGAATTATAGGTTTGAATAACATCTGCAAGGAGTTTGTGTGTTGTCTTTGTTTCCTCTTACACCAATGTAGGGAGATGTTGACCCATTGGTGCTGTCTATTCTACAAGTGCAGGTCTATGATCAATTTTATACAGAAGAAGTGGGTAGCTCAGTGGTTAATATTGGGCTTTCTAGTGATATTGTCTTGGCTTCAGATCCAACTTGAGCAGGATACCTGCAAGGAGTTTGTATGTTGGATTGGTTTCCCATCACACAAAGGTAGAGAGATGTTGTCCCATTGGCCATCTCTCTTGGAGAGTGTTGTTATACAGAAGAATCAAGCATCAGTTACCTAGGGCAGCACAGTAGCTCAGTGGTTAATCTCTTGGCTTTGCAGAGTTGGATTTCTGTGTTCAAGGATGATGTTTGTATGGGCCCTCTGGCTACTACAACTCTCAAAAAGCATATTTGGGGAGGGGGAGCCACATAGAGGAATGTTTAGGTGCTGCTGTCTCTTTCTGACAGCGGCATCAAAACAATTAGTGAGAAAGCACACACTAGAGAGGCCTTTTATTTAGTTTATAAAATAATACTTATGTAAGTAGAGTAAATTAGCAACTATAGAATATACTGGAGATGGAATGTAGGGAAAAAGTGTGTAGCATATGGGGTACTGGTTCAGACAAACCAGGACCTTGAAACAGCTCACTTAAGCCCAACCAGCCTACCAATCAAAACCTAACAAGGTCCAGGAGTGGTGTGTCAGTGATTTGAGGAATGTTGTTAGTATCACCACACTTTGGCTGCCAGGTTCTGAAACAATATAGGCTCGTTACCCAAAGTCTAGCCGACACAAGCAGAGCTACAAGACCAAGGAGGACGGACTATGCCCTCACTGTGACCTGGAGGACGAGACTCTCCAATCTCTTTCCAGATTTCAGCTCCATAAAGGAAGAAGAGAAAACATATCCTCCTGAGAGAAGAAGAGAGAGCAGTGGAGATGTAGGTGCATGTCATAGACTTCTATAGCCCCCATCCATCTGACTCACCGCGGCCGGCGGACTCCGGTTTAGACAGGCGATTCTTCTCCTTCCTTGTCACGGGTGGACCGCGCCTGCCGGTAGTGGGGCCCGGTGTAGTGCAGATCAAAAATTGAAGACGTCTTGCGGGAACAGATTAAAGGGGTTTTAATTTGTTTTTCTTCGTGACGCCACCTATGAGTAGATTCGGTAAGGGCTACCGACGCTGCGGAACCCCCGGGGGATGGACAGCAGCAAGATGTTACGCTCCCCACAGGCTGAGCGGTGATCCCCGGGGGCTGGAGCTGCTCAAGATGTTGTGCGGCAGCTGCGGTTACCTTAGTGTGCGGACGGATAGTTCATAAGGAAACACGGACACAGATAGTCTCTGCAACGGGTCTTTACTGTAACCAGCAGGCAGTACATGGCTTACAGTGGTTGAGTAGTAGACCGGGTGGACTCAGCAGTGATAGTGTTCCTCAGAGATCCGCAGTGTTCCTCCATTCTACCTACTTAGTTCCTTCTTTTGCCAGCGTCGCCCAGGAATACCAGGTCGGGTACGGGGAGGCTGCTTCAATGCCCTATCCATGATGTACGTTCTGGATGCTTTGGGGAGCCTTGTGTCCCTCAGTGGGTACACCGCTGGTTAGACGACTGGAAACTGGCTGGTGGTGGGGTGCTCCTATAAAGCTGCTCCTCCACGGGGCTGGTTCGCGTGACAGAGGTGAACTGCTGCCAGCTTCGGTACCAGTGAACCGGCTGTAAGTTGTGGGCACGGGAGTCTTTTGGGAACCCGTGTAGATAAGCCCAATCCCGGTGGTTAAGGCCTCAGGTGCTGACACCCGACCGGTGACGGCCCAGGGGCCCGCACGGGGTGCAGAGCCCCCGCTCCTCTCCAAGTTCTAGTCTGCTCTTGTCAGGTACTAGATTCTCTTCTTTCTCCGTTCTCACTATCTAGATTATTGTGTGTTCTACTACACTACCCTAACACTCCACCCACCAGGACCTATGATTGGTCCCCTGTTCTAGGTGTTGCATGTTGGGTTGGATCTCGGAGTTAACTATTTCACTGCTTTGTCAGAGAATATTGCGGCTGCAATACTCCCTTGTGACGCACTCGTTGCGGGGCGCCACACATCAGTCCTACAGTCCCTACCCATCATCCCCGTACTCCCTATTGTACACTTGCTTTGGCAAATCTAATGCATATTTAGTCCTGCCAATAAAACTGCTTTGAATGTAGTTAGAATATAGGATAGTAATTTTGTATTTGTATTTGCAGTATGCACAATGTGCCAGTATCACCGTATTTAAGCACCAATCATTCTCTGCCCCTCTTCCTATGTGTCATGTCACCGGCGTCATCTTTGGACACCGACTTGGGTCAATCAGGAATGTGTGCAGAGAGTGACAAGCTCCAGCTGTCCGGTCTGGTTGTTGGTATTGTGCAAGGGGCCAATACTGCCACCGGGTACCATATTTGCACACCCATCACCTAGGTGTGCATATATGGCTGCCACCGTTGCATGATAGGACAACACATGGGATAAGGTACATTTTATATATAGATGGATGTGTCATGTAGAAGATACTGCAGTAGTAAGTATATAGCAGGAATGTATGTAGTTAGCAGAGTAGGATGTAAAGCCCGGATTCTAATTTCTAAACTCTTCTTTTGAATTTACTTCTTCTATATCCATCTACTCAGGGCAGCACGGTGGCTCAGTGGTTAGCTCTGGGCTTTGCAGAGTTGGATTCTTGGGTTCAAATCCCACCAAGGACAACGTCTGCAAGGAGTTTGTATGTTCTCCCTGTGTTTGCGTGGGTTTCCTCCGGGAACTCCGGTTTCCCCCACATTCAAAAAACATACACAGGTAGGGAGAGAGGAACCCATAGGCTCCCTGGGATCATTTCTCAGAAGGGCTACATGGGGGTAACATTTAGATGCTGCTGTCGCTTTTCGACAGCAGCATCTAAATGGTTAGTTAGAGAACACACCACAGCAGGGGTTTTTGCTACTGTATAAATGAGGATGCTCGTGAAGTACGTAGTTTCCCGTGCTTACACGGAATATTCCTGGAAGAGGTGGCTGAGCAGAGGATCAGTCTGATCTATCTTAATAATCCGGCCACAACGTAATATTCACGTTGACATCTTGCTACACACAATTCAAGATATAAATTGATAAGTGATCCAAGAAATATTCATAAATTAGTCACTGAGCCTATGTGCATAATTTACAGGTTTGTTGCATTAGTTGCGTAAATTATGCAGCATTTTCCAGTACCAGTGCAGTAAATAGAGTTAGGAGTTATACAGATCAAAGGATGGGGGTCCATGAATCTCAGCCTGCACCTGCAACTGTGAACAAGAGAGGGTGCAATAGAATAAGGGGCGGCATCATATATAAATCTAGAGCGGGGGAAGATGGGGTGGTACATTTTGGAATTCCACAATCCTCCCTGGGGGGGTGGGGTCCCTGCACAAAATTATTGCCTTGAAAATTCCCCCACTATATTTGGTTGAATAATCAACTTACCCCTACTGTGATGTTGATCATTTTGCTTCCCTGCTTTCTAGGTTTGCTAGAGCCCTAGACATCGCAGGAGAGGCTGAGGGCATATTCATCACTGGGAATGTTGAGGCTGAGACATACAGATCACTGCAAAGATGGATTTAAAAGGCAGGCAGTCAGCAAAACATGTCTGCTCACCTGAGCACCCGAGGGCCGCATATAGCCCTGGTGCCTGGGGTTCCCCACCCCTGCTCTAGAGAATGAGAATACAGGGCAGTGTTATCTATTTATCTAATTGCCTTGTGGCATCGGTCATCACCTCCTGTGTCTGGTTGTCCCCGTATCACAATGAGGTGTTATGGCATCATAGCACACGTAGGGGGCAGAGAATGCCGCAGACCCCAGCGCCATAAAGACCGTCTCCATCATGACGTCACCGCCCTCCTGATGCAATAGCAGCAGGGCTCCATCTAGTTCATAATAAAGAGGAAACAATGTGATTATGGACAACATTTTACATAGTGAGTACCCTAAATACTACTGGACTGTGGTGTATATGATAAAAGATACATGTATGAAACGGAGTCCGCGTGACACCCGATAAAAAAATCTAGCAGCACATGGACTTATCACACAAATGTGAGAATGTGACCTAGAATGTAACAAATAACAGCATTATTCCAAGTCATAGAGTACAGAATAAATATTTCCATCCCGTGATTGCCGTCATCCCATCTGGTCTAACCTTCTTGTCAACATCTTCCAGTGACACTGATCACTGCAGTCCTGAAAATATATATAAAATATACAATTCTTCACACTGCGTCCCTGAATATAAATATG
The DNA here is from genome assembly GCA_033576535.1 of Allobates femoralis. Taxonomy (NCBI): domain Eukaryota; kingdom Metazoa; phylum Chordata; class Amphibia; order Anura; family Aromobatidae; genus Allobates; species Allobates femoralis. The sequence continues at coordinate 95,068,392 of JARQOC010000012.1, read as the reverse complement.
TATCCCAGCGTCCCATCACCCCACAATTCATGAAATGGCCCTGATAGCATCCTTAGGGCTGACTTATTTATAACGTTATATTGGGAATGGTAGGTGGTTAAGTCAGCCCTAAAGACGCTATCAGGGCCATTTAATGAATTGGGGTGAAGGGACGCTGTCAGACCATATAGGTATATATGTTCCTGAAGTTAATTTTTCCCGCAAAAAGTACAGAATGAAAAGTGATCAAAAAGTTGTATATTTCCCAAATTGCAGATTTTAACTATTAATTTGTATTACGTACAGATAAAGTGCAGGTGAAAATTGCATGTGATCTGCTCAAGTTTGTGTCAATAAAGTTTTGTCCAAGGCAAAAACCAGAAAGTGTCAAAAACAAAGAAGCTTTATGTAAAACACGACATAACAATTAAAGAGACAAAACCCACACATGAATAAAAACATTAGCAGATAAAACCCTGAATCCATCACTAGTGTTCTTCCCATTATTCAAAGCTCGTGTCCCAGTTCCAGGACTGCTGGTTTCCACAATGGCTGACATGACATATAATTCATCCAAAACATGAAGTACAGCCATCCTAAAGTCATCATCCACAACTGATGCTCCCTAGTAGTGCTTGGAGTTATTACATGGAGCTCGCTGACAAGTTTGTCTCCTCAATCTTCTGACAAATGACCAAACCAGCCAAACTGATCACATGACATTGATTACTCTGCACCGACACAAATCACACTGAGGACCTGGTGAAGCAGCTAGGTTGAGTATCCCCCTCAGCAGGAGCAGGCCCCTAGGGGTGGTAGTAGTAAATGAAAGTTAAGATGATAGGAGTTATAGTAGTGAGTAGAGTGCAGAGTGGTTGCACAAAGGAGGCAAGGAGAGACTCTGTTTTTTACCTTTCTACTTTGTATTGCAGTTCTTTAGCAGATTCAGGATCTCCACCTGCTGCCATTTTGTAGATGTCTTAATTGCAACCAACTGCATACTGTCAGTTAATGCTGCCAGGCACACAAAACATGGCATAGCCCAGCGCTGCCGCTACCCCCTGCAGCTGCCTCCAGCACACCCACACAGTAAGCCATGGAGTGCCCTGGGTGGATGGGGGACCATATATACAGGATGAGGACATGTATATTAGGATGAGGGATATATATATTTACCAGGATGGAGGATATATAGCATGATGAGAGAACATATGAACTGATTGTAAGACAGACTCTATTTAACATTAAAAATTACTCTTTTTCTCCAAATTGGGGTGGGTCTTATAAATCAAAAAATACAGTACATAGTATAATCCTTAAAAACCTCCATATCTATATATAAATAAAAGATAATTTTTTTAAATATATATGTATAGCTGCATATGTCAAGATCTTCATAAAAAAATCATCCCCAATATATCTTAAAATATAGTTAGAAATATAGATACAGATGATGAAGACTATGTCGAAACACATTGTATGTAAGCTGAAATAAAGATGGTCCAGGAAAGCTTACCCATATTATCAATTACTGAGAGCGCACATAGCCTGGAGGAAAACCAGTGTTCATTATAGTCCTATGACAACTCTGAAGGGGTTCTTAATAACTGCCAGAAAAGTGCCACACACCAACCGTGAGAGAATCTCACTATTGTGACCCGCAAGGACCAATATGCAAGAACGCAAGATCTATAATAGGTGAGTGCAATATTTAATTGTATGCATCCAGTTGAGTTTAGTGAAGACGCTACATGTGGATCCTTGCACTCTTTTCTTGCTCTACCCTTTTTCTACGGTGGACAGTGTGGTTACTGTGCTTGCAGACCAGCAGCCTGCAGATAGCTGCCAGGCAAGAAGTCCTGACAGCCTGGGATTCTGGCTCTCATCCACAGCGTACGTCCTGCGTAACCCTAAGGCTGTCAGCAGGCCCACACTCATCCACTGCTCGACTGTCTCCCAAGTGTTTCTGAGTTCTAACTTCCACTGCCACCCCTTCCTCAAAACATTGGTTTTCAAAGGACCTCATTTCTGCAAAAAATGAGTATAACCACTGAGCCACAGCACCACCTTGACCTGGATGAAAGTTTTTTTTCTATATAATGTATATAGAACAAACAATAGCTAAAAATGAGTAAAGGCAAGATTTGTAAGATGATATTCTTGATGTGTATTGAACACTGATCCCCCTATAACTAGACATGGGTACTAACCCCTAAGCCATCAGTGACAGCCATCACTATAATGCAATGCAATATTGCAGTATATATATACAACCAGACTACAGCTAAAATTTTAACCTAACAAGGAGTTGGCTTTGAACTCGTTTCAGTACAGCAAAGTTGCAGCACTAACAATGAGCCATCAGTCTTGGTCTTTTCTTCTATAGAAAGCAATATTTTACTATACAAAATAACCAGACTACAGCAAAAAAAAAAAACCTTTGTGCCTAAAGGCTGTCACACGCGTCAATGTCGTCAGCGATCTGATCGCTGACGACATTGACGGCTGATCGCTGGTGAGCTGTCACACAGCAGACTCACCAGCGATCATTGACCAGAGACATATGGAAACGATTTAAATATCGTTTCCACGATGTCCTGCTCCGCTGCCAGGCTGCTGGAAGCGGAGCAGCCTGGTCTCCAAGGTACACTGCGGGTAACTAGGCAGCGCGCGCTGCCTAGATACCGACGTGTACCTTAGTTACAGCCTCTCCGCTCACCGGTGAGCGGGAGGCTGGTAACTAAGGTACACGTCGGGTATCTAGGCAGCGCGCGCTGCCTAGTTACCCGCAGTGTACCTTGGATACCAGCTCCCAGCGCTTGTGAAGGCGCTGGGAGCTGGAATATCGCTAGTCCGGTGTCACACGCAGCGATGCTGCGTGTACACCGGCGACAATCGCCAGGTTTTAGGATAGATTCTAAAACCTGGCGATCATCAACCAGCGATTATCGTGGTTGATTCAGTATGTCACACGCGTCAATATCGCTGCAACGTCACGTGAGCCGATATCGTGCAGGCATATGACGCGTGTGACAGGCCCTTAAGGCTTGGAGAGGTTTTCCTCAGTAGGATTTGAACACTGGTTTCCAGCAATGTAATACATGTGTGGACATGCTTTTCGAGAAGTTTGGAGGCGAACAGGAGCAGGATATGGGGGTCGCTGGATGTGGAGGTCGGGTCGAGGGATGGTTTCTTTAAGATAGGTGTAATAGTTGCGTGTTTGAGAGTAGAAGGAAGGAAATCTATCTATTTTATATCATACATACACTGTAGTTGCTGACTTTTCAAAATTACATCCAATTGAGTATTACATGTGCCACTGTTGTCCCACCCTTGAGTATTAACCAGACCCCCCCATAGCCTTAATCCCCTCCCCTGATTAGCTTGTTTTTGGCTGTACAAGTATTTTTCTTAAAGACAACCAGTTAATCTAATATATAAAGTGGTGTGTGTGTGTGTGTGTATGTATGTCCACTAAAGGAATCTGCACCGTCACATTTACAATTGCGTAATTTTGCACAGCCGCCTTATTTGACTCCGAGGACGTCATAGACTTTGTTTTGAAGAGAAATTCTAACTCCACGCGTACAAACATTCGCTAAAAAAGGCCTTTTATTATTTGTATGTGGAAGGTAATAGATACTGCCTTGCCTGTTTTGACCGGTAGCCTGGATATTTATCAGGCGGCCTATAGCAACTAATCACAGCTCAGCTTCTGGTTGCTGTAGGCAATGAAGGACATTCATAGTATAACAGAGCTTATATGCATGTCTGTGAAATGAGAAGTTGCCACAGATTAGGACTTGTGGACAATGGTGCACACTGGGTTATGACTTAGTGAAGCAGCAGCCACACAAACCCAAAGTGACTAAAGGGTATGTCACACGCGTCAATATTGCCTGCACGATTCACGGCTGCACGTGACGTTGCAGCGATATTGACGCGTGTGACATACTGAATCAACCAGCGATAAATCGCTGGTTGATGATCGCCAGGTTTTAGAATCTGTCCTAAAACCTGGCGATGGTCGCCCGGTGGACACGCAGCATTGCTGCGTGTGACACCGGGAGTAGCGATATTACAGCTCCCAGCGCCTCTCACAAGCGCTGGGAGCTGGTATCCAAGGTAAACTGCGGGTATCTAGGCAGCACGCGCTGCCTAGATACCCGATGTGTACCTTAGTTACCAGCCTCCTCCGCTCACCGGCTGGTATCTAAGGTACACAGCCGGTAACTAGGGTCCCTAGTTACCCGCTGTGTACCTTAGATACCAGCCGGTGAGCGGAGGAGGCTGGTAACTAAGGTACACATTGGGTATCTAGGTAGCGCGCGCTGCCTAGATACCCGCAGTTTACCTTGGAGACCAGCCTGCTCCTGCTTCCAGCAGGCTGGCAGCGGGAGCAAGACATCGTGGAAACGATATTTAAATCGTTTCCACGATGTCTCTGGTCCATTGATCGCTGGTGAGTCTGCCTGTGTGACAGCTCACCAGCGATCAGCCGTCAATGTCGTCAGCGATCATCTCACTGACGACATTGACGCGTGTGACTCCCCCTTAAGACACCTCTTTGCTATTCTAAGAAGATGCCACACACAGCCCCCAGGATACAGCAGGAGGCCACACCCAGCCCCCAGTATTACAGCAAGAGACCGAGAACAGCCCTCATTATTACAGCAGGAGGCCTCTCATAGCCTCTGTGTTACACCAGGAGCTCACACATAGCCCTCTATTAGAGCAAGAGCTCACAGATAACCCCATATACTAGAGCCAGTGCCCCATGTAGCACCTGTATTACACCAGGAGCCCACACATAGCCCCTGTATTACATTTACAGTCTGTAGACAAAACCTCACACATAGCCCCTGTGTTACACTTACAGCCTGTGCCCCATATAGCCCGTTTAACAGCCTGTGCCTCACATAGCCCCTGAATTAGAGCCTGTGCCCACACGTAGCCCCTGTATTAGAGCCTGTGCCCACACATAGTCCCTTTATTACACCAGGAGCACACACATAGCCCCTGTATTACACTTGCAGTGTGTGTATCTCAGCAGAGAGAAGCAAATCTCTGTTAACCCATTCTATTTTGCTATAGCCAAGAACAATTACCGTATATACTCGTGTATAAGCCGAGTTTTTCAGCCCAAAAATTTGGGCTGAAAAGTCTCCCCCTCGGCTTATACACGGGTCAATACGGTAGGCTGCTGTGGTGGGGGCTGTGTCCGGGCTGGGGAGGCTGGAGGAGGCGGGGGGGGAGGCTTCTGAATGAGCGCCCCATCACGTGGGGCCGCTCATTATATATGCACTGCTTCCCCCTGTCAATCAGCGGCAGGGGGAAGCAGTGCATATCTAAATATATGCCCCCAAATGCTGGCACTTGCCCTCCTGCTTGTAAGGCCCCCCCTCGGCTGCTTATCTTAACATCCCTGGTATTCTGCATCGTGCGCGCAGGTCCCTCCGTGCTCCCGTCCTCCGTAGCATCCGGGGTCATGTGACCGGCCGGTCGCATGACGTCATCGCTACGCGACGGCCGGGGACCTCGGATGCAGCTGATGCTGGGAGCACGGAGGACGGGAGCACGGAGGGACCTGCGCGCGCGATGCAGAAGGGATGGTAAGTTAAGCAGCCGGGGGGGGGTGGCTTACAAGCAGGGGGCAAGTGCCAGCATTTGGGGCTGCTGTATACACCTCTGGGGCTGCCTGTATATACCACCTCTGGGGCTGCCTGTATATACCACCACTGGGGCTGCTGTATACACCACTGAGGCTGCCTGTATATACCACCACTAGGGCTGCTGTATACCACCACTGGGGCTGCCTGTATATACCACCACTGGGGCTGCCTGTATATATCACCACTGGGGCTGCTGTATACACCTCTGGGGCTGCCTGTATATACCACCACTGGGGCTGCTGTATACACCTCTGGGGCTGCCTGTATATACCACCACTGGGGCTGCTTTATACACCTCTGGGGCTGCCTGTATATACCACCACTGGGGCTGCTGTATACACCTCTGGGGAGGCTGCTGTATACACCACTGGGGAGGCTGCTGTATACACCGCTGGAGCCTGTATATACCACTGGGGAGGCTGCTGTAATACTGCTGGGGCCTGTATACACCACTGGGGAGGCTGCTGTATACTACCACTGGGGAGGCCTGTATACCACTGGGGAGGCTGCTGTATACTGCCACTGGGGAGGCTGCTGTATACTGCCACTGGGGAGGCTGCTGTATACTACCACTGGAGAGGCCTGTATACCACTGGGGAGGCTGCTGTATACTACCACTGGGGAGGCCTGTATACCACTGGGGAGGCTGCTGTATACTGCCACTGGGGAGGCTGCTGTATACTACCACTGGGGAGGCCTGTATACCACTGGGGAGGCTGCTGTATACTACGACAGGGGAGGCCTGTATACCTGTGCTGGGGTCCACCCTCGGCTTATACATGAGTCAATAGGTTTTCCCAGGTTTTGGGGGCAAAAGTAGGGGGGTCGGCTTATACACGGGTCGGCTTATACATGAGTATATACGGTAGTTACTCTCCCAGGTAATGCTGGGGACTATAGCTAGACTTTTATACAATGTAAAAAAACACTTTTTGAGAGGGGAAAGGTGAAAAACCCTCCAGTTCTGAAATTTTGGTACTTTTTTTTTATTGTTTTATGACATTGCCTATGCGGTGTTGGTCTGTAGGTGAGTATGATTACAGCAATGTTGTATAATATATCTTTTTATTACTTTACTCCTTTATTTTGCTGGCACCTTGGTCTTTTTATTGATTACTAGATGGCGGCCTGATTCTAAAGAATCGGGTAGTCTAGAATCCATATATAATTTATTTACTAATAGTTATCATGTCTTGATTGCATTATTGGTATCTATCCATCAACTACCTATGTTTGTACGGTCTATGTAATTTTTGGAAATTTAATTATTATATGCTAAGGCGTTTGGTACACATACTGGCCAATACTTGTGTACCCATCAAGTAGCTTTATTTAAGAAATTTGTGGCTCTGTGGGTAGCAGAGTATACAGGCGGCTCTGTGGGTAGCAGAGTATACAGGCGGCTCTGTGGGTAGCCGAGTATGATGTGGCCGGAGGCTGGAGAGGTGAGGAGAGCAGAGGCTGGAGGGTGTGAGGAGAGCAGCGGCTGGAGGGGTGAGGAGAGCGTAGGCTGGAGGGGTGAGGAGAGGTGAGGCTGGAGGGGTGAGGAGAGCGTAGGCTGGAGGGGTGAGGAGAGCGTAGGCAGGAGGGGTGAGGAGAGGTGAGGCTGGAGGGGTGAGGAGAGGTGAGGCTGGAGGAATGAGGAGAGCGTAGGCAGGAGGCGTGAGGAGAGGTGAGCCTGGAGGGGTGAGGTGAGGAGAGGTGAGGATGGAGGGGTGAGGTGAGGAGAGCGTAGGCTGGAGGGGTGAGGAGAGCGTAGGCAGGAGGGGTGAGGAGAGCGTAGGCAGGAGGGGTGAGGAGAGGTGAGTCTGGAGGGGTGAGGAGAGCGTAGGCTGGAGGGGTGAGGAGAGGTGAGGCTGGAGGGGTGAGGAGAGCGTAGGCAGGAGGGGTGAGGCTGGAGGGGTGAGGAGAGCGTAGGCAGGAGGCGTGAGGAGAGGTGAGGCTGGAGGGGTGAGGTGAGGAGAGCGTAGGCTGGAGGGGTGAGGGAAGCATAGGCTGGAGGGGTGAGGAGAGCGTAGGCAGGAGGGGTGAGGAGAGGTGAGGCTGGAGGAGTGAGGAGAGCGTAGGCTGGAGGGGTGAGGAGAGGTGAAGCTTGAGGGGTGAGGAGAGGTGAGGCACGAGGGGTGAGGAGAGCATAGGCTGGAGGGGTGAGGAGAGCATAGGCAGGAGGGGTGAGGAGAGGTGAGGCTGGAGGAGTGAGGAGAGCGTAGGCTGGAGGGGTGAGGAGAGGTGAAGATGGAGGGGTGAGGAGAGGTGAGGCTGGAGGGGTGAGGAGAGGTGAGGCTGGAGGGGTGAGGAGAAGGGAGGCACGAGGAGTGAGTAGAGGTGAGGCACGAGGGGTGAGGAGAGCGTAGGCTGGAGGGATGAGGAGAGAGCGTAGGCTGGAGGGGTGAGGAGAGGTGAGGCTGAAGGGGTGAGGAGAGTTGAGGCAGGAGGGGTGAGGAGAGTGTAGGCTGGAGGGGTGAGGAGAGGTGAGGTTGGAGGGGTGAGGAGAGGTGAGGCTGGAGGGGTGAGGAGAGTGTAGGTGGAGGGGTGAGGAGATTGATGTGGGCGGAGGCTGAAGGGGTGAGGAGAGTGTAGGCAGAAGGGGTGAGGAGAGGTGAGGTTGGAGGGGTGAGGAGAGGTGAGGCAGGAGGGGTGAGGAGAGCGTAGGCTGGAGGGGTGAGGAATTGATGTGGCGGAGGCTGAAGGGGTGAGGAGAGGTGAGGCTGGAGGGGTGAGAGAGGTGAGGATGAAGGGTGAGGTGAGGAGAGGTGAGGATGGAGGGGTGAGGAGAGCGTAGGCAGGAGGGTGAGGAGAGGTGAGGCTGGAGGAATGAGGAGAGCGTAGGCAGGAGGCGAGAGGAGAGGGGGTGGAGGGGTGAGGTGAGGAGAGGTGAGGATGGAGGGGTGAGGTGAGGAGAGTGTAGGCTGGAGGGGTGAGGAGAGCGTAGGCAGGAGGGGTGAGGAGAGCGTAGGCTGGAGGGGTGAGGAGATTGATGTGGGCGGAGGCTGGAGGGGTGAGGAGAGCGTAGGCAGGAGGGGTGAGGAGAGGTGAGTCTGGAGGGGTGAGGAGAGCGTAGGCTGGAGGGGTGAGGAGAGGTGAGGCTGGAGGAGTGAGGAGAGCGTAGGCAGGAGGGGTGAGGAGAGGTGAGCTGGAGGGTGTGAGAGAGAGGTGAGGTGAGGGGGGTGAGGAGCATAGCAGGAGGTGAGGAGGGTGAGTGAGAGTAGGAGGCGTAGGCTGGGGGTGAGGAGAGGTGAGATGGAGGGGTGAGGAGAGGTGGAGGGTGAGGGAGGTGAGGCTGAGGGGTGGAGAGATGGAGGGGTGAGGAGAGGTGAGGCCGAGGGTGAGAGTGAGAGGTGAGGAGCTGGAGGTGAGGGAGAGAGCTGAGGCTGGAGGGAGGGAGGTGAGGCTGAAGGGGAGGAGAGAGTGAAGGTGAGGAGAGTGAGGCAGAGGGTGGGAGAGCGTAGGCTGGAGAGGTGAGGATGGAGGTGAGGGAGGTGAGGCTGGAGGGGTGAGGAGTAGGTGAGGTGGAGGGGGTGAGGAGAGGTGGGCTGAGAGGGGTGAGGAGAGTGTGAGGCGAGGAGTGAGGAGAGGTAGGAGGAGGCGTGAGGAGAGGTGAGGTGGAGGGGTAGAGGAGAGGTGAGGCTGGAGGGGTGAGGAGAGCGTAGGGCTGAGGGGTGGAGGAGAGCGTAGGCAGGAGGGGTGAGGAGAGGTGAGGCTGGGGTGAGAGGGTGAGGAGAGCGTAGGCAGGAGGGGTGAGGAGAGGTGAGGCTGGAGGAGTGAGGAGAGCTAGGCTGGAGGGGTGAGGAGAGTGAAGCTTGAGGGGTGAGGAGAGGTGAGGCACGAGGGGTGAGGAGAGCATAGGCTGGAGGGTGAGGAGAGCATAGGCAGGAGGGGTGAGGAGAGGTGAGGCTGGAGGAGTGAGGAGAGCGTAGGCTGGAGGGGTGAGGAGAGGTGAAGATGGAGGGGTGAGGAGAGGTGAGGCTGAGGGTGAGGAGAGGAGCTGGAGGGGTGAGGAGAAGGGAGGCACGAGGAGTGAGTAGAGTGAGGCACGAGGGGTGAGGAGAGCGTAGCTGGAGGGATGAGGAGAAGCGTAGGCTGGAGGGTGAGGAGAGGTGAGGCTGAAGGGTGAGGAGAGTTGAGGCAGGAGGGGTGAGGAGAGTGTAGGCGAGGGTGAGGAGAGGTGAGGTTGGAGGGGTGAGGAGAGGTAGGCTGGAGGGGTGAGGAGAGTGTAGGGTGGAGGGGTGAGGAGATTGATGTGGGCGGAGGCTGAAGGGGTGAGGAGAGTGAGGCAGAAGGGTGAGGAGAGGTGAGGTTGGAGGGGTGAGGAGAGGTGAGGCAGGAGGGGTGAGGAGAGCGTAGGCTGGAGGGGTGAGGAGATTGATTGGGCGGAGGCTGAGGGGTGAGGAGAGGTGAGGCTGGAGGGTGAGGAGGAGAGGGAGGCAGGAGGTGAGTAGAGGTGAGGCTGGGAGTGAGGAGAGCGTAGGCTGGAGGGTGGGAGAAAGGGGAAGCTGGAGGGGAGGGGGTGAGGGGAGGGGTGAGAGCTGGAAGGGGGGTGAGGAGAGTTGAGGCTGGAGGGGTGAGGAGAGGTAGGGCTGGAGGGGTGAGGAGAGGTGAGGCTGGAGGGGTGAGGAGAGGTGAGGCTGGAGGGGTGAGGAGAGCGAGCTGAGGGTGAGGAGGGTGAGGCTGAGGTGAGGAGAGGTGAGGCTGAGGAGAGGTAGCAGGAGGGTGAGGAGAGAGGTGAGGAGGTGAGGTGGAGAGGTGAGGTGGAGGGGTGAGGAGAGGTGAGCGGCTGGAGGGGTGAGGAGAGCTAGGGCAGGAGGGGTGAGGAGAGGTAGGCAGAGGGGTGAGGAGAGGTGAGGTGGAGGGTGAGGAGAGGTGAGGTGGAGGAGATGAGGAGGCGTAGGCAGGAGGCGTGAGGAGAGGTGAGGCTGAGGGGTGAGGTGAGGAGAGGTGAGGATGGAGGGGTGAGGTGAGGAGAGCGTAGGCTGGAGGGGTGAGGAGAGCGTAGGCAGGAGGGGTGAGGAGAGCGTAGGCTGGAGGGGTGAGGAGATTGATGTGGGCGGAGGCTGGAGGGGTGAGGAGAGCGTAGGCAGGAGGGGTGAGGAGAGCGTAGGCTGGAGGGGTGAGGAGAGGTGAGGCTGGAGGGGTGAGGAAATTGATGTGGGCGGAGGCTGGAGGGGTGAGGAGAGCGTAGCAGGAGGGTGAGGAGAGGTGAGTCTGGAGGGGTGAGGAGAGCGTAGGCTGGAGGGGTGAGGAGAGGTGAGGCTGGAGGGTGAGGAGAGCGTAGACTGGAGGGGTGAGGAGAGCGTAGGCAGGAGGGTGAGGAGAGGTGAGGCTGGAGGGGTGAGGAGAGGTGAGTCTGGAGGAATGAGGAGAGCGTAGGCAGGAGGCGTGAGGAGAGGTGAGGCTGGAGGGGTGAGGTGAGGAGAGGTGAGGATGGAGGGGTGAGGTGAGGAGAGCGTAGGCTGGAGGGGTGAGGAGAGCGTAGGCAGGAGGGGTGAGGAGAGCGTAGGCAGGAGGGGGTGAGGAGAGGTGAGTCTGGAGGGGTGAGGAGAGCGTAGGCTGGAGGGGTGAGGAGAGGTGAGGCTGGAGGGGTGAGGAGAGCGTAGGCTGGAGGGGTGAGGAGAGCGTAGGCAGGAGGGGTGAGGAGAGGTGAGGCTGGAGGAATGAGGAGAGCGTAGGCGGGAGGCGTGAGGAGAGGTGAGGCTGGAGGGTGAGGTGAGGAGAGGTGAGGATGGAGGGGTGAGGTGAGGAGAGCGTAGGCTGGAGGGGTGAGGAGAGCATAGGCAGGAGGGTGAGTGAGAGCGTAGGCTGGAGGGGTGAGGAGCTTGATGTGGGCGGAGGCTGGAGGGGTGAGGAGAGCGTAGGCAGGAGGGGTGAGGAGAGCATAGGCTGGAGGGGTGAGGAGAGCGTAGGCTGGAGGGGTGAGGAGAGGTGAGGCTGGAGGGGTGAGGAGATTGATCTGGGCGGAGGCTGGAGGGGTGAGGAGAGCGTAGGCAGGAGGGGTGAGGAGAGGTGAGTCTGGGGGGTGAGGAGAGCGTAGGCTGGAGGGGGTGAGGGAGGTGAGGCTGGAGGGTGAGGAGAGCGTAGGCTGGAGGGGTGAGGAGAGCGTAGGCAGGAGGGGTGAGGAGAGCGTAGGCTGGAGGGGTGAGGAGAGCGTAGGCTGGAGGGGTGAGGAGATTGATGTGGGCGGAGGCTGAAGGGGTGAGGAGAGGTGAGGCTGGAGGGGTGAGGAGAGCGTAGGCTGGAGGGGTGAGGAGAGGTGAGGCTGGAGGGGTGAGGAGAGCGTAGGCTGGAGGGGTCAGGAGAGCGTAGGCTGGAGGGGTGAGGAGAGCGTAGGCTGGAGGGGTGAGGAGAGGTGAGGCGAGGATGGAGGGGTGAGGAGAGCGTAGGCTGGAGGGGTGAGGAGAGCGTAGGCTGGAGGGGTGAGGAGAGCGTAAGCAGGAGGGGTAAGGAGATTGATGTGGGCGGAGGCTGAAGGGGTGAGGAGAGCATAGGCAGAAGGGGTAGGAGAAGTGAGGCTGGAGGGGTGAGGAGAGCGTAAGCTGGAGGGGTGAGGAGAGCGGAGGCTGGAGGGGTGAGGAGAGCGGAGGCTGGAGGGGTGAAGAGAGCGGAGGCTGGAGGGGTGAAGAGAGCGGAGGCTGGAGGGGTAAGGAGAGCGGAGGCTGGAGGGGTGAGGAGAGCGGAGGCTGGAGGGGTGAGGAGGGTGAGGAGAGCGGAGGCTGGAGGGGTGAGGAGAGCGGAGGCTGGAGGGGTGAGGAGGGGTGAGGAGAGTAGAGGCTGGAGCGGTGAGGAGAGTGGAGGCTGGAGGGGGGAGGAGATAGATATGGCTGGAGGACGCACACCGGGCTGTGGCGGGGCCTGAGAATTGCAGGTGCGCGGAGATGAATGTGGCCGGTCTGCGGGGGTGCTGGCGGTGGTGCCGGTGATGCCAGAGGCTGCACTCTGGAGTGTGGGCCGGTCCAGCTCCCGGATGTTGGGGGAGGAGGCACACCGGGCTGTGGGCGTACGCTCTCCTCACCCCTCCTGTGTGTGTGCGGGGGTGATGATTGAGGAGTGGATGCAGTGCTGCGAAAGTGTAGCGAGAGTTTGTGTGTGTGTGTTTGTGTGTGTGTCCGGGTGTGTATGTGTGATGTTGTTCGGATGGTGTGTGTGTTTTGGGGCACTGTAGGGGCGGCCGTAAGCGTAGCGGGCTGTATGAGTCCCGCTCCCGCTTACGGCCGTCATCTTGGCTCACCCTGAACGGGTATAGGGCTCCGGTGATGTCACGTAGCTCCGGACAAAGTGACGGATGGCTTCTATATATATATATAGCTCCGGACAAAGTGACAGAACTGCCTTCGGCTTTTATATATTAGATTCTTATTTTTTGACATAATGAGTTTACCCTTTTTGGCAGACAGAATGAATGAGTAACAACTTTGTAATTGTTAATTTTTTACTATTCAGGGTAAATATGACAATTTATTTTAACCTATGTTGTTAGAGAAATGACAGTACCCATGATGAGCCTCTGAATGACTCCTGGACCCATAGCAATGGTGTTGTAGGAGTAGAGAAGGAGAAGAGTGGGTGACAGAGGGTGCACCCTCCTTCTGGCTAACTGCTTACATGCCACAGTCAATATTAACTGTGAAATCTAAAAGTACCGTCACATGCAGCAATATTGCTTGCAATTTCACTGTCAATTTGCTGGTTGCAGTGAAATCATGGACACATTGTTCTATTTTGTTGCCATGTACAAATGTAACAATGGTCCATGATTTCACTGCAACCAGCAAATTGCCAGTGAAATTGCTAGCAATATTGCCGCGTGTGACGGGACCTTTAAGGTTTAACAACTAGTCATAGTCATCACTGGTCAATTGCATATGTGCCCCCATCAACTGAACAGTCTTTGCCCCAACACCCCCTATGTTGAGTCTGGGAAAGCAACAAGGTTGGTAAGCTCCCCCCCCCCCCAAAGATGAATTCTGCTGAATAAAATAATAGACTTTAAATCCTATATAGAGGATTTTTGTATATTATGTATGTACTGATTATACTGATAAATACACCTAATATACAAACATACAGGATAGGAGAAGTGATACTGTGCAGTCTATATATAGAGAATAATACAGATACTGAGGATTACACCCAGTATATGTGGCGCCCCACTAAGAGTGCGTCACAAAAAGGTACTACACCCTGACTGAAGGTGTCGTATTCTTTGTTCTGGTAATGAGTAGGATAATCCTGAGGCTCCATCCACCACATGCAACACCTAGTGATAGAGGACCAATTAGGCACCTGTTACTTGGGTAACGGTCCTGGTGGGAGGAGAGGCTAGGCTATATAGCATGGGGAGAGTAGCAAGGAGTTAGAACACCAGGAAGTTAAGAGCAGACGAGTCAAGTCGAGACGAGAGAGAGAAGCTACAGAACAGGAGCTGCATAGAGCTGCGCAGCAGATGTAGCAGAGTGGAAACAGACAACTAACTGGGAGGGCACCTCAACCTGGTGACCCAGAAGAGGAAGGGGCACAGAGTGGAACGGGTGATCCAACACCCGCGCCCAGTCCAAACCCGGAGTACTGGCTCTGACGGGTCCAGCAGGTTCATCCCTGAACCACAGAACCTGGAGTGGTCGTAAGCTTTACAGGAGCACGACTAACCAACTACCAACTACCGCAGCTATACCGGGAGCACCTACCATTGAAGGCCAGGGCCCGTGGGGAGAAACTTATGTATGGCGGTGACCCAACCAAGGCCCTCAGTGTTCCTAATGGGGTATAACAGAGCAGCGAAGTGAAGGGACAGATACAGATAGAGAAAGACACTTGTGGAGCTTCAGAGGGACCCTACTCATTACAAGAACCACCCAGTTCACTACCTGGCAATAAGATCTGCGTTACTCTATATGCTGCAGAATACCTGAGTAAATACCCGTTCAGAGCGAGCAACGTGTCCGAGCCTTATTCCATGAACTGTGCTTCACCTGCATTGCTTCACAGGAACGACTGCATTACCCTATTCCATGATTACAACTCACAGCCCCGGGGACCCCCTCGTCCTGTAGGGAGCGACTCCAACTTGCTGCCGCCCATCACCCCGGAGGTCCAAGCAGCGCCGTGCCATCACCGGAACCTACTGGTGGCGTCACAAACAAAAACTTTATTTTATTTTTTTTACTTAACCTCTTCTTACATTGACCACCGGGCCCACAGCCTCAGGCACCGAAACCGTGGCCTACAGACTGCGCCTGAGAATTGAGTCCCCTGGCCCGGGCGTGAGTTCATATACAGGACAGGAGAAGTGGTACTGTGCAGAGTATATATACAGAATAATACAGATACTGAGGATTACACCCAGTATGCAGGACAGGAGAAGTGGTACTGTGCAGTGTACAGTCATGGCCAAAGTTTTGAGAATGATACAAATATTTATTTTAACAAAGTTTAATGCTTCAGTTTTTCTAATGGCAATTTGAAAATACTCCAGAATGTCATAAAGAGTGATCTAGCTTAACAGCAATTACTTGCTAAGTCAATATTTGCATAGAAAATGAACTTTAACCCCCAAAACACATTTCAACATATTGCAGTCCTGCCTTAAAATGAGCATCTAACATCGTTTTAGTGATTGTTCCATTAACACAGGTGTGGGTGTTGATGAGGACAGGGCTGGCGATCAATCAGTCATGATTAAGTAAGAATGACACCACTGGACACTTTAAAAGGAGGCTGGTGCTTGGTATCATTGTTTCTCTTCAGTTAACCATGGTTATCTCTAAAGAAACATGTGCAGCCATCATTGCACTGCACAAAAATGGCCTAACAGGGAAGAGTATCGCAGCTACAAAGATTGCACCTCAGTCAACAATCTATCGCATCATAAAGAACTTCAGGAAAGAGCTTCTATTGTTGTCAAAAAGGCTCCAGGGTGCCCAAGAAAGACCAGCAAGCACAGGACCGTATCTTAAAACTGTTTCAGCTGGGGATGGGACTACAGCAGTGCCGAGCTTGCTCAGGAATGGCAGCAGGCTGGTGTGAGTGCTTCTGCAGCACTGTGAGGGGAGACTCTTTGAGCAAGGCCTGGTTTCAAGGAGGGCAGCAAAGAAGCCACTTCACTCCAAAAAAAAACATCAGGGACTGACTGATATTCTGCAAAAGGTACAGGGAGTGGACTGCTGAGGACTGAGGGAAAGGTACAGGGAGTGGACTTGCTGGAGGACTGACTGGGGAGAAAGGTACAGGAGTGGACTGCTGAGGACTGGGGGAAGGAGAAGATAATCTTTTCTCTGATGAATCCCCTTTTCGATTGTTTGGGACATCTGGAAAACAGCTTATTGGGAGAAAGAGGTGAGCGCTATCACCAGTCTTGTCTCATGCCAACTGTAAAGCATCCTGAAACCATTCATGTGTGGGGTTGCTTCTCAGCCAAGGGAATCGGCTCACTCACAGTCTTGCCTAAAAACTCAGCCATGAATAAAGAATGGTACCAGAATGTCCTCCAAGAGCAACTTCACCCAACCGTCCAAGAGCAGTTTGGTGCCCAACAATGCCTTTTCCAGCATGATGGAGCACCTTGCCATAAAGCAAAGGTGATAACTAAATGGCTCAGGGAACAAAACATAGAGAATTTGGGTCCATGGTCTGGAAACTCCCCAGATCTTAATCCAATTGAGAACTTGTGGTCAATCATCAAGAGACGGGTGGACAAACAAAAACCAACAAATTCTGCCAAAATGCAAGCATTAATTGTGCAAGAATGGACGGCTATCAGTCAGGATTTGGTCCAGAGGTTGATTGAGAGCAGCCAGGGAGAATTGCAGAGGTCCTGAAGAAGAAGGGTCAACACTGCACATATTGACTTGCTGCATTAACTCATTCTAACTGTCAATATAACCTTTTGGTATCATAATATGATTGCAATTATATTTCTGTATGTGATATAAACATCAGACAAACACAAATAAAAACCAGAGGGCAGCAGATCATGGGAAAATATCATTTTGGTGTCATTCTCAAAACTTTTGGCCATGACTGTATATATACAGAATAATACAGATACTGAGGATTACACCCAGTATACAGGACAGGAGAAGTGGTACTGTGCAGTGTATATATACAGAATAATACAGATACTGAGGATTACACCCAGTATACAGGACAGAAGAATAGGTACTGTGCAGTGTATATATACAGAATAATACAGATACTGAGGATTACACCCAGTATAAAGGACAGGAGAAGTGGTACTGTGCAGTGTATATATACAGAATAATACAGCTACTGAGGAATACACCCAGTATACAGGACAGGAGAGGTGGTACTGTGCAGTGTATATATACAGAATAATACAGATACTGAGGATTACACCCAGTATACAGGACAGAAGAATAGGTACTGTGCAGTGTATATATACAGAATAATACAGATACTGAGGATTACACCCAGTATAAAGGACAGGAGAAGTGGTACTGTGCAGTGTATATATACAGAATAATACAGATACTGAGGATTACACCCAGTATACAGGACAGGAGAAGTGGTACTGTGCAGTGTATATATACAGAATAATACAGATACTGAGGATTACACCCAGTATACAGGACAGAAGAATAGGTACTGTGCAGTGTATATATACAGAATAATACAGATACTGAGGAATACACCCAGTATACAGGACAGGAGAGGTGGTACTGTGCAGTGTATATATACAGAATAATACAGATACTGAGGATTACACCCAGTATACAGGACAGGAGAAGTGGTGCTGTGCAGTGTATATACTGTATACAGAATAATACAGATACTGAGGATTACACCCAGTATACAGGACAGGAGAAGTGGTACTGTGCAGTGTATATATACAGAATAATACAGATACTGAGGATTACACCCAGTATACAGGACAGGAGAAGTGGTACTGTGCAGTGTATATATACAGAATAATACAGATACTGAGGATTACACCCAGTATACAGGACAGGAGAAGTGGTACTGTGCAGTGTATATATACAGAATAATACAGATACTGAGGATTACACCCAGTATACAGGACAGAAGAATAGGTACTGTGCAGTGTATATATACAGAATAATACAGATACTGAGGATTACACCCAGTATACAGGACAGGAGAAGTGGTACTGTGCAGTGTATATATACAGAATAATACAGCTACTGAGGAATACACCCAGTATACAGGACAGGAGAGGTGGTACTGTGCAGTGTATATATACAGAATAATACAGATACTGAGGATTACACCCAGTATACAGGACAGGAGAAGTGGTGCTGTGCAGTGTATATACTGTATACAGAATAATACAGATACTGAGGATTACACCCAGTATACAGGACAGGAGAAGTGGTACTGTGCAGTGTATATATACAGAATAATACAGATACCGAGGATTACACCCAGTATACAGGACAGGAGAAGTGGTACTGTGCAGTGTATATATACAGAATAATACAGATACTGAGGATTACACCCAGTATACAGGACAGGAGAAGTGGTGCTGTGCAGTGTATATACAGAATAATACAGATACTGAGGATTACACCCAGTATACAGGACAGGAGAAGTGGTACTGTGCATTGTATATATACATAATAATACAGATACTGAGGATTACACCCAGTATACAGGACAGGAGAAGTGGTACTGTGCATTGTATATATACATAATAATACAGATACTGAGGATTACACCCAGTATACAGGACAGGAGAAGTGGTGCTGTGCAGTGTATATATACAGAATAATACAGCTACTGAGGAATACACCCAGTATACAGGACAGGAGAACAGGTACTGTGCAGTGTATATATAAAGAATAATACAGATACTGAGGATTACACCCAGTATACAGGACAGGAGAAGTGGTACTGTGAAGTGTATATATAAAGAATAATACAGATACTGAGGATTACACCCAGTATACAGGACAGGTGAAGTGGTGCTGTGCAGTGTATATACAGAATAATACAGATACTGAGGATTACACCCAGTATACAGGACAGGAGAAGTGGTACTGTGCAGTGTTTATATATGGGCAGCACGGTGGCTCAAGTGGTTAACACTGTAGCCTTTGCAGTGCTGGGGTCCTGAGGTCCTGGGTTCAATTCCCACCAAGGAATACACCCAGTATACAGGACAGGAGAGGTGGTACTGTGCAGTGTATATATACAGAATAATACAGATACTGAGGATTACACCCAGTATACAGGACAGGAGAAGTGGTGCTGTGCAGTGTATATACTGTATACAGAATAATACAGATACTGAGGATTACACCCAGTATACAGGACAGGAGAAGTGGTACTGTGCAGTGTATATATACAGAATAATACAGATACTGAGGATTACACCCAGTATACAGGACAGGAGAAGTGGTACTGTGCAGTGTATATATACAGAATAATACAGATACTGAGGATTACACCCAGTATACAGGACAGGAGAAGTGGTACTGTGCAGTGTATATATACAGAATAATACAGATACTGAGGATTACACCCAGTATACAGGACAGAAGAATAGGTACTGTGCAGTGTATATATACAGAATAATACAGATACTGAGGATTACACCCAGTATACAGGACAGGAGAAGTGGTACTGTGCAGTGTATATATACAGAATAATACAGCTACTGAGGAATACACCCAGTATACAGGACAGGAGAGGTGGTACTGTGCAGTGTATATATACAGAATAATACAGATACTGAGGATTACACCCAGTATACAGGACAGGAGAAGTGGTGCTGTGCAGTGTATATACTGTATACAGAATAATACAGATACTGAGGATTACACCCAGTATACAGGACAGGAGAAGTGGTACTGTGCAGTGTATATATACAGAATAATACAGATACCGAGGATTACACCCAGTATACAGGACAGGAGAAGTGGTACTGTGCAGTGTATATATACAGAATAATACAGATACTGAGGATTACACCCAGTATACAGGACAGGAGAAGTGGTGCTGTGCAGTGTATATACAGAATAATACAGATACTGAGGATTACACCCAGTATACAGGACAGGAGAAGTGGTACTGTGCATTGTATATATACATAATAATACAGATACTGAGGATTACACCCAGTATACAGGACAGGAGAAGTGGTACTGTGCATTGTATATATACATAATAATACAGATACTGAGGATTACACCCAGTATACAGGACAGGAGAAGTGGTGCTGTGCAGTGTATATATACAGAATAATACAGCTACTGAGGAATACACCCAGTATACAGGACAGGAGAACAGGTACTGTGCAGTGTATATATAAAGAATAATACAGATACTGAGGATTACACCCAGTATACAGGACAGGAGAAGTGGTACTGTGAAGTGTATATATAAAGAATAATACAGATACTGAGGATTACACCCAGTATACAGGACAGGTGAAGTGGTGCTGTGCAGTGTATATACAGAATAATACAGATACTGAGGATTACACCCAGTATACAGGACAGGAGAAGTGGTACTGTGCAGTGTTTATATATGGGCAGCACGGTGGCTCAAGTGGTTAACACTGTAGCCTTTGCAGTGCTGGGGTCCTGAGGTCCTGGGTTCAATTCCCACCAAGGACACTAAGGACAACATCTGCAAGGAGTTTGTATGTTCTCCCCTTGTTTGCATGGGCTTCCTCCAGGCACTCCGGTTTCCTCCCACATTGTAAAGACATACTGATAGGATGTTTAGATTGTGAGCTCCAAGAGAGACAGCATTACTGATGTATGTAAAGTGCTATGGAATTAATAGTGCTATATAAATGAATAAATATTATTATTATTATTATTATTTACAGAATAATATAGATACTGAGGATTACAGCCAGGTTTCACAGAAGTAATTTTCCAGCTCCAAGTCTTCCTAAATGAATTAGGCTGGTCTCAAACTTGTGGACCCCTCTGCAGCGTCCTGCGGAGGGAATCCGCAAGCTGAGCGCAGCCAGCGCAAGCCCTTATGTTTATAATGGGAGCGCACAGTGCTGCGCTTGACTGCACATGACCGTGCACTCCCATTCACTGCAACATGTGATTTGTACGCAGGCGTATGCCTGCGCACAAATCACACACTCTGGTCCACACCAGGGATGCGACATGTTCGCCTGGTGCGGACGAGAGTGTGTGATTTGTGCGCAGGCATCCACATGCGTGCAAATCACATATTGCAGTGAATGGGAGCGCACGGTCATGCACAGTCAAGCGCAGCACCGTGCGCACCCATTATAGACATAGGGGCTTGCGCTGGCTGCACTCAGCATGCGGATCCCCTCCGCAGGGTGCTGCGGAGGGGTCCGCAAGTGTGAAGCCACCCTTAGTTTTATTTTCAGAAGTTAAAACTCATGTACGTTGACGCATTTTGATCATACAGTGTTACCCCGAAAATAAGACACCGTCTTATATTTTTGTTTTGGTCCCAAAGATGGACCATGTCTTATTTTCGGGGGGGAAGGGGGGGTCTTATCTTATATACCTTACATTCCACTGCAGCCTCCCATACACACACAACACACACACACCCGTACACACACCACACACACACACACACCCATACACACACACACATACCCATACACACACACACATATAACCATACACACACATACCCATACACACAAACCAATTTTTACCGGTCCAGTGTCCGTGCTCTCCGGTGGCACCCACTCTCCGGTGTCCGTGCTCTCCCCGCTCCCCGGTGGTCTCTGCTCTCTGGATTCCTGCTGTAGCTGCTGAGCTCTGCCCAGGTCAGAAGCCCTGCGCCAATTACAGCGCAGGAACCGCGAGCCAATCAGAGGCCATGAACGATGTCAGCTGGCCGCAGATTGGCTTGCGGTTCCTGGGCTGTGATTGGCTCACGGTTCCTGCGCTGTAATTGGCGCAGAGCTCCTGACCTGGGCGGAGATCGGCAGCTACAGCGGGAATCCGGACAGCGGGGAGCCACCGGAGAGCAGGGGCCACCAGAGAGCGGGGAGAGTGCGGACACCGGAGAGCGGGGGCCACCAGAGTGCACCACAGGTACGCCTTATAATCGGGGGGTGCCTTATATTATTAGGTAGGGCGCCCCCCAAGCATGCCTTACTTTCGAGGGGCGCCCTATTTTCAGGGAAACATGGTAGCAGTGGTCTTAGTCATAATAATACAGAATAATAGATACTGAGGATTACACCCAGTATAGAGGACAGAAGAGGTACTGTGCAGAGTATATATACAGAATAATACAGATACTGAGGATTACACCCAGAGAGAAAACAGGGGGAGCCAGCACAGCCAAAAATTGCTGAAAAAATAAATGTGTAAGTACACCTGTCACTACCATACGGCATACAAATAAAGACATTTCGCAAAAGATTACCGAAATGATCTTTTGAGCCACTCTCCCACGTCAAGGAATGTCTCAGATAGAGTGGTCCTACTCTACATATTTTTAAATTTTTGATGTGTCCGTAGACAGCATAATATAATATAAAATAAAGAGGACCAAATAAAGCTGGCACCTTGGGAAGCATGGTCTGACTTGTATAGGTGAGTGTTAGCTTTATATGGTCCTCTTTATTTTATATTATATTATGCTGTCTACGGACACATCAAAAATTTAAAAATATGTAGAATAGACCGTGTCTTCCAAAAACCCAGTGGGGGACCCAGAAGGACTACGTTGACTTTGACAACCGAGGTTCGTGCACACTTGCTGTTACACGCTGTTACACATCCCACCCAAAAAACCCTGGAGGTAACAAATGATCTTTTCATGTGGAGTTTGGGTCCAATGGTCCTGGACTGATTTGTCTTGCCCTGCCAGATTGAGTGGTGAAGGATGAGTGGACCCTGTGGATGGGCATCAGCTTGTCGCCCTAGTGGTGCGGTGTCTGAGGACTATTTGCAGGACATCTCTCCTATCCGGCCAACCCGAAGGAACCAGAAAACCACTAAACTGGGTAAGATCATTGCTGATTTAAAGGTGGTGAAGAAGGCAAGTAAAGGGGGAACTGATATGGACATTTTAGTTGGCCAATGGGCTCTAAAGCGTCTTTGAGTTTAAAGAACATTGTTTGCTGCCTATGTTCCTCTGGTGGAGTGATCATGGGTGGAGAGTCCATGTCTTCTAGTCTGGCCTTGTCATCTCATAATACAGATAGACAAATGTGGAATGTGATTACAGAAGGACACTCCGTTCTGCTTTGTTAGATTCGTGTAGTCTGGTCACTCTATGCCTCCTTGGCTGACACCAGAAAACTGGGAAACCTGAGAATGTCCACTGGGTATGGGTTCACCATTGATGAAAGTGAGAGATCTCCACATGTTTTTGCAGATGTAACTGAAATTGGTCTCCTTGTTCTCAAAGATAACACTGAAAGGGTAGAAGTGATAAATGGGATATGCCAAGACCATGAGCCGAGATAGTGTTCACTGATGAGGGAACATCCTCCATGCCAATGGCTACCCATGAGTTGTGTAAAGTGTTGATCGATCACTTGTAGATTTCTATCAATAAACAGTTTACTAGAAAGGTTTAATAAAATCTCCTTAAAAAGGTTGTGCCACTGAATGGGAAAGCCTGGTACTGCCTTTGACCTTATCTCCTGTTTGCTATGAGGAAGGTTCCCCAAGGATCTGCAGGGTCTTCTCATTTTGAGTTGTTGTATGGTCAAACACCTCGTAGGACTTCTTGAGATCTAGGAGTAGGAAGCTACAAAAGTGCAGTACAGCACATTACCCAAATGCAGGACCGGGGACTAATGACATAAGGAACCTCCTCCCCGGGACGGTCTTGGTTCTGGTCCCCGCAGTGGACAGTAAATACTGGCTAAGGCCTTATGAAATTGTGGGAGAGATAAATGACCGAGTGCATCATCCAGGTAACCAAAAGCCTCAACAAATTTACCATGTCAATGTGATAAAACCCTTGAAGGACCTGGAGGAGCACCCATGTAGTAAGAGTCTGAGCATGCATAAGGGAGGACACCATATATAACAAGTGAAGACGCTATATTACATAGAGTAACCACTAGATGGTGTACAATGTACATAAAACTACTAGATGGTGTGTATATCAGAGGTGGACATATCAGTGGTGCAACACAAGCCCAAAAGGTAAAGGGGCCCATTATCACACCAGAAGTAAGTGGAATTATTATTATTATTATTTATTTATATAGCACCATTAGGTTCCATGGCGCTTTACATGAGGATGAGGGAGACAAGAACAAGTACACTAAATCTAGGTGATCAGGACGTACAGGTACAGGAGGGGCAGGGACCCAGTCCACGAGGGCTCACAGTCTAAGAGAATTGTGCATTATGTGATGCTATTGGACAGCAAAGGGCCCATATACTGTTCTTGCACAGGGGTCCCCCTGTGTCCTCTGGTGTATACATAGAACCGCCACTAGATTGCATGTCATTTTCATAAAGCAGCCACTAAATGGCGTATAACTTATGGTATATAGAATTATTAGATGGTGTGTATATTACATTGAGCTACTCGATGATGTGTATATTACAAAAAACAGCCACTAGATGGCGTATAAGGAAAATAAAATTACTAGAAGGTGGGGATTTTATTATTATTATTAATATTGTTTATATTACATAGAGAAGTCATTAGATGTGTATTTTACATTGCGCTACTAGATGGTGTGTATATTTCCTAGAGCATCCACTAGATGGAGTGTAATTTACAATGAGTGTGCATATTATATAGTGCAGTTACTAGATGGCATATCTAATATATAAAGCTGAATGTGTGTATTTATGTGTGTATGTATGTCCGGGATTGGCATCTACACCGTCGCAACTACAGCCACAAAATTTTTCACAGTCACATGTCTGGACCCCGAGAGTGTCATAGGCTATGTTGTGAGGTGAAATTTTAACCCCGCGCGTTCCAGTTCACCAAACAATTTTGCCCCTATCTACATAATGGGGAAAAAGTGAATGGAAAAGTGTTGGAGGAAAATCGACAGCTGTCAGCTATAGCCACAAAATTTTGCACAGTCACACGTCTGGACCCCGAGAGCGTCATAGGCTATGTTGTGAGGTGAAATTTTAACCCTGCGCGTTCCAGTTCACCAAACAATTTTGGCCCTATCTACATAATGGGGAAAAAGTGAAAGGAAATGTGTTGTAGGCAAATTGACAGCTACCAGATGTGAACAAGGGAGACTTAAAGAATGAGAGCGATGCCGCCAAAGAGTATATACCATACAGTTGCTAAGGTGGGGCCCCGACATAGGATACTCACCACACACGGGGATATGAACACACACACAAAATGCGCCTCACACTACCACGTACTTGAACATATATACCACCCTCAGCACTCATTTCACCACACATACACCAACCTCACCACATAATCGCCCTAAAACACACACAAGTCTGGTATTATCCTTCAACAATAAAAATCTGATTAATAAGCAGCAAAACTACAAGAGAAACAAATGTACCATATAGGAAATATGGCAGCTGTCAGTCACATGACCTGTCTATTATGTGTATGTGTGAGCTAATATATACTGTCAGGGGGGAGGGTTCCTGTTGCCTGGGGATTTATCAGGCTGCCAATAGCAACCAATCACAGCTCAGCTTCTATTTTGCTACTGCTAATCTGAGCTCTGATTGGTTAATATAGACAACAAAGGACATTCTCAGTAAAGCTTCTGTGAGGTAATAGGATGTCTGTGAGGTAATAGGATGTCAGTTAGGGTGTGTTGGTGGAAAGGCTGATGCCAGTCACATTACCTCTATTTGAGAGGATATAGAAACTGCCAGTTACAGACTATGTTTACCACAATAATGCCTCATAAGAAAAGGAGTTCCTTGGCACGAATGTCAGCTGATGCAAAAAGAAAAGCTGCAATACGGGTGAGTGATAAATGTGAAGACCGAGAAACAAGGCTGTGAACGAAAAGAATGCGCAATAGGGTCTTATCTCAATGATACACTGTCGCTTATCGATATGGAATTGCTCACCTTTGTCAGTTGTGAAACCCACAACTGGTAGAATAGCGTACAGGCAGCTGCTGCAGGGACGCACTCCCAACGGTGACCGTGGTTGTAATACAGAATCCTGGACAAAGTGCCTCAGTGTCCGCGCTGCTGCTCCGAGACCAAAGACACACAGACACAGGAATGTCTGGATCAGCGATAGCCTTTATAAAGGCTATCGCTGATCCAGACATTCCTGTGTCTGTGTGTCTTTGGTCTCGGAGCAGCAGCGCGGACACTGAGGCACTTTGTCCAGGATTCTGAGAAACAAGGCTGACACACATGAGAACAGCAGCTGCTTCCTCAAGGGCCAATGAACTTTCTGAGGAGAGGGAAGCGAGGCTTGCAGACACGAAAACAAGAGCTGCTTCCTCAAGGGCCAATGAACTTTCTGAGGAGAGGGAAGCGAGGCTTGCAGACACGAAAACAAGAGCTGCTTCCTCAAGGGCCAATGAACTTTCTGAGGAGAGGGAAGCGAGGCTTGCAGACATGAAAACAAGAGCTGCTTCCTCAAGGGCCAATGAACTTTTTGAGGAGAGGGAAGCGAGGCTTGCAGACATGAAAACAAGAGCTGCTTCCTCAAGGGCCAATGAACTTTCTGAGGAGAGGGAAGCGAGGATCCACCAAAGCTGTGTAATGGAACAAGACTCTTGATTAAGAACCTGTTTCCACATGTAATTGAGGCAACCATTTTGACAGGATGTGTCACAGGAGAAGATGTTTTTATTCTAACAAATTCCTCTTATTACATCTGATTTGCCTTTTGATTTTAAATGCCTCCAGTTTCCTGTTCGACTTGCTATGTCCATCAACAAGGCTCAGGGACAGTCTTTGAAAGTAGTTGGAATTGATTTACAATCTCCATGCTTTTCTCATGATCAACTTTATGTGGCCTGTTCAAGAGTCGGAACAGCCAAAAATCTGTTCATCTTTGCACCTGAAGGAAAACTAAGAATGTCATCTATCAAAAGGCTCTCGAATAAGGAGTAGAAGATTACTTCACATTACTTGGCCAATTTAGTTAAATCTGTGTGGAATATCTGTGGTGTTGAAATATATGTTGTGAAATGCTTCTATTAGCTTAGTTTTTGCCTTTTAATAATTACATTTCTATCGATTTGTTTTGTGGTTTTTGTGTGCTGAATAAAGTTTTGTTAACACATTCTATTTTGTTAACAGCAGTTATTAACCCGGGCGAAGCCGGGTAGTACAGCTAGTAACATATATAATTACTAGATGACATGTTTATTACATAGAAAAGTCATTAGATGGCATGTGTTACATAGAGCAGCCACTAGATGGCATATAACATAATTACTAGATGGCATGTGCTACATAGAGCAGCCACTAGATGGCACTTATACAATTACTAGATGGCATATGTTACATAGAGCAGCCACTAGATGGCATATAACTTATATAATTACTAGATGGCATGTGTTACATAGAGCAGCCACTAGATGGCACATAACTTATATATCGTATAATTACTATATGGCGTGTTTATTACATGGAGAATTAATTAGATAGCGTGTAACATGTATAAAATTACTATATGACGTGTTTATAACATAGAGCAGTCATTAGATAGTGTGTAACATATATAAAATTACTATATGGCGTATTTATTACATGGAGAATATTAGTGTGTAACATATATAAAATTACTATATGATGTGTTTATTACATGGAGAATTCATTAGTAACATATATAAAATTACTATATGGCATGTTTATTACATGGAGAATTCATTAGATATTGTGCAACATATATAAAATTACTATATGGCGTGTTTATTACATGGAGAATTCATTAGATATTGTGTAACATATATAAAATTACTATATGGTGTGTTATTACATGGAGAATTCATTAGATATTGTGCAACATATATAAAATTACTATATGGGTGTTTATTACATGGAGAATTCATTAGATATTGTGTAACATATATAATATTACTATATGGCGTGTTTATTACATGGAGAATTCATTAGTGTGTAACATATATAAAATTACTATATGGCGTGTTTATTACATGGAGAATTCATTAGATATTGTGTGACATATATAAAATTACTATATGGTCGTGTTTATTACATGGAGAATTCATTAGATATTGTGCAACATATATAAAATTACTATATGGGTGTTTATTACATGGAGAATTCATTAGATATTGTGTAACATATATAAAATTACTATATGGCGTGTTTATTACATGGAGAATTCATTAGATATTGTGTAACATATATAAAATTACTATATGGCGTGTTTATTACATGGAGAATTCATTAGTGTGTAACATATATAAAATTACTATATGGCGTGTTTATTACATGGAGAATTCATTAGTGTGTAACATGTAAAATTACTATATGGCGTGTTTATTGCATGGAGAATTCATTAGATATTGTGTGACATATATAAAATTACTATATGGTGTGTTTAATTACATGGAGAATTCATTAGTGTGTAACATATATAAAATTACTATATGGCATGTTTATTACATGGAGAATTCATTATATATTGTGTAACATATATAAAATTACTATATGGCGTGTTTATTACATAGAACAGCCACTAAACAGCACAGAATTTACTATGAACAGCCACTAGATGGCACCCCTTTCCTAAAAAAAAAAAAACTCCCCTTGTTTTATTGCATTAATTTTCATAGATCTGGTTTTCCCCCTGTGGTCACAGCCGCTACATGATCCCTTGTGGCGTTAGGCGTTACAATCATCCTACATACTGTCCATTCGGACAGGACGTTCATTAATGTAATATCCAGGGGAGATGCTGATAACATGTCCTGATTCTGACTCCTAATGAAGTGCCATTGCTAACCAGGTAGCTGATTTCAGCTGGTAATTCTGGTTGGTGTTAATGTGGAACCGCTTGTAATATATGATGCGGCGATTTGTTATCAAAATTTGCCTTTAAGCCGATATACACAAATCAGAAATAACCTCATCACAGTCCTCATCCCTGCCCTAACCCACCTCTTCAACCTATCACTCACTACCGGCGTCTTTCCCTCATCCTTCAAACACGCCTTGATCTCACCCATCCTCAAAAAACCCTCCCTCGACCCATCATCTGTCGCTAACTGCCGCCCCATATCTCTCCTCCCTTTTGCATCCAAACTACTTGAACAACACATCCATTCTCAGCTGTCCTCTCACCTCTCCTCCGGCTCCCTCTTCGACCGCCTTACATCCGGTTTCCGACCTCATCACTCCACTGAAACAGCCCTGACCAAAGTCACTAGCGATCTACTGACCGCGAAGAGTAAGCGACATTACTCCATCCTCCTCCTCCTTGACCTTTCTGCCGCCTTTGACACGGTCGACCACTCCCTCCTACTTCAAATCCTAGAATCCCTTGGTATGACTGACCTCGCCCTCTCTTGGATCTCCTCATACCTTACGGACCGAACTTTCAGCGTCGTCCACACCTCTTCCTCGTCCTACCCCCTTTCTGTCGGCGTCGTCCAGGGATCGGTTCTAGGGCCGTTACTCTTCTCCATCTACACCCTCGGCCTAGGGCAACTCATTGATTCCCATGGGCCTCCAGTACCATCTCTACGCCAACGACACCCATATCTACCTCTCTGACCCTGATATCACCTTCCTTATGTCTAAAATCCCCCAATGCCTGTCCGCCATCTCACCTTTCTTCTCTGCTCGCTTCCTCAAGCTGAACATGGACAAAACAGAGTTCATCGTCTTCCCTCCCGGTCGGGCAGTATATATTACCTCACACATACACATAATAGACAGCACATGTGACTGACATCTGCCTTAATTCCCTATATGGCACATGTGTTGCACATTGGCTGTTTTTAATCAGATGTTTATTTTTGGAAATTAAAGATACCAGACGTATGAGGCGAGTTGTGTGAGGCGATTTGTGCACATCTGTGTCTGTCTGTGTGGTGTGTGTGTCCCTGTGGGGTAAGTGCATGTGTCCCTATAGGGTGTGTATGTGTGTGTGTCCCTGTGGGGGGGGGAATCTGTGTGGTGTGTGTGTGTCTCTGTTGTGTGTGTCTCTTTGTGGTGTGTGTTTCCTTGTGGGGTGAGTGTGTTCGGGTGCGTGGTGAGTATCCAATGTTGGGGCTGCACCTTAGCGACTATACACTTGTCCGTATAGGGTGCGTGTGTGTGTGTGTCCCTTGGGGTGAGTGCATGTGTCGCTATAGGGTGTGTGTGTCTCTGTGTTGTGTGTGTCTCTTTGTGGTGTGTGTGTGTTCGGGTGCGTGGTGAGTATCCAATGTTGGGGCTGCACCTTAGCGACTATAAACTTGCTGTTACTCTTTGTGTGTGTGTGGTGTGTATACATGTCCCCGTGCGTGGTGAATATCCCATATTGGGGCCCCACCTTAGTGACTATATGCTGGTATATGCTGTTATGGTGGGTTTACTCGTCCCGATATCGGCGTCCAACTCCGACCAAAAGTCACGTGGTTCGTGCGTTGGACCCGATATCGTTCGTGCTTGTATGGTGTAAATGACCAATACGATGCACGAACGATGTCAAACCGATATCGGGGGTCGAATGAGCGTGCTATTCAACGGCCCGATATTGGATGCAGGTTGGAACAGGATCGGGCTGTGTAAACGCCCAACTCCCGATGTGCAGTACAACGTCCCCCATTCACTCCCATGTTAAATGGTCAATCCTGGGTTGGCCGTACAAGGGGGCGTACACATCGTAGTGATGTTGTATGCCGATATCACGCTGTGTAAACCTCCGATGCGATTCTTTGAAATCCGGCCAGAAAAAGCGCACTCCCGCGCCGTCGGATCCAATATCGGACCGACGTTGGAGCGTGTAAACCCACCATTAGTCTTTGGTGCTGTCATTAAGCTCCTCTCATTCACAACTGTCAACTGGTAACTGTCACGTTTTCCTCAATTATGTAGATAAGGGCAAAATTGTTTGGTGACTGGAACGCGCAGGGTTAAAATTTCGCCTCACAACATAGCCTATGACGCTCTCGGGGTCCAGACGTGTGACTGTGCAAAATTTTGTGGCTGTAGTTGCGACGGTGTAGATGCCAATCCCGAACACACAACACACACACACGTTTATATATTAGATATCTCATTCTTGCTAAAAATTTCATTTTTCATACCATCTGTAAAAGAAAGCACTTCTTTGCACCCATGGGTTATTAGAGGGGCATGCAGCCTGCTGATAATTGAAATTCAGCTATGAGATTTCTCACATTGGGAAAATGGATAAAAGAGGTGCATAGGTGGCTGCAATTAGTGCTGAGTCCCTATGGTAACACTTATTGGAAGCAAGGAATTGCCCAATATGCAAATGAGGAGGTGTAATGGTGCACTAAACTCTATCCACACTAAGGCTACGTTCACACACGGTGCTATTGATCCGCTTTGTATGAATCTGCTATTGCGGTCAGGGGTGAACTTAGCCTCTCTGCTGCCTGAGGCGAACTGCAAAATGGCGCCCCCCCCCCCCGCCCGCTAGAAAAAATTTTTGATTGATAAAAATAAATCTGGTTCATACAGATTTATATTTCTCCTGTAAAAATAAGCAAAATAGTGGACATTTTAGTTTACAGAAACAGAAAAAAAGATGTCCACACAAAGATGTCAGCGCCATCACACGCACATACAAGAACCACACAGAAGAATCCAGAACAATAATCATTAATGGCCATGGCAGCTTGGCACAAGCATTTAGACACATAATGACAACTGGCAGAGCTGTGGTCCTGCAGGCAGAACTGATTGCCACCGCTCTGGCACACACCTGCAAAACTCTGGACCGCTGCCTGGCACTGAATATTCGGACAAGTCACCATGCCGCACCTTCCACACAACACAGGTAACGACCTGCAGTCTGAGCATCAACAAGCCACCACTGCACTAAGTTGGTAAAATGGCGCTTCTCCTCCATCCAACAGACCACACTTACTCCCGAATTGCTTAGCCAATCACAAGCGCCACACACGGGGCTGTCTTTATGTAATTAATAACAGGGTCCTTCCTATTGGGTTGACCAAAGGATATGGGAGCAGGAAGGGGGAAGAGCACCACCGACCAACCGCTGCTCAGGAGAAAGATGGCTGGATGCCTGAATGTACCGAGGGCGGCACTGGACCTGGTGTGTAAGGGTTGTTTCACATTTGCATTCGGAACGCAAGTGTAACATGGGAACGGTTCCGTTTGGATGCGCATAATTTATACCCTCCTCCGCCCTCCAAATGCAACATGTTGCATTTTTTGTGCGTTCACAGGTGCTTGTTTTATCAGCAAGTACCCGCAAGCGCACAAACAATGCATGGATCTCAATGGATCCACACTGTCCTCCGCATGGCGGCGCAGGAGAACGCTGCGGATCACACTGAAATTTCGTCGTCGGCGGCTGGGAGGAGGAGGACCTCCTCCACAGATCTCCGCCTCTCGGCCACCGTCGAGATCACTGATTGGCTGGCCAAGCACCATACTGATGAGAATCTCCGCTGCGTTCACATCAGTATGGCAGCGTTTGCCCTGCGTTTGCGTTTGCATGCCTCGCATGGCAAATCTGAAACCAGCCTAAGTTATGGCCAATCAGTCCTGCAGCAGAGGGACAATGCATCCTGCATCATAGAAATCATGGAGCCCCATAGCAGAAGTTCTAATTGGGCACCCCCCAACAAAAACAATATTTGGCTAGGTCACATAGGTACATCTCTCACAACATGTCAGCCCTTACAAAGTAATTTTCCTCCTACTGAAGCCCCTAGATTCCCCTTTCATTGCCCCTATAAAGTGTGATGCCAACAAAAGTGCCCCACAAACACTGTATGATCCCCCACAGTGCATTCCTCCACACACACAGTATGATGACCCTACTGTACCTCCTGCAACTACCCCAGTACAGCATGATCCCCAACTATGACCCCCGCCCAGCCCTCCATGTAGTAAAATGGACCTATGTACAGTATAATGGCCCCCAACACAGCCCTCAAATAGCCCTTCATAAAGTATAAAGGCTCCCTCGTAGCCCTCCAAGTATTATCATGCCTCCCACAGAGTCCTCCAAATATTATAATGGCTTCCATATAGTATAATTTGCTCCATATAATATAATACACCCCCATAGTATTCTACATAGTATACCGCATTCCTCCATATATTATGCACCCCCATAGTCTTCTATAAAATAAAATGCACCCCCACAGTCCTCGATATAGAAAAACACCCCCCCACAGTCCTCCATATAGTATATTGCACCCCGTAGTCCTCCAAATAGCATATTGCACCCCCACAGACCTCCATAGATAACAATTCACCCCCACAGTACTTGATATAAAATAATGCACCCCCACACTCCTCCATGTAGTATAATGCACCCCACAGTCCTCCATATAGAATAATGCAGCCCCACAGTCCTCCATATAGAATAATCACCCCCACAGTCCTCCATATAGATTAATGCATCCACACAGACCTCCAAATAGTATAATGCACCCCACAGTCCTTCCTCCATATAGCATAATGAACCCCCACAGGCCTCCAGATAGCATAATACACCCCCATATAGCATACTGCACCCCCATAGCTCTCCATACAGCATATTGGACCCCCATAGTCCTCCATATGGTATAATGCACCATCATAGTCCTCCATATAGTATAATGCATCCCCTTTAGCCTTCCTTATAGTATAATGCACCCCCATAGTCTTCCATATAATATAATGGCCCACAATAGTTCTCCATATAGTATATTGCATCCCCATTGTCCTCCTATATTATAGTATATTATACATTACATAGTTTCCCATCAATGTACTCACTAAAAAAAAACTATTAAAAAAATAAAAAGTAAATACTAGTGATGAGCGAGTATGCTCTGCGCTGCTCGGTACTCGCACGAGTATCACTGTACTCGGGCTAGTCGGCGAGCACCGAGTAATCTCGCGATACTCGTGCTGTGCTCGTGGTCCTCATCCCTGCATGTTGGCGCTCTTTAGAGAGCCAGCCCACATGCAGGGATTGGCTGGCTGACCACTGCAATGCCACAGCCCTGTTAGTTGTGGCATTGCAGTGATTGGCCGGCCTGCACAGCGTGACCGAGCCTTTATAAGACCCGGCCACGATGCGCTCTGCACACAGGCATCCCGACAGTGAGTGTAGGGAGAGTGTCTGCTGCTGCTTAGGGACAGATTTGCGGCCCTCATAGGTAGATCCGGAACAGGGCTGCAAACTGCTGCTGACCACAACAGTCCTTCTCAGGACTAATCTAGGAGGATATAGGCAGGGTGATCCAGATCGGAATCCAAGCTTTTCTGTGACCATAACAGTCACCAGACTGTTGTATTTACTAACTTGATACAGGTTAGGGACTAAAATCCTTCTCTCCTGTGACCATAACAGTCACCAGACTGTTGTACTTACTACCTTGATACAGGTTAGGGACTAAAATCCTTCTCTCCTGTGACCATAACAGTCACCAGACTGTTGTACTTACTACCTTGATACAGGTTAGGGACTAAAATCCTACTCTCCTGTGATCTGAACAGTTACCAGACTGTTGTACTTACTACCTTGATACAGGTTAGGGACTAAAATCCTACTCTCCTGTGATCTGAACAGTTACCAGACTGTTGTACTTACTACCTTGATACAGGTTAGGGACTAAAATCCTTCTCTCCTGTGACCATAACAGTCACCAGACTGTTGTACTTACTACCTTGATACAGGTTAGGGACTAAAATCCTACTCTCCTGTGATCTGAACAGTCACCAGACTGTTGTACTTACTACCTTGATACAGGTTAGGGACTAAAATCCTACTCTCCTGTGACCATTACAGTCACCAGACTGTTGTACTTACTACCTTGATACAGGTTAGGGACTAAAATCATACTCTCCTGTGACCATAACAGTCACCAGACTGTTCTACTTACTACCTTGATACAGGTTAGGGACTAAAATCCTTCTCTCCTGTGACCATAACAGTCACCAGACTGTTGTACTTACTACCTTGATACAGGTTAGGGACTAAAATCCTACTCTCCTGTGATCTGAACAGTTACCAGACTGTTGTACTTACTACCTTGATACAGGTTAGGGACTAAAATCCTACTCTCCTGTGATCTGAACAGTCACCAGACTGTTGTACTTACTACCTTGATACAGGTTAGGGACTAAAATCCTACTCTCCTGTGACCATTACAGTCACCAGACTGTTGTACTTACTACCTTGATACAGGTTAGGGACTAAAATCATACTCTCCTGTGACCTGAACAGTTACCAGACTGTTGTCGCTGTATACAGGCAAAATGCGCAAGGGCGTTGGCAAGGGCGTTGGCAAGGAACAAGGAAGTGAACGTGACGAGGTCGTGTGCAAGCACTAATTTCGCAACAACAAAGGGGCACATCTATTCGCTCACAAGTCCTGTCCCAAATTCTTGGGGCCCGCTGCAGTACACCGCTCTTGAACCAAGACCAGTGTCAACAGGTTGTTACTTGGATAGCGGATAATGCTTCAAGTCAGATTGGCACCTCCACAAACACCCTGTCTTCCACACGGTCAAGTGTCAGTAGCCGTGATACTGCACCACACATTTCCCAACCTGATCCTCCTTCCTACCACCAGGCTGAGTACACGTCCACGGACATTACTGATCCCACACTTGGACACTCGGAAGTCCAGAAGTGTGTACCCATGGGTGAGTGGAGGTACATGGCAAATTGCCATAACAAAATTTAAATTCCACTGTCATTTGTGTGTGGTGTGGTGAAGTCTGGCCCAATCCAACCCTTCTTTATCTTGATCAGAGTCAGCCTGTCAGCATTTTCAGTTGACAGGCGGGTGCGTTTATCAGTAATGATTCCACCTGCGGCACTGAAAACACGCTCTGACAAAACGCTAGCGGCAGGGCAGGCCAGGACTTCCAAGGCGTAGAGAGCCAATTCATGCCACGTGTCCAGCTTGGAGACCCAATAATTGTAAGGCACAGAGGAATCTCGCAGTACAGTTGTTTGATCTGCAAGGTATTCCTTCAGCATCTGGCCAAACTTAGCATTTCTTGTGGCACTACCCCGCACCTCACAAGCTGTGGTACGTGAGGGACTGAGAAAACTGTCCCACATCGTAAAGACTGTTCCCCTATCTCTGGCAGATTGGACTTGTGCCCCTCTCGGCCGTACGACTTGGTTGTCCACCGATTCCTGACCTATGCCGCTAGCGTTTTGTGAGGGGAATGCTTTGCCTACTTCCGTTACTATGGCCTTCTGGAACTGCTGCATTTTGGCTGACCTCTCCGCCTCAGGAATGAGAAACATGAAGTTCTCCTTGTAGCGTGGGTCTAAGAGTGTTGCCAACCAGTACTGATTGTCGGCCAAGATGTTCTGAACGCGAGGGTCACGAGCCAGGCAGCTTACCATAAAGTCAGCCATGAGCGCCAGACTCTTAACAGCCATCACTTCAGTATCCTGACCAACACGATGACTGAACATGCTGTCCTCCTCCTCCTCATCTCCCCTATCCTCTGGCCAGCCACGCTGCATCGAGGGTATGACTGGTGTGCATGTCATATCCTCAATTTGGCCAGAGAGTTGCTCCATGTCTTCAACCTCCTCCTCCTCCTCGTCATAGTCCTCCACTGCACGTTGTGATGACATGAAGCTGGGCTGTGTGTTATCACCCACACCCACTACAGTTTCTTGCTCCAAGTCATCGCGCTCCGCCTGCAATGCATCATCTTTGTTTTTCAGCAGAGACCGTTTTAGAAGGCAGAGTAGCGGTATGGTGACGCTAATAATGGCGTCATCGCCGCTCACCATCTTGGTGGAGTCCTCAAAGTTTTGGAGGACGGTACATAGGTCGGACATCTATCTCCACACCGGAGGTGTTATGTGTGGAGTTTGACCCATTTCCCGACAGCTTAGGTGATGCAGGTAGTCAACAACTGCCCTATTCTGCTCACATATCCTGACCAACATGTGCAGAGTTGAATTCCAACGCGTGGGGACATCACACACCAGTCTGTGGGCCGGAAGACGCAAACGGCGATGAAAGCCGGCAAGGCCGGCTGAAGCAGCAGGTGACTTGCGAAAATGCGCAGACAGGCGGCGAACTTTTACCAGCAGATCAGACAGCTCTGGGTATGATGTAAGAAACCGCTGAACCACCAGGTTGAGCACATGGGACACGCATGGAACATGCGTCAGCTGGCCTCGCCTCAAAGCTGCCACCAGGTTCCGGCCATTGTCACACACAACCTTTCCTGGCTTTAGGTTCAGAGGTGTCAGCCAGTGATCTGCCTGCTGTTTCAGAGCTGTCCACACCTCTTCTGCATGTGGGGTTTGTGAACTATGCAGACTAGCTTCAGCACAGCCTGTTGCCGCTTCGCAGAGGCAGTGCTGCAGTGCTTCCAGCTTGTGACTGGTGTGGAGGGTACAGTGGTTGAGGATGCGCAGGAGGAGGAGGAGGCTGAGGAGCATGACATTCCGGAGCTGTAGAGTGTCGGTGAAACCCTGACAGAGGTAGGGCCTCCAATCCTTGGTGTGGGAAGGACGTGTTCCGTCCCTCGTTCAGACTGGGTCCCAGCTTCCACAATATTAACCCAGTGTGCCGTCAAGGAGATGTAGCGGCCTTGCCCACAAGCACTTGTCCACGTGTCTGTGGTTAGGTGGACTTTGGCTGAAACAGCGTTGTTCAAGGCACATGTGATGCTTTGGGACACGTGGTTATGCAATGCGGGGACGGCACATCTGGAGAAATAGTGGCGGCTGGGGACCGAGTAATGTGGGACAGCAACCGCCATCAGGTTGCGGAATACTTCCGTCTCCACCAGCCGGAAAGGGAACATTTCTAGCGCTACGAGTCGCGAAATGTGAGAATTTAGGACTGTGGCATGTGTGGCGTTGGCAGCGTATTTGCGCCTGCGTTCAAAGGTTTGCTGAATGGATAATTGAACGCTGCGCTGGGACAAGGACGTGCTTGATGGTGGTGTTATTTGTGCGTGGGCAACTTCAGGTGCAGGGCCGGAGGCTTGTTTGCGGCCAGCATGGACAGGGGATTGGCTCGCACGCACAACACGCGAAGACGTAGCAGTGACATCAGCAAGCACCGCTCCTCGACTCTGTTGTACTTCCCACAAAGTCGGGTGCTTGGCTGACATGTGCCTGATCATGCTGGTGGTGGTCAGGCTGCTAGTTTTCGTACCCCTGCGATACTGGCATGGCAGGTGTTGCAAATGGCCTTTTTAGAGTCATCTGGAGCCAACTTAAAAAACTGCCAGACTCGGGAAGACCTAACATTTGCACAGGCACCTTGTGTCGTGTTGTTGTTGTTCCGGGGAACGGTTGCCTGCCTTCTGCCTGCCGACACGACCCTGCTTCGTACTGCCTGTTGGGATGCTACGCCTCCCTCCCCCTGTGCACTGCTGTCCTCGCTCTGCATATCCTCCTGCCAGGTTGGGTCAGCTACTGGATCATCCACCACGTCGTCTTCCTCTTCCTTGGCTAATCGCTGAAC
Organism: Allobates femoralis; assembly: GCA_033576535.1. Classification (NCBI taxonomy): domain Eukaryota; kingdom Metazoa; phylum Chordata; class Amphibia; order Anura; family Aromobatidae; genus Allobates; species Allobates femoralis. The sequence continues at coordinate 95,030,238 of JARQOC010000012.1, read as the reverse complement.
TGCTCCTCCTTCTCCTCATGTGCCACCATGATGATCGTTACAATAGTTAGGCTGTTGTTTCAGGTATACCCCCAGTGGTACATTTTTACGCCCATTCTTTTAGAATGGGCATTACAACAACAGGATGCCCGCTCCTTTTCAATGGGAAAAATGTTTTGAGGCCCTCCTGCACGTCTCTATCCAGGGACAATGTGGAGCCTCCCAATTTTTGGCTGCCCTGCCAAAGGGCTATACTACAATACACCCACTTCAGGTTTACAGGCCCTCCTGCACGTCTCTATCCTGGGACAATGTGGAGCCTCCCAATTTTTGGCTGCCCTACCAAAGGGCTATACTACAATACACCCACTTCAGGTTTACAGGCCCTCATGCACGTCTCTATCCAGGGGCATTGGTGAACCTCCCAATTTTGGACTGCCCTGGCAAAGGAAAATACTACAATAGACCCAGTTCCTCAAAATGGGCACATTATGTCAAGACAGGGCTTCATGTACGTCCCTTCTCAGGGTCATCGGAGTGCCGCACAATGTTTTCACGTAAAATCTTTCATGTAATCACAAAAAGTAACATACACCAGCTGTATCTCACTATTGGGTATGTGCCCTTAACATTTCCACCCTAAATATTCATTTTGGTGTCATTTTGGAAGGTTTTCTGGTGACTCCGTAAAATTGGCATGAAACTCGGACAACATTGTTCACAGCTGTGACTTTTGAGTGAAATGCTTCCAGGGGTCTTCCCCATGGTGTTGCCATGTCATTTGAGCACTCTTCTAAAACTTTTGTGACATTTTTAGGGTTTCTACATGCTGCCGGCAGTCATTTCATAAAAATACTCAGGTCTCTCATAGGATAACATTGGGCTCGGTACTCGGGCCGAGTACACGAGTATCTCGGGATGCTCGGCCCGAGCTTCGAGCACCCGAGCATTTTAGTACTCGCTCATCACTAGTAAATACCTCTTCTCCTCAGCATCTCCTCTGCCACTCTGCACGTCTCAGCACAGCGGCGCTAAGTGATGACATCATTGTTCCCCGCCGTGCTGAGCTGCAGAGGGGTGGACAGCGGCGGCCAGGACTTGGGAGAAGAATGCTGCCAGCAGAGGCGGCCGGGACTATAGGAGTGGCATGCTCGGGGGGCCACCACTGGTACACACATGGCTCCGCTCCATACACCTAGTACACACTCAGCTCCGTACACCACGTACACCTCATACACAAGCGGCTCTGCTCCGTACACCTCGTACACACGCGGCTCTGCTCCGTACACCTCGTACACAAGCGTCTCCGCTCCGTACACCTCGTACACAAGCGGCTCCACTCCATACACCTCGTACACATATGGCTCCACTCCATACACCTCGTACACATATGGCTCCACTCCATACACCTAGTACACACGTGTCTCCGCTCTGTACACACCATACACACGTGGCTCCGCTTCGTACACACGTGGCGCCGCTTTGTACACCTCATACACACTGGGCTCCACTGCGAAAGCCTCGCACAGACGGCTCTGCTACGTACGCCTCGTACACACGCGGCTACGCTCCGTGCACCTTGTACACACTGGGCTCTGCTCCGTACACCTCGTACACATACAGCTCCCCTCCGTACAACTTGTACACTCTGGTCTCCGCTCTGTACACCTCGTACACATACAGCTCTACTCCGTACACCTTTTACAAGCGCAGCTCCTATTCCTACACCTCATACACTCTCAGCTCCACTCCATACACCTTGTACAAGCGCAGCTCCGCTCCGTACACCTCATATATGCTCGGCTCCTCTCCGTACACCTCGTACAAGCGCAGCTCCACTCCATACACCTCGTACACTCTCAGCTCCGCTTCGTTCACCTTGTACAAGCGCAGCTCCGCTCCGTTCACCTTGTACAAGCGCAGCTCCGATCCGTACACCTCGTACAAGCGCAGCTCCGCTCCGTACACCTTGTACACTCTCAGCCCCGCAACTTACACACGTGGCTTCACTCCATACTCCGCTCTGTACACCTCGTACACACACGGCTCCGCTCTGTACACCTCGTACACACACGGCTCCGCTCCGTACACCTCATACACACACGGCTCTGCTCCGCACACCTCATACACACACGACTCCACTCCGCACACCTCATACATACACAGCTCCACTCCATGCACCTCATACACACGCACCTCCGCTCTGTACACCTAGTACACTCAGCTCCACTCCATATACCTCATACATACACAGCTCTGCTACATTCATTTACACTGTAAATCCCTCAGCCCAACACATAAACTTCACCTCATCCAGCACCACGGTGGAGTCCTGGCTGCATACTGAGGAGCTGATCATGTGACCCCCCTGACTCCTCCCCTCCTTTGACATCATCACAGGTCCTGTCAGCGCGGGGCACAGTGAAGCATGAAGCTGGCTCACACTGCCGGCGGGGGGGGGGCAGTTTGGAGACCGCAGACGCTGCAGCAGGAGTCTGCTGAGCCTGGGGCAGATGCCCTGCCAGCAGCCCCAGATACACCAAGCCTGGTCACAGCGTCAGGAAGCTGGGAAAAGGTGTGTGACAGTCCGCGCCACCGGGTACCAAAGAAATCACCTGGGATGCAGGAAGTTATTTCAAGCTTTGTCTTTATTCTCCAACATGTTTCAGCGCTCCACCTGGCGCCTTCCTCCCTGAGGAAGGCACCAGGTGGAGCGCTGAAACATGTTGGAGAATAAAGACAAAGCTTGAAATAACTTCCTGCATCCCAGGTGATTTCTTTGGTACCCGGTGGCGCGGACTGTCACACACCTTTTCCCAGCTTCCTGAGAGTATTCCCACGTGCGAGTGGTTGGTGGAGGTCCTGCAGCAGCCGGTATTGATTATATGCCTTCAAGCCAGTTGTGGGTCATCACAACTGGAATAGGTGAGTGGTTTTGACAATATACCTCTCATCTCTTAGTGTCTGAGTGATAGGGCACTATTGCGCCTCTTGTTCCCCCTTCCTATTTTATATTGGTCACAGCGTCGGCAGCCAGGACTATAGGGCCGGGAGCGCATCAGCAGGGGGTCGCACTACCACAATGCGCCCCTGAGGATGCCGCCTCCTGTCTACTAGCAGGGCTCGCCGCCTGAGGCTGACACTTCATGTCGCCTCATGGATGCTGCAGCCCTGATTGCGGTGGAATGCAGGAAAATGCATTGATGTTCGCTGTCCTAGCCAATGCATTTCACCATTTGACATTCACACGCTACGCTTTATATAGACCCGCTTTTGGGTTGAAGAGCGGATCTGTAAAAAGAAGTCACATGTCAGTTTTGTGGCATTTTTTGTCTGTGCTTTTTATTCACCTCGCTGCGCTCCCACGTGGATCTGTAGCACCCAGGCTTTGGGGTACTCGGGTGTCAGGCGGCAAGGGGTTATCTGTGTGTCACGGGGAATGGCGGCCGCGCCTGACCCCATGTCCTGCGGTATCTTTTGAAAAGGGGGTGATATTTACAGGGGACTATTTACAAAGTTTGTTGTCGTGACGCCACCAGTAGTTTCTGGTGATTTGCACCAGCGCCGCCACAGTCCGCCGGAAGTAGATGGTATTGCGGCTGAGATGGTGAAGTCCACCACAGGTAGGACTGGACCTCCGGGGCAGAGTTCCTGCAAGGAAACAAGCTCATGTAAAGAAAGCAAACTGAGTCCAAAGTCACTTTTCCTCCGGGTACTTTACTGGCATTTGTATTAGTTGCATACAAAGTTACAGTGCTGTACTCCTGATGGTGTGAGGACAGGTAGCTGAACGGGTGGCTGCAGGCAGATCTTAGGTGGTATAGGGGGAACCCTTGGTGTGTGCCTTTCCTGCTTCCCAGTGGTAGTGTGAAGTCTGGTTCCTTAAAGCCAACCTGACCTCCTTCTTTCTCTCTCCTTTGCTCCCGTCGGACAACCTTCTGCTGGCCGACTGCAGAACCATCAAGCGGTGTCTGGTACCCTCTTTTGGTCGCTCAGGTGCCCGGGAGAAGTGTAGACTCCGCGGGTCTCTGGATTTTCTGTGGTCCTGAAGTATCCCACAGGTGCGGGCTCCGGCGCCCGGTAAGCTTTTGGGGCTGAACTCTTCAGATTCCTTCTAACTCCCTTTCGGCTGTCTGCTCCTGGGATCTGTCCTTTCTATCACTTTCCTGGTCCCTCAGCCAAAAGACCTTCTCCTCGTTCCTAGCTTTCCATTCTGCTGTCAGACCTGGAGGCAATGACCTCCTTGCTCCCCCTAGAGATGATTTTATTCCCTCCCGGGTAACCTCCCACTGTGTGACCTAGTGTGGTGCTGGTTAATAGGTTCCACCCACCATCCTATGATCCACCTACAGCTGGAGTATCTGCACCTCTTTTACGGGTGCAGTACCCCTCTGTGACGCCTGCTTGGCGGGGCGCCACAGATGTCACCTCATACCGACGCCATAGGACATGCAGCAGGACCTTGGACAGCACCATGTGACCAAGCGACACCACCCGATCACATGGCAGGCTGCAGGACCTGTGGAGGACTTTGGACAGCACCCTGTGACTGAATGACGCCACCCGATCACATGGCAGGCTGCAGGGTCCTAGAGGCGACACTGTGGCCTTCGGGGATGAGAGTACATCGGTGGTCACCAGGGGAGCACAGCGAGGTGAGTAAGTGCAGGCGAAAAGCGCAGTGGCTTTAACACACAGAAGACTACGGTTTGTGAGGATCCATCCGTTCTCCATTTAAAAAGACTTGGGGATGATGCACACTCTTCTTAATAAAGATTAAAAAAGAAATGTCAGCACAACAAAATTTATCTTCTACAGTAAAACAAATGGACTTTTATTTTTCAGTAAATATACAGTTGCTTTGCATTGTAACCAAAGATCTTGAGAGGAGAAAGAGAGCAGACAAGAAAGAGAGCAGACAGAAGAGAAAAAGTAGTGAGAGAGGACACGAAGTAAAGCAGACCAGACAGATGACAGGAAAGAGTGAGAGAGATGATATGCCCCCAGGGCCGTGGGGTACTCGGAACTGGGCTATTATACTTCTGGGGAGTCACGTGGGTCGAGACCCGGCTCCGTGATCCTGGCGGTATCAAATAAAAGTTCAGGGATTTTGGTTTTGGGAATGGATGTCATGACGCCACACGTGATGTTCGGCTATTGATGGCCGACACTGCGGTGCATGAGCTTTGGGGATGATGCAATTGCAGGTAAGATGATATCACTCCCCACGGGTGGAGCGGTTCCCCAGAGCAACCGGTATAGTCTATGGCGGTAGTAGGCCGTTGGGGTGCAGGACGGAGGGCACGGAATAACGGACAGACACACAGTACACAGTCTCCTTTACCTTTACTGGTAGTTGCAGGTTCAGACCAAGGCACTGTCGACAGGAGATGATAGGAATCTGGGTGGCCTGAAAGCAAGTTGGGGATCTCCTCACCCGGTGAGTTCTGAGGCCTCCCTGCTGCGCTCTTCTTTGCTGGTCCTGGCTTCCTGTGACTCTCTCTTCCAGCTGGTAAGTCTCTCACCCGTATGACAGGCAGCCTGAGCCCTTCCCGGCCACCAATCCTCTGGCAACTGTCCTAGGAACTGCACTAACTAACCCTGCCCGCAGGCCAGAATTTATAGGAGAGCTCCCCTGAACCCTGGTTTCAGAGCTCCCCCTTCTTGTCTGGAGTCAGGATAGGTGTCACATGCTGTGGGCTTACCTGGTGTGGACACCCCTTATTGCTTCCAAGCACGACATCACCCCCTGAGGGAGGCAACGTGACCCACCCCAGGGCCATGGGGTACCCGGTTCCGGGCATTGATTTACTTGGGGATGTCACTGGCGGCCTGTGCCCGGACCCGTGGCCTTGTTGGTCACTAAAAAAGGGTTTAAAAATAAAAATAAAAGAGTTTGCGATGCCACCCATGGTATCCGCTGCTGCAGACCTCCGGGAATGATGTTGGAGCAGCTAGTTAGTAACGCTCCCCGTTGGTGGAACACACAGGGAGGCGGCTCGTCAGGAGGAGCTGCAGGCTGACAGTCTATGTTGGCAGGAGTATGGCTCCTCCGGCCATGCTAATAAACACACCACACAGTCTTAGTCTCTGAATCAGGCTTTACTGGTGACTTTGGCAGCAAACCGTTCTTTACACAGTCCACGGGTATTGCTGGCCAGAGAAGTCACCAACGGATTAGGACGTTTCACTGGGGACCCTCTGTGATATGCCTGCTTTTCCTCTCATTAGTCCTTACTGCGCTCTCCTCTTTCCTTCCTTGTGCTCTACAAAACAAAGTATTCACTGATCTCAGGGAGACCAGTTCAAGAAAACACTGCGGGCAGCCGGCTAAAGCGCTCAACAAGTGAATTCCTAGGCTCTCGCACACAGCCCACCGCCGGTCCCCACAGATCCTTACAGAGTCTAATGCCCTCGGAGCCTCCAGTTTGGAGTCTGTCACCTCTGGGCCTCCTCCAGGAGTCTATCGCTCTTTGAGCCTCCTTGACCCTATGCAGGGGCCTTAGGGGAATTATGCCGGGATTGCCGCGACCTCTAAAAAAGTGCATGCCGTCCGGTTCTGTGGCTTGAGGATAAACGCCCGCACCGCCTCGGAGCCGGTACTCCGGTTTGGACTGGATCCCTCCAGCCGGGAGACATACCGACACGGATTCGGGTGCACCTCAACACCCCAGGATCCCCTTCGGTTCCCGGATCACCTCTCCTAAGGTGCCCTCCACTGCGCTTCTCGCAGGGTTCCCCTCCAACATCTTTCTCTGACTAACCAACTTTCCTGCTCTCCACAGCTCACCTAAGCTCCTCCGTTCTGGACCGGTTTTCTAGCAACTGATTAACCTATTGGTCTCCTGACCTAAGGTGTGTGGATGCGTGTGGTGAGGGTCCCTTATTAACATCCCAGTCCCCTGGTCACAGGGATACTACACACTCTGGTCTGGGTGCAGTACCCCTCCGTGGCATCCCGACCAGTGGGGCGCCACACAATGCCATTGTGGCAACCGGACTCAGAGAGAGTGAGCAATAAGACAGGACAGAGAAAGAGAGTGAGCAATGAGACAGGACAGAGAGAGAGTGAGCAATGAGACAGGATAGAGAGAGAACAGTGAGACAGGACAGAGAGAGAGAGTGAACAATGAGACAGGCAGAGAGAGAGAGTGAGCAATGAGACAGGACAGAGGGAGAGTGAGCAATGATGAACAGGACAGAGGGAGAGTGAGCAAAGAGACAGGATAGAGAGTGAGCAATCAGATAGCACAGAGAGAGCATGAGTAATCAGACAAGACGGAGAGAGATTTAGCAATGAGGCAGGACAGAGAGTGAGCAATCAGACAGGACAGAGAGAGTATGCATGTCGCTATCCCTCAACTAAGAGCCTGATATGTCATGGACTTGTATACCCCACACTGGACATGCCTCTTCCTCTAAAAGGAGCCTGATATATCCTGGACCACTATGTCTCCCTACACCCCATCCTCCTATTTCTACCATTTGCTTTGACAATGCTAATGATGCACTCCAGGGCTGTGGGGTACACGAACCGGGCTGTTAAACAGTTTGGGGAGTCACAGGGGTCAAGACCCAGCTCCGTGACCCTTGGTTCAGTTGATAAGGGAGTTCTTGGCTTGATAGGAAAGGGGGTGATGAAAGTGAAAGTTAGTCGTGACACCAACCGTGGTTTGTGGCTATTAGTGGCCACCGCTGCTGCAGAACTTCTAAGGATGATGGATGGGCATCTGGGATGGAGCGGCTCCCCATGGGTGGAGCGGATTCCAGGGGCAGTGGATTTTGTAAGGGTATAGGGTGCAGGATGGCAGGCGCAAAGCAACAAACTCAAGGTTTGTTGGTTCCTCAGTCCTTTTACTGGTGCAATGGGAATACCAACAGGTGTTGTTATGCTGAGTCCTTGCACCTGAGAGCAACTCTGGGTTTTCCTCACCCAACAGGTTCTGTGGCCTCCTCACTGTGCTTTGTAACGGGTCTCTGCTGCTGCTTAAGCTGAGCTGCTGGTCCTCTCTCTCTCTCCTGCTTGGTGTTGGTATGGCAGGCAACTTGAGTCCTTCTTTAGCCCCGCATCTCAGGCAGCTGTTCCTGGGCTCTTTACGCTGCTTTGCCTCCGGGCACAGTGTGGCTGGGGAACTTGGAATTTCCCACCTTACGGTATTGGCTGCTGGTTCGTTAGACCGTGCACAGCCTCAGACTCCGGTGTCCGTTTTGTGGCGCTTCTCCTCTGGGGTGAGCACGACACCACTCCGCTCCCTAGGCTTTCCTTCATTTCCTCAGACCCTTGCCTTGGGCCTTCACGCTAGGCTTAGCTATGCCAGGACGAGCTTAGCACTGCTCCAGTTTACAGGATATTTTCCTCAGTCCTCCTAGGAACTGAACTGACTTACTCCACCCCAGACCAGAATTTATAGGGAAGCTCACCCTGAACCTGGGTTTAGGTCTCCCCCTTCAGGCCTGAAGGCAGAAAGGCATTGAATGCGTGTTTTCTGTCTGGTGTAGATACCCTCTATTGCTCTTAGGCATGACACTACCCCCGGGGGAGATAATGACCCTGGGGTGCCACACTAACATGTATTTGGTCCTGCCAATAAAGTTATTTGAATTTGAGTGAGACAGGACAGGACAGAGACAGTGAGTAATCAGACAGGACAGAGAGAGAGAGAGAGAGTGAGCAATGAGATAAGACAGAGAGAGAGTGAGGAATCAAGTTCACAAAAGAAATTTTAACCCATCTCACCTCTTCAGTTTGTGTGAAAAGACCAAGGTCCTCAGGTTCACCAAGTGACTTTAGAACGTCCAAAAATTCTATTTTCGATATAGAAATTTCCAGCTATTTTTTGTTAAATAAAAGAGTGAATTGAAAAATCAGATAAAAATATCATGCTGATGGTACAAAGCCACCATAGGCCATAGTGCTACGCGTTTCATGTCCTTTGTCCAGCTTCACTTTGTCCAGCTGGACAAAGGACGCAATAATATCTCTTCGAGTAACACTATGGCCAATAGTGGCTTCGTACCATCAGCATGATGTTTTTGTGTCACCCCAGAGTCCGGATGCCACACTGTCCTTGCCACCCTCGGGGGGTAGTGTCATACCTGGGAGCAATGAAGGGTATCCACATCAGGTGAGCCAAGCATACAGCACCTTTTCTGCCTCCAGGCCTGAGAGGGGAGCTCTATAAACTTGGGTACAGGGCAGCTCCCCTACAAATTCTGATCTGGGATGGAGTTAGTTCAGTATGGAGCAGTACTGAGGAAGACATCCTGTGGACTGGAGCAGTGCTAAGCTCATCTCAGGGTAGCAGAAACCTAGCTTGAGGGACCCGTAAGCGAGGGTCTGAGGAAGTCGAAAGAAGCCTGGGGAGTGGAACAGTGTCGGGCTCATCCCAGGGAAGAGTGCCAGAACTGTTCAACTGAGTCAGGGGCTGTGCAGGGCCTAACGTCTCGGGAGCCAATACTGGAGGGTGGGAGATTCCAAGTCCCCCAGCCCGCAGGCAAAGCAGCATAAAGAGTCCAGGAGCAGCCGCCAGGGAAGTGGGGCTGGAGAAGGGCTCAAGCTACCTGTCATACCAGCACAACGCTGGAAGAGAGAGAGAGGCCACAGCACAGCTTTAGGTAGCAGCAGGGACCTGCTAAAGGAGCGCAGCAGGGAGGCCTCAGAAATTGCAGGGTGAAGAGAACCCCTATTGCTTCCAGGTTGCACGTACTCCAGTACCATCTCCTAACAGTGTCCCAGCTTGTACCTGCATTACCAGTAAAGGACCTAAGGAGACAACAACTGTAAGTCTGTCCAATGCCATAGACTTTCCCAGTTTGCCCTGGGGATACGCTCCATCCGTGGGGAGTGGTACCACCATAGCTGGCCATCCATCATCTCCAGTGGTCCTGTCTGGAAACGTCTGCCCAAATAGCCGGATGGTCCTACTGCAGTCCGTGATTTTGTCGGACCCATATGCTTGCATTGGTGAGTCTCGTGCGTGAATCACAAACTGTCGCAGCATGTTGCGACTGCTTTCTCGTCCGTCTATCGGATGAGAAAAAAACATCAGAGTTTCACGCCAGTGTGTCCATACCCTAAGAGCAATCAGATAGGACAGAGAGAGAATGAGCGATCAGACAGGATAGAAAGTGAGCCATCAGAGAAGACAAGAAGAGTGAGTGATGAGACAGGACAGAGGGTGAGAGTGTTCAATATTTTGATTTATTCAGTGTCAAGTATAAGCCCCATGGGCACTTATATGACTTGGCTGCTATCAATGAGGTTACAATGGTCGTGTGAGGAATGTTCTGCCGAACTGAATGCATCTGGGCAAATTATCCAGATTTAGTGCTGATCCCTGTTGCTCAAGAGGCTTTCATGAGGGAATGTCACAAAGTCTTACTCCGGGATTATAGTGTTGAATGGCATAATGTACGGTATACGGATACCTCTAGTCTTCATCCCAGGTCACTAACAGCTCTACATTACACTGATTTCATGGTAGAACCAGTGGTATGTCAATTTCTCCTAAGTGTCCCAGGAGCAGTTTTTTTAGTACAACGCCAAAATGCATGTTGCTGCTACTGTTGAACAGCCTGAGTGGTCTAAACCTGCTCCCATGTGCCTGCAGCATCTTCAGACTTTTCTCCCATTAAGCATATCTGGGATGTCAGTGGTCAGTAATTGTTAAAGGAGCTGCCAGCTGCGCATTTTGATTACACAGGTCTAGAAAAATATTTTTTGTAATCATCACAGGTGACTTTGTGCTTTTCTGAATCATCTTTTTGTCCTGATTTTAAAAAAAGTACATAGTTTTTCTGTGGAGCGTATAGTTTCCAGGGAGCAGTATCATTATTATAAGGTATAGGAAATATACTGATGGGGTTAAGGAAACAGTATGGTACATATCACAAAAAATACTTCACCTTACAAAAGTTTTTATTGAACCAAAATTATTTCACATGCAAAATAGAAACCAAAATATGAGCAGAAATGAAAAGTGCTTGACATTAGACTGTGGTTGATGATACGATTTTTTAGGGTTGTCCCTATATCACATCGAACAGTAATCTGCCATCATTGAGTCATTCCTAAAACCCTGGTAGCGGTGTCCATTATGTTAATGTCCTGGGGAAACTGCTTGCCTTGTTCATCGATTAGGCTGGCTTCACACTTGCATTTGCCTGTGCATTGTGGCGGGCGAACACAAGCCAAGCGCAAGCACCGCCCATCCCTATGTTTAACATGGGGACGCACGTGTATGCGGTCGCTGCGGATGGCCGTGCGTACCCATTGCTCCCCTGAGTGATTTGTATGCATGCGGATGCTTGCGTACAAATTATACATTCTCATCCGCACTATGACCGCAACATGTTGCAGATTCAGTGCGGACAAGAATGTATGATTTGTACGCAAGCATCCGCATGCGTACAAATCACACATGGGGAGCAATTGGTGTGCACGGCCATCCGCACCCAACTGCATACACCGTGTGTCCCCATGTTAAACATAGGGATGGGTGCTGCTTGCGCTTGGCTTGTGTTCGCCCGCCGCAATGCGCAGAGCAGGGGAACACAAGTGTGAAGCCAGCCTTACATCCCCAAGATATTGAGGGAAGAAATCTAACTGTGAATGCAAAAAGTGCAATTCAGAGGCATGCGACATCCAAGTCACAGGTATGCATTTAGCAGTCCCACAACACCACAAGATCTCAATTCCTTATCATTTAGAGTTCCTTCAAACACATCATCTCTCATAAGATCTCTGATCCGAGAACCAACAAATCCCCCCTCCTTCAGTTTTGCTGGTGAAATGCAAGAGAATTTCTGTGTAATATACTGGATCCCCTGTGAATTTGTCTTTGCCATAGTTCAAAAATGCAGGGATGGACAGTGTTAACGGACCTGCACTTCCTCAGGGAACAGGAGTTGGGACTAACTCCGAAATGCGTCGGAAATAAAGCTTTAGTGATGAACATCGTTTGATCCTTTATGGTATATACAGCGCAGCGCAGGTCCGTGAACACTGTCCATCCCTGCATTGTTGAACCACATTGATCGTTTTAGGTGTGGACCTTGCGGCAGCCATCTTTCTATACCTTGATGCTGGTTGTGTGCTACACAACCCCCTCAGGTGAGTGGCTAGTTAGATCTAGTCTCTTCACATATAAAAGATAAGACCCTATTGCGCTTCTCTTTCCCTTTTCAGTATCTGAGAGTCTTCAATGGATAATACCCTTTAAAGGTATCAACTACTGAGGACTGTCAGATTTTAATATTTTTCTATCTGCTGGCTAACATATATACCTTAACCCAATAGAAAACCTCTGGAGAATCCTTGTTGACAAATTTATGGCTGAGAAACCCATAAGAGTCACGGAAGTGTGGAAGAGACTGAAAGAAGAGTGGAGCAAAACCCCCCCAGAGCAGTGTGAGAGACTAGTGATGTTCTGCGGCCTCTGATGTGCTGAAGTGATTCACAGCAAGGGCCTGTACAAACCAAAGGCCTGTACACCTCCTACTGATTGGTGACTGTTGTAACCTTCACAACATTTAGTGTTATTCTTTCTCTGTCTACAGTAATCACTTTTCTCTAGTTATGACCATAACAGTTTCTGGAAAATAAAGGTTTTTAGTTGATAAACTTTGGTTATTTTGTTAAGCCCTATTCTAGTGGCTGGTGCACCCCTTACACAAAAATCACGAAATGTTCATCAATGTAGATTTTATTCTGTCTGAAAAAATCAAGTAATCACACAATGTTCTCTAATTTTGATCACCAGTTTGAGTGCTGAATGCAAGTAATGAACCACGTGTTTTTGAAGAATGCTCTGATACACAGTTGCATTCACTCTGCCATGTAGCTGTATGAGAGGTCCAACCCCTTGTGACGACCATCCACTGCGAGGCTGAGCTGCTGGTAAGGCAGCACACCGAGAAACCCTGATACCCTTTACCCCTATACAGAGATCTGGAATTACAGCGGAGCCCAGGAGGTAGCTGCCTATGATGAGCAGGAGGGTCACCAGGAAGGGAATATTTAATAGGACCCGAAAGCGTAGTCAGGAGTCCGAGTCACAACCAGGGAGGGAAGCAAAGGTACAAAATCGGTAGGCTGCAGCAGGGTCAAAAATCCAGACAAAAGTCAAAATCAAAACCAAACACACACTAGATCACTGGGGAACCAAGACTATATCTGGCAGCCTGCAGGACAGGCTCCAAGGTATTTGAAGGGCGCGGTTCCGTCCCATAGGCTGGAGCTCACAGCCTGATGATCTCATCCAGACCGCCCCTAGAACCAGGCCAGACGGTGATGCGTGACTGGCACCAACCACCCCACTTCTGACAGAAGAACGAAGTCTGCGCCTAACAGACGCCTCTGCAGAAACTTCTCTTCTGTTACCAACATCACCCACAGGAGAAACATGGCAATGCCTAGCAACAGAGGCCGGTGTCAAAGGAGTGTGGTGCCCCACTGGTCAGTGCGCCACTATAGGGGTACTGCACCCAGAACAGTGAGTGTGGTATCCAAGTCACCCGAGGATGTGAATGTTAACCTGAGGCCCTCATCCCTGCATTCACACACCTAGAATAGGGGGACTAAAGAGTTAACCTGTTTGTGGGAAGAGCTTAGGTGAGCAGTGGGGAGGGGGAAAAAAAAGCTTAGTGAGAACAACAGATGTGGCGCCCCTGCGTCCAGGAGGCCACAAAGGGAACTGCAGCCAGGCAGGTAAGACAATTGTTGCACAACAACACCCTCACAGCCCACACAACCCACGTACAGTAGATGGCAGCATCCAGCCCCGAGATTGGAGACTCTAGGCAAGCGAGGGGTGGTGGATTTAGAGGAGTGGGTTGGGCACACACGTAGTCAGGTGACTTGACAGTAGAAATAGTGAAGGGGAAGGAGGAAAGAGTCAGTAGGCCCAGGGTGCCGAGCAGACAAGACCAAGAATAGACACAGACCAGCAGCAGGCTGAGGAACACGGCACAGGCCAGAGGACAGCAGAAGTTTGAGCTAAGCTGAGCAGGAGAAGGAACCACACGTCCTGGCAAAGTGGGGTGTAAGGAGCGCAGAATCTGTACCGAGCCAGTGTGAGCTAGAGGAGAGAGAAAGCCTATCCGGAGCCAGTACCCCCAGAAGTGTGGAAGGAAGAGAGGGACGGTGATACGCGGGCCCTAGACTTACAGCGAAGCGACCGACTGCAGGCGGAGTAGCCCTCCTATGATACTGAAAGACGCAGAGAGAAAGAGCCTGGTAGAGCCTCACACTTGAGGACTGCTAGAGGCTGGGCTGAGTAGAGTGTTGGCTCTAGAGGGGACCGTCAGTTTTACCCGGAATCCCCAGACAACACGACGGGGGACCACAGCTGCATGTTAGGGTCCCTACCCCAAAGGACAGGCAGCTCAGTGATGACCAGGAGGACCCACAGGGGCCCGAGTCACCGCCATACTGTCTGGCGTCACACACACCAAGTGAACCCAGAGAACGTAAACAGCCCGGAAAGGACACAGAGACAGTGTGAGGGGTCACAGAGGGAGAGACCTGGCTGCAGAGATTAAGGGAACCCCGGAGGGGAGAGTGAGCCCGTGTACTTGAACTGAGACTTGTAAGAACTGTAACTGAACTGTGAGCTGTATTGCAAAGCTTTGAGAGTAAACACGGAAAACCCTGAATCTGCTTCCCTTGTGTCTCTGCGTGAATGCTATTCCCTCCATACAGGATTACAGCAAACCCTCCACCTGCAGAGCCACAGCCTGTCAGCTCCAGCACAGAGGAAGGACTCCTGCATCGTCTGCATAGTAAGTGCATTGTACACTCCACAATAGACTTTAACCCTTACTGCCCCGGGGAACACAGTTCTACCCACTGGAACTATCTCATCTACGCTGCTATTCCATCATCCCTGGAGGTTCTGCAGCAGCGGCGGCCCCATCACTGGCTGCATAAAGTGGGTGGCATCACGACTGACAATCCCCTGTAAATACCCCTTTTATTGTCGAGCCAGGGACACGGTCCGGACCAGGACCACCCGTGACTTCCCTAGCAGCGACCCGGTACCGAGTACCCCCGTCCCAGCGGGCCCGACACAGACACAGACCGTGAGGGAGGAGGAGAAAGGAGGACCCTGCGAGAAGTGCAGAGGAAGGTGCCTGAAAAGGAAGGCAACCCAGACAGAAGGGGGGTCCCTGGCTTGTGCCAGCCAGTGCCGGACTGTACTGATAACCAGTCCGGAGGATCCCATAAACTGAGTACCGGCTCCGAGTGCGTGCAGGTAAGTTTAATTCTGAGCCGCCAAATATGGTGGGTCGAAGGCCTTTCATATACCCCCAACATAGTCCGACACGCACATACCCACCAGGTGCTCTAAACCGGGTTGAGCTCCTTAGAGAGTAAAAAGGGTTACCTCTATGTACCCAACGGTCCTGGTAGTAAGAGGGCTCCGTGCAGGGCAGCACACGGATAGTAAGGAGAGCGCAGTGAAAAGGACAGAGATTGTAAAAGAAAGAACATCACTGAGGGCCTCAAAGAGACTTTGCATCCTTTAACTACCGGCCAGCTACCCGTGACTGTGTACCTTGTGAACAACTTTGTAAATACCCGTGCAGAGCAAGAAGGCCTCCTGTGTTTTATTTCCACTATGACATCAGTTACCACACTGCCCTGGGGACTCCGCTCCACCTGCGGGGAGCAACATCACCTGGCTGCCTATCCATTGTCCCCAGAGGTCTGAGGTAGCGCTGGTGCCATCACCAGACACCGCAGGGGGCGTCACGAACATTATAAATTTTATTATTTTGTTTTCAACACTTTTCAACGACCACCAAGGCCACGACCCCGGGCACCGGCCACCAGTGACAGCAACCTTGATCAATGTCCGGGATACAAGTTCCTAAGGCCTTGGGGTGGGTCAGGAGCAAGTCCATATGAGGGCATAGTACTCCTATCACCAGCACCACCAGCCGAAGGCGCTCGGCACCTTTCAGCAGCCAAGGCAGGAACACCAGCCACCGAGTCCAACGGTGACGTGACACCCCTACAGCAGAAAACATTCCTAAAAACAATGACACTTCCTGCACCACCTTTCACTGACTTCTTTACACATTTTGGGTTCAGTCTTTCCTAAGTTTGTCAACGAACATAATGTTTCCCATCAGACCCAAATAAATTTAAACTTGCTTTCATCACTAAAATGAACAGTGGACACTTGTCCTCTGTCCACACAACATGCTCCTCACCAGTCTAGCCTTTTGACTCTTTCTGCTAATGAAAGGTTTGGTCACTGCAGAGTGGGCTTTCAGTCCAAATGCTCTTAAACGTTGTGACACTGTATGACGAGACAGATCCTTACCGTGTTCAGTGCTGAACTGACAAGCTATTCAAGCTGCAGTGTTGAAGCAATTATCCAGTGATATTCTCCGCAGTATCCTGTCCTCTCTTGCATTTGTCTTTCGAGAGTGACCAGCCTTCTTGAGGGACTTGAAAGAGTTTGTGATGTTGTGATCCAATATTCTAGAAATCACAGACTTGGAATGACCAACTTCTGTTGCTATGGCTGATAGGGTGACCCCGTCCCTTCATCTGGACAACCTGCTGCCGGAGGGTTTCAATCACCATTTTTGCAAAGTGAGTGCAAACTGGAAAGTTAGGCTGCCAGTTACATAGGGTTTGTCAGATAATTAAGGAAATTAGCACCAGGTGCCAGATTAACACCAATAATTTGCAGGTATCTGAACGTGTTCTCTAATTTTGATCAGTGTCTTTATCATTTATCTCATTGACATTTTGAATATGTGGTTTAGAATGTATTTAATTTATGAAATAGTAGATGTGGGCCTGATGCTATCACATCGGGAGGGTGGTGACATCACAATGAGTATGGGGTCTGTGGCACTGGGGGTGGCCCTCTCACCCCCTGTGAAGTCTCTCTCCTGTCCACTGTCTCTCTCCCAATGTATGTAAATAAATGTAATTTTACTTAAAAACTGGTTTCTGTGTTTTTTATTTATCAATAAAGTGTTTAACTTCCTGGTAAAAAATGTGTAGGGCTTTGCTGTATTTTCTATTGCCAACCCCCGCTGCCTGGTGTTACCTTCACTGGCAATAACCAATACAAGGGGAGCCCTATTATTTTTTTTTACAAAACAATTACTGATCTCAGGGAGACCAGTCAAAGAAAGATTGTTTCGTGATGTTGGTCTACCAGGCATGGCTCCCACCTAGCCAGAATTCTACTCCACACTGATGGGCAAAACCTTGAAACAGCTGTCTGTGGATGGATACCTGGCTTTGGTATTTCCCTTGTCATATATTTAAACTCGTAAAGAGCTGGATATTGACTGAAAGTGCCACTTAATATGTTGGTTATGGTGGTCTCATCAAGGAGCCACCCCATGACTAGGTCCTTCCCTGGAGGGATATCTATTTGCTATTATTTTTTTAAGTTATTTTAAAAAATAATTAAAAATAAATTGCAGTGTCTTTGCTGTATTTTTGTTTGCAAGCCAAGGTAACCTAGGCAGCTGAGAGCTGGAATTCTCAGTGTGGTAAGGCCCAAGCATTCTGGGCCCCCCATGCTGAAAAGTGCAGCCTGCAGCTGCCCCAGAATTGGTGCCTGTATGAGAGACGTTAAAACTGGTGATTACCTTGCTCTTCCAGCTGCCCTGTGGAGACAGACTGGGTAATAAAGGGGTTGATGTCAGCTTTTTTTGGAAGCTGACATCAAGCCCTATTGCTAATGTCAGCAGTCAGTATGACAGCTGGCCTTTAGCAATACTTTCAGTAAAGGGAAAAAAAACACACAGAGAGAAATTCTTTATGGCATACAAAATAGACAGAGACACCCCGTTATCCACTTTATTAGCTCCCAAGTTCTCCCCCGACGTAATTGTGTAATTACTAAAATCTTGCGGTGATATCATTGGGGCAGTGTGATGCGTCATGACGGCGTTATCTTTGTATACCCAAGTGACCAAAGATGGCAGCAGTGTAAGTGGCACGTGCCCTCTCTGCCACCTGTATGCTCTCTCTCTCCTCCTTATATGCTCTCTCTGCCCTCCATGTGCACTCTCTCTGCTCTCCTGTTTGCTCTCTCTTCCCCCCATACGCACTCTGTCTGCACCTCATGTGCGCTCTGCCTCTCTGTGCCCTCTCTGTGACCCTCTGTGTGCTCTCTGTGCCCCTTGTGTGCTCTGTGTACCCTTGTGCCTCTCTGTTCACATTCTGTGCCACCCTGTGTCTCCCTGTGCCTCTCTGTGCACTCTCTGTGCTCCCCGTGCCTCTGTGTACATTCTGTGCCTCTCTGTGTGTGGCGCCCCTCTAGCGGGACGCCACAGGGAGGTACTACACCCCAAACAGGAGGTGTAGTGCCTCCATAGACATGGATGAGGAGGAAAATACAGAGTCTGCACTTAAAGCACGCTCATAGGACACCTTAGCACAGGGGACTGGTATTCAGTAAGTCCCGGGGGGGTGGAGCCTAGAAGAGCGGGAAGACGTGAGTGACGGTTACTGAGTAGTCAGTCAGACGGTGACAGAATAGTAGAGAGGACGGACACAGGGGACCATGCGGTCGTGACAGGAGGGCATCTCTAAGGAGAGAGGTGATCCAGACAAAGAAGGGGACACTCCAGGACTGATTGGAGTCGGCTGGAGAGTCGAGGTCAATACCGGTATTCTGGAGCCGAGGCAGTTTGAAAGGTTTATCCCAAACTGCAGACCAGCACGTTGTGGGCCCTCATAAGGGAGCCACAACACCCACCAGGAGCCTAACTGCAGTCCCATAGCTAGGTCCAAGACGCCAAGACAAAATAGAAACTTAAGGTAACAGACCTGGGGACCGGCAACCAGACTTAAGTATGAGAGGACGGTGAGCCAAGAGCCTTTGGGAGTAGAGACCAGGAAAAATTAAAGAAAGACAGCTCTGACAGACTCTGGAAAAGCCTCCAAATTCCGCGACTACAACCCCCGGTGAATCCGACTGTACCGTGTACCCAGTGCTTTTTTTGTAAAAAAAATATTTGCCGGTACGCATTTCTGATTCATTTCTCATTATTCAGTATTGTAGTCTATATGCTAATTTCAATCAAAAACTATCTAATTCAGATTGCACAAGAAAAATAAAAAATTACTAATACTGTATAAATGTTTTTTTTCACTTGCAAAATATGGTTTTCATATTCCTTAACCGATTTACCTAGGCTGTATTCTATAAGAAACGCCAAATTTCAACCAAATTTTCATCAGCCACGATGTCTCGAGTTCGTTCTTTACTGTTTCTGGCAATGGCTGATTGCCGACCTCGAAGTATCCAAGAGTCAACGTACTTTGTTGGATCAAACAGCTTCAAAGGTGGCCCAACTAGCCTGCCAAAAAACAGCGAAGAAATAGTCTTTGTCCCGTCGTGTCATGCGTTTATTTGTCACTTTCTGAACTTTATTATGGCCAGGGTCACACAGACCCGTTCCCTGGGTGTCCGCTAAAATCAGAGGTTTTCTGAAGAAGTGGACACCGTTAACGGTGTCCGCTTCCTCAGAACTGTTCCCCATAGGGAATGATTACTTACCTCTCCAGCCGCTGCACAGACTGCGCTTTGGGGGACACTTTTCACCGGTGCTCAGGAAACGTTGCTTGCAGTGTTTCCTGCGCACCTCTGAAAAGCGGCCCCTAGAAGCGCAGTCTGTGCAGCCACCGGAGAGGTAAGTAATGGTTCCCTATGGGGAACAGTTCTGAGAAAGCGGACACCGTTAACGGCGTCCGCTTCTTCAGAAAACCTCAGATAATAGCGAACACCTAGAGAACGGGTCTGTGTGACCCTTGCCTATGTCAGCAAAAAATGTAAGTCTTCAGATTTTCCGGTACGCTGTACCGTCGCGTACCGACGCAAAAAAACACTGGGTGTACCCCTTATCTGTTACCAGTAAAGAACTGTTTGAGCTTATCTGGTGTCCGGTCTCCTTTAATACGTCGCCCGGGAGGCTCCTGCAGCAACACAGAGCCAAAGACTATGACTCCTCTCATTCACCCCACTGCCCTGAGGTAAAAGCTCCGCCTGTGGGGAGCTGTACTACCAAAGCTGCTTCACCGTCACCTCAGTGGCCGGCTGCAGTGCTGGTAACCACATTACCAGGTACCACAGGTGGCGTCACGTTTAATCCCCCAATCATCATCCCCATCAGCCAATTGAGAACCCAGGGCATGGACCCAGGACCCGACCAGCTGTGATCACCACCGAAGCCACCATCCCGGTATCCTAGTAATCCCTTCTCTGCTGGTCTGACTCATGTGCACTCTATGTTACTCTACACTCTCTGTGCCACCCTGTGCCTCTCTGTGTGCTCTATGTTCCTCCTGTGCCTCTGTGCATGTTCTGTGCCCCCTGAGCGCTCTTTGTGGCCCTCTGTGTGCTCTCTGTGCCCTCTGTGGCCCCCTGTGCCTTTGTGCGCTCTCTGTGCCTCCGTTTCTCTTTGCACTTTCTGTGGCCCCCTGTGTGCCCTCTGTGTCCCCTGTGCGCTGTCTGCCCCTCTCTGTTTCCCTTGTGCTATGCTCTGTGCAGTCCCCATCATGTGCTGTATTTTCTGTGCACTCCCTTGTGCTGCCCGCAGTCAATGTCAGATAGAAGACATTTAGTGATTTCAGTCATGTGATCAGTCATGTGCACATGGCTCTGCAAATGGCTGTGATATCACCTCAGGGCCTGTACTGCCAGGTCAGTGGCGGTGGGTTGTACGGTGGCAAGTTCCAGGCATCAGTTGTAGGTGGCGTCAGGTCCGGTTGTTAGCGGCATCGCTGGCGATAGTGTGCAAGGGAAAAACTTACCATCAATGCCAAAATCAAAAACCAACACTGCACTTGCAGGATGCAGTCAGACCCCACTATGTGAAGCAAGCACCAGGTGCAGGCTGATAAATCACCTCAACCTACAACAAGGTGTGGGAGGCGACCTGCCATGCACATAATGGGCTTGTTTAAGACACCATTCACACTGATACAAATGATGTAGAGTGTCTGAAAGCTACCCACTGGCTCTGCCACCTAACCAATGGGCTGCCCAGTACGATGCTTCTGCACCACTAGATGAACGGCGCCCCATGGGGCCCAGCTGCACCCCGAAAATGATAAAAAAGTGCAAAAATGTTTTTTATATGATAAACAAAAAACTTTATAGATGAGATATTGGTTCATGCATTGGCCAAGACTCTTAAGCTCATGATCCACGTCACGGATCCCCATGCTCATGAGTCTTAACAAAATACAATGGGCCATTAGCACTAGCAGGTGCCATATTTGAACACCCATCACTATCATGGACACTTGATAGCGTGATTATATAATTAGAAGCTTAAAATACTGCTGTTTTACTCATGTTAGGATATATTCACATCCGACAACACAATGACCTTAACATTAAGGAAATGATGTAGTGTTCTCTAATTTTGATTACCAGTGTATATTATGATAGAGCAGAGATGACAGACCTGGCGAGAGAGCAAAGAGGATTGAGAGGATAGAGATGATAAATTAGAATGTAAAGATGCCAGAGAACACTGAGGTGACCACAGAGGACAGAGCAAAGGACATGAAGAAAAGTGTCTATCAGGATGAATAGAGGGAACAGAGATGTCAGATAGAGAACAAATGTGGTTGATGCGCCCCCAGGCTATGGGGTACTTGGGAAACGGGCCGACACTGTCTCTCTGGGGTATCACGGTAGTCGTGACCTGGTCCTGTGGCCTGAGATCAGTCCAAAAAGGGGTTATTTACAAGGGAGATTTGTTGTGACGCCACCCCGGGTATGTGGTTAGTAGAACCTCCACTGCCGTATTCCTGCTGGGGACGGTGACTTGGGGCAGCGTGGATAGTAAGCCCTTCTCGGGTAAGACTGAGCGTCCCCATGGCAGGAGTGGTGGTGATGGATGGGCCTGGTGAGCGTTCGTGATTCACACAGTCACTTACTTCAAAGCTGCAGCTCTCCACAGTGCTGGTTGCCCTGGTGCTGGTCGCAGTGCTAGAAAGGAACAGTCTCCGGCAGGGATGAGCTTACTGGGTACTTTAATAGATCTTTCACAGCAGGTTACAACAGTTCACAGCTCTTTCCGTACAGTTCACACAATTTACACTGCTCCGGGCAACTCAAACTGTGCAGCTCAGGTAGTGTTTCTGGGTTGTTCCCTCAAAGTCCTTTCAGGCCTCTCATTCTCAACATAGTACCTCACCCACAGGTTCACTCTGGTCGTCGCGGACTCGCGGGTGAATGTTTCCCTCACAGTCAGGGTCGCCAGTCCTAGTATGACGACTGTGTTCTTAGACCATGGTGGAAAGTTAGGCTGCAGGTCATAAAGCACCTGCCCCACACAGGGTGTCTCATGATTAGGGTCTGGATTATCCCCGGTCACCTCTTCAGGACCGGTTCTCTGGTCGTGGCCTAGCCTCCAGTGTCCCAGGTTCAGATATTTGGGCACACCAGGCTCCTTCTGTCAGTCACTGTTTCAGCTCAGGGTTCCTCCGGTCAGCTAAGATGTGTGCGGCTGCCGGGCCCTTGTCCGCCCAACATCTCAGCTGTGGGGTCTCTTTCAGTCTCCTTCTCCTTCCCGTCACTTCCAGGCTATGCAGTGGGCTTTCTCTCCTCGCGGCTATGCCTCATGGGATTCTGCGCCTCCAGGGAACCCAAAACCTCCTGGGAAGACTCTCTCACTGTTCTGTTCTCTCTTTTTCCTCTCGTCTCCTCTGTCTGTTCCCGGGTTTTTATTGTGTTGGTCTCTCCACCCACTTCTCAGTGCTCACCTACACTCCACCCGCTTCTCTTAACACCTGCCATCCCTTGCCCAACCTAGAGTCCTAGGTGTAGGGTCAGTGTGTGCTGCGGTGTGGGTGTGGTGCCAACCATCTTGCCTTACCTGGCTGTGTGGCGCCCCGCAAGGTCAGGCGCCACAGAAGGGTATTGCACCCGTAAAAGAGGTGTAATTGCCCCAGCTGCAAGTGGACCCTAGGTTGGTGGGTGGGACCAATTCCCAGCACTCCCACATTAGTTGAGCACGGGAGGTTACCCTGGAAGGGTTATATTCACCCCCAGGGGAGATCAAGAGCGGTTAATTGGAGGAGGAGAGGAGTAGGGACAGCTGAAAAGAGTGTGGAACGAGGCAGAAGGGATACCTGGACGGTTTCAAGCCAATCCGGAGGAAAGAAGAAGGGATCTTGAGGAGGTCCTGAAAGAGGGTGCCTGACGTGAGAAGTCCGGGCCCTAGAGAGAAAGGGGGATCCTCAGAGTGGAGTGACCATACTCCAGGGGAATATCAAGTCCACCCCGGGAACGCCGGGCCCGAAGATCTGGCCAAAGTTCATCTTTGCAGTCGGAAACCAGCTGCTGTGGTCCGTATATCACCACAGCACCCTGCCAGATGGAGCGGTCAGCCTACTTCCTCACCACGAGGGAGAGGACCCCCAATCCTACCTTCACGGAGCCATTAGGTATTGGCCCATCCTAGGCAGGGAAGAAAGGACACAGGTTAGTCAACTAAGGTACACCACGGGTTCCACCATACCACCTGGGATCCACTTGCAGCCACCCGTAGAGCTACCTGTTATTGTAACATCTGATGCTGGACTGTGAACTTTGTTTGATGTTGCTGCAAGTTGACAGTAAAGTACCCGGGAGAAAGACTTTGCCTGTGTGTGAGTTTCTACATCTACCTGTTCCCTTGCAGGAACGCAGCCTCGGAGGAATTGCTCCGCCTGTAGGGAGCTTTGCCCAAACCCAGCCACACTACCATCTACCTCAGGCGGACTGTGGCGGCGCTGGTGACCCATCACCAGGTACTACAGGTGGCGTCACATTGACAAACTCTTATTCCCTGTAAATACACCCTTTTTGAAGTGTCACCCAGGCCACGGGATCAGGCGCTGCCACCCGTGAACTAATAACCACCGAGCTGGTCCTACCCACTTACATACCCACAACGGAATGCCTGGTTTCGCCAGAAGGTTAACCCCATCAGTTGCCATATCAGGACCAGAGGCCAGACTGACCGCACATAATCCTATACACCTGGTCCGTCCGTGCGGGTCCATACCCAAAACAGGATCTCATGCCTGGTATTACCGGGTACTGTGTGCCTTGGACATTTGAACCGTGCTTAAAACAAACTTTTTCCGCCATTGCTTGGAGATAAAAATGGGTTCCAGCCATAACTGCAGGAGGACCCAAGATGGCCATGTACTGGACACCATGTGCATGCCTGGGGCTTTGCCTCAGCCCCTAGAAGTAGAGCAAAGACGGAGGCGCCAAAAAGTGTGGCTGCCCCTATTGCCATCAATCAATCAGGGCGACGGCCCACAGGAAGTACTCTGGGAGTGGCTGCCAACAAAGAGACAAACCAGAAGAGAAGGACAGAACAACTAAGGCTCCTTTGTACCGGCAGCATGGCGGCACCCCGTTGGAGAGATATTGTGCGCGAGGTCAAGGAGCAGGCCAGAATCGCGCAAGGAGACCCGGCAGTGGCGTCCCTCTTGACACTAGAGGGGGATGCTGACTACTGGAGGGACGTGTTTGGATGGCTCCGCCAGGACATGGAAGAAGCCCTGAAGTGGGTGTGCAGAAGATGGAGCGCGGAGCAGGCCTGTGAGCTGAGGAAAATGAGGGAAGGCCATGAAGCGCGAGAGGTAGCAGTAGCGGTGCAGGCAGTTGTGGAGCACCGTGCCTCGTTACCACCTGCTCACCACCTGTCCAGACCCGGGACACGGGGGTCCAGACTGAAGCCCCAGTAACACCACCGCCCCGTACCAGCAGCTATCTCCGGCTGCAGACATCGCGAACGTCCCCTACAGAACCAGGTATCATCATTGAAGATGAGACTGACTTCGAGGAATCGGAGGACGTAGAAGGAGCCTCGGGAGGGAGCACCCAGTAAGCTGCGTGGTGGACCGCATGGCAGCAGCAGCGAGGACCCCCTACCGTCATGAGCTCAGCGAAGACAAGAGTGACCTCCAGAGTCCCAATCGGCAACTCACCACCACCTCAGTATCAAACATCTCAATCATTAAATTAAATGAAAGAGACCAAGTGGCAAGACGACGCCAAGAGGAATGGTTCCAGAAAGAGCAGGCTACACGGCTACTTCAGGACGAGGCAAGATCACAGCCCCCACGTCCAGCAGAACTATGCTGCCAAGGAACCGTCGTTTCGGTATACCAGGATGAAGGATGGGGATTCCTTAGAGAACCTGGACTTCAAGACGACATATTTTTTTTGCACGTTGCGATGTGGAATCGTACCTGCGGAGAGGACACCCGGATCGAGATCTGTACCGAGGTGAGCAGGTTACATTTGAGCAGTATCCAGGCCTCTTAGGCTGGTTCGCTATAGAATATCCCGCCATCAATAATACTCCCGTTGTAGAGACTTGAACTGTATATAGCCCCTTTTCCAGTCTTTTTCCCCTTTATTTTTCCTGTCCGTTTTGAACCCTGAAGATCCAGAGACTTTTATTTTGAACATTGCCCCTTTTGTTGATAATGTGTGATGTATAGCGATCTGGCGGTGATAACTCATACTGGACTGTGCTGGACAATACATTACTGCCGAACCCGCACTGTTAGTACTGGTCCCTGTTGGACCGAGTTAGATTATGTCTTTTCTATGCAGCTAGTAGAAGCCGGAGAGTAAGAACTTTGCCAACAGGTGACCCGAGGACCGTGGGGTCTATTATACTAACTACTGCAATGTGTGTGTGTATATGAGTAACGTTAAAGAATAGTGCCTCCTAGCAATAGGAAGAATTCCAAGAATGCTTGATTGTATATGGTTTACCTGTTGATGTTGAATATGAAAAAAAAAATGCTTTTTCACTTCCCTGTTAACAGGTACGTGGACGAGTATATTCCATCAGGGGGGTATGTGGCGCCCCGCAAGGTCAGGCTCCACAGAGGGGTATTGCACCCGTAAAAGAGGTGTAATTGCCCCAGCTGCAAGTGGAACCTAGGTTGGTGGGTGGGACCCATTTCCAGCACTCCCACATTAGTTGAGCGGTGGGAGGTTACCCGGAGGGGATATATTCACCCCCAGGGGAGATCAAGAGCAGTTAGTTGGAGGAGGAGAGGAGTAGGGACAACTGGAAAGAGTGTGGAACGAGGTGAAAGGGTTACCCGGACGGTTTCAAACCTATCCGGAGGAAAGAAGAAGGGATCTTGAGGAGAGAACCCGGGAGAAAGTGACTTTGCCTGTGTGTGAGTTTCTACATCTACCTGTTCCCTTGCAGGAACGCTGCCCCGGAGGAATTGCTCCGCCTGTAGGGAGCTTTGCAAACTCAGCCACACTACAATCTACCTCCGGTGGACTATGGCGGTGCTGGTGACCCATCACCAGGTACTACAGGTGGCGTCACATGACAAACTCTTATCCCCTATAAATACACCCTTTTTAAAGTGTCATCCAGGCCACGGGATAAGGCGCTGCCACCTGTGACATCCCTAATACAACCCATCGAGCCTGGTACCTGAGTACCCCAGGGCCTAGGGTCGACAGCTGCATTTCCTTTTGTGACCATCTGGTCGCAGGGGCGCCACATTGTTAAGAAAACAGAACAGGAAGAGAGGATTGACTGAGAGAGCAGAGTCCAGAGATAACGGAGGTGACAGAGAGCAGAGTCCAGAGATAACGGAGGGGACAGAGAGCAGAGTCCAGAGATAACGGAGGGGACAGAGAGCAGAGTCCAGAGATAACGGAGGGAACAGAGAGCAGAGTGAGAAGAGCAACCTCTCTCTCTCCTTACTTCTCCTATGAGGTGCTCAGGTTCATTACTGGAAACAGCTGGGTCTCGCCTTCTTCTCACACCCGCTGACGGGAGAGCGGCTTACCGAGAGTTTCCCATCAATGATGAGACAACAAAGTGGTCTTTTGAGAGTGACATTTAATGCATTCTCCATCTATTCATAACCCATGCCTGATGTATAGGCAATAGTCCGTGGGTTTTAACAGCTCAGAAGCCCGAGGTGATGATGGGGACTGTGGTGCTGCAGGCTTCTCTCAGACTAACACACATGTTATATATACCAGTATCTGCATATCCAGATATTCCGCATGTAGCGATGTTCGTCATACTCACTGTGAGACATATGGTGGCATGTTCCCCTCTCCCCAATTTCTGAATTTTTTTACATTAATAAACACTGGCAAACATCAAAGAGGGAAAGTGTTGATGACACGCGAGGACCGGAGAGAACACCATTGTTGAAAACCATATGCCTGCGCTGAACGCCAATTATCACAGAGGCTTCTGCCAGCCTCAGACATGTTGTATTCATTAAGGCAGAACTCTAACACCATAATTGTGTGTATACGACTCAGAATGAAGAAGGTCTTTACTCCAAGTCACTAATTTGTCTCCTGCTGAAAAAAAAACCCTTTTAGTTTCCACCTCCGGCCACCGGGTGCGCTGTTTGGATTTCCCACAGGTAAGGCACGTGATGATTGCATGATATCAGGCTACAGCCAAAAATGTGCCAAATGACAGTGACAAATTCTATATACACTGGGCAATATTTAAGGTTTTCTCCTCCAGGACCCAGACAATTTTGGGTTTTATGGGTTCCTGATTTTTTCAACAATTTTTAAAAGCTCATAAAATGTATTTATGTATTTTTTAAGTTGTTTTGATTGACACCATTCATTGCATATAATGAGAATCGGAGAAAAATTCCATGAGGTGAAATTATGAAAAACAACGTTTTTTGTGTTTACAGCGTTATTATTATAGTAACTTTACTTCTCCAGTTGAGTACAAATGAAGCGATACAAATTACTTTAATGGTCAAATTCTTTAAAAACTTTTTCTGCAACCCGTAACTTTTTAGTCTCCTATCGTTAGACCGGTAAGGGTACCTTTACACGCCGCAACTTTTGGCGGTGATTGGAGGCAACCTAACGTGCGTGTGCACATTTTTCATGATTGCCTCCGAACGCCAAAGGCTCATTTACACGCCGCAATTTCGCCCTCAACCTAAGGCGATGTGTCGTCCCGGAAGTTCCGACACCAACAGTGGGAAACATCTGGTTGACTCCCGACGCGGCTTCACACGCCGCAATCCCCAAAGGAATGTGGGCGTACATGTTCAGCGCCGCAAGAACATAGGCGTGACAGAGTTGTGTATTCCGCGCCCCAAACACGCTGATTAGACAGCGCAATAGCGTCATGATTGGCCAGCCTGCGCAGGAAGGCTGGCTAATACATGACGCCATTGCAATTGTGTAGTGTGAATGGACAGCTCTTTAAATATGTCACCCTGTGAATGGACAGCCAATGGAAACACAGTAGCCACCACATAGTAAAGAAAGATTACCTGATAAGGTGAGGTATCTAAATGTTTTAAAGACGTATGGACTACCACTTAGGGAATAGTTTTAAAAGAATTTCTTTATTAATTCTCTTTAAAAAAAAATGACTGGTCTAGCCAGCAGGGTATACAAAGGTGAGACAGTATATATACAATTCACTGAAGGAGAGCACACTTAGTGTGAGTATCCCCTTCTATCCCTATATCTGCAACACTGCCTATCAGTGGAGGTAATAACACCTTAAGGTTTGGGTGCCCCCACTCCTCGGTGGCTTACCCTATGATAGCCCTAAATATCTGGGTTATCATACATATGATGGTGTCTATATGTTCCTGTTTTTTGAACATTTCTTCTAATTCACGATTTGGTACCTTGCTGCCATCTTGGTGTTGATCCGACTCCCTGACTCCTGATTATCCTTTTCCTGACCTCCCAGCTTTGACCCTGCTAGGTGTCTTTCCTTTCTCTGGCAGCAGCCCTTCCATAGGCAGCAATCGTCTGTACCCTGCTGTAAATCCATATCTCTGTATAGGGGTTAAAGAGTGTCTTAGATTCTCTGGGTTCTGCCTAGTCTGTCCAATATAACCGTTTTGTGCCTGTAGCCTTGGACGTTACACCTATCCATTCTAGCTTTGGTATTTTAATTCTTCACATTTACTTAAAGAGTTATATAATATTATTCAGCTTTTCATAGATCAGATTATTAGGAACACTACAATACTAAATAGGTTTTTTTCAATTTTATTTTTGGATGACCTGTTATGTTTTTTTGCTCTAGGTTTAACCCCCCCTCCCCAAAGAACTTAAACCTGGGATTGTTTTATCATTTATACTTTATACTGCAATATACAGTATAAATCGCCATCTCCTATGCACCCCATCGGCCTCCTGTGATCATGTTGACCAGGAGGAAGGACACTGTGTGCCTGAACCCCATTGGGATTGCACCACTTATATGCCGAAGTCAAAGGTTACAGGACTTTTAAATGGTTAAAGTTACTTGCCTAACCAATGTCACCAGTCCCCCCAGGATCTTGCGTACTTTAGACATTTCTTAATAATCTTATCTCTTTCGTAGCCTATACGCCTCCCATTCTGTCATCCCTACTGCTATAGAGAAATACAAGCATCTGAGCCGTCTTTGATGACCTTGTTCCCGGCCGGGATGACAGTATGTGAACCATTGATATCTAGATTTGTGGGCGATCATTAAAGGAAAGATCTAATATCCTGTCCCCTTTCTTCCTCTTTGCCAGCCTTCTTTCTTTTGTTAAATTCTTTTTTACTTTTCTTTCTCGGTTTAACACTGGCGCAGCTGGCATCAAAAGCGACCTGCCGAGACGAAAGAAAAGGCCATTTTCCACTGAGCTTATGCCTCTCACCCCCCGTGTGAAAGGGAAAACTTCTAGAAACGATGTCCCAACCTTCACGCAGACCTGTTATGTCATGTAATCGGATTAAATCGAGCACCTCTACTCTCCCCTCGGGCCTTTGCCAAAATGGCAGGTCAGGTCTACGTCTGCATTGCTATGAGTAAATCGCCACAGGCTCTAGATGGGTAGCTTTAGCTTTTTATTCTTTGCTTTTTATATTGATTTCTGCACTTAGTTTTTATTGCTTACTTTTATTTTTACATTTTAAAATTCACTGTTTTTAATTGTTATTTTTTTCTCCTTTTTATGTTCAATATGCACAGAAAAAAAATCTATATAATAAAACAAACTCTGTTAATTTATATTCTGTATAATTCTAAAATGACCACCCAGTTGGCTTAAATATGTGATTTTCTTACCTGGTATAAACACTGCTGTTCTCCTGAATCCGGCAATGGTTTTCTTTTCTTCCTACGCCTCTCCGTTCCTGAGATATGGCCTCATATTCCCAGCATAAAAATCTTGTATTTTTAGCCAACAGGGCGTGGTCTTCAACTCTGATCTGTGGCAGTTTTTTTTAGCACCACGCCCTGTTGGCTAAATGAGACAAGATTTATATGCTGGGAATAAGAGGCCATATCTCAGGAACGGAGAGGCGCAGGAAGAAAAGAAAACCATCGCCGGATTCAGGAGAACAGCAGTGTTTATACCAGGTAATAAAACAAATATATATTGTTATGTGTATGTATATATATTTATATATACATATACCGTATATATGATGACCAATGTCCAATTCTCTTTAAAGGCTTCCTCCAATCATATTCTGAAAGTTCCGGGATGACAAAGGTTATTCCAAATATTCCACTTTCTTAATCATAAAGTTCTTGGCCTTCTTGGATGATTAATTTAGGCAGCTCTATATGTAGTTTTTCTTATAAATCAACC
The DNA here is from genome assembly GCA_033576535.1 of Allobates femoralis. NCBI lineage: Eukaryota > Metazoa > Chordata > Amphibia > Anura > Aromobatidae > Allobates > Allobates femoralis. The sequence goes on along the minus strand of JARQOC010000012.1, from coordinate 94,999,631 downwards.
TTTTTAAACCCTGAAATGGCTTTTTGGGTGATTCGTTTAATCATTATTGATATATGATACTTTACCAATTTTCTGTTACATTTTTTAGCCCTTTTTTGTATTTTTACAATTATCTGGGGTGATTTGTTTAATCTTTATTGATCTATCCTAATTTATCACTTCATTTTTTAGTCTTTTTTTGCATAATTATACTCTTTTTGTGGGCATTTGTTTAATCCTATAGTGTAATATCATAATTTATCAATTGTCTTAATTTTGTTTTAGCCTTTTTTTGTATATTTACCCAATTTTTTCGTTGAATTCATCTTTGTTCATATATCATAATTTATCAATTTACTGTTAAATGTTTCTTAGCCTTTTAACACAATTTTTGGAGGTGATTTGTTTAATCGTCATTGAAATATTATAATTGATTAATTTTGCTATTAATTTTTTTTAACCTATTTTGTATTTTTACACAATTTTTGGCCTGATTTGTTTGGTCCTTATTGCTGTATCATAATTTACTAATTTTCTGTTTTAGCCTTTTTTACATTTTTATATGATTTTTGGGGGCGATTTGTTTAATTTTTATCTATGTTTACCAATTCTGTATTTTTTTTAGCCTTTATACACAGTTTTTTGGGGTGATTTTTTCACTTTTATTGATATATCATAATTGATCAATTGTTTACATTTTTTAACCTTTTTTGTATTTCTAAACCATTTTGGGTTGATTTGTTTAGTCTTTATAGACATATCATAATTTGTAAAATGCTTTTAGCCCTTTTTGTATTTTTAACATTTTTTTGTTTAACCTTTATTGATATATTATAATCTATTAGTTTTTTCAAAATTGTTCATTTTTGCAGTTTTTTTTTAAATGTTGTTTTTTCACGATTTCTTTGACTATTTTAGAAGGATTACAGTCCCAATTTAATATAAAAAAATCTAAGTAGAAATAAAAGTATGTAAGAAAATCGGATAAATACTTTACTCTCTACAGCCGCCCCAGTGAGGGTGTCTATGAATTCTTGGCATATAGAAAAGTGAACAAAGGGGATCGTGCAAGTGACTATTGAGTTTTGTCAAAGGGGAACATGGCCCGTGCCCCTGCTTTTCAGGGAGTGAATCGTTTAGAAAGTATGCGGTGCGCCTTGACCGAGGCCGATTGTATGAGAGGGCAGGGCAGGGGCTGAAAGGTTCAGTCAGTGAACAAATTACCTCTCCATAGGAGGCAGCTGCTCTTCCCAGGTCTGATATAATGATCGCACTTTTCAAAAACCAGATGGAGTAACCAACCAAAATAATCCCGCTAACCCCCGGCATTATAGGAAGGCGGAATGGCATAGTTGGTCCCAGGACCCCTAAAGGTTCCCTCAGCCGCGGGTCACTGGGCGTCCTCCTATTAAGAGTTTTTAACACTATTGTGTGACCATATAATCTCTTTACACCCTTGCTCTCCATTTAGTCTGTGCCAGTACAAAGAGAAGTTGGGTTTGTTTGCTGAATATAAGATGTCTTTATAAATCTGCAGCGTGTACGACTAATGAACAGACAGACACCTGTCGTCGTCATCGAGCAATACATGTATTGCTATGAAGAGATGGATGAAGGCGGCCATTTTGGTATCGGAGGGTTAAGAATTGTCAAAAATGCTGCCACTGCCAGTATGTGCGTTGTGCTCCAATCTCGGACCGAATTGTATGGATGTCATAGGCTGGTATCACATTGAGTGAGAGAATTGCCCAAGTTTGGTTTGTTTGCTGAATATGAGATGTCTTTATAAATCTGCAGCCAGTCTGACTAATTAAAAGACAGAAACACCTGTCGCCGCATTGAGCAATACATGTATTGTTATGAACAGATAGATGAAGGCGGCCATTTTGGAATCGGAGCGTCAAGAATTGTCAAAAATGCAGTCAAAGGCCAGTCTGTGAGTTGTGGTCCAACCTCGGACTGATTTGTATGGATGTCTTAAGGGTGGAGTCACATTGGGTGAGAGACTTGCGTGAGTTTTGCATAAATCATCTGGCACGGACAGGAGCGAGCAGCTGCATTATTTCCATGAAGCTGCACGATCCTGTCCAGAGAGCAGGCGGCAATGCCGGGTGATGCATGCGAGACTTACAAGAGTCTCTCACATGTTTCTCTCCCACTGTGACTCAAACTTAATGGTGAGCATTGGATGATCATTTTCTTCCTTGACTTGTTAGTAGGCCTTCCCTACAGACTACACAGCTCTCCGGTTCGTGTGAACAGACCTGTCCATCACCATCATCTAATTGAATAAATTCCATACGGGAGAAAGCTGTCTTTCAGTTGGAGGGGGCAGATCATATGTCTGGTCAAATGATCCTCTATCAGTGGCCATTTTGAAAAATGGGGAGCTGTGTAGTCTGTGAGGAAGGAGGAGAACCAAAAATACTTATAAATATTAGTGAGGGTACAAAATCCCATCCCTGATACATCTTTTAAAATAAAAATAAATACATGTTGAATTACAAACCCCTGTTTTGAAAAGATAGAAAAAGAGTTAGATAGATGGGGAAACTACCTCTCTCACTACTGGGGAGATGACATCTACTTAAAATGACTAGCTTTGCTAGATTGTTGATGCTGATGTAAACATTTTCGAAATTTGTCTGGAGAGGGAAGCGGGCAAGAATAGCCATGAAGACACTGATGTATACCAAAGATGGAGGAGGCGTAGGGATGCCAAACTTGAGTGGCTATAACCTTTCATGCCTGCTAAGGAACGTAGTGGATTGGGATAAAAAGACAGCACGCTTGCTACACAGATCAGAAGACTGAAAAAGAATTCTGTCGCCCATGGGACTTAGTTGCATTACTTCACTTGCCCATGACACACATCCCACCCCGAATCAAACACTCAGTAGTATTTAGAGATTCAAAGATACATGGAAAGCAGCGAGAAAGAAAATAAAAGTATGATTAATTTATGGGAATGAGCCAAAAAGTGGAATTATGGACCAGTGGGAGACTTAATACATATACAAGATAAGAGATGGTTGACTGGGCTGGAAGTACTGGAAAAATACAGCCTACCAAGGTTCCACCTAACTCAATACAGTCAATTGAAACATTACATAATGAATAACCTAATAATGGTAGATTCAGAGATAGGTACTAATGAATGGGACAGGCTGGTCATGCATGCCATAGGAGATATCACGATATCTTCAATCTACAAATTATTGCGAGATACCCTAAGACCATCAGACAAAAATAAACCATTCCAGATTTGGACAAAATACTATAAAGAGGAGGATCTGGAGCAGAAAATAATACAAGGATGGATATTAGTCAGGAAAAATATTCTGAATGAAAGGTGGAGAGACAGTCAATTCAGAATTATGCACCATGCCATCTGCGGCTTTAATCTGCCTCCCAATGCGCTTCACCCAGATAGACGGATGTACTGCCCCAAATGTGGGGCGTATAAAACCAATCTAGAACATGGTCTTTGGTCATGCCCTAACATTCATTCTTGTTGGATAATGGTACAAAGATTGAGGATTTGTGGGGTGCGGATGGAGAGGGATCCGTTATGCTGGATATTTCATTACAAGGTACACGATGGCCAGGTCCCTGACATATTCCACACGGTCATAATGATGGCAAAAAAAATTGATCCTTCAAAACTGGCTCTCCGACAAAATCCCCAGAGAATTACAAATTATAGAGGGTTTAATAAATACAATGCACGTAGAGAAAAGAGAAGTGGAGAGAAATAGTGACAAAATGACAAAAGGTTCTTTTAAGAAATGGAGAAACTTTATAGAGAATCATTGACACCGACCGAAATCCAGGCCATTATTGAAGCATTCAGTCACTCATGGCCACTTTACACGTCCCAACTCGGTCCGATATTGGATCCAACGCCGCGGGATCGCGCTTTTTCTGGGCAGAACTCCAAGATCGCATAGGAGATGTTACACAGCGCAATATCGGCAGGCAACGCCACTACGATGTCTACACCCCCCTTGTAGGGCCGACCCAGGAATGACCGTTTAACACGGGAGAGAATAGGGGACGTTGTACTTCACATCGTTGTTGGGCTTTTACACAGCCCGATCCCGCCACAACGTCAATCCAATATCGGGCCGTTGGAGAGCAGGCTCATTCGATCCCTGATATCGTTTTGGCATTGTTGTGCATCGTATTGGACATTCACACCCATACAATGCACGAACGATATCGGGGCCAACGCACGAACCACGTGACTTTTTATCGGAGTTGGATGCCGATATCGGGACATGTAAAGTGGCCATCAGAGTGGTATTTGTTGGGAGATTTAAGCAACAATTTGGGTAAACGTAAGTATACGGGTTGAGGAGTATATAACTGTTCAGGGAATAGCATATAATAGAACATAGAAAAGAAGCGTCAGATGATACAGAGTTAAACGGGTATTGGAAACTTTGAATAAGATATGATATAGCGGGTATTGATGTAACATGCTCATAAATCGGACAATGTATATATTTCTTATGTGAATAACGAACGAAAACATGTTATAATGGTAAATTTTGTTTTGGAAAATTTAATAAAAAAAAAAAAAAAAAAAGTAAAAATTCCTCACAATCGTTGTTCTTGAAGATGATTTTACTCAATAATTTATTGATAAATGTAATATTTTTTCAGCATTTTTTTCCTCTTTTTGTATGTGCAACCTAAGTAATATATTTTTCTTGCGCCCCTGGAATCTAATGAGGTGAAATGAGCGGACGCCCTAAAATGCTCATTATTTGTCTCACGTCTCTGACCGTGCTGTTCGTAATATACCTTAGCGTGTGATCATTTACAGGTTTTTACAAAAAGCAAAGAATCTGGTCATAGTGAATTATCTAGATTTGAAATCCTGACCCATATGGAGTTTTCCTAAAGCCCCTTGATGGTTAATTACTCCAGATTGGGCCCGCTCCATCCTTCTCATGGTTTCTCATCAGCTGCGGCCTAGCATTGCCGGTGACAGCGTGAGAATTTTTGTGTCCCCCTCTCCTCCCTCCGGCACACAGCCTTTTGTTTATAGGGACATGTGCATGGAGAGAGAGAGGGAACAGACGGGAGGAGATAATGGAGAGTATTTCTCATTTAATTACACAGAGAACATCCAGTCAGCAGATTCCAAGTCATAATTATCATGTAGGTAGCGGAGGTGGGAAGGGACCCTCACCCCCCCACCGAGACACCAATACTAAAGCATCAGTGACTGCAAAGGCTCCACAGCCATCTGTAATGGTACAACAACCACAAGCTGTATCTAAGCTTAGATGCGTATCTAAGCCTTTCATGTAACATACATAGTAACATAGTAACATAGTTTTTAAGGTTGAAGGAAGACTTTAAGTCCATCTAGTTCAACCCATAGCCTAACATGTTGATCCAGAGGAAGGCAAAAAAAAACCCCATGTGGCAACACTAAGCTCCATATTGGGGGAAAAAAATTCCTTCCTGACTCCAGATACGGCAATCAGACTAATTTCCTGGATCAACGCCCTATCAAAGAATCTAGTATGTATAACTGGTAATATTATAGTTTTCAAGAAAGGCATCCAGGCCCTTCTTAAATGTTAGTAGTGACTCACTCATTACAACAGCATGTGGCAGAGAGTTCCATAGTCTCACTGCTCTTACAGTAAAGAATCCGCGTCTGTGATTATGATTAAACCTTCTTTCCTCCAGACGTAGAGGATGCCCCCTTGTCCCCGTCTCAGGCCTAAGAGTAAAGAGATCATTAGAAAGTTCTCTGTACTGTCCCCTCATATATTTATACATTATTATAAGATCACCCCTAAGCCTTCGTTTTTCCAAGCTAAATAACCCCAAGTTTAATAACCTGTCTTGGTATTGCAGACACCACAGTCCTCTAATAACCTGTCTTGGTATTGCAGACCCCTTAGTCCTCTAATGACTTTTGTCGCTCTTCTCTGGACCCGCTCTAGTTCAGCTATGTCTTTCTTATACACCGCAGACCAGAATTGTACACAGTATTCTAAGTGTGGTCGCACTAGTGACTTGTATAGAGGTAAAATTATGTTCTCCTCATGAGCATCTATGCCTCTTTTAATGCATCCCATTATTTTATTTGCCTTTGCAGCAGCTGCCTGACACTGGCCTACTAAATGTGAGTTTGTCATCTACCCATACACCCAGGTCTTTTTCAGTGACAGTTTTGCCCAGTGTTTTACAATTAAGCACATAATTATACCTTTTGTTTCCTCTGCCCAAGTGCATAACTTTACATTTATCCCCATTAAAGGGCATTTGCCATTTAGCAGCCCAAGCTTCTAGTTTACATAAATCCTCCTGTAATATAAAATTGTCCTCCTCTGTATTGATTACCCTGCAGAGTTTAGTGTCATCTGCAAATATTGAGATTCTACTCTGTATGCCCCCTACAAGGTCATTAATAAATATATTAAATAGAAGCGGGCCCAACACTGACTCCTGTGGTACCCCACTGTTAACTGTGACCCATTCTGAGTGTGTTCCATTAATAACCACCCTTTGTTTCCTATCACTAAGCCAGTTCTTAACCCACTTACACATATTTTCCCCTATCCCCATTGCCCTCATTTTATGTATCAACCTTTTGTGTGGCACCGTATCAAAAGCTTTTGAAAAGTCCATATACACCACATCCACTGCATTTCCTTGGTCCAGTCCAGAACTTACTTCTTCATAGAAGCTTATCAGATTAGTTTGACAGGAACGGTCCCTCGTAAAACCATGTTGATAATGGGTCATGAGGTTATTTTTCTTCAGATACTCCAGTATAGCATCTCTTAGAAAACCCTCAAGGATTTTACCCACAGTAGAGGTTAAGCTTACTGGCCTATAATTTCCAAGTTCAGTTTTTGTCCCCTTTTTGAATATTGGCACCACATTTGCTATACGCCAGTCCTGTGGTACAGACCCTGTTATTATGGAATCTTTAAATATTAAAAATAATGGTCTATCTATGACAGTACTTAATTCCTGCAGCACTCTGGGGTGTATCCCATCTGGGCCCGGGGATTTGTCAATTTTAGTGATTTTTAGACGATGCCGTACTTCCTCTTGGGTTAAGCAGGTGACATTTAATTGAGACTTTTTGTTATCACTGATCATATTGTCTGTCATGGGATTTTCTTGTGTAAATACTGTTGAAAAAAAGTAATTTAGCATATTGGCTTTTTCCTCATCCTCATCCACCATTTCACCCAGACTATTTTTAAAGGGGCCAACACCATCATTTTTTAGTTTCTTACTATTTATGTAGTTAAAAAATATTTTGGGGTTCTTTTTACTTTCTCTGGCAATGAGTCTCTCTGTCTCAATCTTTGCTGCCTTGATTTGCTTTTTACAAATGTTATTTAATTTTCTGTATTTATTTAATGCTTCATCACTACCTACTTGCTTTAATTCCCTAAATGCTTTCTTTTTGTCACATATTGCACTTCTTACCACTTTATTTAGCCATAGTGGTTTCCTCCTATTTCTAGCATGCTTATTCCCATAGGGTATATATTGTGCACAGGTCCTATTCAGGATGCTAATAAACATCTCCCATTTGTGTTGTGTACTTTTATGTCTCAGGACATCGTCCCAGTTTATTGCACTAAGATCATCTCTCAACCGTTGGAAATTTGCCTTCCTGAAGTTTAGTGTCCTTGTAGCCCCTCTACTACACGTCTTAGTAAAGGATACTTGAAAGCTTATTAAGTTATGATCACTATTACCCAAGTGACCTCCAACCCGTATATTTGATATGCGGTCCGGCCTGTTGGTTAATATTAGGTCCAGCAGTGCCCCCTTCTTGTTGGGTCCTGAACCAGTTGTGAAAGGTAATTGTCTCTCATAGTTTTCAAAAACTTATTACCTTTGCTGAAACTGCAGGTTTCTGATCCCCAATGTATTTCAGGGTAGTTGAAGTCCCCCATAATAATGACTTCTCCCTGAGTCGCTGCTTCATCTATTTGCTTTATGAGGATATTCTCCTCCACTTCCATTATTGTTGGGGACTTATAACAAACCCCTATCAGTAATTTATTATTTTTTCCCCCTCCCCTTATCTCCACCCACAGGGACTCCACATTTCCATTAGATTCACCTATATTATCACGCAGGATGGGTTTTAAGGATGATTTTACGTATAAACATACACCTCCTCCTCGCCTATTTGTACGGTCATTTCTGAACAGACAATAGCCCTGTAAATTAACAGCCCAGTCATGGCTCTCGTCCAGCCAAGTCTCCGAAATCCCCACCATGTCATAATTATTTTCCAACAAAATCAATTCTAATTCCTCCATTTTGTTGGTGAGGCTTCTGGCATTAGTGAACATGCACTTTATGCATCTCTCTTTACCTCTATTCCTTCCTACTAGATTGACTGTTCTAACCCCACCCCCCATGCCACCCCCAATTTTATTACTTGTGCCCAGGCTACTGTTTACACTATCTTCCCCTCCTATACAATGAATACCCTCCCCCCCAATCCCTAGTTTAAACACTCCTCCAACCTTCTAACCATTTTCTCCCCCAGCACAGCTGCACCCTCCCCATTGAGGTGCAGCCCGTCCCTAGCATAGAACCTGTAGCCAACAGAGAAGTCGGCCCAGTTCTCCAGGAACCCAAACCCCTCCTTCCTACACCAATTCCTGAGCCACTATTTATCTCCCTAATCTCCCTTTGCCGCTCTGGTGTGGCACGTGATACAGGCAGTATTTCAGAGAATACTACCTTGGAGGTCCTTGCCTTAAGCTTGCAGCCTAATTCCCTGAAATCATCTTTAAGGACCTTCCACTTACCTCTAACTTTGTCATTTGTGCCAATGTGCACCATGACCGCTGGGTCCTCACCAGCCCCTCCCAGTAATCTGTCAACCCGATCAGCGATGTGCCGGACTCGAGCGCCCGGTAGGCAGCACACTGTTCGACGATCCCTGTCTTTGTGACAGATTGCCCTATCTATTCCCCTAATAATTGAGTCCCCCACTACCAGCACCTGTCTGGCCTGCCCTACTCTCCTGTTTTCCCCCTTACTGGAGCAGCCACTCCTCTGGCTTTCAGAGGTCATGCCCTGCTGCAGCAGTGCTGTACCTGAACTCACACCCCCCTCATCTGCCAACATAGCAAATTTATTGGGGTGTGCCAGATCAGGGCTAGCCTCCCTAGCACCCTTCCCTCTACCCCGCCTTCTAACTGTCACCCAGCTAGCTACCTCACGGTCCTGCAGCTCCATACTACCATCCTCCCCCACATCTATCCCATTGAGCAGCTGTTCAGTGAGCAGCAGACTCCTTTCCATATTGTCTATGGATCTCAGCATTGTCAGTTGTTCATTTAGATCCAGTATCTGGGCTTCCAAATGCACAACGTACTCACATCTCACACAGCAGTATGCACCCTCGACCGGCTGGTCAAGGAATGCATACATGTGGCAAGATGTACACTGGATGGCATTGCCAATCATGGAGCTCATTTCCTAATGGGGATTGCACTAGACAGAAATGATAAGTAAAAAAATGCAAAGTATTAATAAAATACAACCAACAATTCAGTAATTCCTCCCTTCCAAACTCCCTGAATCCAAAGTCACTGAATCACAAGTCACACACTTACTTCTGTCGCACTTGCGCTCTGTCACACTAAGCTCGCGGTCACACTCGCTAGAAAATCAGATATAAAGAGGTTTTTTTTTGTTTTTTTTTTCCCTTAGCAGAAAATCAGCCTACAGCTCAGTGTACTTCCAAGGGACTGGAAGCCCCAACCAGCTGCTTCTTATAAACCCTTAATTATGCACCCCCACCCTTAATTAACCCCTTGTAAGTATAGCTACACCACAGGTTTTAAGTGCAATGTAGTTAACCCTTTAACTTACAGGTAGTAAAATAAGAGACTATAAACTTGTAGAGAGAAAAGAAGGTTAAGAAAGCCCAATAAAATTAAAAAGGTTAAAAAAAAACAACAAAAAAAAAACTACTGCTTAACCTGTGTATCTAAACCTATTGTTCAGTATACTATTTGATGAGCTGTGTATTTAATCCTGTATGCTGTATGATGAGCTGTGTATCTAATCCCATAATGCATGATAGTGTCTGCTGAACTGTATCTAAGCTTATTCTATGTGATACTGTCCTCTGAGCTCTGTAGCTAAGCCTCCTATGTGTAAAACTGTACTGTTTGTCAAGTGTATCTGACCCCTCCAGGGCCTTAGGATACTTGGAACCAGGCTTTGAGGCTTCATCACGGGGACCACAGGGACTGAGACCCGGCTCCATGACCCTGGCTTTGTCATTAAAAGTTCGGTGTGGGTGGCTCTATCTCTTAGTGACGGTTATCTGGCAAGAGGGTTCACCAGAAGGGATGACCAGAGTTGAGGATACTTGTTAATTTTACATGGTACCACCCACAGGTTACGGCTATAGATGGCCGCCGCCTGCATGACAGTTCTCCTAGGGGCCGATGGTTGAGAGGCAGCAATGTTCTTAAGCCCTCTCGGGAAGGGCTGACCCACAGGGCAGCTAGAGGTACCTGGGTGAGTTGGTAATTGTTTTTCTTGTGCTTTTGACGCGTTAAGAAGGTTCACAGGCACAATAGGGTGCAGTCTTCAGATGTTTTACTCGAAGTTACTGTGCACCAACCCGCTGAGCACTGAGTTCTCGGAGGCAGAGATCCAGCTACTCCCAGGTAGTAGGATGACACATAATCGGTACCCCTTCTCTGTCCTTTCTCTGCCATCTCATACTGTGCTTGCATTGCCTGTCCTCCCTTGCACCTCGCCACACAGAGCTCTGAGCCAGTGACTATGGGCTTTTCTTAGGGGTTACCCTGCAGTGTCTCCCCTTAGCCCGCAAACGCACAAAAAATGCAACATGTTGCATTTGGAGGGTGCTTTTAAAAAATGCATCCGAACGCAACCAAGCACAGCCATATGCAGGTATGATGCATTCCCATGTTTCACATATGAACATGCATGCGTTTTACGCTATGTTACGAACGCAAATGTGAAAGTGGCCTTAATGTGTGTGTAGTCCAGGTGAAGTCATTAGCTCCTAAGCTCCAGCCTATCAGAAAGTACCACTTCATACATTTACCTTCAGTCTCTTCCTGAAAGCTGCGAGAAATAGTTTTTGGTTTTCCTGACTAGGCCTGTATTGCATCTAGTGCTTGCCCATTTTACCTCGGTTTGTTTTTGTACTATTCTTCTTCCTTATGATTTTGTACTTTACTGCTATCTTGGTTTTGACCAGGCTTTCTGACTATGCTTTTGTATCCAGATTTTGTCCTTGTCCCAACCTCTCAGCTTTGACCCTAATTGGCAACCACTCCTGTCCCTGGACTGCTGCTTTCCATAGGCAGCTATGTCCTGGACTCTGTTGTAAATCCAGATCCTGTATAGGGGTTAAAGAGTATCAATGTAATAACTATTGTGGATAACTCAAAATCTATTAGCTTGGTAAAGACACAACTAAGACTAGGTTTAAAGGTGAAAAAGTCTGTATTAACACATGTGGCAGTGGAACAAACAAAAGGAGCAGCAAGAAACCAAAGTTAATAAAGTACATAATTCTTTTGGAAAAGTCATACGGAATAGTCCCTAGAATAATCACACAGGTAGATGCCGATAGCAGATCAGTCTATAAGCTCTGTTCACACTGGGAGATGCTTTAAGTAGAATAGTCTAAGAGCACAGACCACACTTGGAGATGCTGTAAGCAGAATAGTCTGTGAGCAGAGTTCACACTGAGAAATGCTATAGCAATAGTCTATGAGCACAGTTCATACCCAGGGAGGCCTGGCAACGGACGTCTCTGAAAACAAGTCCAGTACTTGCAGTGCAGTTTTACTTAAACGTCCTGAACTGCCTATAGCACTGCTACTGCAACAACAAACAAATGAAGAAGCTTGTAAAGCAAACAAGCTTACGTAACACAGGTCTGGCAGGTAGGAACTGAAGCAGAGGCAACAGCACAAACAGCTTAATACTGGAGAGGAGCTGGAAGCAGGTGTGGTAAACTGAACTTCAGATTGCAATCACTGGAAAGAGCCAAACTGGAATTGCAGGAGGAGAATGAGCAAACATGAGCTGCACAAGGAGCTGGAATCTAAGCAGAATACTCAAGAAAGGGTTGGAGGATGGACTGGTGCTTATAAAGGCAGGGAGACATAAATACATGGAGAGGAACTAAGCAGGAGATGCCAATTTGGAAAAGGGTGAGGAGCCACAAAATGTCATCTGAAGATCCAGAATCTTAACAGTCAAGGTCACTCGGGTTTCTGCCTAACTGAGCTGCTTGTGCCGGTAGCTTGGACGGATGTTACAATATCCATGGTAACAGACTATAAAGTCAATCACATCAAGTGCCAATAGCTGAGCTTACCCAATAAATTACAGGTACTTATTATTTTACTTGCCCTGAGCTTCCTCTGTTCACAGCGGTTTAAACCCTTTAGACACTTCAGTCATTTATGATTATAGCATCTAAGCTGTTTGACAGAGGTGAGGAGCAATTCTGGGGTACCCAGACCTACTACAGTTATGTTGATAGGAAAATAAGACAGTTATGGCTTCCAGACATTTGAGATAATGAAAAATAATAGTTAGTATGGGAAGTCATTCAGTAGAATTGGAAAACATGCCTGCCTTCTTCTAAAACACAGCGCCACAGCTGTCAATTCCTTGTTTGCGCTATTGCAGGAAACTCACATTAAGTTAAGTTGAAGTAAGCCCGTTGGCCAAACCGTTGATTGTTCAGCTGGCAGCCATCATGGCCAGCTCTCACATACACTGGAGTTCTCAAGGTGCCAGTGGCACGAGGGCTGGGTAGCCAGGCTCGAGTGCAGGTCCAGGCCGCATGGCAGCTCCAGACCCACAGTGGCACACACCCTAGCTGGCTCCCCGATAAAAAGTTCAACTTACTGTTAGCCTTAGTGAGAGTCAAAACACACACTGAGTCAATATTCTTTGCCAACAGTCTTTTACTTGCATTAACACTTGACTCCCGTTGAACAGAAACATCAGGGCCACAGTTCTTAAACATTAATTGTTTTGGGACAATGACTTAAATAGAATTTAGTGCAGCGTGCCCCCACTGTTCTGGTATCTCGCAGTCCTTTCTACACCATTGTGCTTTGCCTCAAATTCATATATAAACAGTATATGTATAGGGAATAGCATAATGGCTGAATGTGAATAGCAGGGCTTTCTGCACAGCTAAAAAAGGGAAAAAAGACATGGCAGAAACTGCTTGTGAATCTAAAGAAAATGGAGAAATCTTAGCTTAAAGCAGTGGCCACTGTGTCAAGAGCCCGATAACCACGTCACGGTCTTTCTCATTATATTGGGTCCTAGCCGTGTGCCTCTCTTGTGGTGTAATGCTGTATATGTGGGTTTGCATGCCTCTATATACAATTAAACCAGCTGTGAGGGGTTATAAAGGCCATGACTACAACAAAATGGATACCAAACATGGGTACCGGGCGGGGGAAGGGAGCTCAGTCAAAAATCAGTAATACAAATACATAGTAAAGGACTGGCATCACCTTGTCTATGTGCAAGCAAGAAAAAAACTGACATTTAAAGTGAAAATCCGCTGCAGCACTAGACAGTATATGTATAGGGAATAGCATAATGACTGAATGTGAATAGCAGGGCTGTCTGCACAGCTAAAAAGACATAGGGAAAAAAGACATGGCAGAAACTGCTTGTGAATCTAAAGAAAATGGAGAAATCTTAGCTTAAAGCAGCGGTCGCTGCGTCAAGAGCCTGATAACTACAAGAGAGGCACACGGCTATGACCTGATATAATGAGAAAGACCGTGACGTGGTTATCGGGCTCCATTTTCTTTAGATTCACCAGCAGTTTTTGGCCTGTCTTTTTTCCCTATGTCTTTTTTAGCTGTGCAGACAGCCCTGCTATTCACATTCAGCCATTATGCTATTCCCTATACATATACTGTCTAGCGTTGCAGCGGGTTTTCACTTTAAATGTCAGTTTTGTTTCTTGCTTGCACCTAGACATAAGGTGATGCCAGTCCTTTACTATGTATTCAAATTCATATAGACTCATATAGAACCGCCCAGAGGACCTGCCAGGGTTACCATCAGACATGGGTTCCTTCGATGCAAGTATGCTGACGACCCAGTCAAAAGAGTCTATGTAGAAGTCCGCTGCACACGTATCGTAGGGAACAGTCACTGCCCGGGATGACCCACACACGCCAGGGAGTTGAGAACTGACGCCAGTAAAAGTCCCACTCACATGCGTCCTGGATCGAAGTCCCAACGCTTGTACTCACAGTCCCCAGTTGACCCAGAGAATCTAGCCTGATTACTCCTTCAAGTCTCTGTGCCTCCCATAGAAAGAGCACTTAGGGTACCGTTACACGTCGCAACATTGCATGCAATTTCACTTGCAACTTACTGGTTGCAGTGAAATCATGGACACATTGCTAAATTTGTACACGGCAACAAAATGGAACAATGTGTCCATGATTTCACTGCAACCAGTAAGTTGCAAGTGAAATTGCATGCAATGTTGAGACGTGTAACTGTACCCTCTGTGTTCTTCAGACATTCTTTTCTGTGGTGCGATTCCCACTCAACTACCGCGTAGGTCTCTTTTATAGATACCAAGGTATAGGTACCAAGATCATCCAAAATTATTAATAATCTATGGACACTGAGGAGCAGTCTTCACCCTGGCCACTAGGCAGCCGCCAACACACTATATTTACTAGACATGTTCTACAACTCCCAGGGGTACAGAGTACAGCAAAGGGGAGAATAACATACTCTTACACCCCCTTACAGGGTACTCGTTTGGTAGAGTGTTCCTGTGAGACATGTCTGGAAGCTTAGCTCTGAGAGACGATCCAATCAGCAGTCCAAAACTGGACATATCAGTTTAATGCTCCCCCAACTGACAAACTGTCGGGGCTCCCATGCACACTGGAGGGTTGATGTCAAAGAGTTGGGCCGACATTACTTTGCTATGTACAAAGTGCTTTAGTGTTGGACTTTGTCAATAGCTTTCTCCTGTCAGAAGACATCTGTCTCTTAAAGGGTCTGGGCCATGTAAAAATGTGTTGTGTCCCTCCATTGTGACCTATATCCTAGTGACACCTGTACTGCTTAAGAACAATAATGCAGGATGATGGTGACCATATGTGGCCAGATTACATAAAGGTGTAATGAAAGGAGCCTGGATCAGTAACGTTCAAGAGAAGGAGGGGGCTGACCTCCGGATACAAAGCGATCGCTTATGTGGAATGATTCTGTAATAAGCTATTTCCCACAAAAAGCGCCTGTCTCTGAGGAGTAATGCTGTGCCGACTAATAAAGATATTCAAAAATTCACTGGTATATTGTGGGAGCAAGTGTCAAAAATAAAGTGTATTAGGGGTAATCGTATGACATCAGCTGCTCCATAGAAAGATTTAGAACTCACTGTTCTGCTTGTGACATGTTTCTGCCTGGCAGAATTGATGACTCCTTATGTGTCCTCATAAGCACTACCAGGGAAGGGGGGATAAGAAAGATTTAAGGGAATAGTCCAAACAGTTGACCATACATAGATAATGGCGGGTGCGCCCGGCATTAGTCAAATGTGTATGGGGGTCTTTGTGGTGCAGCATTGATGGTAATTGATTCTTGGTACAGTCGTGTTTGGTAACGATCAGTAGGGTAGCATTGTTTCGTCATTATGTACTGCTAATATTTAGTCTTGTATAGCGGTATTATTATTATTATAGTATTATTAGGTAATGTTGGTTTTGCAGTAAATTTGGATTTCCTTCAATAGCAGGCATGGTCATATTTGTGATCCAGACCCCAATCTTTGGAAGTCGGTGTAGTTGGGCAACATGGGCCGGTGGCTAAACACAAGATTTGGCCCAAAAATTTTCGACAAAAATGTGTTGTTGAGTCCTTTTGTTCTAATCCTTTCATTTTTCGCAAAAAGGGGTATAATAAATTTACTATCACATATGCCATCTTATTGATTCAGGCTTCTGGTTCCTTGTTTGTAAAAAATGATTTAAAAAAAAATAAATAAAAAGCACAAAATCTGTAAAAAATCTGAACTGGTAAAAAGGGCTAATTCTGTGGATTTCCTTGATTTTTTTGCTAGCAATGTTCCCAGGTCCTTTGACCCGTTTTATTATCTGATAAGTGTCACTTCCTCGCTTTGCTTTTCGACCTTGGCGACCTGATAAAGGAATGCGCTGTGGATTTTTCTTTTGACCACCGTTAAATTACCATTATAGTGACCCTAAGTGGCTGGTAATGATAATTAAACAATGGGTGAAGACAGTGAAAATAGCCATTATTATGACACTTCTTGTTCCACCTCCTTCCTTTTTCTCTTGGTGAATTGGGCCATCAGAATAGAAATCCAAGGACAGGCCCTCGGAAGAGCTTTCTAACTAGAATTGACAATGAAATCGGGCTTTGTCGGGGGAGAAAAAAAAAAAAAAACCACCAAGCCTAAAAGCTGGGAAGTCATTTTACATTTACAAAGTGAATGTGATTTGAAGGACCCTCCAGACAATGCAGTTTATCTAGGGATGGGAAAGAAATGCCGGCTGCTGCTTGGAAGACTTTTTGGCCAATTATCACTTCTATTTATCCCTTTCCCTCTTTATTTAAACCCATGTACGTGCCGAGGAGACAGCTGGAATGTAGCACAAAAGGTGGCGGCGATATCCCAGAATGCGCTGCTAAACAATTTCCTGTAAAACCAGTTTTTAGAAGATGATAAGCATGGGCCGGTTCCGTGTGGACATCTTGTGAGGAGACTAGAAGACATCTCTAACCAGCGGTGCCTCTATAGCCTTGGTCTACAAGTTGACAGCTGATCTGTAGCCAAGTATGATGCCAGCGGCCATTCATCCATACCACCTAATTTACACAGGAGGTATCCACAATTGCTGTAATTGGATTTAGCTGCATCTAAGCAGATCAACCCCTTAGATGCCGTGGTGAACAAAGAACATAGCATTAGAAGTGGTTAGATGAATGGCCTCTGCCAACCGATTGTGGAAACTTCATGATTTCTTAGGGTTCCAATTAGTTAGTACCTTTACTAATATGCCCCCAGATTTCTGTGAAACCACATAAATACATACAACAGACCATGCAGCAACATCTGACCCACTAATACACCCAGTCCATCCAGTTAGTAGAAATGGTCAGTGACTACAAAGAGTGTCTCCCACTCCTTAGGACCCAATATGTCCTTGCATTACATAAACAGTCCATTAATATTGATGAACCATGTGTAATGCTTCATTTCTCCAGTGCGGACTACCACAGAGTGTAGGAGGGTTAGAGGTGTTATCACCCTGTTACCCACCATTGTGTTTTGTATTTGTAACAAAAAACTATTTTTATGTTCTATAATGTGTATGTGGCCCTCTATTGGTTAAAGGTGAAGGCTGCTCCCTGAACCCCATTAGCCAAATAAGGTTATTGATAGTTGGTGTTCCTTGTGGGTGGGATATAGTCAATAAAAGTGCTTGTAGCATAGAAGACAGTAAGAAATATCAGGAGCCCAAGACAATGAGGGTCACTCAAGGAGTCGGCACCACATCTGGACTGTGGAGCAGAACCTCAGGCAAGTGTGTTCTACCTGTTTTGGTGTTTGACGTCTTCTCCTGGTGGATACCTGGACAGCAGCTGTCCTCTCCAGTATTAATTTGGTGGACCCTGAGCAGAGGTCCAAAGGATGGATCTCCATTGTGTGTGTAGTGAAGGAATACTGTCTGGCAGTTCCACGGTGGTCCTATGGACACATTACAAATAGCTGGGGTAGGGATAGAATAGACCAAAAGACTCTTTGAATTCATGGTATGTATTGTGGCACCAGACTGTGAAGGTACCTTTACACGCCGCGACGGCAGGCTGGATACATCCCGCTACTTCACGTGCACGAGCACGCTCAAACGGTTACAAACGGTCAACGCATCACCTTTACACGCCGCCACAAGATGCGCTACGCCACGCTACATCTATAGCTAGCTACATCGCCGGGTGTCTCAAGTAGCCAGCTGTAGCTCATTTACACACCGCTATAACCAGCTACTATGGGCGTACCTGGTGCAGCAGGGCCAGCACATAGGCGTGCTACAATTGTGGATTACGAGCCGTCCGTACGCTGATAGGACGAAGCAATAACATCCTGATTGGGCAGGCAACGCAGGAGGCTGAGTAATACAGCACGCTCGAGCAATTGTGTAGTGTGACTCGTCAGCTCCTTTAAATATGCCTCCCTATGCAGCGACTACCAATCGTCATGCAGCAGCTTCCACCAATGATCGCACATGGGGCGCGGTAACACGGAGCCAGGGTCACGCCTTAGCTACATTGCAGCTACATCGCAGGCTGTCCCGAGTTCCCTTCCGTTGCCTCTTTACACGCCGATACAGCTCGCTACCATCGGCGTTGTAGCCATCAGTTTTCGAGCAGAGCTAGGAAACAGATGTATCTGTTGCCGGCTGTAGCGTCACGTCTTCAGACGCCGCTACGACGGGCTACATTGGCGCTACAAGCTACATTTGTAGCCTGTAGCGGGATGTATCCAGCCTGCCATCGCGGCGTGTAAAGGTACCATGAGAGTAAATGGTCTGGGGGAATCTCGGTCTACAACGGAGTACCGGCTACGAGTCGCGATGCAGGCGAGTCCAACCCGGAGCCGCCTATACCGGTGGGTCACAGGTCTGCCAAGAAGCCCCCGACCTCGTCCACAACATACAGCTCCACCAGGTACCCTCAAACCGGGTTGAGCCCCTTAGAGAAGAGAAGGGTAACCTCATCACTCCTGAAGGGCCTGGTATGAAGTGGGTTTGTACAGGGCAGCGCACAGATAGAAAGGAGGCGCAAGGAAGACACAGAGGACAGTGTACGTAGTAGAAGCCACACTTGGGGAGCCTCAGAGAGACTTTGTACCCTCCGGTGACTACCCGGCCAGCTACTTGCAAAGACTGTGTAACTGTGTACCTGAACTGCCATGAACTTGTTACCAGTAAACTACCAGTACACAGCCCATAAGCCTCCGGTGTTTTATTCTGCTTAAGTTAAGAAGTACCTGCTGCCACATCGACCAGCTCAGCAGCAGCATGCCCCTAGGAAAACGCTCCGCCTGCAGGGGGTGTTATCAACTGGCTGCAATACCACTATCCCGGATGGATAGCGGAGCTGGGAGATCACCAGAAACTGCAGGTGGTGTCACGAGACTTTATTCTTTTATTTTTATTATTTTTCCCCCTATTTACCCAGTGACCACTAGGGTTACAGGCCCGGGCACGGCCACCGAGACATTACCCCAGCACTAACGGGTATCGAGTTCCCAAAGACCCCTTGGCGTGTCATGAATCAATGATTTTTAAGACCACGAGTCTGAAGATAACGAGGAGAAGGGAGCAGCTTGCAGCCTAAACATGTCAATGTAATTAGCCCACCCCAACTCACATGTTTAATTGTTGCAGTAAAGAGACCTTCAAACTTTTATTGACTCTCTGAACAGTTTGTCCCTTGATGAGGGTGCCAAAGAAATGAACTGTTGTACTGAGGAGGTGGCGAGGGCAGGATTTGTCGAGGCCCTGCCTCAGCCATTCACTATACCAGGCCCCTGGCGCCGGCACCTCTACAAGAGGACAGAGAATTCCTTTAACTCCACAGTAAACCATTCTGTGAGATAATCACCAGCTTATTATAAAGAGGGGCAGTAAATAAAGATCCACTCATTTACCAGTCAATACTATTGAACTACTCACACCTGTGGAACAATTACTTCATCTGTCCCTGGTGGTCATCAGCAGGGACTCCAGGCTTTGTGCTAATGGTGTGGACAAGGCATCACGAGGGCAGTGACCTCTGCTTTGTCCTGCTGTGTAGGCAAGCTGCTGTGAACATTGATGTGTTATGTAAACCACTGCTGCTTACAAATTGGTGTGGTTTCATGTTTAGACCATAAATACTCAAATGACATGGTAGGGGAGGTCCATTGGGAATTGTAAACTTGTGTCAAGATGTCAAGACCACATTCCCAGATTGAAAGCCTCATGTCTGCAGTAGGCTTCCTTTCTATTGTCATAAGCAGCCACTATAGTCTGTGCCCTAAGGCCGATTTTCAGACATCTGATAAAAGCATGGTCCATGTACATACCATAATGTGGGGAATGGGTCTCCTGCATATGAGGCTGTTGAGTTCTGGTTGGGAGACGTGTGGCTGGTTGGTACATAACGGCCTGTACATGTGCTGTGTTCACGGATGTATAAAAGCGGCCTTAATCTGAATGGAAGAAAATTTATGCAATTTGACAAGGACCCAACAAGATCAACGTTAAATTTCTCAACCATTGTCAAAGTATTTCCCAGATCACGGACTCAGAGGTATGGTCTGCTAATAATAATCAGGTTTAGAAGTACATTGGTCAAAAAAACAAACTGAAAATTCTCAGATAATGAAAGGGGATCTGCCAATAATGAAAGGGGATCTGCCAGTGGATTCATCCTGAGGACATCTACTGGATCCAAATTCACCGAGATCAGCCTGGGTCAAAGTCTCCTTAAGCAACAATTAGATTCTTGTAAACTAAGTTCCTGGAGAAGGACATCATGGTAGGAAAATAGAAGGAACAAGCTGAAGAGGAAGACCAGCAACCCAATGGCTTGATATTTTTAAGGTAACACTGGAAAAGACCCTCGTGGACCTATCTAGGCTTGGAATCCTGGTTGACCTATCTAGGCTTGAAGAAGACCCAGGGTGACCTATCTAGGCTCGAGATTGATCTTCCTTCTGAGTGTTCATCCATCAAGTTGCTATGGCTTGAGATCGAGATGAAGGCTGGTAAATAAAAAATAAATCCAAGTTTTAGTGGATGAAATGGAGTTTTGTCAGCATAAAGTACCATAGACGCCTCTGTAGCTCAAATATCAAAGCCACCATATGACCACCAGGGATTTATATTTGGATCCTTTAAAGGGAACCTGTTGGCTCGTTTTTGCCCTCAAACCTATCACTACCTTTCCCTGCACCTTCCTAATACATTCTTAACCATCCCTGTCTAAGCTAAAATTGTCCTATAATAGTTGTGGAAAACTACTTTGCCACTTACAATTTGGGCATGATAACAGATTTCCCGCCTCCATTCAAATGTCCCCTTCAGTGTATGATGCTGCGGTAGTGTTATTTCCGCAGCTGTGCATTGCGAATACTTCTGAGATGCACTGAGTGGCTTCATAATGCTCCGTGCTCCTGCACAGAAGCCTCACTGACGGCTCGCTGTTATGTGGCTCGCTGTTATGTGTCTCGCTGTTATGTGGCTCGCTGTTATGTGGCTCGCTGTTATGTGGCTCGCTGTTATGCGGCGCGCTGTTATGCGGCGCGCTGTTATGTGGCTTCCTGTTATGCAGTTCGCTGTTATGCAGCTTGCTGTTATGCGGTGCTGTCAGTGAGGGCTTCTGTACATGTACACTGAGCATTATGAAGCCGCTCAGTGCAGCTCGGAAGTATTAGCAATACGCAGCTGCAGAAAGGATGACACAACTGTGGAAATATGCCGCCACGGCGTCATACACAGAAGAAGGCATTTGAATTGAAGAGGCAGGAGCACACCTGGAAAATCTATTATAATGCTTAGCGGGGCGTGATACCAGCATCAAGGGGGGAGAAGTGTGGCACCCCGGAAATGCAGGCGTCACAGAGGAGTATTACACCCGTAAAAGAGGTTTAAATGCTCCAGCTGCAGGAGGACCCTAGGATGGTGGATGGGATCCATTCCCAGCACTCCCACATTAGTTTAGGGTGGGAGGTTACCCAGGAGGGAATAAATTCACCTCTAAGGGGAACAAGGAGGTCTTAGTCTTTGGCCTTTGCCTCTAAGCTTATGGTCTCTCGGCTGAGGGACCAGGAGGAGATGGAGGAAGAGGAAAGGTATTGGAAAGATCAACTAAGTGGAATGAGGTGGAAGGTCACACCGGGTGGGTTACAAGCCGCACTGGAGGAGAGAAGAAGGGACCTTGAGGAGGTCCTGAAAGAGGGCGGCCGAAAAGAGAAGTACAGGCCCTAGAAAGAAAGGGAGATCCCCAGCGTGGAGCGTCCACGCTCCAGCGGATACTCCAGTCCAACCAGGGGAACGCCGGGCCTAGAATCCGGCCAAGTCCAGCCTGCAGTCGGCAACCGGCTGCTGTGGCTTGTTCATCAGCCGCAGCACCCTGCCAACGGAGAGGTCTGCCTGCTTCCTCACCAACGAGGGAAGGGACTCCCTACTACCTACATGGAGCTACTGGGTATAGATCGATCCAAAGCAGGGAAGAACGGACACGGGTTAGTTAACGAAGGTGCACCAAGGGTTCCACCATACCACCTAGGATCCACTTGCAGCCACCTGTTAAGCTACCTGTCTTTGTAACATCTAAAGTGTTGAGCTGTGAACTATAACTGCTGCTTCAAGTTAACAGTAAAGTACCCGGGAGAAAGTGACTTTGCTTCTGCCTGTGTTTCTTTTGCATGAACTTGTTCCCTTTCCAGAAACGCTGCCCCGGAGGTCCAGCCCTACCTGTAGAGGACTTTGCCAACTAGCCGCATTACTATCTGCCTCCGGCGGACTGTGGCGGCGCTGGTGACTCCTTACCAGAAACTACAGGTGGCGTCACGACAACTGTATATAAAATCCCCTGTAAATATAATCCCCTTTTTCAAAGAAGTCCCCCAGGACATGGGATCAGGCGCGGCCACCATTCCCCGTGACACAGGAGCGTTAACTCTTTGGAGCCTGATACCCGAGTACCCCAAAGCCTGGGGCTCGACAGAAGGGCCCTGGAGAATTCCCATAGAGTAGTCAAGAGGACTCATTAGCATACATTTGTAAGTGACAAAGTTGTTTTGCACAACCATTATAGGACAGTTTTAGCTTAGGCAGGGATGGTAACGGATGTATTAGGAAGGTGCAGAGACAGGTAGTGATAGGTTAAGGGGCAAAAACAAGCTAAGAGGTTCACTTTAAAGTTGTTGTAGCCACACTTCAATTTTGACCCTGAAGAGCAGAGCACCATCATATTTTTTGACCAACCCATAAATGAGGTGTAAAAACAGAAATATGGGTTTCTGTGCTGATCTGCCTGGTTGTTGTGGCGCCCCTATGGCTAGGCGCCACAGGGAGGTATTACACCTTGCAAGTATATGTAGTGCCTCTGTAGCTGTGGGTTTGGGTTTAACCTATGGAGTCTAAGTCAGCACCCAACACTAGGCCACCTTAAAATAGGGAGACTGTCATACAGTAGGTCCCAAGGGGGTGGAGCCTAGGTTGGAGTAGTAAAACCAGGAAGTGAGAGTGATTTTCAGTCAGTCAGCTTCAGAGACGTGCTGGGAAGGCAGTCAGTCAGGATGTGCCTGACAGCCCTCTGACAGGAGGGATCATCCATCTCCAGGAGAGTGACCTGGGACAGAAAGAGACCAGTGTGGGCCCCGCGAAGCAGGCGTCACAGAGGGGTACTGCACCCGTAAAAGAGGTGCAGATACTCCAGCTGCAGGTGGATCATAGGATGGTGGGTGGAACCCAAACCAGCACTCCCACATTAGATTACACGGTGGGAGGTTACCCGGGAGGGAATAAAACCACCTCTAGGGGGAACAAGGAGGCCTTTGAGCTTTGGTCTTTGCCTCTAAGTTTTGGGCCTGTTAGGTCTTTGCTGCTAGTTCTCTCGGCCTAGGGATCAGGAGGAGAGATGGAGGAAGAGGAGAAGGTTTAGAGAAGGAAAGCTTCCAGGAGAGAACAGCAAGTTTGGGAAGGACGACTTGAGGAGGTCATCCTCGACAGCTTACCGGGCACCGGAGCCCGCACCTGTGGGATACTATAGGACCACAGAAAATCCGGACTCCTGGGGAGTCTACAAGTCTCCCAGGGCCCTGAGCAACCAAGAGAGGGAACCAGGCACCGCTGAAGGAGTAGGCGGCCAGCAGAGGGTTACCCGATGGCAGCAAAGGGGAGAGAAAGAGTGGAGGTCAGGATGATTTTAAGTCACCGGGTTTCATACTACACTGGAAAGCGAGAAGGAACAGATGGGGTTAGAGCACAAAGGCACACACTAAGGGTTCCACCATACCACCTGGGATCTGCCTGCAGTCACCCGTGGACACCTGTTCTTTAACATATAAATGCTGAAACTGAACTGTAACTAACGCTGCTAAAAGTTTCCAGTAAAGTACCTTGAGAGAAGTGAACTTGACTCTGCTGCATTTCCTTCTGCATGAACTTGTTTCCTTTCAGGAACGCTGCCCAGGAGGTCCAGTCCTAGCTGTGGAGGACTTCACCAACTCAGCCGCAATCCCATCTACCTCTGGCGGACTGTGGCGGCGCTGGTGGCATTTCACCAGACACTACAGGTGGCGTCACGACAGCAAACTGTAAATAGTCCCCTGTAAATATCACCCCTTTTTTTAAAGATAGGCCCAGGACACGGGGTTAGGCGCGGCCACCGCTCCCCGTGACACAGTTAACCCATAAGAGCCTGACACCCGAGTACCCCAAAGCTTGGGCGCAACACCAGCACCGGTTGGAGCCGGCTGGTAATGTCTGGTAATGTCACGGATGCCGAGGCGGTCAGCGCTTCATCCCTGACCGCAAACCAACGAGCCGCGGGCCTCACAAATAGGTAGCCGTAGGCACCACAAAATGGTACCTCACCCCTCAGGCCCAAAATCGGTCCAAGACTATGAAGGTGACGGCCTGGATTTCGGTGGCAGGAGAGAGAGTGTGTTCCAGCTGCTCCCATCCGTACTGGTCAAGGATAACCTACCTCACCGTATATGACCAGGGGACTGGCGGGAGAGCTCTGCAAAAGGTGGTTAAATAGCGAAGGACAGACTTAGAATCCGAAAGACTATCAGAGACGAACATCTAGAGACACCATAGGGGTACCCTGAACCGACAACTAGTACCCGTTAAACCAGACTGTACCGTGTTCTCTATAACATCTTGCCGGTACTAGTAAAGTGGAGTAGAAGTTGAGTCGGTGTCTGTCTTTCTTCCCGTTGGCGCCCGGAGGGCCTAAGCATCATCAACTCGTCCAGAGGGGTAAGAACAACTACTCCCCTCATTCTCTCAACATCCATCACCGCTGCCCTGAGGTAAAGCTCCACCTGTGGGGAACTGTACCACACTGAGCTGCACCCATCATCACCTCAGCGGCCGGCCTGCACCGCTGGTATCCAAATTTCCGGGATCCTCAGGTGGCGTCACGTACTCTTAATCCTTGTAAATAGTTCCCCCCACCAAACAAATGACAGCCAGGGCACGGAATCGGGAACCTGACCACCCTTGATTCCCCAACACCGCCATCAATCCATCCCGGGGTCCGAGTACCCCTCTCCCTGTGTCATCATTGTCTGAAACCCCTAAAATGGGAAATTATGCCAATGGGCCGAAGTTTGCCTCTGCCCTGTCTATTATGCACTGGATATTTTACTCCCAATATTTTGCTATAAACTCAACCCAGTGGAGTAAAACAGACTCAGAGGTCATAATCGTGAGGTGGGCTGTGGCACCCCTGCGTCTTGGTCCCCACAGCGGTACTGCACCTAGTCCACAGGTGTGGTGCCATTGCTCTCGGGTAAGATGGGGACACAAAGTTGAGACACCCAACCACACACCCAACACCCATCCTAACTCCAGACGAGGGAGATGAAGGGTGGAAGAAACCCCTCTTGAGGCCAGCACTACTGATTGGAGGAAGGAGTACATTTAGGGGGGGTGGGAGAAAGGAAGTTAGTGAGAGAGTGATGAGTCCAGCGCAAGGGGTACTCGGATACCGGGCCTGTGTTTGATGGATTTAACTGGGGAATTACGGGTGGTCGGGTTCCCGGTTCCGTGCCCTGGCTGTCATTTGTTAGATGGGGGGGAATATCTACAGGGGATAAAGAGTACATGACGTCACCTGTGGATCCCGGTAATTTGGATACCGGTGCTGCAGGCCGGCCGCTGAGGTGATGATGGGTGCAGCGCAGTGTGGTCCAGCTCCCCACAGGTGTGGAGCTTTTACCTCAGGGCAGCGATGATGGAGGATGAGGGGAGTAGTTGTTCTTACCCCTTCGGTGAGATGTTATGATGCTGAAGCCCTCCGGGCACTGGTGAGAAGAAAGACAAAGACCGATTCAACTTCAACTCCACTTTACTGGTACCGGGAGATGTTATTGAAGACACGGTACAGTTTGGTTTAATGGGTGATAGTTGCCGGTTCGGGGTACCTCTATGGAGTCTCCAGATGTTCCTTTCTTTAAGTCTTTCGGGGTCTAATCTGTCCTTCTCACTATTTAACCACCCTTGCAGAGCTCTCCCGCAAGACCCCTGGTCTCCTACAATGAAGCACGGGTGTTCTTTACCGCTACGGATGAGAGCGACCCACAGCAAAATCCTCCCGCCACCGGAATCTGGACCGATACTCCTGTAATTTTGGACCTATTTTTGGGCCTGAAACTTCTTGTGGCGCCTACGGCTACCCAGTGTTTATGGGCCCGCAGCTCGTCTGTTTGTGGCCAGGGATAAACCACTGACTGCCTCGGCTCCCATGTTGCCAGTGTTCCCCAGACTAAACCAGCCGACTCCAACTGGTGATGGTCTGTCTCCTTCTGTCCTGGGTCCCCTCTTCCTGGCTGCCTTCCCAGCACTAACTGAACTGTCACTCACGTCTTCCTGCACTATCCTAGGCTCCACCCCCTTTTTGGACCTACTGAATAATCAGTCCCTCTATACTAAGGTGGCCTAGTCCTGTGTGTGTGTGTATGTGTGTGTGTGTGTAAACAGACTCCATAGGTTAAACCCTAAACCCACAACTTACTTATCGAACACATATTTTTGTAAAGTGTAATACCTCTCTGTGGCGCCTATCCAGAGGGGCGCCACAAGAGAGTTAGGAGGAGAAGCAGGAGCAGCAAGATTGGGGTCACTGGAACTGGGGCCTAATGGGACCAGTGAGTAGGACGGCTGAGGAAATCCTGGTTCAGAGAACCCCGAATCTACAGCTGACATCCAGGTCATGTAGAGGAACTAGTTGCATGAGGGGACTGGCCCCAATCTGGTGTGAAACTTTGTGATCAAGCCAGGAAACCGGAGGCCACTGTACTGCGGTGCAGTGGCCAACATCATGGACTGTCCCAGGCACAGTGACTACAGAGGGTCAAGAGGACGTTCCAGACCGTTGCTCAGCAGTGCCCGCTGTTGCCTGCCTTGGGACTAGTGGCACAAAGATGCAGGAGGAGGGAGGAGAGAGGAGAACAGTGCAGGGAGGAAAGTGCAGCACAGGAAGGCTTATAAATGGTGTCTCAGTGGAGTGGCCCTGGACTATCTGAGGGCTGGCCAAGATGCAATCTGGGAGAGCACAGTACCCGACTGGGTTGGCACTGGACTAAGCTACAGTAAAGAGACTGGTAAGAACTGGAACCCCTGTGTCTGTCCAATCCTTCTTCACCTCCCTGAAACAACTACCACCATCATACACATTAACTTGCATACCAAACCCTGGGGACCCGCTCCGTCCGTGGGGAGTGATAAACCTAGCTGTAATAACACCTATTCCACGGGGTCACTACAAGCAGCGCTGGTCATTCTGATCAGAAACCACAGATTCTGTTACAAAAGACTTTATTTCCCCTGTAAATAACCCTTTTTCATGCTCGGCCAAGGCCACGACCACCGGGACTGCCACCATGACAATCCCCCGACTGATCCCACATGGACGAGTAACCCCGGCCCTTATGACCGTTGCAGAGCCATGGTTGGTTCTTGGCAAGACCACTCTTGGGGGAGCCCCATCATACTGACTTTTTGTAAATCTGTCTCAGATAAGTCGTCATTTTTCATTATTAGACATGGCCCAAAATCCTACACCTCCCATAGGCTAAGCCAACTGTTAAGCTGGTGTAAGCCAGCCTGGCTCACACATGTATTGTGAGGTGTCAGATAATACAGAACGTTTCTTCGTTAATTGGCCGTTCAGTGAACATTTTCCCTTGTTAGCATGCGACCTTTTAACTGACCACAAAAGCCAATGTACACAAGGCCCCTGTATGGCCGCATGGGAAACACTGCGCCCGCTCACCACAAAAGGACGCACCATGTCGTTTCTTGTTTGACCCCACATGCCATTATGAGGCTAACAAATTTCTTTACACAAGGGTGTTTTTTTCCTGTGAATATATTAAGTAAATTAAGGAATGGGGGCAACTTTCTTTTATGGTGAAAACAGAAGATTTAGATAAATCAACAACTTTACCACAATAGCATATATTAAATCTATTAATAACAGTATAGCAGCTTCAAGTCCCAGGCAAATTCTGGATTTCATGACCTGAAAAGCATCATAGGCATATACCATATATAAGGCTCTTAGTTTGAGCCATGGGACTAGTGGTTGACCTCAACTTTACACATATTAGAGAAAACAGCTTCAATACAGTTGAGGGAATTATCCCCTTCAGAGAAAAACAGAATTGTAAAATTGAAATGTATCCCCATCTACAAATGTTATATCCTATGATCTATACACATGTGAACACTGCTCACAGTCACACCGGTATTACTACTACGGTATAATGCTGTCCTTATGTACAAGAATATAACTACTATAATACTGCCCCTATGTACAAGAATATAACTGCTATAATACTGCCCCTATGTGCAAGAATATAACTACTATAATACTGCCCCCATGTACAAGAATATAAGGAAACTGTCATTCCTTGGCCTCACCGAGACCTGGCTCACCCCCTCCGACATGGCCTCCCCTGCTGCACTATCCTACGGCGGCTTCAGCCTGTCCCACAGCCCCCCGTCCCTCTGGCAAACACGGCAGTGGAGTTGGCATACTGCTATCCAACTCCTGCGCCTTCAGCTCTATCCCCCCGCCCCCATCCGTCACTGTCCCCTCCTTCGAAGCCCACTCGGTCCGAATCTTCTCCCCCTGCAACCTCCAAGTAGTCATCATCTACCGCCCCCCCGGACCCATTGCCTCCTTCCTTGACCACTTCACCACCTGGCTACTTCACTTCCTCTCCACTGACATCCCCTCCATCATCATGGGCGACTTCAATATCCCCTTGACTCTCCCTGCCCACCGCCTCCAACCTTCTTTCCTTGACCACTTCCCTAGGGCTCTCCCAATGGTCCTCCTCTCCCACCCACGAACAAGGCCACACGCTTGACCTAATCTTTACCCGCCTTTGCTCCCTCTCTAACCTCACAACCTCGGAACTCACACTGTCTGACCACCATCTCTTGACCTTTTCCGCCCTCTCCTCCCCTGCCACACTACCCCCTCTCCGCAAACTTGATCACCCTCGCCGAAACCTAAAAGATCTTGATCTTCCTTTATTCTCTGAATCACTCCTCCCTCTCACCACCATACCCTCCGCCGACGACATTGACATTGCCACCACCCTATACAACACCACCATAACGAACGCTCTCGACCTAGCCACCCCCCTCACTCTCCATGCTCCACGCATTAACAGGCAACCCTGGCACACCACCCTCACTAAAAACCTGAGATGGGCGTCCAGGGTCGCCGAGAGGAGATGCAAAAAGTCCCACACCCCCGAGCACTTTGCTCTGTTCAAGCAATCCATCACTGACTTCAAGACGGCACTTGCTACCACCAAGCAAGTGTTCTTCTCATCCCTTATAACCTCTCTGTCCCGCAACCCCAAACAGCTCTTCAAAACTTTCAACTCCTTACTTCACCCACCTGTTCCTCCCCCTTCTCCCCACATCTCTGCTGAAGACTTTGCGACCTTCTTCAAGGAGAAGATCGACAAGATCAGAAACAGCTTCGGTCCACTATCCCCACAACTCCCCTGCCCACCTACACTGCCCTCCTCCTCCATCAGCCACTTCCCCCCCATAACTGAAGACCAACTCTCCTCCCTCCTGTCAAAATCACACCTCACCACCAGCGCCCACGACCCGCTCCCATCCCACCTCATTCCGAACCACACCTCCATTTTCATCCCAGCCCTCACCCACCTCTTTAACCTTTCACTTAGCACTGGTGCCTTCCCCGCGGCCTTCAAACACGCCCTAATCACGCCCATCCTAAAAAAACTCACTTGACCCTACCTCTGTCTCTAACTATCGCCCCATATCTCTTCTCCCATTCGTCTCTAAGCTACTTGAACAGCACGTCTACTCCAAACTGTCCTCCCACCTCTCCTCGTGCTCCCACTTCGACCACCTACAGTCCGGCTTCTGACCCTACTGACCGCCAAGAACAAACACCACTACTCCATCCTCCTCCTCCTTGACCTGTCTGCCGCCTTCGACACGGTTGACCACTCCCTTCTTCTCCGGGTCCTGGAATCCCTCGGCATCACCCACCTTGCCCTCTCCTGGATCTCCTCATACCTAGCGGACCGGACCTTCAGCGTCTCCCACTCCCACACCTCCTCCTCACCCTACCCCTTTCTGTCGGAGTCCCCCAAGGTTCGGTCCTGGGACCCCTACTTTTCCCAATATACACTCTCGGCCTAGGGCAACTCATTGAGTCCCACGGCCTCCAGTACCACCTCTACGCTGACGACACCCAAATCTACCTGTCCGGCCCTGACATCACCTCCCTACTCTCCAAAATCCCAGAATGCCTTTCCGCCATCTTCTTCTCTGCTCGCTTCCTTAAACTCAACATGGACAAAACTGAATTCATAGTCTTCCCCCAAGAAATTCCACTCCACCTCCCAACCTATCCATCTGCATCAACGACTGCGCCATCTCCCCAGTCCCCCAAGCCAAGTGCCTCGGGGTAATCCTTGACTCCTCCCTATCCTTCAAGCCCCACATCGAGGCCCTCACCATATCCCTCCGGCTCCAGCTCAAGAACATCTCGCGGATCCGCTCCTTCCTCACCCACGACACCGCTAAAACACTCATTAATGCTCTTATCATCTCCCGCCTTGACTACTGCAACCTCCTTCTCAATGGCCTCCCGGCTAACTCCCTCACACCTCTCCAGTCTATCCTCAACTCCGTTGCCCGACTAATCTACCTGTCCTCCCGCTACTCCCCAGTCTCCCCCCTCTGCCAAGCCCTTCACTGGCTCCCCGTCTCCAAGAGATCCCAATTCAAAACACTAACCATGGCGTACAAAGCCATACGCAACCTGGCCCCACCATACATCTCCGACCTGGTCTCCCGATACCTACCCTCACGCAACCTCCACTCCTCCCAAGAACTCCTCCGCTGCTCCCCCCTCATCACCTCTTCGCACAACCGAGTCCAGGACTTCTCCCGGGCATCTGCCTTACTCTGGAACTCCCTGCCCGAACACGTCAGACACTCTCCTACCCTGAGTAGCTTCAAGTGTCACCTGAAGACTCACCTATTCCGTCAAGCCTACAACCTGCCATGAGACCCAGGCGATCGCCCCATACCTGACATTCCCCCATCCTACTGTATCCTAACCCGCCCCTCGTAGACTGTGAGCCCTCGTGGACATGGTCCCTGCCCCTCCTGTACCTGTACATCATGATCGCCTAGATTTAGTGTACTTGTTCTTGTCTCCCTTATCCTCATGTAAAGCGCCATGGAACCTAATGGCGCTATATAAATAAATAATAATAATAATAAAAATAATAATACTATAATGCTGCCCCTATGTACAAGAATATAACTATTATAATACTGCTCCTATGTACAAGAATATAACTACTATAATGCTGCCCCTAAGTACAAGAATATAACTACTATAATACTGCTCCTATGTACAAGAATATAACTACTATAATACTGCCCCTATGTACAAGAATATAAGTACCATAATACTTCTACTATGTACAAGAATATAACTACTATAATACTGCCCCTATGTACAAGAATATAAGTACCATAATAATTCTCCTATGTACAAGAATATAACTACTATAATACTGCTCCTATGTACAAGAATATAACTACTATAATACTGCCCCTATGTACAAGAATATAAGTACCGTAATACTTCTCCTATGTACAAGAATATAACTACTATAATACTGCTCCCTATGTACAGGAATATAACTACTATAATACTACCCCTATATACAAGAATATTACTACTATAATACTGCTCCTATGTACAAGAATATAACTACTATAATACTGCTCCTATGTACAAGAATATAACTACTATAATACTGCTCCTATGTACAAGAATATAACTACTATAATACTGCTCCTATGTACAAGAATATAACTACTATAATACTGCCCCTATGTATAAGAATATAACTATTATAATACTGATCCTATGTACAAGAATATAACTACTATAATACTGCCCCTATGTACAAGATACACTATATACTGTCTCTGTAAGATATAACTACTATAATATCTGCCTTCCTCATGTACAAGAATATAACTACTATAATACTGCTCCTATGTTACATAGGAATATAACTACTATAATACTCTCCTATGTACAAGAATATAACTACTATAATACTGCTCCTATGTACAAGAATATAACTACTATAATACTGCCCTTATGTACAAAATACAACTACTATAATACTGCTCTATGTACAAGATATAACTGCTATAATACTGCTCCTATGTACTGTACAAGAAAATAACTACCATAATACTTCTCCTATGTACTACTGTAATACTGCCCTCTATCACATTTCTGTATCATGGATGATTTTGCAGCATCTTCCTGATCTAGTTTGGTATGAGACAGTTATGTAATGAATCAGTGACGTTAAGGACAGACAAACATTTAGTTTCCTGCCAAGCCTCCGTCCCTCCCTCTTCTCATCACACACAAGATGACCACACGTCTTCCTACAAATTAGAGGTTCTCCTTTGAAATAATATAACAAGCCGTAGTGCCTTGCTCCAACACTGCTCGTTATTGTCTGGCTTGGGAAGGGGGGGAGAAAAAAAGTTGCATTATTTAAATGAGGCGACTGTAAGAGACATTTCCCAGCCCGTCCCCTGCACCGGCGGAGCTTGCACCTTCGTTACCATGGCACGCACCAATGTGCAGCCTCCTGTTTTGCATACGGATGAGATGAAAAACAATGAACCTGTAAGCCCCTCTCCATAGAACGCCTTTGTTTCAGGCTGTCCGATTCGCAAGGCAATGAAACGCCGTAAGACATAAGAAAAAAAAAAAAATATATATTTTAACATGGTGGCATCTGCGTGATTAGGCTCTGATGCAATGTATCCTGCTGCCACTGGAAATAAAAAAGTCCGTGATCCTCATGTGCGACTGCAGCGGAGCTCTTTCCTGATTGCAGTACCGCTTCCAGGCAGCAGAGGGCGCTGTAGATAAACGGTTTATATAATTGATCGCACCATCTCTTTTTTTTTTTTGCATCGCATCGTAATTCATGCAAAGCCTGGGAATTATGTTAACAATGCTGTATTTATGGGGTGGCATCTGTAGGGTGGGAAAAAAAATGCTGAGAATTCGGATAATGGTTGGCGTGAAGGTTGCAGATGGCCAGGGTTGACATTTCCAAAAACAGGGCCCGTAATAAGCATTAATACTCTACTATTAGCTCGATAAATATTAAGGAACTAAGGAGATGCTATATTACCATCTCTGGGAATTTTTACTGATCAAAAATATAATTTGGCAAATGGAGGTTTTCAATATATGGAAATTTCAACCTATGTATTAAAATTCCTTTAATCTGGAGGCGTGTCGGATTATAAAATACTCCTGAAAAACACATATACGCTGTACCATTTAAGAGTAGAAAACGCCTACGATTTCATTAATTAAAGGGAATCGGTCAGCAGGTTTTTGCTACCTCTTGTGACAGCAACATAATGTATGCAAAGAAACCCTGAATCCAACAATGTATCACAAAGCCGTTCTTACACAAAGAATCTAGTTTTAGAGACACAGCAGAGCTGAGATAGCTGCCCCCACCCGGCTCTCCATAAATTGTTCATTCACAGTGAGGGGTCCCACTGCCCTGCAATGTAGTACTGTAATGAAAAGCACACACACTGACAAGAGAAGCAAAGTTTTCAGTTTCTTAACCACTACAGCATGCCTGTCATCAGCTTACATAGCAAAAACATGCTGACAGATTCCTTTAAGCAGCATGTAAAGTCTTGCGTTCATTATTCCATGAGCCTTAGAGCTGAAATCTTAGGGTATGTGCCCACTGGACGTTTTATGGGCTGTTCTTTAGCGTTTTCCGTCGGCGTTTTCCGCTGAGTTTTATGTTAATTTATGTTAATCCTAACCAGCGGTTGGCTTAACATGGTAGTCAATGGCTTTTAGAAAACGCTGTGTACATTAGAACGTTTTTCTTTGTCTCCTTTCCACTTTCTTCACCGGTTTTCCACCGGTTTTCAAAGATAGAGCAGGTGAATTCTTTTGAACGTTTTTCCAGCGGTTCCAGCTTACAAGTGCACAAAAAACAGTCTTTAAAACGCTACGAAAAACCGCCAGAAAACCGCTGATAAAACGCTGTACAAACGCTATAAAACCGCTCAAATAACGCTCAAAAAACGATGGACACTGCTGAGGTCAGAAAACTCAGTTTTTGCAATTCTCAACCGGTTTTCTGACGGTCTGCAAAGATGCAGAACCGTCCAGTGGGCACATACCCTTAGGCTTCCTGTTTGTTAAGTGTCTACATAGGGAAGTAATGCAGGATCAGTGCATCCAGCCTTGTTAGGTAAGGCCGCAGGCCGAGCTGTGGAGTCAGAGTCTGGATATATTATGATGGAGTTGAAGTCGGATTTAGGGAAATTGAGGAGTTGGAGATTTTGATATAGGGGTGTGATACTCAAGAAGATGTCCCCTGAGGAGCAAGCACACTTGGAGTTGTAGGTTTGGCTTACTGACTGAACACAATGGATATGGAGTTGGTGTCCATTTTGAGGGAGTTGGATTTAGGGAAATTGAGGAGTCGGAGTTGGAGGTTTGGCTTACCGGCTGCACACCAGGGTTGTAGATTTGGATTTGTGAAGTCAGTATCCATTTTGGTGGAGTTGGAGTTGGATTCAAGAAACTTGAGGAGTCTGAATTGGAGTTGGAGGTTTGGCTTACCAACTGTACACAATGGCTGTGGAGTCTGAGTCATGGAGTCAGTGTCCATCTCAGTGGAGTCGGACTTAGATTCAGGGAAATTGAGGAGTCAGAGTTGTAGGTTTGGCTTACCGGCTGCACACCAGGGCTGTGGAGTTGAAATCTGTCTTTATTTTGGTGGAGTCAGATTCAGAGAAATTGAGGAGTCAGAGTTGGAATCGGAGGTTTGGCTTACTGACTCTACAGCCCTTGGTAAGGAGGCGTGATACTCAAAAAGGCATCTCCTGAGAGCACGCCCACTTAGCTAACTACATATAGGGCCTTATCTTAAGAATGGAGACTAATTAGACCCTTGGTTCTCTATTAAGGAGCTGCTGGAGCACAGAGGTAGGAAGAGTTTTCTGATATCATTATGGTACACGGTACCAAACCTTTTTCTTCTAATCTGATATCATTATTCATTTGATGAACGCTCTCCTCGCTGAAGACCCTAATATTGATTTACACCCCGATGCCATTATACAACGTCCAGAGACTAATAATGCCTCAGGACGGTCATCACCCAGTGAAAGGCCTAATCTCAGAGGCCATTAAAACGTGACTTAATCCAGGAAGCCGCTGCTTGATCTAAGGTTCCTTGCGGTTAATCCATAGCTAACAGCTACTTCTACTCCATCCTTGAAGACAGATAATGATTTGCTAATTGTTGTATCATTCTTAGCGCCCTCCCTCCATCTTTCGGCTTCCCTTGCGGCCCCAGTGTCCTGACAACAGCAAGAGGTTGAAGCTTTTTCCCTCCCAGTCATGGGAGGTCACCAGATATTCCTTTGACGGACTTGTAAAAGGCATTACTCCAGAGACAGAGGTCAACGGTACAAGGACCAGAGGTCAAGTGGTCCCTTTGTTAGGAACAAAAGGGCCATGAGTACTCTCTGGTGGTGGTGGTGGCGAGTTGCGCCCAATTAACCCTGGTCAAGCTCTATAGGATGAGGTCTCATGACTTACTTATTTATGGAGTCCCAGGGTGAGTTCATAAAGAGAAGCACAAATCATGTGGACTTATCAGATCTTCCCCGGGTGTGAAGAATAATGCGCATAGTCCACTTATAATCATTTGTAAAACATCAAATGTATAAATTGACAAAAAGGAAAAAGATGGAGAACATTCTGTGAGTGCAAGAATACATCAAGAAAATTCACCATCGACCACTCAGTGTTCTCCAGACAATAATAATGTAATGTATGTACACAGTGACTACACAAGCAGAATAGTGAGTGCAGCTCTGGAGTATAATACAGGAGGTAACTCAGGATCATAATGTAATGTATGTACACAGTGACTGCACCAGCAGAATAGTGGGGGAGTCAGCTCTGGATGTATAATACAGGAATGTAACTCAGGATCTCAGTAATGTAATGATGTACACAGTGACTGCACCAGCAGAATAGTGAGTGCAGCTCTGGAGTATAATACAGGAGGTAACTATCAGGAATCAGTAATGTAATGAAATGGATAACCACAGTGAATGAGACTGCACACAGCAGAATAGTCAGTGTAGCTCGGAGCAGAGTCCGACTCCAGGTTTTTGTGGGCCCCGGGCAAAACAGTCTCAGTGGGCCCCTTTAACAAAATACTATGATTCATGAATATTATATAGAAGCTGCAGGCTGTGTATATGTAATATAGAGGCTCCTGGGTGGGCTGTATATAAAATATGGAGGCTGTTCAGGATTGTATATATGATATGGAGACTGCCGGGCTATATATATAATATAGAGGCTTTGTTGAGCTATATATACTATTTGGAAGCTGTGGCAGCCCAGCAGCAGCCTCCAAATAATATATACAGCCCAGCACAGCCTCCAAATCATATATATAGTCCAGCACAGCTTCCATATTATATATACAGCCCAGCACAGCTTCCAAATAATATATACAGCCCAGCACAGCTTTCAAATAGTATATATAGCCCAGCACAGTCTCCAAATAGTATTTATAGCCAAGCACAGGTTCCATATTATGTATACAGAACATCAGCAGTCTCCATATACCTGAGTAGCACCCTCCGTATACCTCAGCACATCCTCCGTATACCCCAGCACAGCCTCTGTATACAGCCAGCACAGCCTCTGTATACGCCAGCACAGCCTCTGTATACCCCAGCACAGCTTCTATATACAGTCAGCACAGCCTCTATATACAGTCAGCACAGCCTTATATGCAGTCAGCACAGCCTCTATATACCCCAGTACAGCCTCTATATACAGATGAAGTCCATGGAGCCTCGGTTAAGAGTCTACAACATGGACACCAGCCACTTATCCCACCAGGGAAGGACCTAGCCAAGGGTATTAGTAGCCCTTAAGTCACTATCCAGCCCTTGCGAGCTTGAAGATATGGCCTGGGGTTTACCATGGACTAGGTATCCAACCACAGACAGCTGTTTCGGGGTTGTTGCCCCTCATCAGTGTGGCACAGGATTCTGGCTGGGTGGGAGCAATGCTTGATAGACAGACATCACAAAGCACCCACTGACCTTGTGGAGATCCAGTGGAGATAACACTGCGGGCACCAGTTAAAGCACTCAAACACAGTGAAACCCAAGGTGCATTGCTCCCTAGAATTTGAATATGCAGAGAAGTCCATGAGCCTTGGTAAGAGTCTACAACATGGACACCAGCCAGTTATCCCACCAGGAAGCACCTAGCCCAGGTATTACCCTTAATTATTTATACAGCCCAGCACAGCTTCCAAATAAATATACAGCCCAGCACAGCTTTCAAATAGTATATATAGCCCAGCACAGCTCCAATAGTATATATAGCCAAGCACAGGTTCCATATTATATATACGAACATCATCAGTCTCCATTTACCTCAGTAGCACCTCCGTAACCCCAGCACATCCTCCGTATACCCCAGCACAGCCTCTGTATACAGCCAGCACAGCTCTGTATACGCCAGCACAGCCTCTGTATACCCAGCACAGCTTCTATATACAGTCAGCACAGCCTCATATACAGTCAGCACAGCCTTATATGCAGTATCACAGCTTCTATATACCCAGTACAGCCTCTATATACAATCAGCACACCCTCTATACACCCCAGCACAGCCTCTATAGATACTGTGCTGACTGTATATAGAGGCTGTGCTGACTGTATATAGCGGCTGTGCTGACTGTATATACACTGTGCTGGGGTATATAGAAGCTGTGCTGAATGTATATGGCTCTGTGCTGATTGTATATGTGGCGTCCTGCTCACGCAGGTAGCCACAGACTTCTCTAATGCACAGCTGGTTTCCACAGCAGTACCTACTACATACAACACCTACCACCCCGGCACAGTAGGGGAGCCCAACTTGCTCCCCTTAGGCAAGATCCCCTATAAATACTGCTGCTGGGGGCGGAGTTAGAGTGTGCAGATGCTAGGAGAGCTGCGAAGACGTCCTGGTGGTCGGTGCCGTGATTAGGCCCGAACCAGTGACGAGGAGTGGCCCTTCTACGTCCGGCCAGCCTAACTGGGACTGAAGGCGAGGAGCAGAAAGCCAAGAGGGAGCAAGGAGCTTGAGGAAGTTCACCCAAGGAGAATCACCGGATATTGGGGATCCGCACCTGTGGATACTATAAGACCACAGAAAACCTTTTGCACCGTGAAGGCTTCAGCTACCCGGTATCCTCTGTGGGTCAGGAGAGGGAGCCAGACACAGCAGCGTAGCATCGCAGTGTTCAGAGAAGGTAACCCGGAGACCGCACAGGAGGAGAGAGGCAGACACTACAGTCAGGAAGAGAGAGGAGGCAAGTCTGGTTGCAAGCAGGCTGTGCTTCAACACACACAGGAACAGAGGAGGCCTTATACCCACTTGCTGTGGGGACGCACTGTGCAACCCTGTCACCCGTCGGTGCCCTGGAGGTATTTACCTGCAAACATCAGTAAAAGAGACTTCTTCTGTGTGCGTGCATCTTTCCTCTCCATCATTGGCCCCTCACATAGAATGTTCCAGCACTCCCTACACCAACCCCGCTCCTCTCCAACTGCCCCTTTAGACTTTGCTGCCCAGAGGTCCAGTCCTACCTGTGGAGGACTACACCATCCTAGCTGCGATACCATCTACCTCCGGCGGACTGTGGTGGCGCTGGTGCAAATCACCAGAAACTACAGGTGGCGTCACGACAACAAACTCTGTAAATAGTTCCCTGTAAATATCACCCCCTTTTCAAAGGTAGGCCCAGGACATGGGATCAGGCGCGGCCGCCATTCGCCGTGACACCGTTAACTATTTGCCTCCTGACACCCGAGTATCCCAAAAGCCTGGGCTTGACATATATAGAGTCTGTGCTGACTACACAGACAGTCAGCACAGACTCTATATACAGTCAGCACAGCCTCTATATACAGTCAGCAGACTCTATATACATTCAGCACAGCCTCTATATACCCCAGCACATCCTCTATATACAGTCAGCACAGCCTCTATATACAGTCAGCAGACTCTATATACAGTCAGCACAGCCTCTATATACCCAGCACAGCTGTATATACAGTCAGCAACCCTCTATTATCTAGTCAGCACAGCCTCATATAATAGTCAGCACAGCTCATATACAGTCAGCACAGCCTCATATCAGTCAGCACAGCCCTATAGTCAGCACAGCCTCTATACTAGTCAGCACAGCCTCTATATACAGTCAGCACAGCCCCTATATACAGTCAGCACAGCCTCTATATACAGTCAGCACAGACTCTATATAGTCAGACAGCTCTATATACAGTCACACAGCCTCTATATACAGTCAGCACAGCCTCTATATAAGTCAGCACAGACCTCTATATACAGTCAGCACAGCCTCTATATACAGTCAGCACAGCCTCTATATACAGTCAGCACAGCTCTATATTACAGTCAGCACAGCCTCTATATACAGTCCACGATACATCAGCACTCTATATACAGTCAGCACAGCCTCTATATACAGTACACAGCCTCTATATACAGTAGCACCCAATCAGCACAGCCTCTATATACAGTCAGCACAGCCTCTATATACCCCAGCACAGCCTCTATATACAGTCAGCACAGCCTCTATATAGTCAGCACAGCCTCTATATACAGTCAGCACAGCCCTCTATATACAGTCAGCACAGCCTCTATATACAGTCAGCACAGCCTCTATATACAGTCAGCACAGCCTCTATATACAGTCAGCACAGCCTCTATATACACAGCACAGCCTCTATATACAGTCAGCACAGCCTCTATATACAGTCAGCACAGCCTCTATATACAGTCAGCACAGCCTCTATATACAGTCAGCACAGCCTCTATATACAGTCAGCACAGCCTCTATATACAGTCAGCACAGCCTCTATATACAGTCAGCACAGCCTCTATATACAGTCAGCACAGCCTCTATATACAGTCAGCACAGCCTCTATATACAGTCAGCAAGCCTCTATATACAGTCAGCACAGCCTCTATATACCACCCCATCAGACAGCCTCTATATACAGTCAGCACAGCCTCTATATACAGTCAGCACAGCCTCTATATACAGTCAGCACAACCTCTATATACAGTCAGCACAGCCTCTATATACCGCAGTACAGCCTCTGTATACCCCAGCACAGCCTCTATATACAGTCAGCACATCCTCTATATACAGTCAACCCTGGCACACCACCCTCACTAAAGACCTGAGACGGCATCCAGGGTCGCTGAGAGGCGATGGAAAAAATCACGTTCCACTGAGCATTTTGCGCTTGCCAAACAGTCCCTTATCGCTTTCAAGACTGCACTTGCCACTGCCAAACAAACCTTCTTCTTATCCCTAATAACCTCCCTGTCCAACAATCCCAAGCAACTGTTCAAAACCTTCAATTCCTTACTCTGCCCGCCTGCTCCCCCTCCCTCTCCCCTTATCTCTGCAGAAGACTTTGCCTCCTTCTTCAAAGAAAAGATTGACAGAATCAGAGACAGCTTTGATCCACTGTCCTCACAGCCTCCCCTCTCACGTATACTGCCCTCTCTTTCCATCAACTGCTTCCCCCCCATAACTGAAGACCAGCTCTCCTCCCTC
Source organism: Allobates femoralis (assembly GCA_033576535.1). Lineage (NCBI taxonomy): Eukaryota > Metazoa > Chordata > Amphibia > Anura > Aromobatidae > Allobates > Allobates femoralis. Next base: position 94,958,533 of record JARQOC010000012.1, on the reverse strand, counting down.
CTGTCAAAATCACACCTCACCACCAGCGCCCACGTCCCGCTCCCATCCCACCTCATTCCCAACCTCACCTCTGTTATCATCCCAGCCCTAACTCATCTTTTCAACCTATCACTTACCACTGGCACCTTCCCCTCAGCCTTCAAACACGCCTTGATCACACCCATCCTCAAAAAACCCTCCCTCGATCCCACAACTGTCTCCAACTACCGTCCTATATCTCTCCTCCCTTTCGCCTCTAAACTACTTGAACAGCATGTCCACTCTGAGTTGTCCTCTCACCTCTCCTCCTGCTCCCTCTTTGACCGCCTGCAATCTGACTTCCGACCCCTCCACTCCACTGAAACAGCCCTGACCAAAGTCACAAATGACCTACTGACTGCCAAAAGCAAGCGCCACTACTCTGTTCTCCTCCTCCTCGACCTGTCCGCCGCCTTCGACACGGTTGACCACTCCCTTCTACTACAGATCCTGGAATCTCTTGGCATCACGGACCTTGCCCTCTCTTGGATCTCCTCATACTTAACGGACCGCACCTTCAGCGTCACCCACTCCCACACATCCTCCTCGCCCTACCCCCTATCTGTCGGGGTCACCCAGGGCTCGATTCTTGGACCATTACTGTTCTCAATCTACACTCTCGGCCTAGGGCAACTCATTGAGTCCCATGGCCTCCAATATCACCTCTACGCCGACGACACCCAAATCTACCTGTCTGGTCCTGACATCGCCTCCCTTCTATCCAAAATTCCACACTGCCTGTCCGCCATCTCATCCTTCTTCTCTGCTCGCTTTCTTAAGCTGAACATGGACAAAACCGAGTTCATAGTCTTCCCCCCAAGACGCTCCCCCTCGCTACCTGACCTATCCATCGTCGTCAACGACTGCTCTCTCTCTCCAGTCCACCATGCCAAGTGCCTCGGGGTTATCCTTGACTCTTCCCTCTCCTTCAAGCCCCACATCCAGGCCCTCGCCACCTCCTGCCGACTCCAGCTCAAAAACATCTATAGGATTCGCACTTTCCTTGACCACGACACTGCTAAAACCCTTATTCACGCTCTCATCATCTCCCGCCTCAATTACTGCAACCTCCTGCTCACCGGCCTCCCCAATACCTCCCTTGCACCTCTCCAATCTATCTTGAACTCCGCTGCCCGCCTAATCCATCTGTCTCTCCGCTACTCCCCTGTTTCCCCCCTCTGCCAAGCCCTTCCCTGGCTCCCTACTTCCCAGAGATCCCGGTTTAAAACATTAACCATGACAAACAAAGCCATTCACAACCTGTTCCCTCCATACATCTCAGACATGGTCTCCCGATACCTACCCTCATGCAACTTGCGATCCTCCCAAGAGCTTCTCCTCTACTCCCCCCTCATCTCCTCTTCGCACAACCGCATACAGGATTTCTCCCGTGCTTCACCTATACTCTGGAACTCTCTGCCCCAACACATCAGACATTCTCCTATCCTGGGAACCTTCAAAAGAAGCCTGAAGACCCACTTCTTCCGCCAAGACTACCACCTGCAATAAGACCCGGTCCACCACACCGCCTCGCAACTGGAATTTCCCCCTCCCACTGTATCCCCACCTGCCCCTCATAGACTGTGAGCCTTCGCGGACAGGATTTCTCCCCTCTTGTATCTGTACAACCGAATTGTCGACATTTATTGTTACTTGTATTGTTACTATGTTACTTGTCCTAGTCTGCCCTTTTAGCATGTAAAGCGCCATGGAATATAATGGCGCTATATAAATAAATAATAATAATAATAATAATAATACAGTCAGCACAGTCTTTATATACCCAAGTACAACCTGTATATACAGTCAGCACAGCCTGTATATACAGTCAGCACAGCCTCTATATAGTCAGCACAGCCTCTTTATATAGTCAGCACAGCCTGTATATACAGTCAGCACAGCCCCTATATACACCAGCACAGCCTATATATACAGTCAGCACTGCCTCTATATATGACTCACCATGGCCGGGGGGTACACGTAGCGGGCGTTGATTCTCCTCCTGTCACGGAACCGCGCCTGCGGTAGTGTAGGCCCGGTGGTCCAGATCAATAGGGGAATGGCGGAACAGTGGGGGGTGATTTGTCTTCGTGACGCCACCTGCGGGTGTTCTGGTAACTTTACCAGCGCTGTTCGGGTCTCCGGGGGATGTTATACAGCGAGATGGAACGCTCCCCACAGGATGAGCTGGAATCCCCGGAGCCGGGAGCTGCGCAAGATGTTGTGAGGCAGCTGCGGAGTGCTGCGCGCTGAACCCAAGAGTAACGTACAACCACACAAAGTCTCTTTTAGGTACCTTTACTGGATGGTAGTCAGGTACACTCGGACCGGGATGGTGAAGTTGGCACTTCTGGAGTTTCACAGCAAGCAGTTTTAGGCTTCCTTTCTCTAGTTCTCTCTCTAGGGTCGGGTGGATGTGGAATCCAGCCGGACCGGGCAGTGTGTTCAATGGAACTTGCTTCTGTGGCGCCCCGTAACGAGTGCGTCACAAGGGAGTATTGCAGCCGCAATATTCTCTAGACAAAGCAGTGCAATAGTTAACTCAGAGATCCAACCCAACATACAACACCTAGAACAGGGGACCAATCATAGGTCCTGGTGGGTGGAGTGTTAGGGTAGTGAGATAGAACACACAATAGTCTAGAACAGTAAGAGTCTGGAATCTAGAGCCTAGAACACAGAACTTGGAGAGGAGCGGGGGCTCCGCACTCCGTGCGGGCCCCTGGGCCGTCACCGGTCGGGTGTCAGCACCTGAGGCCTTAACCACCGGGAATGGGCATATCTACACGGGTTCCCAAAAGACTCCCGTGCCCACAACTTACAGCCGGTTCACTGGTACCGAAGCTGGCAGCAGTTCACCTCTGCCACGCGAACCAGCCCCGTGGAGGAGCAGCTTTATAGGAGCACCCCACCACCAGCCAGTTTCCAGTCGTCTAACCAGCGGTGTACCCACTGAGGGACCCAAGGCTCCCCAAAGAATCCGGAACGTACATCATGGATAGGGCATTGAAGCAGCCTCCCCGTACCCGACCTGGTATTCCTGGGCGACGCTGGCAAGAGAAGCTAAGGAGGTAGAAAGGAGGTACACTGCGGATCTCTGAGGAGCACTATCACTGCTGAGTCCACCCGGTCTTCTACTCAACCACTGTAAGCCATGTACTGCCTGCTGGTTACAGTAAAGAACCGTTGCAGAGACTATCTGTGTCCGTGTCTCCTTATGAACTGTCCGTCATGAACTAAAGGTAACCGCAGCTGCCGCACAACATCTTGAGCAGCTCCAGCCCCCGGGGATCACCGCTCAGCCTGTGGGGAGCGTAACATCTTGCTGCTGTCCATCACCCCGGGAGGTTCCGCAGCGTCGGTAGCCCTTACCGAATCACCTCATAGGTGGCGTCACGAAGAAAACAAATTAAACCCCCCCCTTTAATCTGTCCCCGTAAGACGTCCTCATTTTGATCTGCACTACACCGGGCCCCACTACCGGCAGGCGCGGTCCACCCGTGACAAGGAAGGAGAAGAATCGCCTGTCTAAACCGGGAGTAACCCTGGCCCCTGGTGTGCGTCAGAAAATGGCGTCACGAACAGGATACGAGCAGGCCCGTTACCCAACGGGTATATTGTGCTTAAACTGGACTTTATTGTCTACAATTGGACTTTGTTCGTCCCTAAAAGAACTTTCCCGCCTTTACACCATTGGGTCAAGATGGCGCCCAAGATGGCGTTCCCGCCACAAGAAGCCGCCACGTGAAGCCCAGGAGTGAGTCAACCCCCCCCTCACTGTGGGAGGGCTAAAGACAAAAGGCGCCAAACTCTTTGTCCGCCCTGATTGCTCGAATCAACCATGGGGGCGGACCCCAAAGACTTTTCCCACGATTGGACTACAAAAGCCCAGAGGAGATGGGAGTGTCATACATAGACACATAGACGGAATTCCTGACCAGCTCAACCAGAACGTCTTACCGGTTGATCGGGTGTGGTTTCCCTCCAAAGAAGAATGGCCAGCATGAGACTCCAAGACCTGATGCGGGAGGTCGAGGCGGAGGCCAGAGCAGCCATCAGCCAACCGGGTCCGGATCCTGCCCTTACCATAGACGGCAGCCCCGACTTCTGGCTAGAGGCTCTACAAGACCTCCGGGTGCGGTTACTAGAGACAGTGGAATGGACGATCCGTAGCTGGAGCGCGACCCTAGGCAGACGACTACACCATGCGATGCAGCAGAGCCGACCGGGTGCAGCTTCTCCAAGCCCCGACGACGTCACCAGCTTCTCGACCGCCTCACCCTCGCCTACCACCTGTCCTGCTCCGTCACCTGAGCCAATAGACTGTGTCATTCCGGTGGAGGCCGCAACTCGACCCGTTCCAGCGACCAACATCGCAACCGATTCCGTTCTTGAGCCGGAGCTCATAACACGCTCCATGGAAGAATTAGATCTCTACCAGGTTCCCACTGAGGAACCCGCGACATGTTTCACCACTACAGAGACAGTCGCCTGTTTTGTCCCCGTACCGGAGGCTTCCCTTGCAACTACCGAGGCCTACCGGGTAACCGGGATTGAAACACCTTTACCTGCGGAAACAGATGAAGAAGCAGGCAGCCTGGAAGCCCTGCAGGACGTCCCTACGGAAGGATCCGCAGCACCACCGCCCCGTTGTACAACGGAACAAGCTTTAACGTCTTTCATCATTGAGCAGCCTGATGTGATCATCGAGGAAGAGGTCGGAGAGGATGACGACGAGACCCACAGCACCGCTGAGGATTTCGACACCGGGTTCGCTTGGGGAGACAGCAAGGAACTTCCTTCCGGGCACACAGCTCGGGTACACTGGTCGGGTGCACTGCCGACACCTTCCCCTGTGCCGTTCCACCGGGTTCCGATACAGACAGCCCGCCAAGTTCAAGCTTCCCGCCAAACCACCAGCTCCATTACTCATCTCTACACCCCGAGCCGTAACGACGGAGATATACGCCAGAGACGACGAGAGGAGTGGCAAGCCCGAGAACGCGCCAACATGGAGGCCCGCGCCGAGGCTCGCCGCCAGCCGCCGCTGCCTGATGAACTCCGCCGTGAAGGTAGAATTTCCACCTTTAACTTAAATACCGGGTGGGGGTTCGCTTGGGAGGTGGGTTTGAATGAGGAGGTGTTTGTGGGGCGCCGGGACGTTGAGTCCAACTTGCCAAGAGGACATCCCGATCGCGACCTATACCGGGGCGATATAGTCACCTACGAGCGCTATGCTTGTGCAGATGGGTGGTTCGCTATCCGGGTGCGCCATCACCCTCAGAGCCAGTGACTTTAAAACTTGAACTTCATCAATGACTCTGTTCCCGTTAATCACTGACCGTGTGATCTTGCGGCTACAGCCTGGACTCTAGTTAAAGTACAGCCGACCGCCCGCCGGGTCCGCACAAAGTGATTACCTGTTTCTTTGCTTATATCACCAAAGCATATCTTTACCTGTTTTTCTATTTTAATAAAAGTGTGTCATATATGTATAAAAATGTAAAAAAAAAACCTCTGTAATGTGAGTAGTTTGACGCTTGGGGACAAGCTGATTTAACCAAGGGGGAGTGTGGCGCCCCGTAACGAGTGCGTCACAAGGGAGTATTGCAGCCGCAATATTCTCTAGACAAAGCAGTGCAATAGTTAACTCAGAGATCCAACCCAACATACAACACCTAGAACAGGGGACCAATCATAGGTCCTGGTGGGTGGAGTGTTAGGGTAGTGAGATAGAACACACAATAGTCTAGAACAGTAAGAGTCTGGAATCTAGAGCCTAGAACACAGAACTTGGAGAGGAGCGGGGGCTCCGCACTCCGTGCGGGCCCCTGGGCCGTCACCGGTCGGGTGTCAGCACCTGAGGCCTTAACCACCGGGAATGGGCATATCTACACGGGTTCCCAAAAGACTCCCGTGCCCACAACTTACAGCCGGTTCACTGGTACCGAAGCTGGCAGCAGTTCACCTCTGCCACGCGAACCAGCCCCGTGGAGGAGCAGCTTTATAGGAGCACCCCACCACCAGCCAGTTTCCAGTCGTCTAACCAGCGGTGTACCCACTGAGGGACCCAAGGCTCCCCAAAGAATCCGGAACGTACATCATGGATAGGGCATTGAAGCAGCCTCCCCGTACCCGACCTGGTATTCCTGGGCGACGCTGGCAAGAGAAGCTAAGGAGGTAGAAAGGAGGTACACTGCGGATCTCTGAGGAGCACTATCACTGCTGAGTCCACCCGGTCTTCTACTCAACCACTGTAAGCCATGTACTGCCTGCTGGTTACAGTAAAGAACCGTTGCAGAGACTATCTGTGTCCGTGTCTCCTTATGAACTGTCCGTCATGAACTAAAGGTAACCGCAGCTGCCGCACAACATCTTGAGCAGCTCCAGCCCCCGGGGATCACCGCTCAGCCTGTGGGGAGCGTAACATCTTGCTGCTGTCCATCACCCCGGGAGGTTCCGCAGCGTCGGTAGCCCTTACCGAATCTACTCATAGGTGGCGTCACGAAGAAAACAAATTAAACCCCCCCCTTTAATCTGTTCCCGTAAGACGTCCTCATTTTGATCTGCACTACACCGGGCCCCACTACCGGCAGGCGCGGTCCACCCGTGATAAGGAAGGAGAAGAATCGCCTGTCTAAACCGGGAGTAACCCTGGCCCCTGGTGTGCGTCACTTCATCTGGTTATCAGCACTGAGGGCACTGTAAAAGGGTCTGAGCAGGATCAGTACTCTTCCCTGAGCTCTCGTGGATGGGTGCATCAGGTGTAACAGGTGGCTAAACCTCCTGTTGATGGTGCTGGTTCTCTGTGGTGGCTGGGCAGCTCTCACAGCTTCGGTTCCAGTAACTGGTTGATTTGGAAAGAGTCAGATTAACTCTGTTTTCCTGAGAGGTGATCTCCTTCTTCCTATTATCCCAATTGCAGGGATCTCCACTGGCTAACAGGCTGGTTGGGCCTAGTGTGTTCCTCATAGGGTGGAGGTTTCACACAGGCTGGCAGCTCTTGTAGCGTCTACCACACTCTGAAGTTTCTCCCTCCAAGACTCTATTTATAGGGGAAACTGGTTCAAAGTCACCAGTGGAGCTCCCCCTAGAGGCTCGGGGTGAAACCAGGTGTTCTAAGTGTTGTTGTGTTTGTGGGTTTCCCTGTACTGTTACTTACTCCATTTGTGCTCTAAGGATTTCTGTGGTGCCCAACAGGTGCCAGGGTGCCACATATACAGTCAGCACAGCCTCTAAATACAGTCAACACAGCCTCTATATAACGTCAGCACAGCCTCTATATAACGTCAGCACAGCCTCTTTTTAACGTCAGCACAGCCTCTATATAACGTCAGCACAGCCTCTATATAACGTCAGCACAGCCTCTATATAAAGTCAGCACAGCTTCTATATACAGTCAGCACAGCCTCTATATACAGTCAGCACAGCCTCCATGGTACATATAATCCCCATCCTGCTGCTCACGGTAAAAAAAAAGCAAACTGATCATACTCCCCTTCCATCCGCTCCCCGAGGCTGTGTCCTCCTAAGGATGGTTTCACATTGCGTTTTAGTTAAATCCGATGCTCTACGATGAAAATCGGATAGCATCGGATCCGAATCAGCCGGATCAGATTGGATTTGGCATAATTGCCATCCGATTTGCCTCCGATTCAATTCTGTCTGATTTTTTGCAGGAGCAAAAATCGTAGACTGCTGCGATTTTGACTCCTGAAAAAAATCGGAGAGAATCGGATCGGAAGCAAATCGGATGGCAATTATGCCAAATCCGATCCGATGCCTTTGTGGCGCCCCTGCGACCAGGGTGGCCACATAGGGAACTGCAGCCAGGTAGAAAGCAAGACAGTTTATATACTAAACACCCTCACAGACATCCCACACACCACTAGGAGGCAGCACCCAACCCGGAGCCCGGAAATCTAGGCGGGCAAGGGGTGGTGGGTTTAGAGGACAGTGGGAGGGAAGCATGTAGGTCAGGTGACAGAAGGTATAAATAGAGGAAGAAGAGTAGGAAGGAGTTGGTAGGCCAAGGGTGCCGAGCTGACAAGACTGAGTAGGTAGGCTGAGCAGTACAGACACCTGAAAGACAGTGACACGTCCCGGTGGGGTTGGGCTACATGGAGATGCAGAATCCACAGAGTTACAGAAACCATGGAGAGAAAGCTCGTTCATAGCCGGCATCCCAGGGGAGCATGAGGACAGAGACTGGACCAGCAGTACTGGGTCCGAGGAACTTGGCAGCACCGACCAACTACATGCGGAGTAGTCCTCCCTATTGAAGCTGGAGTCACACGGGTTAGAAGGAGCTTGGTAGTGCCTTGCGGGAGAGGGCTATTGCAGGCTAGGCATACAGCAGATTGTCGGCTCTGAAGGGGACCGAAGAGTCACCCGGTATCCCCAGATTCACTGACGGGGAGCCTCAATTCTAAGTTGGAGTTCCCACAACAAGGGAGGAAGGCACAGCAGCGACCACGAGGACCCTAAGGGTCCGAGCTGCCGCCATAAAACCCGGAGAAACACTTAAGAGAAAGGATAGCCTGAAGGGACATTAGAGGAGTGAGGGGTCTCAGAGAGCGACAGCCTGGCTGCAGTGGGTTCAGCAAAACCGGAGTAAAGTGACTGTAACTTGTGTTGAAGAACTGTACTGAGAACTGCTGTAAACTGTTTGGAAGAGCTGACAAGTAAACCCGGTGAACCCTGCCTGTGTGTCCGTGTTTGATTCCAGGTACCCTGAACTGCCTAAAATTACCCTTTATCCTGTCAGGAGCAGCCCGACCCGCGGCGGGCTCATCTATCTGGTTGCAGCCCATCCATCCTTCTGGCAGAGAAGCTTTGCAGTGGTGGTCCCATCATTGACCACAACCCGTGGGTGGCGTCACAACAAACTTTAATCCATTGTGCATATTCCCTTTTACTTGTGAGAACCCAGGACACGGTCCGGACCAGGACCTCCGTGACATCCCCAACAGTAACCCGGTCCGGTACTGAGTACCCCGTCCCAGTGGGCTCCACACCTTTAACATGGGGCCCTATGGAGCAGGGTCCGAGGAAACATCTGATGTCACCTCCGACCCGATTTTAGTGTACGGAGCATGCTCAGTACATGCTCAGTACACTAAAACTATTGTGTGCCGCCTAATTTAACTTCCGCAATGTATATACATACTGTACATCACGGAAGTTAAATATAACTAAAATCAAGTGTTTAGAATAAAAAAAATCTTTATGCTCACCTGCCAGCGCTCATCCGGCGTCTCCATCAGCTTCCCGCTCGGTAAACAGGACCTGGGATAAAGTCACAACCCGATCAGCTGATCAGGTCACATGAGCGGTTACCGCAGTAACCGCTCATGTGACCCGATGACGCTTCTGACATCATCGCAGGTCTTGTAAAACCGATTGGGAGCTGATGGAGATGCCGGGGGAGCGCTGGCAGGTGAGAATAAAGATTTTTTATGTTGGAATGACAGGAGGACAGGGGACAGCAGGGGGACAGCAGGGGACAGCGAGATGACAGGAGGCAGAGAGAAGGGGGAACGAGGTGACAGACCAAACTGATCCTTCAAAATGTTGGAATCTGATGCCTATTTGGCATCCAATTGCAGGGATCAGTTTGGATCCGATGATGTCCAATTTTCATCAACCAGCATCGGATTTAACTATAACGCAATGTAAAACCAGCCTAAGATTCTTCCCCACCTCATGCTTATAGCAGCAGGCTCCCGGGACTGTGGAGCTTCCTCCTCCTTCCTCCTTCCTGCAGCAGTGTGATGAGGTCGCAGGGTGATGACTCATCACTCTGCTACAGTAGGCAAAGGAGGAAGCTCCACTGCTGCCTGGAGCCAGCACATGGCTAATCTGCATCACATGCAAATTAGCCATGTGCACTGGGAGCTCAGCAGCACACTCAGCTCCTTGCAGTCTGCCTGATGTGCCCCTTGTTAACAGGGCTGTCTGTCCCTAATAGGCCGCTGGCTGTCAGGGCTGCCTGTCCCTGATGGCCAGAGGCTCCCCCCTCAGGTGTTCAGGACCCCGGCACTTGTCCGGGTATGCCAGGTGCTGACTCCAGCCCTGCGCCGGAGTATAATACAGTAACTCAGGATCAGTACAGGATTAGTAATGTATGTACACAGTGACTGCACCAGCAGAATAGTGAATGCAGCACTGGAGAATAATGCAGAATGTAACTCAGGATCAGTAATGTAATGTATGTACACAGTGACTGCACCAGCAGAATAGTGAGTGCAGCTCTGGAGGATAATACAGGAGGTAACTCAGGATCAGTAATGTAATGTATGTACACAGTGACTGCACCAGCAGAATAGTGAATGCAGCACTGGAGAATAATGCAGAATGTAACTCAGGATGAGTAATGTAATGTATGTACACAGTGACTGCACCAGCAGTATTGTGAATGCAGCTCTGGAGTATAAAACAGAATGTAACTCAGGATCAGTAATGTATGTGACGTGCACCCAGGGCTCGGGTACTCGGCTCTCAGGCGGGTTCAGTCTGTCTGGGATGTCATGGGCGGCTTGCCCGAGGCCGTGGCCCTGGGAGTCAACTGAAATGGGGGAATTTACAGGGATTATATACAGTTTTTGTCTTCATGACGCCACCTGCAGTGACTGGTGATGCTCACCAGCGCCGCCACAGCCCTTCGGTGGTCGATGGTATTGCGGCCTAGATAGATTAGTCCCCCGCAGGCGGGACTGGACCGCCGGCGCAGCGATGCTGTAAGAAAGCAGTTTATATAGAAAGGATGCAGCAGAGTCGGAACTTCACTTCACCGGGTAGCTTTACTGAGAGAACGTCTCCAAAGTCATACAGTTCAGCAGTGCAATAGATGGTATAATGGCAAATGCAATGGATGCTGAAACTGGAATTTTTGGCTGTTAGATGGATCCCTCCTTATGTTCCTTTCTTTTTCCTTTCTTTCCTTGCCTCCCAGTGGCGGTGAAGTCTGATCTCTTATAGACAATTTGACCTCCTGCTGCTTCTCTTGTCTGTTTCTCTCCCTCCTTTGCGGTCTCCAGGACAACCTTCTCTTAAGCTAAGCAGTGGCCTCTGCTCCTAGCTTTTGTCTCCCTTTTAGTTTTGACTCATTCAGGAGACTGGAGCTGTATTTATAATATCCCCGCTCTTCGGATTCTCTGTGAGCCCTGTAGGATCTCACAGTACCCATTTTTTCCTTCCCTGAACTAGCTCGCCGCTGAGCTTCAGTTCCTTCCTTCTATTTTCTGGGATCTGTTCTTTCTGGGCTCCTCAGCTGAGGAAACCCTCCTAGCTCCAGCTCTTACTCCATCTCTCTCACCGCTGTCTGTCTGCTACTCCTTCTGACTGACTAGTTCCCCCTAGAGGCCACTATATCTCCTCCCGGGGTCCCTCCCACCCAGGGGCGGACCCAGACTGTAGTGGGCCCCGGTGCAAGAAATTTTTTGGGGGCCCCCCCCGCCCCTCATAGTGGCAACAAAGTAATGTAAACATATAGATTGTAATATTTATTTACAACGCAACCCTCAAAGAGCCCTGCATAAAGTATAAAGGCTTCCTCACACCCCTCCAAATATTATCATGCCCCCACAGAACCCTCCAGATATATTAAAATGGCTTCCATATTATATAATTGGCTATATATATTTTAATACATCATCCATAGTCCTCCATATATTATAATGCATTCCACGACCCTCCATATATTATAATACACCCGCATAGCGCTCCATATAGTATAAGGCAGTCCCATAGTCCTCCATATAGTATAATGGGCCCTCATATTCCTCCATATAGTATATTGCACCCCATACTCCTCCTATGTTATATTGCACATTACATAGTCTCCCATCACTGTATTCACGGGTTAAAAAAAAAAAAGTAAATACTCACCTCTCTTCTTGCTGCTCCGCTCTGCACGTATCAGCACAGTGGCACTCAGTGATGACATCATCGTGCCCCACCATGCTGAGCTGCAAAAAGCAGACAGCTCAGCCAGGACTCGAGTGAAGAATGCTGCCGGCAGAGGCAGCCGGGACTATAGGAACGGGAGCGGCATCCGCGGGGAACTACCACTGGCGCACACACACCTTGTACGCACGTGGCTCTGCTTCAAATGCCTTGTAGACACGCTGCTCCGCTCCACATGCCCTGCGCATACGCCTCCATTCCGTACACATGCGGCTCCTCTACAGGACGCCCCAGCATATGCGGCTCCACTCCATCCACCTTATGCACACGCGGCTTTACTCCATATGTCCCGCACATGTGGCCCTGCCTCATACTCACGCGGCTCTGCACACACGTGGCTCCGCTCCGTACACCTCGTACATACTCGGCTCTGCTCCATACACCGCATACACTCAGCTCTGCTCCGTACACCTCGTACACACTCGGCTCTGCTCCGTACACCTCGTACACATGCGGCTCCGCTCCGTACACCTCGTACACACTCGGCTCTGCTCCGTAACACCGCGTGCACACTTGGCTCTGCTCCGTACACCTCGTACACACTCGGCTCTGCTTCGTACACCACGTGCACACTCGGCTCCGCTCCGTACACCTTGTACACACTCGGCTCCGCTACGTACACCTCGTACACACTCGGCTCCGCTACGTACACACTCGGCTCTGCTCCGTACATCTTGTACACACTCGGCTCCGCTCCGTACACCACGTATACACTCTGAACTCCGCTCCATACACCTCATACACACTTGGCTCTGCTACATCCACACTGTAAATCCCTCCTGACATAAGCTTCATCTCATCCAGCACCATGACAACCAGCACAGCAGAGTCCTGCATACACTGAGGAGCTGATCATGTGACCACTGACTCCTCCCCTCAATGTGACATCATCACAGGTCCTGTAAAAGCATAAAAGCAGTGTACAGAGCAGCAAACCCTCCTCCCCCGAGTCTGTCCTCAGCCTGTGCCCTGTCTTTGGTCCCTTTCCTTGTACCTGGGTCCTTGTGCAGAGCTGTGTCCCCTCATCTGCTGCTGCTGCTGATGCTGAACAGCCATCAGCCATGTGGAGAGAATTTCAGAGGCCCGCGCGCATTGCCAGGATTGGTTGAGTGAGGTCCTCCCCACAGTGCAGGAGAGGTCACATGACTCACTCTCTGCACTGTGATTGGGGCTCTGTCCTCGCTCTTGAGCTGCTGTGTGGGGGTGTGGCCGGCAGCTAGAAGAGGCGTGGCCAGCAGCATGTCGGCTTATTCTCCGTGCCTTGAGGGGGGGCCCCCTAGCCTGTCGGGGCCCTGGTGCCGCTGCACCAGTTGCACCACGGTAGGTCCGCCCCTGCTCCCACCTACTAATCTAGTGTGTGGGTGTTACTCTAGGGTTCCATCTAATGACCATAGTTCCAATTGCAGTGGGGTGACTACACCACTTTTCTGGGTGCAGTACCCCTTTTGTGGCACCTACGTAGTGGGGCGCCACATATGTATATGGAGCCACACTGGTCGGAACGCCCATAAAAGAGTGTGTAGTATTCCTGAGGCTGAGGAATTGGGATGCTGCATAAGGGACCCTCATCATACCTTCACACATACACACCCTAGAGAAGGGGACTGTGGGTGGACCCGCTGTAGGGAGGACCCAGTCCTTGGGAGGAGCTCAGGCAGGGTAGAAAAGGTGTGTGGGTGGGAGGAAAGACAGGCCAATCAGGAAGAGCTCCAGTGGGGAGTGAGGAGTAGACGGCGGAGGTGCCGTCAGGACTCAAGGGGACCCTAGGGGCACCAGGTGTTGCGGTGCACCCGAATCCAGACCCGGTATGATCACCAGCCAGAGGGGTTCAGACCCGGAATGGAGGACCAGCTCCGAAAGCGGTGCGGGTGTTCACCTCCGAGCCGCCGAACCGGAGGTTCGAGCTTCTTCAGGAAGTCGAAGACGACACCCGGTACACCCAGAAAAAGGCCCCATATAGGATTCCGAGGGCTCAGGGAGGAGTCGCTCAATTAGAGAGGATCCGAAGAGCTGGCTTCAGGCTCTGCATGCGGAGGCGCTGAGGAAGGCAGGAAAGAGCGCAGGAAGGGACCGGAGAGGAACAGTAGGCATTCCACTGAGGGATCCAAGTGCAGCATCCTAACTCCCTCCGGCTACCCAGGCCAGGCAGACGCGTGAAGACTGTGTTTAAAGAACTGTCAGTAAACCCGTTGCAAGTTATAAACTGTGTGGTGTATTTCCTTCACCTGCGCCTGAGGAGTCGCCAAACTGTTTCACAACTCACATCAACCACTACTGCCCCGAGGAGCAAAACCAACTTGCTGCTTTACCATCGCCCCGAAGAACTGTCCCGCAGCGCTGGTACCATTACTGGAAGAGCAGGTGGCGTCACAAAACACTATCCCTATTAACTATTCCCCTTTTCAGTGACCACTAGGGCCACGGAACCGGGCAACAGGCCCGTGACATTGAGGCGGTCGACAGGGTAGGGGGTACTCTGATATCGGGCTGATGGCGACTTGGATGGGGGATCATGGCTGGTCGGTCCCCGGTCCCGTGCCCCGGACCCTCAATGGCGGGGAATGGTGGGGGATGATGGTGGTGAAGGGGGATTGTTTACGTGACGCCACCTGTGGTACCTGGTAGAGTGTATACCAGCGCCTGCGGCCGGCCGCTGAGGTGATGGAGGTGCAGCTCAGTGTAGTACAGCCCCCCACAGGTGGAGCTTTACCTTGGGCGGTTGCGGGAGTCGTAGTAGCGTCTCTGCGGTTAATGCGGAGAATAGCAGCGGTTAAGCAGACACATACACACAGTAGTCTTTGTTTCGGTATCTTTTACTGATGCCGAGTAACAGGTACAGTCCAGAGAAGTAACCAGGTCCCCAGTGCAATTTGGGTCTTTCACCTTGGAGAGTTTGGAAAGTTGTGAGGCCTCCTCTGTCACAGTGCACGGTGGTTTGGGGTAAGACCTGCCTGTGACTGAACTCACCGCTCCTTCTCCCTCTCAGGGCTTTACTCTGTCACTGACAATGAGGTCCTTCTGCGGGGTCCTTCTTCCTCCTTTGGCCCCTGGTCCAGTGTTTGGTCAGTTTTGAGTGTCACTTACTTGTGCTCCTCAGGGGGTTTTGGTCCTCCTGGTTCACCCGTGCTTTTACTGCTGCAATGGATGCTGGCAGCGTCGGACTCCGGTGTCCGGGTGTACTGAAGGGAAACTTGATTTGTTCCCTTCCTTAATTCTCCTACTCCTCCACTAGCCTCCGACCCTCTCCCAAGGGTGCAGCACAGCTGGGTCAGTGTTCCCTGGTCCTGGGCCTGGATCGTTCCCAGCGTCCAGCTCCTCACTCCTGCATTCCTCACTACCTGACTGGAAGTAACTGGAACTAACTGACTCCTCCCCTCAGGCCTGAATCTTTTAAAGGGGATCTGGCTTAAGGCAGCCAGTAGAGCTCTCCCTTCAGGTCTGGGGTGGAAGGTGTTGTGTGCTGTGTGTACTAAGGTGTAAATCCCTCCTTGCACCGGTGGATCTTGTGGCAATCCTCTGCAGGGGTGCCACATTCCCCCCTAGTTAAATACAGTCAACCAGGACTGAAACATTTTTCATGAACACAACTATTTACATTTGAAAATTTGAACAGAGTCTCAAAATTAAAAATTTACAAAAACCAGGGATAAATAAGATAACGGGTAACCAGTCCATACAGCGCTAGTCCATCCGCTGCAGGCTATTTAAAGGGTGTTTGCCACTACCATTCCTGTGGCTATGGTCCATTTTTGAAAGTAAGAAAGGAAAAATTCAAAACGTCCAACAGGCAAAGTCTCTGTAGGCTTAGAGTTCAAAAACACAACAACAAACACTACGGGTGCCTCGGCATAGGAGTCCTAGGTACTGCAGGGGCCTCTACTGGGTCATAAGCGCTGTAGGCCTCCTGGCCCTGGAGTCACCTATTGGCCAAGATTTTGCTCTCCCTAGACAGCTCCTTACGCCAACTCCACTCACCCCTCTTACTGATGTTGTGTACCTGGTCTGGGTTGGTTTTGTCTACTCTTACCCTTTTCTGTACATTAGCATATATACATTTTAAACATATTTACATTCTGAACATATTTACATTTTCCCACATTTTACAGTTTATTCTCTGTACCTGAGTGCTGGGTGTCCTAGTTTGACACGTGTTGACCTACGTAATTCTGGTGTAGGATTGGTGAGAGTGGGTCTATGTGTCACAGGTAAACTGGGTAACAGTCTGCGACTACCTGATCTCACAGTAGGAATGGCAGGTACACCGATTGCAGGATTCTCTGGTTCCAACACAGCGGGTGGTTCTTCTACTCTTGACATTTCTACTGCTGGTGGGAACATCAAAGTTGGAATTAGGTATGTACCTTCTATTTGAGGCCAATCCACTGGTGATTCTCTAATAATGGTCTGGACTGTCTTTGGCTTCTCTTTCTCTTCTGGTTCTGGACAAGGTACATCTTCTTCTGGGTGTAACTGTTGAGGGCATTTCTTCAAATGATCCCTGGACGCTGTTGCTGTTGTTTCGCCATGGTCTTTGCTGATGAGACAGGTTTTCAAGTTATCAAATTCAGATGGTAATACAGTGTATGGTTCTTTTTCCCATTGATCATCTAGTTGTGCATTCTTCTTTTTATTTTCAAAACCAATTCACCTGGTGTTAAGGGTGTTCCTTGCGCACTTTTGTTAAAGTTGGTTCCTTGTTTTTTTCTAGATTTTTCCAGACTTCTCTCAATGCATTCTTGTATTTTCTGGTATTGTTCTTTCCTTCTAGTATCCCAATCTGCATCTGTAGTATCAGTGGTTCCCCGCCAAGCAGGCGTCACAGAGAGGTACTGCACCCGTAAAAGAGGTGCAGATACTTCAGCTGTGGGTGGATCATAGGATGATTGGGTGGAACCCATTAACCAGCACCCTACACTAGATCAGATGAAGGTTATCCAACGGGAGCAAAGGAGAGAGCAAGAAGGAGGTCAGATTGGCTTTAAGGAACCAGACTTCACACTACCACTGGGAAGCAGGAAAGGCACCCACCAAGGGTTCCCCCAGATACCACCTGAGATCTGCCTGCAGCCACCCGTTCAGCTACCTGTCCTCACACCATCAGGAGTACAGCACTATAACTTTGTATGCAACTAATACCAATGCCAGTAAAGTACCCGAAGGAACAGTGACTTTGGACTCAGCTTTCTTTGCATGAACTTGTTTCCTTGCAGGAACGCTGCCCCGGAGGTTCCAGTCCTACCTGTGGAGGACTTCATCTGCCTAGCCGCGATACCATCTACCTCCGACGGACACTGGTGGCGCTGGTGCAAATCACCAGAAACTACAGGTGACATCACGACAACAAACTTTGTAAATAGTCCCCTGTAAATATCACCTGCTTTTTGAAAGATAGCCCAGGATACGGGGTCAGGCGTGGCCGCCATTCCCCGTGACACAGCTGTTAATCCTTGCCGCCTGACACCCGAGTACCCCATAGCCTGGGCGCAACATATCTTCTTCAGGAACTACCATGTCTATTTCAAAGTCTACTGGCAATTGTCCTGGTCTTGCTCTCATGAGGTATGCAGGGGTACAATTTGTTGAGCTTACATGGATGTTGTTTTAGATGTCAACAAGATCTGGTAACTTCTCTGGTCATTGGTTTCGTTCTTCCAAGGGCAGAGTTTTCAGCAATTCAATTACCAGTGATTCATCTTTTCGCACCTTCCATTAGTTTGGGGATGGTAAGGCGTGGTGCTACTTTTCTTGCATCCGTATAGGCGACAGAACTCTTGAAATATTTCAGCTTCAAAGGCAGGCCATTGGTCTGTCAATACCTGTTCTGGATAACCATGTGGTCTGCAGAAATAGGCTTGGAGAGTTCTTGCTACTGTCTGAGCTGTTAAGTCCCTTACCGGAGCTACCACAAGGAATCTGGAATAGTGGTCTACCATGGTAAAAGCATAGGTATAGCCCGATTTGCTGGGTGTGAGTTAGACATGATCTAAGACTACCAGTTCTAATGGTTGTTTGGTGATGATAGGCTGGAGTGGTGCTTTCTGACTGTTACGGTCTCTTCTCCTTAATGAGCATGGTCCACAATTTTTACACCATCTCTCATGCTGATCCAATAGAATCTCACACGTAACAATATTTCCAGTTTTCTCCATCCAAAGTGTCCTGCTCCGTCATGGTACACTTCCAATACCATTTGGACATCTCTGTTTGGAACCACAACTTGCCATACCATTTCATGTGTTCTTGGGTTGATATACTGACTGCACAGTTGACCTTGATAGATGAATAACCACAGGTACTGGGCTTCTGGTGGAGCATTCTTTTCAAGTTGGGAATCCGGTTGGGTTATTAACTTCTTTACTAGACTCACTGCTGAACTGTCTTGAGTCTCCTTCTATCCATAGTGAGGCAACGGGTTTAGTGCAACAGTCTGATGGTTCTGGTA
This sequence comes from Allobates femoralis, assembly GCA_033576535.1. Classification (NCBI taxonomy): domain Eukaryota; kingdom Metazoa; phylum Chordata; class Amphibia; order Anura; family Aromobatidae; genus Allobates; species Allobates femoralis. The sequence continues at coordinate 94,940,106 of JARQOC010000012.1, read as the reverse complement.
GATGTGATCTTCAGCTATTTTCCATTTTCAACTTTTATGGAAAGCTGGGAGTTTTATTTCCTCTAAGTAATCCTCTTCCTTTTCAAGTCCTTGTAGATGTACTTGAGGGTTTCTGGAGAGGGCATCAGCATTTGCATTGTTGCGGCCTGCCCGATATTTGATGGTAAAGTCCTAGTTCGATAGTCGGGCCATCCAGCGTTGCTCCGAGGCACCAAGCTTTGCGGTATCCAGGTGTGTTAACGGGTTATTATCCGTGAAGACGGTAAATTTTGAAGCTGCTAGGTAATGCTTGAACGTTCTGTTATAGCCCAGACCAAGGCCAGGAACTCCAACTTAAAGGAACTGTAGTTTTCCGGGTTCCTCTCCGTGGGTCGAAGTTTTCTGCTGGCGTAGGCAATTACTCTCTCTCTACCATCTTGGATCTGGGAAAGGACTGCTCCCAGGCCTACATTGCTTGCGTCGGTGTAAAGGACAAATGGTAGGTTATAATCTGGGTAAGCCAGGATTTCCACACCGGTTAGATCCTGCTTCATCTCTTGGAAGGAATCTTCTTGTTCTTCTCCCCATTCCAATGGTGGCTCTGAAGATCTTCTCTTCTTAGATTAATAAAAATGGGGGAACAAGAGGCGCAATAGTGCCATATCAAAAGTGACACTGACAGTATGGGTAGTGTATATAGATTCCACTCACCTATTCAAGTTGTGTGACCCACAACTGGTTTGAAGGCATGAAAGTAATGTCAGCTGCTGCAGGACCTCCACCGACCACTCGCATGTGGAAAAACTGTCACAAAATTTTGGGACGCAAGGTGTGTAACAGTCCGCGCTGCTGAGTCCACAGGAAACACAAGGAATGCAAGATATATCTTGTAGCAGTATTCTTCTTTATTTCCTATGCGTTTCGGTGCAGTTCCATGCACCTTCCTCAGGGATATATCCCCTGATATATCTTGCATTCTTTGTGTTTCCTGTGGACTCAGCAGAGCGGACTGTTACACACCTTGCTTCCCAAAATTTTGTGACTCTTCTTAGATTGGCCTACCAGAAGATCTTGTAGGGGTGCTGCCATCTTTGTGTAGCCCTTAATGAATCTTCTGTAGTACCCAACCAAACCTAATAATTGACATACTTCAGTGATGGTGGTTGGTTTCTGCCAATCCTGGATAGCTTGCAAACGTGAGATAAATGCGCATAGGGTCTTATCCTTTCTTTTCAAAGTTATATCGGTGTAAATTAAGAACTGCTCACCTGATTCAGTTGTGTCACCCACAACCAGTATAATCGCCTGTAAGATGGCTTATAAGATGGCTGCTGCAGGGCCGCACCTTCACGATAAACGTGGAAACAGGAATGCTGTAATAGGAACAAATGCCGAAATGCCCGCGCTGCCAAACAGGAATCACCAGGAAACGAAGAGTTAACTGGGCAGATTTTTTCTTTATTTTATCCTACGCGTTTCGGAGCCTCTATCCGAGCTCCTTCCTCCCTGAGGAAGGAGCTCGGATAGAGGCTCCGAAACGCGTAGGATAAAATAAAGAAAAAATCTGCCCAGTTAACTCTTCGTTTCCTGGTGATTCCTGTTTGGCAGCGCGGGCATTTCGGCATTTGTTCCTATTACAGCAATCCTGGATAGCTGTCACTTTTTCCGGGTCTGGTGCTACTCCATCTGCGCTGACCACATGCCCGAGGTATTGGACTTTAGGTTTCAGCAGGTGACATTTAGATGGTTTGAGCTTTATCACATACTTTGCTAACGCTGCAAATACCTCCACCAGGTGTTCCAGATGTTCTTCGTAGGTCTTGGAATACACGATGACGTCATCCGTCTCGAAGTTCCGGAGTCCAAGGCAACATTTCATGAGTGTTTGAAACGTTCCTGGTGCATTGCATAACCCGAATGGCATGCTGTTGAATTTGCATAGTCCCATTGGTGTTGTGAATGCAGTCTTCTCTCTGTCTTTTCTGCAACGGAGACCTGCCAATACCCACTAGTGAGATCTAATGTGGAGAAATAATTAGCAGTCTTTAATGCAGCAAGAGACTCCTCTAAGCGGGGTAACGGGTAAGCATCTTTGCAGGTGATCTTATTGACCTCCCTGTAATCCACACACATCCTCATCGTGCCATCCTTCTTTCTGACTAGGACTAAAGGGGCTCCAGCTATCTCTTATAACCCCTGCTTCCTTCATGTCCCGCAGCATTTCTTTGGCATGCTGGTAGTGATTTGGTGGAATGGGTCTCAATTTAATTGGGAGATGATCTCCTGTGCGTATGCTATGGTGTACCCCTTTAATCCTCTCAAAATCTAATGGATGCTTACTGAATATCTGCTCAAACTCTTGTGCTACCCGATAGATTCCACGCTTCTGGTGAGAAGGGGTGGCATCAGTTCCTACATGCAACTGCTGACACCACTCCTCTAGCTGGCCTTTGGAGTTGTTATCCTCCACCTGACTAGACGGGGAAACGGGCTCTACTGCCTGTGTGTTGTTGTTACAGACAGTGTACAAGTTTGCCACAGTAGCATACCGGGGTAGTTTTGCTTCCTCTTTCCCACAATTTAATACACAGATTGGTACTCTTCCCTTGCGTACATCCACCACCCCTCTGGCTGTCAGTAGTGTAGGTCTATGCTCTGAATATACCGGCTCTACATCTGCCTGGTATTCTTTTCCTCTGAGACCTATTGCTGCTCGACACCATATCATCATTTCACTTTTCGGTGGTAACACAATGGGAACCGGGTCTGTTACCCGCACACTGTCAATCTCTCCCCCAGACAGATTTACTTGTTGCTTGTGGATGAGGGCTCGGATTTCTCTTTGGATGACTCTCGTCCGCCCATAACCAGCAGTCTCAGCAATCTGTCAGAGTAAAAACAATACTTTTCCAAGGCAGTTTTCAATCACATTAGTACTAATTACCATGTAGGGGTATTTTTCAGCAGGATTATCCTCTACCACACTTGGCCTTTTAACTCTACCCTCCCCAGCTTCATTTTCACTTCTCTGAACCTCACCTGATTCTGCGGTTGCCCATTAGCTGCAAGAATGACAAAGTTAGGGTTTGAGGGTCTAAGATCAGTGTCAGACCAAAATTGTTTGTAAAAGATATGTGGGATGGTGGTAACCTGCGACCCAGTGTCCAGTAGGGCCGACATGAGGATTCCTTCCAGCGTAATGTTGAGGTACGGGGACGGCCTCCCACGTACCGATTACGCCAATCATATGGGCCCAGTTGTCGTACTCCTGGGGGCTGGAATCTCGTGTTTAAAGGACATCCTCTTGCAAAGTGGCCTGGTTTGTTGCATCGTAGGCAAATGGGTTGTCCTGAAGAATCCGTGTAGTCCCTGGCTCTGCGTTGAAATGGTGCGTTGGTCCCCTGAACGGGTGACTTGTTGGTCCCCTCCACGGGCGACATGGGTCTACGTTGGAATGGTGCTTTGGTCCCTACACGGGCGACTTGTTCTTCCTCCTCATCCATGGGACATACTCAGGGCAATCAGCTAGTTGGATTTTGCTTGGTGGTGGTGCCCCAGGCATGGCTTGCAAGAGCTTTAGTACATAGTCCATATTTTTGGTTAGCTGCAGCACCTGGTTGCGCAAATCATCATCTGAGTTATTTGCTACAGCTTGTCTTTCCACTTTTGCAGGATCTTTAGAAACCCGGTTTAAAATCTATGGGAGAGGTGTTCACCTGCCAGGATTGGATTGTAGGCTCTGCAGGCACTGGATCCAGTAACACTGTTATAGCATGATCTTTTAAGTCATTAAAGTTCACAGTTGGATGATCCAAGACCCACATGTGTACCTGCTGGCGGTGGTAGTCTGACCTCAATCCTTCCGTAAACTGCACTGCAAGCATTTTATCTTCTTCCCGCACACTTGCCGGGTCTACCTGCTTTAAGGACCGGAGTGCCCCTTGTAAACGGAGGGCATAGTCTCTGATGGTATCCTGCGGTCCTTGCTTGCACTGGTAGAACAGCATCCTCAATTCAGACTGTGTGAGTTTTTCAAAAACAGCTTTGAGTTTGCCAAACACTTTAGCAGCAGAGTCCCTGTCAGCATCACTCCAGGACTCAACCTCCAACTCCGCTGCACCTGTTAATTGTCCCAGCACAACGGTAGCTTGCTGCTTTTCTGTCATCGTATACATGTCCAGCACTGCACACATCTTTTGTTTGAAGACTGCTAGGGTACCGGGTTTACCTTCATATGTTGGCAACCATTTTGCGCCCGGTATGTACGGCAAGTCTATCTGCATTATCGGGGCCACTGCTCCGGGTGATATACAATCCGGGCATCCCCTCTGTTCGAGACCTGTGCGTCGTCCGAGTCACTCATGATGGGGCCCCCCTAGTTAATCGCTGCCAGCCGGTGAGGTAAAAACAAACTTTTCAGGTAGTCGGCGGCTTTACAGAGGAAGTCAAGCACCTCGGGTATTTCCGGAACTGGGAACTGGACTTCGCTAATCTCCGGCAGAGTGGAGGGGTGGGACTTAACTTCTCGCTCTTTCAGCTGCGCAGCCGCAATGCCCTTCCCGCTCTGTGGCGCAGTAATGGCGGCCCGATTTTACAGTTCACAAACAGTTAATAAAGTTCAATTCTAGGCACACAGTTTTACCGGGGCACGGGATCCTGTTCGTGATGCCGGGTTGAGGCGGTCGACAGGGTAGGGGGTACTCAGGTGCCGGAGCTGAAGGTGACGTGGATGGGGAATCATGGCTGGTCGGTTCCCGGTCCCGTGCCCTGGACCCTTAATGGCAGGGAATGGTGGGGGATGATGGTGGTGAAGGGGGATTGTTTACGTGACGCCACCTGTGGTACCTCGTAAAGTGTATACCAGCGTTGCGGCCGGCCGCTGAGGTGATGGAGGTGCAGCTCAGTGTAGTACAGCTCCCCACAGGTGGAGCTTTACCTCAGGGCAGGGGGGATGGATGAGGGGAGTCGTAGTAGCGTCTCTGCGGTAATGTGGTGAATAGCGGCAGTTAAGCAGGCACACACACAGTAATCTTTGTTTCGGTACCTTTTACTGATGACGGGTAACAGGTACAGTCCAGAGAAGTAACCAGGTCCCCGGTGCAATTTGGGACTTTTACCATGAAGAGTTGTGAGGCCTTCTGTCACTGTGCACGGTGGTTTGGGGTAAGTCCTGCATGTGACTGAACTCACCGCTCCATCTCCCTCTCAGGGCTTTACTCTGTCACTGACAATGAGGTCCTTCTGCGGGGTCCCTACTTCTCCTTTGGCCCCTGGTCATGTGTTTGGTCAGTTTTGAGTGTCTCTTACTTGTGCTCCTCAGGGGGTTTTGGTCCTCCTAGTTCTCCCGGGCTTTTACTGCTGCAATGGATGCTGGCAGCGTCAGACTCCGATGTCCGGGTGTACTAAAGGGAAACTTGATTTGTTCCCTTCCTTAATTCTCCTACTCCTCCACTGGCCTCCGACTCTCTCCCAAGGGTGCAGCACAGCTGGGTCAGTGTTCCCTGGTCCAGGGCCTGGATCGTTCCTAGCGACCAGCTCCTCACTCCTGCTCTCCTCACTACCTGACTGGAACTAACTGGAACTAACTGACTCCTCCCCTCAAGCCTGGATCTTTTAAAGGGGATCTGGCTTAAGGCAGCCAGTAGAGCTCCCCCTTCAGGTCTGGGGTGGAAAGTGTTGTGTGCTGTGTGTACCAAGGTGTAAATCCCTCCTTGCACCGGTGGATCCTACTGGCAATCCCCTGCAGGGGTGCCACAACATCCCCAGAAGAACTATAATGCCCTGAACCGGGTACTCCAGGGCCCTGGGGCGAGTCATGTACACAGTGACTGCACCAGCGGAATTGTGAGTGCAGCTCTGGACTATCATACTGGATGTAACTCAGGATCAGTACAAGATCAGTAATGTAATGTATGTACACAGTGACTGCACCAGCAGAATAGTGAGTGCAGGTCTGGAGTATAATACAGGAGGTAACTCAGGATCAGTAATGTAATGTATGTACACAGTGACTGCACCAGCAGAATAGTGAGTGCAGCTCTGGAGTATAATACAGGAGGTAACTCAGGATCAGTAATGTAATGTATGTACACAGTGACTGCAGCAGCAGAATAGTGAGTGCAGCTCTGGAGTATAATACAGGAGGTAACTCAGGATCAGTAATGTAATGTATGTACACAGTGACTGCACCAGCAGAATAGTGAGTGCAGCTCTGGAGTATAATACAGGAGGTAACTCAGGATCAGTAATATAAAGTATGTACGCAGTGACTGCACCAGCAGAATAATGAGTGCAGCTCTACAGTATAATGCAGAATCAGTGAAATATATATGTACATAGTGATGTTTTACATACAAATATTAGCTGTAAAAATCACTCGTAAAGGAGGTCATGGTGTTCTTTCACTTTGCCATTTTTATGTATGTTCAGAGTGAGTGTGAATGTATAGAGGGATCTTCAGAGGACGTTATTAGGAGCAGGGCCGGAGATGTAATTGTAGCCATGAAGCTGATAATTTAAAGTTTAACATTGTAGACAGCCTCGCTGATTGGGTTTACATCCATGAGAAAGGAGACATGTGGCTCGATGTACAATGCCTCCTGATTAGACCCTCGGTCAGCCGCAGATTGCATTGCCTGTATAGACCCACAATCCCGGGCAGTCCGCAGACTTGTCAATAAAACAGATTGCAGAGAACCTATCTGCTGGGTACAGAATAGAGAATAGACAGCAAATGTCCCTGTAGATGATTTGTGTAAATCAGCTAAATGACATGGAGCTGTGTGCATTAAACCTATACGAAGGTATGTTGATGAATGGGTGGAGCGGTGCAAAACATTTGTAACTTGGACTTCATGCTCTTGAAAAAGACGCGGTTCCCAGCTCTGATACCTGCAACCTTTGGACATTTATGCAATATCTTGTGAATATGCCAAAAAATGTCGCAGAAGGCATAATGAGTGCTATGCCTGAGTATGCCACTAGGAGGAGTCCAGGTTCATTGCTTATCTACAGCAGCTTCTCACATATATGAACCATAACCAACTGTGCTGTGTGGTAGGGATAGGGTTAAAATATTGACTCCTGTCCACAAATAAAAGCATCCACCAATCTGACTGACAAGGTATCACGAGTGATGTTAGGAGGTATCTTCTCTGACACCTACAAATGTCGCTGTAACGGGAAATCCAGCTGCCATTTTCCTACGGTGTAGAAAGGGGGCACAGAGTCAGTGGCGTAACTTCAGGCCCAGGGGCTCCGATGTGAAAGCTCCAACAGGGCCCCAATTATTGGAAATCTTTAATAGTATTAGTCTTTATAGGCCAAAGGGACTTTTAGGGCTTCCCCCTAGACTGCGGGGCCCGGGTGCGATCGCAACCCCTGCACCTGTTGTAGTTACGCCCCTGCACAGAGGGATAAATTACTACTATGTGAGGATAGAGAATTCAATCTAGTCAACTATGTTTTTTGCTTTTCAAATACGCTGCTTACTGTTCTCCAGTTTCTGGATAAACACCATAGTGCCATAGACGGAAATGTGTATCCTTACAGCTGAAGTGTATTGCAATATATGCTGATGGCCAACCAGAGGCCGGCAGCTGCCATCAGTGTGCCCGTGACTGGAGCTGAATGGCTGTGACTTCATGTTCTATAGTACACATGCAAAGTAAGTTGCCTGAGAAACATATATACCTGTAAGGGGCCCAGCATGGGAGATATTAATATCAGGATGGGGGATATTTATACCAGAATGGGGGACATATATACCAGGATGTGGGACATATATACCACCCAGTATGAGAACTTAAATACCAGGATAGGGATATAGATACCATGATAGCCCCAGAATGAGGGGTATATATAGAAGGATGGGGATCATACCGTATATACTCGCGTATAAGCCGAGTTTTTCAGCCCAAAATTTGGGCTGAAAAGTCCCCCCTCGGCTTATACGCGAGTATATACGGTAATATGAAAAAAAAAAAAAAATACAGCCGCAGCCCCGGAGGTATACAGGCCCCCATCAAGTTCCAGGGCCCCCCCCCACTTGCGCGCCAGCCTGTAAGGTAAATTCATACTTACCGGTGTCCAGTCGCGCCGCCCGCAGCTGCCGACATGACGATTCCGGGCTCCATTCAGCGTCTTCCCGCGGCTTCCTGTAGTCGCGGGCAATGACGTCATTGCCCGCGACTACAGGAAGCCGCGGGAAGACGCTGAATGGAGCCCGGAATCGTCATGTCGGCAGCTGCGGGCGGCGCGACTGGACACCGGTAAGTATGAATTTACCTTACAGGCTGGCGCGCAAGTGGGGGGGGGCCCTGGAACTTGATGGGGGGCCTGTATACCTCCGGGGCTGTGGCTGTATACAGCCCTGGGGCTGCGGCTGTATACAGCCCTGGGGCTGCGGCTGTATACAGCCCTGGGGCTGCTGCTGTATAAAGCCCTGGGGCTGCGGCTGTATACAGCCCTGGGGCTGCGGCTGTATACAGCCCTGGGGCTGCTGCTGTATACAGCCCTGGGGCTGCTGCTGTATACAGCCCTGGGGCTGGGGCTGCTGCTGCTGTATACAGCCCTGGGGCTGGGGCTGTATACAGCCCTGGGGCTGCGGCTGTATACAGCCCTGGGGCTGCTGCTGTATACAGCCCTGGGGCTGGGGCTGCTGCTGCTGTATACAGCCCTGGGGCTGGGGCTGCTGCTGCTGTATATACCTCTGGGGCTGCATATACCTCTGGGGCTGCATATACCTCTGGGGCTGCATATACCTATGGGGCTGCATATACCTATGGGGCTGCATATGGGGCTGCATATACCTCTGGGGCTGCATATACCTCTGGGGCTGCATATACCTCTGGGGCTGCATATACCTATGGGGCTGCATATACCTCTGGGGCTGCATATGGGGCTGCATATACCTCTGGGGCTGCATATACCTATGGGGCTGCATATGGGGCTGCATATACCTCTGGGGCTGCATATGGGGCTGCATATACCTCTGGGGCTGCATATGGGGCTGCATATAGCTCTGGGGCTGCATATGGGGCTGCATATACCTATGGGGCTGCATATACCTCTGGGGCTGCATATACCTCTGGGGCTGCATATGGGGCTGCATATACCTCTGGGGCTGCATATACATCTGGGGCTGCATATGGGGCTGTATATACCTCTGGGGCTGCTGTATACTACCACTGGGGCTGCTGCTGTATACTACCACTGGGGAGGCTGCTGTATACCTCACTGCTGGGGGTTGTATACCTGTGCTGGAGTCCACCCTCGGCTTATACGCGAGTCAATAAGTTTTCCCAGTTTTTGGGGGCAAAAGTAGGGGGGTCGGCTTATACACGGGTCGGCTTATACACGAGTATATACGGTATATACCAGGATGGTGCCCAGGAATGGGAACATATATACATGGATGGGGACATACAGTAGTGTTCAAAATAATAGCAGTCTAATATGACACCAGATTATTCACTGTTTCTGGTATAAATTATATCAGCACATGTCAAAGAATTTACCAATTGTTGCAGTAGATACTTAGAAAACCAACAGACTCAACATTTATGATCTGCAATTTTTGCTCTATGTATCTGTGTATTTGAATAATTAATTGAAAGGGGAGGTGTTCTAAATAATAGCAGTGTGGAGTTAGTGAGGTCAATCATTCTGTGAAGAAACAGGTGTGAATCAGGTGGCCATTATTTAAGTGTGAAGCCAGCATATGTTGTTCATGCATTTTTCCTTGAAAGCCAGAGAAATATGGGTCATTTGAGACATTGTTCAGAAGAAACGCGGATTTTGATTGAAAAGTTGATTGGAGGCTGTTTGGCTATAATGATATCCAATGCTTTAAAATGGAAAGCAAAACTAGAGCGACATGGAAGAAGATGGAAGACAATCATTTGAATGGATGGAAGAATAACCAGAATGTCAAAAGCTTAAACAATGATCAGCTCCAGGAGGATCAAAGACGTCTCCAGTTACCTGTGAGGACTGTGACAGAAGACGCCAGTGTGAAGATCATCTATAGCAAGAAGCCGCAAAGTCCCACTATTAATAAAAAGCCATGTACTGAAGAAAGAACACATCATGTGGCCAAAATATAAATGGAGGAACATCGTGTGGACTGATGAAAGCAAAATTGTTCATTTTGGGTCCAAGGGTCATAGACAGTTCTTCAGGCGACCCCCAAACTGTGAATTCACCACAGTCCACTCTGAAGACAGTGAAGCTGGTGGCGAAGCATCATGATATGGGCATGTTTCTTCAGCTTTTATGGTGCCAGGACTATATGCCGCATACCAGGGATCATGGACCAGTTTGCATATATCAACCAGACAACGACCCTAAATACACCAATAAATTAGCAAAATCTTGGTTCCAGTCCAACACAATCGAGGTTATGGAGTGACCTCCGAATCCCCAGAACTTAATCCGATAAAAGTGTGTCACCCCTGAGGGACCAGTCGCCACAGAGGTACTGCACCTCAGCCAGAGGTGTGGTACCCCACTCTTGGGTAAGGAGGGGGCACTACCCGGTACCCACACATCCGCACCCAACACCACACCACACCACTCCAGGCCATGGGATTTGGGCAGACCCTATTGAGGATGGGCCCCATCTCAGACTGGAGGGGGAACTAGGTAGAGGGATTGGGTGGAGGAAGAAGATAAGGGTAGGACACCCAGAAGTAGAGAGAACGTGCAGAAAACGTCAGTTAGGAGTTGGTGACAGGAGTCAGTCACCAGTGGAGTGACAGAGAGAGACGTCCTGGGGACTAGAGCGGAGAGGAGCTCATTCCAGGACAAGAGAAATGAGAACAGAGACGCAGATGCCAGTGAGTGGCTCCAGAGACAGAGAAGGGGTCCTAGGGTCACGGGAAGTGAGGGATCCACCTATGGTGCCCGTATCCATGCCGACTGTAGACAGGTGAAAGGACCAGGTCGCAGTGGGGAGCGGCCCCAGATTAGTGGAGAGACTGTAGGACTCAACTAGCAAACCGGAGGCTGTGGTATCTGTAAGTGCAACAGCCACATCTGCATACAACCTCTAAAAAGGCAGCTGCATAGGGTCAAGGAGACCAGGATGACATCGCCCGACAGGACCTGAGGATGCTGGCTTAGGACACTGTGTGTAAGGCACAGGGAGGGAAGGTGAGAGCCAGCGTAGTGAGATGACCCAGAAAGGTACACCAGAAGGTGGTCCCAGTAAAGTGCACCTAAGTTACCCGAGACTTGGCTGGATCCCTGACTCAGAGGACACATCACCTGGCTGGTTGTTGTAACCTGGAGAACTGTGAGTAAAATGTGAAGACTGCACCCTACTGTGCCCTGAGATTTATTTACTGTGTCACATGCCCTGTGCCACATCAGTAACCATCATTAAATAGACTTTATAACTGCCCTGGGGCCTAGCTCTACCTGTGGAGAGCTGTAACATCTTTGCTGCGTCACCAACCGGCCCCAGTGGATTTGAACCGCAGTGTTGGCCATCCTATTGCCAAATACCACGGGGGTGTCCCAAATTAATTCCCCATATAAACTTGCCCCATTTTTAATGACACAGCCAGGGCCACGGAGTCGGGTCACGCCACCGTGATTTCCCCAGAAAGAACTGTCCGGCCCGGTTCCGAGTACTCCATTGCCCTGCTGACTGGGCATGTCAGAAGACTTGTGGGGTGACATAAAAAATGTCGTCTCTGAGGCAAAGCCAAAGAATGCAAATAAATTGTGGGATGTAGTCAAAGAATCCTGGGCTGCAATAGCAGCTGACAGGTGCCAGAGGTTGGTTGACTCTATGCAACATAGATGAAGCAGTCCTAGAAAATTGTGGTTATACAACTAAGTATTAGGTTAGTGATTCACAGGATGCTAAATCCTAAAAAAAAGACAAATTCAAACACTGCTATTTATCTGAACAGCCCAATGTTCATTATTTGTCATTTTGTGTAAAGCAGTTAAACATTATATACATTTTTGGAAAACAGTGGAAAATGTGCCCAATGTATGGAAATGAAACCATTATAAAGAATTGGGGCTTAACTCATGGTTTTGAACACACTGCTATTATTTTGAGCACAACCGTCTATACCAGGATAGGGCCCAGGATGGGGACCCTATATACCAGGATGGTAGACAGGACGGGGGACATATATACTTAAAATGGGTCCAGGATGGGTGACATATATATCTGGAAGCGGACAAGGATGGGGGACATATATATTTTTAGGAAGAGGACATATAAACCAGGATGAGGGTAACGTATATCCGGAAGAAGCCCAGGATGGCGGACATTACAAGACTACATGTCTTTATAGTATTTAGAATTCCACAAGGGCCCATACACCTGACCAATATGCAGGGGTAGGGGAATCCCAGTCTTAAACTGGGGCCCAATGGACTCTAGAGTTATGCCACTGACTTTAAGGGGGATCTTGTAAATGTATATTGTGTGCAGTTTCATCATTAGGCTGCATCATTGCATCTGCATTTGTTTCCAGAAAAAAAAATTCTCCCAGCAGCCATCTTGTGTGTCAGAGCCACCCCCAATCCCTAAGATGGAGCTGGTGATAGATTTATAGGTGATCAGATAGGGTGGCAGCTGCTGTATATACAGCCCTGTTTGTTTCTGTCATCTCATGGGCTGTTAAACACGAGCTATGCCACAGGAGAACCAGCCTATTCTTATAACAAATCACTTATTTTGCAAACAACGCGTATTTAGCAGCGGGCTACTAGCCACCCTTGCCCTATTTAAATGGCACCTCGGCTTCCCGGAATCAGCTTTGTGTTCATATTCCCACCAGACTGTGTATGCTGGACTGTGCCACTTCCATTGTCTGCCCAGCTGCCTTGCCACTACTGAGACTGCCGCAAGCAGCAGCTGGGCGAACAAAGAGAGGGTAGAGTCCAGTGCCCAAAAGTGTCACACAAGGGGGTAAACTGGCACAGAAGACGGAGGACACCATTAAAGGATTTGCCAGTCTGACTGCAAGCGTGATCTGCATGCCACTGAGAGGCCGTGAGAGAGTAGCTGGCAAAGGCTGGTGTGAAGAATCTATACATAACATTAAACCTTTCCCCTCCTGCTATCTTGTCTGTCAAGATGAATATGCCAGCAAGTCAGGTTGCCATTTTTGACTGGCACTTCCACATCCCTACTCTATATAATCTACAGAGACCAAGGCATTCACAGCAGTGGGAGTAGAAACAAAAACAATAATTGGATTTGTCAGAGATGAGCCCGACCTTGTCTCTATTGAGATGCAACTCCAGGCAGTCACTCCGTAGTTTGGAAGAGGTGGTGGGGGGCACAGTGATGCCATGGAGCAGAAGTGGCATCTCAAAAAGTGTGAAAAAAGTCATTCATATTTACAAACTAGAAAAAAACAGAATAAGGATAGCTCCACATCCAAGGAATAATGAAAATTAATAAAAGAAGACCTCCAGTCAGAGGCCTCTCACCCAGCTATCTCCTCCTTTGCACTTGTTGAGGGGCCGACCATATGGGCCTTGGTGAGGCAGATTCCTGGTTTTGAAGCTCGCGCACCGGCCGACTCTCCAGTGCAAAAGTCAAGTTCAGAGACACCCTCAGTGACACAATCAAAGTTCTTATTGAGGTTTTATCTAAACAGTCTCGTGAGAACACAAGCACTCATCATGAAAAAATTACGCCTTTAGAGGTATTCACATTGATACAATTTGCCGCAGACTGCTCCCCTCATCCCTGTACTTCCAGACTCTCCTCTCGCCATCACTGTAGCCCGCTGTAAACTCAAACTTGGTTTTTCTTGGCTCCAGCCCTATCGCACCCACAGGTATCCTTCCAGAGTAACAATCAGGGCTACCATTACATGAACAATCCTTTGCAGCTTATACTGTGCTGCCCTGTTCGCCCAGGTCTATGCCGAGGTCCACCGAACTGTCCAGGGATCTATCTAAGGCAGAAAGCAAGCACAAACACCGGGAGAAGCATACTTACAGTATATTCAACTCCCATGTCCCATTTCCAGGGCTTGAATTCTGGGTTGACCCAGAAGGTCCTGCCGCATCGAAATGAGATTGCTGTTCCTGTTCTCCCTTACTGGCTCGTCTTTTCTTGGGGGCTAGGGAACAGTCTTTACCTTGCCCGCTAGATGGTCATATACCTACAATTAAACTTATTAACTCTAGACATAAATGCATAATACACATACACCATATTCTCCCAAGTAAAAATAAACCAACCATTGACCCCCCTTACACACTCCCTGAAACATGTCTGCAAATGGAGTTTCTTGCTTGGTTGCTTATCCCAAGTCATGTGGTAAGGCTTGTTAAAGGGTCGATAATGATTTTTAGGATTTCTATATCCAATAGGTGGCCCTAGAGTTCAAGTCCTCTCTGAAAAGGCCATTGCCATGAAAAAGGGAAAAAAATTCAAAAATCTTCATTGGCTACCAAGTCCAAGACAAGGATAGATTGAGTGAAGACAGAATATCCAGCCTCATGTTCTCAGAGGACATCTATAAACTACTGGCCTTTATAACATTTTTTTAGAATAATTTCTGTCAAAAGTGTTAAAGTATTTTTGTAAAAAAAATTTAGGCAGCAAAATGTTTCACATGTGGATGTCACATATCCCATACATGTCCGCTTTCAGACTGCTAATTGCATTGTATTTCTGTAGAAAAGACGTTGGCCAACACGTTAGTTGGCAGCTTTCTCATAGAGAGTACAGGAGCGCTTGGCCAAATGAGAGCTCTTGACTATGGGAGATTTGTCTGAGATTGCTGGAGGTTGAATGATCGGATGACGAATCATTTAGCCGACAGCCATCCAAGGTCAATGTCTACAGGGCCAATTACCGAGTGTTTTCACAGGGAAGGTATAGTATATACACCCGATTCCAATGCATGGAATATATATAATCTTTGGTACAGTCATTGCCAAGCTCTGCAGTAACCCAAGAAAACTAGCTGCCTCCACTAATCGTTTTTACACGTCTTTGGTAACATTTGGCTTCAGGAGGCTTCAGTGATTAAGTTTATTGTAAGTGTGAAAATACAACGACCGGTCTGACCAGGATAGGGATGTGGATCAACTGATCGACAAACCACAGGCTTACCCTTAAGGGGCGTGACTAAGTGGTTACCGGGTATTCACCAGAGCCTCTGATGGTAAGGTTGGACTTGGCTGTCATTAGACACCATGTACCACTCCAAGGCAAGCCCTTGTACTGAGGAAGCTGACACCAACAGAAACAGGCAAGATGGAGTAGAGCCTCTGCCTCCAAAGGATCAAAATTACCGGCAGGGTGGTAGCTGGTATGGATACAGACAGGACTGGATCAGGTAAGTATTCAGGTTCAGGCAGAAACATGAATTCAGGAATACAGGCTGATACTGGGAACCTTGAACAGATACAGGAACTCTGGCTGGAACTGGAAACCAGGAATGGAAATGTGGCGCCACTATGGATAGGTGCCACAGGGAGGTACTGCACCCCAAATAGAAGGTATAGTGCCTCCGTAGCTAAGGGTTTGGGATTGTGCTTATGGAGTCTGTATTAGCACCCATCACTAGGCCACCTTAGAATAGGGGGGACTGATATACAGTAAGTCCCAGGGGGTGGAGCTTAGGTTAGAGTGGCAAAACCAGTAAGTTGAGAGTTTTTAGTCAGACAGTTCTTGGAAGGCAGTGAGTTAGGACGTCCCTGACAGCTGGAGTGACAGAGGGATCACCCATCTCCAGGAGGGTGACCTGGAACAGAAGGGGACGAACCAGCACTGGTTGGAGCCAGCTGGTTAAGTCTGAGGAAACACTGGCAACACGGAAGCCAATGCGGTCAGCGGTTCATCCCTGACCGTAAACCGACGAGCCGCGGGCCCCTTAAAAACTGGGTAGCCGTAGGCGCCACAAGATGGTACCTCACTCCTCAGGCCCATAATTGGTCCAAGACTACGAAGGTAACGGCCCGGATTCCGGTGGCGGGAGAGTGTGCGTTCCTGCCGCTCCCATCAGTACCGGTCAAGGATTAACCATACCTAACCATACAAGACCAGGGGTCTGGCAAGAGAGCTCTGCAAAGGTGGTTAATAACAGAGAGGAAGACAACACTTAGGCCCCAAAAGATATAAAGAGAGGAACATCTTCAAACATCTTCAAACTCCATAAGGGCTCCCTGAACTTGCAGCTACGTCCCCGTTCTTCCACACTGTACCGTGTATTGTATGACATCTGCCGCTACCAGTAACAGTGTTGAAGCTGAAACGGTGTCTGTCTTGCTTCCCGCTGGTGCCCGGAGGGCCTCAGCATCTTCAAAGGGGTAAGAACAACGACTCCCCTCATCCATCCTTGCTGCCGTGAGGTAAGCTCCACCTGTGGTGAGCTGTATTACACTAAGCTGCATCCCATCACCTCAGTGGCCTGCCCACAGCGCTGGTACCAACATTACCAGGATCCACAGGTGGCGTCATGGACTATTAATCCTTGTAAATATTTCCCCCACCAAACAAATGACAGCCAGGCTACGGATCCGGGAACCCGACCACCGTGATTCTCCGTCAAAACCATCAATCCATCCCGATGTCCGAGTATCCTTCTCCCTGTGCTCATCAGATACAGAAGTTCAGGCTGGAACCAGGACGCAGGAACAGATACAGGAACACAGGCTGGTATTGGGACACAGTAATGGATAGAGGATCACAGGCTGGTACCAGTACACAGGAGCAGAATAAGGAACTGAGACAGGAACTGAGGAACCAGGAGGATGCAGGAAATCGGGCTAGAACTGGAAACTGTGCTCATCAGATACAGAAGTTCAGGCTGCAAATGAGACACAGGAATGGATACAGAAACATAGGCTGGTACCAGGACACTGAAGTGGATACAGAAACATAGGCTGATACCAGGACACTGAAGTGGATACAGAAACATAGGCTGATACCAGGACACAGGAGTGGATACAGAAACATTACGCTGGTACCGGGACACAGAGCGAATGCATGAACACAGGCTGGCACCAGGACACAGGAACAGGTACAGGAACACAGGCTGGTACCAGGACACAGGAACAGGTAGAGGAACACAGGTTGGAACTGGTAAACCAGGAGGATGCAGGAACTTGGGCTGGAACTGGGATAAAGGAACAGATACAGGAACACAGGCAGAGACCAGACACTGAAACAGGTTTAGAAACTTGGACCGGATTCTGTTAGGAACCATAACTGAGTAGGCGAGTACTGAATCTGGAACAGGATCCAGGGAACAGACAACAAGGTAGTAGGCACAGGGCACACTGGCTACTGAAGACAAACATTTCTCAGTTCAAAGGACCATTAGCAAACAGGAGGGCACCAGACCCTAGTATGAATATTTGGGTTTCTCGACAGGGGTAGGTCCTACTGTTAAAGGAAACACATTTTTCGCAATGTGATCCCAAGGGCACTAAGGGTAACAACATACACGTGCTTGGATGGCTGTGGGGCCTGAACATCATCCACAAATTAATATCGACCAGATGTATGGGGTTGTAAATGCCAGGGGAGTGCCAGGGGACCTAACAGCATCTTTCCTCAATGCTGCTGCACATACGAGCTCAGTACAAGCTGCAGTTGCCAGTAGGGCAGCTGGTGTCTGTATTACATAAGAAGGTCTTGTCTTAGACCTGAATTTCTTCAGGGGTTATGTATAAATGATTGTTCCACTTTTTTTTATTGATGACCTAAAGATACAGTAGGTCATCGATATCAGATTAGTGGGTGTTGGACATCAGTGACCTCCATTATTTAGCAATTTACAATGATAGCAGCAGAAAGATGTTAGCAGCTGTGGAGCTTAACAGCATTACCTTGTCAACTGCGTAGTTGCTGCTGCTGGGTACTGCAGGTTGTGTCTTGTGTATTAGCTAAGATTCCTGCTGTCTGTATGGTCTTGGGCCTGCATTTATGTAGGGGTTGTGTGCTATGTATTATTTGAGGAGGTCTGTTCTGGGGTCTATATTTGTATAATAGGTGGATGTTAGGTATTAAGCAAAGGGGTTTGGTCTGAGTTCTGTATATTCTTAGAATGTCTGTGTAATAGTCTGGATTATGGTTTTTTTTTTTTATTAATAGGCCTGGTGTGGGGTCTGTATTTGTGTAAAGTGTGTTTGTGTTATGAAGTAAGGAAGGAATCTGTAGTTGTAAGGTGTGTTTGTGTGTTATGTTTTAGGTAAAAAGGTTTAATATGTAGTTTGCATGTCCTTGGGCTTATATTTGTGTAATTGTTGGTTGCTTTGTATTACTGGAGGATGTCTGGGCTCTGTATTTGTGTAGTGGGGTCTTTGTTATTTATTGGGTAAAGGGAGTCTGATTGTAGGTCTTTATGTGTGTAGGGGTTCTGAGCTATGTATTATTTGAGGACGTATGTTCTGCGGTCTGTATTTATGTAAAGTGTATGTGTGTGTTATGTATTAGCTAAGGGGATCAGGTCTGTAGTTGTATTTGCTGAGGGTGTGTGTGTTATGTATCATTAAGGTGGCCTGGTCTGGAGTATGTGTTTATCTAGGAGGTTTGAACTTGGATTGTATTTGTATGTAAGGGTTGTTCTTTGTTGTGGTCTGGGGCCGGGCTGGTGTCAACATCGGGTATACCCAGGCAAGTGCCGTGGCCCATGGCAGCTGGGAGGGCCCACTCGCCATCAGGGACAGGTAGTCCTGACAGCATGCAAATTAGCCATGTGCAGGCTCCCGAAGCTGTGGAGATTCCTCCTCCTCAACCACAGCAAAGTGATGAGTCATCACCCTGCAACCTTATCACACTGTGTGCGCTGCAGCCTTGCAGAAAGGAGGAAGCTCCACAGCCCCTGGAGCCGGCTGTAAGGATGGGGACAGCATCTGAGCACAAGACGATAGAGGGAGAGGAAGGAAGGTGAGAGTGTAGTCATTTTTTTATACTGTTTGCAGGAGGCTGCTGCTGGGGTATATGGAGGCTGCTGCAGGGGTATATAGAGGCTGCTGCTGTGGTATATGGAGGCTGCTGCTGGGGTATATGGAGGCTGCTGCAGGGATATATAGAGGCTGCTGCAGGGGTATATGGAGGCTGCTGCTGAGGTATATAGAGGCTGCTGCTAGGGTATATAGAGGCTGGTGCTGGGGTATATGGAGGCTGTGCTTGTGTATATGGAGGCTGTGCTTGTGTATATGGAGGCTGTGCTTGGTATATGGAAGCTGTGCTGGAGTATATGCAGGCTGTGCTGGGATATATGGATGCTGCTGCTGGGGTATATGGAGGCTGTGTTGGTGTATAAAGAGGCTATGTTGGGGTATATGGAGGCTGTGTTAGGCTATATATATTATTTGGAGACTGTACTGTATATATAATATGGAGGCTGTGTTGGAGTATATATAATATTTGGAGGCTGTTGCTGGGCTGCCACAACCTCCAAATAATATATACAGCCTGGCTCATCCTCCAAATAATATATACAGCCAAACAGAGCCTCCAAATAATATATACAGCCCAGCACAGCCTCCAAATAATATATATATATAGCACACAGCCTCTAAGAAATATAAAGCCAGCAGCCTCTATATTATATATACAGCCCGGCAGTCTCCATATTATATGTGCAGTCCAGCGGTCTCCATATTATACATACAGCCCTGCACAGCCTCTATATTATATATACAGGACACCCAGGAGCATCTATATTATATATACACAGCCTGCAGCTTCTATATTCTATTAATGAATCATGGTCTGTGTAAGGGTACCTTTAGGGTACCTTTACACGTCGCAACATTTCATGCAATTTCACATGCAACTTACTGGTTGCAGTGAAATAATGGACACATTGTTCCATTTTGTTGCCGTGTACAAATGTAACAATGTGCCCATGATTTCACTGCAAGTAAGTTGCAAGTGAAATTGCATGCAATGTTGCGACATGTAAAGGTACCCTTACACACATACATAAATTGCTTGCAAACTCTCTGGTTGCAGTGAAATCATGGACACATTGTTACATTTGTATATGGCAACAAAATGGAACAATGTGTCCATGATTTCACTGCAACCAGTGAGTTGCAAGCAATTTATCTCTGTGTGTAAAAAGTACCCTTATGGTACCTTTACACGCCGCTACAAAAGGTTAGGAACAACCGGGTGTCTCACGTGCACGTTTCAACGGTTCGTAACGGTACCTGATACCGCATTTACACGCCGCTACAAGGTGCTCTACAGAAGGTGACTCACCGCGGCCGGCGGACTCCGGTTGATACAGGCGATTCTTCTCCTTCCTTGTCACGGGTGGACCGCGCCTGCCGGTAGTGGGGCCCGGTGTAGTGCAGATCAAAAATGAGGACGTCTTACGGGAACAGATTAAAGGGGGTTTAATTTGTTTTCTTCGTGACGCCACCTATGAGTAGATTCGGTAAGGGCTACCGACGCTGCGGAACCTCCCGGGGTGATGGACAGCAGCAAGATGTTACGCTCCCCACAGGCTGAGCGGTGATCCCCGGGGGCTGGAGCTGCTCAAGATGTTGTGCGGCAGCTGCGGTTACCTTTAGTTAATGACGGACAGTTCATAAGGAGACACGGACACAGATAGTCTCTGCAACGGTTCTTTACTGTAACCAGCAGGCAGTACATGGCTTACAGTGGTTGAGTAGAAGACCGGGTGGACTCAGCAGTGATAGTGCTCCTCAGAGATCCGCAGTGTACCTCCTTTCTACCTCCTTAGCTTCTCTTGCCAGCGTCGCCCAGGAATACCAGGTCGGGTACGGGGAGGCTGCTTCAATGCCCTATCCATGATGTACGTTCTGGATTCTTTGGGGAGCCTTGGGTCCCTCAGTGGGTACACCGCTGGTTAGACGACTGGAAACTGGCTGGTGGTGGGGTGCTCCTATAAAGCTGCTCCTCCACGGGGCTGGTTCGCGTGGCAGAGGTGAACTGCTGCCAGCTTCGGTACCAGTGAACCGGCTGTGAGTTGTGGGCACGGGAGTCTTTTGGGAACCCGTGTAGAAATGCCCATTCCCGGTGGTTAAGGCCTCAGGTGCGGACACCCGACCGGTGACGGCCCAGGGGCCCGCACGGAGTGCGGAGCCCCCGCTCCTCTCCAAGCTCTGTGTTCTAGGTTCTGCTCTAGATTCCAGACTCTGTTCAGACTGTCTAGATTACTGTGTGTTCTACTTCACTACCCTAACACTCCACCCACCAGGACCTAGGATTGGTCCCCTGTTCTAGGTGTTGTATGTTGGGTTGGATCTCAGAGTTAACTATTGCACTGCTTTGTCAGAGAATATTGCGGCTGCAATACTCCCTTGTGACGCACTCGTTGCGGGGCGCCACACTCCCCCTTGGTTAAATCAGCTTGTCCCCAAGCGTCAAACTACTCGCATTACAGAGGTTTTTACATTTTTATACATATATGACACACTTTTATTAAAATAGAAAAACAGGTAATGATATGCTTTGATGATATAAGCAAAGAAACAGGTAATCACTTTGTGCGGACCCGGCGGGCGGTCGGCTGTACTTTAACTAGAGTCCAGGCTGTAGCCGCGAGATCACACAGTCAATGATTAACGGGAACAGAGTCATTGATGAAGTTCAAGTTTTAAAGTCACTGGCTCTGAGGGTGATGGCGCACCCGGATAGCGAACCACCCATCTGCACAAGCATAGCGCTCGTAGGTGATAATATCGCCCCGGTATAGGTCGCGATCGGGATGTCCTCTTGGCAAGTTTGACTCAACGTCCCAGCGCCCCACAAACACCTCCTCATTCAAACCCACCTCCCAAGCGAACCCCCACCCGGTATGTAAGTTAAAGGTGGAAATTCTACCTTCACGGCGGAGTTCATCAGGCAGCGGCGGCTGGCGGCGAGCCTCGGCACGGGCCTCCATGTTGGCGCGTTCTCGGGCTTGCCACTCCTCTCGTCGTCTCTGGCGTACATCTCCGTCGTTACGGCTCGGGGTGTAAAGATGAGTAATGGAGCTGGTGGTTTGGCGGGAAGCTTGAACTTGGCGGGCTGTCTGTATCGGAACCCGGTGGAACGGCACAGGGGAAGGTGTCGGCATTGCACCCGACCAGTGTACCCGAGCTGCGTGCCCGGAAGGAAGTTCCTTGCTGTCTCCCCAAGCGAACCCGGTGTCGAAATCCTCAGCGGTGCTGTGGGTCTCGTCGTCATCCTCTCCGACCTCTTCCTCGATGATCACATCAGGCTGCTCGTTGATGAGAGATATCAAAGCTTGTTCCGTTGTACAACAGGGCGGTGGTGCTGCGGATCCTTCCGTAGGGACGTCCTGCAGGGCTTCCAGGCTGCCTGCCTCTTCATCTGTTTCCGCAGGTAAAGGTGTTTCAATCCCGGTTACCAGGTAGGCCTCGGCAATGGCAAGGGAAGCCTCCGGTACGGGGATAAAACAGGCGACTGTCTCTGTAGTGGTGAAACATGTCGCGGGTTCCTCAGTGGGAACCTGGTAGAGATCTAATTCTTCAATGGAGCGTGTTATGAGCTCCGGCTCAAGAACGGGATCGGTTGCGATGTTGGTCGCTGGAACGGGTCGAGTTGCGGCCTCCACCGGAATGACACAGTCTATTGGCTCAGGTGACGGAGCAGGACAGGTGGTAGGCGAGGGTGAGGCGGTCGAGAAGCTGGTGACGTCGTCTGGGCTTGGAGAAGCTGTACCCGGTCGGCTCTGCTGCATCGCATGGTGTAGTCGTCTGCCTAGGGTCGCGCTCCAGCTACGGATCGTCCATTCCACTGTCTCTAGTAACCGCACCCGGAGGTCTTGTAGAGCCTCTAGCCAGAAGTCGGGGCTGCCATCTATGGTAAGGGCAGGATCCGGACCCGGTTGGCTGATGGCTGCTCTGGCCTCCGCCTCGACCTCCCGCATCAGGTCTTGGAGTCTCATGCTGGCCATTCTTCTTGGAGGGAAACCACACCCGATCAACCGGTAAGACGTTCTGGTAGAGCTGGTGAAGAAGTCTTCTCTTTCTGTCGGTGTGTCTATGTATGACACTCCCATCTCCTCTGGGCTTTTGTAGTCCAATCGTGGGAAAAGTCTTTGGGGTCCGCCCCCATGGTTGATTCGAGCAATCAGGGCGGACAAAGAGTTTGGCGCCTTTTGTCTTTAGCCCTCCCACGATGAGGGGGGGGTTGACTCACTCCTGGGCTTCACGTGGCGGCTTCTTGTGGCGGGAACGCCATCTTGGGCGCCATCTTGACCCAATGGTGTAAAGGCGGGAAAGTTCTTTTAGGGACGAACAAAGTCCAATTGTAGACAATAAAGTCCAGTTTAAGCACAATATACCCGTTGGGTAACGGGCCTGCTCGTATCCTGTTCGTGACGCCATTTTCTGACTCACCGCGGCCGGCGGACTCCGGTTGATACAGGCGATTCTTCTCCTTCCTTGTCACGGGTGGACCGCGCCTGCCGGTAGTGGGGCCCGGTGTAGTGCAGATCAAAAATGAGGACGTCTTACGGGAACAGATTAAAGGGGGGTTTAATTTGTTTTCTTCGTGACGCCACCTATGAGTAGATTCGGTAAGGGCTACCGACGCTGCGGAACCTCCCGGGGTGATGGACAGCAGCAAGATGTTACGCTCCCCACAGGCTGAGCGGTGATCCCCGGGGGCTGGAGCTGCTCAAGATGTTGTGCGGCAGCTGCGGTTACCTTTAGTTAATGACGGACAGTTCATAAGGAGACACGGACACAGATAGTCTCTGCAACGGTTCTTTACTGTAACCAGCAGGCAGTACATGGCTTACAGTGGTTGAGTAGAAGACCGGGTGGACTCAGCAGTGATAGTGCTCCTCAGAGATCCGCAGTGTACCTCCTTTCTACCTCCTTAGCTTCTCTTGCCAGCGTCGCCCAGGAATACCAGGTCGGGTACGGGGAGGCTGCTTCAATGCCCTATCCATGATGTACGTTCTGGATTCTTTGGGGAGCCTTGGGTCCCTCAGTGGGTACACCGCTGGTTAGACGACTGGAAACTGGCTGGTGGTGGGATGCTCCTATAAAGCTGCTCCTCCACGGGGCTGGTTCGCGTGGCAGAGGTGAACTGCTGCCAGCTTCGGTACCAGTGAACCGGCTGTGAGTTGTGGGCACGGGAGTCTTTTGGGAACCCGTGTAGAAATGCCCATTCCCGGTGGTTAAGGCCTCAGGTGCGGACACCCGACCGGTGACGGCCCAGGGGCCCGCACGGAGTGCGGAGCCCCCGCTCCTCTCCAAGCTCTGTGTTCTAGGTTCTGCTCTAGATTCCAGACTCTGTTCAGACTGTCTAGATTACTGTGTGTTCTACTTCACTACCCTAACACTCCACCCACCAGGACCTAGGATTGGTCCCCTGTTCTAGGTGTTGTATGTTGGGTTGGATCTCAGAGTTAACTATTGCACTGCTTTGTCAGAGAATATTGCGGCTGCAATACTCCCTTGTGACGCACTCGTTGCGGGGCGCCACAAAGGTTTTTTCTATCCCTGTATGCACCGACGGGTGCCGCAGGTTACCTTCTGTAGAGCACCTTCCCTCATTTACACGCTGCTACCACAAGGCAATATGGGAGGACCTGGGGCAGCAGGGACAACACATAGGCGTGCCAGAGTTGTGGATTACGAGATGCTCGTACGGTGATTGGACAATGCAATAGCATCATGATTGGTCAGCCAGCGCAGGAAGGCTGGCTAATACATGATGCTATTGCAATTATGTAGTGTGACTGGTCAGCTCCTTAAATATGCCATCCTATGCAGGGACAACCAATTGTAACGCAGGAGCTTCCACCAATGATCGCTGATGGGGCGCGGTATCCCGGAGGCTGTGTCACGCCCCAGGGAGTTCACTAGGTGTCGCAAAAACCTTCCTGTTCCTCGATTACACGTTGCTACCATCGGGTTGAAACCAACCTGTTTTTGAGCACTGCTGAATAACAGGTGTCGACAGTGACCGGTGGCAACAACCTGATTTACACGCCGCTACCTTGCGGTGTTTTGACGGTGCAAGATACAATTGTCTCCGACACCCGGTTGTTTCTAACCTTCTGTAGTGGTGTGTAAAGGTACCATTAAAGGGGCCCACTGAGACTGTTGCGCCCGGGGCCCACAAAAACCTGGAGCTGGCCCTGGTCTGTATTTGTTTAGGGTGTGTTATATATTCGGTAAGGAGGTCAAATCTGGTGTCAATATTTTTGGGATTTAATCTAGGGGCAACCCATTGGTTCAGTCTTGCGTTTGGATACAGCGGTGTGAAAAAGTGTTTGCCCCCTTTCTGATTTCTGAGCACTAAGAGGTTACCCCTTGAAACGTGTCCAGCGTTGTTCCACCTTGTTCTCATGTTTTATCTAAATTAAATAAAGGATTTTAAAAAGAAGAAATTGGTGTCCGGTCACCCTGAAAATATCCTTACTCTGTTATTAAGGGACTAGATTGTGGCCCAATTCTAACGCAGAATGCCTCTCTTCCGCCTGAGTGTAGGTGAGGACCGGGGCAGAGGGGTGGGGTTGCTGTCGGCGGCCGCAGGTAAGGAGCGGGGGAAGATTGCTGTCGGCGGCTGCGGGTGGTGATTTTACTTTATGCAGCCGGCGCACGTCACACAGGGAGCCGGCTGTATGGTGCAGGCGCCGCCCCCTTCTGCTCTGCGGCTCCCCCTGCCTCCTTGCCGCCTGAGTCTAAAGGCTCATATTGACCATTGGACAGTGCGACCCTGCCTATGCATGGCACACGTCCCCTATGCATGGCACACATCCCCTATGCATGGCACATGTCCCCTATGCATTGCACACGTCCCCTATGCATGGCACACGTCCATTATGCATAGCATACGTCCAATATGCATGGCACACACGTCCCCTTTGCATGGCACATGTCCATTATGCATGGTACACGTCCATTATGCGTGGCACACATCCCCTATGTGTGGCACACGTCCCCTATGCGTGGCACACGTCCCCTATGCGTGGCACACGTCCCCTATGCGTGGCACACGTCCCCTATGCGTGGCACATGTCCCCTATGCGTGGCACACATGCCCTATGCGTGACACACGTCCCCTATGCGTGGCACATGTCCCCTATGTGTGGCACACATCCCCTATGTGTGGCACATGCCCCCCTGTGTTAGATATGGCCCCCATGCTGCTCTATTCTTCCCTCATCCAGTGCTGATCTCCCGGTCTCCCTCGTGCTGCTGTGATCGGGCAGAGATAATGCTGCAGAGCTCCTCCACTTCCTGGTTCTGTGTGGTCATGTGATCGGCACAGCAGAGAGTGACATCATCTCTGTGTGCGATCACAGCAGCAGCAGGGAGACAAGGGAGACACCGGGAGATCAGCGCTGGAGGAGGAGCCAGGAGGTAAGTATAGAGTTTATTATTTTACTATGGCAGCAGCATGGGGGCCATATCTAACATAGGGGGGGGCATGTGCCATCACAGGGAGGCGCAGGACCATATAATATGCACCGCTCCCCCAGCCCATCACCATGGTGCAGTTTCAGCACCATGGTGATGGAGAGCGACTATGCATATAATATAAGCGGGAGCAGGAGATCTCCCGCTCCCTCCACCAGCCTCCCCCAGCTCACATTTTCCGGTACACTGTACCGTTGCAAAAAAAGCACTGTCTGTCACTGTCACCAGGTTTTAAATTTTCGCGCCTATTTGCACAGTCTAGAAAATATAAAGGGAGACAAACGAGGCGCAAATAGTGCCCTATCAACGATGTTTAGTGAAAGGTGCGTGTGAAAATACAGGGGCACTAACCTGTACCAGTTGTGATCCCCACAAATGGTTAGTAGGCGTTTTGCATATGACAGCTGCCGCTGGACCTCCACCACCACGTCACAAGTGGGAAAAGAATCAGGTATCAGGATACAGGTGTCCACGGTCCGCGCTGCTATCACTGGAGAATTATCCCTGGATGCTTCAGTTGGTCCCCCAAAAAAGACAGGAGTCCTAGGGGTGATGTGACGGTTCCTTTATTCCACTTCCACCAACGCGTTTCGGCGCCCCTCTTGGCACCTTCCTCAGGGAAGGTACCAAGAGGGGCGCCGAAACGCGTTGGTGGAAGTGGAATAAAGGAACCATCACATCACCCCTAGGACTCCTGTCTTTTTTGGGGGACCAACTGAAGCATCCAGGGATAATTCTCCAGTGATTGCAGCACGGACTGTGGACACCTGTATTTGCACAGTCTGCGCTCATTGTTGGCCGCCTCAGGCGGCCACCAGTGAGCGGCCTCTGTCTGGCGCGCGATTTTGGCTTCAGATAGATGCCTTAGACAATTATATAGTAGATAAAGACATTCAAACATAAACAGGGCCCTGCGTGAAAAAGTGATTGCCCCCTAAACCTAATAACTGGTTGGGCTGCCTCGTAGTAGCAACAACTGCAAACAAGCATTTGTAATAACTGCCAGTGAGTCTTTTACCACGATCTGGGGGAATTTTAGCCACTCGAATTTGCAGAATTGTTGTAATTTGGCCACATTGGAGGTTTCCAATCATGAACCGCCTTTTTACGGTCTGGCATCTCAATCGGATTAAGGTCAGGACTTTGACTCGGTCACTCCAAAGTCTTAAGTTTGTTTTTCTTGCGCCATTTAGAGGTGACTTGCTGGTGTGTTTTGATCATTGTCCTACTGCATAACCCAAATGCGCTTCAGCTTGAGGTCACAAACAGATGGCTGGACATTTTCCTTCAGTATATTTTGGTGACAGCAGAATTCATGGTTCCATTTACCACAGCAAATCTTCCAGATCCTGAAGCAGTAAAACTGCTCCAGACCATCACACTATCTCCACCATATTTTACTACTGGCATGATGTTCCTTTTCTGAAATGCTGTGTCACTTCTACGCCAGATGTTATAGGAGATACACTATCCAAAAAGTTCAACTTTTGTCTCATCTGTCCATAGAGTATTATCCTAAAAGTCTTGGGAATTATCAAGATGTTTTCTGGCAAAACTAAGATGAGTCTTTATGTTCTTTTTGCTCAGCAGTGATTTTCGTCTTGGATCTCTGCCATGTGGCCATTTTTGCCCAGTCTCTTTCTTATGGTGAAGTCATGAACACTGCCCCTAACTGATGCAAGTGAGGCCTGCAGATCTTTGCATGTTGTTGTGGTATCTTCCTTGACCTCTTGGATGAGTCATCACTGAGCTCTTGGGGTAATTTTGCTTGTCCGGCCTCTCCTGGGGAGGTTTACCACTGTTAGATTTTTTCACCATTTGTTCATAATGGTTCTCACTGTGGTTCACTGGAGTCCCAAAGCTTTAGATATATGGCTTTATAACCTTTTCCAGACTGGGAGATCTCAATTACTTTGTTTCTCATTTGTTTTTTAATTTCTTTGGATCGTGGCATGATGTCTAGCTTTTGAAGTTCTTTTGGTCTACTTCATTCTGTCAAGCAGGTCCTATTTAAGTGATTTCTTGATTAAGAACAGGTGTGGCAGTAATCAGGCCTGGGTGTGGCTGGGGAAAGTGAACTTAGTTTCCCAAAGATGTAATAAACCACAGTTAATTTATATTTTAAGGAAGCGGGCCTAATCACTTTTTTTTTTTAATGATAAATCTATTTTTATTCCGAAAGCATTTTTAATTTTACAACAGCATAATCACTTTTTCACACAGGGCCCTGTAGATTTGGATTTCCTTTTCCCTTAACAATAATGTCCTTCATTTATAAATGGCATACCTTTGTTTTTACTAGTATTATCTTTGTCTAATATTTAAATTTGATCAGAAACATTTAAGTGTGAAAAACATGCAAGAGAATGAGAAATCAGGAAGGGACAAACATTTTTTTACATTATTGTATATTAAGGGGGCCTGGAGTTTGCATATATTTTGGGGTATCTAGGGAAATGTGATAGGGACCTGCCCAATAAAATTGAGCTGGGCATGTTGTTAAAAAAAACATAGCTCATTGGGATTTTTCTCCTCTCACTTCTCGGGTTGGCAGTTTTTGGTGGAGTTGAGGGGTGGGTGATTGTCCAGGACTGTATTTCGCTTTTCTCTTTAGGTCATAGAGGGGTGAGCTCATTAGTGGACACTCCTTATATGAAGGTAGCACTTGTTCTTTTAAGACCAGGCTGCAGTTTTGATATTCCAGGCACTCCTTTTCTCAGTTTTGAGTATGTTTTTTTCTTCCTCCGTGTTTCGCCTCTCCGTTTATGAGAATTCAGTTACAGGAGCTGTCACTCTGACTTACATTAATATGCGGTGAAATCTGTCTCACCTTCCTTCACACCACCCTGGAAGAACTAGCTGACATCTGTCACTTAGTGCTTTTTTCAGCCTGTCAGTAGGAAGCGGCTGCTGTTGTGCCTCTGCATCACCCAGGTTATTTTTCCTGTCAATTTCAATAATGCGACCATAAAAAGTTATACATTTAAAGGGCAGGTAACATGGCTGATCAAAGGGAAACTGCTTGAAATCATAATTTCCCAAGTGAGTTCACTTCTGTCATCCTAATTTCTGTCTCTTGTAGAGTTTGGTATAATAGATCAGGCAGAATGTGCGCAGCAATAATCAATATGTTGGCTGACAACGACGTCTTCATAGACCTTTGTATTCTGCTGTTGTCTCTGATGCTCCTATATATCATAGATACATAGGAGTGATATCATGTGGATGCTGTTTTTCTTTAATAAAGTACTGAAAACTTTATCGTCACCAGATTGCTTTGAGACCTCTGGAGCGAATGGTGATGCAGCTAGGATGGTATCTCTCCCCACAGGTAGAGCGGGTGTCACGTCGCCGTTGGACTTGGTGGCTGGTGTTCCTGCCTCAGCTGCTGGCAGCCGCCGGATTCCTTTGGCTGATGGTGTGGGTGATAGAAGGGCCATGTCCTCATATGGACCTGCTGCTTTGATGTCTGCCTTTGTCAAGGGGCGACACCGTATTTCTCCTGTCTAGGGTATGGTTAGTCACATCCCACGGCCACTTCTAGTTGCGGTGTTAGGTCAGGAACTGCGGTCAGTATAGGTACCACTTACTCCTGTGAAAGCTATTCATACTGGATCATAACAGGCCACCCCCTCTAGCACTCACCTGACCCCGACAGGTCCTTCATACTCTCTGGTGTGGGTTTCACTGCAGCTGTCTGGCAAACATGGTTAGGCCTGGCCAGCAGCCAACGTTCCATCCTATCCATGTTGGCCTCTTTCTGCTATTCTTGGACATCCTCTGCAGTGTCGACCTGACTTTTCCCAACCACATACCACCCCTTGCAGCACTTTAGCTTCATGAAGGTGACCACATTCCCAACATAGAGGGTGCGGAGTTGGGAAGGTAGATGGTCATGCTGCAGGGTAGATCTGTTGACATAGCACCAGTCACGAGTCCAGTCTTCGGCTTGGAACCCAAACCCCCTTGATTCATCCAGGGGTCTATGGGAACTCAGAACCTGGGTGTGGAGTTGGAAGGATGTCACTGGCGGCCTGCCCGGACCCGTAGCCCTGGTGGTCAAATCAAAAATTGGGGAAGACTAAACTGGAATAAAAGAAAAAGAATGTCTCGTGATGCCACCTGTGGTTTCTGGTGAATGCACAAGCGCCGCTGTGGGCCTCCAGGGATGATGGACGGGAAGCTGGGTGGTATAGCTCCCCACAGGCAGAGCAGAGTCCCCGGGGCTGTGGTGCAAAGCACTTGTTGTCATGGTGCTGGATGCGGGCAGCGCAGTGGTTTATGCAAAAAGGAGACATGGAGGTCTTGTAACTTTATACTGTTACTTTACTGGACCGGGTTCAGATGGCACTTCAGGTTACAGTTTACTCAGCCTTTACCCTCCGCAGTGATTACCCAGCCAGCTACCCATTCAAAGACCTATGTGAGGCTCCCGTAGTATACCTTCTTTTGTCTTCCTCATGTCCCGCTGTTGTGACCTGTGCCTCCTTACTATCCTTGTCCTGCCCTGCACAGCTAGCTTGTCTACCAGGCCCATTGGGTGATATGAGGTACCCTTCTTCTCTCTAAGGAGCTCAACCCGGTTTGGTGTCCCTGGTGGGGCTGCAAGTTGTGGACGGGGGTGTCGGGGCTGATATTTTGGCCCTCGACTGGCCAGTGTTGATGGCTCAGGGATGAACTCGCCTGTACAGTGACTCGGAGCCGGCACTCCATTGGTGGACTAGGATTCCCCCAGACCTGTCCGGTGGTCTGACACTGGTTTTCCCCTTTCTTTCCTGGGGCACCCTCCCTGGGAGACCCCTCTCTGGGCTCCCTCCTTGCTTCACTCCTCAGACCAAACTAAAGATGCCTACGTGTTTCCCGTTCTCACACTCTGCTCTGAACTCCTACCCCGGGACTGGATCTCTTTCCAAAGGATTTAACCCTGTAGACCCTGCTCTAGAGTCTGTGCATGCAGGATGAGAGCCTCAGGTTGATGTTACACTCCCCAATGACAGGAATACTGCACACTCTGTTGTGGGTGCAGTACCCCTATTGTGGCGCACTGACCAGTGGGGCACCACACCCTCTTCTGGAAAAAGGTCACCTCCAGGCCCTGGATACATTGCTCCTCAAAGTCTTACACTTAGATCCCTGCATCCACTCTCAGGCAAAGTCATCTGAGAGTCTAATTTCTTCCAGAAGTGACAAGGCTTGGGGTGGCTCATGCCTATACGGATACTTGCTCGGAGAGGGTAGGGGGGCCCACATCGAATTCTCCCAGTCAAAGGCCTCTGTCTGGGGTGCTATGGAAGGTAGGGCCATACAGCTGGCATACCAAACAGCTCACCTCCTCCAAGCTCACTCGGTTCCCGTGAGACCTCTTCAGGCATGCGGGACCAGACTGACCTTTCTGCAAATCAGGCCCAATGTGGGGAGTGTAGTCGCACTCAAGATCACTCGTGGGCATCACCTTTGCAGGCTGTTCCGGTTTGGCTGAAGCACCCTTGGATCCTGGAGTGGTGAAGAAAATCAGCTTCTCCAGAGCTTGCAAAAGAAAAAACAAAGGTTGCGCCACGCTGTATTGGGGAATCTAGATTAGCGATATTCAGGATTTTCACTCACCTTTACTAGTTGTGCCGTATCCGCACAACTAGATTGTAGATTTTTGGTGAGTGAAGGTTTATATTTACTGATCTTCCGATCTTTGATGTATATCCGATCTAGTCTTCCCCTTCACCATTTTTAATATAGGATTCCTACCTTCTCCTCAGCTGGCTCGCGTGAAGGATCATGTGCCGTTTTTAGGGATGGATTAATGACGTGTAGCCAGGTTCTGCTCCGGAGCAGCTCACAACAACACGCTCCCCGAAGGGAGAATATGGATCAGCCGATAAACAAATGTGGTATAATAAAGGTAAGCGCTAAGAGCTAAAACAGGATACACAATGCTCTTGAATATATTACCTTTAAGTTTTAGGCATGCGGGACCAGACTGACCTCTCTGCAAATCAGGCCCAATGTGGGAAGTGTAGTCGCACTCAAGCTCACTCGTGGGCATCACCTTTGCAGGCTGTTCCGGTTGTGTTGAAGCACCCTTGGATCCTGGAGTGGTGAAGAAAATCAGCTTCTCCAGAGCTGGCATGTGTTGGGGTGGGCCTATCAGGTCTCCAGAGCGTGCACTGCAGGCACACAATACATGGTGTTGAAGTGTTGTGCGGCAATCCCAAGATGTGGTGACACATCTTTCCTTTACCTAGGGTCCTGCCTCTTCTAGCGCCAGGACCCAATCACTTACGGGATATTATTGTTTGCCCAATCTTATTGCCTAGCTCATCATTAATCCCTCCATAGGGTGGGCTGCAGAAGGCACTTGATTTACAAATCTCATTCCTCATGCTGCAGATAACACCTGGGCTTCTGGTTGGGGGGATTGATTATTAAAGCCTGACATATTTGGAGGAGAAATAAGAAAAAGAAAATAGTTTTTTTCAGCTCACCACCAATTCATCTGGAATGTTGAATAAGGCTAGAAGCAATATCCATATTATAGGATTTCATGTGTGTGAACAAACCTATAAGACTATGTATGTTAAGCATTTAAAGGACATATGCTATTTTTATCTGAACTGCTAGCAGATAAGTCTAGAAAAGCTGGTCTCACATGCTGCTGACCCTCTGCAATAATAAAGGTTTACTCTCTTAAAAAAATGTATAAGTAAATAATTGAAAAAAATATTAAAACATTTAAATATCACTTAAAGAGATGTTTAAAGGAGAGTTTAAGGTTCCTGGTATTCTAAGGTACAACCACTTCAGGCACTCTACCAAAAATTCACAGCCTTGCAGGTAATGTCCCAACACCTGGAAAATTAAGAAAGCTTAGCATTTTTCTTTTAAAACTCCCTTAAATTCACCATGTTGAAAGAAACTGGTAGACCCAATAGCTGTGAACTCACTTAACTTTAGGTTAGTGGAGTGATCAGTCGCCGGGTCTTCCGGTGAGTGTTTTCTCTCCAAACCTTCAAGGAAAGTGTTAGGGCCATTTTAAAATTTTGATCGCTTTCCCCCTAACAAAGCCAATGTTCGCTTTTTTTTTTTAGTAAATTGCTTAGGTTTTCCAGTCACAAACCGAATCGTAAATGTTAGTGCCGAGGTTGAAATTGGTGAAACTTGCTTGGAAATGTTCACTCGTCTCTAATTATAATCCTACAAAATATATGGCCACCATTAAAGACAGTCAAGGAGAGTAGATGGTGACATTTTTCAAGCCACATGTACAAAGCATTTATTTTGTAAACCTTCCTCTGTCAAGCCTTGTTTTCCCAGTATCTAGCTATTAGCTAATTCTATTCAGTCTTGAATTGTATCAGTGGCAGGATGCCTAAGTGTCTATGCCATGCTCGCTGGCTTCATTCAGTCGCCATATTTGAGCCGTGAGAATGTCGCAGTGGGGGCTCTCGTAGACAAAAAATTCATTTACAAAAACAATCCAATTTTTTTTTTTAATCTTGCACACAGTTGCCAGTCTGCATACAAAAGAGGTGGAAAACATTGGTGGAAGGGGTAAAACTGGTAACAAGGGACGATGTGCTGTAATCAAGATAAAGCCGGCCGGGGGATTCACAATGTACTGAATAGTGGATAAAAACAAGAGAGGGCTTTACTTCCGACAACCCTCGCTCTATGCTCTACTTAGAAGCTTGGACCTTGCTCTAAAACAAAGAGCCTCTTTTCCTAAGCCGGTTCCCAACCCTTTACTGTGACAGCGAATTCCACAGTTCACTTGAGTCATTGCCTCTTCCTTCCTAGCGCATCCCTCTGCTTGCTCATGTACACGTAATTGAAAAAGACAGGGACCGGTAACCCTTCAACCCATCTCCAGTCCCCCCTCCCCATCGGATTCTTTTCTCAGATGATAAACTGAGAGCTGGCACCGAATCGTGGGAATCGAGCAAACAGCTGTGTATCGTAATGATGCACACGTTACCTCTGATCACCCCTCGTCATTAGGCTACACAGTCTCACCCATATAGGACTTTGGGGTCAGCCGTGAGGGCCGGTGTCCCTGAAAGGCAGGGAAAGTGGCGAACAGGAAAAAGAAATGAGAAAATAAATCGTTAGCAGTAATTATTAGGCGCAGGGACAAACGATTCATTTGCAAGTCAATTAGTCTCTGTTAGGTCTGTGTTTGCTGTTCTTAGTCACTGAGGGAAAAAAAAAACATTTTGTGGCTTTAATCCTTCGGAGGGAATCAAAAATGTTACCACTGTACATTGCCAACCATGGGGGCTGGGAGAATGATGGGGGCGATGAGGGCTACAGCTGGCACCAAATATGGAGGTGGTGGCGGGGGAGGTTGGGTTCTGTCATCCTCTACTTCCATTTGATGCAAGTTATTTTTGGCATTGAGGCCCTGATTGCAGGCTGCAAATAATCATAAATCCTAAACATATTGCAATTTCTACTAGGGGGACAGGTCGATGATACTCTATCAGGGACCAAGTGTCTTTCGGTCCGCGCCGCTGCTCCAATGAGTATCAAAAAACACTGGACTGCTTTGAAACAAGATATCTTCAGCTTTATTTTCCAACGCGTTTCGGAGCTAACACCCAGCTCCTTCCTCAGGTCATTCCCTGAGGAAGGAGCTGGGTGTTAGCTCCGAAACGCGTTGGAAAATAAAGCTGAAGATATCTTGTTTCAAAGCACTCCAGTGTTTTTTGATACTCATTGGAGCAGCGTCGCGGACCGAAACACACTTGGTCCCTGATAGAGTTTCACCCCCACGTTGTGGAAGTGTGGTCCCGGCTGCTGTGTTTGAGCGATCAAGCTAGTTGTGGGCTTCACAACTAAATCAGGTGAGCAGTTTTCATACTGTATGGGATTTGATTCCTATTGAGGATAAGACCCTATGCGCATTCTCATTTTATAGAGGTCGATGATACTGACACTTCAGGGTACAGGACAATGACACTGATACTGGGGATACAGGATAATGACACTGACACTGGGGTACAGGATAATGACACTGGAGGTACAGGATAATGACACTGGGGGTACAGGATAATGACACTGGGGTACAGGATAATGACACTGGGGTACAGGATAATGACACTGGGGGTACAGGATAATGACACTGGAGGTACAGGATAATGACCTTGACACTGGGGGTACAGGATATAATGACAGATATGACACTGGGTCAGGATATGAATGGTACAGGAAATGACACTGGGGGTACAGGATAATGACACTGGGGTACAGGATAATGACACTGGGGTACAGGATAATGACACTGGACGTACAGGATAATGACACTGACAGTACAGGATAATGACATGACACTGGGGTACAGGATAATGACACTAACACTGGGTACAGTATATGACACTGGGGTACATGATAATGACACTGACAATGGGGGTACAGGATAATGACACTGGGGGTACAGGATAATGACACTGACACTTGGGGTATAGGATAATGACACTGACATTGGGGTACAGGATAATGACACTGATACTGGGGGTATGGGATAATTACACTGACACTGGGGTACAGGATAATGACACTGAAACTGGGGGTACAGGATAATGACACTGGGGGTACATGATAATAACACTGGGGGTACAGGATAATGACACTGGGGGTACAGTATAATGACACTTGGGGTACAGGATAATGCCACTGACACTGGGGTACAGGATAATGACACTGGGGGTACAGGATAATGACACTGGGTACAGGATAATGATACTGACACTTGGGGTATAGGATAATGACACTGACACTGGGGTACAGGATAATGACACTGACACTGGGGGTACAGGATAATGACACTGGGGTACAGAATAACGACACTGGGGGTACAGGATAATGACACTGGGGTACAGGATAATGACACTGGGTTTACATGATAATGACACTGGGGGTACAGGATAATAACACTGGGGGTACAGGATAATGACACTTAGGGTACAGGATAATGCCACTGACACTTGGGGTGTAGGATATTTTGCAAGTCAATTAGTCTCTGTTAGGTCTGTATTTACTGTTAGTCACTGAGGAGTAAAATAGAAATGACAATGTCATGAGGAATTTGGTCGTGTTCTGTCACCGATACCCATTTATGTATGTATAATAAACACACGACAGCCATATCTTGGAATAAAATGGCCACATCACCTTTTATTAATATTTGCATGAACCAGAGGCAAACCCCCTTTTAGTTGTTTTCCTGGCCGCACACAACCAACAGCCCAGCGAAAGGGTTATTAAACACCCCACGGTTAATACTAACCTTTGCAAGACCTATGCCTTCTAATTACATTGTTGTACCTGAAGCCACTATTCTCCAATAATGACCGCCACAACCTTAACCTCCCTGGCTGCCACCAACCAGCCCAGGGGTAGAGGTACTAACACCCCACTGTTAATACTCCTAAGCTTAGCAGGACCTACACCTAATTTCTTAACCTCCCTGGCCATTGCCAAACAATCCCAGGGAAAGAAGTATTAACACACCACAGATAATACTTCCATAAATTTAGCAGGACCTATGCCTGCTAATTAACTTGCTGTACCAGAAGCCACTATTCCCCAATAGTGGCTTTTCACTGAAGGACATGATCAATTATCCTGCCTCTGAACCAGACCTATCCACCTCCATAGGCCTGGCCCCACCACAAACCCATGTTTGGTCGATACGGCTTTAATAACATCAAAATCAACACCACACAAATGAGCCCGACGCTACCTTTGATGTGAATTTTTAACCATAAACTTGCACTTGACGCACTCCAATAACTGGACTGCCAACCAGCCCAATGCCCTTGAAACATTTCCCAACCGATTAATCCTATGGCCCCTCCTATACAGCTGCACCACTGTTAAACCTCCCCTTTGCAGAACCCATATGAAGCTGCCCCAACTGATAAGTATAATTCATATTAACCGTATAAAGCTGCCCCAACTCTTAAGCAATTTTCGGGGTCAGGGGTACTCAGATCTCGGGCGTTTGGGTATGGTGGGTGTCACGGTTGGTCGGTGCCTGAGTCTGTGCCCTTGGGTGACAGCTTAAAAGAGTTTAGGGAATGGTAATAAAAAGTTTGTCTCGTGACGCCACCTGCAGATTCTGGTGATGGGCACCAGCGCCGCTTCAGACCTTCGGGGGAGATGGTACTCAGCTTGGATGGAGCAGCTCCCTGCAGGTGGAGCTGAGCCCCTGGGGTAGAACAGCACTGATGGTGGTGGTGCTGGTTGTTGTTTGGAGTGTAAGGATGACTTGCGGAGCAGTGCAGCAGTTGAGGTGAAAGGAAAAGACCTAAGCTTTCTCGCTCTACACGGGTACTTTACTCTGTAAACCAGTTCAGATGGCAGTTCAGGTTACAGCACAAACTTTTCCCTGGCTGCCTCTTCTCTAGGCCCCCTCCCTGGGAGTTTCCTTTTCTGTCTCAGAGGCTCCCCTCTCCTTCGTTCCTCGGGGCAAATTAAAACTCCACTGTCTAACTTCCCTCCTCCCCTCACTCCGCCCAATCGGAATGGGACTACCCATCTACCCAAGTTTAAGTGTGGGAGTGATGCGATGGGATCCACTTGCAAACCTTACCCTCCTCTGTGACAGGAATAGCTGCACACTCGTTTGTGGGTGCAGTATGCCTCCTGACCAGTGGGGCACCACACAATACTCTGTAGCACCCATAAAAGCTGCCACTGTTGTTAAATATCTCCCAGCAGCCCTGTATATCACTGCAACAACTCCTGAAACCTAAAGTTACAACTGTTACGCAACACCAGTGGCACTCGAATAAAGCTTTAACTACCGCTAAGTATTACCAGCAGCACCCCTAAAGTACCCCCCCACTGTTAAATATCTCCTAGCAGTGTCAGTATATTGCTGCAACAACCGTTAAGTATCACAAGCTGCACCAGTAAAAAGGCTGCCGCCACTGTTTCACATCCCTCAACTGCATTGATTATAGAAGTGCAGCAACTGTGACATAAACACCTGCAGCACCCATATAAAGATGTTAAATGTGACACACCAGCACCCTTGTAACTCTGCAACTGTTGTTAAGTATCTCCAATAGCACCCATATAAGGCTGCACCAGCTGTTAGCTGTTACCCAGCTGCCCCGATGTTACCTGTCCACCAGCAGCACTCGTCTAAAGATGCCGCAAGTGATACCTTTCACTCGTCAGCACCTGTATTAGGGCCCTTTCACATCGGCTGACCGCGTTTTTTTTCGCTGCCGCACCTGCCGCAAGTGCAAAACCGCACTTGCCGCATCTGCCGCAAGTCCCCCTATACTTCCTATGGGAAAAACCGCAACCGCGCCGCAAGTGGAACGGTTATGCGGCAAACGCGGCAGATGCGGTTTTTTCACCGCATCTGCCGCGAATTACGAAAAACGCTGATGTGAAAGGGCCCTAAAGCTATCCAGTTGGTATCTGTTACCCTGCATCACCCAAATAAAACTGCCACAAATGTTACCTGTCACCCCACAGCACCTGCATAAAGCTGCCTCAAATGTTACCTGTCACCCAGCAGCACTCAAATAAGGCTTTTACAAATGTTACCTAATACTCAGCAGCCCCTCATAAAGCTGCTTCCAATGTTAACTGACGCACAGCGGCACCATTATGAAGTCGCCACGAATGTTACCTGTCGCCCATCAGCACCCACCGAAAGCTGCTACAAACCTTACCTGTCACCCAGTAGCAACTGTATAAAAACTGCAAGAACTGTTAATTGTTATCCAGCCACCCCCATATGAACTGGCCACAACTATCAAGTGTCACTTCAACACAAGTATAATTCTGCTACCACTGTTACACGTCACCTGGCAGACCTTTACTAAGCCACCACAAATGTTTCTTGTCTCCCAACCACAACTGCAGAAGGCTGCAACAAATGCTAACTGACACCCAGCAGCAACATTCCCAAAAACTGTCACCAGTCTTGGTTATTACCAGCATCAATCGTATGAAGGCTGAAACAATTGTTACCCTGCTGCACCCAAATGAAGCTGCAACAGCCTGGAAAACCTCACCCTACCGCACACCTATAAAACTGCCACCACCGTTAAAGATCACCATATAAAATTGTCATGTGGTGCCCCACTGGTCAGTGCGCCACAGAAGGGATACTGCACCCAGATCAGTGTGTGTGGTATGCCAGTGACCAGAGGATGTGATGTTAATCTGAGGCCCTCATCCCTGTATTCACACACCTAGAATAGGGGGACTAAAGGGTTAACCTGATTGCCTGGGAGACCCAGCCCCGGTGGGAGGAGTTTAGGTGTAGTGGAAAGAGCGGGAAGAAGGGAGTCAGAACAGAACAGCCATGGAGTGGAACTGAGGAGGAAGGAGAGGAAAGCTTGGGGGACATGATGAGCGTCGATGCCACGGACAGC
Source organism: Allobates femoralis (assembly GCA_033576535.1). Classification (NCBI taxonomy): domain Eukaryota; kingdom Metazoa; phylum Chordata; class Amphibia; order Anura; family Aromobatidae; genus Allobates; species Allobates femoralis. The sequence continues at coordinate 94,900,366 of JARQOC010000012.1, read as the reverse complement.
CGTGGAACGGATCAGCACACTGGACTGGGGGGCTAATATGCCCTCCAGTCCAGTGTGCAGCGGCTGCAGCTGCACGCGATGCACAATGGACCGGAGGGCATATTAGCCCCCATTCCTGTGTGCTGATCCGGTCCGCGGCTGTCTGGGGCATCCCGGACAGCTCCGGACCGGATCACACCGCAGTGTGAAGCCGGCCTAAGAATCAGTTTTTTCCTGATCTTCCAAATCAGGAAAAAGACGCAAGTGTGAAAGGCCCCTAACTCTTAAGCTTCATATGTACTGATCCCCCATGTTCCTCCATCCAAACCAGATAATAATATACCCCCAGCCAACCTACCATTGGAAACCAAATTTACTTCCCAGTCAGTAGGACTTCACCTTAATCATCATATTCACCTTCGATTGTCTATTTCTTCCAATGCCCTTCTGGCCCCCACTTGCAACCATATTAGTCCTTGTAATCCTCTCCCACTTTATCCCTGCTATAGATAACCCCTGCCCTTCTGTCTGCCCGTCATCAGGACAAACATTGCCACCACCCTCAGAACAATGCTTACACCTGAATAACTGACAACTTACTAACTATTGATTTTTTCTTTCTTTTTTACACTAGAGCAGTCATCCTACTTCCCAGACTGCACACCAAAACCACCAACACCTGTCTCATCTTTCAGTCCCTGTTGATCCACTCGCCCAATTTGTCCACCTTGCAGAACCTTACTGCACAACCAGACTCATTCTGCCTCAATTAAAGACTCCGCTTATTTCGTAAAATGCAAATTCAGAAAATGGCAAAACCTAAATGTCTCAATGCAGTGCCCTGTGATTCCTGCTATCACCCTGAATGGAACACTCCGTCAGCCTCAACCGCGCCACCAGCACAATTCCTACCATCCTTACAGTAATCAAACAACCCATCCCTGATGAGATCCCAGAGCTTTTTGAACCTAGTTTCTAACTAATGATCGACCATTATAAGGTCGCCGGACCCCTGGAACATTCAATTTCTGCTTACCCTGACAAAACCAACCCAACTGACCCCAGAGGAATTGCAACGGAATACCCTATAGACCACCCAAATGGCTACCCCTGAAACGAGATTTGTACTATACCTGCTACAACCCCAATGTTCCCTTTTAATTCAAAGCCACCACAAATGACTTAACCCCCCCACCTCCCAACTGGAGAGGACTCCGCTGGAAGCCAGTTTGAACACAGGAACCCTTGACCAATTCCTAATACCACCACTTAATAACTCCCAGCATACACCAGGCCACCACCAACCCTTAAACAAATGCACCCAGTAACATGATCCACCCCTTTGATCACTCACCTTGTAATGCTCACACTAACCGATCTCTCAAATCTGTCCACCCCCCCATCGGAGCCCTTGCTAAACTTGCTGATAAATTCTCCTATTACCAAAACCCAATACTGCAATCACCATCTCCTTACCAAGCTGAATCGGAGAAATTCTCGGATCACCGCAGCAGAATCTTCCTGTTGTCTCTCACCTCTTGGCGAGTCGGACAGAGAGACACCTCTGGACCCTGATCCCCTTGTGACTTCAGGGGGGGACCTCCGGAGGAACAAACCACCACCATCGGCAATCCCACTTCTCGGTCACTACACCCTGGACACAAGCAGCCGCTTCACCTTTGTCTGCTGTCAACAGTAACCCCATGGACCTGCGTGGCACGACACCACCGCAAGCTCTGGGCGCAAGCACACATTCTTGTCCGCCAGCCCTGCTGCTGACTACAGGAGGCTGCTCGCTCCCTCAATGCATGCAAGGTTCGACCCCGGCTGCCAGCAGCAAGGGGTTGTCCATCGCCAATGTGGCGCCTTGCTCACACAGGTAAGCGCAGACTCACCTACAGCATGGATGGGTTTCCACAGTGGGTACACAAGCACAAACAACACCTTCCACACCAACCCAGTAGGGGGAGCTTAACTTGCTGCCCTTAGGCAAGATCCCCATAAATACTGGTGCTGGGGGCAGAGTTAGACAGAGTGTGTGACTCACCGCGGCCGGCTGACTCCGGTTGATACAGGCGATTCTTCTCCTTCCTTGTCACGGGTGGACCACGCCTGCCGGTAGTGGGGCCCGGTGTAGTGCAAATCAAAATTGAAGACGTCATAGTGGGAACAGATTAAAGGGGATTTAATTTGTTTTCTTCGTGACGCCACCTATGAGTAGTTCGGTAAGGGTTACCGACGCTGCGGAACCTCCGGGGTGATGGACAGCAGCAAGATGTTACGCTCCCCACAGGCTGAGCGGTGAGCCCCGGAGGCTGGAGCTGCTCAAGATGTTGTGCGGCAGCTGCGGTTACCTTTAGTTAATGACGGACAGTTCATAAGGAAACACGGACACAGATAGTCTCTGCAACGGGTCTTTACTGTAACCAGCAGGCAGTACATGGCTTACAGTGGTCGAGTAGAAGACCGGGTGGACTCAGCAGTGATAGTGCTCCTCAGAGATCCGCAGTGTACCTCCATTCTACCTCCTTAGTTTGTTTTGCCAGCGTCGCCCAGGAATACCAGGTCGGGTACGGGGAGGCTGCTTCAATGCCCTATCCATGATGTATATTCTGGATGCTTTGGGGAGCCTTGGATCCCTCAGTGGGTACACCGCTGGTTAGACGACTGGAAACTGGCTGGTGGTGGGGTGCTCCTGTAAAGCTGATCCTCCACGGGGCTGGTTCGCGTGGCAGAGGTGAACTGCTGCCAGCTTCGGTACCAGTGAACCGGCTGTGAGTTGTGGGCACGGGAGTCTTTTGGGAACCCGTGTAGATATGCCCAATCCCGGTAGTTAAGGCCTCAGGTGCGGACACCCGACCGGTGACGGCCCAGGGGCCCGCACGAGGTGCGGAGCCCCCGCTCCTCTCCAAGTTCTGTGTTCTAGGTTCTAGATTCTTGACTTGACTGCTCTAGACTACTGTGTGTTCTACTTCACTACCCTAACACTCCACCCACCAGGACCTAGGATTGGTCCTCTGTTCTAGGTGTTGTATGTTGGGTTGGATCTCAGAGTTAACTATTGCACTGCTTTGTCAGAGAATATTGCGGCTGCAATACTCCCTTGTGACGCACTCATTGCGGGGCGCCACACTCCCCCTTGGTTAAATCAGCTTGTCCCCAAGCGTCAAACTACTCACATTACAGAGGTTTTTGCATTTTTATACATATATATGACACACTTTTATTAAAATAGAAAAACAGGTAAAGGTATGCTTTGGTGATATAAGCAAAGAAACAGGTTAACACATTGTGCGGACCCGGCGGGCGGTCGGCTGTACTTTAACTAGAGTCCAGGCTGTAGCCGCAAGATCACACAGTCAATGATTAACGGGAACAGAGTCATTGAGGAAGTTCAAGTTTTAAAGTCACTGGCTCTGAGGGTGATGGCGCACCCGGATAGCGAACCACCCATCTGCACAAGCATAGCGCTCGTAGGTGATAATATCGCCCCGGTATAGGTCGCGATCGGATGTCCTCTTGGCAAGTTTGACTCAACGTCCCGGCGCCCCACAAACACCTCCTCATTCAAACCCACCTCCCAAGCGAACCCCCACCCGGTATTTAAATTAAAGGTGGAAATTCTACCTTCACGGCGGAGTTCATCAGGCAGCGGCGGCTGGCGGCGAGCCTCGGCACGGGCTTGCATGTTGGCGCGTTCTCGGGCTTGCCACTCCTCTCGTCGTCTCTGGCGTACATCTCCGTCGTTACGGCTCGGGGTGTAGAGATGAGTAATGGAGCTGGTGGTTTGGCGGGAAGCTTGAACTTGGCGGGCTGTCTGTATCGGAACCCGGTGGAACGGCACAGGGGAAGGTGTCGGCAGTGCACCCGACCAGTGTACCCGAGCTGTGTGCCCGGAAGGAAGTTCCTTGTTGTCTCCCCAAGCGAACCCGGTGTCGAAATCCTCAGCGGTGCTGTGGGTCTCGTCGTCATCCTCTCCGACCTCTTCCTCGATGACCACATCAGGCTGCTCGTTGGTGAGAGATGTTAAAGCTTGTTCCGTTGTACAACAGGGCGGTGGTGCTGCGGATCCTTCCGTAGGGACGTCCTGCAGGGCTTCCAGGCTGCCTGCCTCTTCATCTGTTTCCGCAGGTAAAGGTGTTTCAATCCCGGTTACCCGGTAGGCCTCGGCAATGGCAAGGGAAGCCTCCGGTACGGGGATAAAACAGGCGACTGTCTCTGTAGTGGTGAAACATGTCGCGGGTTCCTCAGTGGGAACCTGGTAAAGATCGAGTTCTTCAATGGAGCGTGTTATGAGCTCCGGCTCAAGAACGGGATCGGTTGCGATGTTGGTCGCTGGAACGGGTCGAGTTGCGGCCTCCACCGGAATGACACAATCTATTGGCTCAGGTGACGGAGCAGGACAGGTGGTAGGCGACGGTGAGGCGGTCGAGAAGCTGGTGACGTCGTCTGGGCTTGGAGTAGCTGTACCCGGTCGGCTCTGCTGCATCGCATGGTGTAGTCGTCTGCCTAGGGTCGCGCTCCAGCTACGGATCGTCCATTCCACTGTCTCTAGTAACCGCACCCGGAGGTCTTGTAGAGCTTCTAGCCAGAAGTCGGGGCTGCCGTCTATAGTAAGGGCAGGATCCGGACCTGGTTGGCTGATGGCTGCTCTGGCCTCCGCCTCGACCTCCCGCATCAGGTCTTGGAGTCTCATGCTGGCCATTCTTCTCGGAGGGAAACCACACCCGTAGAACCGGTAAGCGTTCTGGTAGAGCTGGTGAAGAAGTCTTCTCTTTCTGTCGGTGTGTCTATGACGCTCCCATTTCCTCTGGGCTTTTGTAGTCCAATCGTGGGAAAAGTCTTTGGGGTCCGCCCCCATGGTTGATTCGAGCAATCAGGGCGGACAAAGAGTTTGGCGCCTTTTGTCTTTAGCCCTCCCACGATGAGGGGGGGTTTGACTCACTCCTGGGCTTCACGTGGCGGCTTCTTGTGGCGGGAACGCCATCTTGGGCGCCATCTTGACCCAATGGTGTAAAGGCGGGAAAGTTCTTTTAGGGACGAACAAAGTCCAATTGTAGACAATAAAGTCCAGTTTAAGCACAATATACCCGATTCTTCTCCTTCCTTGTCACGGGTGGACCGCGCCTGCCGGTAGTGGGGCCCGGTGTAGTGCAGATCAAAATTGAAGACGTCATAGTGGGAACAGATTAAAGGGGATTTAATTTGTTTTCTTCGTGACGCCACCTATGAGTAGTTCGGTAAGGGTTACCGACGCTGCGGAACCTCCGGGGTGATGGACAGCAGCAAGATGTTACGCTCCCCACAGGCTGAGCGGTGAGCCCCGGAGGCTGGAGCTGCTCAAGATGTTGTGCGGCAGCTGCGGTTACCTTTAGTTAATGACGGACAGTTCATAAGGAAACACGGACACAGATAGTCTCTGCAACGGGTCTTTACTGTAACCAGCAGGCAGTACATGGCTTACAGTGGTCGAGTAGAAGACCGGGTGGACTCAGCAGTGATAGTGCTCCTCAGAGATCCGCAGTGTACCTCCATTCTACCTCCTTAGTTTGTTTTGCCAGCGTCGCCCAGGAATACCAGGTCGGGTACGGGGAGGCTGCTTCAATGCCCTATCCATGATGTATGTTCTGGATGCTTTGGGGAGCCTTGGATCCCTCAGTGGGTACACCGCTGGTTAGACGACTGGAAACTGGCTGGTGGTGGGGTGCTCCTGTAAAGCTGATCCTCCACGGGGCTGGTTCGCGTGGCAGAGGTGAACTGCTGCCAGCTTCGGTACCAGTGAACCGGCTGTGAGTTGTGGGCACGGGAGTCTTTTGGGAACCCGTGTAGATATGCCCAATCCCGGTAGTTAAGGCCTCAGGTGCGGACACCCGACCGGTGACGGCCCAGGGGCCCGCACGAGGTGCGGAGCCCCCGCTCCTCTCCAAGTTCTGTGTTCTAGGTTCTAGATTCTTGACTTGACTGCTCTAGACTACTGTGTGTTCTACTTCACTACCCTAACACTCCACCCACCAGGACCTAGGATTGGTCCTCTGTTCTAGGTGTTGTATGTTGGGTTGGATCTCAGAGTTAACTATTGCACTGCTTTGTCAGAGAATATTGCGGCTGCAATACTCCCTTGTGACGCACTCGTTGCGGGGCGCCACATGTGCAGTCGCTAGGAGAACTGTGAAGACGTCCTGGTGGTCGGAGCCACGCTAGGCCCAAGCCAGAGACCCTGAACAGCCATCAGTCTAGCTATTGCAGGGACCCAAGAGTGGGGTCGAAGGTGAGACATAGAAACAACGGAGAAGTAGCAGCCTGGGGACCGAGGAGCCATCTTGGTTCTTTCCAGAAAGCACCCTGAGTCTGCAGGAGAGCACCCAGCCCAGCAGAGAATACCGGTTTTCCGTGGAGACTTCAGTCTCCAGGGCATCTGTGCAGGCATCAACAAGGGAGCCAGACACCGCAAGAGAGTATATAGCGGCAGTCCAATGAGGGTTACCCAACACAGCACAGGTGATAGGAGAGCAGAGGAGGCCAGCCAAGTTCCATACAGGGCAGGGGCTTCACACAAGGGAAAAGAGACGAGGAGGTCTTATACCCACTCACTGCGGAGATCCAGAAGTGCTACCTGAACACCCGGCAGTGTACTGGACTTTTACCTGCAATTCCATCAGTAATGGTACCTTTACACGCCACTGCAGAAGGTTGGAAACGACCGGGTGTCGGAGACAAATGTATCTTGCACCGTCAAATCAACCCGAGGTAGCGCCGTGTAAACTAGCTTGTTGCCACCCGTCACTTTCGGCACCTGTTTCAGAGCAGTGCTCTAAAACAGGTTGGTTTCAACCCGATGGTAGCGGCGTCTAAAGCAGGAACAGGAAGGTTTTTTCAACACCTAGTTACATCCCTGGAGCGTGACAGAGCCTCCGGGATACCGCGCACCATCAGCGATCATTGGTGGAAGCTCCTGCATTACGATTGGTTGTCGCTGCGTAAGGCGGCAATATTTAAGGAGCTGACCAGTCACACTACACAATTGCAATAGCATCATGTATTAGCCAGCCTTCCTGCGCTGTCTGGCCAGTCATGATGTTATTGCATTGTCCAATCATCGTACGAGCGTCTTGTAATCCACAACTCTGGCACGCCTATGTGTTGTCCCTGCTGCTCCAGGTCCTCCCATATTACCTTCTGTAGCGGCGTGTAAATGAGGTAAGGTGCTCTACAAAAGGTAACTTGAGCACCCGGCGGTGCCTCCAGGGATAGATTAAACCTTCTGTAGAGCACCTTGTAGCGGCGTGTAAAGGTGGTATCGGGTACCGTTTGCAACCGTTCGAACATGCTCGTGCACGTGAGACACCCGGTTGTTTCCAACCTTCTGTAGCGGCGTGTAAAGGTACCATGAAAGGTAAAGAAACAATCTCCGGTGTGTGTGTCTATTCTTCTACCTCTGACCCTGCCATCTATAGAAACTATTTCAGCTGCCTGCCAGCAAGGCCAATTCCCTGCTTTCATCCCTAACCATCTACTACCAGAGCCCCGGGGACACAGCTCCGCCTGTGGGGAGCTTCAACACCTATCTTCCCGTACATCATCCCTAGAGGCCCAAGGCAGCGCTGGTGCAATCACCAGAAGCCACAGGTGGGGTCATGACTCTTTATTATCATTCCCCAACTCCTTTGCCAGTTGACCACCAGGGCCACGGGTCTGGGCAGGCCACCAGTGACATCCCAACCGCAGCAGGGCCCAGATACCCGAGTCCCCATACAACTCTGGGCTAGTCACCATCAAGTACCATGGCCTCTCTTCTCCCTGCCGACTGCAGGGATGCCAAGTAATCTAGATTCTAATGCTGGAACCTGCATGGCTGCAGGCCCTGCCGATCTTCAGCCTGCAGACAATACTGCTGCAGGCTTCAACCTGCCAATGCAGGGAGGGTCCACCCACAAGTTCGAGACTTCAGGCACGACCCCTGGCCAGCACATTACCGTGGGCCACCGTAAATCTGGTCTGGAGCCTGCAGGCCGCAGACCAGAAGTAAGCGCGGGGCAGGAAGACCCACTGTCGTTCAGCTGCGGCTTCAATGAGGATTCCTCCTGGAGGCAAGAGAAGGACCCCGCAAGCACCGGTACCCCACTCCAACCCCCGAAGGGTCCCTGCAGAAGGGCTCCTTGTGCGGGATGCAACTCACCTCTCCTCCACTGCCGGAAACCTAGGGACCATCAAGTAGCTAGCTGGCCTCGTTATTACTGTGTGGCACAGGCTCTTTCACCTGCTCTCAGACTCCTTTTCTTTATCACCATCCACCATCTTTTCCCAATCCAAATCCTGCACATCCACAGTGCAGGCAAGCCTTACTCTCCATTAAAAACCCTTTTGACCCCTTCACTCCTTCCCCTCTGTAATTGTCACGTGGCCCGTCTGCCTGATTTAGGCCTTTCTTTTTGTGGCTTTAATCCTTCAGAGGGAACTGAAAATGTTGTGACTGTACATTGCCAACAATAGGGGTTGGGGGGGTGATGGGAGCGATGAGGGCTACAGCTGGCACCAAATATAGTGGTGGGGCGGGGGAGGTTGGGTTCTGTCATCTACTTTTGTTTGATGCAAGTTATTTTTTGGTATTGAGACCCTGATTTCAGGGTGCAAATAATCATAAATCTTAACAGTTTGTAATTTCTACTAGGGGGACAGGTCAATGACAATGACACCTGGGATAGGGTTCAATGTAACTGATACTTGGGGTACATGATAATGATACTGATAGTTGGGGTACAGGATAATGACACTTACACTGGGGGTACAGGATAATGACACTGACACTGGGGGTATTGGATAATGACTCACCCAGGCCAGGGGACTCAGATCTCAGGCGCAGTCTGGAGGTCACGGGTGGTGATGCCTGAGGCTGTGGCCCTGGTGGTCAATGAAAAATGGGGAAAATAAAAGAAAAATATAAATAAAATTGTTTGTGATGCCACCTGTAGGTGCCGGTGATGGCACTGGCGCTGCGGGAACCTCCGGGGTGATGGGCAGCAGCTGGATGGTGTGGCTCCCTACAGGAGAAGCGGTGCCCCGGGGTAATGGAAGTAGGAATGGAAGAATATAGCAGCGCAGTCACTGTTGAGCAGGGCAGATCAATAGCAGTTCAAGAGGAAGACACTGACACGTTGCTCACTCCGGTATTCTGCAGCATACAAAGTAATGCAGTTCTTGTTGCAAAGTAGTGGACCGGGTGGATCTTGCAATGAGTAGTGTCCCTCTGAAGCTCCTCCAGTGTTCTTTCTCTATCACTTTCTTTCCCTTGCTCTGCTGTTCTGCTATACCCGTATGGTAGCACTGAAGACCCTCGTTTGGGTTACCGCTGCAGATGTCACTCTCTGCGGTCCATGGCCCTCAATGGTGGGTGCTCCTGGTATAGACTGCGATGGTTGTTGGCTGGTGGGTCGTGCTCCTATAGATACATCGACCACTCCGGGTTTTGTGGTTCAGGGATGTAGCCTGCTGGACCACCTCGGAGCCAGTACTCCGGGTTTGGACTGGGCAAGGATATTCAGTTACCCGTTCTATTCTTGGCCCTTTTCTCTTCTGGGTCACCAGGTTGAGGTGCCCTCCCAGTTAGCTTCTCTCTTTGCTCTCCTGTAACTTCTCCAACTGTGCTACATCTGCTGCCCAGCTCTATGCAGCTCCCTTCTGGCTTCTCAGCTTCTCTTCGCTCGACTTCACTCACTTCCTGGTTCTCTCTCCACTAACTCCTTACTCCTCTCTCCACTGCTTTATAGCCTAGCCTCTCCTCCCACCAGGACCGGTTACCCTAGTAACGGGTGTCTAATTGGCATCCAGTATGACGGGTCATGGCTCTCTCCGGGAGCTCCTCGAGGCGGAGTCCTTGGCGCCGGTGCAGTGCCCCCAAAGTTTAGCAGCAATGAAAGCTCTGCTGCACGTTTGGAAACATGCCCCCCGGGCGTGGACCAGGTTTCCGCCGCGCGAGATCTCTGTGAGGGCCCTTCTGCAACATATCCCATCGTTACGGATTACTGACTGGATTGAGGGGGGTTTGGTGTCGCTTGAGAACATTGCCTCTGGCTCTGGGATTGTGACTCTGCGCGATTTAGCCGAGACATACCCACACCTAGCGCATACCTACTTTCAACTATGTCAAGTAACACACTTTCTCACTGCGCGGGGCGTTAGCTTGTTCTTTGGTCCCCTCCCTCCCCCCTGCGCTCTTTCCTGCTGTCTCCTCCCACGTGCCGCAAGGGCCTCTCAGAACTTTATAATACATTTCTTGAGGAGGGTCTGGGCTCGACTCCTTCATATAGGATTAAGTGGCAGGAAGAGTTGAGGTTTACGGCTGATGAGGATGAATGGGTGGGAGCGGTCTGTTGTGTCCACAGGGCCACCAAGTGCATTAACCATTTGGAGCAACTGAAAAAAATCAATTTACGATGGTATACGCCACCATCAGTAATCGCACATTACGACCCCACAGTCTCGCCTTTATGCTGGAGGCTTTGCGGCCAGAAAGGGACGCTTGCTCACACTTGGTGGTCCTGTCCGAAAATCGCTCAGTTTTGGACAGTGGTGGAGGCTCTGATGTCATCTATCATGGAGGTGAAAATTCCCCTGTCTCCTCAAGTGGCAGTTCTACATCTGGGATTGGAGGGTCTCCCTCCTGTGCAGCGTCACCTAGCTACGTATATCCTAATAGCAGCACGACAATGCATTGCGTCGATGTGGAAAGCTGTTTCCCCTCCTAAGATGAGCGACCTCACCTCCCGCCTCAATTTGATCTTCACATACGAACATGCCCCAGCAATAGACTCTGCCCCGAGGCGATATGTGCGAGAAGCATGGGCCATATGGGCTGCTCATTCACTGGCAGTCCCTCTTCCATAGTGTGGGACGCCATCGAGACGCCTTCACAGGGGTGCTTCCCCTTCCTTCCCCCTTTCCCCTCCCCCACGTTCCTTTCATCTCTTCGCCTTGGGCTTCCCCTATTACTCTCTTTCCTCACTCCCACTCCATTGCCTTTCCCCCCCTTCACCCTTTTTTTTTTTTTTTTTGTCCTCTCCCTCTTCCCTTTCACTCCCTTATATTGCCTTTGTTATTGTACACTTTATGTTTGATTGGTCCATTAGGACTTAATTCATGTTGAACGGAATGTCGGGATGATTATCCGTTTATTCATGTATCTGTATTTGTTATTTAAAGTTTTGATTCTGAGAAAATATTTCCAATAAAAATTTATTGATGATAAAAAAAATAAATAAATTCTGGCCTGGGGGAGGGGTTAAGTAGTCAGTCAGTGAGTCAGTCCATGAGTCAGTCTGAGAAGAACAGTACAGATGTCCTGGAAAATGGAGATGGTGGAGCTTGTCCCAGGATAGAGAGCAGCAAGTATGAGGGACCCATCAGAGAGGGAATGAGGAAGGAGAGGAGAGGACCTGGGGAGCGGAACCAGTTGCCAACTCACCCCAGAGCAGAGCACCAGAAACGTACACTGGAGTCCGAGGTTGTGCGGGTACAAAAGACCCAGCAGCCAAAACTAGAGGACGGGAGACTCGGGCTGCTTGCCATACAGGTGAGAGACTTACAAATAGGAAGAGAGGGTCGCAGCTTAGCTACAGGCAGCCAGAACCAGAAAAGAGGAGTACAGCAGGGAGGATTCAGAACTCATCGGGTGAGGAGATCCCCAACTTGCTTCCAGGCCGCCCGGACACACAACATCACCTGTGGTCAGTGTCCTGGTCTGCACCTTCAACTACCAGTAAAGGTAAAGGAGACTACGCATTGTGTGTCTGTTGGTTATTCCGCACGCTCAGTCCTGCACCCCAATCGCCTACCACCATCATAGACAATACCGGTTGCCCTGGGGAACCGCTCCAGCCGTGGGGAGCGATATCAGCTTAGCTGCGATTCCATCATCCCCAGAGGTCCCACACCGCAACGTCGGCCATCAATAGCCAAACATCACGGGTGGCGTCACGACTTCAACCCCCATGATCATAATTCCTGAATTTGTATTGACACTGCCAGGGTCACAGAGACAGGTCTCAACCCCCGTGACTCCCCAGCAGTACTGTAACCCTGTTCCGAGTACCCCACGGCCCTGGGGGAACATGTCACGTCCTGTTCCGAGTACCCCACGGCCCTGGGGGGGCATGTCACTTACGTCCTGCATGTCCCTGGTATGGAGTTAGGATGGGTGTTGGGTGTGTGGTTGGGTGTCTCAGCTTCATGTCCCCATCTTACCTGTGGAGTAGTTGCAGTACCACTGTGGCAACCAAGACGCAGGGGCGCCACAATAATGTCACTGACACTGGGGGTGCAGGATAATGACACTGACACTGGGGGTGCAGGATAATGACACTGACACTGGGGGTACAGGATATTGACACTAACACTGGGGATACAGGATAATGACACTGACACTGGGGATACAGGATAATGACACTGACACTGGGGATACAGGATACTGACACTGGGGTTACAGGATAATGACACTGACACTGGGGTTACAGGATAATGACACTGGGGATACAGGATAATGACACTGGGGATACAGGATAATGACACTGACACTGGGGATACAGGATAATGACACTGACACTGGGGATACAGGATAATGACACTGACACTGGGGTTACAGGATAATGACACTGGGGATACAGGATAATGACACTGATTCTGGGGGTACAAGATAATAACACTGACAGTTGGAGTACAGGATAATGACACTTGGGATACAGGACAGTAATTCAGTGGCACTTAAGGTGTTCCCAAAATGGTTAAAAAATGCACTGAAAACACCTATTTTTACATACATTTTGCATTTTTTTTATGCTTGAGATTGCTAGGCTAGGTTAGTGACCATAAACGACCAATGACACTTGTTATCCACAATTTATGTTCCTTCAGTGGTTCCACCAATCTAATGAGTAAGGTTGGTGTCATTGCTTGTGTCATTTTGGTAAACCTAACATTGATACAAAAACTGTATTTTTTCCGTCTTTTTCTGCTGTAATGCATTGTGTACATTTTTTACTCTTGTCTTTTCTATACATCGTGGAACACAGAAAGAGAAGTAGGCAAGTTCATTGAATTAAAGAGTCAACAGCAATAAGCTAGCCCTTTAAATGGACCTGAGAAAAAGCCATCCAGGTGGCAAAAGTGTCTCCTCCATACAGGGAGGATTGTGAGATGGAAGAGCCTGAAGTGAGGTTGTCCACAGAAAGGACTTGTCGGGGAGACAAAGAGACCAGCTCCAGGGACTGAGAAAAGGAGAGGAAGAGAGGAGCCGCATTGTGTAGCTGGAGCTAAGGGGCACAGATAAGTGGAGCACCGGGTTAACGTGAAGAGAGATTAAGAGGGGCGAGAAGAGAGGGGAAGCCAGATGGTGCGTCCCTGCAACCGTGGCCCCGCAGCAATTCCCACACACAGATTTAATGGCAGCATGGCTTCTAGTCCTGGGAGATCCCTGTCCTATTTGTGTATTGCAATTATATTATTGTGAAGGTGCCGATGTGTCACTACAGAGGAGGAATGTGCTGCTATTTAACGACTGCCCCCCATGAATATTCATTTATTCGCAGCCACATATCTGTCACAATCCCATACTTATTCCTGGATAATTCTCCATAGTGCTATACATAGATGCACAGCAATTTCTGCTACATTTATGCCTGGGCTGTCATGGATAATACTCGATTATTCACACAGGTCAAGGAGAGGATCCAACAGAAAAGAGATAGCTAGACAGATATGAGAAACTAGATAGATACAAGGAGGACAGACAGAGGCCTCATCCAGACGTTCATGAATTCACACAGATATGCTATTGGTTTCATTACGGAACATTCTTGGTTATTTTTTTATTTTAAACCAATTAATCCCCAACATGAGAAGTAGTTTGCTTAATAAATTTGTGTAATATATTGTAAGAATTTACTCAGGAATCTAATAGCAATGGGAGCAAAGACACACTGAAACCATGTTTTCTGCCATTTGTTCAATACAGACTTGTTCTCCTTTAAAAACTGTTGTGAGATGCAGTAAAGTGAACAAGCTTATCAAACATGCAATAAACAGAAATGTCTCTTGAAATACGTTTTTCACAGTGAAGTCAAAAGGGGAAGTCTTTCAGAAGCAGTACACAAACGGACATGCAAAAAAGCATGCATGGTATTATTATTATTATTTATTTATATAGCGCCATTATATTCCATGGCGCTTTACATGCTAAAAGGGCAGACTAGGACAAGTAACATAGTAACAATACAGGTAACAATAAATGTTGACAATTCGGTTGTACAGATACAAGAGGGGAGAAATCCTGTCTGCGAAGGCTCACAGTCTATGAGGGGCGGGTGGGGATACAGAGGGAGGGGGGAGTTCCAGTCGTGAGGCAGTGTGGTGGACCGGGTCTTATTGCAGGTGGTAGGCTTGGCGGAAGAGTTGGGTCTTCAGGCTTCTTTTGAAGGTTCCCAGGGTAGGAGAATGTCTGATGTGTTGAGGCAGAGTTCCAGAGTATAGGTGAAGCACGGGAGAACTCCTGTATGCGGTTGTGTGAAGAGGAGATGAGGGGGGAGTAGAGGAGAAGCTCTTGGGAGGATCGCAGGTTGCGTGAGGGTAGGTATAGGGAGATCATGTCAGAGATGCATGGAGGGGACAGGTTGTGAATGGCTTTGTATTTCATGGTTAAAGGGAACCTGTCACCCAAAATCACCCTTGTTAGCTGTAAATACATGTCCCTGAAGCATAACACCACAGTCCTACACATCCCTTTGTGGTGTTTTAGTTCAATATGAAAGTGCACTTTAGTCGTTTCAAAACTTACAAAATCCGTGGCAGTGGGGCGTTCCAAAGCCTTCTTGTCTATGAGGCGGTTCCCCTGTGCCGCTGTATTACGCCCTAATGGGCGTTGTTTCAAACTTTGTAGCGCGGGCACGATTCATAATATCGCGGCCGCGACGTCACGGTCATGTGATGCCGTGACGCGTCATTTCCGGGCGGACGGGGCGCTGTTGTCTGACGCGCACCGGCCAACTTCATAAAGCGATCTGCGCATGCGCTGAAGTTGGCCAGTGCACGTTCACAGACAGAGGCAGGTGGGCAGGCTACGTTGAATCCCCCTCCCTCCCCTGTGTCATCCTCCTTCCCTGTCTCTCGCTCTCTGTCTGTGACCCCCTCCATAACTGTGCCCCCACTGCTTCACTCCAAGTAATAAAAAAAACAAAAAAAAAAATGTCAATATACACTAGATATATATAGATGTGGATATAATATATATATATATATATATATATATATATATATATATATATATATATATATATATATATATATATATATAAATATATATACACACATATATATGCATGCACACACATCTAATACTGTAACACATATATGTGTGTGTGTAATTTTTTTTTTTTTTCACAAACATATACATTATATATATATAATGTATATGTGTGTGAACAAAAATACATATTTACACACACACACATATATGTATTACAGTAGTATATGTGTGTGCATGCATATATATGTGTGTATATATATTTATATATATATATATATATATATATATATTATATCCACATCTATATATATCTAGTGTATATTGACATTTTTTTTTTGTTTTTTTTATTACTTGGAGTGAAGCAGTGGGGGCACAGTTATGGAGGGGGTCACAGACAGAGAGCGAGAGACAGGGAAGGAGGATGACACAGGGGAGGGAGGGGGATTCAACGTAGCCTGCCCACCTGCCTCTGTCTGTGAACGCGCACTGGCCAACTTCAGCGCATGCGCAGATCGCTTTATGAAGTCGGCCGGTGCGCGTCAGACAACAGCGCCCCGTCCGCCCGGAAATGACGCGTCACGGCATCACATGACCGTGACGTCGCGGCCGCGATATTATGAATCGTGCCCGCGCTACAAAGTTTGAAACAACGCCATTAGGGCGTAATACAGCGGCACAGGGGAACCGCCTCATAGACAAGAAGGCTTTGGAACGCCCCACTGCCACGGATTTTGTAAGTTTTGAAACGACTAAAGTGCACTTTCATATTGAACTAAAACACCACAAAGGGATGTGTAGGACTGTGGTGTTATGCTTCAGGGACATGTATTTACAGCTAACAAGGGTGATTTTGGTGACAGGTTCCCTTTAATGTTGTCATAAGAACAAGTCCTGAACTTGAAGGAGTGCAGTTAACGAAAGTCCAGCACAATCCAGAGAACTACTGCACAATAAAAAACTGAGAAGCTGCAAAAGCTAACAAGTACACATGGCTTATGTATCACACGCAGGCAGACTTGAAGGAAAGTCAGAGACATCAGCACTAGACCCAAGTTTGCAGGAGAAGCACTGAAGCAGGTGTGGTTGCAGGAGGTGAAATTGCAAACACTAAAAATTCTGGAGTAGATTTGCAGGAGGAGAAACTCTTGATAAACACAGGAAGCAGGAAGCCAGGAATACTCAAGAAGGGCTAGAAGGTAGACTAAGGTTTATAAAGGCAGGGAAGGAGGATCACATGAACAGGAGCAAAGCAGCGAAAGCCATCTTGGAAAAGTTCAACAATGTAGAAATGGTATATAGAAGATCCAGAGTCCTGACAATTTGATTTAATATGTACAGACAAAAGCAGCATCTCATCATCCATTCAACAAACTTCCTAGTTTATTATTATATAGAAGGAGAGGTAAATTTGTAACTGAGGGGTGTAACAATCATGGATGCAGAAGGCGAATGCGGGAGTTGGGCCTGCCGACCCAAGCAACTATTTCAGTTGGATGTGTGTCTCAGAACATACATTTAGCAAAAATGTATGGCGGTGCATAAATCCATCAGATTCCTACACTGCAATTCTAGCTGCTGGTTAATCAGAGGCCAATGGCTGACAACATGATAATTTACCCAAAAAACTGAGGACTATTGTGCTTCAAGGTAATCATACTAAGGAATTATGGAGATATCCATGCACATGAGTCAATATGTTGGTTGCTCCACTGGACCATTATAAGTGCGTATAAGAAAATATCGAACGCACCAAATCCCAAGGTAGTGAAAGAATCAACGAAATCCCAACATGAAGGAGATGAGGCAGCTTTTAGATTTATAGGGATAGAAAAAGTCCGTAGGCCTGTACGAGAAGTATATTATAAGAGGAAGCTCTTTTTGCTATATTACATTTTTCTGCCTATTTGGCCTTCACGTTTTAGTAAGTAGCAAATCAAATAAGTCACTGGACAAGGTTATCAAATCAAGGTATATTTAATTGACAATAAAGATATGGCTTGTGCATAGCTTGGTCTTTTCTTTGGTAACATATGGATACGAAACCTTGACGATAAAAAATCAAGAGAAGAACAACCTACACCGTCGAAATGTGGTGTTCGAGAAGGATGTTATCAATACGAAGAGAGCAATCACTGGAGAAGGACACCATGCACGGAAGAATAAAAGGAACAAGGAGAAGAGGAAGACCGGCAAATCGATGGCTTGATACAATCAAGATAGCGGCGGCGAAGACCCTGGTGGACTTATCTAGGCTTGTGCAAGATCGATATTTTTACAGAAGGTGCTGAAGAAGGAGGTTATCAATAACATCTATAACATGAAGAAAAAACAAATCAATTTAGAACAAATCATGCCAGACATGTCACTGGAAGCAAAGATCACCAAGCTATGACTTGCCTGCTTTGATCACATCATACGAACAAAACAATCACTGGAGAAGTATGTAATGGTCAGACGAATAGAGGGAACAAGGCAAAGAGAAAGTCCAGCAACTCAATGGCTGGATACAATTAAAGTAACAGCAAAGACCCTGGTGGACCTATCTAGACATGAACAAGATTTATCCTCCTACAAATCTTTCATCCATCAAGTCTCCATGGCTTGACATAGAGCTGAAGTCCACTAAAATAAAGTAAGGTGGGTAAGATATACTTTATATAATCATCTCTAGATACACTGATACAGCCCATTATTTATGGCACCTTAGCTCTCCTTTAATTTCAGATTTATACTGGATTAATGATCAATATATTTACTGCTGAGCCCTGCTATATAGCTATTAGTCAGAATTTGCATATGTCTATGTTCACACATTGCAGTTCTGTTGAGTTTTATTGACTGAATAACCATACTCAGCTAATGGGTTTCTGATACTAGTTTGCATTTTATTCTGTGTTTTTTTTTTATATCAATACTTATACCATCTCTTTTACATATTAGACTTCTTTTTAATGCTTCTTTGTTTTGTCCACACGTTACTAATGCTAGATCAGAGCAATATACAAAGTTTAGTATAGCCATATGTAGCCTGTACAGAGTCTGGGCATTCCCCACTCCAATATGGCAGTTTTATACATCTGGGAGTATGGCCAGGGTCACATTTGCGTTATGACCCTGGCCTGCCGGATTCCGGTTTTATCTTAGAACTTTTTCCAGCGCCGCATAGCGTTACCGCTATGCGGTGCTGGAAAACGCTGCCCTTAGTTACCCGCTGTTTACCTTAACGACCTGTCACACAGGCAGAGGCTTGGAGTGCGCTTTACAGCGCCGCACAGGAAACCGTTGCAGACAGCGTTTCCTGTGCGGCGCTGTAAAGCGCACTCCAAGCCGCTGCCTGTGTGACAGGTCGTTAAGGTAAACAGCGGGTAACTAAGGGCAGCGTTTTCCAGCACCGCATAGCGGTAACGCTATGCGGCGCTGGAAAAAGTTCTAAGATAAAACCGGAATCCGGCAGGCCAGGGTCATAACGCAAATGTGACCCTGGCCTATGACTGTGCATGCATGAAGACAGCGGGGGCAGTTTCCATGATCCAATATGGCGCCACACACCTTGATAGAGGAATATACAAAATGTTCAGTGGAATGAGTAGCTCTGATGTCACAGCTGGGCTCAGAGCATGTGCACAGCAGTCCCTGGGGCCCATACAATGTGATCTCCTGCATCAGAAGTTGGATGAGAGATTTTTTATTTGTAGCACAGTTCTTCAGGCCACTTTACACACACCAACTTATCTGTCCAACTTGCTGGTTGCAGTGAAATCATGGACACATTGCTCCATTTTGTGACGGTGTACAATGGAACAATGTGTCCATGATTTCACTGCAACCAGCAAGTTGGTCAGACGTTGGACAGATAAGTTGGTGTGTGTAAAGTGGCCATTATCACAATATCTTTAAGATGCAATCCAGGTTTTTTTTTTCCTGTTATATGTCTTGCTTGTGATTAGGGATGAGCGAGTATACTCGCTACTATTCGGTATTCACCCGAATAGTAGCGGTATTCGGGCTACTCGCTACTCTCCGAGTACTTATGTGTACTCGGGAGTAGCGAGTAGTCCTAATACTTTCCTAATAGTTTATATAGATACACTGCGAAAGTAGCCTAAAAGTGATTAAAAGTTGTTAAAAAATATTAAACTTGCATACTCACCTTCCGACGCCTGCACAGGGACCGGCAGAGAAGACATCCGATCGCTGGACAAGGACCTGTCACTACCAGCCAACCAGATGGCTGGTAGCGATCTGGCCAATCAGATGGCGCCACATCAAAACCACGTGATCTCTAGCGGCCACCTGATTGGCCAGCATGCAAGGTCCTAGATGTACTGTCAGGACCTTGCAAACTGGCCAATCAGGTGGCCGCTAGCGATGACATAGTTGTGACATGGCACCATCTGATCGGCCAGATCGCTACCGGCCATCTGATCGGATGTCTTCTGTGCCGGTCCCTGTGCAGGCGTCGGACAGGTGAGTATGTAAGTTTATTATTTTTTAGCAACTTTTATTCACTTTTAGGCTACTTTCGCAGTGTATCAATAGATGCACTGCACACTGCGAAAGTATTCATACTCGCTATACTCGCAACGAGTACCGGTACCTACTCATTGCGAGTATAGCGATCACAATTATTAAGGTACTCGCTCATCCCTACTTGTGATCTCTGAAAGTTTCTGCCTTGTCAACGGCCCATAGTTTGAAGAGCTGAAATGTCGCACATACATGAGGGATCAAAAATCAGTTTTTCGCTATCTCTGGAGTTCTGCCATTTTTGCTGGATAGATATGAAAGAGACTGGAGTATAGATAAGACAGAAACAGATGTAAAGTCTCAAAGTGACACAGGAACGATATGCAGGAATTTGAACGGCCTCAATTAGATGACCCTGAATTTTATCAGATGGGTTAAACATATTCATGGATGTGTGAATTGGGTCTTCAAAATGGACTGAACCTGGACATGTCTCTGCTTGTGCCTTTTTACCACAAAAAAATTCTGAATGCACCTATAAAGTAAAGTGGGTGCTTGTTCTATTCCTCAAAAACACAAATCAAACATTTATGAGAAGCATGAATGTGTGAATTGAGTGTAGTAAGTAATGTGCCCCCTGACTGATGGGGTCAGGGATAGTTATTAGAGATGAGCGAACTTTCCCCGAACATGTTCGCCAATTTCAAATTTGGTATGAACTTTGCAGATTTGGTTTGTGAACGGAAACATGAGCAATTTACTAAAAAAACAGCGAATGCGGCTTTGTTCGTTAGCTATCAGATTGCAAAAAAGTTACTACATTTAAGTGATTCTTTTCTTCTACCTTCTGACTCAGTAGGATAGCAGGTGGCACATGTCTGATGAGAGGAGGGGGTGTGGAGAGGTCACAGTAGCATCAGACTCCATTTTTGTTCCCCAGCATTTTCTGTGTGGATGTTCCTGGTCTGCAACCAATCATAAAACATCCACAAGTTGAAGACACAAGGGCTTATGTCATTGGCTGCATTGTTTCATTAGCTGCCAAAGTCACATGTCCCTCGGGATATAAGAAGCGGCCATTTGCTGCCATCGCGATTTTCAGACTATTACTGCAAGGGATAGAGCTGCTGCCACTCTGTGTTGAATCGTCCGTGTTACACAATTAGCTAGCTAGTTACTCCATTTAGTAGAACAAGAAGGTCCATACGGTCATAGCCATTTTTTGCTGAGAACAAATGTGATTCCTAAATCTGTATGCGTTGCCAAAGCCGTGTTTTTGCATACTGTAAGGGATTGGCAAATCTTAGGGTACCGTCACACCTGGCGATGTCTGCGGCGATTTTATAGGTGATGCTGGGGTGTGGCCTATCGCCGATGCGTCGCCTAATGTGAATGGGCGAGGGCAACGCATTTGAGTGGTCGCCTGGCTTCACAGCAGCGCTCTGATACCAGGCGAGCACTCTGGGGCGATGTGTACACATCACCCCATGTAAACAGGGGACGGCGATCTCGCAGGCGATGGGAGCCATAGGCTCCCATGTTACGGCATCGCCACTGGGGCTTTTAGACACCCCAGTGGCGACGCTGCCTGTAAATTCGCCGGTGCGTTGCTGGAGGTGTCGCCGCATGTAAACATGCGATGGTGACGCAGGCAGGGCGCCAAAAACGTGCACACTCCCGCCCGTCATCTACGGCGACGTCACCTGGTGTGACGGGCCCCTTAGTGTTTCCTCTAAAAAGGCTGTGTTTTGCCTCAAACCAGTGATTGTCAAATCTTTCAGTTTGTACTATAAAGTAATTTTATTTTGCCTTTATACAGTGATTGTCAAAATTCCTACAGTTTCCCCTAAAAAGACTGTGGTTGGCCTCTAACTAGTGATTGCCAAATCCTCAATTTTGTACTAAAAAGGCTCTGTTTGGACTGTAACCTATGATTCTGTAATCCTTCAGTTTCCTCCAAAAAGGCTCTATTTGGTCTCAGACAAGTGCTTTCCTAATCTGTGTGCATAAAACATGAGTGGGAAACCCTGAGGTCATGGTGTAATGGGGAAGAGGAAAAATGTTGTTAGAAAGGTGAGTCTCTTTGGTGTTGGAGGTGTATGTGGGGTAAGTGGTACTGCTAATGTAAATAAAAGCTGTTGTAACCAAACTTTAGCCCGTCATCGTATCCCAAGTGAAGTGGCAACTTCTGTTACTGGGCAACCTACTCTGGTCACTTTGTTTGCCCGCAGCAGAGCAATACAAGTTGTGAATGAGGCCCAGAACATCTTTTGCTATAGTTCATGGCAAGTAGCACGTCCTCCTGTTCCTCCACCTCAACATCACAAACAGTACAGTCCTCAGAGATGGTGCAACAATTAACCATGTGTCACAACTTTCTAACTGCACAACTGATTTTGGGGAAACTATTCGGCGATAATATGCCCCTTCGGCTAACTGAACTGAAGCCAAACTTCAAAAGGTTTGCTCATCTCTAATAGTCAATTTAAAAAAAAAAAAAGATAAACTATAGGCATTTATTGGATTTATTGCAAGTTAAAGGACATTTTAACAGAGTGATTCTGTTAGTAGACTTTAAGTGTTTGCCATGTTTTGTCCAATAGAACAGTTTGCCACAACTATGGAGAAGGCTGATTCTCTTAGAGCCAGCATAAATTATAGACTTAAGTTGGCCGCACTCAACAATATAGATGACAGGTTAGACCAACAGTCTAATGTGTATGGAGGAGTTGTCCGACTGATGGTTGGGAGTGCTGTCAATAGCACATGTCCGATTTTGGACTATTCTCCCTGAGATACGCTGCTGGTTTACAAGCCAATCAGTAATTTTTTTAAGTTGCTGATAGACAACGGATCGTTCCTGTGTATGTGAGAGTCATCTGAGATGCTGTTTGGTCGAACGATCGTCCAAAGCATAGTTAATCTATCAACTATCTAAAGTGTATTGCTGGTTTTAGTGATACCTGGAGACTGTTCTATTTCTTAGCTTATATTCCAGAATGCTTTGATATATTTCTAGTGGTCTGTGGCTTTTGTTGTTCTTTTTCTGCAGTATGTTTTGTTTCTTAAGCTATCAAGGCCAAAGTGCTTGTTGGAGGGCCATTGGCCATGATTTTTGAGCTAGTCATATTATATGTCTTACAAATCCAGTATCTTGAAAACTAGTTAGTAAGGCAACGACAAACCCAAATCCAATAATAAATATATAGTTAAGTGTTTTTTAGTAGACGACTTGAAGATATAGATGTTCTTGGGCCAATTTTTCACTTACTTGCCCTATCACTAATTTCCTATAGTCTATGTGCCTATCTGTACATCCATGTTTTTTAAAAACTGGAGAGATGTCCGTATTTGATCCAAGCCAAGAATCATTCTTGCTGTTGCAAGCCTATTGGTTTATCAAAATCATGGACAGTACATGCATGACATCTGTGTGATATCTGTTTTCTGTCTGTTTTTAATGCTGTCATGGGTAAGGGAAAGCTTGTAATTTTCTTCTTTAAAGCATTTGAAAAAATCCCAGATTAAACATTTATGGTAAAAACTAAACACAATAACAAATAATGTTTTTATTATTTAATAGCATTCAGCTTGTTTCGATCCATGGCAACTTAATGGAAGAAAGATGAGTAGCAGAATTGATCTTGTGAAAACTTAGATAGATCCACCAGGGTCTTTTCTGCTGTTATCTAGATGATATGAAGTCATTGGGTTGCAGGTTTTTGTCTTCGTCTTGTTCCTTCCATTCTTCTGACCAGTTTGTCCTTCAGTGATCTAGTGTTTGTGTGATGTATCCAAAGTAGGCAAATTTAGCTTGGTAATCTTTGCTTCGAGTTAAGGGCCTGTCACACGCGTCAATATCGCCTGCACGATATCGGCTGCACGTGACGTTGCAGCGATATTGACGCGTGTGACATACTGAATCAACCAGCGATAAATCGCTGGTTGATGATCGCCAGGTTTCAGAATCAGTCCTAAAACCTGGCGATTGTCGCCCGGTGGACACGCAGCATCGCTGCGTGTGACACCGGGAGTAGCGATATTCCAGCTCCCAGCGCCTCTCACAAGCGCTGGGAGCTGGTAACTAAGGTAAACTGCGGGTATCTAGGCAGTGCGCGCTGCCTAGATACCCGACGTGTACCTTAGTTACCAGCCTCCTCCGCTCACCGGCTGGTATCTAAGGTACACAGCGGGTAACTAGGGTGCCTAGTTACCCGCTGTGTACCTTAGATACCAGCCGGTGAGCGGAGGAGGCTGGTAACTAAGGTACACGTCGGGTATCTAGGCAGCGCGCGCTGCCTAGATACCCGCAGTTTACCTTGGAGACCAGCCTGCTCCCGCTTCCAGCAGCCTGGCAGCGGGAGCAAGACATCGTGGAAACGATATTTAAATCGTTTCCACGATGTTTCTGGTCCATTGATCGCTGGTGAGTCTCTCTGTGTGACAGCTCACCAGCGATCAGCCGTCAATGTCGTCAGCGATCATCTCACTGACGACATTGACGCGTGTGACAGGCCCTTTACATGTCTGGCTTGATTTGTTCCAAAATTGATTTGTTTGTTCTTCTTGCCATCTGTGGTATTGATAACATCCTTCTCAGCACCACAATTCGAAGGTGTCGATTTTTCTTTTGTCTTTTTCTATTGTCCAAGTTTTGTACTCGTATGTTATCACAGAGAAGACCAAACTATATGAGAGCCCTGCCTTTGTGGTAAATTAAATGTTCCTTGATTTGAAGACCTTGTCCAGTGACTTCACATTTGATTTGCTTATAGCTTTCCTCTTGTTGACTCCAGTGTCCTTGCTCAATTTTCAGTGATCATCAATCCGAGTAGGATGAAGTCCTTTACAATGTACATTTTGTCGCCATCCATCTCATAAGTGTCCCGGTCTTATTAGGCAGTAGACAATAGCTTTATCTTTTTATATTTCTGACACAATTAAGGAGGGGGCATAAGGGGTTACTGTGTAGTCACTAGTGGATCCTGCATGCTCGACACATACAGGGAGCCAAAGCACCCTAAAGCAGCCCAACATCAGTCCCGCAGCTGGGTTCACGACGCCGACGAGTGAAAGACTTTTAGGTAACAGACCCGTGACTAGAGACTTGGTTCAAAAGGGTTAAGAGAGAGAGAGAAGGTAACAAGACCACAAGCGCCATATTGAGGGCATCACTGTCAGACTCTCAGGAAACCTTCACAACCATGGTTACAATAACCCAGATTGTACTGTATTCCTGTTTCCATCTGGTGCAAGTAAAGACCCATTTGAGCTGAAGTGGTGTTTGTTCTCCTTTCATTCGCTGCCCGGAAGGCCACAGCACCATCACCGGAGGTGAGGACTACTACTCCCCTCATCCGCCCCGCTTCCCTGAGGTAAAGCTCCACATGTGGGGAGCTGTACTACCGAAGCTGCCTTCCATCACCTCAGTGGCCGGCCACAGTGCTGGTAACCATTACCAAGTACCACAGGTGGCGACACATTACACTGGGGAACAATTTGAAAAAAATTTTCTGTTGAGTTAGGTTTTTGAGCTGATTTATACTAAAATCGGCATGCTGATTCCAAAAGTGTAGTCAGTTTTTTTCTAGCACGTCAAGTTTTTCCTCCACAACTTACCTGCCAGAGATGCACAATTGCACTGATATCTGTAATTTGACTTGTTACTTGCATATATATACATATATATATCCTTTGTAAATAACATGATAGTGTTAAAAAACATATTTGTCATGCCTATTTCTTATATATTTAATTTTTTGTTCATATTTGTACTATTTAAAAAAAAAAAAAAAAAAAAACACTTTTTAGGTACAGTAGTTTACATATATTTGAGAAAACAAAAATCCTATAGTTCAAAAACTTGACGTGATAGAGAAAAACTGAGATCATTTCTGGATTCAGCATCCAAACATTAATTAAGAACAGTTGTCAGACCTAACTCCTAAAAAATTGTGTTCCCCAGTGTTATCATTCCCCATCATCATCACCCCCATCCCTGCCATTGAGGGTCCAGGGCACGGTACCAGGAACCGACCAGCCGTAATCCCCCACTGAAGTAATCACCTGTCCCGGTATCCGAGTACCCCCTACTCTGTCGACCGACTCATAGCACATGTCCCGGGAGTACACCAAAAGCGTGGGGCCACGCTTCTGCCCTCCATTTAAAGGGCCAGCATGCTATTTCTGGGAAATACCACTCAGCCTATGGCTGAGTGGCATTGAGTATATATGGCATCCTTGCACTAGGGAAGGTGCCTGATCAATGCCTTTAGTCAGTCAGTTTCTAGTAGTCTATCTAGCTAGTTCTCAGGTCTCTGTCTATACCCTGCCCCTCCTTTACCAGCCCTGATGAAAGCTTTTTCTTCAGCAGGAAGTCTTCCCAGTTGGTCACGATAGGACTGTCCGGTGGCAGGGGAAAGCTGAAAGGCTGTTGGTTGGGAGTCTTCCTCTTGATCCCTGCCTATGTCTGTTCCTGGGCTACCTGCCATGCTACCCCAGAGATTGTTCCTGTGTCCTGTCTTGCCTTGTACCTGCCTGCCCTTGTCATCTCTGCCTTTACCAAAGACTGTGCTATTCCACAGACTGTACCTGCCCTGTCTGCTATAGCCACCTCAACTGCAACTCCTGAAACTGAGTTCAACACTGTCCTCAGCTTCGACAACTAGCCCTGTGGTCTAGTGGGTCCTTATTCACTTGCGCTTGCCCCTGCCCTCTGGTAGAGGATAACAGTTTCTTTCCTGCCTTATAAAATTTTGTACCATTGTGTTCAACTGTTTTTGGTGTTTTTTTATATATCTGGATCAATAAAGTATTTATTTTAAGAACGTGTTAACATGCCGGCTATCATTTGGACTGTTGCTACCAGTGGATTATTTTGTTGTGCACCTGGACGTGAGCTAATTTCTCCTTTTTACAATGGGTATATACTTTATGTAATAAATAATTATGTATGTACAGCTGGTTTAACCTAAGCATCGTCTGCACATAACATATACCAACTGTAGATAAATACCGTAGTAATGCATCTTCTTGTATGTAGTAATATAGAGCAAGCTGGTATTACCTGGGCATCTTCTGATATAAATTATGTACAGTATAGTTGATATAGTTATATATATATAGTTTCAGCAGAGTTTGGGGAATGGATGGTTCCACAGATTAGATACACAAGCACAATTGAATTGCATCACACTGGGTTTTTTATCAAAAACCTTAAAAATGTGAAAATTTACCATATGGACATATATACGAGATACATTTACCAGATGATCAAACAACCCCGAACACAGAGTTTTCATGCTCTTTATTATTGTATGGGTAAGATATATCAGGTCAGCAGTACAGTATCACACATGATCTGTTTAGAAAAACTGGCTAAGGAGAAAGTATCACACATAATAGGCTTAGCTATGTATAATATATAGAGTTGTCTCTGGGCTAATGGCTGCTCTTTTCTGGCTATATGCTGATTTCGTGCGGACACATCATGTCTGGATTGAAAGAAAGACTTCTCTTGGCATGACGAGCCAAGCTGAAACTGTGCCAGACGCGCTCTATTCATACAGATATATACAATGGCAGCTATGTGCTGGAGCCAGTCAGGGGAGCTGTTTATTTTTGTTTTTAATCAGTGCATACAATTCCCAGATTTCCTTGCTTCCCACCATTCCAAGACCCCGTAACGCCTTTCATTCTTCTTCTCAAATTAGTCTTAGCTGGTGACCATTTTGGGTTTCTGAGGGACATGAGAAGCTCTAAGTATACAATTGGATTCTTCTATGATACTTGAGTATTGAGTTAGAATTTTGTAAATGTCTATGCTTAACTACAACCTGCTGCAGTGTCTGTATAAGGTGACTGTATATAATATATCTATGTACTAGGGGATATGGGGATATATGTGGATACTTAACAACTCTTTTGGATTGTCCTGAAGTTGTCAAGTCTACTGGATACCAATACAAACTCACCTCTTCCCATAACTGAACTTTCCTCTGCTCCACAAAGCATCAGAACATTGATGGTGGCTGCATCGGCAATGAATGGGATGTCTCTATGCAAGGGGGATAAATATAGGTGCCTTAATAATGATGTTTTTGGTCCTGGCTCGGTGTCTGTATAGAGGGTGGCTCTAACATATATTTGATTTGGTATGTGAATTATGGGAAAGTTTGATGTCTGCGCAAAAGGATTGGGATGGGGTGTTTTATTTGCATTTGTTTTGGAGTGTGCTCAAAGGGGTCATATTTACTATTTGTGATTCAGATTATGTGGTAATGTTCTATACATATGGATCGTGAGAAATTTTCTGTTTCCTGGTATCTTTGCACATTTGTGTTATGATTTCTGTTTAGTCATATAGTGTTGGACTGGGGTGTCATGGGCCGACCAGTACCAATGACACTGGGGGCCCATTGTCTAGCTACATGCAAATATTACTTTACCCTCTGAATCATGTAGCAATTTCAGATCTTCAATGGCATTGAGGTTTCCATTGATGAAGAATGGCCCCACTATCTTTGTATAACATATACAACACCATACCATCAATGTTTGTGTCCCAGCAGTCTTGGAGGGATCTATCCACTGTGGGTTAGTGTCAGACCAATAGCGCTGGTTTACTTTGTTAACTTCACCATTCACAATAAAGTTTGCCTCATCCCTCATCTGAAGGCAATTGTCTATGCTGTGAAGATACGAGATGTGCAGCATCTGAAACAACGGATCATGAAAGCCTATGCTGGCATTTCTTCTGCGGTGTGGCTATCAGTGTGTCAAGAGTGGGAGAAGAGGGTTGTATTGACAATCCAACACAATGGGCAGCACTTTGAACACATTTTATAAGTGGTCATAAATTAGTAAATAACTCATGAAAGAATAAAGGTATGTTAAAACCAAGCACACCATTGTTTTTTTTTTATGAAATTCTCTTTACTTTGATGTGTGCACATGACCCTCCTCCTATTGAAAAAATAAAGCTGGATCCAAAATGGCTGACTTCAAAATGGCCACCATCTGGAAATTCCTTCCCCCCCGTGTACTCATGTGCATGAACAGGAAGCTGATATCACCAACCATTCCCATTGTATTTGGATGCAGAAATGGCCCACTCTGTGTGTGTGTGTGTGTATATATATATATATATATATATATATATATATATATATATATATATATATATATATAAATATAATATATATATATATTGTGAGACAGAGGGGATAGCTCAGCTGGGATCGTTGCTTTGGTTCAAGCGAGTGGCTGTGGACTCACAGTAGACAATGCCAGACTGGCAGGCTTCACACAGCAGGGTTTATTGTGCACACTTCTCACTTCAGTTATACACCAGAAAACATCTAAGTAAATGTCTAAGGCCGTCTGGCCACTAACTAAACATTAGAATCCTGTAGTGTATTTTGCATTACAACATGGATATGCATCCTTATTGTAAATTTGTGGGGACTGCTGTCTGTGTATTAGGAGGAGAGATGTCTTGTACTCAGAAAGTTCTGTGCCTTGAACTCTGTGCATTATGATAATGGTGAGGTGGGCGTACTTACTTTAATTAACCTAATTGCCCCTAGTCTTTCATGCTTTAATGAAGAGTTTTATATTTTGCATTAATAGTTGACATGCCAGGTCCTTGAACCTGAATATTAAGAATAATATGAGAGGTATGTGTCTTGATGTCTGTCTATTAGTAAAAAGTGAAAATTGGAAATAAAACAAGATAATTGCCCTTGGTCATTATTAGTCGATAGGTCTGCGACTGGGAAGTAGAAGGATTAAGAAGTCAATGTCCTTGATAGCATATTGTAGGATGTGGGAGGTCCATGGATGAAGTGATCATTGTCCTTCTAAAAAGACATAGTCCTTATAATTGTACATTAAGTCATTAGAAGTCTGAGTATTGGAGTGAAAGACAGAGGAGAACATCTGAACCAATTAATCAAAATTTGAGAAGACGGAGGTGACAGTTGAAGAGGAGAATAGACTTCCCTCTCATTAAACTTACCGTATGTATTAGATCTCGTTGAGGCTGACAGGTCTATAAAAGTTTAGAAGGATTCAAGATTGCTAGTGGTTCCTACATTCATTCCTCTGAAGAAGGAACTTCATGAACATGTCTTTGTAATATAATGAATATAGAAGTCCTATCTATCTACCGTATATACTCGTGTATAAGCCGAGTTTTTCAGCACAGAAATTGTGCTGAAAAGTGCCCCCCTCGGCTTATACACGAGTCAGTGACGGCTGACTGTGTGGGGCCGGTGTCCAGGGGCTGGAGGAGGAAGGGGGATGCTGTATAGTGAGCGGCCGGTCACGTGGGGCCGCTCATTAGTGCAATGCAATATGCACTGCATCCCCCTGTCCATCAGCGGCAGGGGGAGCCGTGCATATTACATTGCACTGTCAGTGCTCCTCCGCCCCCTGTGGTAGTATACAGCAGTGCCCACCCCCTGTGGTATATACAGCCCCCCCCGTTGCTGCCACACACCTGTAAAAAGAAGATCTTTCATACTTATCCTCCTGCTGTCACCGCGTGCATCCTCCGCTCTCCTTGCTTGCACCCGGCGTCCATCCACGTGACCGCGCACAAATAATGACGTCATTATTTGTGCGCGGTCATATGGATGGACGCCGGGGCCCGGGTGCAAGCAAGGAGAGTGGAGGATGCGCGCGGTGACAGCAGGAGGATAAGTATGAAAGATCTTCTTTTTACAGGTGTGCGGCAGCAACTGGGGTGGGGGGGGCTGTATATACCACAGGGGGGGCTGCTGTATACCCACAGGGGAGGGGCTACTGTATATACCACAGGGGGAGGCACTGCTGTATACTACCACAGGGGAGGGGCTGCTGTATATACCACAGGGGGGGCTGCTGTATACCCACAGGGGAGGGGCTGCTGTATATACCACAGGGGGAGGCACTGCTGTATACTACCACAGGGGAGGGGCTGCTGTATATACCACAGGGGGAGGCACTGCTGTATACCCACAGGGGGGTCTGCTGTATACCCAAAGGGGGGGCTGCTGTATACTACCACAGGGGAGGGGCTGCAGTATATACCACAGGGGGAGGCACTGCTGTATACCCACAGGGGGGGCTGCTGTATACTACCACAGGGGAGGGGCTGCTGTATATACCTCTGTGGCTGCTGTATACTACCACAGGGGGAGGCTGCTGTATACTACCACAGGGGGAGGCTTCTGTACTCTACCACAGGGGGAGACTGCTGTATACTACCACAGGGGGAGACTGCTGTATACTACCACAGGGGGAGACTGCTGTATACTACCACAGGGGGAGACTGCTGTATACTACCACAGGGGGAGACTGCTGTATACTACCACAGGGGGAGACTGCTGTATACTACCACTGGGGAGGCTGCTGTATACTACCACTGGGGAGGCTGCTGTATACTACTACTGGGGCTGCTGTATATACCTCAGTGGCTGCTGTATACTACCACTGGGGAGGCTGCTATATACCACTGGGGGGGATTGTATACCTGTGCTGGGGTCCACCCGCGGCTTATACACGAGTCAATAGGTTTTCCCAGGTTTTGGGGGCAAAAGTAGGGGGGTCAGCTTATACACGGGTCGGCTTATACACGAGTATATACGGTATCTATCTATCTATCTATCTATCTATCTATCTATCTATCTATCTATCTATCTATCTATCTGTTTCAACGAGACATAAGTAAAAGGTTTGAAATTCAAATTTTATAGATTCACCAAATTATTGCTAAAAATTGGATTTGCAGTGAATTGATTGGCTTCACCAGTGCCATACTGTAAATCCTTCACATGTGTAACACTCTGAAGACACCTAGGACTGTACTGAATCCTTTTCAAGCCATCACAGCCTTAGTAATGTCAAAGTGATCTCAATGTATCTGGCTATGATTTTAAAGATAGGGGATGTTCATTATTGTAATGTTTATTCAGTGTTTTATGACTTTCTTTCACTATTTCTCTTGCTAAATTGTGAGGTATGATGTGTTCTCACTATTCAGATTCACCATAAAACAGCTGATGCATTCCCTGCCTCGGCTTTTATGCAGGCTATGATAATCCCTCCTGATTGGCTGTGCTATACAATGTGATTAAACAGCTGAAAGTCATCATAGGGAAGCCGAAATGGCCAAGCCTGAAATCATGTGAGACTTCACTGATAGATGACATCCTCTGCTTTATGTAACATGGCGGCAGGCGTTTTCTTTTTTGTGATTCTCGCAGGTCCAACAAATATCCTAAAAATCTACATGAATTTTTTTGTGTCAAATAAATTTGCTCAATTCTATTATTAATGTTATTGTTGCTAAAATGGGGAATATTACATCACACCCCAGGACTACATCCAGAACGCCCAGTTTGGACATTCCCCTATTTTTGTCCCCCCCTTAATTTTCTGGCATTATTTCTAGATATTGAGGGCAATTCTGAGCAATTCAGTATTTTAGGCATGTTTGTCTATCTATCTAGCAAAAAAAAAAACCAGGCAGCACTCCAAAATAAAGGTGAAAATGTGTGGTCTTTAATCCATGTGGCAAAGTTTTGGTGGCATTCGAAAGGGAAGGAGTCTTAAAGATCGTCTGGTTAGTTCAGATATAGTAACATTGAAACGAGAGATGCAGTCAACTTTGACAGGCACCATCAGGAAGGGTAAATACCCATGTGTAGGATGTATAAACTGCCCACAAATGCAAAAAGGAAACACTTTTCAAGTAAGATGTTTATAAGATTAATCAGTTCTACATGTGCCTCTGACCACATTATATACTTACTGGAATGTCCATGTAAGGAATATTATGTAGGTGAAACGACCCTAGAGTTTCGCATAAGAATGAGTCAGCACGGATACAGTATAAGAAAAATAATATTCAATTTACCTGTATCAAGGCACATTACAGAAGCAAAACTTGGCGAAAAAGACTTGAAATTCAAGGTGATAGATGGGGTACCTCCGTTGCGGAGAGGGGGAGACCATGTAAAACTGTTAAAGACAAAAGAGTTGAAATGGATTAAAGAACTAGGGATGTTAAAACCAGGAGGGTTAAATGTTGATTATAAGCTTGGAGTTACCATTTGAATATCCGTGATTCCCCCTCTCGAACTACTGAGTATATTTTAGATCACTATGAGGTTGTAGCAAATATATGTAGAAGAATAATTATTAATTACATGCTGTCTTTCTAATTATTTTTTAGAACAACTGGAAGAATTGGTAGGCCGAAGGAAGCCTAAACAATAGTAGCATGTTTTATTCTGTTATAAAGAATGTGAGCGGCGATACAGGGATCACTGCCTGGTAAACAGTACACATCGTTAATTTAGTTAAAGTTTACTTAATAACACATTTTTATACTTATTTATATACTTCTATATAGTATGCTAATGCAGATAAATATATTGCACAAGCACGTTGGAAAATTAGCCCTCACGAAAGGACTATTCACCATAATGAGCACGTAGATCCTGGACCGCAGGAGAGGGTGACTGGCAGGCCCACGAACTCGAAAGAGTGGTCAGAAAAACACCATAAACCCCGTTATTAGGGGATGACAGTGTGAAAAGGGTGAGAGCTTAATGAAATATGGTGTGTCCTAAAAGAAGGGCTTTATATACTTTGCTTTGCCACTTTAGTCTATGGGGTTTGTGTGAAGAATGACCGCTGAGTATTAAATGGAATATAGCACTTTACAATAATTAAGAATCATAAGCACTGAAGCACTTTTCGGAGGCACAATACACTTTAATATTATCGGGATGCCGGTTTAACATAGGACCCTATGGCCCTGCTGCACCTAAGATGGAGGATGACAGAAATTGAACAGGGCGCATGCGCGAGCACCGTGATGTCACGCCGCAAGCGGCCATTGTCTCCATGGCAGCAGGCAGGCCCAGGGCATCCGCAACAGCAACAGTTACACGAATAGTTAGTGAAGAACATGATAGAGAGCTAGCTATTGATAAATTAATGGAGAAATTTAAACAAAAAGGGTACCCAAAAAACCTTTTAAACCAACAAAAAGAAAAAGTGATTAGCAACATCAATCGACCACGTAATAATGAGAACAAAAGAATCCCTTTAATTATGGAATACGGTGAAGAATCAGATGAGATTCAAAAAATTGTCAAGCATTGGTTTTTATTAGGAAAATCTCATCCATAGGTAAAAGAATTTTTATGCCCCCGTCTTATAGCTTACAAAAAAGGGAAGACCTTACAAAAACAGCTTACTAAGGCAGATATCGGCAGTTCTAAAAAAGGAATACAGACCACCATCACAGGAAAAAAACGGGTAGGATGTTACCTTTGTGTGGGTTGTAGAGCATGCCAACAGATATTAAAAGGTGACAGCTTTGTACACACAAGAACAGGAGTATAAAATACAACACTTCTCTACTTGCTCCTCAGACTACGTTATATATTTATTAGAATCCCCATGTAGATTATATTACGTCGGGGAAACAACATTAGAACTAAAAATAGGGTTAAGCCAGCATAGATACGACATATGAAAAAAACATACCAACTTACCAGTGCCAAAACATTGGGCGGAAGCACAACATAAAGAAAAAGTTCTACGATGGAGAATTATTGATATGGTTCCCCAAATGAGGAGGGGAGGGGACAAGGCTAAGATCCTTATGGAAAAAGAATTGAGATGGATCAATAAACTTGAAACCTTAAAACCTTTGGGATTAAACATAGACTATAAATTAGGTGTGGTACTTTAAGGGTATGTGCGCACTGGCCGGGTTATGGCCGTTTTATCAGCGGAAACCGCCGGTCGGTTTTCATTAGTTTTATGTAAATTTATGTTAATCCAAACCGGCGTTTGGATTAACATTAAAACCAATGAAAACCGACACCCGCTGTGCACACTCCGGCGGTTTACACAGGCTCATCTGTTGCTAAACCGCAGGTTTCCCAGCGGTTTAGCAAAGAATGAGCATGTTCTATAAACCGCCGGTTCTTCAGCGGCTGCAAGCAGAATCATGTGCTGCTTCCAGCCGCTGTAGAACCGCCGGCGAGAACACGCTGTGCAACCGCCCGGCTCCCGGCCGTCACCCGCCCGGCTCCCGCCTCATATACCCGCCAGGAAGCCGGTGGACGGCTCCGGAGCTTCCTGGCGGGTCCGCCCAGCTGCCGCCGACAAACCCACCGGTAAGTGTGCACTTACCCTAAAGGTCGCTTTACACGTCACAATATCGTTCCGATATTGCATACGATTTCACGGGAGCGCACACGTTTTTGGCACTTGTCCAAGATCGCATAGTAGATGTTACACAGGGAGATATCGGCAGGCAATGCAACTACGATATCGTACGCCCCTTTTTCACACTGTCTCTGAGCAACTCGGGGAACGACCAATTAACATTGGAGTGAATAGGGGAAGTTGCGCTCCAAATTGTAGTTGCACTGTCACACAGCACGATCCTGCCAGATCACCTACCCAATATTGCATGGTTGAAGAGCATGCACAATCCAAAAACGATATGGTAGTTGCATCGTTTTTGAGTTGGCGCTGCCCATTTACACGACACAACGCATGAACGATATCGACTGTGACGCCTGTACCACGTGACTTTTTATCGGAGTTGCGTTGCGATATTGCAATGTGTAAAGCGGCCTTAAGAAAAAAGAAAATGCCCCCTGTAGACCAGCTTCAAGAATGACAATTTTTGTACGATGTAATATTTAATTATGTATTCATTATATATTTTTTGTAAAGACACTTGAGAGAGGAGCCTTATGAATCAGACACTTTAATATAATCTTATTATGTAATCACCCAAAGCACTTTAAAAAAAATACAAATAAAGAAATTATATCACTTTTAATATGTATTTATTTATATGAATTTGTGAGACAATAACCATAATAGACACTGCTGTATGTATGTGGCTGTTTTACCCTGTACCAAATAGAGACCTCAAGGTAAATTGAGGTACTCTCATAAAGGTATAGTGCTCTTGTAAATAACCTGTTAAGGGTTAATAACGAGGCAAAAAGGGTTACTGTGTAAAGAATGGATGAGCAGTGATCTATGGAAAATTCCATTTAAACTAAGTCTCATTGACATAAATTAAACTTTTATAACACTTTTAAGGTTATTACCGCTATTATTTAATGATATTTGCACCAAGCACTTTTATAAACAAGTGCAGTATAAGCAGAGCAACTTCCCTCCATCTTATGGTTGTCAAAATGGTTGGCATACACAGGAGAGAGCTAGTGCACATGAGCAAAATGGGTCTAAGGCCAAGCTCCCTGTGACCATAGCAACCATACACAGCAGAGAGGGTGGAACTGCTGAAACTGCTTCCTCCAAGCCTAGGAAGCACACACACATGGTGCTGGGGAGTAATGGCTTTTCTCACAGGATTTAATATCTAAATAAAAATCTTCTAATTGTCATGAAAGACTGGTGAGCTGCAGGAGGGCAATTAAGAGATTTCAGGCACTTTATAAGAAAAACACATATTTATAAACAATATCAAGGACTGCAATGGGAAAGTATTGTAAAAAGGAGCACATATAATAGAATGAACATAGGTTGTTGAAATATGAAAAAAATAATACATCAATTATTAACATATCTTAAGACCGTTGTGTATATATACCTGGGATTTTGGGCTAGTGATTGCTGGAAGAAGGGCGAGGGAGCCCGAAACTTAGCCATACCCTGTATATGACGCCAGAATAAAGGCAGATTACATCATTCACGTGGAGTGCTGCAGCTATTTTTAACCATATATTTCAAGCTAAGGTAAAAGCGGAGCTGAACTGCACCCAAGAAGGCATTGCTGCGCCTTTTATTACTCCTATCTATCTATCTATCTATCTATCTATCTATCAAAAAAAAAAAACAGGCAGCACTCCAAAATAAAGGTGAAAAAGCATGGCAAAGTTTTGGTGGCATTACCACCTTTCTCTTGCTGAGAAAGGTAGCCATGTCGCCAAAATGTTGCCACATGGATTAACGACCACACTTTTTCACCTTTATTTTGGAGTGCTGCCTGTTTTTTTTTTTTATATATATATATACTACTTGGTTTGGACACAACCTTGCATGTATGTATTAAGTTACTGCTGTCCTTTTTATCTATCTATCTATCTATCTATCTATCTATCTATCTATCTATCTATCTATCTATCTATCTATCTATCTATCTATCCACAGAGCTGCACTGCAATTTTGGGTGCAATTTAACCAACAAATCTTCAGTATTCATTATACATACAAAGTAAAAAAGCACTCCAGTAGTAGATGACAACTTCAAGCTTTTATTTTGACCTTGGGTACAAGATGGCTACGTTGTGAGCTCACACGGCTGGACAAAGGATGTGTGAGTCCAAAACGTAGCCATCTTGCACCCAAGGCCACAATAAAGGCTTGAAGTTGTCATCTACTACTGGAGTACTGCAACTACTTCTTTACCTTGTCTGTATGTCTATCTATTTATTATCTATCTCATTATCTATCTAGCTATATCTCCTATCGATAAATCAATCAATCTTTGTATTTATTTATCCTTTTTATAATTATTTCCCTAGAGGGTATGATTTAGAATTAGGTCTCTGATTGAAAAGTACAAAATGCATCTTAAGGTACCGTTACACGACACGACGTTGGAACGATGTCTGCAATGATCTCGGGGGCACGCGGTCGTTGCAGACATCGTTTTGACATCGTTGATGACATGTCACACGTATAGACATTGTGGCAACTCACCAACGATGTTGTGAGCAGGTATCGTTCGAGCAACCCCGCGAACGATCCCTGCTCATTGCATCGTTATTGTGGTGTCACACACAATGTTATAGCAGGTTGGCGGATCGTTGATCGTGTGGTTTGATAACATGTTCTCAAACCTGCGATCAACGATCCAACAACTTATCGTTATCTCGGTGGTACACGCAACGACGTCCTAACGATGTCGGTGGAACGACTCCAAACCCGTGACGTATCAACGACATCATTAACGATGTTGTGCCGTGTAACGGGGCCTTTAGATTGTAGTACACCCACCTCTTGTCTGTATAATCAATGGTGGATATCATCAATAAAATCCTATATTTATATATAGGGATTCCTTAAGTATACAAAGTACAGAGTTCACTTATAATTACCATAGGGTACCTTTACATGCCGCAATATCTTGTGGGAATCCTGACGGCGATATGTCGCCCTGAAACTATCGAAGTCAAATTGCCTCCCAGTTATGGTGTGAAAGTGGGGAATTTGGCAGCGATAAACCACCTGTCGCCTGGTTCCTGAGTTCAGAGCACTGCTCCAAAATCAGAGGCAATCATGAAGGCGAGATTCCCGGCTTTTGGTGTGTGATAGGGCGATAGTGATTGAATCAGCGTCGCCTACTGATTTCCCGTAGGCATGCCACAGCGTGCTGGAGTCCGCACCCTGTCTGCGATGATTGGTGGTGGCTACTGTGTTCCCATTGGCTGTCAGTTCACAGGGCGCCATATTTGAAGAGCTGTCCTTTCTGCCACACACACATCTACAATGGCGTCATGTATTAGCCAGCCTTCCAGCGCAGGCTGACCAATCATAACGCTATAGCATTGTCCAATGAGTGTGTTTGGGGCGCGGTGTAAATTATTCTGGCACGCCTATGTTCTCGCCGTGCTAAACATGTACGCCCACATTCCTTTGGGGATTGCGGCGTGTGAAGCGGCGAGGGAAGTCGGCCGGATTAGTTCCGCTGTGGGTGAGGCGAGTTCTGGGGCGACACATCGCCTTAGGTTGAGGGCGAAATTGCGGCGTGTAACGGCGCCATCGGCGATCTGAGGCGACCATGAAAAACGTGCACGCGCACGTTAGATCTCCTCATATCGCCACAAGATATTGCGGTGTGTAAAGGTACCCATATACTTATAACATTTTAGTATTTATACAAATTTGCACTTCATTAAGGGACTTCATGAAGTGCAAATTTGCATATATCTGAGAGGAGGGAAGTGGCTACAATCTCCTCACCTACTTCGCTGTCTCCATAAGGTAGATAGCAAGTTCCCAGACCTAGTATTTATACAGGTAGTTTCAGTTAAGGTATAGTCTATGTAATAAAAAATTCCCCACAAGTTTGTTTCCTACACTTTTTTTCTAAATATATGATAAGAAATAACACCCAGCGCAAGTATATATTACAAGGAAAGGGTTCATTTTTCTATCTTCTGTCAATATAGTTAAAACACTATGAATTTAATAAAAGCTTTAAAGTAACGTATTAAAATGAATAAATATTACAAATTCTGAGAAATTCTTTTAACACTCCTAACATACAGAAAATGTTTTCTTTAAAATAATCACTTTATTCGATTAATGTGCTTGTAATTTATCTTACAGATGATCATTGGTATTGGTGATGACGGAATAGTTAGATATTCAGGTTCGGATAGATCTAACCGAATACTTAGAACTGTTTCAGTATTCGTATTCGAGTGAGTTCCCCTTTGACTTGCATTGCATTCATTGCTCATTTCTCATTCAAAGTATTTGGTTAGAGCTGAAAGTCACACTACTCGCTCATCACATGTTTAGAATATCAGTAATATTATTTTTAAACACACTTTTTTTCTTTAATGAAAAGTTAGAAGTTTCAATTTTACACATTTTAATGATTGACTGCAAACAATAAGGAATTACTTCTCAAAACGGAATTTCCAAAATATTACAAAATGAATTAATCGGCTAGACTAGTTTATTTTGTTTTTTTCTGTAAAACGGCTACTGTTGGAAAGAATGGGAAAATGTAATAAAATAAATGGAGCTTGGGGTCTTTAGTTGCCACAAGTGCATAGGTTGATGATATAATTTCCCATCAGAGATAAAGGAGCATGAACTCCATCTCACCACCCGCTGATTCGGTGAAGGACGTGACATGTCACTGACATAACTCTGATTTAATAGTGGAACCTGTCTCTTAACATTTACATTCTTTATGTTTGCACAGTTGGTGGTTGAACATTATCCTCCACACAATTAGGATGATCTTCACTCGCACAATAAGAAGATATTCTTTCATTAAGGAAGTTTTATCAATGTAGACCGTGCAGACGAGGGCTGGCTCCTTTTTTGCAATTTTTTGCTTTGTTTTTTATAGTGAGAATTATTCATTTTTATATTACCATAGATCACAGTCAATTAAAGTTAAAATTTCACATAGCAGATTAATAAATATAGTTTTTAATGTCTTTAAAAGTTCAACTTAAATCAAACAAAATCGATTTTCTCTGTTTTAGACTATCTTTATAGTCTTCACAGTGTGTGAATATATAACTCTTTCACATGGTAGTTGTTGTTTTTATTAGGTGATAGGGAATCATTGCATTAAAAAAAAATCTAATTTCAGTATTTGACTCAGGGTGTCTTCACACTGCGGCATGGTTCGGTCCGGGGCTGTCCAGGATGACCCTGACAGCCGTGGGCTGGATCAGCACACAGGACTGGAGGGCTAATATGTCCTCCGGTCCGGTGTGCAGCCGCACGCAGTTCCCGCTGCTGATAAGTCAGGACCGTGGCGCCGCGGTCCTGACACGTCAGCGGCTGCAGCTGTGTGCGGCTGCACACCGGACCGGAGGACATATTAGCCCTCCAGTCCTGTGTGCTGATCCAGTCCACGGCTGTCAGGGTCATCCCGGACAGCCCCGGACCGGACCATGCCGCAGTGTGAAGGCACCCTTCCAATTTTTTCTTTTTTTCCAATTATTTTCAAGTCATAAAAAAATCCCAATTGTTTTTTCTTTGATAAATTTTACCTTCCTGGATTCATTATTATCTTAGTTTTGTCATAATTTAAAAGGTCCTAGGTAAAAATATTCATCGAAATTATCGAAATCATTAGACTTTAGAGCGGCACAAGGAAAATCTTCAAAAACATCTGAAATATCAAAAATTAATTTTGTGACTAGTATAAATTTGGCCATTTTAAATATTAGTAAAACAAAAATGCATTTTTTATATTATTATTTGCTATTTATATTTTTTAAATAATTTTTGGATAAAATTAAGTTGAAATATCTAGTATTTTTAATGATCTTACACTTAATGGACACTTTACTCGCGGCAACAGGAAGATAGAAAACGGCAGGTGTCGGAGACAATTGTACCTTTTACCTTTAAAACACCTTGCAGATACCTGAATTACACGCAGCCACTTCAAGCTGTTTTGAAGGTAAACGGTACAATTGTCTCCGACACCTGCCGTTTTCTATCTTCCTGTTGCCGCGTGTAAATTGGCCATAAGACTTAACATATTATTTGACTTCCATCTTTTTTCTTCTTAATATTTGTATTCAATTATTTCTCATTTTCATGAAGCATAAAAGAACTTTACTCATTTTTTTTCAAACCGATTAAGTAAAAAAAAGTAATATTACAATAGATAATATGTACAAGGACATATATATTTTGTATGAATAAATTAAATATAACAAGTTTCATTCTCATTTGGTCAAAAAAGTCTAATTTATTAAGTAATTGGCCAACTGTCTTTGGATTTTTTTCATTTAAGACTACAACATGGGTTTTTGCAATACTTTATTTTACTTTTATTGATTCATCTTAAAATTATAAATTTGTATTTTAATTTTTAATTCAACCATATATTATTATATATACATTTATTTATATTATATGGGCTACTACATTATATATAAATACATATGCGGTATAAATATATATACAATTAAACAAATAATATAAAATAATATATCAATATAAATTATACAAATAAAAATAATAATATAATATATAATACAATATATATATAACATACAATTAAAAAGTAATATACCGTAATATAAAAAATAATCTGTGTAGATAAAAATATTATACAACTTAAAATAATATATATATAACTACTATATAAATATATATATACATTCAAAAAGTAATATAATATAAAATATATATATAAAATTACTATATTATATACATCTAAAAATTAATAATAATCATGTATATGTATAGATATAAAATACTAAATAAATATATATAAATATTATATATATATATATATATATATATATATATATATAACATAATATATGAATGCAAATTATACAACTAAAAATAATAATATATAAATACAATATATATATAATATACAATTAAAAAGTAATATAATATAAAAAAATATACAAATATTATACAACTAAAAATATATATATATATAACTACTATATATGCAATTAAAAAGTAATATAAAAATAATAATATATAACAATACTATATATTATATACATCTAAAAATATTTATAATACATGTGTGTATATATAGATATAAAATACTAAATAAATAAAATAAATATATATATATAATATAATATATGAATACAACTTATACAACTAAAAATAATATTTAAAAAGTGATATAATAAAAAAAATAATATATTCAAATATGATACAACTAAAGATAATATAATATGTAACATATATACATATACACACAATTAAAAAGTAATCCTATATAAACAATACATATAAAAAAAACTATATATATTATATACATCTAAAAAATAATAATATAATACATGTATATATAATAGATATTAAATTAATATATATATATATATATATATATATATATATATATATATATATATAAAATTCATATTATATTAATCTAGTTTGCATCAGTTTTGTAAATACATCTTTAATTTGAGGACAAAACAGGAAAATCAATTATTTATGGATTGGTTGAATAATTCTCATTATATTATAATAACTGCTGATTTCACCACTTTCCATCTGTTACTGGAATTAATAAAAATATCTTGAGATGATTAATCCTATTATACCTAATTTACAGTCTATCCCCAGGATCTGGATTAAGTCTTGTCAGAAACAGAAGCAAAATACACAGACTATAAGATGAATCTATGAAAGGTCTAGTGTGGTTTTATGTCTAATAAATATATTTTATTCTATCTTATTAATATGAATTTTATATATTTTAAATAAATATATATTTTTTAATTTTATTCTATTTATTCTTTTTGATTAATATTAACAGGTGTAACTGATACAATATATATATATATATAGATTCACAGAAGAGCACTGCAGGTTAAACACAAGGGAGGTCCGGTCCCAGGCTAATATGCCGGTAGCAGTGGATTG
Source organism: Allobates femoralis (assembly GCA_033576535.1). Classification (NCBI taxonomy): domain Eukaryota; kingdom Metazoa; phylum Chordata; class Amphibia; order Anura; family Aromobatidae; genus Allobates; species Allobates femoralis. The sequence continues at coordinate 94,857,468 of JARQOC010000012.1, read as the reverse complement.
GGAGCCTATAACAGTATAGGGTGCACAGTTCAATTAAGAGATATACATCAGCAATACTTTTTGACATAGACTGGCTCTTTAAACTTTAATTCCACATAAACACGTACATTCGTGTAGAGAACGGTGCAGGGAGGGGGGTGGAGGGAGGATAACGGTGCACCGTTTCATATTGAGTTGGTACTTCTGCAGGTTCATATATATATAGATACAAAGGTCAAATTATCGGTATTTAAAAACAAACCCTAAATGTCATAAATGTCAGGATCAGGAGCCAAGAAACCATATATCAATTAAAATATATTAGCAATATTAAAAACATCAATAAATAAAAATATTTTTTTACCACTAAATCAATAATATCATATTATCATGTATTAGGGCTTCTTCACATGTACACTTTTTGATGCATTTCGTCTGTGCATTTTTTTGGGTTTGGAGAGAAAGGCAATAACCTCAAAACAAAGGATATTTCTAGAATCTCGTTGCATGGATTTTTTATTTTTTTACTGCAGTTTTTCCACCTCAAGATCAAAATGAGTTAGCAACAAAAAAAAAGCCCCAAACTATGTGAATAGCTTTTTTTTTATTCATTTTTTTTCAGGTCAAAATCTGCATTTTTCATGCCAAAAATGAATTTGAAATTAAAGAAAGCCATGTGTTTCCATACTTCAGAGCTAGTTTACATGTTGTGTTTTTTGGTCTATTTTTATGCATACTTTTTCAACAGTAAAAAATGCTGCACTTGACCATGAGATTTCCAGAATTTCCTGGACATTCTGCTTCTTATTTAGTTGTGGAATTGGACTATCAAAGTGTTTTTCCACACCTACACTGTCAGTTCTTTCAGAGTTTTTGAAGCTTTTTTCACCCATTAAAACGAATGGAGAAAAAAACCACATAGAAAAAGCATGTTAAAGAAGTGCATACTTTACGCAGCGTCTTTCATGTCAATACTTCCACATACTCAACATTTGCACAGTAACATATCTAAAATCTATAAAGCCTCTTATTTTACTTGTTTGTGCAATTAATATATATATATATTCAACTTTTTCTAATATCCTTGTTTTTTTTTTCATTTTATTTTACTCCTTTTATAGTTTGTTGATCCATGTGTCAACCTTTTATATATTGTTTCCCATGTTATTAATTTTTGTATTAAATGGATACATTTTTTTTACATTTTTTTATAGACTCTATGGAAACAATTAATATATATCAGTAGTTTTAAGTTTTGTTTTACAATCTCCTTTTATATATTTTTTATCCAGGTGTCAATCTTTTATATTATTCCCAATGTTCTTTTTTTCATTATGTATTAAACATTCTTTTTTTTTTACTTTTTTTTAGACCCTTTGGAAATAATGAATACATCAGTATTTTTTTCTGTCTTTCCTCTCCTCTTTTGTTTTGTTTATCCTCTTTTTTACATTATTTTTTTATGCATTTTAAACTTTTTTTTTGTTTTTTTTTTGCCTTTTAGAAGAAATAATATCAGTAGTTTTTTATTCTATTTTTTCAATCCTCTTTTTTTTATTTTTTTTTATCCAGGCGTCATTCTCTTTTATATTGTTTATGTTGTTATTTTTTATATGCATTACACAATTTTTTATGTTCTCTTTTTTTTCTACTATTTTACTTAGGAAATAATAAATACATATCAGTGTTTGTTATCCTCTTATATATTGTTTACGTTAGTTTTTATGCTTTTTCTTTCCCTATAGAGATGATCATATGAATACATATCAGTAGTTTTTTTTTTTCTATTTTTCAATCTCCTATCATTTTGTTTATCCAGGCGTCAGTCTTTTTTATATTGTTTACGTTATTATTTTTTATGCTTTTTTATACAGATCATTGGGAAATAATGAATAAACATCAGTGTTTTTTTTATCTCCTTTTTTTATTTTGTTTATCCAGGCATCATTCTCTTTAATATTATTTACATAATTTTTTTTATGCATTAAACATATTTTTTATGTTTTTTTTTTCCTATAGAGATCCTTAGGAAATAATGAATAGATATCAGTGTTTTTTTTATCTCTTTTTGGTCTTGTTATCCAGGTGTCATCCTCTTTTACATTGTTTACGTTATTGTTTTCTTATGTTTTTTATTCCTTATCGAGATCCTTAGGAAATAATGACTAGATATCAGTGTTTTTTATCTCCTTTTTTGTTTTGTATACCCAGGCGTCACTCACTTTTGTATTGGTTTATGTTATCATTTTGTGCATTACACATATGTTTTGAATGTTATTTTTTTCGGATGGAAATCTTTAGGAAATCATGAATACATATCAGTATGAAATTAGCGGCAGTATGTTAAGAAAGATAGAAGTTGTCGTCGTAATTGGATGACATGCCTATGAACTGTCTCCTACGGGTAATGGCTAGTGACCTTCTGAGTAATTTGTGGTTTTGGGTGTAACCTTTTTAATAGATTGTTCTGAATTGCAGTTTAAGGCTAAATTAGCTTAAAATTCAGGATAACAATACAGACTGGCCCCAGGTCACCTGCGGAGGATGCGCGGTAAATGCCGAAGGGTATCTCCCTGCCGAGATTCAGACATTTAACATGTCAGAGAGAGGGGCGGGCAGTGGACAATTTCAGGGTTCGAATGTACTATACCATGTGATACCTTGGATTTTCACTTATTATGGCAAAATGACAAATGGTACTTCCCGTTGCTTAGCATAAATCGCAGCAAGATAAAATTAAAAAATCTATATTTGTTTTGTTTCTAAAATAAATTCCGTAAATTACCGTAATCGATTTGAGCATGAAGTGTTATCAAATATTTAGATTTTTTTAATATGTATTTTCTATAATTTTTCATTATGGGACTGTTTGTCTACTCAATCTTCAGATGCAGGGTCTAACGTGTTGTGATGGAGTGTGGGGATAAAACGCTTCCCTCGTGTTGACAGCCATGTCCTTGAGAGCCTGCGCTCGATGACTGAACATTTTTTCCTTTTTTGTTTTATCATTTAAATGGGCGCTGTTGTTTTTCCGTCATATGCCTTGGTAATGAGCCAGTGTCGCCAAGCCGCATGAACATTATACAATACCAACAGAAAGACATTTTATTGAGTAATTCTTCCCATGAAATCTCAATGTAGTTCAACAAGAGCGATCGGGGGGAAAACGTGTGAAAGGAATTTGCTTTTAAAATGTCAGACTCTTGAAAAGCAAATTTGATAATGAGACGCATGTCAACAAATCATCGTCACAGTGGGCGTCTGTCCGTCTGTCTATCTGTCTGAACCTTGATGGCTGTGCGCACCCATCGGCGTGGGGCTGTGTATACAGACAGCTATCAATATGGCTCTTGACAATAGCTCAAAGATGTCATTGAAGACTTGTATTATCTTCTAGACCATAGCAAAAAAAAAAAAACTAGACAATGTCGGGATCCAAAATCCCTTCTTCTCATAGGGGGCCCCGAATAGTGAAATGGTTCTGCGAACAGCTATATAATTAATCTTCTTTTAAGTGTGATTGGTACTGATTAGCAGTGGAACAAAAGCAATATACAGAGCCCATTGATGTAGGAATGCAAGAAAGGGATGATTTGGCTGCGATAAATTGTTGAATAGGGAGTGCAGAGCGTTCCTCTTTATATATACGCTGCAGAATATTTCAGGATTTTGGTGGTTTATTTTTGCGTCTTCTTATTATTGTTCTAATACTTTCCTCATATACTCTGATACCATCTTTTTATTTAAGGTACAGCCAGATATATTGTGGCCCTTGCAAGTCTCTCAATGCTGATCGCTGAAGAAATGGTTTCTGATTCCATGTTCTAGTCTTCTTATATATAGTCAAGCCAATACTAACTCCATTGTTTGAGGAGAGAAATGTGGTCAGATGCGGAGCGCTAGGACACACAAGACAGGGAGCAATTTCAGTGGTTAGACAAAACTCTTTATTGTACTACTACACGTTTCAACAGCGGTCCGCTGTCTTCATCAGGTGGATTTAATCCACAACCAGCTAATACCAAGGACAGCTAATAACCACATTTTAACTACTGCAGAGTTCACAGAGGCTGCAGAGCAGACTACACATGCCATCTATGTGGTAACGGTATGTTACTGTAATATAGGAATAAGCGCTTTCAAGATGTAAATAAAAAATTACAACCTCTATTGAGATGTTGACCTTGGTCTACAGATGAAGTACTAACCAGTAAAGCAACTGTTGATATAAATCTTTAAAAACACACTTAGATCTTATTTCCATATGTTCATTTATCCAGCCATCCATTGTGCTTTAACCCTGAGGCACCCTTCACATCACGTTTTTTACCTGTGCGTAGAGATCCTGTTTTTTGCAGGACCACACAGACAGGAACAAAGATGCCATTTCTATATCCAGATCTTGGGATTTTGAGGGATCCGGACACAGAGGGCTGGGAGGAATCGAGCCTGCAAAGCACAGGCAAGTGGTGTTGAGGCTGTTACTTTTGCTTTCGCAATGTATCTACATACACTGCAAAAAAGAAAGAAAGCAATGGTTAAAAAAATAAAAATGCTCACCTCTCCGCCGAGTGTCCCGCTATGCGAGGCGTCCACATCTGATGGCTGCATGACCTTAATCAGCTGACAACCGGCGGCAACCGATCAGCTGATGTGTCACATGACAGCATCAGCTGAGCGGTTTAAATAGCCCGCACACCAATCGTTTTTTGCAGGCGATCTACACCGCACAGCTGATGCTGCCATGTGACATGTCATCTGATCAGTTGCTTCTGGTCAGCTGATTAAGATCCTTACAGCCATCAAACATGGAAGCCTCGCATCGCGGGACACTCGGCGGAGAGGTGAGTATTTTTTTTTATTTTTACACCTGGCTTTATTTAAGTTCACTTTAGCAGTCTATGTAGATAGTGTATGTAGATACACTGCTAAAGTGAAATTACAGGAACAGAGCAGCTTTAGTGTACTGAGCATGCTCAGTACACTAAAACCGGATCCGGCAAGTGATCCTATTTTTTCCTGGATTCGGCGCACCTAGGCCCCCATGTTATTTGAATCGGACAGCGTCGGATCCGATTGTGTCCGACTGTGTCCGATGTTTTGAAGGCAGCCCAAAATTGGAGCAGTCTACGATTCTGGGTAGCGGAAAAAAGGATACACAATCAGATCCCTGATAAAACTGGCACACACGGGTGGACATTAAGGACCAATCCGTGCCGATAGGGATACATGGAGTCCAAAACGGATAGTAGAGGATCCCCAAAAAACGTGATGTAAAGCAGGCCTGACAGTAGAAAGAAATACCAGAGATAAACTTATACCAGAAACTATCTTGAAATTCTCTATGGGATCTGAGTTTATATATTCAGACTCCGCACTATACCTGCTGATTATACATAGTCAAGCCAATGCCAGCTCCATGTGGTAACAGTTTGTTACTGATATGTAGGAATAAGTATTCTCAACATTTTTGAATAATGTACAAACTCCACCGAGATGTTGCCCTTAGTCTTAGTGCTGTAAAGTTGAAGTCCTAACCAGGAAACCTATGGGTAATCTATGTTTTGAAAAACCACTTAGGTCTCATTTCCATATATCCATTAATCCATTAGTACTTCACCCTGTCATGGTGATAAGACACACCAGTGGAAAACTAATGCCAGAGGTTCCCTATGAAGTCTGAGTCTATATATTTAGACTCTGCACAATACTCAGTGATTGGACAAAGCAATTGCTTTGTGTTTTATCCATCTGACGTAACTCCAACCTATCCTATTGTAGGTCCTCTATTAACAGCCCTTGGGTTACATTTTTTTAGTTTTCTAACTCTTGATTTCAGCAGTCATTTTCACATGCAAAGGACAAAAAAAAGGAAAATTGCTGACGTTGGGTATCAAAGAGCATAGAACTTTAAATGTTGCTTCATGATATAGTAGATGTTTTGGAGCTCAGACTGATGCACAATTGACAAGTTTCCACCAGAACATTAATACTATTTGATACTTTGCTAACCAAAAAAGCCTGACAATTGATTACCTCCCACCTCCTACCAAATACTCAGCTATGCCAAACATGGTATTTACAGATACAGCCAGTTATTCCTTGTAGAGTTGAACATTTTGGTCAAATTTTAGTGGACAAAACCAAACATCACCGAACTAAAATGGAAGCTGTTCTTAAATTCTACCGCTCTAATTGGAATACTTATTCTATGTTCCTTCCTAACAATAAATCAATTTGAAGTGAGTCAAAGAAGCTCCTCAAAAGCCTTTAATGTTCATATGACATCATCATGTCAGTATAAACCTCATTACACCTCAACAAGATCATAGATGGGTCATTCCATGTCAAGTGAACCAATGATTATTACCTCTATATTTTTAATTCTTTTGAGATTTTGTTATTTGATAATAGCATGTCAGACAATGCAAAATGTGAAGAGAAAAATTTTTTAAAAAATTTATTTTTTTTTTAAATGATTTTCAAAGTTCGGAAAAAGTGTGAATTTCGCTGTTGCCTGCCTTTACGTTTCTCCTCATAACTAAGGCTAGGAATAAGATAGAGAGACAAAATAAACACCATTCTACTCAGAACTATACAGGCTTTCACCAGATATGTCACAAGAGGATCTTTGTTAATATTTTACCCATGTGATCGCAAGCGCAAAACTTTAAAACGTATTTCCGAAAAATCGGCGCGCTTTAAATATTTCAAAAACTGCCCATGTGTCTGCTTTGCTCTTAGCCACATCTGTACCAAATTTCAAGTTGGGATCGCAATGGGATCATATTTTAACATATTTTACTATTAATAGCGTCAATGGGTCATTCCATATCAAGTGATCTAATTATGAATATTTTTTTTTACCTGACGTCTTTAGATTTTTTTTTTTTTTTTCCTTTATGAAGTACTACTTTAGTTAATTACAAATTAAAAGTTTGGAATTTTTTTCTTCATCAGTTAATTTTTTACAGATTTTTAAAGTTTAAAAAAAGGGTGAATTTTGGCCTGGTACGACTTTAAATTTTTTTATCTCAGGCTAGAAATAAGATAGAGAAACAAAATAAACACCATTCTACTCAGAACTGTCCAGGCTTTCACCAGATATGTCACAAGAGTATATTTGTTAATTTTAATTTTTTACCTATGCGAATGCAAACGCAACATTTTGAAACGCATTTCCGAAAAAAACATTTTAATAAAAATTTTCCAAAACTGCCCATGTGTCTTTTATGCTCTTAGCCACATCTGTACCAAATTTCAAGTTGGGATCGTGATGGGATCATATTTTAAAATATTTAACTATGGTTAATCTCATTTTTATTAAATTTTGAAAAAACATATGAAAGACATACATTCAATCTTTTAACAAAATCTTGAGACATATAAAATATACAAAAAGAGAATTCACAAAGTTATTAGTAACTTTAAGATAAGCTGCAAATTTACTTTTGCGCTTATCTCTGGTGCAATATATACTACAATCTAAATATAATTCCAAACACTCAAGTATACAACCTTTCTCAGGGTTTTGAGATGTTCTGATGTCAAGGGGACAAGCAGCCCCAGCAGAATGATTTTTATTACTTGGCCCCTTCTAACAGGTTGACCACGTAAGTGGGTCATTACCCGTTGAGGCCTAGTTGGAATAGTCTATCGACTGGTGTACCGGAAAGGAAGGCCGAAATATTAATGATCTACTCACAGCTCAGAGTTTTCGATACCTGTCTAATGTTCACTAGAATTCTGAAGGTATAGGCGTAGAAAGGAAATACCTAGACTGAATGTATCAGATGGGAAGAAAAGAGAGATAGAAAAGAAGAGAGAGAGAGAAGAGAAACAAAAACCATTAGAAAAAGTTATACTGGGAAAGAAAAGCCACGTAAGAAAAAAAGAAAAAAAGGAGGGGGGGGGGACGGGTGAGGTATGGGAAGGAGAAAGGGTACTCATCCCACTGGCTCCCCATCAGCCAGAGGTCGAGCCATATTATCTGTGCTGGAAAAGATACTCCTAAATTCTGCAGAGTCGTGAAAAAGAATCCATTCAACCCAAATCCCTAAGAATTTGTTCCGAGATCCCGACGCATCAGCTGCGAGCTCCTCCATTCGATATGTGTCCATCAATTCTTTGAACCAATCAAGTAGAGATGGAGCCCGGCTTGATTTCCAGAACCTCGGGATCACAGCACGAGCAGCCGAGATGCAAAAGCGGAGAATATCCCTCTTCTGTAGCCCAATAGGACCTGGAAAAATGGATAACATTGCCGATTCTGGGCAGCATTCGGCTTGTTTACCTGTTATCCGGGCGTATGCATTGAAAACCTCAGACCAGAACCGCCGGATTTCCCCACAACTCCACCAAATGTGTATCATTGTACCCTTCTCTTCCCCACAGCGCCAGCAGGTATCAGGGGTTCCAGGGAACATGTTCCGGAGTGTCGTCGGGCACAAGTACCATCTAGTGAGCAGCTTATAGCTTCTTTCTTGTGCAGAACAAGCGCTAGCTAGTGAGTGAGTAAATATAAAGCATTTCTGCCAATTAGCTTCTGAAATGCTACACCCCAATTCCCTCTCCCAAGCACGTTGGAAGTAAAGGGTGCCCTGCTCTCTCATGGACCCTAAGGCCTGGTATAGAAATGATATTTTGCGCCTCGGTGGAGCCTCCAGTTGGAATAACCTCTCCAATACGTTGGGCGTCAATCTTACCCTGCAAGAGTGGTCAGCTGAATATAATTATGCTCTGTATTGGAGAAATTCGAATCACTTAAGAGGTCTCGTAGGTTCTTTGAGTTGTAGCTCTGCCATCGGGGGCAAACCACCACTGGACAGAGTCTGTCCTACTCGGGTGTCATCCACAATCCGCCAACATAAAAATCTCTGCCTGTCAAATCTGGGTGGGAAAGATGGGTTGGAAAAAAGGGGAGTCAAAGGGCTAAGTCTGTCGTTTAAGCGGAGGGTTTTCGTCACTAGGTGCCATACCTTCAAGGTGTTTCTGGTCATGTCTGTCAAAGGTACTAGGTCTGTGGAGTCTTTAGGGGAAATTCAAAGCAGGTGTTTCAGCGGAATCCCCAAACCCTCTTGCTCCACCCCTACCCATTTCTTGGAGGACGCATGATAATGCCAATCTAGAGCTCTAACAAGAGAGGAAGCCTCAAAGTACGCTCGTATGTTGGGTAGTCCAACCCCTCCTCTGGTCTCGGGCAAGGATAGGATATTCATTCGCAATCTGGACCTCTTGCCCCCCCAGACAAATCTAAGGATCATAGATTGCATTTTGGAGAGGAAACCTCTATCCAATAGAACAGGAACTGTCTGAAAAGTATATAAGAGTCGGGGCAAGACATCCATCTTGACTACGTTTATTCTCCCGAACCAGGATAGCTTTAATTGTCTATAGGAGGTAAATGCCGATTCCGCGTTAGTCAAAAGGGGTTGATAATTTAAATTGAATATTTGTTTAAGATCTTTTGGTATAAGGACTCCCAAGTACTTAATGGCTTCTACTTTCCATTTAAATGGGAACTGTTTAGATAGATGAGAAACCAATTCTCCAGGCAAAGAAATATTGAGTGCCTCGGTTTTGGAGCAATTCACTTTAAAGTTGCTCAATTGTCCGAACCATTCAAACTCCATTAAGACCGAAGGGATGGAGACCAGGGGCTGGGAGATGTAAAGTAGCAGGTCATCTGCAAATAAGGCTAATTTGTGATGACTCTGTCCCAGCTTGACCCCATGAACGCATTCATTGGACCTAAGTGCAAAATATTTAACTATTATAGTGTCAATTCAAAAGTCACCAAGAACACAATCAGTCATTTTTTCACAATTGCCCGTCAATAGTTTGAATTTGATATAAAGAAACATAGTCTTGTAACATCTCAAATGAAAGCTGTTACCGTTCTGAGTAAAATGATGCCTCTCCCACTTCATTATCTTATTTCTAGCCTGAGATAAAAAAATTTAAAGTCGTACCAGGCCAAAATTCACCCTTTTTTTAAACTTTAAAAATCTGTAAAAAATTAACTGATGAAGAAAAAAATTCCAAACTTTTAATTTGTAATTAACTAAAGTAGTACTTCATAAAGGAAAAAAAAATAAAAAATCTAAAGACGTCAGGTAAAAAAAATATTCATATTTAGATCACTTGATATGGAATGACCCATTGACGCTCTTACTAATAAAATATGTTAAAATATGATCCCATTGCGATCCCAACTTGAAATTTGGTACAGATGTGGCTAAGAGCATAGCAGACACATGGGCAGTTTTTGAAATATTTAAAGCGCGCCGATTTTTCGGAAATGCGTTTTAAAGTTTTGCGCTTGCGATCACATGGGTAAAATATTAACAAATATCCTCTTGTGACATATCTGATGAAAGCCTGGACAGTTCTGAGTAGATTGGTGTTTATTTTGTTTCTCTATCTTATTTCTAGCCCGAGATATGATAGAAAATGTAAAGCCATACCAGGCCAAAATTCGCACTTTTTTAAAACTTTAAAAATCTGTAAAAAATTAACAGATAAAGAAAAAAATTCAAAACTTTTTTTTTGTAATTAGATAAAGTTGTTCTTCAGATAGATAAATTTTTTTAAAAATCTGAGGACGTCAGGGAAAAAAAATATTCATTTTTGGATCACTTGACATGGAATGACCCAGATGCTAATTCACTACGCTTAAGGATTACAGTGGCAGTTCAGGAAAGGAATGGTTCGGATACCATGAGTCATGATGACTCTTGTTGAATAAGCTACCGTATATACTCGTGTATAAGCCGACCCGTGTATAAGCCGACCCCCCTACTTTTGCCCCAAAAATCTGGAAAAACCTATTGACTCGTGTATAAGCCGAGGGTGGACCCCAGCACAGGTATACAGCCCCCATCAGTGTGGTATACAGGCCTCCCCAGTGGTAGTATACAGCAGCCCCAGTGGTAGTATACAGATTCCCCAGCAGCCCCAGTGGTAGTATACAGGAGCCCCAGCAGCCCCAGTGGTAGTATACAGATTCCCCAGCAGCCCCAGTGGTAGTATACAGATTCCCCAGCAGCCCCAGTGGTAGTATACAGGAGCCCCAGCAGCCCCAGTGGTAGTATACAGGAGCCCCAGCAGCCCCAGTGGTAGTATACAGGAGCCCCAGCAGCCCCAGTGGTAGTATACAGCAGCCCCAGTGGTATACAGCAGGGCCCCCAGGGGTACAATAGCAGCCCCCGGGGGTACCCAGCAGCCCCCTGGGGGTACCAAGCAGACCCCTGGGGTATCCAACAGCCCCCTGGGGTACCCAGCCAGCCCAGGGGGTACCCAGCAGCCCCCTGGGGGTACCAGCAGCCCCCTGGGGGTACCAACAGCCCCCAGGGGGTACCCAGCAGCCCCCTGGGGGTACCAACAGCCCCCTGGGGGTACCAACAGCCCCCAGGGGGTACCCAGCAGCCCCCTGGGGGTACCAACAGCCCCCTGGGTGTACCAACAGCCCCCAGGGGGTACCAACAGCCCCCAGGGGGTACCAGCAGCCCCCTGGGGGTACCAAGAGCCCCCAGGGGGTACCAACAGCCCCCAGGGGGTACCCAGCAGCCCCCTGGGGGTACCAACAGCCCCCTGGGGGTACCAACAGCCCCCAGGGGGTACCCAGCAGCCCCCTGGGGGTACCAACAGCCCCCTGGGGGTACCAACAGCCCCCTGGGGTACCAACAGCCTCCTGGGGGTACCAACAGCCCCCAAAAGCTGGCACTGTCCCCCCTTGTAAGGGCCCCCCCCCGCTGCTTATACATTACCATCCCAGTGTTCTGATCGGCGCCGCTCCTTGGTGCTGCGTCTTCATCCTCCCGTCCGCGCTGGCTGCATCCGGGATCTCATTCTCCGGCCGTCGCGCGATGACGTCATATCGCTGCGACAGCCGGAGATCCCGGATGCAGCCAGTGACTCACCGCGGCCGGCTGACTCCGGTTTAGACAGGCGATTCTTCTCCTTCCTTGTCACGGGTGGACCGCGCCTGCCGGTAGTGGGGCCCGGTGTAGTGCAGATCAAAAGTGTTTGAAGACGTCTTGCGGGAACAGATTAAAGGGGTTTTAATTTGTTTTCTTCGTGACGCCACCTATGAGTAGTTCGGTAAGGGCTACCGACGCTGCGGAACCCCCGGGGGATGGACAGCAGCAAGATGTTACGCTCCCCACAGGCTGAGCGGTGATCCCCGGAGGCTGGAGCTGCTCAAGATGTTGTGCGGCAGCTGCGGTTACCTTCTAGTTAATGACGGACAGTTCGTAAGGAATCACGGACACAGACAGTCTCTATAACGGTCTTTACTGTAACCAGCAGGCAATACATGGTATACAGTGGTTGAGTAGTAGACCGGGTGGACTCAGCAGTGATGGTGTCCCTTAGAAATCCGTAGTGTTCCTCCTAGCTAAGTGATCGCCAATGTCGCCCAGGAATACCAGATCGGGTACGGGGAGGCTGCTTCAATGCCCTATCCATGCTATACGTTCTGGATGTTTTGGGGAGCCTTGGGTCCCTCAGTGGGTACACCGCTGGTTAGACGACTGGAAATTGGCTGTTGGTGGGGTGCTCCTACAAAGCTGCTCCTCCACTCTTCTGGTTCGCGTAGCAGAGGTGAACTGCTGCCAGCTTCGGTACCAGTGAACCGGCTGTGAGTTGTGGGCACGGGAGTCTTTTGGGAACCCGTGTAGAAATGCCCAATCCCGGTGGTTAAGGCCTCAGGTGCTGACACCCGACCGGTGACGGCCCAGGGGCCCGCACGGGGTGCGGAGCCCCCGCTCCTCTCCAAGCTCTAGTCTGCTCTCGTCAGGTTCTAGACTTCTTCTTCTCTGTTCTGACTGTCTAGATTATTGTGTGTTCTCCTACACTACCCTAGCACTCCGCCCACCAGGACCTAGGATTGGCCCTCTATTCTAGGTGATGTATGCTGGGTTGGATTTCTAAATTAACCAGGTCATTGCTGAGTCAGAGGATATTGCGGCTGCATTTGTGGCTGCAATACCCTCCTGTGACGCACTCGTTGCGGGGCGCCACACTCCCCCTTGGTTGAATACGCTTGTCCCCAAGCGTCACACTACTCACATTACAGAGGTTTTTATATTTTATATTTTACAACAGGTAATACACTTTTATTAATGACAGGTCATATATGCATAAAAGTGAGGTAGATAAACAGGTTAACACATTACGCGGACCCGGCGGGCGGTCGGCTGTCCTTAGAATAAAAGTTCAGGCTGTAGCCGCCAAGTCGCGGTGTTACGGTGCAAACAAGAAGAAGTCTCTGGGTGAAAAGTTCAAACAACAACTTTAGTCACTGATGAATGGCAGTGTTCCGGACTCGTATAGCGTTATTCTGAATGGGATCAGGGTGCATATATTAAAAATGTATATGTAAACAAAATTATATACTCGCCTTACTGACCATTGCAGCCCCTCTGCATTCACTACTGTGCCTCTTCCCCTCTGTGATCTCAGGCATCAGCATCTGGAGGGGGCCTCACGGGACTGCTGGACCACATTGGAAATATTGTATGAACTGCCTTCTTCCGCTTGGACAGAACATGAAAGCTGTAGCATATTGGCAGCTGCTGATTGGCTGCAACGGTAATCTAACATATGGGGCATAAAGCAGTGAGTGCGTAGGAGCCTAAGTGAGGGTAATTTTTTGAAAGTAGGCAAAACCCCTTTCTGAGAAAACTCTGCTGTAATGGAGTTATTGTCCATTTGGTTATGGTTCCAGTTCTTGGTAATGGTTTTATCAAGACAACCTACTGGCTAAAGCTATAAGAAGCCTGTATGATATCTGAGGATTTCAATGTCATCCACTCGAAACATTGGCCTTGATGTGCAAATCTTTAAATGGACATTGGCGTCCTGTAATTTTTCAGCTACACCTAAATATTGCCTACCTAATACAGTTAATTTGTGTAATAAGATTCCTGCAAAACCCTTTGGAAAAGCAACTGACTGGCTGGTGACAGTCCAGTGGTGTTAGAGTATGGTTTCCTTGGATTAGTGTCTAACCAGGTGTAGCCCTAATATGTGGGAATGGGGGATTGTGAAATATCACTTGTGCCAAAGACAACAAAGTCAATAATTAAAATGCACATATCACTAGGAACAGTGGCTTAGTCAACCAAGCCATTGGTTAGGTAATCAAGGATAGGCAATACTGCGTATGTGATACCATGCCATCTACACCACAAAAATATATACCTTCCTTAATAAAATATCTGCAAAAACACTAGTGCTTGCACTCATAATCTCTCGCCTAGACTACTGCAACCTGCTGCTCTGTGGACTCCCTTTTAACACTCTCACATCCTTACAATATATCCTAAATTCTGCTGCCTGTCTAATATACCTGTCCCTCCACTATTCCTCAGCCTCTCTTCTCTATTGATCCCTTTACTGGCTTCCCACTGCCCAAAGACTCCAGTTCAAAACCCTAACCTAACCATGACCAACCACCTTTCTGCTCCATACATCTATGACATGGTCTCCTGGTACTTACCTGCATGAAACCTCCAATCCTCACAAGATCTTTTCTCCATCCCTCTTACCTCCTCTTCCTACAACCGCATACAAGACTTCTCCTGTGTGTCTCCTATATTCTGGAGATGCATTTACTAATATGTTCAGCTGCTGGTTGAGGGGTTGATGTGTGACTCACCTGGAATCCCCTCTCCCCTGGTTTTAAATAGCATTCCCTCTCCTCTGTCAGATGCTGCTGATAGAGTTATTTGCTCTAGGTCTTGGTGCTATGCTGTTGCTTAGCTGCTGGGCTGAAGTCTTTCCTTTAGAGTAGCTGTGATCCCGGATCCGTGGGTGGAGGCAGGGGCCCTCACCCTAGGGCTATTCAGGAGCCAGGGAATAGGGTGGAGACTCGGACCTCTTCACCATCAGAGGTACCTCTGAGAGCAGGGTGAGCTAGGGACCCCCAGGATAAGGGTCAGATTTGCTTCTCCTGATCCCTTCACCCATTACACCTGCCTGTTACCTGATTCCCTTACCTCCCAAGCGTGACACTACCATTCCGCTACACGACCAACCCTACCCTTACCTACTGTATCCTCACCCATCCCTTGCAGACTGTGAGCCCTTGAGGGCAGGGCCCCTCTTTTTACTACTGTATCCTCACACATCCCTTGTAGACGGTGAACCCTTGTGGGCATGGTCCTCTCTCCTCATCTACTGTATCCTCACCCATCCCTTGTAGACTGTGAGCCCTCGCAGGCAGGGTCCTGTCTCCTCTTTTACTGTATCCTCACCCATCCCTTGTAGACTTTGAGCCCTTGCAGGCAGGGTCCTCTCTCCTTACCTACTGTGTCCTCACATATCCCTTGTAGACTGTGAGCCCTTGTGGGCATGGTCCTCTCTCCTCCTGTACCCGTCTGTACACAAATATTGTACTTGTCTGTACTGTCAATACCCCTTTTCACATGTAAAGAGCCATGGAATTATTGGCACTATAATAATAAATAATAATTAAATGAAAATAAGAGAAGGAAAACAACACAAGATCATGTTGAAGAATTGTGAGGAATATTCAACACTGGGCTGGTCAAATCACATTCAAATTGGGTTGCAAACAAACACAATCTCAAAAAAAAAATGTTGATCCTTTTTGTGCTTGCTGGCTCCACGGAAAAAATCTGCAGCCTGATATTCTTATCTGTCACTTCTCTACAAGTCTTTGCACAAAGAGCCAGGAGAAGAAGGTCTTGGAGTCTAAGGAGGCAAAGTTCATTACTGGAAACTTCTACTAGTAAACACCCTGGTCATGAATGTTTGGGAGTTGGACCCTCAGTATAGAAAATGTAAAAATGTCTTAATGTCTCTCTCACATTTCAAATATCAATATGAAAGTTTAAAATAGAAATTTGGAATACCGCAATGAAGTATTGAATACATTTTGACCTTGTTGCTAAAGGAACCCCAAAATTATTTAACATGAACAGGTAACTTGTATAAATTACTGTATTTAAATTATTTGTATTAGAGTATTTTTATTATAATGGATCAAAAATCAAGAATACAGTAAAGAAAACAGTCATTTGATTTACCCTTGATTTATTCAAATGAACCTAAAAAGAAGAAACATTTTGTTTCTACTTTGTTCCTGTTGACCCCAATTAGCTTTCAAATTTACATTTTTAATGTGAAGGTCAAAACCGATCAAACCCAACTTTATTTATTTGCATTAGTGTTAATGGAAGGTGTTCCCCGGCTCCCCCCCACCACACAACTTAAGTGTAATGAAAAGAAAAATAAACAATGTCTTTCATGTTTCCATCACAGTGTGGAGCATGGAGAGAGGCTTTCTTCTTCTAAATCAGATAAGTATCTAAAAAATCTCCCGGCAAAATGTGCAGAAACTCAGAGGATAGAATGAATAGTAATGAGCTGTACTGAGGAAGTGACAGGAGTGAGATCCGTGCAGCCTCCAGATATGGAAAAGGTGTTATTCAACAACCGCACTTCTCATGTTATATTATTACCACCTAGTGTGGAACGATCAGTGGCACCAGCACCATGATGGACATGGTGACAAAAATTGTCAAGTGCCATTATCCACATCCCAATTGTCAGTGTCATTATCTTGTACCCCCAGTGTCATTATCCTGTACCCCCAGTGTCATTATCCTATACTCCCAGTGTCATTATCCTGTACCCCAGTGTCATTATCCTGTACCCCCAGTGTCATTATCCTGTACCCCCAGTGTCATTATCCTGTACCCCAGTGTCATTATCCTGTACCCCCAGTGTCAATATCCTGTACCCCCAGTGTCATTATCCTGTACCCCCAGTGTCATTATCCTGTACCCCAGTATCATTATCCTGTACCCCCAGTGTCAGTATCATTATCCTGTACCCCCAGTGTCAGTATCATTATCCTGTACCTTATTATCATTATCTTGTACCCCCAGTGTCATTATCCTGTACCCCGGTGTCATTATCCTGTACCCCCGGTGTCATTATCCTGTACCCCTGGTGTCATTATCCTGTACCCCCAGTGCCATTATCTTGTACCCCCAGTGTCATTATCCTGTACCCCAGTGTCATTTTCCTGTACCCTCAGTGTCAGTGTCATTATCCTGTACCCCCAGTGTCATTATCCTGTACCCCCAGTGTCATTATCCTGTACCCCCAGTGTCATTTTCCTGCACCCTCAGTGTCAGTGTCATTATCCTGTACCCCCAGTGTCAGTGTCATTATCCTGTACCCCCAGTGTCATTATCCTGTACCCCCAGTGTCAATGTCATTATCCTGTACCCCCAGTGTCATTATCCTGTACCCTTAGTGTCATTATCCTGTACCCCCAGTGTCATTATCCTGTACCCCCAGTGTCATTATCCTGTACCCCAGGTGTCATTATCCTGTACCCTTAGTGTCAGTGTCATTATCCTGTACCTCAGTGTCATTATCCTGTACCCTCAGTGTCAGTATCCTGTACCCCAGTGTCATTATCCTGTACCCTCAGTGTCCTTATCCTACCCCCAGTGTCATTATCCTGTACCCTAAGTGTCAGTGTCATTATCCTGTACCCCCAGTGTCAATATCATTATCCTGTACCCCCAGTGTCATTATCCTGCACCCCCAGTGTCAATGTCATTATCCTGTACCCCCAGTGTCAATGTCATTATCCTGTACCCCCAGTGTCAGTGTCATTATCCTGTACCCCCCAGTGTCATTATTCTGTACCCTCAGTGTCAGTGTCATTATCCTGTACCCTCAGCGTCAGTGTCATTATCCTGTACCCTCATTGTCAGTGTCCTTATCCTATACCCCCAGTGTTATTTTCCTGTACCCCCAGTGTCAGTGTCATTATCCTGTACCCCCAGTGTCATTATCCTGTACCCCCAGTGTCATTATCCTGTACCCCCAGTGAGTGTAATTATCCTGTACCCCCAGTGTCAGTGTCATTATCCTGTACCCCCAGTGTGATTATCCTGTACCCCAGTGTCAGTATCATGTACCCCCAGTGTCAGTATCCTGTACCCCAGTGTCAGTGTCATTATCCTGTACCCCCAGTGTCATAATCCTGTAACCCCAGTGTCATTATCCTGTAACCCCAGTGTTATTGTGGCACCCTGTGTTACAGGTAGCCATAGGAACACCTAGTGCATGTAGGGATTTCCACATCTGGTACACCTCACACATACAACACCTTCCACCCCAGGCCTGTAGGGGGAGCCCCACTTGCTGCCCTTAGGCAAAATCCCCTATAAATACAGGTTTTGGGGGCGGAGTTGGCAGTGCAGTTCTTGAGCGGACTGTGAAGAGGTCCTGAGAGATAGAGAACAGTGCTAAGCTCCTTTCAGGGACTGTGTAGTGCAGTTCCAGCCAGGACTGTGAGGAGCCTTATCCAGTGTGAGGTACACGAGAGTGAGGGACAAAGGCAAGGTGAGGAATAGAACAACGGGGCAGAGGAGACATACCACCTCGCCCAAAGAAGTAACCCGGACACCAGAGTCCGAGTCTGCCAGGGAGAGTTTAACGCAGCAGAAAACACCGGTATACCGAGGAGACTCCAGTCTCCCAGGCACCCGCAGCAGCTTCAACACGAAAGCCAGGAACTGCAGAAGAGTAGGTGCATCCAACAGAGGGTTCTCAGTGCAGTCAACATGGGTGAGGGACACAGAGGAGGCCAGGCCAAGTGCAAAACAGGTCAGGGCTTCAGCGTAAGCAAAGAGAAAGACAAGGAGGCCTTACAACTGACTAGATGTGGAGATCCTGAAGTGCTTCCCGACCACCTGGAAGTGTACCCTGGACAGTGCCAGTTTAACCTTAGTAAAGGTACTGAAACTACTCCCAGTGTGTGTGTTAATTCTTACAGTCCTGATCCTGTCCAGCCCAGAGACTGTAGAGACCTGCAGAGCCACCTCCCTGTGCCAAATCCTATTCCTACATCACTGCCCCGGGGATCCCGCTCCACCTACGGGGAGAGACTCCATCAGGCTGACCATCCATCATCCCTGGAGGTCTGCAGCAGCACCGGTGCCATCACCGGACACTATGGGTGGCGTCATAAACCTTATTTTATTTTTATTATTAAACCCCCTTTTAAGCGACCACCAGGGCCTGGGCACGACCACCATTGATAGCATCCATAACTAAATGCCCGGGGCGGGTCATCATTATCCTGTACCCCCAGTGTCAGTGTCATTATTCTGTACCAAAGGAAGAAGGATTCAGGGCCACTCATTTGTAGAAGTAGCAAATTCGGCCGATGAGTAAGAACTGCTGTCCAAAACACATCCGGTGTGGATGCTTTTAATGTATATATGTGAATAAAGAATATCCTACTTCTACGGACATGTGGCCCTGAATCCTTCTTCCTTTGATGTCTATGGTGGAGATCAGCCACTTTCAGGAACCTGGGAATCGAAGGGTGTATTTGATAGAGGTCAGCGGCGGTTCCTCTCCCTAATCCCTCACATGTGTACAATTATCCTGTACACCCAGTGTCTGTGTCATTATCCTGTACCCCCAGTGTCATTATCTTGTACCCCAAGTGTCAGTGTATTATCCTATACCTCAAGTCCCAGTGTCATTGTCCCTTATTGGAAGTTGAATTTTAATCTGAATCTCATTTTTTGTTTTACAATCTGTAGTATCCAAAATGGATGCTAAATATACCGATTTTCACCTTCCCTCCCACAGTATATAAACCAGACACATGTAAAGTGTGAAAATCCTATGACGTTTTGACCTGTGATAGGTCGGGTCATCTTGACTCATCTTGGGCTAATTCAGACCTCTGAAGGTGTCTTGTGTGACTAAAACATTTGGCATCAAATCCTTTAAATTGTGAGGTGCAGCCTCCATGGATCAAACTTGGTCTTCAAGCACATTCGATAAATGATGGATTAAAATGAGACCTTGGGGATTAGGAAACAAGTCATCACCTTGAAAAAAGATATGTACCAAGTACTCTTGTTTTAGGGGCATTAGCTTTTATGTTTTTACAGCAAGGTATTTGAAGACATCTTACACATACTTTTTTTGTTTTCTAGTTGTTATTGCATTTGATTCGACGTAGATACCGAACTTACTATATGGGCTTGTTCACACTACTACTTCTTTCTGTCTCAGCTTAGTTGTTTAAACTGATTTACCTAGAGTACCGTGTGTTTAATAGAGAAACCTTTGGGCAGAGCAAGTAAGGTTCTTGCTGCTAAATAGGAAACCGGGGGGGGGGGGGGGGGAATCTCTGGGGAGTCCGCTGTGTCCTGGCCTAGAGATGGGGAGAAGGGGTAACGAGCTTCGAAGGCTCTGCGGTCACAAAGACCCTTGTTTGGGCAAGTTCTATGTTTCCTCAGGATCTCCTTGGAAATAATTGTTGTGTGCGTTTGGCCCTTTGGAAGGAGATGGTATGGTCTGGGATCTCAGTAGGTTGTCCACTGGAGTGACCGGTGGACGGTCGTGATTAAACCGTCGAACGTGGCCTTGGTTTTGGGAGAGACTCCTAAAACACATCAGAGAAGTGAGAGGCTGTTCCTAGTTCCCTGATTGAAAGAGCCCTATGAGGAAGCAGGGTCAGCGCGTCTCTGAGATGTCGTGCACATGTCGCACCAGGAATGTTTTTCCAGTCCGTGGGTTGCGACATGTCCTGTGACATAGATTGTGAGGAATAGAACTCATTGGGTGAACTCGAGCTCTGAACATCAGTGAATCACAGGAGCAGAGTGTCTGCAGGGCAGCTGAGTGCGGCTGCCAGAGGCATATGAGCTTGTGTGGATTTTGAGCTCTGCAGGATTAAACAGGTATATATACACGTGACAAATGTATATGTGTCCGCTGAATGGTATACTAGTTGGGAACAGTATACATCTCATACAGGTTGATATGCTGGTTGTGTACAGCATATATGTGACACAGTTTGAGATACTGGGTGAGAACAGTATATATGTGTTACACAGGTTGTGACACAGGTTCAATACAGTACATATGTGTGAAAAGCCTATATGACACACAGGTTGATATACTGGGTGGGTACAGTAAATATATGTTATCCAAGTTGGTATACTGGTTGGATACAGTATATATGTGCTCTTAAAGATTTGCAATAATTGGAAGCCCCTTTGTAGCTTTCACACCAAAGCCCATGAGCTTCAAGTTACACCATTGTATTTGGGTACAGCCTATATGGCACCAGGTTGGTATACTGGCTGGGCACAGTAATTATATGTACTGTATATATAGGTACCGTATACTGAGACAGGGAGTTGAGGTAATAGAAGAGCTGCAGCAGGCTAAGATCTGTTGAGCTCCATCCCCTAGACCTAGGTCAGGGCCATGATGATCCTGTGACCTGCAGTGGAAGGGGGCTATGTGCCTCTGTTTCGAGGCCATGTATGGGCTGTACGTATAGGGAGGAGTGGGAGGGCCACAGAGAAACAGCGCGCAGGAATTCTCATGAGGAGCGAGAAGCACTGAAAATCAGCGGGACCACCCCATCAGGGAGGCGTCCGGGAGGCATGCCAGCCACAGGTGACGTCACACGAGGTGGGCGGGAGGCCGGCCGAGGGAAGAGCTGTTCGGGAGTAGGCCAAAGCCTAAAGTAGATTGCGGCCCCGGGAATGGTGTGGGGGCCGGTGCAGAGGTACCGGGAGTTGCATCCTCACCCTTGGCAGGTAAACCCTCCATGTCTGATGCATGTCCTCTGGTACAGGGGGGGTTCCCAGCATGCGATTCACCGTGGAGCGCTTGAGTGCCAGCACTTCAACCAGGGATGACCATGGGGCTTTGAGGATATAAAGGTAGCCCGAAGGCATTACCTGGTGATGGCCACTGCATCCCAAAGTCCCTGTGAGGGGAGGATGGGGAGGGTGGTATATAAGGTGACGATGTAGCTCCTGCAACCCAGTGTTCCTGGTTAGGGAGGCTGGGGAGTTCTAGGGATTCCGGACGTGTCACCAGGCTCCTGCAACGCAGTGTCCCAACTGTGGGATCTGGGGAGAGCCATGAGGTAAAAACTCTGCGTGCCTTTCCGTGAGGTAAAAACTCTGCGTGCCTCATTGATGTTGTGGAGATCGGAATGCTATGGAACCGTCACCATGGTATAACAATAAAAAATAATGTCCAAAGTTCCAAATGTCGCAGAAGGGGGTATATGGAGGTAACACTCCGTGTTCCCGTCTGTTGCTGGTTGTGGTAAATCGGTACGCGACGGTACCGTCGCCCGTCTAACTTCATTCCGAGGGAAAGTGAAGGAAAAAAACTAAAGAGAAAAAAGATTAAATAATAAAGATATGATATGGGTCTGTAAACCACATCTGCCTCGCAATGACACTAAGCTGAAACTGGTTCGGCTTGTGCCAACCAGGGGGTGTATACTGCCAGGGAGGAGCTACTGTTTTTTTTCAGATTATACTTAGTATCGCCTCCTAGTGGACAGCAGCATAACACCCATGGTCCTGTGTCCCCCAATGAGGCGATTAAGAAAACTAGTCAGGTAGGTCAGTCATCTGTTTAGGCCTACTGGGCCAGATGAACTGAAAGCTCTCCCATCAATGTTATGCCCTGCCACACACAAAGGTGGGACACGTATAACTTTCGTGGAGTATTACAGGAAATAATAGAGAGGTAGATCAATGACTTGTTTTGGCCTAGTGGGCTGGATAAACTCAAAGCTCATGCAAGACCACTTTCCGTTTTGTGGAATATTACCGAAAAAACTAGTCAGGTAGGTCAGTGATCTGTTTAGGCCTACTGGGCCAGATAAATTGAAATCTCATGCAAGTAACATAGTAACATAGTAACATAGTGCTCCCATCAATGTTATGCCCTGCCACACACACAGGTGGTACAAGTATAACTTTCGTGGAGTATTACAGTACATAATAGGGAGCTATCTCATGCAAGCGTTCCCATCAATGTTATGCCCTGCCACACACAGGTGGGACCACTATCAGTGTCTTGGAGTATTACAGGAAATAATAGAGAGGTAGGTCAGTGACCTGTTTAGGCCTACTGGGCCAGATAAACTTAAAGCTCATGCAAGCACTCCCATCAATGTTATGCCTCGCCAAACACAGGTAGGACAAGTATAACTTTCGTGGAGTATTACAGGAAATAATAGAGAGGTAGGTCAGAGACCTGTTTAGGCCAACTGGGCTGGATAAACTCAAAGCTCATGCAAGCGCTCCCATCAATGTTATGTCCCACCACATACAGGTGGGACAACTATCAGTTTCGTGGAGTATTACCGAAAAAACTAGTCAGGTAGGTCAGTGACCTGTATAGGCCTACTGGGCCGAATAAACTCAAAGCTCATGCAAGCGCTCTTATCAATGTTATGCCCTGCCACAACAGGTGGGACCACTATACGTTTTGTGGAGTATTACAGGAAGAACCAGTCAGGTAGATCAGAGACCTGTATAGGCCTAGTGGACAGGGGAGATAGACCAAACAATGCTTTTAAGGGCCATAAACTGTTCATGTGTATACATCACATCTGTCAAAACCTGGTTTGATGCTCAAAACTAGTTTACGCAAACAGTAA
Organism: Allobates femoralis; assembly: GCA_033576535.1. Lineage (NCBI taxonomy): Eukaryota > Metazoa > Chordata > Amphibia > Anura > Aromobatidae > Allobates > Allobates femoralis. Next base: position 94,833,989 of record JARQOC010000012.1, on the reverse strand, counting down.
GGGAGATGTAGTAATCACTGTTTTTAAGCACCCAAAAATTTTGGATGTGAATACAGCAAATTTGTTAATCACTGATTCGATGGTCAAAAAGGTTGAATATTCAGAAACAGAGGCAGGAGAGTCAGGGGTAAGTATTGAGCTCAGAGGGCCCTACTCAAGTCAAGCAGCAGCAAGGAGATCCCAACATGTCTCCATTTTTCATAAAAATTAGGCACAGTCACCACTTAAGTGGCATAAATTGCCCCAGAGTTGAAATATTGAAATGGGGAGTTATATGCAGCACATTGAAAAGTACACAAGCGTTTAGCTGACACAGGGGTGGAAAGGTCCTTGCGGTTCATGACTTGTTCATCATGATAAACGTTAGACACAGGGATTTTCTTGACTATTGCTGACCCCCGTGTGGTTCGACCTGGGGCAATTCACCCAGGCCTCGGGTTCCCCATTGTCCTGGTGGAAGGTACTCACAAATATATACAGTGAGCTTGGGTGTTTTGAACTATGGTTATTGGGAAAACTGTGCTGCATTGGAGTTATGGAAGGTCTTCCTGCAGATATCCTCAGTGGAAACGACCTTGGGGAGTTACAGTGCCATTTTGTGAAGAGCAGACACTCGAACAAGAAGAATCATAGACTCCTTTAGGCCGACCTACTCTGCCATTATGCAAGGACTTATTGACAATTAAGCAATGTGGACTAAAATGAGATGGCCAAAGGTCTGTGTAGACCTCCTGGCATGCTCACTTATTGAAAGGGGGAAAAGATTGTGATGGTGTGATATGGTGGGTTATATTTTACTGCATTTTACAAGGGTTGTTCCATTAGTGTGTATGCTCCCCTTCCCCACTTCCTGTGTACACATTACACTCCTGAGGGTCTGATAATTGAATTACTGTGAACATCTCATTCTAGTCCTCTGCCTGTAGATGTTTGTATTCACCCCCCATGAAGTATGTCAATAGACTTGGTTTTGGATATGGGAGTTGGTTAGGGAAGGAGAAGCAGTGTGTTTTCAGTCTGTGTGTGGGATGCTGAGTTGAGACTAGCTCCACACAGGGATTTAGAGAAACCTGTTTTTTTACCTGGATGTACAGTATACTGCTGGATTGGTTTATGGATTTTTCTTATGGATTGTTTTAAGGATTTTTATGTTTTCAAGCAATAAAGTTTCTTGGGCTGTTCACACATCTCTTGCTCTGTTGATCATAGGATACCGGAGAAGGACCCAGTGACAAGGACTATGGTGCCCATTATACTATGTGACAGACTATGGGGGTGTATGGGGGTGTATTATACTATATGCTAGGCAATGTGGGGACCATTTTACTATATATATATATATGACTGTGCGTGTGCACCATACTCTGGATTATTATATATGGAGGACTATGGGGGATGCATTAGAATATATGGAGGACTATGGAGGGCATTATAATATATGGATGACTTTGGGGTGCATTACATTATGTGGAGGACTATGGGGATGCATTATAATATATGGAGGACTATAGGAGAGAGTACTATATAGAGGGCTATGGATGGTGCATAACTGTAGCTGAAAATATCTATCTGTAGGGGAATGGAGACCACAGTAGTTAATGGACAATTGTTAAATTCTGTGTCACTACCCAAAAGGTCATACCTGTGCTTATCTGAGCAGGAACTGTAGTCCTCCTGTACACAGGATTTGAGACCTCAGGCGAGTTTCCTGAGAACACAAAGGCCTCACACCTCTGGTGGCATTCAAATGAATCAACAAATGGTCCATGGTACCTCAGTCTAACATTCCATATTTGCAGTGGGAAAGGAAAGTGTTGTAAAAGAATGGCATTTGAAATGTAATGTATTCATTGCTAAATTAGTCATGGTCCAATCACAGACCTGGTTGTTAAAATTAAAAGACTGTACTACAAATTAAACCTCAAGCTTAAGCCTATAAAAAGGCTTGCAAACAAAGATGTCTTGGTTCACAGATTGGGGATCAGACAATGCTGATTGTGTTACATATTTCATCTTTCCTTCCCCCAAGGATACACACGATAACATTAAACTGCAAAGTTTAGGTATTTCTGTCAGTTTCTCCTATTTTATTTCATAATTGTCTTGCATATCTGTATGTCCTTTTTATTTTTAGCTTTTATATCTTTTTATTGTAAGCACTGTAACTTTTATATTAAAGCTTAAAACTTTAATAAGTTGCATCCTTGTATGTTTTAAAAGAATCCATATCCTTAGAGTGTGTGATCTGAGTGGCAGACTGTAGTATGTTTCAGGAACACCTCACCCTGTGTATATGAGAAGTGTTGTCAGGGTGTTGTGTAGCTGGGGGGGTTGTGTCATCTGTGGTGTTATTTATGCTTCCATTAGAATCTAGAATATGGATTGAGTGAGAGGAGATAAATTGACCCTTGCAGGCAAGTCATGTGCTGAGAAGTGGGTATGTGACAATAGTACTATACTGAGGACTATGGAGTGCATTACACTATATGGATGACTATGGGGTGTGAGTTATAATACATGGAGAACTATAGGGGGTTAATTGTAATATATCGAGGACTATGGAGGGTGCATTTAACATAGGGAGGACTATGGGGTACCTTATATTATATGGAGGACTGTTGGACCCATTATACTATATGTCAGAGTATTGAGGGTGTTGTAGGCCATTCTACTGTTTGAAGTGTTAATGGTAGCTATTATAAAGTGTGAAGAGGTTTAGGGGCCATTATACTGTATGTAAGCCCATTATACTGTACTAGATGGTGGCCCGATTCTAACGCATCGGGTATTGTAGAATACCTTGTAAACAGGAGTGAACTGCGTCACACTATGACTGACAGCCTTGTAAACAGGAGAGAAGTGCGTCACACTATGAGCGGCAGTTCAAATTGCGCGCCAGTATACCAAGCCGTGCTCCGCTTCACTGATTGGTCTCCGCGGCTGGCGATGACCAATCAGCGCACTTGGCGCGTGTTTTAAAACACGCTTCGCTGATTGGTCGCCACGGCCGGCGGTGACCAATCAGCGAAGCGGAGCATGGCTTGGCAGGGGTTTTGAATCCCGCGCCGTGGGATTCATATTTCCCGCCAAGCCGCGCTGCTTCGCTGATTGGTCGCCGCCGGCTGCGGCGACCAATCAGAGATGCGTGTTTTAAAACACGCGCCAAGCGTGCTGATTGGTCGCTGAGGCTGGCAGTGACCAATCAGCGAAGCGGAGCACGGCTTGGCAGGGGTTTTGAATCCTGCGCTGCTGATTGGTCGCTGCTGACAGTGCGGGATTCATATTTCCCGCCAAGCTGCGCCACTTCACTGATTGGTCGCCGTGGCTGGAGGCAGGATGGAGCCAGCAGTGTCGGTGTGAAGCGGTGTTGGTGTGCGGCAGTGTTGGTGTGTGGCGGTGTCGGTGTGCGGCGGTATCGGTGTTCAGTCGCCGGGCGAGACTAATCACCAGGGGAAGAAAGGAGTGGGGCACAATGGTGGCGGGGGGGCAGGGTGGAGCGGGCGGGGCAGGATGGTGACGAAGGGGGGGGCAAAATGGAGGTGGGGGCAGGATGGAGGCGGGGGGCAGGATGGAGGTGGGGGGCAGGATGGAAGCGGGGAGCTCAGGATGGAGCAAGCGGGGCAGGATGGAGCAAATGGAGCGGATGAAGCAGGCGGGTGGGATGGAATCGAGGGGCGGGGATGGAGCCGGGGAAGGGGGGCAGGATGAAGCTGGGGGGGGGCAGGATGGAGCCGGTGGGGCAGGATGGAGCCTGGGGGGCAGGATGGAGCCGGGGTAGGGGGGCAGGATGGAGCTGTGGGTGGGGGGCAGGATGGAGCCGGGGGCAGGATGGTGGCCTGCCCGCGCTCCCCCCTCGCTCCTCCTGCCCTGCCCACGCTCCGCGAGTCCCTGCCCCCACATCCCCCCGCTCCTTAGGGCTACTTCTTTAGTGATGTCACAAAGGGGAAGAAGAATCCTGTTCCTCCTCCCCTGTGTGACATCTGTCACAGCTCCATTTGATATCGCAGTGCATTATACACTACAAAATCAAATGTAAAATAAAGACAAATGTATTAAAAATAATAAAGATTGTTATACTTACCCTCCGCTAAGACCTTGCATGATATCAGAATGACATCGGCGCCAGGCGCTGTGATTGGCCCGCTCACGGTCATGTGATATGCACGTCGCATATCACATGAGCCAATCACAGCGCCTAAGGCCGATGGAATGACATCATGCAAGGTCCTAGCAGGACACTGCCTGCTACTGCTCCCGGTTACCACTCGGCGGAGGGTAAGTACAACAATCTTTATTATTTTTGATACATTTGTCTTTATTTTATATTTGATTTCGCAGTGTATAATGCACTGCGAAATCAAATCACTAAAGAAGTAGCCCTAAGGAGCAGGGGGACGTGGGGACGTGGGGCCGCGGGGAGCGTGAGCAGGGCAGGGGGGGGGGGAAGCATGGGTAGGGCAGGGCAGGGCAGGAGGAGCAGGGGGCTTAGAGGAGAGTGGCTCTTTTGCATACACTGCGCTCACTGACTGCCACGTCAACCTTGAGTAACAAAATGTGGTTTGACTGACTGGTTTTAGTCAGAAAATAACAGCTAGCTGCCCCCTCAGCTTCAGTTGAGAGCTTGTTTCTGTGAAGAGTGGTTTAGTGTACTTTTTCTCTGTGTGATTTCTGCCTGTAAAAATGGATGTTACTCACGGAAGAGGTCTAGAATTATTACTCTTAATGAACATACAAGTCTGACTGTAAGAGAAATTGTTTCCACAGTTGGTATTGGAAAATCTACCGTTTCAAGAATAATTCGCACACACAATGAAACTGGATAGTTTTCTCCAAAATGAAAAGGGAAATGTGGAAGAAAAATGAAAACGACATCAAGAACTGATAAAACACTTGACACTCGAGGGAGGATTTCTGGTCAATAATTGACCATCCCACTGTCTAAGCAACCTCTATCAATTAAATAATGACCCAACTCTGCTAGTGACTTGGTTAAACAAATTGGCCACAGCAGCCTTTATTGCCTATTGTTTGCGTACTAAGGAGGGAAAAACAACGGGTGCGCCATCTAACTGGCGTCCCAACTTAAACAATAGGCACACTGTCAAATCACCCATGGATAGGTCCGGTCCAGAAGCCTCCAGACCTTGTCCCTGGCCGCGAAACACTGACCCCAGGGACGAGGTATTGATTACCTAGAACCAATACCCCGACCTTGCAGAACTCCGTGCCTGCAAGGTACCTTCAACTGGAACCACTCTACCTTCAAAGTGACTCACCTCCAACTTACGAATGTAGATTCTAGGCCTCTGGACCAGACCTACCCCTGCTGCCGTGACAACATCCAACCACCAAATACAAGTTACCAACCCCTCTTGCACTATCAAAACATTCACACTTATTTTCCAAGCATCCCTAATAACTCTGACCAAAACAGGAAGGGTGAGTGGGAAACTGTCCTGTCTTACCCCCGGAAATGGAGTGAGGGGTTACTTCCTTCGCTCCACCCTATAGCTGCCCCTCAGGCTCCCCACCTTCATACCCTAATCCAAACCCCCCAACTAATTACCTACTTCTGCCTCTTATGAAAATCCATCTCCTTTAACCCCTTGTTAATTCCCTCCCTCCCTGACTGTCATGGGGGCCTGTCCACCCTATGGGATCCCCATCCTGCTTATCAGCAATAGTAAAACTAATGCAAGAAAAACAAGTAAAGACTTGCTTTGTCCCAATTAATTTGCACAGCACTGTAGCTTATAGCACTGAGGGACCACCAGAGAAAGAGACACCCAGTAAGAGAACAGGAACATCAAAAGAGGCTCGACTGCACCATCCTGGTTCAGGTGACAACGCTGAACTGGAGGTTGGCAAAGGGAAGCACCCGGTGGCCATGCTGAAACAACTATGTAAAGGTTACGGAACTCCAGCAGTGGTGTGTGAGACTTTTTTTTAGCAGCGACCACCGGCCGCTGAGGCCACATGAAACACCAGGGTGCTGATGTCCTAATGAACATCTGCCAAGGTATGAACTGAACCCTCCTTCCCGATGCCCTGGGGACCATGCTCCACCTGTGGGGAGCAAAACCATCCAAGCTGCCGGCCACCGCCCTCTGAGGTTCTGAAGCAACAGTGGCTGCCCATGGCCGCTGTTGTGAATTCATTGGAGCTCCCTGTGGTGTTGTTGCTGGTAATGCAGCTGACTGTGTGGGCTTCACAGGTGATGGTGATGATTGGCAATCTGATTCTTGGAACATATAATGGTTTGAAGTGGATCAATCCTTGCCAGTTGTCTTTAGTTCCTGGAGGAGTTCACATCTCTCTGGCTTCTTTTGCTCTGTGAAATTCTTTGCAAGCTAAGTGGGTGGTTTTTTGATATTTTGTGGCACACTTTTGTGTGCTTAAGGTTCTGCTTATGTTTTGTCTTATTCTGAGCTGTGGGTTTACAATTTAGTCTGTATATTTGTTTATCTGCTCTCAGATAGGAAGTTTTCTTTCTAGGAATTTACCATTCACTAATATCTGTTATTTCCAGTTCTGCTGGCATTTGATTTATAGAAGTCTGCAGATATAGATTGCGCCGAGTCTTAGTGACTCAGGGTAATTTTTGTTCTATCTGCTATTGGTGGTTTTTGATAGTGTTTTATACTGACTGCAATAGTATTTTATCCTGTCTTTCCTATATAGCTAGTTTGGCCTCTTTTGATAAACCTTGTACTCTGCCTGTGTTTGTTTTTCTTTCTCTAGTTTCCCAGTTAATATCTGTGGGGGCTTGCTATTCTTTTGGGATTCTGCTCTGAGGCAATATAGCTTTTCCTACATCCATCCTTAGGAGCAGTTAGTTCTCCGGCTGTGCAGAGATGTCTAGGTCTGGTTAGTTACATCCCACGGCTACTTCTAGTTGCGGTGTGTAGTCAGGGATTGCGGTCAGTACAGTTACCAATGACTTCTATGGAATCTGAATGTTACTCCTGAGTCGTTGGTTCATAATAGGCCGCGTACCGCAGGTGGCGTCACAAGTACCCCCTTTACCCTGTCTTCCCTGTCAATCCCTCTTTATCAAATTACACCACCAGGGTCACGGGACCGGGTCTAGCCCCCGTGAAAAAAGAATCAAGAAGAACAACAAACTGCCCGGTTCCCGAGTAACCCCGACCCTGGAGTGGGCATGTCAACTTGGAGTCATGAACTGGATGTGAGCTGCCCAGTAACATCGGGTCTTGTGTGCCTTAAAGAACTGTTAAGAGACTGTTTAAGAACCAGCTCGCAAAATGGCGACGAGAAAGAACGCGCGCCACGTGTAGGTCTGGGGCGTGTCTAGGCCCTCGTCGTGGGAAGGACCTTAGTATAGGCGCAAAAGAGCAGGCCCGCCCAGAGTACTAAAGAAAAGCCAAGGGGGCCTGCTAAGGTGTGGTTATTAACTCCGCCTAGAGACAGAACAAGAGAGAGTCGCGTGGTGCAAGGAGCGGGAGGAATCATGGTGAACAGCAGGACTGACACTCTGGCTGGCGGACAAGAAAGCAAAAAAGCCCCCAAAGCAACCGGGGGGCTAGAGACTGAGTACAGAGTACCGGTTCTGATGACTTCGAAGACGTGATGAAAGAACTGAGCCAGTTACTAAGCAGTGCGCAGCTGTGGGCTGTTAACACCTGGAAGCAGACGCAGCTACAAAATTTGGCACACCGAGTGCAGGTGCCGGAGCCTCATGAACCACCAAAAGCAGCACCAGTGGTAGAAACAACAAACCAGAGCCGGCCAGTGACTTCGGAGCCAACTGAAGTGCCACCGGCTGCCACACCAGACCAGCCTGAATCAGCGCTGAAGTCAGAGGGTGATGCCGCTGAGCTGAAAAGCAGTGTGAGCCCAGTGGATACCCCGGAGGTTGAGAGCGGGAGGGCGCATTGTGCATCCCATGAGAGTCTAACTGAGGAGTGCCCGATTGCGGCACAGGCGGTGAGCAGAGTAGAGTGCAGATGCAATGGTGACTACTGGGCTGTCCCCGAAGATTCTGAGGCATCAGGAGCTGCCCATGGCCGCTTACCGCAGGTGGCGTCATGAATACCCCTTTTCCCTGTCAATCCCCCTTTATTAAACGACACCGCCAGGAGTAACGGGACCGGGTCTCAGTCCCTGTCTGTGTCCGTGAAAAAAAACGAGAAGAACAACAAGCTGCCCGGTTCCCAAGTAGCTCCAGCCCTGGAGTGGGCGTGTCACTTGCATGGACGTCTGTTATCTTGCTATTATGAAGCTGCCTTGATTGCTGTTTGTCACTCCAGAACTGATAGACCTTTTGATAAGACAACTTGTTGACTCTGATATTTTACCTGGACATCCACCTCTTGGCTTTTGAATAGATGAAAGGACTTCTTGTATTCGGTGTCATGGCCTCCCATGATGCAGATTGGTGATTTTCTTGGCCGAGAGACTGCTATCTATGAGCTGGATGATGCTGTTTCTCTTTTCATTGAAAATCTCCTTCATGGCTGCTCCTCAAGTGGAAGCAGTGACCTTTTACTTGGGAATTAACCTAATAACAGAGTGAGCTATTAGTGAATCATTTGCTAAATAGTTGCAAGTCAAATATCTGTATGAGATTGCAAAGATGATGGTCTATAAAATGAAGGTAGTGTCACATGTAGAGCAGTAGTGGACGGTAAGATATGGAGCCTGAAAGGCAAAAAAACATTGTGACTAGTGATGGGTGAACCAGAACTGTACCTAGTAATTGTACCCCGATCTGCCACAGCCGCCCTAGAAATTGGCACATTCATTAGAAGCACCAATTCCTGGCACTTTACTCAACTCTTCCCGATGCCTTGGCGCAGTGGCATCAGGGTGATAGAGGGGGTTAATGACAGCTAATGATTTACAGCTTGTCATTAAGCCCAGATTGATAACATTCAGGCCTCAGAGACCCTCACATTATCAATCCTGTGAGAAAATAGTTAAAGGATTTTTCTCTGTGTCTGTTTTTTTTATTTGAAATAACTCACAGACAACCCTTATTTTCCAAATTATTATTAACCCACATACCCTTCCGATGATGATCCACAAAGTTGGTCCCACAAAGCTCACTCGCCACTGCTACATCGAGATTTTGCAGAGAGAGAAAAAAAGCGTCCTCTCCCTGCAGAGTCTGCGATCACACTGACTGCTGTCAGCAGCTGTGACGTCGTTCACTGAGTTATCGGGGCTCCTCAAGCCAGGGAACTCAGGTGACCCTGCTGTCAGCAGGTGAGTGACATCACCGCTCCTCATGGCAGTGAACTCAGGACACCTCAATGCTGGTAGGGAAAGGCCGATTTTGTTCTCTCTCTGCAGAATCTCGATGTAGCAGTGGCGATTGAGCTTCATGGGACCATTGTGGAAGGGTATGTGTGTAAATTGGAAAGTGATTATGATTTATGTCAAATAAAGGATTTTTCTCTGTGTCTGTGTTTTTTATCTATTTCCTCACATGATTAATAATAAATGGGTTTCATAGAGGCCTGACATTATCAATCTGGGCTTAATGACAAACTGTTAATCATCAGCTATCTTTAACCCCTTCTAATCACCCCAATACCACCGCACCAGGGCATCAGGAAGAGGCGGGTAAAGTGCCAGGAATTGGTGCTTCTCACGATTGCGCTAATTTCTGGGGCGGCTGCAAGCGGCTATTCTTTAGCCGGGGGGCCCAATAACTATGGACCACACATGCTGAGAATACCAGGCCCCAGCTTCCTGGGTTTTACCTTGGCTGGCAATCTAAAATACAGCAAAGCCCATGCACTTTTTTTTTTGTAAATAATTTTTTTATTCTTAAAAAATAAATGGGCTACCCTGTATTTTGACTGCCAGCCAAGGTAAAGACAGACAGCTGGGGGTGGCAGTCCGTAGTTGTCTACTTTATCTACACTACAATAAAAAAATAAAGCAAAGCTCTATGTAATTTTCATTATTATTTATTTATTTTTACACTACTATGGCATTTAATGGGTGAGGGTGCAACAGCCAATCACAGACTCTGTCACAGAGAGTGAGTGTCTGTGATTGGCTGTTGGGAGTACCTAGAAACAGCACATTTATTCTAGCATCTAGATCCTAAAATGTATGGGCTGTTTCCAGGTTACTCTAATAAGTGGTCCTGGAAGTACAAGCGGGTGGACAAGAGTAAGTATAACGCTAATGTTTAACCACTATTTTCTTTCTTTTTACAGCACCCCAGCCACTATCTCATAACTTTAAAGCCTGAGTTCGGGGTTGGGACTCAAGTACGAGTCACATTCAGTCCTGAAGTTGGACTTTAAAAAAAAGTCTGGTTCAGTTCGCTGAACTCGAACATCGGCAGGTTCGCTCATCACTATTTGTGACCCTTTTGCTTGTCCGTGTACTATATACTTTGCTACTGATATATATATAAAATATATACATAGTGTTTCACACTGGTGATATACACTGTGTGCAGAATTATTAGACAAATGAGTATTTTGATCACATGATACTTTTTATACATGTTGTCCTACTCCAAGCTGTATAGGCTTGACAGCCAACTACCAATTAAGTAAATCAGGTGATGCCCATCTCTGTAATGAGGAGGGGTGTGGTGTAATGACATCAACACCCTATATAAGGTGTGCTTAACTATTAGGCAACTTCCTTTCCTTTGGCAAAATGGGTCAGAAGAGAGATGTGACGGGCTCTGAAAAGTCCAAAATTGTGAGACATCTTGCAGAGGGATGCAGCAGTCTTGAAATTGCCAAACTTTTGAAGCGTGATCACCAAACAATCAAGCGTTTCATGGCAAATAGCCAACTGGTCAAAAGAAGCGTGTTGGGGAAAAAAGGTTCAAAATAACTGTCTATGAATTCAGTAAAATCAAGCGTGAAGCTGCCAAGATGCCATTTGCCACCAGTTTTGCAACATTTCAGAGCTGCAACGTTACTGGAGTATCAAAAAGCACAAGGTGTGCTATACTCAGGGACATGGCCAAGGTAACGAAGGCTGAAAAACCACCACCTTTGACCAAGAAACATAAGATAAACTGTCAAGACTGGGTCAAGAAATATCGTAAGACTGATTTTTCAAAGGTTTTATGGACTGATGAAATGAGAGTGACTCTTGATGGACCAGATGGATGGGCCAGAGGCTGGATCAGTAAAGGGCAGAGAGCTCCACTCCGACTCAGACACCAGCAAGGTGGAGGTGGGGTACTGGTATGGGCTGGTATCATCAAAGATGAACTTGTGGGACCTTTTCGGGTTGAGGATGGAGTGAAGCTCAACTCCCGGACCTACTGCCAGTTTCTGGAAGACAACTTCTTCAAGCAGTGGTACAGGAAGAAGTCAGTATCGATCAAGAAAAACATGATTTTCATGCAGGACAATGCTCCATCACATGCATCCAACTACTCTAAAGTGCAGCTGGCCTAAAAAAAAAGAAAAAATAATGACAAGGTCCCCTTGTTCACCTGATCTGAACCCCAAAGAGAACCTGTGGACCCTCCTAAAATGTGAGAGCTACAGGGAGGGAAAATAGTACACCTCTGGGAACAGTGTCTGGAGGCTGTGGTGGCTACTGCACACAATGTGATCGTAAACAGATCAAGCAAATGACAGAATCTATGGATGGAGGCTGCTGATGTCATCATAAAGAAAGGTGGCTATATTGGTCACTAATTTTTGAGGGTTTTGTTTTTGCATGTCAGAAATGTTTATTTCTAAATTTTGTGCAGTAATATTAGTTTACCTGATGAAAATAAACAAGTGAGATGGGAATATATTTGTTTTTTATTAAGTTGCCTAATAATTCTGCACAGTAATAGTTACCTGCACAAACAGATATCCTACTAAGCTAAATCTAAAAAAAAAACACTCCAACTTCCAAAAATACTAAGCTTTGATATTTATGAATCTTTTGGGTTGATTGAGAACATAGTGGTTGATCAATAATAAAAATAATCCTCTAAAATACAACTTGCCTAATAATTCTGCACACAGTGTATACTGTATATCACACTGGTGATATATACTGTATGCCACACTGGTCATATATGGTACTCTATATTACACCTAGAGAGTTATTATGTAGTGGCATTTCTCATGGAGCTCTTTTAATTCTGACTATCTTTGAATATTGATGGTTGATCTCAAATATACCTATAAACCTTAATCAACTGCGGAAAAAGGGAAAAAGACTGTGCTGACATCTACCGTATATACTCGTGTATAAGCCGAGTTTTTCAGCCCAAAATTTGGCTGAAAAGTCTCCCCCTCGGCTTATACACGAGTCACTACGGTATGTGCTGTGGTGGGGGCTGTGGGGCCGGGGCTGTGGAGGCTGGAGGAGGCGGGGGGAGCCTGCTGTATGAGCGGCCCCATCACGTGGGGCCGCTCATTATATATGCACTGCTTCCCCCTGTCAATCAGCGGCAGGGGGAAGCAGTTCATATATTCCCCCCAAAAGCTGGCACTGTCCCCCCTTGTAAGGCCCCCCCCATCGCTGCTTATACATTACCATCCCGGTGTTCTGATCCGCGCCGCTCCTCGGTGCTTCTTCATGCTCCGTTCCTCGCTGGCTGCATCCGGGGATCTCCGGCTGTCGCAGCGATATGACGTCATCGCGCGACGCCGGAGAATGGAGATCCCGGATGCAGCCAGCGAGGACGGAGCATGAAGAAGCACCGAGGAGCGGCGCGGATCAGAACACCGGGATGGTAATGTATAAGCAGCGGGGGGGAAGCCTTACAAGGGGGCCGAGTGCCAGCATTTGGGGGCTGTTAGTACCCCAGGGGGCTGCTGGGTACCCCCTGGGGGCTGTTGGTACCCCCAGGGGGCTGTGGGTACCCCCTGGGGGCTGTTGGTACCCCCAGGGGGCTGTTGGTACCCCCTGGGGGCTGTTGGTACCCCCAGGGGGCTGCTGGGTACCCCCTGGGGGCCGCTGTATAACCCCTGGGGTGCTGTATTAACCCCTGGGGGCTGTGTACTACCTGCTGGGCCTGGGATACCACTGGGTCTGCTGTTGTACCACTGGGGCTGCGTGTATATACCACTGGGGTGCTGTATATACCCTAGGGCTGCTGTATATACCACTGGGGCTCTGTATATACACTGGGCTGCTGTATATACTGGTGGGGTCTGTATATACCACTGGGAGGCTGCTGTATACCACTGGGGTGCTGTATATACCACTAGGGCTGCCTGTATATACCACTGGGGCTGTAATATACCACTGGGGCTGCTGTATATACCGTGGGGCTGTATATACACTGGGGGCTGCTGTATACAGCACTGGGGCTGCCCCGCTGTATACTACCACCTGGGGCTGCCTGTATACTACCACTGGGCTGTTATACTACTGGGGCTGCTGCTGTATACACACTGGGGGGCTGTATACCACTGGGGGGGCCTGTATACCACACTGCTGGGAGCTGTATACCTCTGCTGAGGTCCACCCTCGGCTTATACACGAGTCAATAGGTTTTTCCAGATTTTTGGGGCAAAAGTAGGGGGGTCGGCTTATACACGGGTCGGCTTATACACGAGTATATACGGTATTTTAATTGTCAAAGTTTTTTGAGGTACATTCTTAGCAGTTATCCTGTCTTTGTTAAAATAAAATCGATTATATATATATATATATATATATATATATATACAGAAAAGACCAAAAGTTTGGACACACCTTTTCATTTAAAGAGTTTTCTTTATTTTCATCACTATGAAAATACTATGAAAATTGTAGATTCACACTGAAGGCATCAAGACTATGAATTAACACATGTGGAATTATATACTTAACAAAAAAGTGTGAACAACTGAAAATATGTCTTATATTCTAGGTTCTTCAAAGTAGCCACCTTTTGCTTTGATTACTGCTTTGCACACTCTTGGCATTCTCTTGATGAGCTTCAAGAGGTAGTCACCGGAAATGGTCTTTCAACAGTCTTGAAGGAGTTCCCAGAGATGCTTAGCACTTGTTGGCCCTTTTACCTTCACTCTGCAGTCCAGCTCACCCCAAACCATCTCGATTGGGTTCAGGTCTGGTGACTGTGGAGGCCAGGTCATCTGGCGTAGCACCCCATCACTCTCCTTCTTGGTCAAATAGCCCTTACACAACCTCACAACCTGGAGGTGTGTTTGGGGTCATTGTCCTGTTGAAAAATAAATGATTGTCCAACTAAACGCAATCCGGATGGAATAGCATGCCGCTGCAAGATGATGTAGGTAGCCATGCTGGTTCAGTATGCTTTCAATTTTGAATAAATTCCCAACAGTGTCACCAGCAAAGCACCCCCACACCATCACACCTCCTCCTCCATGCTTCACGGTGGGAACCAGGCATGTAGAGTCCATCTGGTTCACCTTTTCTGCGTCACACAAAGACACGGAGGTTGGAACCAAAGATCTCAAGTTTGGACTCATCAGACCAAAGCACAGATTTCCACTGGTCTAATGTCCATTCCTTGTGTTCTTTAGCTCAAACAAGTTTCTTCTGCTTGTTGCCTGTCCTTAGCAGTGGTTTCCTAGCAGCTATTTTACCATGAAGGCCTGCTGCGCAAAGTCTCCTCTTAACAGTTGTTGTAGAGATGTGTCTGCTGCCTGAACTCTGTGTGGCATTGACCTGGTTTCTAATCTGAGCTGCTGTTAACATGCGATTTCTGAGGCTGGTGACTCGGATTAACTTATCCTCCGCTGCAGAGGTGACTCTTGGTCTTCCTTTCCTGGGGCGGTCCTCATGTGAGCCAGTTTCTTTGTAGCACTTGATGGTTTTTGCAACTGCACTTGGGGACACTTTCAAAGTTTTCCCAATTTTTCAGACTGACTGACCTTCATTTCTTAAAGTAATGATGGCCACTCCTTTTTCTTTACTTAGCTACTTTTTTCTTAATACATACAAATTCTAACAGTCTATTCAGTAGGACTATCAGCTGTGTATCACCAGACTTCTGCACAACACAACTGATGGTCCCAACCCCATTCATAAGGCAAGAAATCCCACTTATTAAACCTGACAGGGCAACACCTGTGAAGTGAAAACCATTTCCGGTGACTACCTCTTGAAGCTCATCAAGAGAATGCAAAGTGTGCAAAGCAGTCATCAAAGCAAAAGGTGGCTACTTTGAAGAACCTAGAATATAAGACATATTTTTAGTTGATTCACACTTTTTTGTTAAGTATATAATTCCACATGTGTTAATTCATAGTTTTGATGCCTTCAACGAGAATCTACTATTTTCATGATCATGAAAATACAGGAAACTCTGTGAATGAGAAGGTGTGTCCAAACGTTTGGCCTGTACTGTATATATACAAATTTGCACTTCAGTAAGGAAGTGGATGAACTCCAACGCCACCTTTAGGTAAGCTCCTCAAAGTCATAGTTGCTTTCTAACAAGCTTTTTAATATGACAAGGGATTTGTGCCAGATCAGAACCCAAACTACAGATGCTGTGTTTCGGGGTAACAGTAGTGTAGTGTGTGGGATATTCTGATCTGGCTGTGTGAGTGGGCTAAGACGAGGTCTGGGGAACTTGCTATCTACATTATGGAGAGGAGTTTTCCTGCAACCACAAGAAGACAGTTAATTAGGTAAGGAGATTTAAAGCTTAAAGGTGGCATTCAAGTTCATCCACTTCCTTACTGAAGTGCAAATTTGCATATTTCCTAGAGGAGGGATGTGGCTTTAAATCTTCTTACCTACCTACAGTAACTGTCTTCTTATGGTTGCAGGAATACTCCTCTTCATAAGGTAGATAGCAAGTTCCCCAGACCTCTATATATATTATCTATCTCTAACTCTATCTCTATATGTATGTATTATATTATATTATAATATAATATAATATATAAAGCTGAATGTGTGTGAGCTTGTATGTATGCGTGTATGTCCAGGATTGACATCTACACCATCGCAGCTACAGCCACAAAATTTTGCACAGTCACACGTCTGGACCCCAAGAGCATCATAGGCTATGTTGTGAGGTGAAATTTTAACCCCGCGCGTTCTAATTCACCAATGTTGCCCCTATCTACATAATGGGGAAAAAGTGAAAGGAAAAGTGTTGGAGGCAAATTGACATCTGCCAGATGTGAACAAGGGGGACTTAAAGAATGAGAGCGATGGCGCCAAAGAGTATATACCATACAGTTGCTAAGGTGGGGTCCTGACATAGGATACTCACCACACACGGGGATATGAACACACACACAAAATGTGCCACACACTACCACGTGCTTGAACACATATACCACCCTCGGCACACATTTCACCACACATACACCAACCTCGCCATATAATCGCCCTAAAACACACAAGTCTGGTATTATCCTTCAAAAATAAAAATCTGATTAATATGCAGCCAAACTACAAGAACAACAAATGTACCATATAGGAAATACGGCAGCTGTCAGTCACATGACCTGTCTATTATGTGTATGTGTGAGATAATATATAATGTCAGGGGGGCGGGCTTTCTGTTGCCTGGGAATTTATCAGGCTGCCAATAGCAACCAATCACAGCTCAGCTTCTATTTTGCTACAGTTAATTAATCCTAGCTCTGATTGGTTAATATAGGCAACAAAGGACATTCTCGGTATAACAAAGCTTGTGTGAGGTAATAGGATGTCAGTTAGGGTGTGTTGGTGGGACGCTGATGTCAGTCACATTACCTCTATGTGACAGGATATAGAAACTGCCAGTTACAGACTATTTTTACCACAATAATGCCTCATAAGAAAAGAATTCCTTGGCATGAATGTCAGTTGATGTGAAGAGAAAAGCTGCATTACGAGCCAATGAAAAATGTGAAGACCCAGAAACAAGGCTGACACACATGAGAACAGCAGCTGCTTCCTCAAGAGCCAATGAACTTTCTGAGGAGAGGGAAGCGAGTTTGCGACAGAGACAGAGCTGCTTCCTCAAGCATGACTTTCTGGGGAGGGACGAGCTTGCAGACAAGAGAACAAGAGCTGCTTCCTCAAGGGCCAATGAACTTTCTGAGGAGAGGGAAGCGAGGCTTGCAGACAAGAGAACAAGAGCTGCTTCCTCAAGGGCCAATGAAGCAGACAAGTGAACAAGAGCTGCTTCCTCAAGGGCCAATGAACTTTCTGAGGAGAGGGAAGCGAGGTTTGCAGACAAGAGAACAACAGCTGCTTCCTCAAGAGCCAATGAACTTTCTGAGGAGAGGGAACCGAGGCTTGCAGACATGAAAACAAGAGCTGCTTCCTCAAGGGCCAATGAACTTTCTGAGGAGAGGGAAGCAAGGCTTGCAGACATGAAAACAAGAGCTGCTTCCTCAAGGGCCAATGAACTTTCTGAGGAGAGGGAAGTAAGGCTTGCAGACATGAAAACAAGAGCTGCTTCTCAAGAGCCAATGAACTTTCTAAGGAGAGGGAAGCGAGGCTTGCAGATAAGAGAAGAAGAGCTGCTTCCTCAAGGGCCAATGAGTCATCTCAGCAGAGAGAAGGCCGACTTGCCACTAAGAGAATTGCTATTTCTTCCACCAGGGCACAGGAAATGGTTGGAGATTTGAAACATGCTGCCTTTTGTTACCAGTCAGACATACACTATCAGGATAATCCTAAAGTTCAGATAGGAAAAATGGATGTGGTCTGCATGTACTGCAGTGCCCTGAAATGGAAAGATGAACTGCCGGGTTTATGCTGTGCAAATGGCAAAATAAAACTTCCACCTCTCCTGTCACCACCAGATCCCCTAAAGTCTCTGATGACTGGTACCAGTACAATATCAAAGCATTTCTTGGACAACAGTAGGAAGTACAACTCCTGCTTCCAAATGACATCATTGAAGAACTAAGAATGTTGTTTATCAAAAGGCTCTCGAATAAAGAATAGAAGATTAATTCACATTACTTGGCCAATTTAGTTAAATCTGTGTGGAATATCTGTGGTGTTGAAATATATGTTGTGAAATGCTTCTACTAGCTTAGTTTTTGCCTTCCAACCTTTTAATAATTACATTTCTATCTGTTTTGTGGTTTTTGTGTGAAGAATAAAGTTTTGGTAACACATTCTATTTTATTCACAGCAGTTATTAACCCGGGTGAAGCCAGGTAGTACAGCTAGTGTATGTATATAATACAGTTGTGACCAAAAGTATTGACACCCCTGCAATTTTGTCAGATAATACTCAGTTTCTTCCTGAAGATGATTGCAATTACACATTCTTTGGTACTATTATCTTCATTTAATTTGTCTTCAATGAAAAAACACAAAAATAATTGTCCTAAAGCCAAATTGGATCTAATCCCACACCAAACATAAAAAAGGGGGTGGACAAAAGTATTGGCACTGTTAGAAAAATCATGTGAGGCTTCTCTAATTTGTGTAATTAACAGCACCTGTAACTTACCTGTGGCACCTAACAGGTGTTGGCAATATCTAAATCACACTTGCAGCCAGTTTACATGGATTAAAGTTGACTCAACCTCTGTCCTGTGTCCTTGTGTGTGCCACATTGAGTATGGAGAAAATAAGAAGACCAAAGAACTGTCTGAGGACTTGAGAAACCAAATTGTGAGGAAGCATGAGCAATCTGAAGGCTACAAGTCCATTTCCAAAGACCTGAATGTTCCTGTGTCTACCGTGCGCAGTGTCATTAAGAGGTTTAAAGCCCATGGCACTGTGGCTAAACGCTCTAGATGTGGACGGAAAAGAAAAATTGACGAGAGATTTCAACGCAAGATTGTGCGGATGGTGGATAAAGAACCTGGACTAACATCCAAACAAGTTCAAGCTGCCCTGCAGTCCGAGGGTACAACAGTGTCAACCCGTACTATCTGTTGGCTTCTGAATGAAAAGAGACTGTATGGTAGGATATCCAGGAAGACCCCACTTCTTACCCTGGGACATAAAAAAGCCAGGCAGGAGTTTGAAAAAACTACTTACCTGAGAAAGCCTAAAACGTTTTAGAAGAATGTTCTCTGGTCAGATGAGACAAAAGTAGAGCTTTTTGGGCAAAGGCAGCAACATAGAGTTTACAGGAGAAAAAAAGAGGCATTCAAAGAAAAGAACACGGTCCCTACAGTCAAACATGGCGGAAGTTCCCTGATGTTTTGGGGTTGCTTTGCTGCCTCTGGCACTGGACTGCTTGACCATGTGCATGGCATTATGAAGTCTGAAGACTACCAACAAATTTTGCAGCATAATGTAGGGCCCAGTGTGAGAAAGCTGGGTCTCCCTCAGAGGTCATGGGTCTTCCAGCAGGACAATGACCCAAAACACACTTCAAAAGCACTAGAAAATGGTTTGACAGAAAGCACTGGAGACTTCTAAGGTGGCCAGCAATGAGTCCAGACCTGAATCCCATAGAACACCTGTTAAGAGATCTAAAAATGGCAGTTTGGAGAAGGCACCCTTCAAATATGAGGGACCTGGAGCAGTTTGCCAAATAAGAATGGTCTAAAATTCCAGCAGAGTATTGTAAGAAACTCATTGATGGTTACCGGAATTGGTTGATCGCAGTTATTTTGGCTAAAGGTTGTGCAACCAAGTATTAGGCTGAGGGTGCCAATACTTTTGTCTGGCCCATTTTTGGAGTTTTGTGTGAAATGATCAATGTTTTGCTTTTTGCTTCATTCTCTTTTGTGTTTTTTCATTGAAGACAAATTAAATGAAGATAATAATACCAAAGAATTTGTGATTGCAATCATTTTCAGGAAGAAACTGAGTATTATCTGACACAATTGCAGGGGTGTCAATACTTTTGGCCACAACTGCATATATATATATATATATATATATATATATATATATATATAGTATATATATATAAATCTCTCTCGTTATTTTTTTTATAGTAAATCTCTAACTTGTCATAATTATGAAATTATGAATAATTATTATTAGAAATTGTTCCTGTTGTTACCCGAGATGTATTCTATTAATAAATAATAACGAGAAATAAGACAGCATATTACACTTAATGACTATTGTACAGTATTTGCTGCTCACATACTATCTCCTTCTTTTTTCCTGTTTGCTACTTTCATACAGCTTTCTTTTTATATGATTATATTCATTTTTATTTAGCTTTTTATCTTGTTATTATTTTGTGATAATTTTAAGTTTACATTTTTTTGTCTTCGTATGATAGTTACATCTGTCCTGTTCATTAGCTAAATCTATCTTGCAACTAATATTTATATTAAAAGCCAAGATAGCCAGCGCTGCCTGGGGTTAGCACGCAATACAAAAAGTGCATATGCACATATTAATTTCTAACTGTACTTTAAACTGAGACATTTAGCAAACAATTGATCAATTCTTTGAGCTACCCCGCCACGTCACGCATTCTCAGATGGGGTAGTCCTACTCTACGTTTTTTATATACGCTGTGCCATTACAGCCTCCTAAATGCATTAAAAGCAGAACCGTATTAAATGCACACAGCTTTTTTTATTTAATATTTATATTAACCTTAATTTTCTGTTTCTTAAAAAATAAAATTGCTATCAAACCTTTTATTATTTTTATTTATATTTTTTTATTTCATTTAGTAATCCATTAGCTATTTTTTATTGTCATACTTATTTTTTGGCAGACTATTACGTGGAAAACAAAAAAAATACTATTTTAATTCCAATTTGATTATTTGACAATCTTTGAGGAAGACTTTCCTGTATACCGTAGTAAAATTCTGTAAATACATCACAAAATATGGAAATCAAAGCATTTGGCTGTTAAAAGAAAAAAAAAAGGATGGATTATTAGCTCAAGCGCAAATGAAAAAAAAATGTTCAAAAACAGTAAAATTAATCTGGTTTAAGTTTTGTCAACGTTGAAATAAAAATGAATGTATCACACAATGATGCGTTATGTTTTTTGTCAAAAATATTACGAATTGCATGCCCGCTATACACGTCTTTGCCCACTAGGGGCTGTAACGCACCGCTCAAGTTACCCATCACTTGCCTGCAGAACATCTAGTACTTAGATGTTGTGTTTTGAAGCATTTTCATCCTTCACATCTCTGCTCCTGGCTATGCTTTGAAATCTTTGACTGTGAGGAATTTCAGAGCAGGATATTTTTTTTCTACCCTATCAAACAAAAGAGATTTGTTTTTTGTTTTTTTTTTCTTTCTTTTTTTTCCTTCCATCCTCAAATGGAAGTGCTGGCTGCGTCCTTACCTTTGTCTACAAAATAGCCAGCTGCTTTGGGCTGATATCCCTTAATACGTTTCATATCCTTTTTGGATCCTGTCCAAATGATGGTGGTTGAGCTTGGTCTTTATACAATGTGGGATCAGATGGTTTTGGGCAGTATGATTACAATTTTACATGGAAAATAAAGTTGCAGCCGTCGGGTTTGGTGGGGTATGGATTGAAGCTGATTGTTCTAGATATTAGGAGCTGCAATTATTATTATTTCCTGCTGTATGTTGTGTGTTTTAAAAAAAAGGGGGAATAAATATAGAAATCCTGTGATTTGACGGTTGCCAAAAGTGCTAATCTGGCATGTACCAAGTGTTGCTGCCACCCCTGCTTTCAGGCTACGTCACTTCCGAGTATAGTGTAGACCTACAGTATGTAATGGTCGTGTTTTTGATCATTGCAGCTTTGAAATTGCATGTTATAAATATATTGGCATCACGGTGATGTGTGAGGACAGAAATGTTTCATCGATGAGGTAGCAGTTGGTTATCTTTTGGCTTTACACTCATGTTTCATCGATGAGGTAGCAGTTGGTTATCCTTTGGCTTTACACTCATTTTACAAAAATTGGAGTGATTATTATTCAAAGGGGCTTTCTGGGGGCATTTCTAAAAGAGGACATGCCATATATATATATATGTATCTTTTTGAACCTGATGTAAATGCCACGTTTTCCTGAATACGGTGCTATTTTTCATTTGTTCCAGTGCCTCTCTGTTCCGGACATATGACCTCCTCTTCCCTCTACAGTATATCAATCTAGTCTAGCCAACCGGGTGTGGTCCCCAATAAGATGCCCACAGACAAGAGTTGAAGACCATTCCCACTTGATTGGCGTAAGAGACAGTTGGCATCTGCTGGGTATAGTACGAGCTCAGCTCCTGAGCCTGCTTCATAATAGTACCTAACATAGGATGTACTATTACAGTGATACCTCGATTTTCGTTGGATTTGGTTATCATAGTTTTTTTATCAATGAAAAATGTGTCTCGGTTTTTGTTGATGCCTCGGTTTTTGTCAGTTTTTTTCCGTACATCACTGCTAATTTCGCAATAAATGTCATTTGTGTACCCCTCTCTCCCCTCCTCTGTGTCTTCCATACACCAAAAAGAGATTTATAAAAATAACATATTAAGTGTTTTATTTTTTTCTTTAAATTAGTGTTTCATATTCATTTTACAGTCCTTTCTGAGTGTTTCCAGTATGAACCGCTATGTTTATTCACTATAAAATGTGTTTTTTGTACGTCTTTTTTAGTGTCTTCAACCATTTAATTAATTTAACATTGTTTCCTATTGAAATCGTTGCCTCGATTCTCATCAATTTAGGTTTTCGTCAATAGTTTTCAGACAGATTATCCTCAAAAGCCAAGGTATCACTGTATTTTCTAGGTTGGGCAGTGATTACATTTCCTAAATGTTTAGTTACCTCCTAGGAAATTGCATAATATATTGTGAAATGTCCCAACACCCTGATGACTTTTTGTGGTCTACAGAGTCTTTCTTAAATTACACAGTTCTAAAGGAAACTCTTTTGGCTCAATGAGTAACATGAGCTGTAAATAAAATGTGAATAGAGCCTTAACATTATAAATTATGGGTAGAGTTGGTGCGGATTGATTTAAACCCAGCATTCATTTGTGGCTGCTGGAAGGGAGTCCGGAGAACTGCCTCTTTTCATTAGCCGTCCTGGTGCGCCATCTTTGTTGAGGCGTGATGCACATGTGACATTGTTCGGGCCTGCTAATCAAAAGAAGCGCCATGAATGATGTCAGGTAAGAGGCTGTGCTTAAGGCCCCGTTACACATAACGATATTCCAGCGATCCGACCAATGATCAGGTCACTGGGACATCGTTATCTGATCGCTGGTGAGCTGTCACACAGGCAGACTCACCAGTGATTAGGTCCAGCGAGAATGCTGGTAACCAGGGTAAACATCGGGTAACTAAGCGCAGCGCTGCGCTTAGTTACCCGAGGTTTACCCTGGTTACCAGCCTCCCAGCGTGTACTGTGTGGCGCTGGGAGCTCATTGATCATTGGTCTCCCGCTGTCACACACGCCAATGCTGGCCGCCCAGCGGGAGACCATTGATAAAAAAATGGTCCTTGCCATTCTTCCACGATCAACGAACTTATTGTTGGTCGTTGATACGTGTCCCACGCAACAGTGTAGTTTAGATGTCTCTGCAATGTCACAAAATCGGTGACATTGGAACGATATTGTTAATGATATCGTAGCGTGTAACAGGGCCTTTAGGGCAAATTACTGATATGGTGGATGGACGAGGTCGCACAAATCAATTCTAGGAAAAATATTTTTCTCAATGATATCTAACAAAAAAAAAAGGATCGCCACTCGATTTCTCTAATTCTGCCAACTTGTCAACTAATGCTTAGTTTTATCAGCTTTTTTTTGGCACAGCTGGGTAAAACCAAATATGGCTTCCATTACAGGGGTTGTGTCCCCCATCTTTTCTGCAAAAAAAAGAGGACTCCTTAACACATCTGTAATTTTTCTCGTACGGAAAAATCGGTTCAAATTTTATCAGCATGTTTGATCAGGGTGTCATCAGAGATTAACTCGAATGCAAAAAAAAATAATGTAACAGAGGTTTTTCAAGCCTTCAAGCAGTTACGGATTCATAGATTTATACTTTCAAGTTTGATCCAACATTCGGATAAATATTGGATAAGTCTCTGTGCTTTTGTCCGCACCGCTTGTCTGATGAATAATCGGAAAAGTGAACTAACGCACAGGGTATCATAGGTAAGTTAATTGTGAAAGACGCAGACCTCATACAAGAAAATCTGATGTGTGAAGGAACCCCTAGACACATGTTGAGTATTTGTTGAGTTTTTTAGCTCAGTATTTGTAAGTCCCTATGCACACGTTGAGTATTTTGGTGATTTTTTAGCTCAGTGTTTTTTGCCAAAACCAAAAGTGGAATAGTCAGAGGAAATATACTGGTTTTATACTATAGAAACACATCACTAATTCTGTATTATCACCCACTCCTGGTTTTGCCTACATATACCGAGGTAAAAAAAGCTCCCCAAATACTCAACATGTGCACATGGCCTTACTCAGTGGCCCTGCATAGCTATGGGGTTACAAGCTGTTTATGAGCTGTCCTGGCCGCCATATATATTCTGGTCTCTCAGGGACTGAAATAACTAAGAAATGGCTGAAAAGATTTTTTTTTACATTTTTTCCCCTAATTTTATGTTATAATTCTCTCTAAAACATCCTAATCCTCCTGATAGAAAGAAAAGACGGATGCGTAATTGGTGACTATTATGTGATTATAGTGTAAATTGAATATAAAGAAGTTCTTTCCAGGCCTGATGTGAGGTGAACCTTTCACTACCCTATGGTGTCTTTGATCTTTCTTCAGACTCAGGCTGGACTGTCGTCTTGAATATTTTAAGCAGTGTCCCATTCTAGCAGACTTTATCCAGAGCCCCTTCATATGGGGGGGAGCTAATTTAGTTATTTCTCAGACATGTCCTGCAGATTTGGCTGGTTGAGGCCTATTCATTTGGATTTCACGGCCTGTCACCGCTCTCATTTCTCTATCTGGGGAAGTCTACACTACATGATTCTCACTAGAGACATGACCATCACCAGCACCCCCCCGATAGCCTCTCCAAACTACACTCAATATGAGAGCCAAACCACTTGTACTGGCACTTGGGATAAGCATGGACGATAAATTAAGGCCATTAATTCTTCTAATGTCAGGAGGGGAGCAGTTGTCACTTTCCAGTCATTTCAGGACACTTAACTCCTAACAATTACTACATAGCAACTACAACTATAATAATAATAATGGTAATAAAATCTGTAATAAGAATGATGAAACCTGAATTATAAATATAATAATACTAAGGCCATTGTGCTCCAAAATACACATAAAAGAAGCTTCATATACTCTTCAATGGAGAAATACGCCTGTGGTCCTGGTTTTCCTGTTCATGGCATTTCTTGAAAAAATACTTCAAATTTGACTAAAGAACCAATACAGGCATAAAAAATGTGTTAAAAAAAAGCATCTAGCACAAACCCATCTCAGGATACATATGATTTCACTTAATTATCCCTTTTTTCGTTGGCTCAAGGCTTGGTACTATATTATATATCTCTATATTCAACATAATTTGTAGACTATGTTTTTGTTGATATTTAATTATTTTGCACATTTTAATGTTTGTGCCATATTAATTTTCCGCCTGTGCCTTTTTAAAGTCTAATTTGTATGTGCTCATTTGTTTGGTTGTGTAGTTCATCAATATGGTCAGTGATTTGGTTTTTAAGATAGTTCCTCGCTGATTTATCAATTCCTAATCTTTCAAAAAGTTTGGTCTTAATGTATTTTATCCCCCCTTTGAAGGGATTTTATGTACGCCTATTTGGAACATTTTGCACTAAAACGTTGTAAAACAGGTTGAACAGAATACATAAAAGGAGAGCAATGGGGATAGTGGAAAATATGTGTAAGGCGGCCGTCACACGCTACGATCTCGCTAGCGATATTGTAAGCGATCACGTGCACGCGCGATCGCTTACAATATCGCTCACATCGCTGGTGAGATGTCACACAGACAGACTCACCAGCGATGTGGACCAGCTAGATCGCTGGTAACTATGGTACACATCGGGTTACTAGGCGCCGCGCATCGCTTAGTAACCCGACGTTTACCATAGTTACCATCTCCCAGCATAGGCTCTGCCGCTGGGAGATCGTTCATCGTGGTGTTATACACCACGATGAAGCTGTTTGTCAAATCGTTCATCGCAAGATGTGAGGTCCGGAGCTCAGATCTCGATCTTGCGATTTGAACACTTCTCGCTCGTCGTATCTTGCCGTCACACGCAGAGACATCGTTCACGCGATGTTTTATCAGGCGCGTTCAAGCGATATCTTTCAAGATATTGTAGCGTGTGACGGCCGTGTGACGGTGGGTTAAAAACTGGCTTAGCGATAGGAAACAAAGGGTGGTCATTAATGGAACACACTCAGAATGGGTCACAGTTAACAGTGGGGTACCACAGGGGTCAGTGTTGGCGCCGCTTCTTTTTAATATATTTATTAATGACCTTGTAGGGGGCATACAGAGTAGAATCTCAATATTTGCAGATGACACTAAACTCTGCAGGGTAATCAATACAGAGGAGGACAATTTTATATTACAGGAGGATTTATGTAAACTAGAAGCTTGGGCTGATAAATGGCAAATGAGCTTTAATAGGGATAAATGTAAGGTCAAAACTGTCACTGAAAAAGACCTGGGTGTATGGGTAGATGACAAACTCACATTTAGTTGTCAGTGTCAGGCAGCTGATGCAAAGACAAATAAAATAATGGGATGCATTAAAAGAGGCATAGATGCTCATGAGGAGAACATAATTTTACCTCTATACAAGTCACTAGTGCGACCACACTTAGAATACTGTGTACAATTCTGGTCTCCGGTGTATAAGAAAGACATAGCTGAACTAGAGCGGGTCCAGAGAAGAGCGACAAAAGTCATTAGAGGACTGAGGGGTCTGCAATACCAAGACAGGTTATTAGAGGACTGAGGGGTCTGCAATACCAGGACAGGTTATTAGAGGACTAAGGGGGTCTGCAATACCAAGACAGGTTATTAGAGGACTGCGGGGTCTGCAATACCAAGACAGGTTATTAGAGGACTGAGGGGTCTGCAATACCAAGACAGGTTATTAGAGGACTGAGGGGTCTGCAATACCAAGACAGGTTATTAAACTTGGGGTTATTTAGCTTGGAAAAACGAAGGCTTAGGGGTGATCTTATAATAATGTATGAGGGGACAGTACAGAGAACTTTCTAATGATCTTCTTACTCTTAGGCCTGAGACGGGGACAAGGGGGCATCCTCTACGTCTGGAGGAAAGAAGGTTTAATCATAATCACAGACGCAGATTCTTTACTGTAAGAGCAGTGAGACTATGGAACTCTCTGCCACATGATGTTGTAATGAGTGAGTCACTACTAACATTTAAGAAGGGCCTGGATGCATTTCTGGAAAACTATAATATTACCAGTTATATATACTAGATCCTTTGATAGGGCGTTGATCCAGGGAATTAGTCTGATTGCCATATCTGGAGTCAGGAAGGAATTTTTTCCCCCAATGTGGAGCTTAGTGTTGCCACATGGTTTTTTTTTGCCTTCCTCTGGATCAACGTGTTAGGCTATGGGGTGAACTAGATGGACTTAAAGTCTTCCTTCAACCTTAAAAACTATATAAGAATCCTAAACTTCTACAGTATATACAGTCAGCGAATCCTGAAAGACAAAAAAAGAAAAGTTAGTAGGAAAAAATGAAAATTAAGAATTGGACCTTATATTGATTTTGTTTCGACTTTGTTTTTCTCCTGTTGTTTCCTGATTGCTGTTTATTGTTATAGGGGTTTGGTGTGGGCAGTCTCCCTTTATTGTAATAAGGGGCTGCTTGTCAGGGTTGTGGATCAGATCTGGAGTTGGATTAGGAAATTGAGGAGTCGAGTTGGCTTATGACTCCACAGCTCTGGTTGTGTAGTAGGAGTCGTGGGAGTCTGTATTATTTTGGTGGAGTCGGATTCAGGGACATTGAGATTCAGAGTCGGATGTTTGGCTTATGACTCCACAGCTCTGGTTGTGTAGTCTGAGTCGTGGGGTCTGTATTCATTTTGGTGGAGTCGGATTCAGGGACATTGAAGATTCGGAGTCGGCATTGACATTCGAGTCGGATGTTTGCTTATCGACTCCACAGCTCTGGTTGTGTAGTCGGAGTAGTGGGGGTCTGTATTAATTTTGGTGGAGTCGGATTCAGAGACATTGAACATTTGGAGTCGGACATTGAACATTCGGAGTCGGATGTTTGGCTTATCGACTCCACAGCTCTGGTTGGGTAGTCTGAGTCGTGGAGGGTCTGTATTCATTTTGGTGGAGTCGGATTCAGGGACATTGAACATTTGGAGTCGGATGTTTGGCTTATCGACTCCACATCTCTGGTTGTGTAGTCGGATCTGAGTCTATTCATTTGGAGTCGGATGCTAGATGTTTGCTTACGACTCCACACTGTTGGTGGAGTGGACTCTTGTTCTTTGATGTAGTAGTATGTTTGGCTTACCGACTCCACAGCCTTGCTGCTAATACTCCCTTTTATGTAAGTTGAATTGTTTTAATGTGTGTGACTCTTTAGTTCTTTAATCAATGGTATTTTACTTTATATTTTTATTTATAGTAGTCATTGTATTTTTCAGTTGCAGGCTCTATAACTAGTAGATTTCATGTATTCTGTTTCTTAGAGCGGTGCTGCTATGTTTTTATGTTATATGCTTTTCTAACCCCTGTAGAATGTAAGCCCGCAAGGGCAGGGTTCTCTCCCCAGTCTGTCATTGTTAATTTGTTTACTGTAAACTACATCTATAATTTTGTTGTGACCTCTTCTCATGTACAGCAACATGGAATTAATGGTGCGATATAAATAAATAATAATAATCCTGGATGGCCTCTTTAAAAAATGTTTTTCATAACTTTATTATAAACTATTATAAAAATATTAAAGACAGTATTATTCCAGAGCACATTAGAATAAAATACAACATAGTCCTTTTCGGATATTTTTTTATCTATGTGTACCATGAAAACAAATTTATGCTTGCTATAAATAGGCTTAGGCTGGCTTCACACCACGGTTTTTTTTTTATCCAGGGCTGTCCAGTGTAAACCAGACAGCCCCGGACCGTTTTTTGGCCCCATAGAAACCTATGGGGCCGGATGGATCCGGATGGCAGCTCTCTGCCATCCGGTTCCATCACTCCGGCACACTCCGGAGGAATACGGATTATTCTCTCCGGACACAAAAATGATGCTTGCATCATTTTTTTGTCCGAGGAGAAAAATCTCCCCATTTGCCGGATCTTGGATTTGGCCGGATGCTCCCGTATCCGGGGCAATCCGGCGCTCCCTAACATGGGAGCCTATGGGGCCAGATTGCCCTGGTCCGGGAGGATCCGGCAAGCGGACACTGGCAAGCCGCGGTCTTGAAAAATCAGCAGCTGCGGCTGCAATTAGCAGCATCCGGCTGCACACAAGACCGGATGGCATATTTGGCCCTCCGGTTCTGTGTGCTGATCCGGTCCGAGGCTGTCTTGGTCATCCCGGACAGTCCCGGACCGGATCACGCCGTGGTGTGAAGCCAGCCTTAGATTTCATTTTTAATTGGAATCCATTACCTTAAATTTGGTGTCCCCAGCTCTTCATCTAAGGCTACATTCACTCGCTGCGTATTTGCTACGTTTGCTTGAGGATGCCCTTTTCCTGAATTTTGAGGATCCGCTTTTTTGAGCAGGTGAAAAAATGCTTTGCACACACGATGTGTTTTTTTATGCGTTTTTTTACGGATGCATTTTTTACTGCTTTGTGCACTAAGGTAGTGAAAAAAGATATTTTAAACAAAAGAAAGAAAAAAAAGGTCCCTGATATCATTTCCCGTCTTCTCCATTCCATGGGACGGAGATACAGGGCAGCCTTATATATATATATATATTTTATTTTTTTGTTAAAAAAAAACCACATGGGCTCCTGCAGCATTTTCTATGGCCATCTAAGGGCCACCCAAGCAGCTACTGGCGGCTAACCCCCGCTTCCTGGGTTACCTTTGCTTCTAATGGAAAATCCAGGGAAGCCCGATTTTTCTTTTTAGTTTTTTACTAAAAAAAAAAAAGACGTGGGCTTCGCCAGATTTTCTATTGCCAGCAAAGGTAACCCAGGCAGCTAAGGGCTACTCCGCTCTTCCAGCTGCCATGTGCTGTGGCAGACTGGGTAATAATGGGGTTGGTGACAACTTTTTTTACAGCTGACACCAAGTCCCTATTGCTAATGTCAGCCATCAATATGACAGACAGCCATTAGCAAATAGTGAAAAATTAGTTATAAGACACAGCACAGAAAAAAATCTTTTGTTTAAAAAACAAAACAAAAAAAGCACACACACCTCGCTCACCACTTTATTATACCCACCAAATCCTATCGACATAGTCCACAGTCCAGCTACGTCCAAACCAGATCTAATATCAGCTGATTGCTTTACCTGCCAGTAAAGTGATCAACTGATGTGCCGGCCGGTTAGCTGACTGAATAAGCTGATTGGCTTGCCGGCCGGTAAAGCAATCAGCTGATCCAGTCAGCTGGCTGGCTGGCACATCAGCTGATCGGTTTGCTGCCTGGTCGGCTGATTCAGGTCCATGCAGCTGATGTGTCAACCAAACGTCTTCCCCTCGCATCCTGGGAGAGTCGAGAATAGGTGAGTATTTATTTTTTATTTTTAACATTGTTCACTTCTATTTCGCTTTAGCAGCGCATGTACATACACTGCTAAAGAGAAACTACAGCCCTGACATCTCACACGGGAACAGGAACACAGGATTCTTCAAGCTCCCGTGTAACAGCACATCCTGCAGCGTCTCCGCCTATAAGAGCTGGAATACCCATTGTGTGAAGAGCAATGCATATTCCAGTGCTTATAATGGGGCCTATGAAGGAAGGCATGCGCAAAAAAGCGCGAAGAATTGACATTGTACTTTTTTTTTGGACGCACTTTCTACCCCAAAAGCGCCTTCACAAAATCTGCTGTGTATGAATGTCAAAAGTGAAAATCCATTCACTTTGCTGGTAAGACAGATGCAGATGTGCTTTTAGGGGTCAACGCAGAAGAAAAAAGCATGGTAAATATGCAGCGTGTGAACGTAGCCTAAATCTGACCCAACGTTTTAACCCCTTCACCACCTGGTAAAACTCTTTACATATTTTCTTTTCTTCATCACAGAGCTTGTTTTTCGATACTAGATTGTCGTTGTTTCTATATTTATTTTACCTTTTATTGTGGACTGGGAGTGAATACAGGGAAGAAAAAAAATCCAAATTCAGTAAAAATGGCTAAAAGAGTGCAATTACATGATTTTTTAATTTTTTTTTTTTATTCATGTTCACTATATGGTAAAACTGATGTGTCGGTATGATGCCTCAAGTTGGTACAAGTTCATAGATACCAAACATGTTACTTTTACTGTTAACTAAGTGGTGAAAAAAAAAATCTGAAGTTTTTAAAGAAAAAGAATTGCACTTTTTTCACCATTTTCAGTGACCCTAGCATCCTCATTTTACAGGCTCTGTGGCTGTGTGATGGCTTATTTTTTGTGTCTTGAACAGATGTTTTTAACTATGCCAATGTTAGGTAGATGTGATGTTTTGATCGCCCGTTATTGAATTTCACTGCAATGTTGCGGTGATATAAAAAACTGTAATTTTGGAGCTTTGACTTAGACCGCTTTCACATCAGCGGTAAAATGTAATTTGAAGCAGATCCAGCAGATGTCGCCACACCTGCCGGATCTCCCGCATAATGGCCTACTTATGGCACCGATCTGGCAAGCCCCATTCATTCTTCATGGGGCTTGTGGTCAGGTGCAGAAGTGCAGTTTTGCCGGATCCTTGCGGCCACACAAATAAAATGCTGCTAGCAATGTGTCCCCCAGAATGTGCACTGTCACGTATTGATCCCGGTATGGAAAGTAGTATAGAGGGATGCTCCACTCCAGGCCGAGTCTTGTAGGTTTTCCCCGGAGGGAGACACGGGGTTAAATGCTGGGTTAGGAGACAGGGCGGGTTCTCTGTGGAGAGCTTTGGCCTGAGCAGAACCTGCTGAGCAGTCAGGTCAGGGCTGTGAGAGGCTGTGGTGCTATGACAACACGGCCTAACCTGGGAACCCAGTGCGACCTAGACCGGAGGGAACTCCTAACCTGAAGGGACAGTGGATGTATGCATTGTACCCGGCTGCGTCCAGGAACCCGGCGGCTTGTGCCACTTCTGTGCCTCATCAATAAATCCGGGTACTGTATGAACTAATACCGGGCTCACTGCCGTTTGTCTTGCAACCCCGGCGCTACCTCACAAATGATACAGACTATCTCTTTCTCTTTTTGGTTCAGATGTGCTCAATGGCTTTTTCAATGCATGGTTACAATAAGTTTTTATGATTGCAAAAGAACAAATTCCTGGCGGGAATCTGAAAAAAATTTGGGATTTTTTTGCTCTCATGGCTTCTTTATAAAATAGCATGATTCGAAGGCATTGATTCTATCTTGCTCTTTATCGGCTATGTTTCACTTCCATATGTTACTACAAAAGAGACTCGACGATGTACAAGCCGTGTTTTCATTGCCAGTGAAATATTTCTCAATTTTAAGACCTTGTCTAGTGACTTTATTATTGATTTGCCTGAGGTTATTCTTCTATTGACTTTTGATGTCATCACTGCATCTTGACCAATCATTAATTCGACAAGGTTGAAGTCCTAGATGACTATATAATGTGTGTTGGGGTCTTCCGGCACACTTTTCAACAGATGACGTATTTGAAGAAATACTAACAATGGCTGGTCATTCTGTACAAGTTGACAACTATCTGAGGTTAATTAGAACATGATATCAATTAAATGATCGAAAGAAATAGGCTGCCATCATTTTCTAAGTTTCATGACTGCTTTACCAGCCATCAAGGTGGTGTCTAGCAAGACCTTGAGCAGATAGTGATTGAAGAAACTGTTTCCACCTTGTGTTTATAGCTTGGTAGACTTTCATTTGTGGTCAGGTAGAGACCGTGGATCTTTGTATGGACTCTGTAGACTTGAGAGTGACACTAACCCAAAAAGAAGTATGAACTAGGAGTTTTGCTGAGGACTATGAGGTAGGACTACCCAACAAGAGCCACGGTATAATAGATTATAGCAAACTTTTGCCCAGTTGGGCTTTAACTGGGCCTAGAAAAAAGCTATGTGAGAAGTCTGATTGGGGATATCGGCTGCAGGGAGTCATCAAGTGACCTGTATGTGTCATGTCACGGGATTCAAACCTGCTAGACTTTGTTATGTGATTTGTTTCTTTCTCCTCTGAGCCACAGTGTGTTCTGTATCTTTCTGGGTTTCTATTTGTTGTCCATGTTTCATTCCTTTTTGAACAGTGTTTTCAGTCACTAATTTAGTTTGCAATGAAAAGTGAATCCGGCTTTTCAAACATGAGAATTTTTATTTGATGTTAAGTAAAGCGCGTACATAGAAAAATGTGTATGATTTGCCTATGTCAACGCGTTTCGGATGAATATATCCCTATTCATGATTATTCGTTTATGGTCATGAATAAGGATTTATTCATCCGAAACGCATTGATGTAGTCACATAAATCATGCACATTTTTCTTTGTACGCGTTTTACTTAACATCAAATAAAAATTCTCATGTTTGAACAGCTGGATTCACTTTTCATTTTGGATTTACGAAGTCAAGGCGAGACCTGTTTCTGTGCTCCATGAGGACTATATAGAGGAAGCCTGGGTGAGCTGGAATCTCTATTTGAATTGAATTTAGTCTGCCCTATCACCTTTTGGGTGCACCTATTTAAACCTTCCCCTGGATGATCTTTCCTGCTGGAAAAATTCTTTGCAGATTTTACATGGAGTTACAGCCATACTGCCGTTGGATTTCAGCTAGGCAGATTGAGATCTGTTATGTTATTACAGTGGGGAAAAAAAGCATTTAGTCAGCCACCAATTGTGCAAGTTCTCTCATTAAAAAGATGAGATCGGCCTATAATAATTGACATCATAGGTGACCTCAACTAGGAGAGACAAAATGAGACAATAAATCCTGAAAATCACATTGTCTGAAAGAATTTTTTTTTCAAATTTTGGTGGAAAAGAAGTACAGTTAGGGCCAGAAATATTTGGACAGTGACACAAGTTTTGTTATTTTAGCTGTTTACAAAAACATGTTCAGAAATACAATTATATATATAATATGGGCTGAAAGTGCACACTCCCAGCTGCAATATGAGAGTTTCCACATCCAAATCGGAGAAAGGGTTTAGGAATCATAGCTCTGTAATGCATAGCCTCCTCTTTTTCAAGGGACCAAAAGTAATTGGACAATGGACTCTAAGGGCTGCAATTAACTCTGAAGGCGTCTCCCTCGTTAACCTGTAATCAATGAAGTAGTTAAAAGGTCAGGGGTGGATTCCAGGTGTGTGGTTTTGCATTTGGAAGCTGTTGCTGTGACCAGACAACATGCGGTCAAAGGAACTCTCAATTGAGGTGAAGCAGAACATCCTGAGGCTGAAAAAAAAGAAAAAATCCATCATAGAGATAGCAGACATGCTTGGAGTAGCAAAATCAACAGTTGGGTACATTCTGAGAAAAAAGGAATTGACTGGTGAGCTTGGGAACTCTAAAAGGCCTGGGCGTCCACGGATGACAACAGTGGTGGATGATCGCCGCATACTTTATTTGGTGAAGAAGAACCCGTTCACAACATCAACTGAAGTCCAGAACACTCTCAGTGAAGTAGATATATCTGTCTCTAAGTCAACAGTAAAGAGAAGACTCCATGACAGTAATTACAAAGGGTTCACATCTAGATGCAAACCATTCATCAATTGCAAAAATAGACAGGCCAGAGTTAAATTTGCTGAAAAACACCTCAAGAAGCCAGCTCAGTTCTGGAAAAGGAGTTCATGAGTGCAAAAAAGTGGAACATTCTGCAATGGCCAAGTCAATCACTAGATCTTAACCCAATTGAGCATGCATTTCACTTGCTCAAATCCAGACTTAAGACGGAAAGACCCACAAACAAGCAAGACCTGAAGGCTGCGGCTGTAAAGGCCTGGCAAAGCATTAAGAAGGAGGAAACCCAGCGTTTGGTGATGTCCATGGGTTCCAGACTTAAGGCAGTGATTGCCTCCAAAGGATTCGCAACAAAATATTGAAAATAAAAATATTTTGTTTGGGTTATGTTTATTTGTCCAATTACTTTTGACCTTTTAAAATGTGGAGTGTTTGTAAAGAAATGTGTACAATTCCTACATTTTCTATCAGATATTTTTGTTCAACCCTTCAAATTAAACGTTACAATCTGCACTTGAATTCTGTTGTAGAGGTTTCATTTCAAATCCAATGTGGTGGCATGCAGAGCCCAACTCGCGAAAATTGTGTCACTGTCCAAATATTTCTGGCCCTAACTGTATTTTGTCGATAACAAAAGTTCATCTTAGTACTTTGCTATATATCCTTTTTTGGCAATGACAGAGGTGAAACATTTTCTGTGAGGCTGTGGTTCCACATAGAAATCCGTTTTTGGAAGTGATTTTCATCACCAATCCGTTTTTTATAGGGTGCTTTTTGAGCCTCCTGCACCTCTGAACGTTTTTGGACTTAGTCATTTTTTCATTAAAAACGCATGTGCGTTAACGCATGCGTTAACGCAAGTGCCTATATGTGCCATGCGTTAACGCATGCGTTTCCCATAGGGCCCCATGTTAAAAAAACGCCTGAAAACGCATGCGTTTTTTAACTGATGCCAAAAACATTGCATGCAACGTTTTTGACTCAAAAACGGACAGGGCAATGTTTTGAGCTCCAGAGAAAAACGGACAGGGTGTTTATTACATCCAATCCGTTTTTCTGTCAGTTTTTGGACTTAGAAAAAAAAAATGAGAAAACTGAAGCCAAAAACGGACTGAGGGCTTATGTGGAACCCCAGCCTAAGTCTTCACAAGGTTGGCACACACTGTTGCTGGTATATTGGCCCATTCCTCCATGCAGATCTCCTCTAGAGCAGCGATGTTTTGGGGCTGTAAAAGTTTTCTATAGGGTTTAGATCTGGAGACTGGCTAGGCCACTCCAGGACCTTGAAATGCTTCTTATGAAGCCGCTCCTTCGTTGCCCTGGCAGTGTGCTTGGAATCATTATCAGGCTGAAAGACCCACCCACGTTTCATCTTCAATGCCCTTGCTGATGGAAGGAGGTTTGCACTCAAAATCTCACAATACATGGCCCCATTCATTCTTTCATGTACACTGATCAGTCGTCCTGGTGTCTTGGTAGAGAAACAGCCCCAAAGCTTGATGTTGCCATCCCCATGCTTCACAGTAGGTATGGTGTTCTTTGGATGCAACTCTACATACTTTCAACTCCAAACACAACGAGTTGTGTTTCTACCAAACAGTTCTACTTTGGTTTCATCTGACCATATGACATTCTCTCAATACTCTTCTGGATCATCCAAATGCTCTCTAGCAAACTTCAGACAGGCCCAAACATGTAATAGCTTAAGCAGGGGGACACGTCTGGTACTGCAGGATCTGACTCCTTGGCCGCGTAGTGTGCTACTGATGGCAGCCTGTGTAACATTGGTCCCAGCTCTCTGCAGGTCATTCACTAGGTCCCCCTGTGTGATTCTGGGATTTTTGCTCACTGTTCTTGAGCTTATTTTGACCCCACGGGGTGAGATCTTGCATAGAACCCCAGATCAAGGGAGATTATCAGTGGTCTTGTATGTCTTCCATTTTCTAATTATTGCTCCCACAGTTGATTCTTCACACCAAGCTGCTTGTATATTTCAGATTCAGTCTTCCCAGTCTGGGGCAGGGCTACAATTTTTTTTCTGGTGTCCTTCAACAGCTCTTTGGTCTTCACCATAGTGGAGTTTGGAGTGTGACTGTTTGAGGATGCGGACAGGTGTCTTCTAAGGCCCAGTTACACACACAGATAATTGTGCAGAGATTGTTCGCCGATTTCTGGTTGCAGTGAAATCATGGACACATTGTTACATTTTGTGGCCATGTACAAATGTATCAATTAGGGATGGGCGAATCTACTCGCTAGGACTCGTTACTCGGCGAGTAGTAAGGGAGTCG
Source organism: Allobates femoralis (assembly GCA_033576535.1). NCBI lineage: Eukaryota > Metazoa > Chordata > Amphibia > Anura > Aromobatidae > Allobates > Allobates femoralis. Next base: position 94,797,094 of record JARQOC010000012.1, on the reverse strand, counting down.
CAGGACTCGGTACTCTGCGAGTTTCCCAGTGATTACTCGCACGAGTCCAATGCAAATCAATATCAATCCTAGTTTTGTCAGAAACGCTGACAAAACTAGGATTGCCATTGTTTGCATTAGACTCGGCTACTGTGCCAGTGATAGCAGGGAAACTCGCAAAGTAACTGCTGTTACATTGCGAGCCGAGTCCAGCTGTCTGCTCTGTGCAGCTCCAGGGTCCTAGAGCCCGCCTGCTCACAGAGATGATGTAGCAGTGCTGAGATTGTTCTCAGTCTGCTCATTCTCTGTGCATAGACATCTATCTATGCACAGGGGATGTAGCAGAGAGGACATCGCGTTTTGGACTACGTCGGACGGAAGAGGATTTTTTTAATTAAAGATGGAGTCCCTAATGGCTTTTTTTTTATTTTAAATAAAAATTTTTCTCTGTGTTGTGTTTTTTTAACCCTTTATTGGAGATTCTTAGTGGCTGGGTCAAATGTGGCCTGACATTAAGAATCTCGGGCTTAATACCAGCTTGTATAACAAAGCTGGTATTAACCCCTTTATTACCCAGCGTGCTACCGCCACCAGGGCCGCTGGAAGAGCGGGGTTCAGAGCCAGAGGATGGCGCTTCAATGAACGCGCCATCTTCTGGGGCGGCTGCGGGCTGCAATTTGCAGCGGGGGGTGCCCAGAAAGCTTGGGCATCCCTGCGCTGCAGATTCCAGCCCCCAGCTGCTTAGTTGTACCTGGCTAGACATAGAAATTGCGCGGAGCCCCACACATTTTTTTTTTAATTATTTCATGAATTTCAGAGTCAGAGTCTCAGAGTCTCAGAGTCAGAGTCAGAATCTCAGAATTTCATGAAATAATTTTAAAAAAATGCGTGGGGCTCCGCGCAATTTCTATGTCTAGCCAGATACAGCTAAGCAGCTGGGGGCTGGAATCCGCAGCGCAGGGATGCCCAAGCTTTCTGGGCACCCCCCGCTGCAAATTGCAGCCCGCAGCCGCCCCAGAAGATGGCGCGTTCATTGAAGCGCCATCCTCTGGCGCTGAACCCCGCTCTTCCAGCGGCCCTGGTAGCGGTAGCACGCTGGGTAATAAAGAGGTTAGGGCCAGCTTTGTATTATCAGCTGGCCCTAAGCCCGAAATTTATGGCGGTCACGCCAATATTAGACATGACCGCCATGAATTTCTATTAAATTGTTTTAAAAAAAACACAACACAAAGAAAATTTTTTATTAGAAATAAAAAAAAAAGCCATTAGGGACTCCATCTTTAATTAAAAAAATCCTCTTCCGTCCGACGCAGTCCAAAACGCGATGTCCTCTCTGCTACATCCCCTGTGCATATATATAGATGTCTATGCACAGGGAATGAGCAGACTGAGAACAATCTCAGCTCTGCTACATATCTCTGTGCACAGACATTCATGTCTGTACACAGGGAATGAGCAGACTGAGAACAATCTCAGCTCTGCTACATCAGGCAGCAGGCGGGCTCTAGGACCCTGGAGCTGGCAGCCAGCACACAGAGAAGACAGGACTCTTATCTGTGCGAGTTTCCCAGCGATTACTTACAAAGTAAACGAGTCCAATGCAAATAAATGACAAAACTAGGATTGCTTCAGGCTGAAGCTTCCGAGACACATCTGCGATTTGTAAATCTCACACTACTCGCTATTACTCGCTTCCCCATTCATTAACATTGGACTCGCTAGACTCGCAACGAGTAGCGAGTCCTGGGCTCGGACTCGCTAGAGTCAAGCGATTCCGAGTAATTTAGGATTCGCCCATCACTAGTATCAATGTGTCCATGATTTCACTTCAACCAGAGATCTGCGAACATCTCTGCACAATTATCTGTGTGTATCTGGGCCTTAATACTGATAACAAGTTCAAACAGGTGCCAGTACTGCAGGTAATGAGTGGAGGACAGAGAAGCCTCTTATAGAAGAAGTTACAGGACTGTGAGAGCCAGAAATTTTGCTTGTTTGTAGGTGACCAAATACTTATTTTTCACCAAAATTTGAAAAAAAATTCTTTCCAAATCAGACAATGTGATTTTCAGGATTTGTTTTCTCATAGTTGAGGTCACCTATGATGTCAATTAGAGGCTGACAGGGTCAGACTGGCCTGCCGGGGAACCGGTTAAACCCCGACGGGCCCTGCCCCCTTTGCCGCACCCCTCACACCCCCTGACAGAGAGGGTCCAAGTGGGTCCCCCAGAGCTAGCACTCAGGTCTACAAACAGTGCCTCAATGGGTGCCTCCTGTGTGTAAGGGGCCCGGTGACTGGCGGCTTGCTGGGGGGCCCCGCAGACACTGACAGCACGGCCTAGAACTCAGAGCCGGTGTCAGCACCCCAGCAAGTGCTGAAACGCTAGCACTCCACATGGCTAATTTGCGATGCAAATTAGCCATGTGGTGGCGCAATTGGGAGGACTGCATGCTGCTATTTAGAGGATCCTTCTGCTCACCAGTCCCCGGGGTCACGATGCCTTCTGTGGGGGTCAGAGATGGAGCTGCTTCACTTCCTTGTGCTGCTGTGCAGTCTGCTGCTCTGTCTCTAGAATACAGCAGCTGCACAGTGAGTAGGGATCAGTGTGGGGCAGAAATAACTCATAGTAATGGTGGGGTTACACGTAGCGATATCGTCCCGATATCGCATACAACGCCGCGGGAGCGTGCATTTTGGGAGCACTTTTCCCGATATCGCATCGCCGGTTTACACGCTGCGATATCGGGAAACGTCCCTCCGATGTGTACGCCCACCAACCCAGTAACGACCATTTAACATGGGAGTTAATGGGTGAGGTGCGAGTACGCATCGGAGTTGGGCTGTCACACGCAGCGATGCTGGTACAACGGCCTTGCGATATCGGGGAGTTGAATAGCTCTGCTATTCAACTCCGATATCGTTTTGGCATCGTTCCAGCATCGCGTTGTATGCTAAAACAGTACAACGTGCACACGATATCGGGTCCAACTCGCGACCCACGTGACTTTTTGTCGGAGTTGGGTCGAGTTGGACGCCGATATCGCGGCGTGTAAACCCACCATAACTGTTGTTGTCGGGGCGGAGCTTAGTGGTGCTGGGGCCGGAGCTTAACATTTGGGGCCCACTACTACATGTGCAGGGCACATCTTGGAGGAATGGACACAGCATGGAATGGAGTAAGAAACTATGAATTTACTGTTATGTGGACAATGTGTTTGTGCTGTACTTGTGTATACTGCACTTGTTTCATGTGTGTGATGTGCATGCATGGTTCTTGTGTGTGTTGTGTGTGTGCCTGTGCAACGTGCATGGTGCCTATGCATTGTGCGTGGTGCTTGTGCGATGTTCGTGCATGGTGCTTGTGTGACGTGTTTGGTGCTTGTGCGTGATGCCTGTGCAACATGTGTGCATGGTGCCTGTGCAACGTGCGTGCATTGTGCCTGTTCGATGTGCGTGGTGCCTGTGCATGGTGCCTGTACAATGTGTGTGTGTGGTGCCTGTGCGATGTGCATGCGTAGTGCCTGTGTGGCCTGCGTGGTGCCTTTGCGACGTGCGTGGTACCTGTGCGACGTGCATGGTGCATGCGTGCTGCCTGTGCGATGTGTGTACGTGGTGCCTGTGCTGTGTGCATGCGTGGTGCCTGTGTGTCGTGCGTGGTGCCTGTGTGATGTGCATGGTACCTGGGCGATGTGCGTGCGTGGTGCTTGTGTGACGTGTTTGGTGCCTGTGGGTGATGCCTGTGTGACATGTGTGTGTGGTGCCTGTGCAACGTGCGTGCGTGGTGCCTGTTCGATGTGTGTGGTGCCTTTGTGACATGCGTGTGTTGTGCCTGTGCAGCATGTGTGCGTGGTGCCTGTGCGATGTGCATGCATGGTGCCTGTGTGGCATGCATGGTGCTTGTGCGGTGTGCGTGGTGCCTGTGTGATGTGCATGGTGCTTATGTGACGTGTTTGGTGCCTGTGGGTGATGCCTGTGCGACATGTGTGCGTGGTGCCTGTGCAATGTGCGTGTGTGGTGCCTGTGCGATGTGCATGCGTGTTGCCTGTGTGTCGTGCGTGGTGCCTGTGCGAAGTGCATGGTACCTGGGCGATGTGCATGCGTGGTGCTTGTGTGATGTGTTTGGTGCCTGTGAGTGATGCCTGTGCGACATAAGTGTGTGGTGCCTGTGCAACGTGCGTGCGTGGTGCCTTTATGACATGCATGTGTCGTGCCTGTGCAACATGTGTGCGTGGTGCCTGTGCGATGTGCTTGCATGGTGCCTGTGTGGTGTGCGTGGTGTCTGTGTGGTGCTTGTGACTTGTTTGGTGCCTGTGGGTGATGCCTATGCGACATGTATGTGTTGTGCTTGTGCGATGTGCATGCGTGGTGCCTGTGTGGAGTGCGTGGTGCCTTTGCGATGTGTGTGGTGCCTGTGCGACGTGCGTGGCGCATGCGTGCTGCCTGTGCGATGTGTGTGCATGGTGCCTGTGCAACATGCGTGCATGGTGCCTGTGCTGTGTGCATGCATGGTGTCTGTGTGTCGTGTGTGGTGCCTGTGCGATGTGCGTGGTGCTTGTGTGGCGTGTTTGGTGCCTGTGGGTGATGCCTGTGCACGTGGCGTGGTGCTGGAACGTTGCTGCGTGTTGCTGTTCGATGTGTGGTGCCTTTGTGACATGCGTGTCGTGCCTGTGCAACATGTGTGCGTGGTGCCTGAGCAATGTGCATGCGTGGTGCCTGTGTGGTGTGTTTGGTGCCTGTGGGTGATGCCTGTGTGACATGTATGCATGGTGCCTGTGCGGTGTGCATGCGTGTGGTGCTTGTGTGACGTGTTTGGTGCCTTTGGGTGATGCCTGTGCGACATGTGTGCATGATGCCTGTGCAACGTGCATGCGTGGTGCCTGTTCGATGTGCGTGGTGCCTGTTCAATGTGCGTGCATGGTGCCTGTGTAACATTTGTGTGTGGTGCCTGTGCAAAGTGGTGTGTGGTGCCTGTGCAATGTGCATGCGTGGTGCCTGTGTGGCGTGTGTGGTGCCTCTGCGGCGTGCATGGTGCATGCGTTGTGCCTGTGTGATGTGTGTGTGTGTTGCCTGTGCGGCGTGCGTGGTGCCTTTGTTACACGTGTGCGTGGTTCCTGTTTGTCATGCGTGGTGCCTGTGCACCATGTGTGCGTGGTGCCTGTGCGATATGCATGCGTGGTGTCTGTGTGCATGCGTGGTGTCTGTGCGTCGTGCGTGCATGGTGCCTGTGCAACGTGTGTGAGTGGTGCCTGTGCAACGTGCGTGGTGCCTGTGCGATATGTGTGCATGGTCCTTGTGTGATGTGTTTGGTGCCTGTGGGTGTTGCCTGTGTGACATGTGATGCATGGTGCCTGTTCAATGTGTGTGGTGCCTGTGCAATGTGCGTGTGTGGTGCCTGTGCGATGTGCATTTGTGGTGCCTGTGTGGCATGCGTGGTGCCTTTGCGATGTGCATAATGCCTGTGCGAATTGCGTGCGTGGTGCCTGTGCAAAGTGCATGCGTGGTGCCTGTGCAACATGTGTGTGTGGTGCCTGTGCAATGTGCGTGTGTGGTGCCTGTGCGATGTGAATGCGTGGTGTCTCTGTGGTGTGCGTGGTGCCTTTGTGACGTGCGTAGTGCCTGTGTGATGTGTGTGGTGCCTGTGAGATGTGCGTGTGTGGTGCCTGTGTGGCGTGCATGGTACCTTTGCAATCGTGCGTGTGCTGTGCGTGTGTGTGCGGATGAGTGATGTGCGTGGTGCCTGTGCGATGTGCGTGGGGCCTGTGCAATGTGTGTGGTGCCTGTGCCATGTGTGTTACCTGTGTGATGTGCATGGTGCCTGTGCAACGGGTGTGCATGCTGTGCAATGGACATGGGCCTGTACGACGTGCATGATGCCTGTGTAACATGCGTAATGCCTTTGCAACGTGCGTTGTATCTGTGCGACATTTGTGGTGTCTGTGCAACGTGCATTTTGCCTGTGCAGCATGCGTTCGTGATGTCTGTGCAGCATGCATGCATGCAGCATGATGCCTGTGCGTGCGTAGGTACCTGTACAGCGTGTGTCCTGGTGCCTGTGTCATGTGCTTGTGTGATGTGCATGGTGCCTGTGCAGCATGTGTGCGTGATGTCTGTGGACGTGGTGATGTCTGTGTGCATGCTGAGCTGTGCAACGTGCATGGTGCCTGTGCGGCGTGCGTGCATGGTGTCTGTGTGACGGCATAGGTGCTTGTGCGACGGGCATGGTGCCTGTGTGATGTGCATTTGTAGTGCCTGTGTGACGGGCATGCGTATTCCTGTGCAACATGCATGTTTGGGCGACATTCATGGTGCCTGCGCAACGGGTGTGCATGGTGCAATGTGTGTGCTTGTGCAACAGAGCGTGTGTGGTGCTGCACATGCAGGACAGTATATATATTATAATATATTCCGCCCTGCCCCTTCTGTACCTGTAGTCCTGATCGCCTAGATTTAGTGTACTTGTTCTTGTCTCCCTCATCCTCATGTAAAGCGCCATGGAACCTAATGGCGCTATATAAATAAATAAATAATAATTATAATAATAATAATAAAGCTGGTATATATATATACTGCTATAAGGCTGGTGCAGACACAGTATATACTGAGGAAAGAAGCTCTTTCTTTAGCATCTAGCTAATCCTATGGTTGGATATCATAGGATAAGCTTGTTGCTGAGGGAAAGAGACGTGTGTTAACGTAATTATCCCATGATATACCCCAAAGTTTCAGCACCCCTGCCCTGTACCGTGAATATCAATGCCCCTGCACTGTACCCCGAGTGTCAGCACCCCTGCCCTGCACCCCGAGTGTCTGCGCCCTGAGTGTCAGCGCCCCTGCTCTGTACCCCAGTGTCAGCTCCCCTGCCCTGCACCCCCAGTGTCAGCATCATTATGCTGTACCCCCAGTGTCATTTTCTTGTGCCTCCAGTGTCGTTATCCTGTTCTCCCATTGTCAGTGTCATTATCCTGTACCCCCAGTGTCATTACCCTGTACCCCGAGTGTCGTGTTATTATCCTGTACCCCAGTGTCATTACTCTTTACCCAAGTGTCATTATTCTGTATCGCCAGTGTCAGTGTCATTATCTTGTACCCAGTGTCAGCGTCATTATCCTGTACCCCCAGTGTCAATGTCATTATCCTGTACCCCCAGTGTCATTACCATGTACCCCAAGTGTCATTATCCTGTACCCCCAGTGTCAGTGTCATTATCGTGTGCCCCCAGTGTCATTATCCTATACCGCCAATGTCATTATCCTGTACCCCCAGTGTCATTATCCTGTACCCCCAGTGTCATTACCATGTACCCAAGTGTCATTATCCTGTACCCCAGTGTCAGTGTCATTATCGTGTGCCCCCAGTGTCATTATCCTGTACCCCCAGTGTCATTATCCTGTACCCCCAGTGTCATTATCCTGTACCACCAGAGTCATTATCCTGTACCCCCAGTGTCATTATCCTGTACCCCCAGTGTCATTATCCTGTACTCCAGGTCATTATCCTGTACCCCAGTGTCATTATCTTACCTAGTTACCCCTGCAGTGTCATTATCCTGTACCCCCAGTGTCATTATCCTGTACCCCAGTGTCATTACTGTAACCAGTCATTATCCGTACCCCAGTGTCATTATCCTGTACCCCCAGTGTCATTACTGTACTCCAGTATACCTGTACCCAGTGTCATTATCCTGTACCTGCAGTGTCATTACCTGTACCAGTGTCATGTATTATCTGTACTCAGTGTCAGAACATTATTTTGAAAGGGGCCAGGATGGGGACATATTTACTGTATGGGGGCCAGAATACGGAAGGTACATTATTAGGTTTTAGTAACAGCTGGGGGACCTAATTGCTGGAAGACATGTAATTGTCTGTGTTCTATGAAGAGGAAAAGCAAAAATGAATGACTTCACCTAGAGACATCACTAGTAAGTCACAGTATTACCTAAACACTTACACTATACACTATATACAGAACCCCTGTGTATATTGTCACTGATGATAATATTAGTGTTATTAGTAATGTGGTTTTTATTAGTGACTGAATACTACAATACTGATCACTATGTGGTGGTAAATTAATATGTGGTTTGTTGATGATATGGTATTTCTCCCTATGTGGTATTATTCGGTCACTATGTGGTGGTAATATGTGGTCTATTTACGGTGTGGTGGTATTTCTCACTTGTATGTGGTATTATTGGTCTTGGTGTAGTGGATTGTGATTTGTTCTATTTGTTATTAATAAGGGGAAGATTCTTTATTTCCAATAACGATTAAATGCCTTGAAGTTGTTTATCTTCTCCCTGTCCTGTAACTATTACATAATGTCAAATATGCACTTAAAGAGGTTCTCCAGTGACAACAAGTACCGCAGTCATCTTTTCTAAGATCACGTTCACATGTTTTTACTTCAGTTTTTGTAGTCAAAACCTATAGCTGCTGATAAATGCAAAAGTGGTGACGTGTTTCTATTATTATTTACACGCCGCTACGGAAGGTTAGAAACCACCGGGTGTCGCACTGCACGTGCACGTTTCAACGATTCCTAACGGTACCTGATACCGCATTTACACGCCGCTACAAGGTGCTCCACAGTAGGTTTTTTCAATCCCTGGAATCACCGACGGTGCCACAGGTTACCTTCTGTTAGAGAACCTTCTCTGATTTACACGCCGCTACCACAAGGGAATATGGGAGGACTTGGGGCAGCAGGGACAACACATAGGCGTGCAGAGTTGTGGATTACGAGACGCTCGTACGGTGATTGGACAATGCAATAGCATCATGATTGGAACAGCCAGCGCATGAAGGCTGGCTAATACATGATGCTATTGCAATTGTGTAGTGTGACTGGTCAGCTCCTTAAATATGCCGCCCAATGCAGGGACAACCAATCGTAACGCAGGAGCTTCCAACCAATGATCGCTGATGGGGCGCGGCATCCCGGAGGCTGTGTCACGCCCCAGGGAGTTCACTAGGTGACGAAAATACCTTCTGTTCCTCAATTACACGCCGCTACCATAGGGTTTATACCTACTTGTTTTTGAGTACGGCTGAAAGACAGGTGTCGACAGAGACCGGTGGCAACAACCTGAATTACACGCCGCTACCTACGGTGTTTTGAAGGTACAAGTTACAATTGTCTCAGACACCCGGTGGTTTTTAACCTTCGTAGCGGCGTGTAAAGGTACCATTATAGTTTTCCTCGGCTTGTTGCACTCATGGTTTTGGCTACAAATTATGAGGTAAAAAATTCACTAAATACTGGTTGGTGGAAAATGCACTGATTGTCAGAATGTGTGACTTTTATCCCCATAAGGCTGTGTGCACACAATCTGGAATAGCAGCGTTTTGGACACAGCATGTTAGCGCTGCGTCCAAAACTCTGCATTGTGCAGTACAAGCAAAGTGAATGAGATATCTAGAAATCCCATGCTCACTGTGCTTCTCCCCTCCGCAGCGTTATCTTACCCCTGGTGCAGGTTGCTGGACTTCCGCATCTCCACAGCATGTTCATTTATTGCTGCAGAGATGGGAAGGATCTCCAGCTGGTGAATGCAGGGAGAGGCCACCTGCACCTGCACCAAACACAGATCATGGGCACAGGGCGGTGGTAATCACTCGGATTCACCTGTGGGTTCCCACTGGTCTTGTGACACTGTGTCCAACATGTAGAGCCTTCGGATCGTATGCTCATACTATCAGGTTACATTCAGACTATGCGGTTTTTCTCTTCTGTTCTACTGCATTTTTACTGCAAAACAGGAGCTGTGAAAAAATCACATGCAAAAAAGAATCCTTTTTGAGTGCTGACTTTTTTTTCCCATTTTGAAGGGCTGCCATGAGAAAAACGCAGGAGAAAAACGCAGCACAAATTGACATGTCAATTTCAGAAATGGAGCTCCCTTAAAGTGAAAATACGTACAGTAACTCGTGACAATATTGCTAGCAATTTCACTGGCAATTTGCTGGTTGCAATGAAATCATGTGTACACATCGCCCCATGTAAACGGCCGCTGGGCTCCCATTGTTCTGCATCGTCGCTGGGGTTTTTAGACACCCCGGCGGCGATGCCGCCTGTCAAATTGCCGGTGCATCGCTGGAGGTGTCTCCCCGTGTAAATGGGGGGCAGTGACGCTGGCGAGGCGCCAAAAGCGTGCACGCTCCCGCTAGTCGCCGCCGACATCTCCGGCGAGGTGGCACCGTGTGACGGGCCCCTTAGTGGTGAGAACATTGACATGACGATTTAGGGTTTCCTTAAAGCATACTTTATGATACACTTTATTGATCCTGAGGGAAATTATGCTATCACAGGAATTCAGGTGGTGTTCCTGTGTTATTCACCAACAGGTGGAATCAGCAACTTTAAACCATAATGTTGGCACCTAGAGTTGTAGGCTGTGTTCACACTGGACGTTTCTAATCCATTTTTGGTGCTGGGTTTATTTTTAAAACTGCACCAAAAACGGACCAGTCACTGTATCTGCAGCAAAGTGAATGGGATTTCCAATGGTGTTCAGATGCTGCATTTTTGACTGCTGCGATAGTGGTGCAGAAAGCGCATCCAAAAAATAATGAGCGTCAATTAATGCTCCGTTTTTCTGCTGTACTTTCCACACCTCCAAATTGGAGGCTCCAATGCTTTATTACTTACCCTCCCTGGCGATCCCACAGCGAGCTCCGGTGATGTCTTTGCCCATGGACGTGACTCAGCCTGAAAGTCACATAGGACCAAGTCCTGTTAGTACTCATAGGCCTGTTTCACACCTCTGCGCCTGGCCACATCACCTGCACCAGCCTGGTCGCGCTGGCGCAGGTGCAGGCGCAGAGGTGTTTGGGGGCACGGTGGGGCCGCGTTTACAGTCACTGTAAACGCAGACCTAGTGCCCCTATGCGCTCAGCTGCGTTCAGTACCCCCATTCTGTCCTATGGCCGAGCACAGCTGAGCGCGCACTCTGCCAGTGAGAAACGCAAGTGAAACTGGCAGAGCACACGGCGCATGCGCTTGGTCTTGACGCACCCGGAAACACCCCGCGGGGCGTTTCTGGGTGCGTCAGAGTGGGCGCATGCGCCGAGCGCTCTGCCAGTTTCACTTGCGTTTTTCACTGGCAGAGCGCGCGCTCAGCTGTGCTCGGCCATAGGACAGAATGGGGGCACCGAACGCAGCTGAGCGCATAGGGGCACTAGGTCTGCGTTCCTGCACTAGGCTGCCCCAAGCCCTAAATGGTCCTGCGCTTGCATTTGCGCTGGCGCAGGGCAGGCAGGGCAGCCTAGCGCAGGAGCGCATAGATGTGAAAAGAGCCATACTATTCACAGGTCCTGCCGATGCCTGGAAGGAAGACCTCACCGGGGATTGCCGAAGAGGGTAATAAAGCGTGTGTTTATCTCTGTCTGTCTGTGTCCTCCAAAAACGGAGCAAGAAAGAAACAGAAACGGATCATGTGTTTCTGATGCTTATTTGCAAAAAGAGGATTCGTTTTTGCTGCAGAAACTGCAAAAAAAATGGATCAACAAAAAACAGAGCACAAACGCTCTGTGTGAATGCGGTCTAATTCTGTGCCTTGTACTATGAACTATTACCATTAAGTGTACTGCCTCTGTTTGGTCTATGGTTTCCACGGTCCGCGCTGCTGCTATTCAATCAAAGTACTTCACAAAAGGTTGTTACCATCATCAGGTCCTTTATTCATCCATTCCAACGCGTTTCAGTGCTGTCCCAGCACCTTCCTCAGGGTACACCCGCTAATTAATTATGCCCGCCCCCTCTGGCCTGGCTCAAGTGTTGAGAGGGAGGCCGCGTCATGAAAGTGGCGGGGCTATCGGTATGACGTGATGTTAGACCCGCCCCTTTCATGATGTGGCCTCCCTCTCAACACTGGAGCCAGACCAGAGGGGGCGGGCATAATTAATTAGCGGGCGGAGGCATCAGCACACAGCCCCGCCTATGGCTCGAAAATGAAACTGCCTGGACAGCACGTAACTATAAGCTCCATTCTGTACTTTAACACTTAGTTTGTGACACAAAAGGGGAGACCTAGAAAACAGGGGTGCAGGGACCCCTCTATATAGATACGGGGGGGAAGGGGGTGAGTTTGGGGGTCATGCACGGAGCCATGAGGAGCCCGTCGCATGTGGACATTGTAGGAGAAACCCACCTGAGTGGGCGTACGGTCTCTAGGGGGACTAAGCCCCCCCTAGAGACATCAAGCAAGCATTTATTTATTAAATTTATCTATTTACAATACAGAGAAGAGCTTGCTCATCCCTGCTATTGCAGGGATGAGCAAACTATGCAGTAGCAATCCGGTTACTGGAGTGCGGATGTTACAACCGCTCCGAAAACTGCAGCCTGCATGATTTTTCAAGCAGGCTGCAGAGCCGGAGACGGACACCGGATTGCTTGTGAAGCAATCCGGTGTTTAGCATTGGCTCCTATGAGGAGCGTTTCGTGGTCCGGTTTTGAGCTTTTTGAAAGCTCAAAACCGGATCAGGTTTTAAAAAAAAAAGTAGATGTGACCCTAGTGTGGCGCCCCGCAACGAGTGCGTCACAGGAGGGTATTGCAGCCATAAATGCAGCCGCCATATTCTCCGACCAGGCAGTCATATGGTTAACTGAGAGATCCAAAACCCTACATGCATCACTGAACATAGAGGGCCAATCCAAGGTCCTGGTGGGCGGAGTGTAAGGGTTGTGTAGGAGAAACACAGTTAGTCTAGAGAGTTAAGCTAAGAGTCTAGACAAGAAACAGACTTGAACTTGGAGTAGGAGCAGGGGCTCTGCACCCCGTGCAGCCCCTGGGCCGTCACCGGTCGGGTGTTAGCACCTGAGGCCTCAACAACCGGGATCGGGCATCACCAACCAAGGGTTCCAAAATACCCCCGTGCCCAATTTACAGCCGGTTCACTGGTACCGAAGCTGCCAGCAGTTCACCTCTGCTACGCGAACCAGAAGCGTGGAGGAGCAGCTTCACAGGAGCACCCCACCACCCGCCAAATTCCAGTCGTCTAACCAGCGGTGTACCCACCGAGGGACCCAAGGCTCCCCAGAACATCCATACCGTACATCTTGGATAGGGATTGAAGCAGCCTCCCCGTACCCGACCTGGTATTCCTGGGCGACAATGGCAACTACTTAGCTACAATGGAGGAACTCTACGGATCTCTGAGGGACACCTATTACTGCTGAGTCCGCCCGGTCTACTACCCGTTAACTGTATACCATGTACTGCCTGCTGGTTACAGTAAAGACCCGTTACAGAGACTTTCAGTGTCCGTGCTTCCTTATGATTGCATCCGTCCGCACACAAGGCAACCGCAGCTGCCGCACAACATCTTAAGCAGCTCCAGCCTCCGGGGATCACCGCTCAGCCTGTGGGGAGCGTTCCATCTTGCTGCTATCCATCCCCCGGAGGTTCCGCAGCGTCGGTAATGATTACCGAACTACTCATAGGTTGCGTCACGAATAAATTAACCCCTTTAATCTGTTCCTACAAGACGTCTTCAACTTTTGATCTGCACTCAACCGGGCCTCACTACCGGCAGGCGCGGCCCACCCGTGACAAGGAGGAAGGAGCTACAGCCTGTCTAAACCAGAGTCCACGGGCCTACGGTGAGTCAGAAAATGGCGTCACGAACAGGATACGAGCAGGCCCGTTCCCTAACGGGTATAATGTGCGTAAAAATGACTTTAATGTCTACAATTTGGACTTTGTTCGTCCCTAAAAGAACTTTCCCGCCTTTCTTTTCACCATGGGCCAAGATGGCGCCCAAGATGGCGTTCCTGCCATAAGGATCCGCCACGTGCAAGCCCAGGGGTGAGCCACCGCCCCTCATCGTGGGAGGGCTAAAGGCAAAGGCGCCAAAACTCTTTGTCCGCCCTGATTGTTCGAATCAACCATGGGGGCGGACCCCAAAGACTTTTCCCACGATTGGACTACAAAAGCCCAAAGGAAATGGGAGTGTCAGACAGACCGTTCTTCACCAGCTCTTCACCAGTACAGCTACCGGGTAGAGACGGGTGTGGTTCCTCCAAGAAGCATGGCCAGCTCAAGACTGAGAGACCTGATGCAAGAAGTGGAAGCCGAGGCCAGAGCAGCAATAGGCCATCCGGGTCCGGGTCCTGTCCTCAATATCAACGGCAGCCCCGACTTCTGGCAAGAAGCTCTTCAAGACCTCCGGGTACGGCTCCTAGAAACCGTAGAATGGACCATCCGCAGTTGGAGTGCAAGCTTGGGCAGCAGACTACATCGTGCGATGCAGCAGAGCCGCTCGGGTGAAACCACTCCAGGGCAGGATGACATCTCAAGTTTCAGCACCGCCTCGCCCACGCCGACCACTTGTCCAGCCTCGTCTCCAGAGCCAATAGACTATGTCATCCCGGTAGAGACTGTGGCGCCCCGCAACGAGTGCGGCCATAAATACAGCCGCAATATTCTCCGACCCAGCAGTCATCGGGTTAACTCAGAGATCCAAAACCCTGCATGCATCACTTAACATAGAGGGCCAATCCAAGGTCCTGGTGGGCGGAGTGCAAGGTTAGTGTGTAGGAGAAGTACAGACACTTAGTTAGTTAGTCTGGGAGAGTCTAGACAAGAGAGAACAGACCTTGAACTTGAAGGAGTAGGAGCGGGGGCTCTGCACCTCGTGCAGCCCCTGGGTCGTCACCGGTCGGGTGTTAGCACCTGAGGCCTCAACAACCGGGATCGGGCATCACCAACCACGGGTTCGAAAAGATCCCCGTGCCCAACTTACAGCCGGTTCACTGGTACCGAAGCTGGCAGCAGTTCACCTCTGCTACGCGAACCAGAAGCGTGGAGGAGCAGCTTCACAGGAGCACCCCACCATCAGCCAAATTCCAGTCGTCTAACCAGCGGTGTACCCACCGAGGGCCCCAAGGCTCCCCAGAACATCCATAACGTACATCTTGGATAGGGCATTGAAGCAGCCTCCCCGTACCCGACCTGGTATTCCTGGGAGACAATGGCAAAAACTTAGTTAGAATGAAGGAACACCGCGGATCTCTGAGGCACACCTTTCACTGCTGAGTCCACCCGGTCCACTACCCGATAAACTATGCCATGTACTGCCTGCTGGTTACAGTAAAGACCCGTTACAGAGACTTTCAGTGTCCGTGCTTCCTTATGATTGTATCCGTCTGCACCCAAGGTAACCGCAGCTGCCGCACAACATCTTGAGCAGCTCCAGCCTCCGGGGATCACTGCTCAGCCTGTGGGGAGCGTTCCATCTTGCTGCTATCCATCCCCCGGAGGTTCCGCAGCGTCGGTAACGATTACCGAACTACTCATAGGTGGCGTCACGAATAAATTAACCCCTTTAATCTGTTCCTACAAGACGTCTTCAACTTTTGATCTGCACTCAACCGGGCCCCACTACCGGCAGGCGCGGCCCACCCGTGACAAGGAGGAAGGAGCTACAGCCTGTCTAAACCGGAGTCAGCGGGCCTGCAGTGAGTCAAGACCACCGCTTATCCCACTCCAGAGCCTGGAACAGCGACCGTGTTTGAACCGGAGCGTGCAACTTGCTCCACAGAAGAACCGAACACTTACCTGGTTCCACTTGTGGAACCCGCGACTAGTTTCATCACTGCCGAGACTGTCGCCTGTTTCTCCCTGAACCGGAGGCCTCCTCTGCAATTACTGAGGCCTACCTGGTGACCGGGATTGAAACACCACTTCCCGCTGCTACAGAAGAAGAGGCAGGCAGCCTGGAAGCCCTGCAGGACGACCTCGAGGAGAACTTTGCAGCACAGCCACCCATCGACCGGGGGATTCCATTCCATCATCTCCGATAGCCGAGCAGCCCGACGTGGTCATCGAGGGAGAGATCGAGGATGATGACGACGAGACCTACAGCCCCGCTGAGGACCTCTACACCGGGTTCGCCTGGGGAGACACCAATGATCCTTCTACCGGGCGATCTGCTCGGGTACGCTGGTCTGGTGCCGCCACAACAACATCTTCTCCGGTTCCGTTCAACCGGGCTCCGCTCCAGACTGCCCACCAGACTCAAGCCGTTCAACAACCAGCACGCCGTAGTGACTTTATCCACACGCCGCACCACTCCGACAAAGAGGTACGTTGCATCCGAAGGGAGGAGTGGCACGCTCGGCTGCGCGCCAACATGCAGGCCCGCGCTGAAGCCCGCCGCCAACCTCCATTGCCTGAGGAGTTCCGTAAAACCGGACGGGTGAGCACCTTTAATTTATCCATCGGGTGGGGATTCGTAAGGGGGGAGGGTGTGAGTACTGAAGTGTTCGTGGGGCGCCGTGATGTGGAATCGCACCTACCGCGAGGGCATCCTAACCAAGACTTATATAGAGGGGACATTGTAACCTATGAGCGATATGTATGCTGTGACGGGTGGTTCGCTATACGAGTCCAGAACCTTGTCCTCCATAAGTGACGTTGTTGTTTGAACTTTTTGCCAAGAGACTTCTTTCTGTTTTGCAAATAACACCGCGACTTGGCGGCTACAGCCTGAACTTTTGCCTAAGGACAGCCGACCGCCCGCCGGGTCCGCGCAATGTGTTAACCTGTTTACTTTACTTGCCTCACTTTTATGCAAAATAATGACTTGTCATTAATAAAAGTGTTTATTACCTGTTATAAAATATAAAAACCTCTGTAATGTGGGTAGTATGACGCTTGGGGACAAGCGAATTTAACCAGGGGGGAGTGTGGCGCCCCGCAACGAGTGCGTCACAGGAGGGTATTGCAGCCATAAATGCAGCCGCGATATTCTCCGACCCAGCAGTCATATGGTTAACTCAGAGATCCAAAACCCTACATTCATCACTGAACATAGAGGGCCAATCCAAGGTCCTGGTGGGCGGAGTGTAAGGGTAGTGTAGGAGAAACACAGTTAGTCTAGAGAGTTAAGCTAAGAGTCTAGACAAGAAACAGACTTGAACTTGGAGTAAGAGCAGGGGCTCTGCACCCCGTGCAGCCCCTGGGCCGTCACCGGTCGGGTGTTAGCACCTGAGGCCTCAACAACCGGGATCGGGCATCACCAACCACGGGTTCCAAAATACCCCCGTGCCCAATTTACAGCCGGTTCACTGGTATCGAAGCTGGCAGCAGTTCACCTCTGCTACGCGAACCAGAAGTGTGGAGGAGCAGCTTCACAGGAGCACCCCACCATCAGCCAAATTCCAGTCGTCTAACCAGCGGTGTACCCACCGAGGGCCCCAAGGCTCCCCAGAACATCCATAACGTACATCTTGGATAGGGATTGAAGCAGCCTCCCCGTACCCGACCTGGTATTCCTGGGCGACAATGGCAACTACTTAGCTAGAATGGAGGAACACTATGGATCGCTGAGGGACACCTATCACTGCTGAGTCCGCCCGGTCTACTACCCGTTAACTGTATACCATGTACTGCCTGCTGGTTACAGTAAAGACCCGTTACAGAGACTTTCAGTGTCCGTGCTTCCTTATGATTGCATCCGTCCGCACACAAGGTAACCGCAGCTGCCGCACAACATCTTAAGCAGCTCCAGCCTCCGGGGATCACCGCTCAGCCTGTGGGGAGCGTTCCATCTTGCTGCTATCCATCCCCCGGAGGTTCCGCAGCGTCGGTAACGATTAGCGAACTACTCATAGGTGGCGTCACGAATAAATTAACCCCTTTAATCTGTTCCTACAAGACGTCTTCAACTTTTGATCTGCACTCAACCGGGCCTCACTACCGGCAGGCACGGCCCACCCGTGACAAGGAGGAAGGAGCTACAGTCTGTCTAAACTGGAGTCCACGGGCCTACGGTGAGTCACTAGCCATAGGCAGGTACTGTTAGTACCATACCCACAGGTCCTGCCATTGCCTGGAAGGAAGACACCGCTTGGGCTCACCAAGGAATCGCTGGGGAGGACCGTTTTTTTTTATTTAAATGCAGCACCAAAAGCGGATCAAAAACATTCAGTGTGATACTCGTAGCCTTAGGCTCAATTGAGCCTTTTGAACCAGATACATAGCAATATACACAATTTCTTACAGTGAAGAATACATGTAAGGCTCCTTTCACATCAGCGATTTTCGCCATTCGCGGCAGATCAGGCATTTTTGCCACATCTGCAGCCTTAACGGATCACTTACGGCAAGCCTGCGTTCTGTTCATTCCCTATGGGACTTGCGGTCATGTGAGGCAAGTGCGGTTTATCCGTGATCCAGCAATTCCGGCACTCACTGCAATGGAAAAAAAAAGCTGCTAGTGTGGCGCCCCTGCGGACTGGTCACCACTAGATGGCACATCAGCCGGGATTGGTAAGTCGGTCAACCCAACACACTCTGATCCCAAGACTAGGGACTCTAAGCCCAGCAACAGGATGGCGGGAGGAGACAAGTGGAGGGTGGGGAAGTTAGGACAGGACCCGGTTAGGGGAGGTAACAAAAGGAAACAACACCAAGTTCAGAAAAGCCAGTCAGCCAAGTGACACCAGAGAGTCAAGTTCATTCAGAAGGAGAGGTGAGAACACCATCATACAGGACTGAGAGGATACAGACCCGGTGGCCTCTGTCACCTTGAGGCTTGCCCGGGTCCCAGGCTGTAGACCGTGGTGAGAGAAGGAAGTAGACCCAGGTGTGCTCGAATCAGCGGGGACACTGAGGGACTGAGCCAGAACCAGAGTGCCGGCTCTGCTGAATTGGCCAGGAAGCTCTATGAACCAATCACAAACCACAGGGGGTGCAGGGTCTTTATGTCCCATGACCCAACCTTCGGCACAGCGAAAGGAAGGCCACCGTATAAGGCTGGTTCCCCTCTGCAGAACGTCTTGTGAGCGCAGCCAGTGCAAGCCCCTATGTTTATAATGGGAGCGCACAGTGCTGCGCTTGACTGCCCATGACCGTGCGCTCCCATTCACTGCAATATGTGATTTGTACGCAGGCGTATACCTGCGCACAAATTACACACTCTCGTCCGCACCAGGAATGCAACATGTCGCGTCCCTTGTGCGGATGAGAGTGTGTGATTTGTGCGTATGCATCCGCCTGCGTACAAATCACATATTGCAGTGAATGGGAGCACACAGTCATGCGCAGTCAAGCGCAGCACTGTGCGCTCCCACTATAAACATAGGGGCTTGCGCTGGCTGTGCTCACAAGGCGATTCCCCTCCGCAGAACACTGCGGAGGGGAACGCCAGTTTGAAACCAGCCTTAGGACTAGGGGACCTGGCAGGTCATCCACTGAAAGCCCGTGGCTGTAGGACCACAGCTAGCGAGTGGACAGACTGAAAAGGCCCATGAAAGGAACACGAAAGGGGGTGATTATGATGAGCCATCCCGGCTGCTTAGACTGAAGCAGCCACTGTACTGTCTGTAAACTAACCATCTGCTGAGAAAGAGAGTAAACCCGGTCAAAGCTCCATGCTGTGTGAGACTGTGATTACTGCGCCTGAAGGGAGATAGACTGACTTCGTGAAGCGGCAGCAGGAGACTGCCTGACTGTAACGTGAACCCTACACCCCCTACGAGCCCTGCAATACAACAGTTGTCCTGGGGACTTGGTCTTCCTGTGGGGAGCAGAAATCATCTTTGTTGCTACTCCCATCATCACCAGAGGTCCCGACTGCAGCAACGGATATCCAGTCGTATTCCATGGGTGATGTCACAACACTCTTTGATTTTTGTTTTATTTTATTTTAATCCATTTTTCTAATCCCCGTTTTACTGATCGCCCCGACGAGGGGATCGCGGACCATGTCACGCCACTGTGACATCCCGCAGCCCCAGACGATGACAAGAGAGCCTGGTTCTGAGTACCCCACAGTTCCCGCCAGAGGCAAGTCACTAGCAGCATTTTTTTGACTCGCCACAAGTTCTGCAAGTGCAAAACCGCAAGTGCAGCACATGTCTGTGGGAAGAAATGAGGCTTGTATAGTGGGTCTTCCAGGGACCCACCATTGGCTGTCAGAATGTAGCAGGTGTAGACCATAAAGTGAGCAGGCAATCAAGTGACCATTGAAAAGATATTCACATACTGAGCTCTTGCACCATCTCAAGTACAGGATAAGGGGTGGAGGATTTAGGAGACAAGGGAAAATATAATAACCGGCTTGTGATTTTATGGCAGCTGGGAAGCTGGTCAACAAAGGCAAGTCCCCTATTTAAAAACGATCCCTTCATTCACTATATTTTTCAAGTACGGTTTTTCTTTTCTGCCAGATAATCTCGCCTTACAGAATCATGTGAAGTAAATGTATGTGGCCGGCTTTATTCTCTAGGGATGTGGAGAAAGAGCTTTACTGACCATAAAGAGGGCAAAAGATAAAAAAAAGTATACGAAGTCTAAAAATCTATGAATACCAATAGGCTTCTTACTAGAACACAGGAGCCATGATAATGAATGCAGCACGGAAGGGACCATAGTATTTAGGAATTAAATTCTCTGGCATGAGAATAAACGTGCATCTTTATTAGCGCAAAATTTCATTGCAGCTGCAAAGTTATTAATACCGACGTTATGGAAATCTACTGATATTCCTACCATTGAACAGTTGCACGGAAAACTTGATTCTCTGTATCGCGTGGCAGAAACTATAGCCACAGTAGAGAACAAACAAAAAGTGTTCAGTGAGTTGTGGAATCCGTGGATACAATTCAGGGCTACTCACAGGACACATTAATTCATATGGTCCCAGCGGAACTATGAAATGAAATTACTTGATGATTTAGTCCTCAGAGCTCCTTTCCCCCCTCACCTTTCACCCTTTCTTTTCTCTTCTCTCGCCCCCTCTTTTCTATCTTTTTCTTCTTTTACTTTTTACTCTGATGTTCTTTATTTTGACTTGTTTGTTGCAATAAATTATTATTTATATCAGCTATTAACTAATCTGTTGAATGGACTGCCTAATATTTACAGAATGTCAGCTACAGAGTCGTCTTGAAAGAGGCAATGGCAGGACGTTGAATTATTGAAGCTGAACTTACGCAAAGTTATGTCCTGATTAATGTGCTTTGGTATACATGTATTTATTGATTCAAATTTGATTTATTGATATTCAAATGTTTTGGATTGTATGTTTATCTCATTTTCAATAAAAAGATAATTGAAAGAAAGAAAAAGAAAAATCAAGAAGATCCTAAGGAAGCTCTAAGAAGACTAATCATATGAACAAAATGAACAAAAAATCTATAGTAATCACTGCATATTCTTTCAGATAGCCACAGTATTATAGTAGTTATATTCTTGTACATAGGGGCAGTATTATAGTAGTTATAATCTTGTACATAGGAGCAGTATTATAGTCATGTACATTGGGGGCAATATTACAGTAGTTATATTCTTGTACATAGGGGCAGCGCTGGTAACCCTATTACCAGGAACTACAGGTGGCGTCACAATATAATTTCCCCCATCATCATCATCATCTCCATCGCCGTCACTGATGGTCCAGGGCACGGAACCGGGAACCGACCAACCGTGATTCCCCCACCGAAGCAACCACCTGTCCCTGTATCCTAGTACTCCAGCCCTGTCGACGACTCAAATTGGCGTCACAAACGGGATCCCGTGCCTGGTAAAACCAGGTACTGTGCGCCTTAAATTGGACTTTATTGACTGAACTTTATTTGACTGCGTAAGGCCCAAAATGGCGGCCTGGAAATGTGACTGAAAATGTGCTGGCCCAGGGGCGTGCCTTGGCCCCTCATCTGGTAAGGGCCATGCAAGATACGCCAAACTGCCTCCCCACCCCCCTTGCCGCCAAGCAACCAGGGGGGCGGGCCAGGACCCAGACCGCACCAACTCGGGACTATAAAAACTAAGCAGGGAGCGGCCAGAAGTCAGAACGAGATACATGGTGAGACTGCAGACCCGTTACCCATGTGCGGTCTGGTAAAGATGGCAGTCCCCAAACTCAGAGAGTTAATCCGGGAGGTCGAGGAAGATATCATGGCCGACCGTGCTGCCCCAGGAGTTGCCACCCTCGAGGGAGAAGACATTGCCTTCTGGGGGGCAGCGTTGCAGGACCTGCATACTCGGCTCCAGGAGACCACCGAGTGGAATATCCGGCATTGGAGTGCCGAGATGATCCTAAACTCGGAGAAGCAAAAGGGACTCAGGCTAAATCCGAAACCAGGGGTGATGGTAGCTACAAAGACCGAGCACCCGGTAACCGGTGAAAGCCACGCCCCTACAGAACTAGCCAAGCCTAACACTGAGGTCCCAGAAGCAGCGACCCTGTCTACAGTGAAGCCCGGAGAAGAGGAGGCTACCGAACCGGATAACCTCATCCGCTTTCCTGAGGAGCCCGACCTGATCGAGGAGGAGCAGAATGACCGTCCTGTGGAACAAGTCAGTGTCGTGGAGGAGGAGGATTCGGAGGAGGTAGGAGCCGTCGGTGGCACAGAGGAAGCTGGGCCCCGCGAGTTATGGGGGGCCAGACAACCAATAGTACGAGCTGGTGCTGGAGCTGTGAGGGTGATACTATCTGCGACCAACAGCGGAGGAACCTGGCAACCTGTTGGACGACCACGAGGTGTAACGGCAGAGGCGACGCGAAGCCTGATGGGCAAATGAACTAGAAACCCACCAAGCCCGTGTCTTTTCCTGTAAACAGCCACCGCAACCCCTTGAGCAGCGGAAAAAGGGGGTCATCACTGTTTTCAACCTGGGCAGCGGATACAGTTTTGTTCTGGAAGAAGGCCTCTATTCCGAGGTCTTTGTGGCAAGGAGGGATGTTGAATCCTATCTCCCTTAAGGCCACCCGGACCGGGACCTATATTGTGGCGATATAGTAACCTATGAACGCCATGCAGGACCCCGAGGGTGGTACGCGATCCGGGTCAGCAGAAGTGACGACTGACAAGGTTAACCCGGTATAGTGTACCAGTGTAAATAGTTGTTTATTGTGCCTTTTCTTGCAGCACTTGAACAATAACCACATGACCATAATGTGAACTGCCGTTTTAAAAAGCCTGATTGAACTTATATGTAAAACAAAAGGAAAGACAGAGAGGCGCCTATGAGAGGAAACTGTTGCTGTTTTCAAGACAGTGAAAATACAAATTGGCTCCTCACCTTTCTGGGTTGTGTACAACCCTGGTGACAGGTTAGTTGGTCGGCCGTTGCTGGAAGCAGTGACTGCGGGGGATCTGGCTGTGTTATTCTACCTGCCTTCCGTTCACGTGATCGTCCTCAGCTGACTCTATCCTGACGTCAGGCCAGATCCTTGTGAGTGAAAGCGCAGGTCCTATGCAGTGCAGCTCCACACGATCTCCCAGGGGGAGATAGGCAGATGTATATTTGTAGAAAAGATTCGTGTTATGGAGCGCTTAGATAAGGACCAGGGGGGAAGACCAAATAGTAATTGTACTGTTTTGTTGTTTAAAAAGTTACCCGTGTAAATATTAATAAAAATAAAATAAAAAGTTCAGCTCAAACCCGGTCTGGTTAGGACACTCGCGGACGAGTGTATTTAACCGGGGGGGGGGGGGGTGGCGCCCCTATGGCAAGGTACCACAGGAAGGTACTGCACCCCAACAAAAGGTGTGGTGCCTCCGTAACTGTGGACATGGGGAATCTTCAGAGTCTGCACCCCAACACCCATACACAGGCCACTTTAATACAGATGACTGATATTCAGTAGGTTCCAGGGGGTGGAGCCTAGAGAACGGGAGACGGGGAGTGACAGCACAGTCACAGTTGGTGTGAGGAGAGTGAGGATGGAAGATGGAGGGGACCCTGCGGCTGCAGTGGAGGGCACTTCTTGGGAGAGAGGTGACCCAGACTGGAAGGGGGTTAACCCAGGACTGGTTGGAGCCAGCTGGGGACCCAGGTCAACACTGGCACACCGGAGCCGAGGTAACTAGATGCAAGGCTCAACCCTAACTACAGACCGGCAAGATGAGGGCCCGACACACACAGGGAGCCGAAGCACCCATAAAGAAGCCCAACATCAGTCCCACAGCTGGGTTCACGACACCGACAAGTCAGAGGCTTTAGGTAACAGATCCCGAGGAACAGAGACTTGGCTCAAGAGGGGCGATAGAGACAGACCAAGAGAGTAACAAAATCACGGCACCATATTGAGGGCATCACTGTCAGACTCTGCAGAAACCTTCACTATCCGCAGTTACAATACCTGTTAACCCAGAATGTACCATGTACCTGTTTCCATCTGTTGCAAGCAAAGAACCGTTTGCGCTGAAGTGGTGTCTGTTCTCCTTTCATTCTGCGCCCGAAGGGCTACAGCATAATCACTGGAGGTGAGGACTACTACTCCCCTTATCCGCCCCGCTACCCTGAGGTAAAGCTCCACCCGTAGGGAGCTGTACTACCCAAGCAGCATTCCCATCAACTCAGCGGCCGGCCGCAGCGCTGGTAATCCAATTATCAGGAACCACAGGTGGCGTCACGATATCATTTCCCCCATCATCACCCCCCATCCCCGCCACTGAGGGTCTAGGGCACGGAACCAGGGAACATACCAGCCGTGATCCCCCACTGAAGCAACCACCTGTCCCAATATCCAAGTACCCACTCCCTGTCGACCGACTCACTTTTACATAGGAGCAGTATTATAGTAGTTATATTCTTGTACATAGCAGCAGTATTATAGTCATTATATTCATGTACATTGGGGGCAATATTATAGTAGTTATATTCATGTACATAGGAGCAGTATTATAGTAGTTATATTCTTGTACATGGAGCAGTATTATAGTAGTTATATTCTTGTACATAGGAGCAGTATTATAGTAGTTGTATTTTTATACATAGAGCAGTATTATAGTAGTTATATTCTTGTACATAGGAGTGGTATTATAGTAGATATATTCTTGTACATAGGAGCAGTATTATAGTAGTTATATTCTTGTACATAGGAGCAGTATTATAGTAGTTGTATTTTTATACATAGGAGCAGTATTATAGTGGTTATATTCTTGTACATAGGGGCAGTATTATAGTAGTTATATTCTTGTACATAGGGTGCAGTATTATAGTAGTTATATTCTTGTACATAGGGGCAGTATTATAGTAGTTATATTCTTGTACATAGGGGCAGTATATTAGTAGTTATATTCTTGTACACAGGAGCAGTATTATAGTAGTTATATTTGTAATAGGCAGTATTATAGTGTATATTCTTGTACATAGGGGCAGTATTATAGTAGTTATATTCTTGTACATAGGGGACAGTATTATAGTAGTTATATTCTTGTACATAGGAGCAGTATTAGGGCTCGGACACACTCATCCGAGTTTGATGGAGGAGACTCGGAAAGGGCTGGAGCAGTGACCCTGATCGGCTTCTCCCTGTCGGGACGGGGCTGTGGCTGCTTGTGCTTCTGTGCAGCTCCAGACTCCCCGTCCAGAGAGGGAAAGGGCGTTCAGTGTCACTGCTCCAGCCCTTTCCGAGTCTCCTCCGTCAAACTCGGATGTAACTAGGAGAATGTGTCCCTGCCCTTATAGTAGTTATATTCTTGTACATAGGGGCAGTATATTAGTAGTTATATTCTTGTACATAGGAACAGTATTATAGTAGTTATACTCTTGGACATAGGGGCAGTATATTAGTGGTTATATTCTTGTACATAGAGTGCAGTATTATAGTAGTTATATTCTTGTACATAGGGGCAGTATTATAGTAGTTATATTCTTGGACATAGGGACAGTATATTAGTGGTTATATTCTTGTACATAGAGTGCAGTATTATAGTAGTTATATTCTTGTACATACAGTAGGGGGAAATAAGTATTTGATCCATTGCTGATTTTGTAAGTTTGCCCACTGACAAAGACATGAACAGTCTATAATTTTAAGGGTCAGTTAATTTTAACAGTGAGAGATAGAATATCAAAAATTAAATCCAGAAAATCACATTGACTAAATTGTATAAATATATTAGCATTTTGATGAGAGAAATACCATAAGTATTTGATCCCCTACCAACCATTTGGAGTTCTGGCTCCTACAGACCAGTTAGATGCTCCTAATCAACACGTTACCTGCATTAAAGACAGCTGTTTTATATTTTCACCTGCATAAAAGACTCCTGTCTTAATTATACATGTACGTACTTATAAGGTTTTTTTCAGAATCATATCATTTTAATGGAATTACCATTTAAAATATTTTTTTTTTCATGTTTCGAGGCTACAGATTGAAAGAAAGAAGCAAAGTGACCCAAGTGGTTTTTGTCTGGTTCTCTACCAAATATTCCCAGACTGTCCATGCTATAGTGGGAAAGGAAATTTAACAGCTAATATCTCCCAGGGTTTTTATGAGTCTTATGTTGTTTGACAAGGAGCCATCAATTCCATTTGCTTATTGTGACAAACACTTCCCACATTACTATGGAAATAAGTGGAGATAGGTCCAAGGTCATAACACTTAGAGACACCCCATGCAGTGGAAACTCCAGTAGGTTTTTCTATCAAGGAGACATCTTGGGTCAGCGTCCTGCGAACCAGATGACTATGTAATTTTAAAAGTTTATTGCAGACAGGGCTCCCTCTGTGACTCGCTGTCAGGCTGTCCTGGTCTTGTAAGAAACAAGGTAATTGTTCGAGCCATAGAGCCATATCCCTATATCATTTTTTTCTGATATTTATTTATTACTAGATGCCTTGATTGATGATGAATGGGTTATAAAAACAATTCCAGGAGGGAGATCTGAAAGCATATATACTGTATATTTGTAGTACACAATTGGATAAAGAAGCTAGCTGGAAAAGATCTTTACAGAAGCCACAGCCACCATCCTACATTGTGGATGATGTTTCAAAAGGGGCCTCAAGGAAACAGATTCCAAAAATGTTTTCCTGAATGTTTTTTATGTTGAAATCGTGTGGCTGACTATATTCTTTAGGTCTCCCTTTTATCCCATACTTTGCACGAGTCCATGGACAATCACATCTGAGGCCCACATCTTCTGGAGCCTGTATTCTTGGAACACCGCCACTTTGCTCTCATTCCTGTCACAAGAATTCTTGACAACAGCCTATTTGAAGGATGTACAGTGCTGCCATTATTGGCACCCCTTCATTTTTTTCATACTGTACAATATCTTCAGAAATAAATGGAAATATACCAAAGTTATATCTTTAGGATTTTTTAACTAGTAGTCCAAAGTAATACATTGATAAAACATTGTCAACTTACATGTTGCAATTTCAAAGATGAAACAAAATAAACAGCAGCAATAAAGGCCCCTAATTAATACCTGGTTGCAGACCCATTTGGCATTGGTGAAGCTTCCAGACATTTAATGTAGCATCTATAAGTTTCTTGCTCTTCTCCGCTGTATTTTCTCTTCCTTCACAGCTTGTTCAAACTCTTGAATGTTTGCAGGGTTCTTTTTCCCAATAGCAGATATCAGCTCACCCCAAAGATTTTCAATGTGATTGAAGTCAGGACTCGGTACTGCCATTTTAAAACAGTCCATTTTTGCTTTTTCCACCATTCCTGTGTACTTTTGGATGTGTGCTTTGCGTCACTGTCTTGCTGGAGGACCCATGATCTTCTACTCAAACCAAGGTTTCTTACACTGGGTAGGACATTTCACTCTAAAATCTCTTTATTTCTCTGATTTCATGATTCATGTATTACAGTCAAGGTCTCCAGTGCCAGACACAGCAAAGCAACCTCACAGCATTATGGATCCTCCACCATGCTTACTGTCGGTAGGATGATCTTTTCCTTACAAGCTTCATTGTGCTGTCTTTAAACAAACTGTTGCTTTGCATTGCCAAAAGGTCTATTTTTGTTTAATTTCTCAACAGAACATTTTCTTTGTCAGAGTACACTTTGGCGTTCCTCTTCATGTCTTTTCTTCAGCAATGGTTTCTACCTTAGCCTTCTCCAATAAAGCTCTGCTTGATTTAGTGTGTGGCGTATGGTTCATGTTGAAACCATGATCCCAGACTGTTCCAGGTTGGCCTTCAGGTCTTTGGATGTTTAATGTGGTGTTTTTTCCGCCATTTGAACAAAACTTTGAAGATATCTCTTGTCAATTTTCCTCCTTCCCTCATGTCCAGGGAGGTTCATGACGGTTCCATGGTCAGCCAACTTCTTAATAACATTGCACACATTTGAAACTGAGATATCTAGTGCTTTGGAGATGGCCTTATACCCTTTGGAAGTCTTGTGTTTGCTAATAATAGCATTTCTGATTTCCTCAGACAGTTCTTCGTTTTCATTTTTAAACTCAAAGAAACTGGTGGACAAGCTGTTTAAATAGCCTAGACCTTTGGGGATTTAAGTATTCAAGACCACAAATTAAGTGGCCATTTTTTCAGCACCCTCATCCACCAGGATTGTTTTGGGCTTCACAGGTTGCCCCAATGATATGCCTATCTCTGTGTCTACCTCAGTGAAGTGAAGAGACTGGCTGGGGACATGGGCAAATGACCAAAGAATGTTGTTTTATTTTCAGACCACTAAGGGTAAATTTGAAAACTCAGAGAAACTGGTGGACATCCATTTTCAATGCCTAGACCCTAATGGTACATTTACACGCGGCAACATTTCTAGGGTGTCAACAGGTAACTTACTGGCTGCAGTGAAATCATGGAGACAAGGTTCTATCTTGTTGCTGTGTACAAATGGAATAATGTCTCCATGATTTCTCTGCAACCTGTAAGTTACCTGTTGACACCCTAGAAATGTTGCCGCGTGTAAAGGTACCATTAGGGTTTTCAGCATTTTAAACCACAAGGGAAGAGTACATTTTTTCAACACCCTTGTTCACCACAATTGTTTTTTCATTGACTTTTTCAATATCCTAAACCAGCATCCATTTGACATTAGTCCTTTTAGTACCTTAGTTCATTAGTGAAGCTGGACTTAAGCTTTAACAATTAGATCCCTTGGGATATTTGCACTGTGATGTCAAGTCATCTACCTGATGGGGTACATATGTATTACAAAAAGTGTTTCTTTTGGTTCAAGCACCATTCCAGCATTTTTTTATTGGGCGCCTTTGTGATGCTTTTAATCTAAGTCTCTCTTGTATTATACTCACCTTCCAGCTGCTTCACCTTTTGCAGATGACATTCATGTACCGCTATGCCAACTTGTGACTGTGACTTCTGTCTGGCTGAAAGTCAAAAGTTACATCTCTCCTAATGCAAGGCTAGAATGAGATCAAAATGGACCAGAGCAAGGCCAGAACTAGGACATAATGAAGTCCCGAATGAAACCAGTGCGAGGCCAGAACGAGACCAGAGTGAGGCCATAGCAAAGCCAGAACGAGGCGAGAATGAGGCCAGAACAAGTCCAGAGCGAGGTTCTCATAGAGATGTATTGAGCTGTGACTACGATGACCGAAACCGAACTGTAAATTTAGGGGTTCATACCGAACACAGACTTCCCTGAAAAGTCCATGGTTATATTCGGGTTTGGAGGCTGAGAGGGCTGTAAAATAAAACAACACATGATTAAACATCAGCTCATAATTAATGGCATGCATGCGCTTGTACTTCCAGAGCTGCTCATTAGCTTTCTGGTTATTCACTGCAGTAGATGCTAGAGTATATGGACTGTTTCCAGGTTACTACACTAGCTCCAACAGCCAATCACAGATGCCCAATCTCTGCAACAGCATCTGTGATTGACTGTTGCGCCCCTCACCCATTGTGCCGGCGTTTGTGATTGGTTGCCATTGGCAATGAACCTAATATCAAAGCAGCATAAAAATAAATAATTACAAAAAATAACATAGAGCTTTGCTGTATTTTTGATTCTTAGATCAAATAAAGCAGACAGCTACAAGCTGCCTGACTT
Organism: Allobates femoralis; assembly: GCA_033576535.1. NCBI lineage: Eukaryota > Metazoa > Chordata > Amphibia > Anura > Aromobatidae > Allobates > Allobates femoralis. The sequence continues at coordinate 94,767,370 of JARQOC010000012.1, read as the reverse complement.
TACATTGGCTGGCAATCAAAATACAGGGAAACCCATTATTTTTTAAATTTATTTAAAGAAATAATTTTAAAAACTGCGTGGGCTTCGCCCAATTTTTGATTGCCAGTCAAGGAAGACACAGGCAACTGGGGGCTTGTACTCTCAGCATGGTGAGGGCCCACGATTACTGGGCCCCCCAGACTTAAGAATCGCAGTCACACAGAAATTGGCGAATTCATTAGAAGCGCCAATTTCTGGTGCTTTTCCAGGCTTTTCCTGATGCCCTGGTGTGGTGGCATCGGGGTGATAGAAGGGGTTAATGTCAGCTGAGCATTGACAGCTTGTCATGAAACCCAGATTGATAATGTCAGGCCTCTATAAGACTAGACCATTATCAATCCTGTGAGGATATAAGTAAAAGACACAGACATGGCAAAATCCTTTATTTGAAATAAATCCGTTCTGTTCCTTTTTACAGCCCCCAGCCACCATTTCATAACTGTAACCTCCTTAAAGTGAACCTGTCACCCCCCCGGACATCAAAAGCTAAAATAGCCACCTTCTGCAGCACTAAGGCTGCATTCAGAGTAGGTGTCTATAGCCTTTTGATGCCCTATATATGGTGTCTAGGAAGTCGTCGGGCAGCGCGCACAGCGCATGCGCGGAGCCATACTGGAGAACGGAGGTGCGCGTTCATGTCACACAGTGAGGGGAGGCAGCAGCAGGCGAGCAGGATGATTGACAAGAGGGGGCGGGTCAGAGAAGCACGAAACCTTGCCTCCCGGTCACCGGTCTTCTTAAGTGTAAGCATTTATCTAAGTGCATATTTCATTGTATATGCCTTAGTGCTGCATAAGGTGGCTATTTTAGCTTTTGATGTCCGGGGGGGGGGGGGGTGACAGGTTCGCTTTAAGGACCAAGTCTCATTTTTGCAATTCTGACCAGGGTCTCTGTATGAGGTTATTACTCTGGAACGCTTCAATGGATACCAGTAATTCCAAGACTGATTTTTCATAACATTTTGGACTTCATGTTAGTAGTAAATTTAGGATAATATTTTCTGCATTTCTTTGACCAAATAGAGTGTTTACATGCAGTGACAGTTCAAAGCCATGACGGGTATAGCTGTCATTGGTCATTAAGGGGTTAATGTGATGACACACAACTATACACTTCAGCCCCTGACCTTACCCCTGCTCTAATAAAGAACACCAATGACTGTCTAACCGCAGTCTCCAATATCATGTCCGCTCTCTATCTGAAACTCAACCTTTCCAAAACTGAACTTCTTCTGCTCCCACCCTCTGCCAACCTCTCTAAACCTGACATCTCTCTCTCGGTGTGCGGCACCACGATAACGCCCAGTCAGCAGGCTCGCTGTCTCGGTGTTTTGATGGACTCTGATCTCTCCTTCACCCCATACATACAATCTCTCACCCGCTCCTGTCGCTTGCACCTGAAAAATATCTCCAGAATTCGCCCTTTCCTCACCATGGAAACAACTAAAACCCTCACCGTGGCCCTGATTCATTCCCGCCTTGACTACTGTAATTCTTTATTAGCTGGCCTCCCCCACAGTAAGCTTTCCCCTCTCCAGTCCATCCTCAATGCAGCAGCCAGGATCACCTATCTAGCAAACCGTTACTCAGATGTTTCTGCTCTGTGCCAGTCACTACATTGGCTACCCTTACACTATAGAATCCAATTCAAATTGCTCGTTGTCACCCACAAAGCTATTCATGGTGCGGCACCTCCTTACCTCTCCACCTCATCTCTGTCTACCACCCCACCCGTCCCCTTCGCTCTGAAAGTGACCTGAGACTAACCTCGGCATTAATCCGAACCTCCCATTCCCGACTCCAAGACTTCTCTCGAGCTGCACCAAAACTCTGGAATGCTCTACCTCAAGAAATTAGGACCATCCACAACTTGCATAGCTTCAGACGCTCCCTAAAAACACACCTCTTCAGGGCGGCCTATCCTTCTCCCTAACAGTAGTCATTTAGACACAAGATATTCATTGTTATAAGCCCCTGTACTTTGTGTTCCCTTCTCGTCTTAGATTGTAAGCTCCTTCGAGCAGGGTCACCTTCATTTTCTGCCTTTTTATTGTATTTCCTAAGTTGATTCTATGTTTATTGTATGTAACTACTTTTCTGCATTACCTTTCTGTACCGTATATTTTTCTTATATGTACCGTTGTACTGTAAAACGCTGCGGAATATGTTGGCGCTATACAAATAAAGTTTTATTTATTTATTTATTTATTTTATTTAATGTCAGTTCAGGATTCTGACTCAAGTTTGGGTCAAGTACGGTCCTGAAACCAGACTTTAAAAAAACTCCGGCTGAGTCTGCCAAACCCGAACATTGGCGGGTTCGCCCATCACTAGTTGTGACGTCTGGCGCACTTCAGCAAACACTGGAGCTGCAGCCAGGTCACAAATCATAGAAGACCACACCAGAGCTGTGGCTACAGAAGATTAAGCAGCCAGAGTGTAAGTATATGATGCACATCAGGGTACTTAGAATTAAAGCACTACTGTAGCGAAGGAAAACAAAAAATAAAAAATACTAGAGTAGTGCTTTGATAAGGGATGTGAGGAAAAATAGAAGACAGGCCTCTAGCACTAGGATAATTAATGAGGGTTCGTATGAAAACGTTTTTTGGTAAGTCCATTGCAGTACATTTCCATAATTCTGCATATAGGTTTTAAAATGAAAAGATGCAATATTAATAGTAATAAAAAAAATCCATCAGCATCCCCCAGAAAGGATGTATATATTTTTTTCCGTTTTCATCTAGAATCACATACTACACCTACAAATGAAGTTTCGTAGACTGGCTTGGTCGTCATGGTTACCTCCGCCAGTGCAAACCAATGAAAGACGAACAGGGGTCTGGTGGCGAGAGTCAGTAAAGACAATCTGCTTCTGTATCCAACCCCGAGAGAAAAAAATAAATAAAAAAATGGGGGTCTGTAATGGCATGCTGCCAGTGCCTCTGCAAAGGAGATGGTCTGTCTGGCTTTAGTCGCTTGTGTGTCCAAAATGGATAAAAAGGACAATAAAAACACCAAGCCACACACATGCACCCAGCAAAACCTCACATCTAGGGCACGGCTCTATAAATCACTTGGATATCCTATTTATCCTTTATCACAGAGGATTTCTTTTCCATCCTTTATTGACGTAATTAATAGACAGATAAATGTACAAAGAGGAGGTTATTTATTTTCTTTTTATGCAGGATTTTCTACCCCCCCCACTCCTCCATAAACACAAGTGCAATCACCGCCGCCCCTCCTCCTTCCTCATCTTTGGCATTCCCCCCTCTTATTTTCCCTTCCCTTAGCGGCAAGATGGAGTAGTGACTGGTTTTGTGCATTTGCATCACAAAAACGCAAGCCCCTGTGAACTTGAGTGACCTTTTGACCTCCACAATTTGACTAGTGAATTGCTCCAGTCCCGGATCACACTGTCATGTCAGTCTGAGTCCTACGTGAATACATTCTTAATCCTTCGAGTCGGTGTCCTCATTCAGAATCTTCCCATTCCGGAGTTCTGCTACAATCTCTCGCTTTCTAAAGCCTCTATCTATTTTTCCCCCGCACCTGCACTTCTTTTTTTTTTTTAATAAACCAGGGAGGAAATAGGGGTAAAGTAGGAAGGAGGAGGGGTAGGGTACAAATTCGGAATTCCCTTATTCTCTGAAAAACAAACTGCGACTGTTAACGAACAAACTCTGATTCATTACGGTCTTACTTGTCTTACTTTAGTCAGAAGCACAGACCTCCCAAAAATGATATATCCCTTTCAGTTTATTCACCAGTCCATCCTTCTTTTGTCGTGATTGGGCTGATTCCCCCTCATTGGATTGAATTGTATCTGTATCTTTCAGTCGTGAATATAAGTGGAGCCCCTGCTCGGCTCCCTATCCCGAAATATAGCGCATTCTTGCTGACATCATCACACCGCTTGCGTTGATCCACAGAATTGTGGAGGCCACGGGATATCCTACCCGCTGGTCCTTATTGGAACAAAGCACCAGCATGGACACAGTATGGCAACTATTAGAAGCAATAGTATAAGAGGACTGTATATTGCCCCCACAGTGACCTCCTGATACCATATAGCCCTCACACCATACCCCATCATCCTATTTAGCAATCCCAATACCACGTAGCCCTCAGACTGCCCACATTTACAATATATAATAGTCCAGGGACGTCGCTATGCATTAAGAATCGGGGCTAGAGCCCCGATTCTTACACATAGAGCCCCGAATCTCGCCGGCAGTCAGACCCAGGGCTTTTTTTGTACTGGAATATCTGCTGCCGCCCCGCCCCCCGCGGTCATCGCGCCCTCCCACCTCACCTCACTAGCAGCAGTAGTGCTGCACTGCTGGTGCATGACGCTGGCTGAGGTCGGTGAGCGGCAGGAGGATCATAGCATTGCGCGGGGATAGATGCCGGGTGGAACAGGAGGACCTGCCATGACGTCACGCACACGTGGGCGCCGGGCGGAGCTACGTTTTGCCCGGGAAGAAGAACTGCCGCATTAGGACGAACTGGGACTGACCTTAAGGTACATGGAACATGGGATGTGTGCAGAGGACGAGGGGGTGTGCAGAGGATGATGGGTGGGTGCAGAGGACGATGGGGGGTGCAGAGGACGATGGGGGTGCAGAGGACGAGGGGGTGCAGAGGACGAGGGGGATGTGCAGAGGACATGGGGGTGTGCAGAGGACGAGGGGGGTGTGCAGAGGACATGGAGGGGTGTGCAGAGGACGTGGGGTGCGCAGAGGACGAGGGGGGTGTGCAGAGGACATTGAGGGGTGTGCAGAGGACATGGGGGTGTGCAGAGGACGAGGGGGGTGTGCAGAGGACGAGGGGGGTGTGCAGAGGACGAGGGGGGTGTGCAGAGGACATGGAGGGGTGTGCAGAGGACATGGGGGTGCGCAGAGGACGAGGGGGGTGTGCAGAGGACATTGAGGGGTGTGCAGAGGACATGGGGGTGTGCAGAGGATGAGGGGGGTGTGCAGAGGACGAGGGGGTGTGCAGAGGACGACGGGGTGTGTAGAGGACCAGGGGGTGTGCAGAGGACATGGAGGGGTGTGCAGAGGACGAGGGAGGTGTGCAGAGGACATGGAGGGGAGTGCAGAGGACGAGGGGGGTGTGCAGAGGACGTGGGGGGTGTGCAGAGGACATTGAGGGTTGTGCAAAGGACGGGAGGGGTGTGCAGAGGACATGGAGGGGGGGTGCAGAGGACATGAAGGGGGGTGCAGAGGACATGGTGGTGCACAGCACCGAGCTGAGGACATGGTGGTACACTGTGCACAGCACGGAGCTGAGGACATGGTGGTACACTGTGCACAGCACGGAGCTGTGGACATGGTGGTACACTGTGCACAGCACGGAGCTGTGGACATGGTGGTACACTGTGCACAGCACGGAGCTGGGGACTTGGTGGTACACTGTCTCCCGCCACCTTAAAATCGGTCTATTTCTCATCCAGGAGAGTCGGATGAGTTACATCCGTTATTTGGTCCGTTTCTCAACTGCTGTGCTAGTGGACAACATTTCTCTCAGATCACATCCGTGTGCAATCCGTGTTTTTCTCAGCAGCTATTACTGTATAATCATTTACAGGAACATTTTGCAGTGTTCTCAGCTGCAGAATGAGAATGTATCCGTGAAAAAAACAGATGCCTCTCGGACGGTCAGTGTGCGTTATGTGATTTTGTCGGACCTGTAGACTTGCATTGGTGAGTCTCGCCCGGGAATCGCAGACTGTCGCAGCATGTTGTGACTTTTTTCTCATCCTGAATCTGGATGAGAAAAAAGCGTCCGACACTCGTCATTGTGCTCTCAGAGATTGACTGCAATGCGAGAAAATCACACATTGCTCTCATCAGAGTTTCACGCCAGTGTGTCCGTACCCTAATACTAAAAATCCATACTGGTATGGGGAGGATTTATGGCTCAGTTAGTGCACACTCCATACTTCTTGTTATTAACCAGTTAATGCTCTCTTGTCCACCACACTGCAGTGTCAAAAGAGGACGACAGCGAGACAGACAGCAACACGGCATCAGAGAGCCCCTGACCTCCAAATAGAAGATCCTCAGATCCCGGTATTGTGACATAATATTAAAAATAAAGTTTTTTTGCACTTATTTTACACTATGAACTCCATAACACGGCAGCGAAAATGCTAACCACTGAGACACCGTACAGTGCTAACCACTGAGCCACCGTATACAGTGCTAACCACTGAGCCATCATATACAGTGCTAACCACTGAGCCACCGTACAGTGCTAACCACTGAGCCACCGTATACAGTGCTAACCACTGAGCCACCATATACAGTGCTAACCACTGAGCCACCGTATACAGTGCTAACCACTGAGCCACCATATACAGTGCTAACCACTGAGCCACCATATACTGTGCTAACCACTGAGCCACCATATACAGTGCTAACCACTGAGCCACCATATACAGTGCTAACCACTGAGCCACCATATACAGTGCTAACCACTGAGCCACCATATACAGTACTAACCACTGAGTCACCGTATACTGTGCTAACCACTGAGCCACCATACAGTGCTAACCACTGAGCCGCCATATACAGTGCTAACCACTGAGCCACCATATACAGTGCTAACCACTGAGCCACCATATACTGTGCTAACCACTGAGCCACCATATACAGTGCTAACCACTGAGCCACCATATACAGTGCTAACCACTGAGCCACCATATACAGTGCTAACCACTGAGCCACCATATACAGTACTAACCACTGAGTCACCGTATACTGTGCTAACCACTGAGCCACCATATACAGTGCTAACCACTGAGCCACCGTACTGTGAGTGTATGCCTCCCCACAGAAAATAAGACCGGGTGAAACATTCGTAGCAAACATATTAATATATTAAATATATTAATCTTGCCCGGCCCCTGACGGCAGCCCGCCTCCAACCCCACCCCCACCTCAGCTCTGAGAGGCGTTCCAGGAATTATTTTTTTACAAAAAAAGCACTGGTCAGGGCAGAGGAGAAAGTGCAGACATGCCCGGCGTCAGTGTGTCTGCTCGGCACGGCTCTCGCACAGTAGCTCAGCCGTCGCCACCCCTGCATAGATCCCTGAATCGCGCTGTCAGGGAAGAGGAGAAAGTGCAGACATGCCCGACGTGTCTGCTCTCTCTCGCTGTGTGGCGGCACGGCTCTCACAGACTCAGACACACAGTACCGTAGCTCACAGAGAGCCGTCGCCGCTGGAGTCCCGCCCAGTGCCACTCACATGACCTGGCTGCACGTGACCGATGACATCACGACCGTGCAAGTCCTGCAGCCAGGTCAGCAGAGTCAGACTCTGTAGAATTAATTGTTGTGCTCTGGGCTGGGCTGGCTGCCAGTTAGGAAGAGGGGGGCTCCCAGCTCAGTGCAACCTGCTGGGACCTGCCTTATTGAGGTAAGAATAGGGGGCACCTGGGGCAGGACATAGGGGCCAGTGGCCACAGACGTTACACAGGCAGCAGTGCAGGGGGCCAGCCAGGGGCACACTGGCCACAAGGGCTCACAGGAAGGACCCACCGGACCCTCAACCACCTCTAGTGGTAAGGACAGGCGGGAACCTGTTAAAAATATGAATCCCACCCTTGCAGCTGCCGCTCACTGGACCTGCCGCGGCGAAATTCATGCACTGTAAAATCACGGCATTAACGTCAGAAAAGCGCTCATGTGAAAGTAGCCTTAGCATTACTTGGATGTTGGCCTAATACTGTTATATTTTGTGTATTTATTGAGTGCATGTTGGCAATCTCTATAATGTTTTTAAAGCATTAAAACTGTTAATATTATATATGTAGAGTGTCACTGGTTATTAAAGCACATTTTACTTGGGTTTTATTTAAATTTATTCCGAAAAATGCAGTTCAGTGGGCCCGAGCCCCGGATGTTTTTTGACCCTAGCAACGCCCCTGTATAATACACATATATATCTTCTCCCCTCTTGTATCTGTACGACCAAATTGTCCACATTTATTGTACTTGTCCTTGTCTGTCCTTTTAGCATGTAAAGTGCCATGGAATTTAATGGCGCTACATAAATAATAATAATAATAGTGTGGCGCCCCTGCGTCCAGGAGGCCACAAAGGGAACTGCAGCCAGGCAGGTAGGACATTATTAAACACTAACACCCCTCACAGCCCACACAACCCACGTGTCAGAGAAGGTTACATCCAGCCCTGAAATGAGAAACTATATGAGATCGGAGGGGTGGTGGATCAGAGGAGTGGGTTGGGCACACCAGAGGTCAGGTGACTGACAGTATATAGTGAGGGGGAGGAGTGAAGGAGTTCAGTAAGCCATGGTGCTGAGAAGCAAAGGCAAGAGAACAGCAGGAGGTTGAGCTGAAGCTGAGCAGTAGAGAGCCACACTGCCTGGAAGAGTGAAGACATACGGAGCGCAGAATCTGTACTGAGCCAGTGTGAGCCAGAGGAGAGAGAAAGCCCATCCTGAGTCAGATCCCCAGGAGTGTGAGAGAGCCGAGAGGGACGGTGTAACCCGGGCCCTAGAACTACAGCTAAAGCAACTAACTGCAGGCGGAGTAGCCCTCCTATATACAGAAAGGAACAGAGAGAAGGAGCCTGGTAGTCTAGTGCTGTGGACTACTGGAGGCTGGGCTGAGTAGAGTGTCGGCTCTAAAGGGGACCATAGTTTACCCGGCATCCCCAGACAACACGACGAGGGGTCTGAGTTTCAGATTGAGATCCCTAACCCAAAGGCCAGGCAGCTCAGTGACGTACTAGGACTCACAGAAGCCCGAGTCACCGCCATACTGTCCAGCGTTCACACACCACCCGTACAGACGGAGACCGTAGAAGCCCGGAAAGGGACACTAAAGACTGTGTGAGGGGTCACAGGGAGAGAGAGGCCTGGCTGCAGAAGTAGAGAGAACCCGTGTACTTGAACTGTGTACCAACTGCAAATGACTTGTAAACTGCTTGAAGGAAACAACGAGTAAAGTCGTGGAAAACCCTGAATTGCTTCTCTTGTCTGCCTCTACCTGCACCCCATTCTCCCTCATACAGATCCAGCCTGTCAGCACCAGCCAGGAGTAGAGATCCCTGCAGCCTGCAAGTAAGTGTGTTACACCCGCACCAGAGACTTAACCCTTACTGCCCCGGGGGATACAGTTCTTCCCACTGGAACTATATCATCTCTGCTGCCACTCCATCACCCCCGGAGGTTCTGCAGCAGCGGCGGCCCCATCACTGGCCGCACCAAGTGGGTGGCGTCACCCGTGACATATCCCTTGTAAATAATTCCCCTTTATTGCCGAGCCAGGGACACGGTCCGGACCAAGCCACCTGTGACATCCCCACTACCGTCCGGTCCGGCACCGAGTACCCCAGTCCCGTGGGGCCCGACAACCGTATAAGAGGACACAATGTGGAGGCTATAAAGAGCCATAGTATAAAGGGGACTGTATATAGCCCAGACAGTGACCTCCTTACATCATATACCTCTCACAACATACCACAGTATACTACATAGCCCCCCCAATACCACATAGCCCTTAGACTGCCCCCATGTACAATATATAGTGTACATATATTATAGTATAAAGGGACACAGTATGAAGGCTATAAGGAGTCATAGTATAAAGGGGACTATATGTAGCCCCCATAGTGTCCTCCTTATAACACATACCCTTCATAAGATACCACATTATACTATAAATCCCTCACACTGCCCCCTCAATACCACATAGCACCAAATTGCCCTATATGCAATATATAGTATGCACATCTTGTAACATAAGGGGTGATAGTGTAGATAATCGTATGTAATATGAAGTTATTTTGTAGAGGCACAAAAAGGTACTATTACCTTGTTGAGGCACATAGGGGGACTATATATTGTGTGAGGTAAAAAAAATTACCTTGTTGAGGCACCTTGTTGGCACTCTTGGTGTTATGAACATAAATAACTCACATGGATAATGGAAAGGGGAAGGTGTGTCCTCACCAAACTGGTCCCTGTACAGACTATAAGACCTTAGTCTCACAACTAGCAGCATCATCTCTAACTTGGCTCCTTTAAAGGGTGTTAAAGGATTTCTTGTGCTTCCTGTGTGACCAAAGGGGAGGCAGTCCCTACTGTCTACAATATGGGAGAAAGGTGTGTAGAAACAAACAGAAACCCAGTGTGAGATAAACTGAAACAAGCTCAATAAAGGTGCAATGATAAGGGTTTGGGAGTAGTGGTGGATGAACTTTCCCCGAACATGTCCACGAGTTTCCAATTTGGCACGAAGATTGCAGATTCTGTTCGCGATCGGAAACTCAAGCAACTTACCAAAAATCAGTGAACATGGTTTTATTCAACAAAAATAAAAATTTGAAATGGCCTAATTTTCCTGTTTGTTGGCCGAGACACTCGCCAGAAGACCCGCAGGCTGCAAACAACACCTAACCTAATTTTTGTAAGCTTACTGGAGTTTGCAGGTGTTTTTGACACCTGCAGGGTGTGAATTTTGTAAACCGTACCAGATGTGGCAGCAGCTGTGAAGTCCAGGAACCTTACATTGTCCTTAAAACATCAGTTTAAGATACCTTATTATTTTTATTTTGGGGGAATATTTTTTATTTTATTTTACAAGTTGTTATTGTTATTATTTTTTTTTAGAGCCAGCTTTTATTATTGCAGAGGGTCAGCAGCATGCGAAGCCGTCTCTTCTACACTTATGTGATAGCAATGACAGCATATGTCCTTTATATACTTCACACACATGGTCTTTAGGTCTGTTCACACTCATTAAACATCATAGTCTGGATATTGCTTATTAATAATGTCCAATCGTGATATTTCATTCCATATGTTTAGAATGCAGATCATGGCAATGTACACTATGTGTTATACATAGCATTAATGTTGGACCTGTCCATGCATTGCTGCCCACTAGCTTTATTCAGCATTCTGGATAAATTGGTGGTGATCTGAACAAACTTTTTTGTTTTCCTTATTTCTCCTCCAAATATGTCAGACTGTAATAATCACTCTACCCAACCGTAAGTTTAGGTGTTACATTATAAATCCCATTCCCCATGGCACAGGTAAGTCAGGTATCTCCTGTAAGCTACTGTCTTGGAACTGGAAGAGGTGGTCCCCTAGGCAAAATAAAGAGACATCACCATGGAGCCCATCGCCATCATGGCAGTGCAGTACACCTCAGCTACACTGTGCTACAATTTGCTACCATTTGCCTGCAGTACACAACCAGTTAGTGATATTAATGATGGATCCACCCCAAGATTTACCAGTTCTGGATGATGTCATCTTCCTCACCACCCTGGGAGCAGAGGGTGCTTAAGCAGTAGAACTGGAGCAGCCTGAAAAGGACACATATGTCATGTAGAGCTCCACTGTGCTACTCACATTGGACCTCATATGCAGCAAGGTCAGGATACAGAGCTGGGCTTGCATGTTAGAGGAGGACCTGAGATCTCACAGTCAGGAGGTGAACCATTCCCCATGCCAGCCGGGTGGAGCAGATGTCACCTCAGGAGGATCTTGCAGCATGCCTGGCGTTATTACATCTCCAGTCAGTGCTGCAATCAGTAGATTGTCAAATCCAGGAGGAGGATAAGGAGGAGGAAGAGGAGGTAATAGCTGCAGAAGGCCCTGTTTCCCAGCCTTGTGTGGCACCCCTGCCAGAGGTCTTTGACTGGGAGAATGCCATATGCTGACCCATACCCCTGCCAAGCAACTATCCTATTAGGCATGAACCACCATGGCCTGTCTCCTTTCTCAATAAGATTAGACTCTCGGATGCCATCAGCAAGAGTTGCTGCATTGGGCCTTAGGCCAATAACTTTGATGATCAATATATCCGAGGTAAGGTGGTGTCATTCATCCAGCAAAGGGGGTTTGGCTTCATTGCCAAAAAAGGTACTGATTATCGGTGCTACGTCAACCGGGTCCACTCTGCTATGTGACCATCTTTCCTAAAGGACTCTGCACAATTTTTGTTGGGGAGGAGATCATCTTCATGAAGCTGATGGGCACAAAGGGGTGATTTGAGGTTGGCTTAAGTCGGGTTGCCACCTCCGATAAGTTTCAAAACTGGCAGCAGGAGACCGACCTGGAGAGAATGTTGTGTTGAGTGGAGGCCAGACCTCTCTTGGTTAGTCAGCCAGCTAAGACAAAACCAAGAGGGGCCATCAATCTTGAAGGACCTGTCGGTGTTGCTCACGTTGCTCCTGTCTCTCCTAGAGTGGGTAATCATCTGCTAATTTCTCCATCCTCTTCTCCAGCAGAGGCCATCATGGGCTGTGCTGGAGGCATGTGGTGGCAGAAAATGCCCTTGGAGGAGTATTCCCTGTAACCCCCCGACACTGTCTGACAGTGGGTAACACTGATGGGTGGGTAACACGAGATGGTGACCTCCATCCTGCAGATGGTTGCTCCAATTAAAGTGGAGTTCTCTAAAAAAGGCATATTGTTGGGTCGATGGCCCATCCCTTAGTCCTTCTCTGGACAAAATGCAAACTGTTTTCAGTTGTTTTGAGTTCTTTGAAAAGGGGCCTGTTTCTGGTTATTTTTTTCCCCTTCCTAAGTTTAGGGCAGTTTACGCTTCCCCTGCTGGATTAGTGGAACTGCAGCCTTTGGGCTACACCTCAAAGCCCTCAATGGACTTTGCCCTTAATGGACTTTCCACCATTTTAATGGAGTCTGCTGATCTCTGTGGGACTTTCTTTATATGTACTGTATATATTGATATATGTGTCTTTGAGACTTAATATAGTCTGTGCTGTAGTAAACTTTGTTTTTTACTTCACTCCTTGTGTGCTGGACTGTTTCTGCAAAGAGGTGTTTTGATACTGCCCTACAGAAACTGGCAAACAAGCTGCAGGCTGCTGGCCTGACGGTCTGTGGTATGGAAAGGCAAAACACTACACACGCTCCAGTAGTACAGGACTGGCCAAATGCAGTCCTCAAGGGTCACAAACAGTGCATGTTTTCAGGATTTACTTAGCATAGAAAAAGGTTTCGAATCACCACCTTTGTAGGTGATAAAATTAGCACATGTACAATGCTGGGACAGGTGCAGTCCTGCCTGGGCTGCTCTGCAGCCTCGGCCCTGCCTAAACGTTAACTAATGCAGGTCCCTGCCACCGACACCTCAACAATAATGTGGGAGCACAGAAGATGAACTTACCTATACATCTGTAGAGGCATTAAAGGGTGGACTATTACCGTGTGGAGGCACTATTACCATCTGTGATCCCACTGGGAGTACTATTACTATTGTGGAGACACAAAAGGGCACAATTAATCTGTGGTGGCACAAGAAGAGAAACTATTACTGTGTGGATACACAGAGGTGGTACAAGTAGAGTTGAGAGGCAAAAAGAGAAAAGGCACTATTACAATGTGGAGACACAGTTCCTGTGATAGTACAAAAGTAAGGTATTATTACTGTTTACACGACCGGGGGAGCCATATTACTGCAGGAGCATTCTGGATGTTATAGCATTATGTAATATATATACAATATTATGCTGCACTCAGTCCTGTCAATGAAGGTGTTAACTAAACACAATTCTATTTCAAATATAAATAGTTGCACTCGACACTGACTTATTTCTAAATAGAGACAAATTGAAAAATGAAAAAGTAGAGATACTTTGTATTATAGAAGTGGCCAAATCGATACTTCACCCAGTTGCCACTATGAGGCGATCTCCGTTAACTGGGTCCTAACACTAATGTAACTGCCTAGTGTCTTTCTGCCAGAAAATATGGGAAGCAAGGTGTACCACGGTCCGCGCTGCTGAGTCCACAAAATCACCTGTAATGCAATAATAAATGTGGTATATAGAAATGAGCACTAGGGATAACGGAACAAGCCGAACGCTTTTGTAGACATTACCTATTAGTTTATTACGATGAACACAGTACAGGTCCTTCTCCCACAATGCGTTTCGACGCTACATGCGTCTTTCTCAAGTGGATACTGGACCTCTATCAGACTTCCCTTATATCCTATCTCTGTACTAATCATTGTACATGGGGGTGTGTTTTTTTTTTGTTTTTTTTTCTTCCTCCTCCTTCTCCTTCCACTCTCTTACCACACCCCTGTTGACCTAATCTTCTGTGTATACCTGAATAACCTTACCTGCCATACAATCTATATTATTAAATATCTATAGTTCATGCTTAAAATCCATTAAAATACATCAGAGATACATTATAATAACTTTAAAATTACATTAAAAATATATTAAACCAAATATTAAAATAATAAAATCACATTCATCATATAAAAACACATTCATCATATAAAATTACCCCTTAATTCAAGTGTAAGGTTATTCAGGTATACACAGAAGATTAGGTCAACAGGGGTGTGGTAAGAGAGTGGAAGGAGAAGGAGGAGGAAGAAAAAAAAAAAAAAAAAAAACACACCCCCATGTACAATGATTAGTACAGAGATAGGATATAAGGGAAGTCTGATAGAGGTCCAGTATCCACTTGAGAAAGACGCATGTAGCGTCGAAACGCGTTGTGGGAGAAGGACCTGTACTGTGTTTATCGTAATAAACTAATAGGTAATGTCTACAAAAGCGTTCGGCTTGTTCCGTTATCCCTAGCGCTCATTTCTATATACCACATTTATTATTGCATTACGTTCCTTTCTCCCTTCGGGGAGAGTGGTGCGAGCAGCTCTGGGAGAGGACCTTGCTGAAGAAAACAGAAACCTGGCCCCTGCACGTGCACGGGACGGTGCATGTGTGAGAGACGGAGCACAGACCTGGGTGCAGAGGGCAGACAGGCAATAGATGAAGACAGGGATCCTGCATAAAAAAATCTCACCTACTTGCGGTTAATCTAGTTGTGCAGAGGGCACAACCAACTTAGGTGAGTGAAACGTACAGTGTAACGGGAATTTATACCCCTAAATTTGCAATGTGGCGCAACCATCTATTTTGATTTTTTTTCACAAAATCACCTGGGATGCAAGATGTTGTAGCAGTATACTTCTTTATTCCTTCCTACGCATTTCGGCGCCCTTCCTGGCACCTTCCTCAGGGATATTCATCCTGAGGAAGGTGCCAGGAAGGGCGCCGAAACGCGTAGGAAGGAATAAAGAAGTATACTGCTACAACATCTTGCATCCCAGGTGATTTTGTGGACTCAGCAGCGCGGACCGTGGTACACCTTGCTTCCCATATTTTCTGGCAGTCTTTCCACGTTGGAGTGGTCGGTGGAGGTCCTGCAGCAGCTGATACTGTGATATGCTGTTAAACCAGTTGTGGGTCTCACAACTGGAATAGGTGAGTGTAACTGCATTACACCACTCACATCTGAGTGTCACTAGTGATAGGGCACTATTGCGCCTCTTGTTCCCCCACCCTTTTTTGTAGTGTCTTTCTGGGCTTTTCCACATCGGCTGATACCAGAGAATAATGGATTTGCAGTCTTATAGCTAAAGACAGGTGCTTTGAATATATAATCGGTGCCTTGGGAAAAGAGCTTAACCCCTTAGGCGTGCTAGAGACTGATACCAGAGGGCAATAGCTTATATCTCACAACTAGAGTAAGGGAAGGTGCTAGCAAACGGGTGTTGAACCCATGTCAATCACATAGAATGCACCCCCATAGTATCCATCACATATAATGTATTCCCATTACATACCCATACACATTATCTCCCATCAGTGGACACGTTCATTAAAAATATAAATGTAAATACTCACCTGTCTCCTCGGTTCTCGATGCTGTCTGCTCGCAGTTCCGGTCTCCTAAACATTTGTCTGCCGCTCTGCAGGATCCATGCAGCGCTGGCGCTCATGTGGCGCCCTGCTCACGCAGGTAGCTACAGCCTACCCTACTGCACAGCTGGGTTTCCACAGCAGGTACCTACTACATGCAACATCTTCCACCCCGGCACAGTAGGGGGAGCTACACTCACTGACTTTAGGTGAGATCCCCTATAAATACTGCTGCTGGGGGAGGAGTTAGTTAGAGTGTGCAGACGCTAGGAGAGCTGCAAAGACGTCCTGGTGATCGGTGCTGCGGTTAGGCCAGAACCAGTGACCCGGAGTGGCCCTTCTACGCTGAGCCAAGCCTAGGAATGGGGACAGAAGGCAAGGAGCAGAGTCAAGGGAGCGAGGAACCGGAGGAGGTTCACCCAAGACATACCGGACTTCGGAGATCCACACCTGCAGGAACACATTAGGACTGCGGAAAACCCCGGCACACCATGGAGACTTCAGTCACCCTGTCCCCCTGCATACTGTCACGGTCACGCTCGCGACCCATGAGGTAAGGGGAATGTGGACCCACTGGACCACAGGGGGGACCCGGGCCTGCCCAGACTAGGGAAGAACAGCAACCGGGTTCTGTGGCAGCTGAGCATGTGGGCTAGATGGTAACCTGCAGGACAAGACGACACCGCACACTTCAGGTATAGCAAAAGTAACGTTTACTGAACAAGAACACACATCATGGACACGGAACATCACGAACACCAGGCGGGAACCTCAGGGTCATCTCGGACACCAGGCGGGAACCTCAGGGTCATCTCGGACACCAGGCGGGAACCTCAGGGTCATCTCGGACACCAGGCGGGAACCTCAGGGTCATCTCGGACACCAGGCGGGAACCTCAGGGTCATCTCGGACACCAGGCGGGAACCTCAGGGTCATCTCGGACACCAGGCGGGAACCTCAGGGTCATCTCGGACACCAGGCGGGAACCTCAGGGTCATCTCGGACACCAGGCGGGAACCTCAGGGTCATCTCGGACACCAGGCGGGAACCTCAGGGTCATCTCGGACACCAGGCGGGAACCTCAGGGTCATCTCGGACACCAGGCGGGAACCTCAGGGTCATCTCGGACACCAGGCGGGAACCTCAGGGTCATCTCGGACACCAGGCGGGAACCTCAGGGTCATCTCGGACACCAGGCGGGAACCTCAGGGTCATCTCGGACACCAGGCGGGAACCTCAGGGTCATCTCGGACACCAGGCGGGAACCTCAGGGTCATCTCGGACACCAGGCGGGAACCTCGGGGTCATCTCGGACACCAGGCGGGAACCTCGGGGTCATCTCGGACACCAGGCGGGAACCTCGGGGTCATCTCGGACACCAGGCAAGACATCGGGGTCATCTCGGACACAAGGCAAGACATCGGGGTCATCTCGGACACAAGGCAAGACATCGGGGTCATCTCGGACACAAGGCAAGACATCGGGGTCATCTCGGACACAAGGCAAGACATCATCAGGCAGGACCTCAGGACCATCTCGGACACCAGGCGGAACCTCGGGATCATCTCGGACACCAGGCACGGACACCAGGCAGAACCTCAGGTCCATCTTGGACACCGACAGTCAGGACGTCTGGACTCCATGCAACGGACACGGCTCCAGACCGGGAACAGCAAGACACAAGGAGGAACAAGACAAGGACGTTGGCACCAACACAGACAAGACGGGTCCAGGGACACAGACATCAGCTTTCCCTGAACTGGTAGCAGGCAGAACAGGAGCTGTAGACAAGGCAGACCAGGAGCAGCACGTTGGACCAAACACACTGGGCTAGGTTAAGAAACCTAATGCGAGGCTCTGGCGACGCCCAACAGGGAAGAGGAACTTTAAATAGGAGCTGACCCTCAGCTATAGGCTGGGGACAGCAATTCAAGCGCACACCCTCCATCTTACTAAACTGGGGAAGGTGTGGCGGCGCGCACCCTAGGCACAGTCAGAACCCATACAGCATAGCCAGCACAGGAACCGATGCCCAGAGCACCTGGCAGCGGCTGCAAGCCTAGACACACGTGGAAAGTCATGCACCAGCTGCAGAGGACCTCACAACCCGCGGATAGCTTCCACAGCGGGAGCCAGGGTCCACACATGAGAGGTAAACAGCGGAGCACTGACAATACAACACGTGCAGCTACGCAGCGGAGCTGGGAACTGAGCAGAATCCTATCCAGGTAACATACTACAGTCTCCCAGCTGGTCAGGGGGGGGAAGGAGCATTGGGTGAAAGCGCAGTAACGCCGAGGGAACCAAGACACCAGACCACCGGCGTTACACATACCCAGAAAGAGGGAGCCAGACACTGTAGTGTGGGGAACACACAGCAGTGATCAAAGATGGTAACCCGTGAAACGCGCAGGAGGAGAGAGAGGACCAGAGAAAGTGAGGATGCCAGTCGTGTTGCATACAAACAGGGCTTCAGAGAGAGCAGGGAATCTGAGGAGGCCTTATACCCACCTGTGGAGACTCACTGTGCACCTGGTCACCCGACAGTGCTCTGAACATCTTTACCTGTGAATACCATCAGTAAAAGGTAAAAGAGACTTGCTTCAGTGTGTGCGTTATTCCTCCCTGTCCACAGCCTCCCTATAGACTGCCTTACTGCTTCTTACCCTGGCCACAAGTCCTACTCCAAGCTGCCCCTTTACTCTACACTGCCCCGAAGGTCCAGCTCCACCTGTAGGGAGCTTTACTACCCTTGCCGCAATACCATCGCCCTCCGGAGGACTATGGCGCTGGTGAACCATCACCAGGTACTACAGGTGGCGTCACGTGACAACAACAAACTCTTATCCCCTGTACATAACCCCTTATTGAAGTGTCACCCAGGCCACGGGCTCAGGCGCTGCCACCCGTGACATCCCCGTGAAACACCCACTGACCCTGATACCCGAGTACCCCAGGGCCTGGGGCTCGACACTCAGTGATGACATCATTGCTTCCCAACATCCTGATCAGGAAAATGGAAGACAATGGTGGCCAGCCTAACACTATAGGAGCAGGAGTAGCATCTGTGGGGAACCCACACTAGCAGCGGGTGCCCTCCGCCGATGCCGCCCTCTGGTTACCGCTGCCTAAGGCAACCCCTCATGATAGGTGCACCCTTGTGAGGAGGGAAAATGAAGCCTGCCAGGCTCCTGCAGGGCTGGGGGGGGGGGGCAGTCGGCCCCCCGCCCTCTTGCTGGGTACACCCATGCTCTCTGCTCTTCCTACAGACTCTGGGATCTCGATTTGCACATGAAATTCAAAATTTACTTTCATATGAAAATAGTTTGGACCACTGAGCAACAGTCCAGTTCTTTTACTCCTTGGCCAAGGTAAGACACTTATTGTGTTGTCTATTGGTCATGAGTGTCTTGACACAAGGAATATGACAGTTGTAGCCCATGTCCTGGATATGTCTGTGTGTGGCGGCTCCTGAAGCGCTGACTCCAGTAGCAGTTCACTCCCTATGAAGCTCCCCAAAATTTTTTAATGTCTTTTCTTAACAATCCTTTGAAAGGTGTGGTTATCCCGGTTGCTTGTGTACCTTTGTCTACCACACTTTTCCTTCCATTCAACCTTCCATTAATATGCTTGGATACAGCATTTTGTGAACAGCCAGCTTCTTTAGCAATGATATTTTTGTATTTGTAGTGAATGACTGTCTTCTGGACATCTGTCAAGTCAGTAGTCTTCCCCATGCAGACCTAAGGGACCACTTTAGGGTAATTCTTTATTTATTCAAATATTTAACATAGTAAACAGGGAAAATACAAATTGGTACAATATTCACATAGGGACAGAGGAGTGTCGTAAACCGTATTTGTTTTTGACATGTGTTGCCCGTAGAAGCATTATACCTGGTGTCAGACCTCATAGACCTATGCGTCTATTTAAAGCTATTGCAGGGCAACCCGTTGGAAGGCATTAAAAGGACAACAATAATATAGTGAGGTACTATACAGTACTTCATTATAACAGAGACCGGTCCTTTTTGCCACAGGGGTTCGGGTGGGGGTGCCCCCACTATTAAGTGCTTGAACATCGTAGTAGGCTACTTGGTATGCCAGGCGATTCTGCTGGAGATTAATACTAGTCAATTTAAGATCGATCGATCATTGTTTTTCCTCCTGTTAAGGAGAAACATACCTGTGCCTGTCCCAAGCACTTTTTACAATAATGTATTAGAATGAGAATTATATGATATCGGAGAGATAACAAGAGAGGGGAAAGGAAAAGGACAAGGAGAGAAGGAAAAGAGACCAAAGAACTAGGAGACTTAGGAATATGGGGGGGGGGGAATTAGGGAGGGAAAGGGGAGATATAAGTGCATGATTCCTTCACTCCCTTCCACTCCCTTCCTCCTCTTCAATCATCAGATAAGGTCCTGGAAGTTGGGCGAGTCTTCGAACATAATCCAATCAATTCACGTGCAGGTAAATTTGTCTTGTGTGTCTGTGGATTCTGCCGCCAACTCTTCCATGTGATATATGTCAGACATCTCTATGAACCATTCATGAACGGACGGTCATTCCCTAGATTTCCAAAGGCGTGGGATGACTGCGCGAGCTGCGGTAATACAGAACCTTAAAAGATCTTTTTTAATATAACTAATAGAACCTGGTAGCATGGAAAGGTGAGCTATTTCAGGAGAACCCCGTATAGCGTTACCTGTTACTAAGGTGTAGTTCCAAAAGACCTTGTCCCAGGAGTTGCGCATTTCCACACACTCCCACCATATATGCATCACTGTGCCAGTTGCTGCCTCGCATCACCAACACATATTAGAGTTTGAACAATATTCTGGACAATATTTTATAATTTCTTTCTTGGGCTAAACAAGAGGAGGACAGTAAGTGTTAGCAGAGGAAGCTCTTTTGCCACTCAGTGGTAGTAAATTCCTTGCCCAGGTCCCTTTCCCATGCTCTTTGGAAGGCCCATTTCTCCTTCCTCTTCTCCATCAGGATAGCTCTATATATGTCTGGATGGCATGAGGGGTGGGAATTCAGTGGCAAAGATGTTTTCCAAAGGGCTCAAGACTGGGCGGACCCTGCAGGAGTAAGTCGCTGAGGAGAGGTACGACCTAAGCTGGATGTACTCGAACCACTTCAACTGTGATGTTGGGCACTGCTGTTGGAGTTCAGTAAAAGACAGTAACTTCCAATCCGGCGTTAGCTGTCCGAGACTAACTTCCTTCACACTCATACAGCCCAGGAGCATTCGCCTACCCATGGTCGGGGGAAAAGCAGGGTTAAAAAATAGTGGTGTAAGGGGGCTAAGAGTTCCCTCAGGAGAGAAGGAGCACCCAATGGGTTGCCAAACTTTTAATGAGACCAAGGTAAGGTCAGTATCTAACCTTAAGCTTTTAACGTCCAATGGAGCCATCCAAGGCAAGTAGCGTAATGGCACAAAGACTCCCTCTTTTTCCACCATCACCCATTTTTTCGAGGTATGTTTGTATGGCCAATCCAGCAGTCTGACAAGTGTTGCTGCTTGGTAATATGCTTTAAAATCTGGGAGGCCTGCACCGCCGCAGCTCCTCATAGCTACCGTATTAGAATTTTCAGCTTCACTCTCAGCTTCTTGCCACCCCTGTCAAACTGAGACACAATGGAGTTGAGTCTAGAAAAAAACTCCTTGGGAGAGCGGTAGGGGCTGTTTGGAAGCGATTAAGAAATCGTGGGAGAGTATCCATTCGGATAACGTTGATTCTCCCCCACCATGACAGTTTTAAGGGCCTATATGATGCCAACTGCCCCTCCACCCGTGCCAGCAGAGCAAAGTGGTTACAGAGACCGAGCCTGGGTAAGTCACTAGGGATATGGATCCCTAGATATTTAATGGAATCCTTTATCCACTGAAATGGGAAAGAGGAACTGAGTTGAGAAACTTCTCCGGATGGGACAGATATATTTAAAGCCTCCGATTTCGAATAGTTCACTTTGAAATTGCTCAGGGAGCCAAATATTTCAAATTACCTTAGAATATTCGGGAACGAGACAAGCAGCTGGGATACATATAGCAGAAGGTCATCTGCAAATAGTGTGGTTTTGTGATGTTGTTGACCCAATTGGACTCCTGATATATTTACATTATTGCGTAAGGCCACTGCTAAGTGCTCCATGACAATAACGTATAGGAGTGGGGATAGAGGGCACCCCTGTCGTGTTCCGTTACCGATGCCGAAGGAATCGGAGAGAGCCCCGCTTACCCGGACCCTTGCAGATGGCTTAGAGTACAAAGAGAAAATCCTAGACATAAATTGAGGACCTAATCCTATCTGTCCCAGCAGCTCCCCATGAAGCCTGAGTGGACTCTATCATAGGCCTTCTCAGCATCACAGACAACAGGCAGACTGGAAGCGGTTTCAACTTGGCTTTAAGTATCAGGAGCAAAGTCTTAATTGTGTTATCTCTAGCCTCTCGGCCCTTGACAAAACCCACCTGGTCTAGGTCAACAACGGAGGGAAGCAGCTGCGACAGTCTATTCGCCAAAATTTTTGAGTAAATTTTTATGTCCTCATTTAGCAGAGAAATGGGACGATAATTGGATGTCAAAATCGGGTCTTTCCCGGGTTTAGGAAGAATACTAATATGGGCTTCTAGTGTTTGTGGGGCAAAATCTATCCCCTCCAATATCGAATTGAACGTGGCTAAAAGTTGTGGAGTAAGCGCGTCTTGCAAGGTCCGGTAAAAAACCAGGGTGAAACCATCCGGGCCTGGGCACTTCGAAAGTGGAGTGGCTTTGATTGCATCCAGAAGCTCAGTCTCTATGATATCCAACTCCAGAGCCAGAATTTCTGTCTCGCTAAGCACGAGTAAAGCGGTCAAGCCCACATAAGCCCTAATTTTTTTAAGTAGATCTTCCGGTGGCAGGTCAGCAAATTTTCCCTTGATGTTGTAAAGGGAGTTATAGTAATACCGGAATACGTCTAGAATTTCAGTGGGATTATGTGTTACCACATTACTACCTTTTTTGATTCTAGGCACAAAAGTGTGTCTCAATCTGGGTGTAGCATGCGAGCGAGTGGGCGTCTGCACTTGTTTGCGGTTCTGTAAAAGTAATTTTTGGATTTTTCCAATAGACGGGTATAATTGCGGTCAAGTAGTTCTTTTAGTTCCAATCGCTTCTTGAGGAGTTCATCCTTAATTGTGTGGGACAAGTCTGTGTGTTGTCTCCAGTCTATGAATCTGAGAGTGGAGGTCCTTAATCTATACAGCCCTGTTCCGTGTTTAATCAGGGTTCCTGTTAGGACACATTTCAATGTCTCCCATTTAAGGGGCTGAGGGGTCTCATCTGTAGCATGGGCTGATACAAAATTGGCGACATCCTCCTTGAGCTCTGTAAGGCATAGGTTTTTCTCCAGAAGCTGGCTGTTGTGCCTCCATGTCCATGATCTGTGAGGTAAGTCTGGTACCTCCAAAATCAGAAACACTGGAGCTTGGTCCGACAAGAGGATATCTCCAATCTGGCACCAGGTTTCCACCCCAAAGTCCAGTGACTAACCAAAAAGAAGTCAATGCTACTATATGTATTATGAACAGACGAGAAATACGTATCGTCCCTGCCTTGTGGGTGCAGAATTCGCCAAACGTCCCCGAGCTTCAGAGTGTGAAGGAGTTTTTTAAGAGTACGTAGTTTTTTGCTCGGCACAGTACCTTTTCCAGGCGTGGAATTCACTGTGTGTTCCATCACAAAGTTGAAGTCCCCTCCTATCAGGACCGTTCCTTCAGCGAAGTTGGATAGCCGTAACAGCAGAGATTTGCAGACAGCAGTTTGATCTCTATTTGGAAGATACCAGTTGACAATTGTTAGGATGGTTGCACCAATTCGTACCTTTTGAAAAATAAATCTACCTCCCGGGTCAATCACCATGTCCACTAGCTCGTGTGGTAGGCTTTAATGAATCACAATAGAGACTCCTTTGGACCTAGATTCTGGCTTGGGACTATGTGTCCAAACTGAGTAATATCTGTTTGAAATGGCGGGGACTGAATCTGTCCTGAAGTGTGTTTCCTGGACAAGGATTATTTGGGCATGTTGTTTGTGAAGGTCATATAGTATCTGTGATCGTTTTTGGGGAGTATTAAACCCCCTTACGTTCAAAGTACCTACTGTTAAGAGGGTCATTGCTATTTTTAGTTAAGGCCGAAAAAGTGAATGAGTTATGGGATCGAGCGTGTAGATCACTGCACTCATATTAGGGTTGGGGGGGAAGGATTGAAGAGCCCGGGTGAACTGGAAGGGGATAGCAGTTTGTGTGTTAGAGAGAGAAAAGTACCAAAGGGAAAAGAAAAAGGTAAAATAAAATTGACTCTATAGAGTAGAAAAATGAGAGCGAAAAAGATCAGTCAAGATCTAGAAGTAGTAGCGTGGGGAGTATGTGTTTTCCACACTTGCCTGCAAAGTGTGGAGCCACTTGGAGTGCGTGTCCTTTCTGAGAGATGGAGAAGAGCTCCCCACCGCAAACCTGAATTGTTAGTTAGTTGCAGTCAAAAAACCATTAAGTACATACATAGCAATATATTCTAAAGTGTAATCCGTATCAATTAGAATATCAACTATAATAACCGCTGTATGGTAAATAAGCCAGGTGACAACCTGGAGATAGGTTACATGAAACCCAATGCAGGAAAACACATTTGAAGGAGCGAATAACCGCCACAGGTCACTTGCTCCCCCAAACTCAATGAGAACCACAGATGCTTCGAGGAGCCAAGTATAATCACCAACCATTGCCAGGCTGGCCTTCAGCATGCATATCACGACGGCCGGCTGGTCTCCGCCTTTGTCGTCGTTTCGGTTCTTTTTGTGAAAGCCCGCCATCTACGCCTCCTGGAGCTGAAGGCCAGTTTACAATTCTTATGCCGGGGTCAGCAATCTCCAGCTGGAGGAGAAAGTTTGGGATGTCTCTAGGATGAGACAAGCTAATAAGTCGGCCTTCCTTTCAAACCTGTAGGCCGAAGGGATAACCCCAAGAATATGAGAGATCCTGGGAGCGGAGAACCTCAAGGAGAGGGTGCAGGGCTCTGCGTTTCAGGAGGGTACGGCGGGAGAGGTCCGCTAGGATTTGTATAGGGTGGCCCTGAAACATGAGTGGCTCACGGGATCGTGCACTCATGCAGATCTCGTCTTTTGCCCTATAATTGTGGACCGGGCACTCCACGTCTCGAGGTCTTGCTCCATCTGGTGGCGGAGGGCCAAGGGATCTGTAAGCCCTATCAAATTCGAGTTCGTAATCTGCAGGCCTGTTGCGGATGTTATTCAAAATGGCCCCTAGTGTAGTGTCCAACTTCCCTGCGAGATCGACTCCGGTAGACCCCTTATCCTTACGTTGTTCCTTCGATTTCTGTTTTCGAGATCCTCCATGAGATTTAGGGCAAATTCCAAGCAGGATGATTGTTCCATAGCTTGTGTTTCTAGAGTACTCACACGCCTGGCAATATTGACAGATATTGATTCAGAAGCGGCAACTCTACTAGTGAGTTGACGGACCTCAGACCATATAGCAGCCGACTCTGTTTTAAAAGACATCTCCAGTCTGGTTACAAAGCCCTCAATTTCCTCCCGGGTGGGGATGATAGCAATGCGGGCTTTGAAGTCCTTCCATATTTCCCACTCGGGACTGTTGAGGAAACAGAACCTGCAGGTGCAGATGCAGATGGAGGGCAACTTCCACTGTGGTCTTGGCAGGAAGGGAGTCCCTCAGGGTATGTGGCTGGGTTATTGTTCAGCTGCAAAGAGGGGCCAGGCGCTGTCATGGACCCCATGTTGTCAAATCTGTCCGGAGGAGCCTTTGGAGGTATTCCAGGGATTGGGGCCATCTTGCTTAATTATTGGGATACAGAGTAGGGCTCTAGGGCATCAGAGGACGGTGCACTTGTGGGAGCCTGTACATTTGTCTGGGCCTGAGGTATATTCTGTGGGGTCTATTATAAAGTCGTCCACTGGAGTCCCCTGGTAATCCCAGCCACCTGCATCTCTGTTCCCCATGTGCTTGCTGCCCCTGCATCTCTGTCCCCAGTGGCTGCAGCAGGGTCATCTTTGTCAGCGATGCCGCTCCAGCTTGTATCAGAGGAGTGGTGCCAGGCAGAGTGGGCTGAGTGGAGACTACGGTACCTGGAGGTCGGGCTGTGTCGGTTCCTCCGGTCTCTTGTGTCTGACCTCCGTGCCTCCAGGGTCTGATGAGAGAAGTCTCCTGCGTCGCAGGGATCCGCGCGGGCTTCATCGCCAGTTGCAGTCGCCATCTTGGCAGGAGTCTTTCCATGTGCCTGCCTGCAATCCCGTGCTTCTGAGGAAGCGGGAAATATCCGCGGCTGGGGACGCCGCACCACCGGATTCCGATGCGGGCTGTATTCCCTTTCGTTTTGGCGGCATAGAGGGATCCCTGTGTGCAACGGCGTCTGGTAAAAGCAGGTAAAACGAGGTATAGGGAGAGGGAGCCGAGAGACCAGCCTCCACTCACCATCTTGGCCAGGACACGCCCCCTAAGGGACCACTTCAAGCGCTTAGTAAGCCTTTGCAGGTGTTTTATGTTAATTATTCTAATTTTCTGAGATAATGAATTTTGGATTTTCATTGGCTGTAAGTCATACTCATCAACATTAACAGAAATAAACACTTGAAATAGATCACTCTGTGTGTAATGACTTTATATAATATATGTGTTTTACTTTATGTATTGAATTACTGAAGTAAATTAACTTTTGGATGATATTCTAATTTATTGAGACACACTCGTGTATACGTGTGGGAACACGTGGAAACAAATTGCAAAGTTATCGCACATTGATTGAAAACACAAATCCTGACTGAGCAGGATGCAGCTAAATTCTCGTACATAGGCACAGTATTGTAGTAGTTAGATTCTTGTACATAGGAGCATTATTATAGTAGTTATATTCTTGTATATAGGAGCAGTATTATAGTAGTTATATTCTTGTACATAGGCACAGTATTGTAGTAGTTATATTCTTGTACATAGGGGCAGTATTATAGTAGTTATATTCTTGTACATATGAGCAGTATTATAGTAGTTATATTCTTGTACATAGGGACAATATTGTAGTAGTTATATTCCTGTTCATAGGGGTTAGTATTATAGTAGTATATACATACCGTATATAGTAGTATATGTAAGAATATAGTATTCTAGCTGTAGTACCCGGCTACGCCCGGGTTAATAAATAACTGCTGTTAGCTATAACAAAATAGAATTTGAATATGTCATGACAGGCGAGGGAGGATTCTTCGGTCGTTCCTTACCAACCTTTTAACCACCCCCAACCCCCTTTTTCCTTACGTGCCCCAATAATGACACAACTACTGCCATGACTTGGTTAATAATTGGCCACAGCAGCCTTTATTGCCTATTGTTTACAGACTAAATAAACTCAACAGGTTCGCCTTCCAACGGGCGTTCCAACTTTAAACAATAGGCACTCCCCAATCATTCCTGGATAGGCCCGGTCCAGAAGCCTCCAATGATTATCCCTGGCCGCTACCCCCACCGGCCCCAGGGACGAGGTACTGGTTCTTTTTCCCCTGGCACTGGCTATTCATTATTATTCTTAATCCTATCCCTGGCCGCTACACCCACCGGCCCCAGGGACAAGGTACTGGTTACCCATAACCAAATACCCCAGTTTTTGTACCCCGTACTTGCCAAGTACCATTTTCCGTAGCCACTGTAACCTCCAAGTGACTTCACCCCTTTTTCCAATGTACTTTTCTTGCCTCTGGACCAGACCTACCCCGCTGCCGTGACAAAATGTACCACACCAACCACATTAACTTGCAAATTACCATCAAGCACACGCAAACTCAAACAGACAAACCAACTAGGGAGGGCGGGCGGGAAACTCCTTCAGTCAGCACCGGAAGCCAAGTGACTTGTGCTTCCCCTTCACTGACCCATGTCCCCTCCACAACTCCCCCCCTTCCTGCCCTGACCACCAATCCTCTTCAGCCACATCACACCACCAATCAATGAAACCTCGTTCACTCCCTACCTCCCCTCCTGTCATGTGGGCCTGTCCACCCAATGGGTTCCCTTGCCTGCTTGACAGGCGAGGGAGGATTCTTCGGTCGTTCCTTACCAACCTTTTAACCACCCCCAACCCCCTTTTTCCTTACGTGCCCCAATAATGACACAACTACTGCCATGACTTGGTTAATAATTGGCCACAGCAGCCTTTATTGCCTATTGTTTACAGACTAAATAAACTCAACAGGTTCGCCTTCCAACGGGCGTTCCAACTTTAAACAATAGGCACTCCCCAATCATTCCTGGATAGGCCCGGTCCAGAAGCCTCCAATGATTATCCCTGGCCGCTACCCCCACCGGCCCCAGGGACGAGGTACTGGTTCTTTTTCCCCTGGCACTGGCTATTCATTATTATTCTTAATCCTATCCCTGGCCGCTACACCCACCGGCCCCAGGGACAAGGTACTGGTTACCCATAACCAAATACCCCAGTTTTTGTACCCCGTACTTGCCAAGTACCATTTTCCGTAGCCACTGTAACCTCCAAGTGACTTCACCCCTTTTTCCAATGTACTTTTCTTGCCTCTGGACCAGACCTACCCCCGCCACAGGACAGGACAAGTGATCCCTTACTTGGCCTGGACCCGCCACACACCAACTGCGTGTTCCACTCCATCACGCAAACCCAACATCCACATGTCCATCCCTATATCAGTCAGATGAACCAAATCCGACTTTAAATATTGCCGCGACGATGACTGCAAATCCTTGTGCTGTACAACTACACCTCCATTCCTTGCTACAAACGCCCCTACCACTTTATTCACCTTCACACGCGCCTTATTGATCTTGTCCACTGATCTCGCAAAACGCCAACTGCCGCGCGGGACTATATCCGACCACACCACAATCAATCCAGGATGTGCACACCATAACCGCAGCAAATCACACTTAATGTCCCTAATTAACTCTCGGGACGCACGCACTCCCAGATCATTCCCCCCAACATGCAACACCAACACATCCGGAGGTCGATTCACACCACAAAAATACTCAAACTCCGGCAACACTCTTCCCCACGTCATGCCCTTGAGCCCCAACCATTTCACTTCCGCAGCCGAACGATCCAGCCCCAGCTGACGGCCATCCGGACGAACATCCGCTCTCCGAGCCCCCCAATAGACGTAAGAGTGACCCATAATCCAGATCAGACAGGGACCTGCGTAAAGAAACACAAAACAAGTAAGTGCGAACCTCCGACGAAAAAACAAAAACTCACCCTCCGTGAAACATAACCCGGCACAGGCCAATCCCCTGTTTGTGTCCCCTCCATTCGGCAACCTGTGTTCAATCCCTACAGCCGTTACCGAGTGAGCAAATGTGGGCGAACATACAGCCGAAATCGAGACGATTCCCACCGACCGATGCGCCGAACCATCTCATCTCCCAAACCCCACCGTGACGCTTCCGTAGCCGCCCCTATTCGAAATGAATGAGTACCATACTCATTAGGCTGTTCACCCACTGTGACCAAACAAGTTCTCAAAACCGCCCGAAACTGGAACCTTGACAAAAACGAACTGTCCTCGTGCATCAAGAAAGGACCCATTCGTCCCCCCCTCACTGACAAAAATTCCCTCACGGTATGCACCGGACACAGACGCCTACTCCCCAATGCGTAAAGCACAACCAGCCTTCCTCTTCCCGCCTGATCAGTCTTGGAACGCCGCAGCCAACATTCCACCCTGTCAGGCCACACGACAACATCCCCACACATTAAACCTCCAGCCCTGACCTTAGAAGGGCTAACCAATTCCCCTAAACGAAATGCCCCAAAAAACGCCAACACAAACGCAGCTGAGAACATAACCCTCTCATATTCCGATACACAAACACCTTCCAAACATCCTACCAGTCTCTCTAACAATTCAACCGAAACTGGGCGCCGGCTGTCTCTCAACCGCGCTCCCCGCTTAAAGCCTTTCAACGCCTGCCGAACCCTAAAATCCTTCGTCACGTCTGGTTTTCCCAGTAACTTAAACCAAAATGCTATAGCCGCCAGCCGCATGGACACCGCAGATGCCGATTTACCCACCACAAAATCATTGCTAATAAACGCCAAAACCGGCTCCAGCCATGCCCTGTCAATACCAGCTCCAAACGCTCCCACGAAAGCCTCCCATTCACGCCACACCCGGGTATACCGTGCCCATGTCGACTCAGCTACCGACCTGCAGATCAAACCACCCACGATCACATTACCAGGGTCCATAAGCCATCCGGACACTGCCGACCCTCCTCTTCCGCCCATGGTACCAGCTCCCGAAACCTGCAAAGCTGAAAGCGAGAAAGCGCATCAGCCACAGAATTAGAAACTCCAGGCACATGTTTTGCCACAATCTGAATGTTCTGCTGCAAACACAATAACACCAGATGACGCAGGTACGCTACCACCGGCGGAGATTTTGCGGACAATGAATTGATCGCGTGCACTACCGCCATATTGTCACAATAAAAACACACCTTACGTCCTGCCAATACCGACCCCCACAATTCAACTGCCATCACGATGGGAAACAGCTCCAATAGCGCCAAATTCCGTACCAAGCCCTCAACATGCCACCGCTGAGGCCACGCGCCTGCACACCAACTGCCCTGAAAGAAAGCCCCGAAACCCAATGAGCCTGACGCATCCATAAAAAGCTGCAACTCACTATTGGGCACCATATCTTGTAACCAAAAATTACGCCCGTTATACGCCTGCAAGAACGTATCCCAGACCTTCAGATCTTCCTTGATCTCCCTCGTAATCCTGACAAAATGCGACGGACATACAGTACCAGACGTGGCAGCCGCCAACCGTCGGGCAAACACCCGACCCATCGGCAATATCCTACACGCAAAATTCAGCTTGCCAAGTAACGATTGGACAACTTTCAGCCGAACCTTCTTTGCCCGGCCCAACTCTGCCACAGACCGCCGCAAATCCAGAACCTTCCCCTGGCAAACGACATTCACCTACCACAGAATCCAATTCGATACCCAAAAAACGCATCACTGTCGCCGGGCCCTCAGTTTTATCCGTAGCCAACGGAATGCCGAAACGATTAGCCACCCTTTGCAACGCGAACAACAAACCTGCACAAATCGGGGAACCAGCCGGTCCCACACAGAAAAAATCATCGAGATAGTGGATTATGGAATCCATACCCGACACATCCCTCACAACCCATTCCACAAACGAACTGAAAACCTCAAAATAAGAACAGGAAATCGAGCACCCCATGGGTAAACAGCGATCTACATAAAAACACCCATCCCACATACAACCCAACAAACGCTGGCTCTCCGGGTGCACCGGCAACAAGCGAAACGCCGCCTCCACATCCGATTTCGCCATCAGCGCCCCCGGACCAGCTTTCCGCACCAAATCCACCGCCTTATCGAAGGAAACGTAACAAACCGAAGACAACTGCGAAGGAATTCCATCATTAATCGAGTTCCCAGCCGGGAATGACAAATGGTGGATCAATCTAAACTTACCCGGCTCCTTCTTCGGCACCACCCCCAGCGGAGAAACAATCAGCCTCTCACAAGGCGGCTCCAAAAAAGGACCCGCCATCCGACCTAATCCCACCTCCGTCTGCAGCTTATCCCCAATTAACCCCGACTGCTCCTTAGCTGAGCGCAGATTGCCTGGAAACACCCCATTAC
This sequence comes from Allobates femoralis, assembly GCA_033576535.1. NCBI lineage: Eukaryota > Metazoa > Chordata > Amphibia > Anura > Aromobatidae > Allobates > Allobates femoralis. The sequence goes on along the minus strand of JARQOC010000012.1, from coordinate 94,735,858 downwards.
CCGTCGCATCAGACGGGATGTAAAAACCAAAACGAAAACCCGAACGCAATAACTCAGCTGCCTCCACATCGGGATATCTATTTAAGAACGGCTCCATCGCGTCGACTTTCACCGGAGTCTTCCCTTTGACCAGCACTGTCTCCCCCTTTTCCTCCCCCTTTTTTAAAACAACGGGACCGGCTATGGGTACCCCCGCAACCGGAACACTCATGTTTAAACCGGCAAGACGACCCAAATCTGCACTGGCCCTCATTGAACTGCCAGCAGTGTCCCCCCCCCCGTGCATTTGCCGGTGAGCCCGAACCGAAACCCGCACCCCCGGCCGTCCCGCGAAAGGGCTGAGCCGGTGTTGTCATATACCGCAGCCACAATGAAATATCCTTATGGCCCCACTGAATATCCGGCCGCACTGCCATCCTCTGCCTAAACTCCTCATCGTAACGCAACCATGCCGAGCCACCATGTTCCCTGTACGCCTCCCCAATAGAATCCATATATCCAAATAAGGCGGAACAATGTTCCGGCTCCTTTTCCCCCACCACGCTTGCTAAAATCGCAAACGCCTGAAGCCAATTCGTAAACGTCCGTGGGATTAGCCTGTAACGCCGCTTCTCCTCATCATCCTTCTCATTCTTAGAAGTACTCGGCCGCACCTTATCCAGATTAAATTTAGCAAGAGGAAGTAACGAAAAAATCTCCACGTACTCCTTGTTCCAAATTTTTTCACGAACTTCCTTCTTGAGGTGCGCCCCTAAAAGCCCCTCAAAACACACATAAACCTCACTCTTTGCCTTATCGCTAATTCTGACTACTTCATCCTCTTTCTCCTTCTCCTTCTCCTTCCCCGCCTCCTGTTCCTTCTCGGACTCCTTCTCAATCTGCTTCTCAGCCACCAACCGCGCTGCCCCACCCGCAACCTCCAACACTGCCGGCGCAGATTCCCCCATAGTAGGCACCACTACCGTCCCGGCCGAACCCACCCCAGCATGCCCCACCCATGCCCCGACCGGCGAGCCCGTCAACATACCCGGACTCAAAGCCGACATCAAACTACGCAAAAAACCCACGAACTGACCCAAACCTTGCACTTCCACCGGACTCCCTTGCAAACCCTCCCCCAATAGCTGTAAACACCCCCCCGAAACCTCCCCCGCCACAGGTAAAACCACATTCCCCAATGTCTCACCAGGCTGCTGAGGAGCAGCCGCAACGGCGTCCTCCTCCGGTCCTCCGTCCACTGAAGATCCCTCGGACTCTTCTCCATCCTCCCGACAGCACGCTTCATCTGCACCAGTCAGGGAGGCCGTGTCATCATCCCGACGCCGCACAACGCCGCCCCCCATACCCTCTGGAGACACAGCCACCCCGACAGGTCGTTGCCTCTTATCAGCTGCCCTGTCCCGGGAACCCTGACCGTACCCGGCCACCGAGTTCCCCCGCTGCCTCTTCCGGCTGGAAGATCCTCCTGCTCCAGACCCCTGTGACCGACTGCCAGAGGGATGCACTTCCTGATCGCGCCGGGATCCCCCTCCCGTAGTACAGGAGGGATCCGCACCAGCCCTCCTGGGCCGCACATCACTCGCCACTCCATCCCTGGTGCCACCCACATCACCACCAGGGGCCACCGTCTCACGTCGAAGCCGTCTTATTTCCCCCTCTGTGGATCCCGTACCCCGTCTTCTCCCGTCTGCTGCTGCCAGGCCCCCATCTTCACTCGGATTCCCCTTATTGCGCCTCGCCGATGCTGGCCCCTTCCCCCCGGAAGGCCGCTCTGCCCCCCAGCCGACTGCTGGAGGCTCCCGATGTCTCCGCCGGCCGCCCGGCGCCGCTCCCTGGCTTATGCAGGCCGGGAGCCGCCGCAATAACAGGTCCTCCGGTCCTAGATTGCCGGCCGGAAGTACGCGGTAGGCCGGGCCCGCCCACTTCCGGTCCGGCGCTCCCTCGCCGCGGATTCCTCCTAACGGCCGGAGACGGCTCCAAGCCTGGAGTACACGTTCTCCGCCGTTGAGGGTCCCCACCGGGGCTCCCAGAACGGACCCGCCTCACACCACCCGCCTCCGGTGAGTAGCGCTCGGGTGGCCGCGAACGCCGGCCGCGCGCTTCGGGTGTGGAGGGGGCCGGTGCCGATGGGGACGTGCAGGCAGCCTGAACGAAGGCCTGCACTGCCTGCGCCCCATGCACCGCAGTGGCCGCCAACAATAACTCCCGCAAAACCGCCAGATCCGCCATTGTAATCAGACAGGCTGACAGAGAAACTCCTTCAGTCAGCACCGGAAGCCAAGTGACTTGTGCTTCCCATTCACTGACCCATGTCCCCTCCACAACTCCCCCCCTTCCTGCCCTGACCACCAATCCTCTTCAGCCACATCACACCACCAATCAATGAAACCTCGTTCACTCCCTACCTCCCCTCCTGTCATGTGGGCCTGTCCACCCAATGGGTTCCCTTGCCTGCTTATTAATGACCTGTAGGAAAATAGAAGCTGAGCTGTGATTGATTGCTATAGGCAGCCTAATAAATCTCCAGCCAACAGTAAACCCTCCCCCTGGTCGGGCAGTATATGTTACCTCACACATACACATAATAGACAGCTCATGTGACTGACATCTGCCTTAATTCCCTATATGGCACGTGTTGCACATTGGCTGTTTTTAATCAGATGTTTATGTTTGGAAATTAAAGATAGCACACGTATGAGGTGAGTTGTGTGAGGTGATTAGTGCACATCTGTGTCTGTCTGTGTGGTGTTGTGTGTCCCTGTGGGGTGAGTGCATGTGTCCCTATAGGGTATGTATGTGTGTGTCCCTGTGGGGGGGTCTGTGTGGTGTGTATCTCTGTTTTGTGTGTCTCTTTGTGGTGTGTGTCCCTGTGGGGTGAGTGCATGTGTCCCTATAGGGTGTGAATGTGTTTGTGTGTCCCTGTGGGGGGGGGTCTGTGTGGTGTGTGTGTGTGTATCTGTGTTGTGTGTGAAATAATATACAGCACGGTCTCTTGTGGGCGCTCAAATCACGGCGCGGACTCCGGTCCAGTTGAATATCCTTTATTGGCAAAACCTCCTCCGTGATTTGAGCGCCCACAAGAGACCGTGCTGTATATTATTTCATTCTACTATCTCCAAGAGTGCACGGCAGGAGCAGCTCGGTCGCAAAGTGCAGGACCTTGGGTCACCTAGAAAACCACTAAACACTGGAGCTTTGGAGGTCGCAGGGTAGGAGACTCCCAGCCCACCATAAGGAGAGGATAACGGCGTGAGCCACCATAAAGGGGAGGACCCCTAAAACTTTTCTCATTTCTCATCAGTGTTGTGCATGGACCTCACAACACTATAAGGTTAGTAGGCACAGGTCCACAATTAAGGAAATCCATTTCACAGGCGATATTGCACTATTGCCCCCCCTTTTTCTTTTTGTCTTTCATCTGTGTTGCGTGTGTCTCTTTGTGGTGTGTGTGTTTGTTCGGGTGCGTGGTGAGTATCCAATGTTGGGGCTGCACCTTAGCGACTATACACTTGCAGTTACTCTTTGTGTGTGTGTGGTGTGTATACATGTCCCCGTGCATGGTGAATATCTCATGTTGGGGCCCCCCACCTTAGTGACTATATGCTGGTATGTGCTGTTAGTCTTTGGCGCTATCATTAAGCCCCTCACATTCACAACTGTCAACTGGTAACTGTCACTTTTTCCCCATTATGTAGATAGGGACAAAATTGTTTGGTGAATTGGAATGCGCGGGGTTAAAATTTCGCCTCACAACATAGCCTATGATGCTCCCGGGTTCCAGGCGTGTGACTGTGCAAAATTTTGTGACTGTAGCTGACAGCTGTCGATTTTCCTCCAACACTTTTCCATTCACTTTTTCCCCATTATGTAGATAGGAGCAAAATTGTTTGGTGAACTGGAACGTGCAGGGTTAAAATTTCGCCTCACAACATAGCCTATGACGCTCTCAGGGTCCAGACGTGTGACTGTGCAAAATTTTGTGGCTGTAGTTGCGACGGTGTAGATGCCAATCCCGGATATACATACATACATACACACATACATACACACACACATTCAGCTTTATATATTAGATTCTTGTACATAGGCGCAGTATTATAGTAGTTATATTCCTATACATAGGAGCAGTATTATAGTAGTATATTCTTTAACATAGGGGCAGTATTATAGTAGTTATATTCTTGTATATAGTAGCAGTATTATAGTAGTTATATCCTTGTACATAGGAGCAGTATTATAGTAGTTAAATTCTTGTGTATAGGGGGCAGTATTATAGTAGTTATATTGTTCTATATAGGGAGTAGTATTATACTAGTTATATTCTTGTACATAGGAGCAGTATTATAGTAAATAAAAAAGCCAAGAAGCCATCACTGCCTATGGTCAGCATGCAGTACAAAAAGTGCATATTTGTCATGCTTCCGGGGTAATGCGTCCTAGAGTGGACCCACTGGGACGTGGTACCGAACTCCCCTGGGTGAGCTGATCCTAGTTTACCTAACCCTATACAGGGATTGTCAGGGGCAAGCCCAGGGGTCTAAATACCACAGCAGCTAGTACCCGGGGTGCGGCTCATAAGGTTAGCCTATACTAAGGAATAGAGAAGTATTCCAGGTAACAGGGCACAAGGCTAGGAGACAAGGAATGGTGCTACCGGGGAAGAGCACAACAAGGGTTCAGAAATAGAGTACAAGGCTGGAGGACAGGATGGTGCTACTGGGAAGGAGCACAGCAAGGTTCCAGGAACAGAGCACAAGGAAGCCTGACCAACAGTCAGCAAGGCAGAAGCAAACTGACTTAATAATCAGGCACCTCCCATCAGAGGAGGTGGCCTGATATAGCATGGGAAGAGCAGCTATTGGTCAAGGGGGTGTAGAGTCACAGGGAAGAAGTGCACCTAGCGCGCCGCTGAGTAGGTTCATGAAAATGACCATAGTAATGTGCTCATGTGCGAACCCGGCGGTCAGCTGACAGGAAGGGAACATGCCGACTGCTTCGAGACACAGCACGCCTGGATGCCGTACGCCTGGTTGGCAGAGGAGCAGGAGATGCCGACCTAGGAGAGGTGAGCTGGGAAGCGGTGCCAGGGGGCCTAACAATATTGACATATTAATTTCTAACAGTACTTTAAAAACGAGAAAATTTTAAACAATTGATCAATTCTTTGAGCCACCAAGCCACGTCACGGTAATCTAAAATAGGGTGTTTCTACTCTTCGTTTTTATATAAATCTGGTGCCATTACGGCCTCCGGAATACATTAAAAGCAGTTCCATATTGTTGCAACACATACCTGAAACATTTCAGAATAATTTCCATTAAACCAGAAGGTCAAGTGCAGATAAAGTCAGACCAGGCCCGGACATGTGCAGTAAATGGTACAGACATCCGGACAGTATCAGATATGATCCTCACATTGCCAAACCAACAGACCATGAATGAGGGCAGAGCAAGCCCAGACAAATGTGCATGCAATCAAACAGAGCCTATGGGAAGGGTGAGGTGGCTGTGTGTGTACAGGTCAATCACAGTAAAGAAAGAAAGAATAGAATAGTAACCAAGCATGCATGGCAAAAAGTGGGGATCAACCACCAACCTATAACAAATAAAAAAGCCAAGAAGCCAGCGCTGCCTATGGTCAGCATTCAGTACAAAACGTGCATATGCACATATTAATTTTTTTAATGTACTTTAAAAATTATATATATAAACATAAAATAGGACCGCCCTATCTGAGATTGCCGTGAAGTGGCAGGGTGGCTCAAAGAATTGATCATTTGTTTGCAAAATATCTCATTTTTACAGATCAGCTAGAAATTAATATGTACAGTTGCACTTTTTGTACTGCATGCAGACCTTAGGCAGTGCTGCCTTCTTGGCTTTTTTATTCAGTATTATAGTAGTTATATTCTTGTACATAGGGAGCAGGTATATAGTAGATATATTCTTGTACATAGGATCAGTATTATAGTAGTTATATCCTTGTACATAGGGGCAGTATTATAGTAGTTATATCCTTGTACATAGGGGCAGTATTATAGTAGTTATATTCTTGTACTAGGAGCAGTATTATAGTAGTTATATTCTTGTTCATAGGGGCAGTATTATGGTAGTTATATTCTTATACAAGTTACTACATGTTTTTTATGTTAATTTCAGTGATGATCATATTAGCGCTAAAAAGGAAATATTTCTATATCCCTGTCTGTCTTGGCCAAAAATCACTTGTACCAGGAAAAATATTAACTCATAAGCATTTCTGTTCCAGCAATCGGCAGGTTAAGGGCTTGCTAGGTGGTGGATATACCGTACATTAGCTTCTCAGCATAAGATAAGGGCCATCAGCCTCCTATGCTTTTTTCTTTATTTAGTTCAATGTTAGGAACAAGAGTCTTTCAGATCCACCTAAGTGTTTCCATAACAACAGAAGTCAGTGTAGTTCATGTGCAAGATGGCGAGTCTGGTGCTCCAGAACCTCATACCCCTGCTCCATCCACCCAGGAGGACTCACCACAGGGAGAACAGATAGTCCATATTCCCTCATAGATGGACCCTCAACTCTTTAACCATCGAGTAGCTTAATCTCTGTTTTGTAACTGTGGTACCCCTGCAGCTGGCATAGGTAGGACGGTCTCTCCGCACAAACACCCACACACACACTCTGACCCTGAGTCTAAGTCACTTCATGTCAGGCGAGGGGTGGCAGGAGTAGCTAAGTGTGGGGGGAACATAGAAGGAACCCGGGACAGGGATGGAAGAATGGGAGTAAAACCCAGGAACACTTAAGTTGGAGGAGATTCCCAAGAAAGGTGCCTTGGAGAGAGGTTCCCTGGAGGGTGGTGAGTGGGAAGCATCCCCAAGCCGAGACACCCTTCAGTCAAGGTCAAGTGTGGTAGACAAAGAAAGAACAATGAGGCCAGCGGCCTTATCCACTAATGGCAGGCCGGGAGCCCAGGATGAACCCCTGGAGAGATAAAAGGAGCCAAGTGAGCCCGACTAACCTGGGTCACTGGTGGCTGGGCCAGAGAACCAGAGTGCCGGCTCTGGAGATGTGGCGGGGAACGCTGCAAGCACCTAACCACGATACATCTGGTGGGGTGCGGGAACTCTATGTCCCGAAAACCAACAACCTGTGCGGTGTAGGACAAAGCCGTCATACTAGGGCTAGTGACCCAGAGTGTGGGATAGATAACTATAGAGCCCGTAACGGCCGGACTGAAATCTTACGCGAAGGAGAGGAGAGAGGAACAGAGGGCCCAAAAGGTACACTGAGAGGAAGTGACGCAGAGGAACCATCCCGGCTGCAGTGAGAACCTGAGCCCGTAGCTGCTGTGTGAGTCCAGTCTACCACAAGTGTTGTAAACAAACTGTAAAGTGCTGCTTCAGAGACCATGTTGTCATATGAGCAGTGGAGTAAAGTACCAGGTGAACTCAAGATTTGTGTGTGAGACAAAAGTTACATGGCACGACGTTGAAACGATGTCGGCGACATCTCGTGGCGTGCGGTCGTTTCCAACATCATTTTGACAACATTGGTGAGTTGTCACACGTCTAGATATCGTGGACGACTCACCAATTATGTTCGTGAGCAGGTACTGTTCACTCAACCCAGCGAACCATACCTGCTCATTGCTGTGAATGGGCGAAGTTGTCAACGACATCGTTATTGCAGTGTCACACACAACGATATAGCTGGTTGGCTGATCGTTGATCGTGTGTCTCAAACCTGCGATCAGCGATCCAATGACTTATCGTAGTTGAATCTCGGTGTTACACGCAACGACGTCCTAACGATGTCACTTGAATGACTCCAAATCCATGACTTTTAAGCAATATCGTTAATGATGTCGAGCCGTGTAACTGGGCCTTAATTGGTACTGAGATTGCAGCGGCTCGCCTGCGGAGGCGCACACTTGTTCCTGACCGCAGCGGAAGCTGTCTAAAGAGGCTGAACACCGTAGTTAAGTACTTCACTATCCCTACTATGGCAGGTCATGGGGACAAAAGCCTTACTCGTGGAGGGCCCATCCTCCGGGCTGCAACCCCACCATCATTCCCAGCGGTCTGAATGGCAGCGGTGGCCTACACTGGCCACGACCCACGGGTGACGTCACAAATAACTTTCATAAACTATACTTTTTCCTTTTCTTTTACCCCTTTTTATTGCAGCACCTGGGCATACGGAGACGGGTCACGTCCTGTAACACCCCATAGACCTGAGAGGACAACAGAGCCCAGCTCTGAGTACCCCCTGCCCCCGGGGTGCGACATAACAACATCGGTGTGAGCCTGTGGCTCACTACTCCTATTTTGTAGAAAGCGTAAATTTAGACCAGACCATCTTAAAAGGCACCAAAGTTTTCACAATGGTCATGCTTGATGATAGATTTGTCCCATCTTTTGAATGCCTTTCTTTTTGACTATAATTGATTGTGTTGGACCTGCTGCGGGTGAACAGAGCAGCTGTGAATACCTACAACACAAGGCCTCACAGGATTCATGAGAAACTTTACAGTACATAGGACATCAAGCCTAGGGTGTCAGAAAGTGGGATAATTGTCACTGTGACCCTTTGAGGACCAAAGTAATTCTGCATCTCTGCTGTACGGGGGTTGGTTAAGGCAGGATGTGGTATAAAGTGGCTTGTAGAGACCCTTAGTAACACAGTGGCCTCTTGGGGAGACCTATAGTTACACAGTGGCATCTTGGGGAGACCCATAGTGACACAGTGGCCTCTTGTCCAGACCCATAGTGACCAAGTGGGCTTTTGTGCAGATCCATAGCTACACAGTGGCTTCTTGGAGAGAACCATAGTGACACAGTGGCCTCTTGGGGAGACCTTTAGTGACCCAATGGTCTCTTGGTGAGACCCATAGTGACACAGTGTCCTCTTGGGGATACCTATAGTTACACAGTGGCGTCTTGGAAGACCCATAGTGACACAGTGGCCTCTTGGGGAGACCTATAGTGACACAGTCACCTCTTGGGGAGACCTATAGTGACACAGTGGCCTTTTGGTGAGACCCACAGTTACACAGTGACCTCTTGAAGAGACCTATAGTGACACAGTGACCTCTTGTGCAGACCCAAAGTGACACAGTGGCCTCTTGGTGAGACCACTAGTTACACAGTGGCCTCTTGGTGAGACTCATAGTTACACAGTGACCTCTTGGGGAGACTCATAGTTACACAGTGGCCTCTTGGGGAGACCCATAGTTACACAGTGGCCTCTTGGGGAGACCCATAGTTACACAGTGGCCTCTTGGAGAGACGCATAGTGACACAGTGTCCTCTTTGGGAGACCTATAGTTACACAGTGTCATCTTGGGGAGACCCATAGTGACACAGTGGCCTCTTGGGGAGACCTATAGTGACACAGTGACCTCTTGGGGAGACCTATAGTGACACAGAGGCCTCTTGGGGAGACCTATAGTGACACAGTGGCCTCTTGTGCAGACCCATAGTGACACAGTGGCCTATTGTGCAGATCCATAGCTACACAGTGGCCTCTTGGAGAGACCCATAGTGACACAGTGTCCTCTTGGGGAGACCTATAGTTACACAGTGTCGTCTTGGGAGACCATAGTGACACAGAGGCCTCTTGGGGAGACCTATAGTGACACAGTGACCTCTTGGAGAGACCTATAGTGACACAGAGGCCTCTTGGGGAGACCTATAGTGACACAGTGGCTTTTTGGTGAGACCCACAGTTACACAATGACCTCTTGAGGAGACCTATAGTGACACAGTGATCTCTTGTGCAGACCCAAAGTGACACAGTGGCGTCTTGGAGAGATCCATAGTTATACAGTTCATGATTATCAGATCATTATTAAGGCTTCTGTTTTAGCCGAAACGCGTCACTTTTAAACCGTCCTATGGACTGATCTGACTGCCGCACACTATGTATTATTTTAATATACATTTTTTATGGATCAGCAATAAAGTGAAGTTGTATACAATTTTCTGCTGCCGTTTTTCCCCATCGCTGGGTCAATCTCTGCTTTCTGGTTTCCATAATCGGCGGTTGCCAAGCTGCGACTCATGCTATGAAGTATATACTGTATCCAATAGAGTTTTTACCAGGCTATTTGTGCTCTGAGAGGTCTATGATCCAAAACGTCTTATAATCCATAAAAAGTTTTTATTATTTCTAAAGAAAAGCACATGCAACACGTTTCAACAGTAAAAAATGTCTTCTCGGTATATATACAATTCACAGTGCTCTTGGAACATAGTTACACAGTGCATTGAGACTATAGTACACAGTGGCTTTGAGACCTAGACCATGACTCTGGGTGAACCCATGTAACATACTCTAGGAGCCCAAGTTACACAGTGGCTCTTGGGAGACGTATAGTGACACAGGAGCCTCTTGGAGAGACCCATAGTGACACAGGGCCTCTTGAAGAGATCTATAGACACAGCGAACTCATCAGGAGACCCATAGTGACATAGTGACCTCTTGAGCAGACCCATAGTGACACAGTGACCTCTTGGTGAGACCCATGGTTACACAGTGGCCTCTTGGGGAAACGTATAGTTACACAGTGGCCTCTTGGGGAGACCCATAGTGACACAGGAGCCTCTTGGAGAGACCCATAGTGACATAGTGGCCTCTTGGAGAGATCTATAGACACAGCGACCTCATCAGGAGACCCATAGAGACATAGTGACCTCTTGAGGAGACCCATTGTGACTCAGTGGTCTCTTGGGGAAACCTACAGTGGCTTCTTGGGGATATTCATAATGACACAGTGGCCTTTTGGGGAGACCTATCATGATACACCCTCTTGGAGAGCTATAGTTACACAGTGGCCTCTTGGGGAGACCAATAGTTACACAGCTTGGCCTCTTGTGCAGACCCATGGTGACACAGTCATCTCTTGGGGAAACCTATAGTGGCCTCTTGGGGAGACCTATAGTATACACAGTGACCTCTTGGATAGATCTGATACACCCCAGGACTGTGGGACACTCAGAACCGGGCTTTAATGCTTCTGCGCAGTCACAGGGGTTGAGACCCAGCACTGTGACCCTGTGTCTCGGCATCAGAGTTCTTGGGAGAAAATATAGGGTTAGGGTGGTTTAAGGGATAAATTGTTTGTGACGCCACTAGTGGTTTGCGGCTATGGGTAGCCGTCGCTGCTGCACAACCTCTGGAGATGATGGACGGGCAGCTGGGATGGAGTGGCTCCTCACAGGTGGAGTGGGTCCCCAGGGCAATGAATGTTGTAAGGTAGGATTTTACTTGATCAGACACGAATTCACTGTCAGTTGCTTTACCGCCGGAATAACACAGTCTCACACAGTTCTGCAATTCTGTACCCGGGTTTACTCACAGTACTGCTCAACAGGTCATGCGATGTTACACTGTTTCTCAGATAAGCTCCAGCCTGTGTGGTCTTTAGGGAACCGAGACAGCAAATATGGGATCCTCGGTGGTGTGTCTCTCTCTGCCTTTCTCTGGTCCTGTTCCTCAGCACTTCTAACTGCCTGCATCTTCCTTTCAGTGCATCTGCACGCAGAGCCCCAATCCGACGGCCACGGGTTAAGTCGGGCAACCGGTTTCTGTCCCCTGACGCTCGTCCGGCTGCCTTCTTGGGAGATGCGCCAGGTGTGAGCCATAGCTCGTGTGAAACTCGTTGGACTCCCGCGCTGCATTCAGGTACGGTCCCTGTTACTAGACCAAACCCCTCCGTCTGGTATCACCAGTCCCGGATTCGTGCGCATGGGCCGTTCTCACTCCGCCAGTGCCCCTAGGGTTCCTTCCTTTCGGTTCCAGGGATGAGCCTCTTTCTGCTCAAGTCCCCTTCTTCTCAGTTTCACACCGTTCACCTGTATCTCTCTCTCCTCCTCACTCCAACTGCTCTTCTTCCTTCCCCTTCCCACTCACTCTTCTCTACTCTATTGTCCTTGGACTGGGTCCTCCCCTCAGCGGGTCTACCCACCATCCCTGACTAGGGTCTACATGTTTGGGTGCTTAGTTGAGATCCAACAGGTTCCATCAACATCTCCCAACCACAGGAATACCACACCGTGGCTTGAGTGCAGTAACCCTGGTGGCATACAGACCAGTGGGACGCCCGTTCCCCCTTGGTTAAATTTAGCTTGTCCTCGAGCGACCGCGACCTGACTGGGCAACATAATTAACTTTTTTTATGTTGCATGCATGCATAAACAATAACATAACATAAGCAGGTCATACGATGTTACACTGTCTCTCAAATAAGCTCCAGCCTGTGTGATCCCTAGGGAACCTAGGGCAGCAAGTATGGAATCCTCTGTGGTGTGCCTCTATCCGCCTTTCTCTGGTTCTGTTCCACAGCGCTTCTGCCTGCCTGCGTCTTCCTTTCAGCGCCTTTACGAGCAGAGCCCCAATCCGACGGCCACGGATCTTGTCAGGCGACGCTACCTGTCCCCTGACCCTCATCCGGCTGCCTTCTCGGTGGATGCGCCAGGTGTAAGCCACAGCTCCTGTGAAGCTCGTGGCCTTCGGTTCATCGGTTCGGGTGTTGGACTCCTGCGCCGCATTCAGGTCCAGTTCCTGTTACTAGACCAAACCCCTCCGTCTGGTAACACCAGTCCCGGATTTGGGCGCACGAGACACTCTCGCTCCACTGGTGCTACTAGGGTTCCTTCCTTTCCATTCCCAGGACGAACCTCTTTCTGCTCAAGTCCCTTTCTTCTTAGTTTCCCATCATTCTCCTGTTTCTCTCTTTCCTCCTCACTTGACTCAACTTCCTACTCCAACTGCTCTTCCTCCTTCTCCTTCCCACTCATTTTCTCTATCCTATTCTCCTCCATTGGACTGGGTCCTCCATACAGCGGGTCCACCCACCGTCCCTGACTAGGGTCTACGTGTTTGGGTGCTTAGTTGAGGATCCCACACCTACCATCCCCATCTCCCAACCACAGGAATACCACACCGTGGCTTGATGCAGTACCCCTCGTGGTGTCCAAACTAGTGTGGCACCACATATCAATTGTGATACACCTTCTTGGGGAGACCAATCATGATATGGCTTCTTGTAGAGACCCATCATGATACGGCTTCTTGGAAGACCCATCATGACATGGTGGCCTATTGGGGAGATCCATAGTGTAGTGTGACCTAGTGGAGACCTCTACAGAGATTATATACCTCACTATAGTTAAAGAACCACTGTTAGGTCGCTCATTTACATTGCCACAGTTAGGAACACCTGCTATAACCTTGCCTGTATCATTTCTCTCCTTCCAAATATATCTTCACATTTATGAAACACTGCTGTCACATGATTCTTCTTGGGAAAAGTGGTGTCATGTCAGTGTCAAATTTAGTGATTTATTACATTTTTCTAAAACTTTCATGAGTAGGAATGTGGTAGAAAACAACAGTGAGTCTTACCTGGCATTGCTTTAAGTCTACATGATCTTCAACAAGATGGAGTTGTAAGTTGGTCACAACTTGTGTGTGGCCCCTTTGATCTCAAACACTTCTCGAAGGCAGATTTAGATACTGTAAAATAGCAGAATTAACTTGAAATGGTCTTACTCTGAATAATGTGGGCAAGTATAATGATGTGATGTGCATACAATGGTTACACAGCAATACTATGGTAAAATTCTTGTTGGTTACTTAGGCACTGAGCTTGGCAGTTAAACAACAATATGAACAGAGCTTCTATGCATTTTGTGGGTATATTAGGTACTGACAAACTGGGCTTGGTGGTGATACAATAGCAGGAACAGCCTATACACAAAAGGAGGGATAGGCATTGGTGTTTACACTTTAAGGAGGCACAGATCTTGGCGATTATACTACAAAACTTGGTGGTTACATGGGCACTGGGCTTTTTGGTTGAATTATGAGGAGGCACAAAGCTTGGTGGGTATACTACAGGGAGACACCGGGCTTGGTGGTTAAGCTACTGGTGGCACAAGGCTTGGTGGTTACACAAGAAAGAGGCGCACAACTTGGTGGTGACACTAAGAGCTGGTACAGAGTTTGTTGGTTGCACTATGAGGAGACAAGGAGGCACAGCTTCCAGTGGTTACACTACAAGACTTTGCAATTACAGTAAGAGGAGGAATGGGTCCTGCTGGGTATAATATAGGGAGGGACTGGGCTTGGTGGTGATGCTACAGGTGGCACAGTGCTTGGTGGTTACACTACAAAGAGGCACATAACTTGATGGCTACATCAAGCCCTCTCTGTGCTGCCTCCAGCCCTCTCTTGTTCAGCCTCCTATATGTGTCATCGCTGTTGCTGGTGTCGTCCCCACCTCTAGCTCTCTCTGTGCCACCTCCAGCCCTCAGCGATGACACATACAGGTGGCTGAACAAGAGAGGGCTGGAGGTGTCACGGAGAGGGCTGGAGGCAGGGAGGATACCAGAATCAGTGATGACTCATTACTGAGTAAGTCCCTCAGGACTCCTTATCTGTACACTTTATAAAGTCTTTTTAACAGCTTACAAGGGGGCTAGAGACATGGGGGACTCCTTCCCTGAATGCAGCAGACATGCTGCATCCGGAGCTGCATTCAGTTAGCATAGCACCCGGGATGTGACAGGTCCTCTTTAATGGTTACACTACAAAGAGGTGCACAACTTGGTGGCTACACTAAGAGAAGGCACACAGCTTGATGGGTATTCTACAAGGAGGCACTGGGCTTGGTGGTTACACTATAGGAGAAACCACACAGCTTGGTGGTTACACTGAGAAGGCAAAGAGCTTACATGTTAAACAACAAGCTTGACAGTTGTAGAATAACAATAATGGTCTCTTTCCCACTAATAGCAGTCATGTTTTCCCTAAAAACCTAGGGCCTTTTGAAAATTGAGGCAACTATTGTGTTTCACCTAGTTGGTTTCGGAGATGAATTGTCACTCTATACAGTTTCTTTCTCTCTTGCAGACTATAGTGCCTCTTACCTCCAGGACACAGTCTAGTCTAGGAAGCAGTGTTAAGGGCCCGTCACACGCTACAATATCGTGAACGATATAGTTGAAACGTCATGGGTTTTGAGACGTTCAAACGACGTCGTAACAACGTCATTGCGTGTAACATGTCAATACGACCAGTGATATGTCGGCTGATCGTTGATCAGAGGTTTATGAACCGGACTATAAATCAGTCGTTGATCGTTAGTCCAACCTGCAGCATCGGTGTGTGTGACACCTTGGTAACGATGTCGTTTACGACTTCGCCTCGCGTTGTTCTCGATATCTGTACGCGAGACACCTCACCAGCGATCATTGAACGTCGTTCCAGCGATGTAGGGCAAGTCGGATCGTTGGTCAGATCGCCGACACATTGAACGGGCCTTTAGGTCGGAATGGCGGTCTCATTATTTATGTTGGACTATGGCTGACACCAAGTAGCCATATACCTAAATAATGGTGCTCACAGATGAAATCTATGGCAATGAACTGAGGCACCCAATGAAAAGTTAGCGTTTATAGTAACTTCATAAAGAATGAGCCCTGACGCATCTAAAGTGACACCCATTGAAACAAAATGCCTGCCATTCCTCTGTCGGGTCATTCCGTGTCAAGTGAACCAATGATTATTATTACCTCAATATTTTTAATTTTGTTAAGATTTTGTTATTTGATAATGGCATGTCAGACAATGCAAAATGTGCAGAGAAAAAAAATTCTGAAATTAGTTTTTTTTTTTTATTGATTTTCAATTTTTGGAAAAAGTGTGAATTTTGGTGTTGCTGCCTTTACATTTCTCCTCATAAATCAGGCTAGAAACAAGATGAAGAAACAAAATAAACACCATTCTGCTCAGACCTGTACAGGCTTTCGCCAGACATGTCACAAGAGGATCTTTGTTAATATCTTACCCATGTGAACGCAAACGCAAAATTTTAAAACGCGATTCCGAAAAAAACGTATACCATATATACTCGAGTATAAGCCGAGTTTTTCAGCACAAAAATTGTGCTGAAAAGTGCCCCCCTCAGCTTACACTCGAGTCACAGTGTGAAGGCTCAGTGGGAGGGGGCGGTGATCAGGAGCTGGAGGAGGTGGGGGGAGGCTGCAGTAGGATCGGGCGGTCATGTGCCCCCGCTCATTAGTGCAATGCAATATGCACTGCATCCCCCTGTCCATAAGCGGCAGGGGGAGCGGTGCATATTACATTGCACTATGTAAGCACCCCCCCATCAGTGGTATACAGGCCCCCTTTGCTGCCGCACACCTGTAAAATAATAGCTCATTCATACTTATCCCCGTCGCTCTGTCACCGCGCATCCTCTGGTCTTCTTCCTGCTTGTACCCAGTGTCATGTGACCGCCGCAGAAGCAATGACATCATCGCTGTTGCGCCCGCCACGGGAATAGAAGCCGAGTACAAGCAGGAAGAAGACCGGAGGACGCGCGGTGACAGAGTGACGGGGATAAGTATGAATGATCTATTATTTTACAGGTGTACGGCAGCAAGGGGGGCCTGTATACACCACTGATGGGGGGCCTGTATATACCACTGATGTGGGGCCTGTATATACCACTGAGGAGGGCCTGTATATACCACTGATGGGGGGCTGTATATACCACTGATGGGGCTGTAACCTCTGATGGGGGGCCTGTATATACCACTGATGGGGGGCCTGTATATATCACTGATGGGGAGCCTGTATATACCACTGAGGGGGGCCTGTATATACCACTGATGGGGGGGAACTGTATACCAGTGATGGAGGTCCTATATACCAGTGATGGGGGATTATATACCAGTAATGGGGGGACATTTATCATGATGAGAGGGGCTGTATACCGTGATGAGAGTCTGCTTCATTTCCCCCCCTAGGCTTATACTCGAGTCAATAAGTTTCCCCACTTTTGGAGAGTAAAATTAGGGGCCTCGGCTTATACTCGGGTCTGCTTATACTCGAGTATATACGGTAATTTAAAAATTCCCCAAAATGCACATGTGTCTGCTATTCTCTTAACCACATCTATACCAAAATTCAAGTCGGGATCATGATGGGATCATATTTTAAAATATTTAATTATTATAGCGTCATTGGGTCATTCCGTATCAAGTGATGTAAATATGAATTTTTTTTACCCGACATCTGTAGGTAACAACTTTAGTTAATCACAAATTAAATATCTGGTGAAAGCCTGTACAGGTCTGAGTAGAATGGTTTTTATTTTGTTTCTCTATCTTATTTCTAGCCCGAGATATGATAAAAAATGTAAAGCCATACCTGGCCAAAATTTGCACTTTTTTAAAAACTTTCAAAATCTGTGAAAAATTTACTGATGAAGAAAAAAAATCAAAACTTTTTATTTGTAATCAACTAAAGTTATCTTCATATAGGAAAAAAATAATAAAAAAAATATCTAAAGATGTCAGGTAAAAAAAATATTCATATTTGGATCACTTGATATGGAATGACCCTGTCACAAAATGGCTATATCCCTGTCAAAAAGCTGCTGGCTGTTTTTTGTTACAAATACCTGCATTTTCTTTGTACAAAAACCCCCCCACAATCTTGTACCTGTCATTAAAATCTGACTGCCCTCTGTGATAAAATATTTGACTGGTTTCCATCACAAAATGGTTTTTTCCCATATCTTCCAACTTTTGAAGAATAGAAAGAGGGACAAAAGATGTGGCGTGCCATGGAAATTTTAGCCACACCCTTAACCACACCCAAGCCACACCAATTTACAAGTGTCGGACATTTAACAGATGTCCAAGACTATTAGGCTATGTGCGCACTTGCCGGGTGTTGGGCGGTTTAGCTGTGTAAACCGCCGGTTTGTTTACATTAGTTTTATTTAAATTTATGTTAATCCAAACCGGCGTTTGGATTAACATTAAAACCAATGTAAACCGACCAAGGCTGTGCACACACCGGCGGTTTACACAGCCTCATCCGTTGCTAACCCGCAGGTTTCCCAGCGGATTAGCAAAGAATGAGCATGTTCTATAAAACGCCGGTTCTTCAGCGGCTGCAAGCAGAATCATGTGCTGCTTCCAGCTGCTGCAGAATCGCCGCCGAGAAGCCGCTGTGCAACCGCCGGCTACCGCCCGTCACCCGCCCGGCTCCCGCCGCACATACCCGCCAGGAAGCCGGTGGACGGCGCCGGAGCATCCTGGCGGGTTCCGCCCAGCCGCCGCCGACAAACCCGCCGGTAAGTGTGCACTTACCCTTAAGGGCCGTATTTGGAGTTCCTGCCGCCCTAGGCACCTTTAGCGATTGCGTTTCCCCCACCTCCACTGATCAGTCAGACTAAGCGTATGTGCACACAGCATTTTATTTTTCAGGCAGATCCGCTCTGTATTCCGCCTGAAAAAGCAACAAATAAATGCTAAAAGGAATTAACTCCTGCATGGCAATGTAAAAATGAATTGCTGTTCATATGTTCAGACTTTTGAGGTTTTCCTTTGTAAATGTGTGCCCTATCTTTTATCTGAATTCCAGCACTCAGGGGGTTCACAGATGTCAGTGCCTGTAACCTTAAGATAGTAGTGAGGACCTCAATACACATGAGACTAAAGTTGGCCAAACCTGTGAGTACAGTCTAATGTGTATGGGGGCTCTAATTGATGATTGGTTGAGGGTAATAAGGATCTAGCATGTCCGATTACAGGCTGTAGTTCCTTTTGTCCTCTAAGTGATAATCTGCAGCCAGAGACGTCTAAGGCCCCTTTCACATCAGCGGTTTTCGCTGATCGCCGCAATTGCGGTGAAAAAAACGCAACTGCAGCGATTACCGCATAACGGCCGCGATCACGGCACACTTGCGGCAAGCCCCATACAATGTCTATGGGGCTTGCGGTAAGTGTGCGGCAGGTGCGGCAAGTGCGGCTTCGGCACTTGCCGCAGGTGCGGCCGCGAAAAAAACGCGATATGCCGCGGTTTTTTCGCGGCCGCACCTGCCGCAAGTGCCAAAACCACACTTGCTGCAAGCCCCATAGACATTGTATGGGGCTTGCCACAAGTGAACCGCAAGTGCGGCCGTTATGCGGTGCCTATATCTTAGTGCCTAGCGACGGCCCTGCACAGTGACATGCGGAGCTAAAATGTATAGGGGGCGTGGCCGGCAGCTACTGACTGCTCTGCAGAAAATGTAACCTCACTGGCGGGACAGCTGGGCAGCCACTGAAAATCGTGAGTGTCCCGCTGGATCCGGGAAGGCTGGGAGGTTCGGCTTTTCCTGTCATAAATTCTTTGCTATCTTCCTGTTACAAAATTCGGGGCTGTTCCTTCTCATAAATTATGTTTCCTAATCTGCTCTTGTCATAAAATATCTGCCTGTTCCTGTCAGAAAATATGTGGCTTTCCTGTCACAAAATGGCAGCCATCTCCCTGTCACAAATTGGTGACCATTTTTCTGTCACAAAATAAATGGCTGTTCCTAGTCATAAATTGTCATAAATTGTTTTCTGATCTGCTCCTGTCAGGAAGTGTGTGACTTCCCTTTCGCAAAATGGTGGCCATCTCCCTGCCTCAAAATGGCCATTTATCTGTCACAAATTGGAGGCCATCTTTCTGTCACAACATGACTGACTGTTCCTTCTCATAAATTACCTGTTTCCTGGTCTGTTCCTGTCATAAAATATCTGCACGTCCCTGTAAGAAAATGTGACACTTTCCTGTCGCAAAATGGCTGCCATCTCCCTGCAACAAGATTTGCCATTTTCCTGTCACAAATTGGCGTCCATCTTCCTGTCACAAAATGACTTGCTGTTCTGCCTCAAAATGGCCATTTTTGTGTGACAAATTGCCAGTCATCTTGTTGTCACAAAATTACTAGCTGGTCCTTCTTATAAATTATATTTCCTAGTCTGTTTCTGTCATAAAATATCTGCCTTTTCCTGCCAGAAAATGTGTGACTTCCCTGCCACAAAATGGCTGCCATCTCCCTGTCACAAAGTGTCTATTTTCCTGTGACAAATTGATTGCCATCGTTCAGTCACAAAATGACTGTCTGTTCCTTCTCATAAATTATCTGTCTCTTGGTCTGCTCCTGTCATACAATATCTGCCTGTCCTCATCAGAAAATGTGTGACTTACCTTCCACAAAATGGCCATTCCTGTCAAAAATTGGCTGCCATTTTCCTGTCACAAATTGACTGACTGTTCCTTATTATAAATTATATTTCTTAATTGGCTATGTCAGAAAATATGTGACTTCCTTGTCACAAAATGACTGGCTGTTTCTTGTCATACAATATCTGCCTGTCCCTGTCACAAAAATGTATGACAATATGGCTGCCATCTGCCTGTCTCAGAATTACTTTCTGTTCCTGTATAAATGTGAGCAATTTTTATCACAAAAAGTCTGGGTCCTGGTGTTTGTTTAGAAGTGGGACTTTTGTTCTGCTGTCCCATTCCTCCCCAGCCGGGGGTGTACTGTGTTATGGGCATTAGTACCTGGGCAGCAGCGCAGGCTCCTCCATCCTCTTTTCTCATCCTCCTGTAATGGCCTTCGCTTCTTTTCCCTTCTTCTGATGGTGCCCTGGCCGATCCCTTTCTCTCTATCCCTGTGAGTGTCCATTTGGGGAATGCAAAAACCTTCAGTGGGGGCACGTTTGGGGGCGTTTTTATGCGGCATCGGGATTTTTCCACTGTTTAAAAACCCCCCGCTCACGTGAATATGGGGTACCGGGTTTTAAACCCCCTGTGGGGGGAGAAAGGGACCCTCATTACCAGTGATCCCCATTTGGGGTCATTACAGTTGCCGTAAAATTACCGTGGGCCACTGATTTACACCCAAAGATCCCCCCCGCATAAAAATCCCATTCCCCCCTTGTTTACTAATATACTTTTAAATTTTGGGCCCCAGGGGCCCCATAACGTAAATCCACCTACCCCGACCCTGAAACCCTGTTTCCCCGTTAACCCCCCATTTACGACTGGGCCCCCTTTAAACGTCCAAAGGGCGTCGCAAAGTACCGGGTTTTTTGGCCCATCGACATGGAAAAGCCGCAGAAAAATGAAAGGGTCTCCTTTTCCAAAAAAGGGTCATTAGTGCGAGACATCAGGTAAGGGAGGTCCCCATCGGCACTCCAAAAGGCAGGTTATCGTACACGTCGGCCAAAAAACCCTTTTGGTTTCCCCGTCATCCAACCCGGAACAATATTGTCGCCCAATTTTTGGGGTCCGTTTGGGGCCTTTTGGGGGCTAGAGTAAAAAATCCTTTTTAAGGGACTTTAACAAATAGGGAAAATCGAAAAAGAGAAAGGAGGTCAAAGGGGAAATTTAAAAAACTCCAAACAGAAAAGGAAGAAGCAACGGGCCCTTTTAAAAATGGAATTTCCCTTAAAAAGCCCGGGCAAGACTTTCGGACTGTCTTTTTAAAGGGAAATGGTGACCAGTTTAACCCAAAGACTAGTGCTAAGGGCACTTTAAAAATTGCCCCCAGCACCCCCTCCGTTTTTTAAACGGATGCACCACAAACCCAAAAGGGGTTGCCATCGCGACAAAAGGGAATTCCGGGATAATTTCCCATTTTGGCCCCACCAGCGGCCCAATAGAGATACACGCAGCAAACCCCTTTTGCGCATCAATTTTGGTTCCCATTTTTGGTCATATACCAGGGAAAATTACCCCCCCCAGGGTATCAATTATTAAATGGCCGGGGGAATTACATGTCTAACTCCGCCCAAAACAATTGGGGAAAATTAAAAAACATTGTCTCTCTAAATTGATGGCTCTGAGAAAATATGCCGGAAAAGGGCCCTTTTAAACGTGATCACAAAGGGTCTTTAATCCCCTAAGGGAAAAACTGCATTTTCTTGTTAATTGGGTTTTTCCCGGGAAAAGGGATCAAAAACAATAATATTCTGTGCTATTCGATGGGCCCCTTTTGCACCGGGAAGGGAAAAACCAGGGTGGCTAGAAGCCATAGAATGTGCCTTATTTAAAAACTTTCAAACCTTCCCCAAAGGGAAACCCAAAAAGGGGCCTATAGAAAACTTTAAGTTGGCCCTGCTAAAGGGGAAAAAAATTGGCCAAAAATTGACCCCCTTTCAGGGTGGGTACCTAGATAGGCTCATGGGGTTAATCCAATAGTGCCCAATTCCACAGGCTCAAAAAAAGGGGGGAACCCTGGGTCACCCTATAAAACAGTAAATTTCCCCTTTTCCCCCCTTTTTGGGATTTTCCCCGGTTCATCAACAAGCTGGGAAAAGAACACCCAGTTCCGACTTACTGGGAATACTCCACCAAATCCTCACCTACAAAGGTTTACAACATCGCCCCAAATAAAAGCAGGAAACACAGTGTCTGTTTGTAAACCGACGTTCCCCTTAAAAAGGGCCACCCCCCAAATTTTAAAAAAAATTAGTTACCCCTTCAGTTTGGAAAATATACCGTTTTACTCATCACCAAAAGGTCACCCCCAAAAAGGAAAGCCGTGGATTCGGGGAAAATTTCAGGGGCTAAAAATCCTCAAAACGGGGTTTTTAAGTGTTCCCCTTCAACCACCCCGTGGGCTCCCCAAACCCCATAAGGGGCCCAAATCAGTAAAGGGCAAACAGTTGCTCTACATTACGCCGCTCCAAAACCCCCAACCTTTCCCCATCCCCCACCCCCAAAAACAGGCGGGGAGCACGGTTCCAACCCCAATTTCACGCCGTTACCCCCTCATCATACCGGTTTGTGGAAAAGGGAGGACCCAAAAGCTGTCCAAGGTTTCTTTAAGGTCTATCCAAAGGGCAACCTACAACCTCCAAAAGAGCCATAAAGGGGGAACAAAAAACCGGGGTTTTAGCAAAGGGCCCCCTTGAATTCTTTCAAAAAAGGAAAAACGACCCCCATATAAAATGCCCGGGCGGGGAGATTCTGGGGGAAGCCTTGGGGTAAATAATCTCCCTTTATCAAGGGAAAAGTTTTAATTTTAACCCCCAAACCCCATTAATGGCCCGGGTACCTGAGAAAAGGGGGGAGATTCCCCCTGGAAGCCCCCCTTCAAAATTTGTTCACTTACACCAGTAAGGGAAACCTATTTTGGGCCGTGCTGAAATCCCAAACTACCGGAAGGGGCATTTGAAAAGGGCCCCAAGGTGGCCAACAATCACGGCCCCGATGATGTTCCAAAATTCCCTTACCTTCCAAGCATAACACACAGTTCCTGATCCTGTCTTGAAGGAGGAACCAGGGTAGTGTGGATGGGTGGAGAGGAAGTGACGCTCCCCATGGAGGCCGTTGGGTACTCTGAGCCGGGCTTCTTCCTCACTTCTGGTGATGTCGTCTGCGGGATTGGGAGTCTCTGGGATGTCACGGTGGCATGACCCAGTCCATTGCCCTGGAGCGGTCAATAACAAGGGGCTAAGGGTATATGGAATAGGGGATTTTGGGGGTGATTGTCATGACGCCACCCATGGTATGTGGCTGCCGCTGCAGACCGGGACCTCTGGGGATGATGGGATGACAGCTATGATGGTGTTGCTCCCCATGGGTGGAGCGGGTCCCCAGGGCACCTGAACTAGGAGTTAATAGGGTGATGATGAGCCAGCGGGGCTGATCTGGCTGCAGGGAGGGATCAGAGCATCTCACAGACAGGCTCCTGCAGCCTGCGCGGCGTTTCAGTCTACCACTTCTCAGGCGGGAAATGAACAGTCTCACACACAGTTCTGAGTTCCAAACCCAGTTTACTTCACTTTCTCTGCTTGCACCAAAGGTTACCGCTTAGGTTCAATCGCAGTCCGGGTAGTCCTTACCTACCAGGATGGCTTGTCCAGTACACTCCTTTTGTGTTCCTTCCCTCTCGGGTTGTTATTCCTCAGCTCTGCCTGCTCGCCTCACTCCTGCATGCACCTCCGCACACCAATCCAACAGCCATGAGCCTTGTTGGGCGACCGGCCATGTCTCCTATGGCTGCCTTCTCAGCGGATGTGTTAGGAGTAGGCCACAGCTCCTGTAGACCTCGTGGCCTCTGGTTTTGTGATTGGAGAGTAGAGTCTCCTCACCACCTTTAGGGCCGGGTCTCTGGTGCTCTTCCTGCCCCTCTGTTTTACTTCTGATTCTTGCACATGGGTGGATTGCTGACTGGCTGCGCCCCTAGGACTCCCTCTGTCTTTCTGCAGTCTCTTGTCCTGGGACCCGCCTCATCGCTGCTAAGGTCGGCCGGGTCTTTCTCCACAGCTTACTCTGCCAACCTTCTCCTACTCAGCTACTGAACACTCCTACTTCCTGTTTGTTTCTCTTGTCTCTTCCTCTTCCTGACTGCTTCCTGCCAACTTCCCCCCCACCACTTTCGCTCCCCGCCATTGGGTTCACCTGCTGTCCCTGGCACCGGGTTTGTTTGGTGTGTTTGTGGGTGACTGGACTTACCAACCTGGTTACTGCAGACGGGAATACCACACCCGTGGATTGGGTGCAGTAGCCCTCTGTGGCAACCAGACTGCAGGGGCACCACAGAAGTAGTAAAGGGAGCACCTGGGAAGGAGTGAAGTCAGGAAGAGAAGAACACACGTAGATGACATGGGACACATGACAGAGGGCATAAATAGCACAAAGGAAGCTCTAGAAGTCAGTCGAGTTGGAGGGAAGCTAGTGGAAGGAAGCCTGTCAGAGAGGAGTGAGAACTTGAGAGAAGTGCCCAGAGGACTGAAGCCAGTGGGAGCTTGTCTTAAGGCCTGACTGAGGAGCAGAAGAGAACCAGGGTGCTACAGGAGGAAGAGGGGGTCCCAAAGGCACAGCTAGTGAGCAATCACCCGTGGGCTCACATCCATTGCTAGTTGTAGACAGTGGAGGGAGGAGGCTGCAGAAAAGGGGCACCAGGACCCCAAGACTACTGGAGAAGACCAGGCTCAGCTAGAAACCGGAGGCTGCAGTATTTTCAAGGTGCTGCAGCCGATACTGTGCACATCCGCTGAAAAGGTGGCTATATAGGGTCCGGAGACAGACCGTAATCCCAGGAGGGACCCGCGGCTACTGGCTTGGGGCTCTGTGTGAGCGAAGCGCAAGGCAGTAGGGCAAAGCAAGCACTGTCTGAGATGACCGAGACAGAACAGAGAAAAGGGGTACCGGTTTAGTGCCATCCCACTACCCAGGAGTAGCTGGATCCCTGCCTTCAAGGACCCAGCACTCAGTGGGCTGTTGCACAGTTGTGGCGCTTCACTGGTCAGGACGCCATGGAGGGTTACTGCACCCAAATAAGAGTGTGCAGTATTCCTGTGAATAAGGAAACTGGATGGTAAACAAGGGACCCTCACAACACCCATACATGCACACCCTTGAGTAGAGGACTGTGGGTGAACCCACTGCAGGGAAGACCCAGTCCTGTGAGAGTAGTCATGTGGGTAGAAAAAGTGTATGGGTGGGTTGACAGTCAGTGAGGGAGAGAGGAAGTCAAGTGGAGGATGACGCAGGGGAAGGTTGTCATGACAGAAAGAGACCCTAGGGGCACCAGGAGTTACGGAGTTACGGAGCGCCCGAATCTGGACCCAGCACTACCAACCAGAAGGGTCTGGTCCCAGACAGAGGACCTGCTCTGGACACGGTGCAGGAGTTCAATCCCGAGCTGTTAAACCGGAGGCCCCGATCATCATCCCGATTCCCTCGCGTAACCTTCTGGCTGCCCTACCATCACCCCGAGGTCTGACCCGCAGCCCCGGTAACCATACCGAAACCGTAGTGGGCACACAAACTACTTTTATTTTTATTATTTTTACTGACTTTTAGCGACCACCAGGGCTACGGGACTGGGCACAGGCCCCCATGACATCACCCCTAACGGAGGCGCTGCACGGTTGTGAGAAGAAGTGAAGGGACTGGTAGGGAATGGCAGGCACACCACCGAGAGTCCTGAGGGAATCATCCCGGTTCCCTGGTGACTACCCAGGCTAGAAAGATCCGAAAGACTGTATCATCTGTCTATCTGCTTTAATAACTTGCAAGTAAACCCGATCAGAGCAAATGAATGGCAGGGGCTGGCTGGCAGATCTTGCCCTGGGGGGCAGTCCACTGCTACCAGCCAGCGCCCAAGTAAGGAGCGGGGGGGCCTCTGTCAGAGCGAGCCCAAGTGGAGAGCGAGGTGGGGGGTGCTGTTTCACTCACCAGCCTCCACGCTACCAACAGCTGCCCGCCTGCTGCTTCCCGGGTCCCGCTGTGAGCTGTGGCCGCAATGCTATAGCTGTCACTATGTGGGGCGGCCCTAAACTAGGATTCAATCACTGGCCTGGGGGGCAAATGCCTCCCTGTCACCTGGGCCAGTCCACCCCTAATGACTGGTGTGACATACTTTATTTCTCTCGCCTGAGGAGCCACACACTGCGGCATTGAAAGGACCAGTGACAAGGCCATGTGGTAAGCTGTCTCCCTGTGTAAAAGCCACCACAACTGCCCCGGGGATGTTGCTCCACCTACGGGGAGCGTAACTTTCTGACTGCCCTACCATCACCCCAGAGGTCTAACCCGCAGCCCTGGTAACCATACCGGAATCGTAGGTGGTGTCATAAACTACTTTTATTTTTATTATTTTTACTGACTTTTAGTGACCACGAGGGCCATGGGACCGGGCATAGGCCTCCGTAACATCCCCCGTGAATCAACGCCTGGAACCGAGTACCTGTCAGCCCTTGGGTGGGTCACAGTGACTGTGAGTAAACATCTAAACACTGCAACCAACTGTGTCTGTGACCGTCTTGATGCATTGTAAGCCTTGAGCTGGAATATAACTACTGTGCTGTTCCCAGTTTATCTATGACTTTCAGCCATACATGGACATTTGTAATGTTGTGCTTTAATTGTATAATCTATGCATCTGCTATCATTGCTGCCATCTACTGGTCATTGTGCATTTCACTGTATGTCTTCCCATAATTCTTTTCTGGCTGTAACTCCTCCTTGGGAATGCTTTCTTCCTGCTTTGTTCTTTCTCCACCATTCTGACCTCATGCTTCAGGACTGGAGGAAGGATTCTCTTGTTACCTGTAATCTGGTGCATCTATAACAGCTCTAATCTACAGTGCTAACTTCTACCTCATCTTCATCCCTTCATCTTCCCTGGCATCTCATCTATTCAAGGTATTGTAAATAAAGACTGTTAACTTATCACTGCATCATCCTTCCGGACATCTATGTAGCTGATAAGACCTAGGAGCACCGATTAGCGAGTAACGCTATCCGCCATTGTTTATATAGAGATCATGATCACATCCCTCAGACACATCTCACCCACATATATCGGTGGCAGAATAGTAACAAGAGACCTAAGCCTACATTGTCTGCTAGCAAGTCTTCACCACCGCCATCCCAGCTAAAGCATTTCCACGAAAAGCACCACGGAACCATTGGCAAGTGAAGCGCACCATGATGCTGCAGGAGCAGAGTCCACACTTACTGCAGAGCATGATGCTGCAGGAGCAGAGTCCACACTTACTGCAGAGCAGGACGTACGATCCAAAAGTGTAACCAAGCCGACACAAAAGGTCAGAGAGAACCTTGAAACCACTAGAGACGAGTTCCATGATAACCTAGAACATTTATGGGGCAAAGTCAATCACTATTTAGCAGCTCTTCCACGCTCTAACAGTGACGCCGCAAAGTTAACCGCCACATTGAATCGTTTATCTGCCGCCTATGATCGCTACCAGAGACTGTCTGCAAAGTACGTCACGTTCTTGAGTACCTATGACATGGAAATTGCCCCAGCAGAACAAGATGAAAGGGAAGCTCTCCTCCAAGAAAGAGCCTCATTAGTGCGAGACGCTCAGGATAAGGCAGAGCTCCACATCGCTTACCTCCAAGAGGCTAGGTCATATCGTACAACGTCGACCAAAATCACGTCTCGGTCTTCCAGATCATCTCACTCCAGGAAGTCAATATTGTCCGACAAGTTACTGGAGATCCGTGTGGCTGCAGAGGAAGCTAGAGTAAAAAGCTCCTTTGCTAAGAAGGAGGCTGAAGTGGAACTAGAAACTCAGAAAAATGAGATGGAGGCTCAAAGGAAATTAAAAATACTCCAAGCAGAAAAGGAAGAAGCAACAGCCCTTGCTAAACTGAAGGTCCTTGAACAAGCACTGGGACAAGATCATAATTCGGACTGTCTTATTCCAGGAGAAATGGAGGACTCAGTTGAACGCACTACTGACTACGTGCTAAGACACTTAACATCTGCACCAGCACCACCTCCGTTTTCTAACACGGATGCACCGACAAGCCAAGAGATGTCGCCACCTACTGCTGACAAGGTAACTTCCGGCACTAATTCACGATTTAGGCCTCAGCCAGCGGACCCAATAGAGACTACACCGCAGCTTAACCCTTATGTCGCATCATTTCGTCATATAAGCCAGAGAACTTACATCCCCCACGGATATCACAAGTTGATCCTGCAGCAATGGCCGGGAGATCGGACATGTCTAACTTCGCCAGATACATGATTCACCGGGAATTAATAAACATTAGTCTCTCTAAGTTTGATGATCGTGCCGAGAATTATAGAGCCTGGAAATCGACCTTTCAAGCAGTGATCCAAGATCTTAACCTCACTGGGAAGGAACAACTGGATTTACTTGTTAACTGGTTAGGCCCGGAATCAGCAGAGCGCATCAAGACAATAAGGGCAGTTCATGTGGACTATTCAGATGCAGGCCTTATTGCAGCCTGGGAGAGACTGGAAGAAACCTACGGCAGCTCAGAAGCCATAGAATGTGCTTTATTCAAGAGACTGCAAACCTTCCCAAGGATAACAAACAAGGACAATAGAAAACTTCAAGATCTGAGCGACCTGCTAAAGGAAATAGAATTGGCAAAATTAGACCCACGTCTTTCAGGACTGAGCTACCTAGATACTGCTCATGGTGTTAATCCAATAGTGTCCAAGTTACCACACGGCATGCAAGATAAATGGGCAGGCCATGGCTCACGGTATAAAAGGCAGCATAATGTGTCCTTTCCCCACTTTTCGAATTTCTCCAGTTTCATCAGTGACCAAGCTCGGAAGAAGAACGACCCCAGCTTCGAGCTCACTGAACCTACTCCACCAGCATCATCATCTTCTACAAGGTATGACAACATCACCAAACAAAGAGAGTCAAGGAACACAGTATCTGTTAGAAAGACCGACGTTCCACCTATTGATCCAGCCTCCACTAAAACAAATGATGTTACACCTACAGTTATGGACAATAACCGTATGTGCCCTATCCACAAAAGGCCTCACCCACTAAAGGAATGCCGTGGATTCAGGGCAAAGACTTTGCAGGAGCGTAAAGATACCCTCAAGAAGCTTGGGATTTGTTATAAGTGTTGCGCCTCTTCAGACCACCGCGCTAAGGACTGCAAGGCCGTCATTAAGTGCACTGAATGCAGTAGTGACAAACACGTTGCGTCTATGCATCCCACGCCAGCTCCACACAACCCACAACCTTCCACATCCGACCCTGCTCAAAAGCATGGCGGGGAGCCACAGGTTCCTAAACCAACTGCAACTGCCGTTACCTCCTCATGCATTCAGGTTTGTGGAAAAAGGACTGGACCTAAATGCTGTGCCAAGGTATGTCTGGTTAAGGTCTATCCAGAAGGACAACCTGACAAGGCCTCCAAAATGTATGCCATAATAGATGAACAAAGTAACCGGTCTCTAGCAAGGCCCAAACTCTTTGAGATCTTCAACATAAAGGGACAAACGACCCCATATACCCTCAATACCTGCTCTGGTCGGGTCGAGACTTCTGGTAGGAGAGCCTCTGGGTACATAATCTCTTCAGTCAAAGGAAACGTGCATATACCCTTGCCAACCCTAATTGAATGTGACCAGATACCTAATAACAGGGAGGAGATTTCCACTCCGGAAGCCGCCCTTCATCGTCACTTGAGGCACCTAGCTAATGAAATTCCTACTTTGGACACGAATGCTGAAATCCTAATCCTACTCGGAAGGGACATTCTGAAGGTCCACAAGGTGCGCCAACAATGCAACGGCCCAGATGATGCTCCATATGCCCAAAGACTCGATCTAGGCTGGGTAATCGTGGGCGACGTATGTCTGGAAAGAAGTCACGAAGCATCCGAAGTAAACGCCTGCAAAACGTATGTGCTCCAAAATGGTCGCGCAACTCACTTTAAGCCATGCCCTCATTACTACGAAGTAAAAGAAAGGTTCTCAGATTGCATCCAGGAACCCGACATCATTCCCACCCCCTACGGCGACGGCTTAGGGAGGACAGTGTTTCACACATCAAAGGACGACAACAAGGTCGCCTTATCCATAGAAGACAAGGAGTTTCTTAAAATGATGGACACTGGATTCTTCAAAAATGAATCTGGCCGCTGGGTTGCTCCCTTACCCTTCAAGACTACAAGGACCAAGCTTCCTAACAATCGAGAACAGGCCTTCTCTAGGTTCATCTCATTGCAGAGAGCATTAAAGAAGAAGCCCGAAATGAAGGAACATTTCATAGCCTTTATGGACAAAATATTTCGCAATGACCATGCAGAGCCAGCTCCACCATTGCAAGCTGATGAAGAATGCTGGTATCTACCTTCCTTTGGAGTATATCATCCAAGAAAGCCGAAACAAATCAGAGTGGTGTTTGATTCAAGCGCCAAACACGACGGTGTATCCCTGAATGACATTCTCCTCATTGGTCCCAACCTGACTAATAACCTAGTGGGAGTGCTCAAGAGATTCAGGAAGGAACCGGTCGCCATTACCGCTGACATTGAACAAATGTTCCATTGTTTCATCGTATGACAAGACCACAGAAATTATCTCCGTTTCCTATGGTACCGAGACAACTACACCAACAAGGAAATGGTCGAATACCACATGAAGGTGCATGTGTTCGGAAACAGTCCTTCTCCCGCAGTCGCTACGTTCGGCCTACGTAGGACTGCTTCCGATGGCGAAGCAAAGTTCGGGAAGGATGCCCAACAGTTCGTTGAAAAAGACTTCTATGTGGACGACGGACTTAAATCCCTGCCCACAATGGAAGAAGCCATAGATCTGCTTAAACGGACACAAGGTATGCTGTCTAAAGCTCATTTAAGGTTGCATAAAATTGCTTCCAATAGTGCTGTCGTCATGAAGGCCTTTCACCCTAATGATCATGCCACAGAATTCAGGGACTTGAACCTAGGCTCAGACAATCCACCAATACAAAGAAGTCTGGGCCTGAGGTGGAACTTGTTAAAGGACTCCTTCAGCTTTCAGGTTAATGGTGCTGAAAAACCATTTACTAAGCGTGGAGTTCTGTCGGTGGTGAACAGTCTATATGATCCACTTGGATTTGTCGCACCCCTGACTATACAAGGCAAGCTTCTGCTGAGACAACTCTCAGAATCCATTAAGGACTGGGATGTACTACTCCCTGCGGACAAACAATTAAGGTGGATGTCGTGGAGAGAATCTCTTTGTGCCTTGGATAAGGTCGACATACCACGTTGTTACATCCCGACATCCCTTTCTACGAGTCATAGGAATGAGATTCATGTATTTGCTGATGCCTCCACTGAAGCTATTGCAGCCGTTGCTTATTTGAAGGTTACGGACTCTAACGATGAAGCCCATGTGGGATTTCTGTTTGGGAAGGCCAAACTAGCACCTAAACCCGAGCACACCATAGCCAGACTCGAGCTCTGTGGGGCTGTACTAGCCGTAGAAATTGCAGACTTCATACAAAGCGAACTGGCTATTCACGTGGACAACACAAGATTCTACACAGACAGTAAGGTAGTTCTGGGCTACATATACAACCAGACAAAACGCTTTTATGTCTACGTCAGTAACTGCGTTGAAAGGATAAGGAAATCCTCTAAACCGCAGCAATGGCAGCACATTCCATCCCATCTGAACCCTGCGGACCTTGCTACCAGACCAATGTCTGTTGGTGCTTTCGCAAACTCTTCTTGTTTAACTGGATCAAAGTTCCTTCACAACCAGTGCGAAGAGACAGCTGTTGAAGACAACTTCAGCATTCAGGATCCAGATGTCGACCCAGAGATTCGTCCTGATGTCAACACCTTCATCACCAAATCCAAGGAGAAGGTTGGCTTGGACTGTGGGCGATTTGAGCGGTTCTCAAGATGGACGAGGTTGGTTCGTGCCATTGCAAGAAGACATCGCTTCGAGTGAACTGTTTGTGATACGCAATGTGCAGCAGAATATCCGTCCAACCAAAGGAACTCTTCCAATTAACTTAGCCTTTGGATTACAATTGGGTTGGAGACAGTTTGGCCTAGCGCGGCTTCTCCAATCCGAAGATGGGTTATCCTTTGGACTACTTCAGGAACTTGTTAGACATTCGTCTACCTTGTTCTATTTTTGGTTATTGTTGCATGCATACATTGTTTCTTTTATCTTACAGGTTGAGGTATTCCTTCGCGCATTCCGGTAAATACCCCAAATTCGGAACTGTTTATTTAGTGAAATCCAAGGATTTCAGACGGGGAGTGTGCTGTTCCCAGATTATCTATGACTTTCAGCCATACATGGACATTTGTAATGTTGTGCTTTAATTGTATAATCTATGCATCTGCTATCCTTGCTGCTATCTACTGGTCATTGTGCATTTCACTGTATGTCTTCCCATAATTCTTTTCTGGCTGTAACTCCTCCTTGGGAATGCTTTCTTCCTGCTTTGTTCTTTCTCCACCATTCTGACCTCATGCTTCAGGACTGGAGGACTGGAGGAAGGATTCTCTTGTTACCTGTAATCTGGTGCATCTATAACAGCTCTAATCTACAGTGCTAACTCCTACCTCATCTTCATCCCTTCATCTTCCCTGGCATCTCATCTATTCAAGGTATTGTAAATAAAGACTGTTAACTTATCACTGCATCATCCTTCCGGACATCTATGTAGCTGATAAGACCTAGGAGCACCGATTAGTGAGTAACGCTATCCGCCATTGTTTATATAGAGATCGTGATCACATCCCTCAGACACATCTCACCCACATATATCGGTGGCAGAATAGCTACCAACTCACTCAGTAACATCTGCTGTCCTGAGGGTCAGCCCTACCCGTGGAGGGCTTTACAACACTGCTGCATAATCACCATCAGCCCCAGAGGAACTGTCATGCAGCGGCGGCCGTCTTGAGCAGCAACTGTGGGTGGCGTCACATAAAACAGTTATCCCTAGGTCCGCTCATCCTCTCCCTAATGAAACTCCCTGTGCTCATGACCTTCCCTAAAGAAGAGAGCCACCCTCCTCGAACATTTAATGACACCACCAGGGTCATGGAGCTGGGTCTCGACCCTCGTGACCCCATGAAGCCTCAAAGCCCGGGTCCGAGTATCCTAAGGCCCTGGAGGGATGTGTCAACTTGGCATTACGAACAGGATCCACCTGCCCGGTAAAACGGGCCTGGTGCACCTTACTGACTGTCTTTGAGAATTTTGAACTGTGCCCAGCTAAAAGAACAAGCGCCATGACTATCAACGAGGGAGTGGCCTCCCTTCATGGGCCGGGTTGCAGAGAGGCACAAAAAGCCGTACCCGCCTACCAAAGGTACTATTGTGCAGCAGGACTTGCCAGTCAGCCAGAGAGACCCACCCCGATGTGTGGCCGACAATGCCAAGGAGAGAACCACCCAGGGAAGGGAGCATGAGACCGGTAGTGTCGCAGACGCAGGAGCAAGATAGCAGTGAATTACCCGGACGTTCATCTGGAGGACAAAGACTTCCCCGGAGAGATGGAGGAAAGCCTTGGAAGCTGTCACTCTTGGACCCGGGGTTTCTGCAGTGCGAAATAGAGAGCCTAGGTCAGCAGCTGAGAATGGCCAAGGTGGAGGCAGTAAAGGCATGGAAGGAGACCCTGCTGACAAAGATGACTTGGAAGAGGAAGCTGAAGTTGACACCAAGAAAGACATAGAAACCGACACTCCCCGGTTGCCGACGACACCCTGGCAGGATCCCTAGACACCCCGTCCCCCTTGCACCCTGCCAGTATTGCACAGATCTACTGTGGGACCGATCTGTAGCCAAACACACGATGGGGAGCCCCACTTACTCCTGAGCTGGCCCCAGAGAAGGTCTATGCGGGGAGTGGGAGGTCATCAAATGGGTCAACCAGGGGGAGCGTTAATGGGCTTCCCAGGAGAAACTAGAAAGGGAGAACCCATGGTGGAAGACTTTAAGCTGGATGGACTATTGCCGCCAGCAGGAGGCCCAGGAGAAGGAGAGGTGGGCTAAGAGGCTCGCCATGGAGGAGCGAACCTGCAAACCAAGCAGCGGGTCTGCCGATCCAACGGCAGCATAACAGAAAGGGGCCCAATCTGCGCCGGCACCGTGGTCCTGTTTCATCTGGATAAGGGCTGGGTATTTGTCAGAGAGTGGGAGAGAAAAAGAGAACTCTTTGTAACCTGGCTGGGACATCGATACCCACCTGCTGGAGGGTAATCCCGGCCGCGATCTGCATCCCGGTGATAACGTCACCTTCACCCAGCACTTGGTGAAGCGGGGGTGGTACGCCCTCGATGTCTACCTGTGAGGGATGTGCTACCCACTTGTCCAGCAGAACCCCAGGTGTTGCAGCCAGCAGCCATACCTGTACAGCACCAAAACAGAGGTCCGCACCAGTGAGGGAGCCAAGCTCCAAAACCAGCGATGCAGCCACACAGACTGTGCTGAGAAAATCTGCGGTGGTAGTGGTTAGCTTCAGGGAGGTGGCTACCCAGACTGAGCCCTTGTTACCTGTGACAATCCCAGCAAAATACCCGGCTGCGTGGTTTAGCACGAGCCGAATCCAGGAACTCTGGAAGATAGAACTGAGGAAGAGTGCTACCCTGGTTGCGGAAGAAGCCACAATCCAACATGCGGTAATACAGTTATGCAGTAAATAGTTTAATTATTGCTGACCTGGTTAGGGCATATATGTAGATTTTGTCTTAGTGTAGAATACGATGTGTGTATGATAATTATGTGAACCAAAAACTGTGTGGCTATGGACTATGTGTAGCCCGAACGTTTATGTAGATAGCACCATGGTGTGCTCCCTGTTGGTTTTATAGCCGACATGACACTGACCACGAAGAAAAACCCACCTGGCGTGGCTGAAAAGTTTGGTCCATCTAGCCCTGTCGCCATGCCCAGGGCCTACGTTGGGGGTTTTTTGGTGGTGGGTCCACCAGAAGGCAAAAGAGACACTTGGTGAGGGACACTTGCCTACTTTACACCTAGAACAGTGTGCTGGAAGCCCAAATAGGGATTGCACTGAACTTGACGAGCACTGTACAAAGTTATTTATCCCCTTTTTATATTTTTTTTTATAGTTTGTAACAGTAAAAGTGCCTCCTTTTAAAGGATGAAAAGTTTTATTGTTACTTGTTAATAGGCATTTAAAATTTTTTGCATGTCTGCATACACTTGTTTCTGTTTTAGTTCAGCCCGAGGACGTGCTGAGTTTAAGGAAGGGGGAGTGTGGTGCCCTTGCAGATCCAGTCGCCACAGCGGTATGCACCCCTGTTGAGGTGTAGTACCCCACTCTCGGGTAAGGGGGGCACAGACCGGTATTGGGACACCCAGGCCTTGCACTAAACTAGGTCCAGGTAAGGGTTAAGGCGAGATTGCTCCAACAGGAGAGCTCAGTCCCTGATCCTGTCTGAAAGGCAGAACCAGGGTAGTGGGGATGGGTGGAAAGGAAGTAGTAAGGGGAGCACCTGGGAAGGAGTGAAGTCAGGAAGAACACACGTAGATGACGTGAGACACATGACAGAGGGCATAAATAGCACAAAGACAGATCTAGAAGTCAGTCGAGTTGGAGGGAAGCTAGTGGAAGGAAGCCTGTCAGAGTGGAGTAAGAACGTGAGAGAAGTGTCCAGAGGACTGGAGCCAGTGGGAGCTCAAACCTAAGGCCTGACTCAGGAGCAGAAGGAGAGAAGCAGGGTGCTAGAGGAGGAAGAGGGGGTCCCAGAGTCAAGGGTAGTGAGCAATCCCCCATTGGGCTCGCATCTATTGCCAGTCATAGGTAGACATCTACACTACTGCCCCCATAACAGTGACATCAACACTACCCCCATAACAGTGATATCCACACTGCCCCCATAACAGTGACATTCACATATCCCCCATTACACTAACACCCACAGATCCCCACAACAGTGACATCCACAGATCCACACTGCCCCTATACAGTTACATCCCCGATTCCCCATAACATAACACCACAGTTAACAGTACATCACAGATCCCCATAACAGTGACATCCACAGACATCTACACTATCCCCATAATAGTGACATATACACTACCAGCATATAGCACTGCCATCCACACAACCCTCATAACAGTGACATCCACACTACCCCCGTAAAAGTGACATCCACATATCCCCATAACAGAAACATCCACAGATCCCCCATAATAGTAACATCAAAGTGGCCCCATAACAGTGACACACTACCTCCATAACAGTGATATCTACACCACCCCCACAGTGCCCCATGTTATTGTCAACCATTTATTTTCTCACAACATTTATATCACGTCTTCCATTTCTGCACAGATGTCACTAAGGACCAAATAAAAAACATTCCAGAGATCTGTGACAGTTATCGGTTGCTGTTCCCCACCCTGCTGAGGTGTCTAACAGCTGCAGAGGCAATGGCCATAGTTCCATAAGCAGGTTCACCCCTTAAAGGGGTTGTGCCAAGAACAATTGTACATTTTAATTACAGTAATATATCTTGTAACAAAAATAAATTTGACAATTGGATGTATTTTAAAAAAATGTTCCTGTTCCAAGATATTCTTATAAATGTGTCCATGGGTAATGTGTGTATCCGACCATGGAGGAACAGGTGGGATATACCACAGCTCCTGGAGAAGGGGGTATGTAAAAGATAATATACAAACATTGCAGCTGATTGCTTCTGTGATGTAAAACAAGTTTTTTTTTTTAACAGGGAATGAAATGTCTTTCATTAGAATCAGCTGTGATCCCCAGCTGTAATGTCTGTATACTCTTTTACCTTCCCCCTGCACAGTAGATGTGGTATATTCCACCTCTTCCTCCATGGTCAGACACATACATTACACAGGGGCACATTTATAAGAATATCTCGGGACAGGAACATTTTTTTTTAACATATCGAATTGTGGAACTTATTTTTATTCCAAGATCTATTAATTAAAATATACAAATGTTCGTGGTAAAACACCTTTAAATTAATTAACAGTGAACTGATGGCAAATTCAGACTTATTATCATGTGCTATTGATCCCTGTGTAACTCCGATACTGGAATCATTGTTTATTTATCACACGGGGACATTTTACACGGTGACATTGCTTAAATTAACCCTCAAATTATCACCGACCGCGCCACCAAATGTCAAAATATCCCAATTTACAAGTCATTTTAATACAAAGACAAATCCCGGAAGGCAAAAAAAAATGAGGACGCATTCAAAGAATTTTTTTTGCCTTTTTTTCTTTTTCCTAAAGCCAGTCTGTGGCGATATGAGTGAAAAATTAGAAAAAAAAACCTACTTTTGTTTCTCACAATAAAGCCTGGAAATTAGCATTGACATCGTCCCTATGTATTTCCTCGATGAATGAAGCCCTTAATGTTTACTTACCCGTAATTACTGATTCTTTTATAGAATTTTGGTTTATTGTCATGGAAACTCTGCCACAATTTCCTACTCATGTTAATTGCGTAGTTCAGTGGCTTAATCACCGGCTTTTCACTTTGGGTTCTGTGTCCTGCTACCTAAGTGGTTGTGTTTTACGAGGGGATACGAGAACAGCTATTTGACTAAAGGCAAAATGATTGATAGAAGTTTAGTTATCAAACGACCACTAGTCCTCGAATTCCTAATGTAAAAAGAAATGGATCAAAAAAAGAAAAGGAAAAAGAACCCTCTGGCTCAAGACAAGTGAAAAATTGCAGTTGACTTGAAAAAATCAAGTAAAAAGGCCTGTGTTCGTAACAGACTTTCTATAGATTGTGAAACAACTGTGTCGCAACGCCCCCTAACATTCTATTTTCAGAAAAACTTTGCCAGAGATTTGTGCTTATTCTAAATCACCAGATTTTTTTCAGAGCAGATCAACAATCTCGAGAAAAACATTTTTTTTTTTACAATTTTTTTAAGATTTATATTGTCTTTCATAATTTTTTTTTTTTAAATATTGGGAGTCCCGAAGTGGCTGATACCTTTTAATGGTTAACTTATATTTTTAGTTTTATAAAGATGTGGTACATTCTGGTATCTTCCATTTTGATACAGGTAAAATACATCTTAGTACCATGTTAGCCTGTAGTTAGAAAAATATTTTGAATAATTAAGAGTCCTCAGGGGTTGATATCTTCTAATATCTATTTTTTTTAGGTTTTAGTTCCATAAAGATGCGGCACATTCTGGTATCGTCCATTTTGATACAAGTAAAATATATCTTTGTACCGTGTTAGCCAGTAATTATAAAAGCATATTGTAAAAATTGAGAGTCCTCAGGGGTTGATACCCTGTTGTTAGCAGGGCTGTGGAGTCGATAGTCCAAACATCCGACATCGACTCTTCTATTTCCCTGAATCAGACTCCAACTCCACCAAAATGGACACCGACTCCAACTCCACAACCATAGCTGTTAAGTCAGTAAGTCAAGCATCTGACTCCAATGCTTCAATTTCCCTGAATCCAACTCTGACTCCACCAAAATGGACACTGACTCCTCGATTCCACAACTAGGGCTATGAAGCCTGTAAGGGCCGCTTCACACTGTGGCGTGATCCGGTCCGGTGCTGTCCGGAATGACCCTGACAGCCGCGGACGGGATCAGCACACAGGACTGGGGGGCTATTATGCCCTCCGGTCCGGTGTGCTGCGCAAGCAGCTGCAGCCACTGACAGGTCAGGACCGTGGCGCCCGCGGTCCTGACTTAGCAGCGGGAACTGCGTACGCTGCACACCGGACCGGAGGGCATAATAGCCCCCCAGTCCTGTGTGCTGATCCGGTCCGCGGCTGTCAGGGTCATCCGGACAGCACCGGACCGGATCACGCCGCAGTGTGAAGTGGCCCTTAGCCAAACATCCGACTCCAACTCCTTAATTTCCCTGAATCCGACAAAATGGAATGGAAACAGACTCTGACTCCAACTCCATGAGTCCCACTCTGACTCCACAGCCCTGTTTGCTAGCCATTAAAAGGTAATGAGACAGAGAATAATTTTTATCAGAAAAGTTTGGGTCACAATGCATTTCAATGGTGATCCAGGACCCGAACCGGACTTCAATAAAAATGTTGTCCGGACCCGAATTTCCATGGGTCTACTCATCTCTGGTGTCAACCTCTGAGGTCTCTCAGTGTTTTGTGAAAAAAAAAATGTTATTGACTGGGTTAAAACAATACAAACATATATTTTTCCAATTTCTTCCATAAGCTGTTAAAATGATTAAGCAATTTGGGGCAAAATATAATTTTTGATGTTATAAAACCGGCAAAAACAAGCCATGATGGACTATCGGAATACTATTTTTAAGAAAATTTTGCAAATCGAGAACAGAAGTTTTGAAGGCATTTTTGGCTTTCGTTCATTCCAAATCATCAGATTATCACATTTCTTTCAAACCGGAACAATAAGAGAAGAATACAATTTTCAAAAAATTTCTGGGTCAACTTTTAGGACTTCTTTTGACTTTTGTAGATATGAAGATGATGAAGCAATTTTGCGCAAAAATTGTTGCTACGGTAAAAATAAAGCCTTGATGGACTACCGGAATATTGTTTTTAACCCCTTCACGACCCATGACGTAAGGGTACATCATGGGTCTTATCGGTCCCTTTGATGTAAGCTCCAGCGCTGAGCTCACATGAATTACCCGACATCTCAGCTGATTTCATCAGCTGAGATGCCAGACTTAGAGCACCAATCGGATCCGCGATCCGATTGGTGCTGTTAACCCTTTGGATCACTCACAGCGCAATCCAAAGGCACTGCAGCAGGGACTACGCCATTCCCCCTCTTGCATCAGAGATCCAGCGATCAGATTGCGGGATCTCCCTGCAGTGAGCCCGGATGCTATCACAGATCACTTCCTGTGAGTGGTTGGCAAGCGCTGCCAACCACTCACAGTGCTCATTTGTGCCCTGTCCCAATGTGCTACAGATTTTTTGAAAGAAGAACAATAATCACTAGATAAGATATGATTTAAAAAATAATAATAATTTTGGGTCAACTTGTAAGACTTATTGCCTCTAATAGGCATTCAAGATAATTAAGCAATTTTGGGCAAAGATTGACTACTTTAAAAATGGTAAATGAAACCATGACGGAAGACTGGAATATTGTGTTTAAGAAAATTTTGCCAGACGTTTGAAGTTATTTTTGGCTCTTGTGTTCATCCCAAATCATCAAATTTAGAAATATACAGGACTGTGTTCACCAGACCCACACTGCCGACAGAGAAGACATCCAGAAGGTTGTTGGTAGCAAGTGTTTTTTTATTTCATCCAACATGTTTCGGAGCCAGACCCAACTCCTTCCTTAGGGAGCACACTATCACCAAATCATCAGATTATATCATATTTCTCAGAGCAGAACAATAATCACTACAAAATAATTTTGTAAGAGTTCTAGGGTTCACTCTTAAGACTTATATTGCCTTTCGTAAGCATTCAACACTATTAGGCAATTTTGGGCTAAAATTGAATACAACAAAACTGCAAAAATCAAGCCATGATGGACTACTGGAATTTTGTTTTATAAGAACAGAACTTTGAAGAGATTTTTGATGCTTGTGCTCATTCCAAATGATCAGATTATTGTATTTTTCAAGCAATGTCAGATTACATGAATTTCATTCCCTTGTCTTGTCCTTAAAGCTACTCCTTAATTAATCTGATATTATCTTAAATCGTGACATCTATGATGACAAAATCTTTCAATTGCCAAATCTGTCGGGAATTGCATGTTGTTTTTTTCTGTAGATGGAGCTTTATTAGAAATATATTCCAATTTGTATCTTGATCATGTATTAGTAAAGCCCCCTTCACACTAAGGGAGATTGCTAACGAGAACGCTGATACATCACAGTTTTTGTGACACAACAGTGACCTCGCCAGCGATCTCGCCATGTGTGATAAGTAGCAGCGACCAGGCCCCTGCTGTGAGATCGCTGATTGTTGGAATGTCCTGGACAATTTTTTGATCGTCGGGCTCCCTCTGGGCAGCATGCATTGGTGTGTTTGACGGGGACAACGACCTCAATAATACAGGTCTGTGTGACAGGGTCCCAATGACCGCCGTATCGTTGCTGGGTCGATGGTGAGATCTGACTGTTTGACATCTCACCAGTGACCACGTAGCGACGCACCAGTGATCCCGGCCAGGTCGTATCGTTGACGGGATCGCTGGTGCATCGCTAAGTGTATCGGGGCCTTTAGACACCAAGAGCAAGTGCAACCAAAAACATTACTTAATCATTGCCAAACATTCTAAGTATCTTTCAAGAATTGAATAAAAAATGATCTCTCAGACTCAGTTAAAAAAATTTAATACTGGATTTGATCCCAGGCAAAACCAGAAAACACTTAAAATTGTCATTATATTTTTGTAGACTTTCTAAAATATTTTTTAAATTTATTTTACTTTTTCCCAAATATACATGAAGTTTCTTGTCTTTTTTTTGTCTCATTTTGATTCTGTGGTAACCATACCCAAATAGACACCAACTCCGACTCCACGACTCTGACTCCACAACCATGGCTGCGAATCCATTGAACATGTTTGTTTAGGTCTGTTAAAAGTTAACTTTTAGTGATGAGCGAGTAGTAAGATCCTCGGGTTCGGATAGCTCCAATCGAATACTTTGAACGTGTATGAGTAACGAATCTAATGCAAGTCAATGAGGAACTTACTTGGATCCAAATACCGAAACAGTTCAAAGTATTCGGTTAGAGCTATCTGAACCTGAACATCTAACTACTCACCCATCACTAATAACTTTCAGTAATGGGTTTATTGTTGCGTATTAACAGAGATATACCTCCTACATAAAATCATTTTTGATTCAGAGTGATCTGAGATTTTCAATTTACGTTTATAGAATTCTACAAAAATCTTAATTTGTATTTGCTATTTTTCAATTCCATGTAGTTTTTCTTTCTTCTTTATTTCTAAATTTGATTCTTTTGGGTATATCTATTGTTTTTTACATTTTCAATAGTTGAAGCATACAACCAAGCACAAAAAGATAACAACTACATTGTCTTTTAAATGTTATCACATTTCAATAACGACATATTGTGGTCACGTAAAGAAAAGAGACATATCCCCTATGTAAAAATTTTTGAAAAATATTATTTAAGAATTCGTTTACCAGTGGACACGGTACTCCAAACTCTTACAAGAGGCTAAACCAATGTTTATGCTTTTACATATAATTTCTATAGCATATACAAGTGGCCAGGTCTTCAAAATTCAATAAAGCCTTCAAGAAAATTCCTTGATCATGACGTAGCTGTTGTTAGTTGAAAGGCTCTAAAAAGGCACAAGCACTAGACCCCTTCCATAATAAAAACTTAGCTGTCAGTCTGGACAAGTCTGTGAAAAGATGAATTGTTTAAGGTCAGACACAAATAAAATTTAAATAAAAAAAGCCGGGGGAATGAGATGTTGGGGGCCGACAGAGGGGGATTGATGGAGTTAGGGAAACAGAAGCTCAACAGAGTTAAAATTCCGACAGAGAACTGAAGCTGCTGTCTAGACTCGTATTCATCCACCGGCCCCCCGATTGTCCAAAGGCCACTATTGTCTTAATTAGCCATCTCTGCCACTAGGATACAGACCTTTCCTTCACCACAATACCACCGAAAGAAAGACGCAGACATCCACCCCAAGCCTAAAACGTGTTTTAAGAACCCAAGGGAATCTGAGGCCTTGTTCGGAGGCATGAGAAAATGAGTGTTGCCTTAGGAAAATAAAAAGGATTAGCAAAAATGTATATAGTCAAATAAAGGGATACCAGTGCAAATAGTTGGATTCTGTCAAAACGCGTTATAATTACCAAGCAAATGGTATTTTGATGACCATCGCTGACATGCTAGTAATTTTAGTTACTGCTTTATTTGCTCAATTATTCATCAAGTGCCTCGTCCTTTTTTTAAATACATTTTTGAAGGAAAGCAGTCACAGCTAATTTATGTTGATCTGTTTTCCGTTGAGCTTGATCATTCTTTTTCCAGTCGT
Organism: Allobates femoralis; assembly: GCA_033576535.1. Lineage (NCBI taxonomy): Eukaryota > Metazoa > Chordata > Amphibia > Anura > Aromobatidae > Allobates > Allobates femoralis. Next base: position 94,692,762 of record JARQOC010000012.1, on the reverse strand, counting down.
GCCTACGTGTCAATCTAGACCAGCACAAAGGGCATAGTCAAAATTACACATTCTCGGTTATGTTTTTAAAAATGTTACAATTGTACTAATAGGAGGTTAAAAGTATTTAAAAAAATAATAATTTTGCTATTTTTCAAGTTTAGCGCCAAAAAGTATTACTCTACCAGATTAAAAAAATTAGGATTCAAATTTTAATTCAATATTTTTAAAATATTCCTTTCCGGGAGCATAAATTCTGTAATCTTATCATCAAAACTAATATAATAAACTTAAAACAACATATAGTTTTTCTTAACTTTATTGCTCGATCTGTTGTTGAAGTTGTCACCAACTTTGTAGTTTCTCTGACGGAGCTCTATCTATCTGTTTATCCATCTTTTTTAAGATATTAATACCACCACTTGGCACTTTTTTACTATATAATATGAAAAAAACAAACATTTTTGGTAATTTGTGAAGAAGCAACATTTTATTTAGGACAAAGCAAACCTTAGACCAAACCACCCTCTGAATATTGGCATCAATTTGATTTATTTAGCTGGTTCTATCTAACATATAATTGGTTGCCCTAGTTTATCAAAAAAAATGTTCACGTTGGCAATTATAGACTTTCCAAAGACTTATGATATCATTGGCTTCACTCTGTCATCTGCTTGGCCAGACCACCAGTATCTTCCTTTGAAAGTTCAGTCGTTTCCTCCTGAGTTGTATCCAGAGTCTAATCACTTTGGGTGGTTAACAAACCCCGGGAGCTATCAATCAAACAAGCTTCCAGGGGTGTTGACATCAGGACGAGACACAGTCATAGTCATCATTGTGAGTTAGCAAATGTCAAGCTGTGAGGTTTGTGTGAGTAATTTAATGAGAATTTTTTTTCTGCTATGGTTATATATGACTCTCTGGGGAAAACCAACCACCTTGTAGGATCTTATTGGAAGCCATAGTGGGTCTTTACCTACAGAGGTCCATCTGCTATCTGTCTCATAGACACCTGTCAACAAGATGACCTCTTCTTTTTCTTATTTTATTACCATCCATATTAGCTCACTCACTGTCTCTGTGGCCTGTGGTGGCATTGTATAGTCAACGCTGTGTAGATAATACAAAGGTTATCTGCATAAGAGATGAAAGTATTTAGAACCATGTTTTGTCATCCTATGAATATCCAAAGACTTTTTCTCATGACCAAACATTGACTGTAGATACAAACTTTGACCAAAATGACCGCTAAAAATTTGATCTTCAGATGGTTTTCCACTGCATTACTAGAGGTGCCTGTATTTGAAATGATCACAAGTGCTTGCGTGAGAACCATTGACTAGATATGATCAAAACGTTTTGCTAGATGCTTGTTCATTGGCTACGGTGGACTGTGGCTACTGATGACAGCCCTGTGAACCAAAGCCTACCTACTTGTATCACCGACTCCACTTCTGATTCATAGGCCCAGCATGATGTTACTGTTGGGTCACCACTCATACATGACTATGCCACAGGCCTACTAATCCAATGAGGTACCTGGGATGTTTTAAAATAGGAGGTGGTTCAGCAGCCATGACCTACTGACATGGTCACTGGACCAGAGTCCTACAAATGTTTTTTGATCATCTCTGCCACTGAGCCAATAAAACACTCTTGTTTCCCTTATTGATGCCTTATTTGGTACCTATAGTATTCTAATTATTCTGCCAACTTTTTAGAGCCCAATAAAATGATCATTTCAATTATTAAATCTATTTACTCTTTCAAAAATGAGATTAATTTTGGTATATTTTACTCAGTCATTCAGAAGATGACGTTGTTTTGGTTGAGGCAGAATTACAATGACCAGTCCTATGTAATTCCTTTTCACTTAGTAATATAAGCACCATTATAGTATCTAGAGATGAGCGAATACATTTGCAGGACTACGGTCTACGGACCACGTGAGCATTCCATGTCTGTTGGCAGGGACTCTTTTAAACCACTTATATCTCGTTTAATTAGCCAGTTTGGTGTAATGTTGTGAGTGTGTCAAGTTGCAACGATTTATTGCCATGTGTAGGGAGAACCTGAGATGGTGAATTCAAAGTCGCGCTGCCTTCTATGATGCCATTAAGAAGATACTCCAAGGAGAATTATATTATCGTTACCGTCCGGTAACGTGATTTTAACTCATCATGAAGTGTGCTGCTGCACATGAAATGTGTTGAGTTTAAGAAAATCCACTGATAATATAATTCTCCTTGGAGTATCTTCTTCATGGGATCATAGAAGGCAGCACCACTTTGAATTCACCTTTTCCGGTTCTCCCTATATGTGGCAACAATAAATCTTGGGTGATTCGCTGAAGCCTCGTCTCTTATTACCGTATATACTCGCGTATAAGCCGAGTTTTTCAGCCCAAAAATTGGGCTGAAAAGTACCCCCCTCGGCTTATACGCGAGTCAGTGCGGGGGCTGCTGTATACAGCGGTATACAGCAGCCCCCGCATCCCCAGTAATGCAGGGCCCCCCCCCTCATGCTCCGGTCTCCTGTAAAGCAAGTTATACTTATCAGTGCCCGCTGCCGTCCGCGCCCGCCGCTGCCGACATGCGATCCTCCATCTTCATTCATCTTCTTCCTGCTCTGTGCGCGTCGCAGGCAGTGACGTCATTACCGGCGACGCGCACAGGAAACAGGAAGAAGATGCATGAAGACGGAGGATCGGGATGTCGGCAGCGGCGGGCGCGGACGGCAGCGGGCACTGATAAGTATAACTTGCTTTACAGGAGACCGGAGCATGAGGGGGGGGCCCTGCATTACTGAGGCTGCCTGTATACTACCACTGGGACTGCTGTATATAGGGGCCCTGCATTACTGGGGCTGCAATACCACTGGGGCTGCTGTATATAGGGGCTGCTGTATACACCACTGGGGCTGCAATACCACTGGGGCTGCTGTATATAGGGGCTGCAATACCACTGGGGCTGCAATACCACTGGGGCTGCTGTATATAGGGGCTGCAATACCACTGGGGCTGCAATACCACTGGGGCTGCTGTATATAGGGGCTGCAATACCACTGGGGCTGCTGTATATAGGGGCTGCTGTATACACCACTGGGGCTGCAATACCACTGGGGCTGCTGTATATAGGGGCTGCAATACCACTGGGGCTGCTGTATATAGGGGCTGCAATACCACTGGGGCTGCAATACCACTGGGGCTGCTGTATATTGGGGCTGCTGTATACACCTCTGGGGCTGCATATACCTCTGGGGCTGCATATACCTCTGGGGCTGCTGTATACTACCACTGGGGCTGCTGCTGTATACTACCACTGGGGAGGCTGCTGTATACTACCACTGGGGAGGCTGCTGTATACCTCACTGCTGGGGGTTGTATACCTGTGCTGGAGTCCACCCTCGGCTTATACGCGAGTCAATAGATTTTCCCAGGTTTTGGGGGCAAAAGTAGGGGGGTCGGCTTATACACGGGTCGGCTTATACACGAGTATATACGGTATCTAGGCTCTACTAGTGGTTATGTCTCACACAACCACATAAGGTGAGTAGTACCTACCTGGCACATCTCTTTTCTACTCAGATAAGACCCTATTTGTGCTTGTCTCTCCTTTTTAAGCTGCAACAATGACATTGTGCCAGTCTGGCTAATCCAAAGAAGTTCCAGGGATACCAATAAGGTAAGAAGAGGTATGCAGGGCTCACATCCAACATCCATGGACTATTGATGTGACCACTGGACTAAAGTCCTGTGTATTGATTTGCTCAACAATAAAGCTCACCATACACATTAGATAGTGTTTGGTTGGTAACCATCTCAGCCGGCTTGCTCATACACAGGAACACTCATTTGTTTGAGCACCTCTGTCTTTTCTGTGTGTGCGGGTGTTTTTTTTTTCTAGGAGGCAATTTGATCAGCAGTTAAAAATTAGACCAAAAAATTGGCCAAGATTCCTTTACACATTAGCTGAACCCTTCAAAATAGACGTTAGTGGGGCATAATAGTTAACAGAATAGCTAGTAATAACAATTTTTTAAAATTGTTCCAAAAATTTGTGTAGTCAATACAAACTCCTCAACCAGTTGTGCTGGTTTCATTGATTAAATTATCGGGATCTTTATTGCAGACTATAGACTGCAATCTGGGAATAAGGACTGTCTATGCTCTGCCTCTCTACTAAAGTCCCGTTAGTAATTAAATGTTTTTAATCTAAAAATTATCCACTTTCTTTGCATTTCTTAACATTTTCTTCTTGCAGCAGTGACTGATGAGTTTACTCATGAATACAACAATAGACCAAGGGAACCATTGTGTGAAGAATACCCTATACTAAAGAAATGCTCAGGAAATGAATTGTTTTTAAAAATTACTTAGCATTTTTTATTTACATTTTTTTTTTTTTTTTCCCATAGAGTCAAAAGGTAGTGGGCCACTACTAGAAGGCAAGTACAGATTCAACACTTTTGGGTAAGAGTCCTTCATGAATTCCATTACAGTCACCAAATTTGTTTTAGAATGACCCTTGATGATTGCACATGACTTGAAAAGACAGTGCATAAAAAAGTGATGTAGAAACCAGTGGGTCTTGAAACGCGTTGACCATAGACAATAATAAACCCAATGTTCTTCACTCCTTGGTCTGAACGTCTTTGAATTGCTGACAGTGCGGACCTCATCCACTGTCTCCTATCCTTTGATCAATGCATAAAAAAGCACACAGTTGGATGTTCCTCTGCCATACTTCTGAAATCATCGCGGCAGTCTCCTGATGGTAAGTGCCTGTTTCTCCATGCAGTTCTGCTTATCTACGACACATAAATTTGTAATATTATATTGGTGATTCTAAGCCTCAGCTGGGACCAGCATTTTCCCAGAGAGCGGGTAATTGTCTCCATCTCATCCCATATGAGCTTCATTTATATAACTGGTGCACGCAGATAAGGACGTCTCACTGAAGTCTGAAGTGAAATAATGTTTAGGAGCCATTTCTGTTTTCATGTGCATGGAGGAAACTTGATATCAGCTTCATAGACAGCTGTAAGGAGGTGTCACCTACTACGCCACATTTGTATGACTAGAGGACCTGCCCATTGAATTTGCTAGGCTTTTGAGTATTTAGAGTGACTTGAGATGAGCGAATATACTCGTCACTATTCGTTACTCGAGTGATGTGTCGATCTTGAGCAATCTGACACAAATTGCCAGCTCTATTCAGTACACAAAGGGAGTTGGCACCCCAGTGAGAGCAGCTTGAATGGAAGGGTCTCACTAGGGGGTACAGCAAGGTATTGTATGCAGGGAAAACTCAAAAAAGCCCACCCTCTTGGCCTGTCCCAAAAATGCTCGTTTTATTGTCGGATTTGTTTTGGCGGAGCCTATCACTAATTGACTGATGTTGAACTCGCTATTTGGACGAATGCACGTGTATTAACTAGTTGCTACGAATCTCCTGAAGCCGAGTATTTCACTACTCGTTCAGCCCTAAGATTGACCCTCCACTCTAGGGCTGATAAATGACTATACATTTCTTATGACCAGCCACCCTATCTGGTGTCCCCTTTTTGCCCCCCACCCCGATGCAACATTTTTCCGTTTTTTCAAGATGGCATAGGAAGTGCAATGATGAGTCTAAACCACATCTTCCCTGCCTTTCATATGCTTTGAAATAGGAAAGGTTGGGCAGGCAAGGTCAAGATTTACCATTGCACTTCCAATGCCACTATCTTGGAAGCAGGACATTTTTCCAAAATCATATATCCCAGGACAAACTAGACTAGATGTATAATGGTGACATAACTTGAAGACCTGATCCTACCTCAACCAATTACTGTAGAGGCCACATACCATTTTTGCACTCAGTTTCAGTACCAATGGTGTTTGTGCCCTATATTGGGCACATACTGTAAGGTGGCAAGTGATGTCGGTGGCCACAGTCAAGATGGATCCCTAAGCATCTGTTCACAATAGGAACCCATTATAAAAAAAGGGAAAAAAAACAATGCCGTATGTACTAAAGCTGAGGTCTCCAACCTTTCTGACCTTGAGAGCCTCATTCAGTTCTGAAAGAGGGTCTCAAGATATATACAGATCTGAGAGAGGGTTGCAAGCCACATTCAGTTCCAAGAAAGTGTGGTTAGCCACATCCAGTTCTGAGAGAGGGTTGTCAGCCACATCCAGCTGAGAGAGGGTCGTGAGCCACATCCAGCTCTGAGAAAGGTTCACAAGCCATATCCAGCTCTAAGAGAGGGTCATGAGCCACATCCAGCTCTGAGAGCGGTTCACGAGCCACATCCAGATCTGAGAGATGGTCACGAGCCACATCCAGATCTGAGAGATGGTCACGAGCCACATCCAGCTCTGATAGAGGGTCGTGAGCCATATTCATCTCTAGAAAAAAACAAGATAAAAGATCTGGTACTAATGCACCAAGCTGGAAGACAGCTACATGCCACACATTATGGGCACACAAGACACATGTGGCTCTCTAGCTACAGGTTCGGGAACCTGATACTAGAGTAAAAGAAGCAGTATGCAGACACATACCTTACAGAAGGAGATCAAAAGAACACCTCCATATAGGGAATGGTAACCTTACATTATATGCCAGGAAAAGCTCCATACTATATTGTAAACAAAGTGTAAAACCTTTTATTAATGGATCTACAGAGGTGAAGTATAAAAATTAATACTCTCTCCTTCCGAGTGTAAAAAAAGGGTGAAAGCTGCTGCTGGCCACCATTTGGCTGCAGTGCTCCTGTGATGCCTCCACCAGATGTTGATGGCAACAGAAAGGCGGAGGACTAAGCAATGATGGCGAGTGTCTTTAATATTTACATATAATTACATATATTACATACATAAATTTTTTTTTTTCATTCTCCTGGACCCATCAATAAGAGGTTGTCCAGTGGTGGATGACTGAAGTCTTGGCAATGAGAAGATCTTCACTAATTCAGTGTAGTGGACATAAAAAATTATTCGTTTTTCATTTATGGAAGTAGTTGTCCTTAGAATCAACTCAGAGTTGTGTTTCAATGCTATAAATTTCCTTCAGATTGGGTGATGACATGATAGCGTCTATGTCTCCTAGCAATTTAGGGTCTTCATAAGGTGCAATCTCTTGCGAAAACAGGACAACTAATCTATTTGAAAAGGAAGGTGTTAATATGATGGAAGGAATGTGTTGCATGGCAGCGTTATGAAATATATCCGCATACTCTGCTCCATGAAGACCCACCTCCCCCTCCATCCGGTATAGCCAGAGAGAGGTTTCGCTGTGTGTTGGTGTGAGCTCCACTGCATGCTGAAGATTTTCAAACCGGTCACGTTAAATCTTCTTTTCAAAGGATTTTTTTTTCTCCTTGGATGGTAGTGGGACGGCCAGAGCTTGGTACGGAGAGGATGAAATTGCAAATCGCAGGCATGTGATCAGATTAGAGGCTCAATCTCATGTTTAAGGGGCAAAAAAAACGTGTATTCTTAAACAAGGGGCTTATTACTGCAGTCTTATAGCTAATACTCATACAGAATGCGGAAACATACATAGGCCGCCCCACTCAAATATTTTTATACACCTAGCTGTGGATTCTTTCAAAATTTTTCAGTATTCACATCCATTTAAGTCTTTATCCTGAAAAGCAAATTATTTTAGCAGATTTCATTTCTCCATATGGCATTCTGTAGCTTTTTCTTCTATTTTTATTGCCCCAAAAACTTTGTAAAGCTTTTTTTAAAATCAAAGTTATGATCAATCACTTTCTGTAATTTAAGACCCTTAAATTTAGAGGTACAACATTTATGGATGGCTTTTGTGTGGTTAAAAAACAAAACAGCTCAAAATAAAGATTTTTCTCCTGGTGGTGACTACAAAAAAATAGAAAACTGGGACCTGTTGCAAGCGAAACCTTGGAGTTTGAAGTGCCAGCGGTGTCTTTATCAAATATTTCCCTCTATAGTTATGTGACTATGGAGATCTTGGTAGTTGTAAGATCACTTAATTTGTTTTCTATGGTGCTCACAGCTGACGCATTCAGCCCAACAAGGAACATTATTGCTAGGGCTTTCTGATCCAAAATCTTGACTCTTTGTCTTTAAAGAGGACCTGTCACCAACCATACATATTGATCTAATTACAGCACTGAATGCAGCATGTCCACTGAATTCAGGCAAGGGGTCCCCCATCCCTTGACCCCCCCCCCCCACCCCGAGATAATACACTTTGAAAACTCACATACTGGAGCCAAATAGGAGGTGGTTTGTGGCTGGAGCCACTTCTCTCACAGAGCAGTTTCACACCCCCTGGATCTTTAATCCACCCACTGCTGCCTCCCTCGTGCCAATCATTGTCTCCCTCGCCTGCTGCGTAACACAAAGCGAGGGGTGCGGTTCTGGTCGCATTGCCCCGCTTCCTGCGGTGACGTCACCACTTATACCCGCCCTACCCCATGTTAACCATGGAGCAGAGCAGGTAAAGGCGGTGATATCACGGCAGGAGACCGGCCGCCCCGCCTCCTGTTGTGACATCCCCGCTTATACCCGCCCTGCTCCATGTTAACCATGGAGCAGGGCAGGTATAAGCAGTGAGGTCACGGCCAGAACCGCACCCCTCGCTTTGTGTTATGCAGCAGGTGAGGGAGACAATGATTGGCATGAGGGAGGCGGCAGTGGGCAGATTAAAGATCCAGGGGGCGTGAAACTGCCCTGTGAGAGAAGTGGACCCAGCCACAAGCCACCTCCTATTTGGCTCCAGTATGCGAGTTTTCAAAGTGTATTATCTCGGGGTACAGAGGGGGTCAAGGGATGAGGGACCCCTTGCCTGAATGCAGCAGACATGCTGCATTCAGTGCTGTAATTAGATCACCATGTATAGTTGGTGACAGGTCCTCTTTAAAATAGGTCATGAATATTATTTTAGAGCTGTATGGAGATGATCAAAACAATTCAAAGCTAATAGAATTTGATTGGGATTTTCCAAGAGTCGGGTTCACCAAAACTCTTAATTTTTTTTTGGTGGGGTAATTGGAACAACTAATATTTTGCGGGGTAATAGAGGGCCAGGAACGGGTTAAAAAAATGTAGATACCTGGAATTCACCTGAAGCCCTGCTATGGTCATCTTTTCCTCTGTCCGGTCACTGGTGACATCTCTTTAAGGGTATCTTTACACGCGGCAACTTTTCTAGGAATTTCACTGGCAACTTACTGGTTGCAGTGAAATCATGGACACATTGGTGGTAACCATGACGCTGTGGCACAACCCTGGGAGTTCACTAGGCCACGCAAATACCGTGCCTGTGCCCCGATTACACGCCGCCACCATAGGAAATGTTCCTTCTTGTTTTTGAGCACGGCTCAGAAACAGGTATCCGAAGGAACTACAAGACACAGGAAGTAACTTCCTGAATTACACGCCGCCATTTCGTGGTGTTTTCATGGCAACAGGTACAATTGTGTCCGATGCATGGTGGTTTCTACCTTCCTGTGACAGCGTGTAAAGGTACCATAAAGATATCTTCGTTGCCTCTAGCATTTACTACGTCATGTGGTAGCGTGGCATCTTGGGGAGATGCACATTCCTATTTGCTGTGAGGCCAACGATCAAGCCTCGTGCATTGTGGCGCCCCTGCGGACTGCTCACCACTAGGTGGCGCAGAAGCTGGGATTGGCAAATCGGTCACCCCACACACCGTATGGCTAGCCCGGGTCCCAGGATGAGAACCGAGGGAAGACAGAGGGGTTCCAAGGTGTGCGAGTCAGCACAGACACCGAGGGATCGGGCTGGAACCAGAGTGCCGGCTCTGTTGAAGTTTAAGGAAAGAAAGGATTACTGGCTAGGAGCGCTGGGGAGCACAAATAAGGAGATTACTTATTGATTAACACGTTTATTTACCACAACGCGTTTCCACAACAGATTGTTGTCTTCCTCAGGTAATCTTATATGTGCTCCCCAGTGCTCCTAGCCAGTAATCTTTTCTTTCCTTAATCTTGTACAAACCACCCATCCTGGGTGTGATGTTACTGGAAGCTGCAGGGAGGCACAGATATTCATAGCAAAGCAGCTCTGAGCTGATAGGACCTGTGGTGATGTCAGACCCTGTGACAAGTGACTCGTGAGTCACATGACTGCGATCCATCCAATTGGAGCAATCCAGGAGTGGACCAGGAAGCCAGTGTGAGCTGTGTCAGAGAGGAGCCGAAGCCCGGAGGTCCCCTGAGCCATTTGCTGCATTTTACAGGTGAGAGGCAACCCCTCATTCACTTGCCTCCATTAGACGACCAGGTTCTCCCTATGGGAGCTCTTTAATCTTTTGTGTGTTGCGGCTTTGCTAAAGTGGCAGGGAAGCTGCATGCCCCAACCACAAACTTCGGCGGGTGCAGGGTCTTTATGTCCCGAGAAAAATTGTCGCTTTTTTTCTACCCCTTGTGTGGAGCCCCTCGGGACGGGGCACTCGGTGCCGGACCGGGGTGCTGCTGGGGGATGTCACGGCGGTCCTGGTCCGGACCGTGTCCCGGGCCCGCACAATAAAATGGGGGGTTATTTACAGGGGATTTGTCACTCGTGACGCCACCCACTATATGCGGCCAGTAATGGGGCCGCCGCTGCTGCAGAACCTCCGGGGATGATGGGTTAGCAGCTTGGATGGAATAGTTCCTGTGGGCAGAACTGGGTTCCCCGGGGCAGTGGTAGAGGTAGTTAAAGTCTGTGAGGATGTTATTGATGCTGCAGGAGAGTAGGAGTAGCAATAGAGATAAGAGTAGAGGCAATGGCAGTCTATGAGGGCAAGTGGGGCTTCAGCATAAGGATGACACACACACTCACGGTTTCTGTTGTTCTTCAAGTCTTTACTGGCAGATGGTATTACACAGTATTGTCCACGGAGTCTGTACCAGGTTGCTCTCACCCTGACCGGGTCATTGGCTTCCTACTTAAGCGCTGTGTGTGGCCCTGCTGCTGCTTGTAGCTATACTGCTGGCCCTGTCTCTGCTCACGGGTACCAATATGCTGGGCAACTTGAGTCCTCTGTGTCACTGACTCCTTCGTGTTGCTTTGCTATGGTGTGGTGAAGATGGTGGACCTTCACTATGCCGGTGTTTACTGTCCTGTCTGTCTCAGGCACAGCCTCGGATCCGGTATCCGTCTTAAGCGCCTCTCCGGGGTCAAGCTTTTGGGGTAACTCTTTATCCCGGGTATGTCCCTCTGTTAATCTGTCTCCTTTCCTCAGACCTCTCAGGACCTCCACTGACACTTGGCTCTGCTCCTGCTCCAGACTAGACTCAACTCTGAACTGAACTAACTGTCACTCTTGTTTTGTGGTAAACAACTTTAGCTCCTCCCACTAGTGCAGGTGCCAGCTAAGCTCCTCCCACTTTCTAGTGTAGTGTTGTGTGGGGATTGAACCTGTGTTGTTTCTGTGGCATATTAACCCTTGGGGTGCCACACTTGCATCTAGCAGATGGCTAGATTCCTGGGGGAATCTGCAGCCATCTGCTAGATGCAAGGGGTAGAAAAAAAGCGACCATTTTTGGTGAGTTTTTTCAATATAATATTTAGTACCTATTCGGTGATTTTTGTTTAAAGCTAAATTATACATGTGTTATACATGTGGCTAGGTACGCGTGAGTGTAAGGGCCCTTGACGGTGGGTCACGAGCTTACGATATTCTGGCGCCATAATACCAACTGACACCTTACAACATTATCTATAGTGTCAACCTGCATCTTTTTATCTTTTGCAGTTGAGGTTGTTTTCCTTTAGGGGGCGTCTGTCACAGTGATGCATGTCCTCAGTGCTGAGTGGCCCGCCCGGATTGGGGGCGTTACCAATAGGTTGCTCAGACACTATATGTATCACCTGGATGTGAGTGGCAGAGGCCTAGTGGAGTCCATGTGTCTGCATTCACCACCAGCCCCCTCCTTGTTAGCGTGGCTGGTCGCCTGGTTGCCACAAACAGCCCCCATGTTATGGGTTGCAGGGGGCTGTGCACCGGTGTCTTGACGCATGTGTCACCTCCTGGGGGAATCTGCAGCCATCTGCTAGATGCAAGGGGTAGAAAAAAAGCGACCATTTTTGGTGAGTTTTTTCAATATAATATTTAGTACCTATTCGGTGATTTTTCTTTATGTCCCGAGACCCAACCTCCGGCACAGCGAAAGGAAGGCCGCCGAACTAGGGTTAGGTAACCGGAAGGGTGCCCACAGAGAGAGCCCGTGACCGCTGGACTGTAACTAGTGTGCGGAATAGACTAAAGAAGCCCAAAAGGAACATGAAAGGGGGTGTTGCAGATAAGCCGTCCCAGCTGCTAAAATCAGACCATAGCCGCTCTTGCACTGAACTGTGTGTGTTGTAAAACGTGACGAGCAAGATAGTAAACCCGTTAAAGGTCAGAACTATGTAAAAGGTGGCAGACTGACTCTGCAAGCCAGCAGCAGGAGGCTGCCTGAGGGTACTGAGAACTCACTTACACTTCCTACGCGGTAGCCCTGGGGACCAGCCCTACCCATGGATGGTGCAAGATCTCTGCTGCAACCTCCATCATCCCCAGAGGTCCCAACTGAAGTGGTGGTTACCTCTAGCCACAAACCATGGGCGGCGTCAGGATAAATTTCAAAAACTGTTTTTCCTTTCACCTTTTTATTGACTTGCCCAGGACCACGTAGCCAGGTCACGACACCGTGATATCCTGCAGCCCCAGATGACGAGAAGGCCCGGTTCGGAGTACCCCTGGGCCCTGGTGGGTCACTCATCATGATGGTACATTCGCCGTGGTGCCAGTCCTACCACATCATCTGCATCAGTCCTGTCACACCATCTGGACCAGCCTGCTGCATCATCTGCAACTGCATTCAACCGTCCCAGCTGCCCAAACTTAGAGACTGTGCCAGTCCATAGGAGCTCGACCCATGGAGTCAGCTGTCATGGTACCGAGATGCACCTGGTAGCTCATAAGCCTAAACTCTCCATCTCAGGCTCTAGAGAAGGCTTGGTACTCGTTCAGGTTCACTTCTCCAGCTGGTGATCGGTGTTTCCACTCCCAGACACTTTTCCCAGTGAGTGTTAAAGATGACAGGAGTTACTCTGCGATATCATGCTGTTATACAGTTGTACTCAAAAGTTTATATACCCCTGCAGATTTTTTGCCCTCTTGGCCTTTTTCAGAGAATATGAATGATACCACAAAACCTTTTTTCCCCCTCATGGTTAGTGGTTGGGAGAAGCCATGTATTGTAAGACTACTGTGTATTCTCTTTTTAAATCATAACAACAACCAAAAACATCCAAATGACCCTGATCAAAAGTTCACATACTCTGGTGATTTTGACCTCATAACATGCACAGACGTTGAAACAAATGGAAAATCAGGGGCTCTGTAAAAACCAAACCATGATCAGGTAGACCAACAAAAATTTTGGCTATAGCTGCCAGGAAAATTGTTCGGAATGCAAAGAAAAACCCACAAATAACATCAGCTGAAATACAGGATTCACTGAAAACTAGCCGTGTGGCTGTTTCCAGATGCACAATATGGAGGCACTTGAAGAAAAATGGGCTGCATGGTCGAGTCACCAAAAGAAAGCCATTACTGCACAAATGCCACAAAATTTCTCGCTACAATACACCAAACTGCACACTGCGACAAGACTCCAAACTTCTGGAACAAGGTAATTTGGAGTGATGAGACCAAAATCGAACTTTTTGGCCACAACCAAAATGTGATATTTGGAGAGGTGTCAACAAGACCTATGATGAAAGGAACACCATTCCTACTGTAAAGCACGGAGGTGGATCGCTGATGATGTGGGGATGTGTGAGCTACAAAGGCACAGGAAACTTGGTCAAAGTTAATGGAAAGATGAATGCAGCACATTATCAGCGAATACTGGAGGCAAATTTGCACTCATCAGTGCAGAAGTTGCGCATGGGACGTACTTGGATGTTCCAACATGACAACGATCCAAAACACAAGATCAACTCGACCTGTTATTGGATACAGAGAACAAAGTGAAAGTTCTGGAGTGGCCATCTCAGTCTCCTGACCTCAACATCATTGAGCCACTCAGGTGAGAACTCAAGCAAAACGCAGTTTATGCAAGAAAGCCCAGGAATTTACAGGAACTGGAGGCTTTTTGCCAAGAAGAATGGTCAGCTTTGCCATCTGAGAAAATAAAGAGCCTCATCCACAACTACCACAAAAGACTTCATGCTGTGATTGATGTTAGAAGGGGCAATACACAGGATTAGGAGCTGGGGGATGTGAACTTGTGATCAGGGTCATTTGGATGTTTTTGGTGGTCATTAGGATTTATAAAGAGAAAATCCAGTAGTTTGACAATAAATTACTTCACCCAACCACTAACCATGAGTGGAAAAAAGAGAATGTGTTATCATCCATATTATCTGAAAAAAGGCCAAGAAAGCAAAACGTCTGCTGGGGTATGTAAACTTTTGAGCCCAACTGTATACCATAGTCCAGAGGTGCCGAAGATACCTTTTGAGGACCAGTTATATAACAGAAAATGATGATTTAAACAATGCTGCATGACAGAAAGGACAGGTGAGTATTAGAAATAAGCAAATAAATTCCAGTAGAATTTAATTGTTCTTAAATTTTACAAAAATTCATATTTGGCAAAATATGGATTTTTTGTAATTCTCTTCCGCCCATTTTAGGCACAATGGAGGCCACTGGCCACCATTATTCTAAACCATAAAAGGAGATCAAGATGTTAAAAATTAAAAAGTTCTGCTCACCTCTGCTCCCTCAGGGTTACCTGTCTGGTCCTCATACATGAAATTCCCTGGCTCTCACACTGGCCCGGGAGGGTATATGCAGAACCCTCACAGGCTCCATCAAATCCAGAAGTCCCATTTAGCATGATAGGTCAGAGGATTTCAGCTCAATAAGTGTCAAAATGAAGATGCATCAAGGACCGGATAGGCGACTTTGAGGAGCAGGAGAGGTGAGCAGTAAGGTGAGTATAAGCATTTTTTTCTTTTTTACATAATGTGTCAATCATGCTCTGGGATCTGTAAAAATCCCAGGGCATAAAACGGGATATTAAATTAGCTGCTAATCTAATTTCTCGGGTAGAACTATGCAACCAAGCAAATTCAAATTTTGCCTGATCCACTCATCTTTAGTAGAATGTTTTTATTTTGTCTTACTGGAAAAACCTCAAAGCTCAATAATGCACATTTGATTCCATGGAAAAAGTTTGATGCAATTTCCTGGCCAAATGACAACGAATCTGTGGCCAATGGAACTCCACAGTGTATGGAGCCGGTAGACCAGATGGAGCACCATAGACACTATAGTGGCCATTCTTGGTACTGCAGATACATCACATCACTACACTGTGCTCCAGGTGCGAACTGAGTGGTGGGGGTGCCCCATATTTTTTCATTATTTACCACTCTTTGGAACTGGTCTAGAAACTGGGACTCAACTTGTGATACGAGTTTTCACGAACATTTTATTTATTAATAAATAAATACAATTAAACAACTTACAAATGTAAACCTACATGAAAAAAAATAAATTCAAAGCCAACATAATATACTTTATTAATGAAGGAGAATAGAAGTTAGGTATCACATGGAGCTGTGAGTTTGCATTTCAATTAAAAATATAATAGTCCCTGATGCTCCATACCGAGGGTCCCTCTCACGTGGTTTCGGTGCTCTACGGCCTGGTCTTGAATTCACTTCCCCCTACCACGCTTGGATTTATCGAGGCTTGGGAGAGGGACCTGGGGATTACCTTTTCTGAGGCGGATAGTTTGAAAATCTTTACTCTTGCACATAAGATGACAATGTCCCATCAGGCGCAGGAGAGGAATTATAAATTACTGACACGCTGGTACAGGTGTCCCACCCTTCTCCACAGGATTAACTCCGAGATCTTGGATGCCTGCTGGAGATGTGGCTCTGCGTCATGCATATTTGGTGGTCCTGTGGTCCCCTGCAGCCCTTCTGGAACTCAGTTTTTGATGCCTTTCATTTGATGGCTGGGGTCCGTCATGAACCATCTCCCCAAATGGCCCTACTGTCCCTGATACCAGTTTGATAGTTTCCGTCAGGAAGGGGATTCTGAGATTCTGCCTAATAGCTGCCAGAGCAGTTATTCCCCGGTATTGGAGGTCCAATGAGGTCCCCTCCACGGCTGGAATGGATAGCTGAAATGGATAGATTACATCGTCTGGAGTCACTGGTGGTGGGTGAGGGTGTGCCGCATATGAACAGGGACGCACCTTGGTTCCTCTGGCAGTCCTTCAAGGAGAGCAAGGGTTCCTTCACTTGGCTGCGTACATATTCGTGATTGTCAACTCGTGGGCGTTTAAATTGCTGGGTCCCCTTACCCCCCCTCCCTCCCTCCTTACTCCCCTTCTCCCCTACCCCTTTATTTTCTCTTTCTCTTTCTCTCCTCTTCTCTTATTTCCACAAATTGTCTTTTCATAGGTTCGTATTCTTTGTATAAGGTCCTTGTCCAGAGGTGATTCTTAAGATGGGAAACATGTACCCTTTAGGTGCTAGTGTCCTTATTGGACTACTACTGTGCTGATCTCTTCGGGACGTAATGTATCTTTGTATTAAGTCCTGGACATTGTGACTGGTTCTTTCTATTGTTTTTACTGTTGAAAATTTCAATAAATATATTTACTGAAAAAAAAAAAAAATAATATAAATATATAATTAATTAATAGATTAAAAAAAATAAACAAACATAAAAGTATAACAATCACCTGAAACCTTATAAGCCAAACATAAGATATTTTATTAACAATTTTAGATTGAATCATTGCATTACTTGTTTTTTTACTTGCAATTTATAAGAAAAACCACAAAAGAATAAAAAAAAATGACCATGTAAAGAAATCCAGAGGCGGGAAAATGGAGTCAGCTTCGAAAGTTTCCGGTTGTCCTGAGCTGGAACAATCCCGTCTGCATGAGAATGATGTTTGTCTACATTGTCCGGACCGTACTCAATTGAATACTAATTTAACCCCATGAAAAACAGATGTGAACTTGTTTCCTAATGTCTGGCACCCCGAAAATCCTTCCGTCATTCCTATCAGTTTCTACACTGCGGTCATTAGCCATTCATTTGGTCTCGGTAATAAGGGCAGACACCTATTCTTCATCTATTTTTTTTCATTTGGTATTTACAGTTTGACAGAGAAACAGTATCCTTTACAAGTTTCTCTAGAAGCTTTAATCGTCGGGATAATGGGGGCTGTCTAGAGATGAATGGGATCTAGAGGACAGATTGATCTGCAGTCGCAGGCTGGTAGTAATTTATTTATGTCTACCCTTGTCAGGCATAGAATAGAAGGCAGATCAGTATGCAGGGAGGAATCCGGCCCATCTGAAAGCCCCGAGCTGAAGAGAGCATTGAGTAAAATACCCCCAGACTTTTATTTTGTCAGGTGCCCGTGAACCAGAGCAAGCTGGGTGAGACGTTCCCAGGCCCTGCTTCCATCACAGAGGCCAAGTTCGGCCTAGTCTTCTGGGACGGGGCCTATGCCTTTGCTCCAGATGGGCCTACTTAGGATTTCCACACCCTCTGCATAGCGACGGCATACTGAGGGCGTCACATAGCAACCTTACAGTAGACGCACCACAGTGGGGGTCTGGGAAATTAGATCAATGCTTTGAGAAGGTGGAGGGAACAACTGTAAATACATACATGCACACATATTGATATATATGTATGCTAACATACACCCTTATATATAATTAGAGAGAGCGAGAGAGAGAAATATATTTTATATATACATTTAAGAACTTGTGGGGTCTTATCTGTGTATTACCAATAGTACTGAAGAGGAGAGTCTTCACTTGGTTGGGGCTGTGTGCCCATAACCTCAAATATTGCTATATATTTCAGTTGCTCCAGCCCCTCGATTTTCAGAAGTTAGGACAGGAGTAAGTGAAGGGTTAAAATCCACCATTCCGATGGATGAAATATACGAGATGTGAAGAGGACAAGTCAGATAGGTATAGTCCACATCGTTTATTGGAGCTAAGCATTTCAAAGTATAATCAACTCTTCGGAACAAGAAGCAGTAGCATTATTATTATTATTATTAGTATTATTATTATTATTAGTGGTAGTATTTTTAGTAGCAGTAGTAGTAGTTATTTTTTTCTGGAGAAGTTTACTTTCGAAATGCATAAACCTAATAAACTATTCTTCTTCAGGACAAAAACTACTACAAGGCGTAGTAAAAACGACAAGGAAAATTGAGCAAACACCCTAAAAACAAACAAAAGTAAAATGCTATAATAAATAAGGCACTGAGTGACATTATTTTGATCAAAAAATGCCCAAATGTATGTAGCTTCCTATTGCTGGTGCTCTCTGTTGGGACCCAGGCCTTCGCATTCCTTGCCATGTACACGACACGGGATATATGGTAAGGTTTTAATACCGCTAGGTAGGGACTGTCTCGATAGGATCACCTTGTCGTGGTGGGATGGCTTGCGCATTTTTGATCAAAATAATGTCACTGAGTACCCTATTTATTATTTTTATGCACTATAGCATTTTTTTACATTTTTTTTTATAGCATTTGCTCATTCTTCCTTGTTGTTTTCACTATTATAAGGCCAATGTGAACATGCACCTACTGCATGATTACACTTTAGTTTCAGTTCTGGTTTTAGTTTCATCATGTTTTGTTGCAGTCATTGCAATATGAGGTGTGGCCTGCCTTATGAGCTGGACATTATTTAATGTGTGTAGCTTCCCATTGCTGGCGCTCTCTGTTGGGACCCAGGCCTACTCATTCCTTGCCATGTACACATCATAGGATATATGGTAAGGGTTTAATACCACTAGGTAGGGACCGTCCCAATGGGGTCACCTTGTTGTGGTGGGACGGCTTGAGCATTTTTTGATCAAATTAATGTCACCAATTACCCTATTTATTTTAATGCTCTATAGCATTTTACTTTTATTTCTTTTTAGAGTATTTGCTCATTTTTCCGTGTTGTTTTTGCTATTATAAGGCCCGTGGGAACATGCACCTACTGAATGATTAGAAGTAGTAGTAGTTGTAGTAGTTGTTGTTATTTTGTCCTGAGGAAGAAGTTATTTTCGAAACGCATGAATCTAATAAACTACTCAGCTTCAGGACAAAAACTACTACAAGAGGTAGTAGTAGTAATTATTTTTGTCCTGCAGAAGGTATTTTTGAAACACAAATTTATTAACTACTCTTCTTCAGGACTAAAAGTAAAACAAGAAGCAGTATTAGCAGTTAGTTGTTATTTTAGTCCTGAAGAAGTCTTTTCAGAACACATAAACCTAATAAACTACTCTTCTAAAGGATAAAAGCTACAAGAAGCAATAGTAGCAGTAGTTGTAGTAGTAGTTATTTTAGTCCTGAAGAAGAAGTACATTTCAAAACACACAAACCTTCCTCAGGACAAAAACTAATACAATAAGCTGTACTAACAGTAGTTGTAGTAGGTTTTATTTTAGTCCTGAAGAAGAAGTTTATTTACGAAACACATAAACCTGCTAAACTACTCTTCCTCAGATAAAAATGACTACAAGAAGTAGCAGTAGTTATTTTCGCCTTGAAGAAATTGTTTTAGAAACACATAAACCTAATAAACTACTCTTCAGGACAAAAGCTACTACAAGAAGCAGTAGTAACAGTAGTTGTAGTAGTAGTTATTTTAATCCTAAAGAAGTACATTTCAAAAAACGCCGATGCGTGCAGACCAGCGGGAGACCAAGGACCAAAAAATGGTCCTGAATGATTTGTAGCAATCAGCGACCTCAAAGGAGAGGCCAGGTTGCTGCTACGTGTCACACATAGCGACATTGCTGGAGAGGTCGCTGTTACGTCACAAAACCTATGACGCTTCAGCGATATCACTAGCGATGTTTCAGTGTGTGAAGTACCCTTAAGATGCATGATACATGTCTTGGATACAGCAGCTCTGCAGCACAATATCTCACAGATAAGTCTTAAAGGCCCATTACACGCTACGATATCGTGAAACGTCACAGGTTTTGAGATGTTTAAACAATGTC
Source organism: Allobates femoralis (assembly GCA_033576535.1). NCBI lineage: Eukaryota > Metazoa > Chordata > Amphibia > Anura > Aromobatidae > Allobates > Allobates femoralis. Next base: position 94,672,735 of record JARQOC010000012.1, on the reverse strand, counting down.
GTAACGATGCCGTGGCATGTGACACGTCGATACAACCAACGATAAGTTGGCTGATCATTGATCGGAAGTTTATGAACCGGACCACAAATCAGTCGTTGATCATCCGTCCAACCTGCAGCATCGGTGTGTGTGACACCTTGTTAACGATGTCATTTATAACTTAGCCTATTCAAAACTGAAGGACGTAGGCAACCAAACGACCGCAAGTATCGTTTGCTTGTCGCGGAATTGTTGCTGCGTCGTTCATGGTATCTGTACGTGTGACACCTCAGCAGCGATCAGGATCTGATTGTTTTCGCTTTTTGCCACGGACACAAAATTGGAGTTAGCACCACTTTTTGTGTCCGGCGAAAAAACTAACAAAAACTCATCCTCCTGGATCCGGAGCGATCCGGTGCCCGTAACATGGGAGTCTATGGGCGCCGGATCTCGCTGAATCTGCCAAAAAAATGATCCAGTTCCCAGACGCCAAGTGCTGATATTGCGGGGGCTCTGAAATTCAATCCACGCTCGTTCAGCATTGGGACAGCTGAAATGGATGCTGCTGTAGTTCAGCACCTGGAGAGCTCCACAACTAAAATGTCAGCACTGCGGCTAGCTCCCCTGCACACGCAGTGCAGGAATTTCAGGACTGGACAGCGGCACAGGCGCAGAGGAACAAATTCGGCACAAAATAGGATCGAAGGGAATATTTGCCCTCTGGTTCTGTTTGTCCGGTGCTGTCAGGTTGTGTCCGGTGCCTCCTGCAAAACACCGGACACAACCTGACAGATGAAAATCATGGTGTGAAGCTGGCCTTACACATATTTAGCTTCGATACACATGAAGAGCTTAGATACATGGCCTAAGCAGTACAGTGTCACAAATAATAGGCTTACATATCCCAGCTCAGAATACAGTAACACACATAATAGGTTTAGATACTCAAGCCAACTGAGCAGATATTATAATCCATGTAAGGATTAAATACAAACGTTAGGAAGTATCACACATGATAGGCTTAGGTACACCAACTCAACAGGCTTTATCTCACTTGATAAACTTAAGGGGCCGTCACACGCTTCAATATCGCTGTCAATATCGCTGCTGCACGTGACGTTGCAGCGATATTGACGCGTGTGACAGGGCGCATCAACCAGCGATTAATCGCTGGTTGACGGTCGCCAGGTTTTCAGACTGGACCGAAAACGCAGCATTGCTGTGTGTGACACCGGGACGCACGATCAGCCAGCTCCCAGCTCCTCTCAGGAAGCGCTGGGAGTTGGTATCCATGGTAAACTGCCGGTAACTAGGCATCGCGCACTGCCTAGATACCCGATGTATACCTTGGTTACCAGCCTTCTCCGCTCACCAGCTGGTATCCAAGGTACACAGCGGGTATCTAGGGACCCTAGTTACCCGCTGTATACCTTGGATACCAGCCGGTGAGCGGAGTAGGCTGGTAACCAAGGTATACATCGGGTATCTAGGCAGTGCGCGCTGCCTAGTTACCGGCAGTTTACCATGGATACCAGTCTGCAAACATCGTGGAAACGATATTTAAATCATTTCCACGATGTCGCTGGTCCAATGATTGCTGGTGAGTCTGCCTGTGTGACAGCTCACCAGCGATCTGCCGTCAATGAAGCCACAATCAGAGCGCTGACGACATTGACGTGTGTGACGCCGGCATTAGATACACAACTCAACAGACAGTATCACACATGATAGGCTTAGAAACACCAGCTGAGCAGACATTAATGCTTAGATATGTTTAGATACCCCAGCTTAACAGACAGTATCACACATGAAAGGCTTAGAAACACCAGCTGGGCAGTCATTAATGGTACCTTTACACGCCGCGACGGCAGGCTGGATACATCGCGCTACAAGCTACAATTGTAGCTTGTAGCGTCCATATCGCCTGTAGTAGCGGCGTCTGAAGAGGCGACGCTACAGCCGTCGACAGATACATCTGTTTATGGTCTCTGCTCATAAACTTAAGGCAACATCGCCGATGGTAGCGAGCTGTATCGGCGTGTAAAGAGGCAACGGAAGGGAACCCTGGACACCCGGGGCTGTAGCTGCAATGTAGCTAAGGCGTCACCTCGGCTCCGTCTTACCGCGCCCCATGTGCGATCATTGGTGGAAGCTTCTGCGTGCCGATTGGCCCTTGGCGCACAGGCCTCCATCTTGGATGAGCTGTCCCTTCAGCACTACACATACGCGCCGTATGCACGATCATACCTTAGTACAATTACGCGGCCCACAACTTACGGGAAACCAAACCAAATGGCCCATGATTCTCAGATACAGTGTTCACATCCTGTGAACACATAATAAATAATGCTGGACACAGCGGTGAACAATGTGTTACGGGCCGGGCTGCCTTTTTATTGAACTGCAGATGCCGCATAAAAGTGTTCCTTAAGTGTCTGCGCACAACTGAAACACTGATGCACGTATACAGACACCGCATTGAAGTCGAGTAGTCAGTACACAGCGCATAGGCTTGCTGTACGCATCGCTCTGTGGGTGTTGTACAGTAGGTGCCGCAGAAGTGCTTCGCCCGTGTCACTGCGCGTAGGACTAGTTCAAAGGGTGCGTGACCCGGAACGTGGCCGTAATGACGTAATTACGATAGTTTCGTTTTCACTCTGCCTGCAAGGTGCCAGCCCCTCCTCTGCACACACCATTGCAGTCATGGCGGCCGTTCACCGCGCTGCTACGTGGGGGATGGCTGAACTGCTCATCCTCATAGACTACTGTGACCGGTATGACTATTGGGGTCACCGGCACCACCGTCATCCCAGGCTGCGCAATCGCGCCACTATTGGGCGGATTCAGCGGGCTCTGCTCAACCAACTGGGGGTGCAGAGGACCGCTAAAGCCGTCCAGAAGAAGATAGCGGACCTGAAGCACAAATGCCCAGGCCGCATACTCGATATCCGTGACAGGATTGCCAGGCTGCGTGGTGAGTACTTTAGAGGGCCACACATGATTTGTATTGTATGTAAGCACAACAAAAACATTAAAAATCGTTCACACACATCCTAGGTATAGTGAGAGGGACACCGGCAGACATGCAATGGGGGACAATATAGGGCGCACATTATATAGATACACTGACTACACATCTGCCTACAAATAATGTTCATGTGCCACCCAAGATTACTCGACAGTGTTACATGCCCTCCAACCAATTAACACACTCATGCCACATACCTACGCCATACAGAATACATGAGATCATCCCATATATGAAAAACAACAAACACATAACACAAATATTGAACTGTCAATACATCTCTGAGCCTAAACAGTATGCTGACACATCAATTATTGTTTCATAATCTGCAGATGCGGAAGTGTCAGCCGATGAGGCTCCCCCACAACTGGCTGCAGGTGGACCACCAACCCCACCGCCGCAAGAGCCAGCTGGAGGCCACACACCACCGGGTCAACAGCCAGCTGGGCCACCATCCCCACCAGGGAATAGGCCCTCACCAGGGCATGAGGAGGAGGAGGACCCTGCTGACCCAGCGTTGGTGGAGGCAGAGGTGGGCTCGCCTGGTCGGCAACCTGAAGCTGGGGCGCAACCCCCAAATCCAGCTGCGTTGGATGTGTATGGCGGTAAGTGATTTCAGTTTGATTAGAGGGGCCGAACACTGTAAGCATTGTTGTTGTTACGTGGGAAATGGAAAAGCTAGCCATTTCTGACATAATGTCCTTCACACACTCTTGCAGATGGAGAACGTGCTGGAGCTGCCGGCTGGAGTATCAGTGCCTCCCCATCACCCCCTGATAGTCAGGATGATGATGCGCCCGAGGGTAAGGACAATCTTGCTTGTGTGAACCTGACACAAACACCAGAGGTAGTATTCTGAACTAATGATGTTTTTTCCACACACACAATACAGGTGTACCCACCATGGAGGACGTCGTGAGGGCTCACCACCAGTTTGCCCACCGACTTCAACGGGCCCTACACCGGGGAATACAGGACCTTACCCGCCTGTCTACCATGGTGGATACCGTCCTGAAACATCAAGATGGCCAACATTAAGGTGGAACCCCCCGTAAACAGATTTGCCCCCCGACCCCCAAATGTGTTGTCCTAGTTGGACCTTGAACTTACAGACGTTGCCTGTTAGGCTTTTGATGTGGTTATGTTTTTTCTTCTTTTTTGCCCCCGTTGGGCTCTTTTCTTATAGTGTTCCACTATCACAAAAGGGGGATTGTGGTATGGCCACGGCTTTGCCCGTTGCACCTATCCTGTCCCACATTGGGACCATCAGGAGTGTGGATTAACCAGCCCTTTACCTCATGGACCTATCCTGTTCCACATTGGACCATCAGGAGTGTGGATTAACCAGCCCTTTACCTCATGGACCTATCCTGTCCCACATTGGGACCATCAGGAGTGTGGGATGGCTACACCTATCAGAAAGCTGCATTCTGTGTTTAGTGGCAAATGACTTCCACACATGTATGTAGCCAATAAAAAGTATTTGTAATTTTTACTTTGCCTCACTCATGTCACAACAATACTATGGGGGGGCAAATGTTCAACAGGTTAATATCTCACACACATTACTACAGCTCTTTGTCAATGTCCTACCACAGTACAAAGGAACCTATGGTCGTCCTACACTGAGGCCATTGGCCCATATTGTGTGGCTTGCCCCAAACTATATTGTGAACAACACCATTCACCCAGGCTGCCCCCCGCAAGCCATAAGCCAAAAGAAAAACACAATTGAGTTAGTTCTAATATTTTATATAATCATAATTAGTAAATCATAAACAAATCATAAGAAGCAAATCTGCTTAAAAGTGTAACACAAACATAAGGGAAAAATAAAAAGGTGCCTCCACATGAAAAAGTCCAGAGTGCCAATTTGGTGCATTGGCTACTAGTGTCCAAATTAATCATCTTCTGTCGGCTCTGACAATGCCGCATCCCCCCTCCTCTGAGGGCAGCCCCGACCTGCCCCAGAACGTCTGGTTGTACGACGACGTGTTGAGGGGGGATGGGGTGACTGTGGCGGGGCCGGTCTTCTCACGGGCCGAGATGGGGCAGCTGGTGAAAGGGGCCACAAGGTGTGTTGCATGGGGGGGGGACGTGGCAGCCCCATTGAAGGGCCCCATCATCGGCAGCATCAGCGGCATTGTGGAAGACCCTCAGAAGGATCTTTTTCTGGAGCGGCTCCATCCCTCGCATTCTGTCGCTCATGTAGAGGGCGTCGCTGTCGATGTGGGTCCGCTGTTCATTCAAAAGCACGCGTCGGGCCCAGGCGCCCAGCTCCGTCTCTGGTGGTGCAGGACGTCGGCGACGACGGATCCGTGAGCTGGGCCCTGGGCCCGGACCCACATCACTAGCCCCGCCCTCCTGCTCAGCCCCAGATGTCATGGGCTGAGCATCATCAGCGACAGAATGCTCCGCAATGGAGCCGTCCTCTTCTGGGGCCTGTGGGGGGGAGAGGAAACAAAACCAAACATTAGTGACTGCAAGGACCACACCATACCATGGACACAGGACACAATACACCACTCCCACTAAAGTAAAGGCACTAACAAGATATATGGAAGGAATCTACAAACAGCAAGCCACCAAACTTTTACAACACCAAAACCTGTATTGCGGCTGGACACTCACCTCTACGATTCCGGGACTCAGCACAATACAGATTGAGGTGTCAGTCACAGAGAGCCGTAACCCAATTAGTACATGTCACCACAACACCTTGATACTGGGGGCTGGGCTGGCCAAACACAGAAGTTGCCCACCTTCCCATTTGTATTACAAATCTGATGTAAAACCATCAAACCTTCAAAAAACAAAAACCCACTTGCACCAGAGCCAACACACATGTGTGGCAGCAAAATTGTAGTAGATGGCACTATGTGCCTCTTTCATGTTAATGCAAGAATAATGTAAACTTCGGTACACATGTCATTTTTCCGGTGTACCGATATGTGGTGGAAATGCTATTTTGGAAAGCGGCTCTCTGCGTTAAATTCATATAAGCCAAAATCATGTCAGGAGGCAAGATTCCCTGACACAAAAAGGTTTCCCACACCAAGGCCGAAAATTTGTGAAAACTGTGCTAGTTCTGGTTTGGCCAAAACACACATGTGAAGGCAACATTGTGGGACAACACTGTAACACGATTACCCACCTCCTGTGGCGCAGATGGTGACTCATCCGGGCCTACATGGGACGCAGCTACGGGGCAGTTGGTAGTCGTTCGACGCGAGCTCACCTCGCCCAGGATAAAGGTGAAGAGGGGATAGTACCATAGGGTAGGTGATGGTACCTCCTCAGCTCCAGCTCCTGAGCGACGGCGCAGGTAGTCATTGTGAGCCCGCATGAACGACTGCCGCATGTTTTTAATTTTCAAGGCCACCGCATTCTGGTCCCAACTCCTGCCTACCCTTGACTCCAAGCGATTGGCTAGAGCCACAAGAGTAGTGTAGGCCTCGGACCTCGCTGCCTGGTTTTTATATTGAGACAGCGAGCTGCGCCACAAACATTCGTGCCGCTGATACTCCGTGAGAAGCTGGGTTTCAAATTCCACAGTACACCTCGGCATCTGGTGAAGACAAAACACAGCCAATCCAGACCGTCACGACACTAGCCATATCGAGCTGTGAAAACCTTGTGAACATAATTTACATGCTCATAAGGTTCTCATATGTACATTATAGGCAGCAATAACTGGTATGACAACTTGGCCTATGTGTGCCATTTGCACAATGTCACACCGGTCCAAAGTAAAATACATATGTGACACAATTACACATGTCAGGTACTCTGTGGCCCCCTAAACATGTGTGAAGCCTGATTTAAGAGCCCACTGTTCATATTAAAACAACACCTGTAGACGGTGTGTGCGTACCAACCTGTAGGCCAACATGTGAGCAAAGACATTGTGTGGTAGCTACTACCTTTGTACTGAGCAAAATGGTTAACATTAAGCAGATGAGAAAGGAGGGCGTGGTTGGTGGCAAGACTGCACATACTACATGTAATGTGCAAACACATCATCATGTAGTTGTGTGGCCATCCATGGGAATACAATTGTTACTGAGGTAACAAGAATCCCTGCAATGAAGGGACCAATAATTGCAGCCATCAAATGCAGATGTGCATGAAAGTTGTAAATCTAAACTTTATATGTTTGACGCACGAATTACATCAGAGACCAAATGTATACACTCACAATACCAGTAGTGGCTATACCTGGCTATTACCATACACTGGAAAAACTGACCCATCTGTATAATTAGCGGGCCAAAATTAAAGCCCGTATCAAAGACGCCCATACACACATTGCCTAAGCGGCCGCCAATACAAGCATCAGCGTCCCGTGCACTTTCATAGAAACCGCTAAAGAGGCTTACCGTCAGAGCAGCAGAAGATACGCAGGACACTAGTAGCTCAATGCACATGGACCTCTGGACAAGGTGTAGTGGCCATTGGCCTGCCTTTATACTCCGCTAAACCAATCACAGCAGACACAATGACGCACAGCGTAATGTGACACCTGGGGGCGCAATTAACCTCCGCTAATTGGTGGAGATCGCTGTATCGTGATAGGTTGCTGGCCCTTTAAAAGGTCCGCATGCCGGCAAACATTACGCTTGCTGGCCAGACCCATTAAGTAAGTATCTGTGGACACACATGGAAATGGCGTGGTGTGGGTGCATATGTCGTTTTAATTTGCGACCACAGGACACTGTTTTAGCGTAGTGTATAGGGGTCTGTATTGCTGGGGAAGATCTAGTGTACTGTGTGGACTTTGAGTAGGCATTAGGTTTGGTGCTTATGAATATTTGAACATATACATTGCTGTGTTTGTTTCCAGACACCATACAGGAGATTGCCTGCAGGACTGTAGACAGAAATGTGTTACTCCTGTCACCTGGATCAATGTCTGCATACTGGTTGTGGCCAATGGAGACTGGGTCGAACGGGGATAGGATGAGACATGGCTTGGAGGTGTGGCACTGAAGACATAACTTAGATGGTTTGGACAAATGGCACCAGCCAAAACATATGTAACCATGGTTACCCAACCTCACTCATGTGCAAAGTTGTTGGCTTCTTGTAAGCTTACTTGACCAGCCTATAGGGGTACGTATTGTTTGTTTTACCTCCCAGAATAGGAAATGGCCACATTTTCATTATGGTCTGTGTAATGACATCTGCAAAATTGTTCTCATACATTATTGGTGACACAAGTCCCTTTCTAACTCACCTAGGTGCAGATGTTTTACTTTGACAAACTCCCATAGAAGTTGATGTAGAGGAGGCCACTATCATTGGGCGTCTTCCATTTTGATTGGGGTGACTACTGGGTGTTTGCCTTTCCTGTCTTCAGGGATGTGTTTCGGGGCCTGACGCAAGTTCCCCTCCAGTTGGCTATAGTGTGTCATCAACAATAGGTGTGGCTTGCTTAACCTGCTGACATTGGCACATATTGTTCTATGTACTCATGTTGTGTATTCTCATCTACAGGTGCTGATATTGAGGATGCAGAATATCCATGACCGCAATGTTATCGTGGCTCTTGCGTTGGTGGAAGAGCAAATGTGGTATGAGGATCGGTATGAAAGGTTGATGAGGCGCAGACAGCGGCGGTTGTGGACCCGTGATTGGCTTCTCAGGCGGCAAACCCGGGGCCACATGCAGCTGTTGCGGGAGCTGGAGATTAACTGTCCTGATGATTACCGAAACTATCTCCGTATGCCCGAGGACTGTTTCACCTTCCTATTGGAGCGTGTAGGGCCAATGATAGCGCGTCAGGACACTATAAAGCGCCCATCAGTATCACCTGCTGAGCGGTTGGCGATCACTTTGCGGTTCCTGGCTACAGGGCAGTCCATGACATCACTCACATACATGTCACGTGTCTCCCTGCCCCTGCTGAGCCGCCTGATCCCTGAAACGTGTTGGGCCATCTGGAGAGCTTTGCAGCCAGCCTACATGAAAATGCCTCTAACCGCCGCAGAATGGCTGGAAGTGGCCCGAGGGTTTGAAACCCGGTGGAACTTCCCCAACTGTGGCGGGGCATTGGATGGTAAGCACGTGAGGATTACCAAACCTGCCCACTCTGGCTCTTTGTTTTTCAATTACAAAGGGTATTGTAGTATAATCCTCATGGCTGTAGTAGATGCCAACTATGAGTTCCTCTACGTGGATGTTGGAATGAACGGTCGCAACTCAGATGGGGGTGTGTTTGCCCGAAGCTCCTTGGCAACACTACTAGGGAATGGTGGGCTAAACTTACCCTCAAATGACCAGACGACCGAACATCTCAACTTTGCGTTTGTGGCGGATGAAGCATTCCCACTTCAGGAACACCTACTGCGGCCATATCCCCAGAGGGCCCTTACTTCTGAGAGACGCATTTTCAACTACCGGCTATCCCGGGCCCGCCGTGTAGTTGAAAATGCGTTTGGGATAATGGCCAATAGATTCCGGATTTTTCATACGGCTATGCATATGAAACCGGAGTCTATTGACGCGGTAGTGGTGGCCTGCTGTGTGCTGCATAACTTCCTGCGTCGTAGGGATAGGCCATCATACACGCCAGGAGCTTATGTAGATCATGCAGACGCTACAACAGGGGAGCTCCGTCCAGGGTCTTGGCATGATGAGGGCCATGTGATTGTGCCACTCCAGCCCCAGAGCCATGGCCGCACTCGGCAGGAGGCCAGGGACAGTAGAGAAGCTTACTGCTCCTACTTCAATGGGTCTGGTGCAGTGAGCTGGCAGGACCAGGCCATGTAGTTTGGCTGGTTCTGGGAGGTTGATTTAAATTTCCAATGGAGGTGACAGCAGGGTAGCTGCACCCCTTTTATTTTGTGTTTACCATTTTTTGTATTTTTTGGTTTCCTCATGTGCATGATGTTTAGTTAGTTAGTTAGTTAGTTAGTTAGTTTATGATGTTTGATTATTTTTTTCATGCTCCACAGGTTCCAATGTGGGTTCCATTTGCTCTCTCTGCAGTGTGTTGGCAGATTGTGACATGCACTTTATTTGTTGCTTTTATTTGACTGTATTTTTGGTTACAATTTGTAATCCAAGGTCACGATGAATGATTTTGATTTATTAAATACTTTTTTGGATCCAAACACATGTGTGAGCCTGTTTACTTGGTGGAGGAGGGAAATGTGATGGAGTTTATGGTGGGGGGCCTGGGATGTCATAGCCACCTATTGGCTGGGAATGTGCAGACAATATGTGTGGGTAGCCATGTTTTTTTCCCAGACTTTTGCCTAACAGTGTGGCCATTGCACGTACATGAGCCTTTATTTTGTTCTAGGCAGAGGCTCACCTGCAGACAGCACATTGATGCCGGACATATTCTTCTCAGGTGTTTTGTAATACACTGTCACACAGATCTTTCACAGGTTTGCTACGGAGCAGTTCCACTACATTCACATCTGTTGCCAGAGATAGATACATACAATGTACACAGAGAACGCACATACTGTGTGTTGTAAGCCGCTCATGTGTGTCGCAGAAACGCACCTCGCCGCTATCTACACACGCCGCTGTCACAAGCGCTGATCGTGCGTGACAGGGCAAACACTTGTACTACGTACACATAGCCCCGGCACCGCTACTTTATGCACACTGGGTAGATGACTTGCCACCGCTCCTGGGTGACGCTTTACCATCGGTTTAGATGCATTCGCCACACTCCGCCATGTCACAACCGCTTATTCCGTGCTTCACTCCCCTCACTGGTACGTCACGTCTCGGCCATCCGCCCTTTCCGTCGTGCCCAATCACAACTCCGTAGTGTTGACCAATGGTTGTGGTTTGGGCGCGGCGTACAGGACTGTGGCACGCCTATGTGTTTTACGTCCTGCCTTTGTTGCTCCCACTCACCCTGTGGTGGCGGCGTGTGAAGCGGGTACGCTAAGCTACAGCTGGCTACTTGAGACACCCGGCGATGTAGCTAGCTATAGATGTAGCGTGGCGTAGCGCACCTTGTCGCGGCGTGTAAAGAGGGTGCGTTGACCGTTTGTAGCCGTTTGAGCGTGCTCGTGCACGCGAAGTAGCGCGATGTATCCAGCCTGCCGTCGCGGCGTGTAAAGGTACCATTATGGTACCTTTACACGCCGCCACAACAGGATGGATACAACCCGCTACAGGCTACAAATGTAGCTTGTCGCGCCAATATCGCCCGTAGTAGCGGCGTCTGAAGACGGGACGACACAGCCGGCTACAGATACCTCTGTATCCGTGCACTGCCCATAAACATATGGCAACATCGCCGATTGTAGCGAGCTGTATCGGCGTGTAAAGAAGGAACAGAAGGGAACTCTGGACACCCTGCGCTGTAGCTGGAATGTAGCTAAGGCGTGACCCAGGCTCCGGGATACCACGCCCCTTCAGCGATCATTGGAGGAAGCTCTTTCGTTGCGATTGGTTGTCGCTGCACAGGGCGGCATATTTAAGAAGCTGACCAGTCACACTACGCAATTGCTCGAGCGTCATGTATTAATCAGCCTCCTGCGCTGGCTGGCCAATCATGGTATTATTGCTTTGTCCTATCAGCGTACGGACGTCTCGTAATCCACAATTGTGGCACGCCTATGTGCTGTCCCTCCTGCCCCAGGTCCGCCCATATTAGCTTGTTATTGCGGTGTGTAAATGAGGTACGCTGAGCTACAGACGGCTACTTGCGACACCCGGCGATGTAGCTAGCTGTAGATGTAGCGTAGCGTAGCGCACCTTGTGGCGGCGTGTAAAGAGGGTGCGGTTCCCGTTGGTAACCGTTCGCCCGTGCTCGTGCACGTGAAGTTGCCGTTGGTATCCATCCTGTTGTGGCGGCGTGTAAAGGTACCATAAGGGTTAGATACAAAAGTTAGAGACATTATCCCATGTAATAAACTGTGGTACACAAGCTCAGCAGACAGTATTGCACAAGATAAGCTTAGATACCCCTGCTTAATATACTGTGTCACACATGATAGGCCTAGGAACTCCAGCTCAATAGATGATATCACACATGATAGACTTAGATTCTCCAGATCAATAGACAGTATCACACATGACAGGCTTAGATACACCAGCTGAGCAGACATTAAGGCTTAGATACAAGGGTTAAACAGACATGATCCCATGTACACAAGCTTAGCAGACAGTATCGCACATGATAGGCTTAGATACCCAGGCCCAACATACTGTATTGTACATGATAGGCTAAGAAACACTAGTTCAACAGTTGGTGTCACTCATGATAGATTTAGATACACCAACCCAACAGACAGAATCATACTTGATAGTTAGAAACACTAGCTCAACAGATGGTATCACACAATAGGCTTAGATATTGCAGTTCAGCATCACAATAACACACATTAAAGGTTTAAACACAGCAGTTCATCAAACACGATATGGGCTTAGATACACATAGTATCACGCTTGACAGGCTTAGATACACTGGACACTATTTTGAGAAGTATGAAACATAAAATTGAACAAAAATGCAATGAGATTACATGTCTGAGCAGGACGTTATCCTAAAAATTGTCATGAATTGCATCTGGCCCCTGTTCAGACCCTCGTGTGCGTCCTGTCGGGGACACTGGTCAGTTGTAAGTTGTCAGCCACGATGGCTGATCCGGAGCAGGAGAGGGATTAGAATTTCACGGACATTCGGAAAGAAAAGCCAACAATGGGCAAAGGGCAGAATCACTTAGACCGTCTTAATGTGAAAAGCCCATAGAGGTTGCTGATATTTACTGATCAGTGGGATTATCCGCTCCTGGTAAATTGGCGTTGAGTTTAATCTGTTTAGAAAAAAAAAACCTTTTCACCCTGTTGTTTCTTAGTATTAATATTTCTCTCCACCCCCTCCGTTCTCTGGGTCAGATCAGCCGCTGCCAACAAGTTTAAGGCACAATGGCTATCTTTGTATACGACAAAGGGCTGAGAGGCGAAGCAGTCAACACCCAACACAATTACGAGTTTGTGAGTGGGCCAGACCGCGGCTAAGGTCTTTCTCAGCTGTGCCTCATTAATAATGGCACTGTCTATCAGGGGACATAATCATTTCCCTCCCCGGCTTGTTCCCTCCATTGGCACGAATGCATTGCCTACACATACAGATGCTGCTATATGAGCAGGATCTATAGGAACGTCGTCAATGTACTGCATACACAATCCCCTATTTAGGTCCCCAGCCCTGTTTTTTTGACATGGCGGAAGTAATAGTTTTGTAGACATAATTAAGAAATATCTTAACACTTTAAATATTTTTTTTGATCCATGTTGGATAAGGAGCTAATTTGGGCCAAAAACAAACAGGCTAGCTCCACACTAAAGATGAGACGTTCAATGGACTTCATTTTAAACTAATTCATTTGATCAGGTAGGTAGAATTAACTAAGTCTGAATAGAACATTCCCAGATTGTGGTGAAGGGATGTTTATTATGTTTTGAGATCTCTGCAAAACCCAGCTCATCTCCACTTCCTCCTCCTCCTGTACAATGACTGATAACACCTCTATATACAATAGATAACACAGGATCCACCATTCACAAGAGGTGATGTCACAGCTCTCCTTCTCCTCCTGTACAATGACTGAAAACACCTCTATATACAGTAGATAACACAGGATCCACCATTCACAATAGGTGATATCACAGCTCACCTCCTCCTGCTGTACAGTGACTGATAACACCTCTATATACAGCAGATAACACAGGATTCACCATTCACAATAGGTGATATCACAGCTCACCTCCTCCTGTACAATGACTGATAACACCTCTATATACAGTAGATAACACAGGATCCACCATTCACAATAGGTGATGTCACAGCTCTCCTTCTCCTCCTGTACAATGACTGAAAACACCTCTATATACAGTAGATAACACAGGATCCACCATTCACAATAGGTGATATCACAGCTCACCTCCTCCTGCTGTACAGTGACTGATAACACCTCTATATACAGTAGATAACACAGGATTCACCATTCACAATAGGTGATATCACAGCTCACCTCCTCCTGTACAATGACTGATAACACCTCTATATACAGCAGATAACACAGGATTCACCATTCACAATAGATGATATCACAGCTACCCTCCTCTGTACATGATGATAACACTCTATATACAGTAGATAACACAGGATCCACCATTCACAATAGGTGATATCACAGCTCACTCTCCTCCTGTACAATGACTGATAACACCTCTATATACAGTGATAACACAGGATCCACCATTCACAATAGGTGATATCACAGCTCACCTCCTCCTGTACAATGACTGATAACACTCTATATACAGTAGATAACACAGATCACCATTCACAATAGGTGATGTCACAGCTCACCTCCTCCTGTACAATGACTGATAACACTCTATATACAGTAGATAACACAGGATCACCATTCACAATAGGTGATATCACAGCTCACCTCCTCCTCCTGTACAATGACTGATAACACCTCTATATACAGTAGATAACACAGGATCCACCATTCACAATAGGTGATATCACAGCTCACCTCCTCCTGTACAATGACTGATAACACCTCTATATACAGTAGGGTAACACAGGATCCACCATTCACAATAGGTGATATCACAGCTCACCTCCTCCTGTACAATGACTGATAACACCTCTATATACAGTAGATAACACAGATCCACCATTCACAATAGGTGATATCACAGCTCACCCTCCTCCTGTACAATGACTGATAACACTCTATATACAGTAGATAACACAGGATCCACCATTCACAATAGGTGATATCACAGCTCACCTCCTCCTGTACAATGACTGATAACACCTCTATATACAGTAGATAACACAGGATCCACCATTCACAATAGGTGATATCACAGCTCACCTCCTCCTGTACATGACTGATAACACCTCTATATACAGTAGATAACACAGGATCCACCATTCACAATAGGTGATATCACAGCTCACCTCCTCCTCCTGTACAATGACTGATAAACACCTCTATATACAGTAGATAACACAGGATCCACCATTCACAATAGGTGATATCACAGCTCACCTCCCTCCTGTACAATGACTGATAACACTCTATATACAGTAGATAACACAGGATCCACCATTCACAATAGGTGATGTCACAGCTCACCTCCTCCTGTACAATGACTGATAACACCTCTATATACAGTAGATAACACAGAATCCCCATTCACAATAGGTGATGTCACAGCTCACCTCCTCCTGTACAATGACTGATAACACCTCTATATACAGTAGATAACACAGGATCCACCATTCACAATAGGTGATATCACAGCTCACCTCCTCTCCTGTACAAATGACTGATAACACCTTATTCATAATAACAGATAATTAATAATCACAGGACTCCCTGACAATGATAACAATAAGGTATAAAATCACAGCTCACATTTCGCTCACTCCTCTGTACAATGACTGATAACACCTCTATATACAGTAGATAACACAGGATCCACCATTCACAATAGGTGATATCACAGCTCACTCCTCCTCCTGTACAATGACTGATAACACCTCTATATACAGTAGATAACACAGGAATCCACCATTCACAATAGGTGATATCACAGCTCACCTCCTCCTGTACAATGACTGATAACACCTCTATATACAGTAGATAACACGGATCCACCATTCACAATAGGTGATATCACAGCTCAACTCCTCCTCCTTACATGACTGATAAACACCTCTATATACAGTAGATAACACAGATCACCATTCACAATAGGTGATATCACAGCTCACCTCCTCCTGTACATGACTGATAACACCTCTATATACAGTAGATAACACAGGATCCACCATTCACAATAGGTGATATCACAGCTCACTCCTCCTCCTGTACAATGACTGATAACACCTCTATATACAGTAGATAACACAGGATCCACCATTCACAATAGGTGATGTCACAGCTCACCTCCTCCTGTACAATGACTGATAACACCTCTATATACAGTAGATAACACAGGATCCACCATTCACAATAGTGATATCACAGCTCACCTCCTCCTGTACAATGACTGATAACACTCTATATACAGTAGATAACACAGAATCCACCATTCACAATAGGTGATTCACAGCTCACCTCCTCCTGTACAATGACTGATAACACTCTATATACAGTAGATAACACAGGATCCACCATTCACAATAGGTGATATCACAGCTCATCCTCCTCCTCCTGTACAATGACTGATAACACCTCTATATACAGTAGATAACACATGGATCCACCATTCACAATAGGTGATATCACAGCTCACCTCTCCTCTGTACTAATGACTGATAACACCTCTATATACAGTAGATAACACAGGATCACCATTCACAATAGGTGATATCACAGCTCACCTCCTCCTCCTGTTACAATGACTGATAACACCTCTATATACAGTAGATAACACAGGATCCACCATTCACAATAGGTGATATCACAGCTCACCTCCTCCTGTACAATGACTGATAACACTCTATATACAGTAGATAACACAGGATCCACCATTCACAATAGGTGATGTCACAGCTCACCTCCTCCTGTACAATGACTGATAACACTCTATATACAGTAGATAACACAGGATCCACCATTCACAATAGGTGATATCACAGCTCACCTCCTCTGTACAATGACTGATAACACCTCTATATACAGTAGATAACACAGGATCCACCATTCACAATAGGTGATTATCACAGCTCCCTCCTCTTGTACAATGACTGATATACACCTCTATTATACAGTAGATAACACAGGATCCCAATTCACAATAGGTATATATCACAGCTCACCTCCTCCTTCCTCTGTACAATGACTGATAACACTCTATATACAGTAGATAACACAGGATCCACCATTCACAATAGGTGATGTCACAGCTCACCTCCTTCTGTACATGACTGATAACACTCTATATACAGTAGATAACACAGGATCCACCATTCACAATAGGTGATATCACAGCTCACCTCCTCCTGTACAATGACTGATAACACCTCTATATACAGTAGATAACACAGGATCCACCATTCACAATAGGTGATATCACAGCTCATCTCCTCCTGTACAATGACTGATAACACATCTTATACAGTAGATAACACAGGATCCCCATTCACAATAGGTGATATGACAGTTCACCTCCTCCTGTACAATAACTGATAACACCTCTATATACAGTAGATAACACAGGATCCACCATTCACAATAGGTGATATTACACTCACTCCTCTCTTATACAATGACTGATAACACCTCTATATACAGAGATAACACAGGATCACCAATCACAATAGGTGATATCACAGCTACTCTCCTCCTGTACATGATGATAACACCTCTATATACAGTAGATAACACAGGATCCACCATTCACAATAGGTGATATCACAGCTCACCTCCTCTTGTACAAATGACTGATAAACCTCTATATACAGTAGATAACACAGGATCCACCATTCACATAGGTAATATATCACAGCTCACCTCCTCTCCTGTACAATGACTGATAACACTCTATATACAGTAGATAACACAGGATCCACCATTCACAATAGGTGATATCACAGCTCACCTCCTCCTCCTGTACAATGACTGATAACACCTCTATATACAGTAGATAACACAGGATCCACATTCACAATAGGTGATATCACAGCTCACCTCCTCCTGTACAATGATGATACACCTCTATATACAGTAGATAACACAGGATCCACCATTCACAATTGGTGATGTCACAGCTACACCTCCTCCTGTACAATCGCTGATAACACCTCAATATACAGTAGATAACATAGGATCCACCATTCACAATAGGTGATGTCACAGCTCACCTCCTCCCCTGTATATGTCTGATAACACCTCTATATACAGTAGATAACACAGGATCCACCATTCACAATAGGTGATTCACAGCTCACCTCCTCCTGTAAAATGCTGATAACACTCTATATACAGTAGATAACACAGGATCACCATTACAATAGGTGATATCACAGCTCACCTCCTCCTCTGTAATGACTGATAACACCTCTATATACAGTAGATAACACAGGATTCACCATTCACAATAGGTGATGTCACAGCTCACCTCCTCCTCCTGTAAGTGACTGATAACACTCTATATACAGTAGATAACAGAGGATCCACCATTCACAATTGGTGATATCACAGCTCACCTCCTCCTCCTGTACAATGACTGATAACACCTCAATATACTGTAGATAACATAATGATTTGTTGTAGTACCTAAGTAGTATAAAATCCCTTTAAAGGGTGGGGAATCACAGTAAAGGATCATCTGTCTCCTTGTTGGTGTTTACATTTGAAATCCTTCAAATAAATGGAGTGAATGCTGATTTGGGGCCTCTTTGCAAGATTGTAGTTATATGACTTATCCATTTCCAGGGGCTGTCATAGGCATTATACTAATACTTATAGCGGAACAAAACATTCAAGGATCTTTATCAACTTGATCAGGATTACCAACTCAATTAAAAGGTTACTTTTATTGGTACAAAAAATTGAAAAGGTCATTGACCCACAAATAAACAGACAATATATACACACAAAGGGCAGCACACTATTGTAAACTTGCATCTGGTGTCCTAAATGACCCTGCTTCTTACTCCTCCCTTACAGTAGGGAGTTTATGCATCCTAAACAGTTTGATGCCCCTACTTCACCGGTGGCTTTCCCTAACGGGTCCCTTTTGACTACATTTGTCAAGGAGATTTAGAGAAGAGAAAGTCCTATTTCAAGAAACTTAGCTTGGTTTCCAAGAATGGTTTGAGGTCTCCTAACATCACCAAAATTGTAAGTTTACCATTCAAGGATCTGCAAAGTATCCGGTAGAGTTTGGACTGAGCTCAAACAAATATTTTAATGATAGATCTGAGGAGCAAATCGATTTGATGGGAATTGAATCTATATCAAATCTTAGAAAATGTGATGTAACTGTCAAATTTGAACACCTAGCACTTCTATCTTGTGAAACACCCTAAGAAACTGCCACCATTATTTACAAAGGAGAAGATTGCATCAGCCAGAGAAGGCTCACATGGCCTCAGGCATGGGCACACAGGCTATTTCATATAGCTTTGGGTTTATCACATGACATGGTATGGCACAGCCATTTTGGAGGGACTGTCATAGCCTGTATAAAAGCAGAGGCACGGAATGCAGCAGCCAATTAGTGAGTAGCAAAGCTAGTGTTTGTGTTAAGAACTTGAAAGCAGTTTTATGCAGTCTTAGGAGACCTCAGAGTGTTACCTGTGTCGTTTTAGGTCAATTTAAAGTGATCCTGACCCCAGAAGACAACCCCACATCACCTTCTTACCTACCCATGCAGCTTGGTATCCTGCTGCCATCCATCCCTGTTTCTTCCTAAACCGCGCTGGTGTTCTTTATAAATCATTTTTTTCTTATATCATTCCAGCAGCCTCCTTGTAATGAGGAAGCCACACCAGGCGGGTCTGTGTGCCGCTCTCCCCGCCTTGACTGTAATTATGCACGCCACCATAGGCGTGGTAAGCGTCCAGAGGCAGCTCGCTTTATACTAGGGGCGGTGAAGCGGTATGACGCGTATTACGTCATTGGCACGCGGGTTGCTCATGGTTTGCTATGACAGCAGGGGGTCTGCCAAACAATACAGCGATCATTTGAAACCATCCTGTGGCCGGGCTTCAAAGGAAACTATGATTTTCATTATTTACAGGAATGTTCTGATATTATTTTATATAGCACAAGTTATCAGATGACCAAAGCTTCAAGTCTCCTAAGGGGGACTATTAAGAACAGTACATATTAAAAAAAATAAAGAGATAAAAAAAAAATTAAAGTTTGAGTCACCCCCATTTGTCCCATTAAAATAAGATGACAAAAAATGTAAAAATATACCCATATATGATATCACTGAGTTCAGAAAAGTCTGATCTATCAAGATTTGAAAATAGTTAACCCAATTGGTGTACACTATAAACAAAAAAGAATTCAAGAATGTCAAAATTATCGTTTTTGTGGTCACCGCAATACCTCAAAAATTGCTTTAACAAGCGATCAAAACCTAGTACCTCTTATTATTATGATTTGTTTATATAGCGCCATTAGATTCCATGGCGCTTTACATATGGAAAGGGCAGATGAGGACAAGTACAATATATATGGACAAAGTTTTACAGATACAGGAGGGGAGAGAACCCTGTCCGTGAGGGCTCACAGTCTAAGAGGAACAGGTGGGGATACAGTTGGAGGTGGAAGTGCTGATAGCGGGATGGTGCGGTGTACCAGGTCACATTGCAGGTTATAGGCTTGGTGGAAGAGGTGGGTTTTCAGGTTTCTTTTGAAGGTTCCCAGGGTAGGAGAGTGTCTGATGTGGTGGAGGAGAGAGTTCCAGAGTATAGCGGATGCACAGAAGAAATCTTGTATGGGGTTGTGAGAGGAGGAAACAAGAGGGGAGTAGAGAAGGAGCTCTTGGAAGGATTGCAGGTTGTGTGAGGGTAGGTATCGGGTGATCATGTCAGAGATATATGGAGGGGACAGGTTGTAGATGGCTTTGTATGTCTTAGTTAGTGTTTTAAATCGGGATCTCTGAGAAGTGGGGAGCCAGTGGAGTGCTTTAGGTGCAAGGGAGATAGCGGGGAGGCCGGTAAGCAGGAGGTTGCAGTAGTCAAGGCGGGAAATGATGAGAGCATGAACAAGTCTTTTAGCAGTGTCGTTGGCAAGGAAAGTGCAAATCCAGGAAATGTTTTTCAGCTGGAGTCGGCAGGAAGTGGCGAGGGCCTGGATGTGAGGCTTGAAGGAGAGGGAAGAGTCGAGGATTACCCTGAGACATTTGGCATGGGGGACTGGGGAGAGTGAGCAGTCGTTGACAAGGATGGATAGGTCAGGTAGTGGGGGAGACCGACTTGGGAGGCAGACGATGAACTCAGTTTTGTCCATGTTTAGTTTAAGGAAGCAAGCAGAGAAGAAGGATGAGATGGCAGAAAGGAATTGTGGCATTTTGGATAGTAGGGAGGTGATGTCGGGCCCAGACAGGTAGGTCTGGGTGTTGTCGGTGTAGAGATGGTACTGAAGGTCATGGGACACAATGAGTTGTCCTAGGTCTGGAGTGTAGATGGAGAAGAGTAGTGGTCCCAGGACCGAGCCTTGGGAGGACACAGATGGATAGGGGGTAGGGTGAAGAGGAGGTGTGGGAGTGGGTGACACTGAAAGTCTGGTCTGTTAGATATGAGGAGATCCATGAGAGGTCTAGGTCAGTGATGCCAAGAGATTCCAGGATCTGGAGTAGGAGGGAATGGTCAAGCAGTGTTGAAGGTGGCAGATAGGTTGAGGAGGAGGACAGAGTGGTTTCGCTTGCTCTTGACGGTCAGTAGGGCGTTGGTGACTTAAGTTAGGGCTGTTTCAGTGGAGTGGTGGGGTCGGAAACTGAATTGTAGGTGGTCAAAGAGGGAGTAGGAGGAGATGTGAGAGGACAGTTCTGAATGCATGTGTTGTTCAAGTATTTTTGAGGCAAAGGGGTGAAGACATATGGGGCATTAGTTAGAAACAGATGTTGGGTTGAGGGAGGGTTTTTTGAGGATGGGTGTGATCAAGGCATGTTTGAAGGCTGAGAGAAAGACGCCAATAGTAAGTGATAAGTTAGAGAGATGGGTTATGGTTGGGATGAAGACAGAGGTGAGATTGGGAACAAGGTGGGATGGGAGCGGATCGTGGGCGCTGGTGGTAAGTTCTGACTTTGACAGAAAAGAGGAGTGTTGATCTTCAGTTATGTGGGAGAAGCAGCTGATGGAAGGAGAGGTCACTGTAGGTGAGAGGGAAAGCTGTGGGGACAGTGGGTCAAAGCTGTCTCTGATTTTATCGATCTTCTGCTTGAAGAAGGAGGCAAAGTCTTTAGCAGAGATAAGGGGAAAGGGAGGATCGGGTGGATGGAGTAAGGAATTGAAAGTTTTAAAAAGCTGTTTGGGATTGTGAGACAGGGAGGTTATTAAGGATCAGAAGAAGGCTTGTTTTGCGGCAGTGAGTGTGGCCTTGAAGTCAGTGAGGGACGTTTTGAACAATGCAAAGTGCTCAGTGGTATGAAATTTTTTCCATCTCTTCTCGGCGACCCTGGAAGCCCGTCTCAGGTCTTTAGTAATGGTGGTGTGCCAGGGTTGCCTGTTTGTATGAGGAGCGTTATATGTGAGCGGGTGGCTAAGTCAAGGGCCGTAATTATTGTGCTGTTATATAGGGTGGTGTCGCGTATGGAAACTATGTCGGCTAGAGGGAGAAGGAATTCTGAGAATGAGTGTAGATCAATGTGTTTTAGGTTTCTGCGAGGATGATGGAATTTATGGAGTGGGGGTAGTAAAGTAGGGGAGGAGAGGGAGGAGAAAAGAGGAAAGAGTAGCAGAGGGTGGCAGTGGGATAGGGGTGAAGGGGCAGGTATTGGACAGGAGAATGCTACTATCCAACATCTATTCAACATGGTATCAACAAAATCATCGTATCATTCCGAAAAAAAATGCTGTAACAAGCAATCAAAAAATCATTATTTATTCATAGTATTAATAAAAATGTATTTTGTTCCGCAAAAAAATAAGCCATCCCACAGCTCCATTGATCGAAAAATTAAAACGTTACGGGTCTTGAAAAATGACAACACAAACTAAAATTATTTTCGCAAGCTACCATTTTTTTTCACTGCTAAAAAAATGTAAAAACTGGACATATTTGATATTGCCGTAATTGTACTGATGAGGAGAATCATATTGTGAGGTTGTTTTTACCACAAAATGTACACTAGAAAAACAATTCACAAAAAAAAATATCAGAATTTTTTTTCCACAATCTTTCCATTTTGTTTTTTTTTCCCCGTTTTACAATACCCAATGTGCTAAAATGAATGGTGTCATTCAAAAGTACAACTTGTCCCGCAAAAAATCAAGCCCTCATATGTCTATGTGGACAGAAAAATAAAAAAGTTATGGCTCTATGTAGATGATGGAAGAAAGAAAGTGCAAAAACAGAAATTGGCCCTATTAGGAAGGGGTTAATGAGAACATCAGAATGTATGGGCTACTAGTAGGAATATCTGTGTGTTTATGTATGTGCTCTTTATATGCATGTGTCTGTATGAAGGTGCTCTGTGTATACATATGTGTGTGTGTGCTCGGTGTATACATATGTCTGTCAGTGTATACATATGTGTGTGTAGGTATGTGCTAATTGTATACATATGTATGTCTGTGCTCAGTGTATACATGTGTGTGTGTATGTATATGCTCTTTGTACACATGTCTGTATGAAGGTGTTTTGTGTATACATATGTATGTGTATGTATGTGCTCAGTGTATACATATGTGTGTGCATGTATGTACTCTTTGTACACATGTCTGTATGAAGGTGTTCTGTGTATACATATGTATGTGTATGTATGTGCTCAGTGTATACATATGCATGTGTGCTCAGTATTTGTGTCACATACTGTATGTAGCATCCGTTTATAAATCCCGGATGCACAGATGAGAGTTTATAGGAGTAAACATGCCAGCAATCGCCCAACGAATGAGCGAAACGCTTCTCATTCATCCGGTGATTGGATTATTTATGGTAGAACAAACAAAAACTTTTTTCGACAGCACATCGCCCGGAGCAAACTGCAGCAGTGCAGCTGATAACATAATACTGTAGGGGACAGATTGATCTACTAGTCATTATTCTGTGCCCATCATTCTTGGTCAATCTATGTAGAGAGGTTGGGAAATAAGCGCAGGACAACTTCCATAATGTCAAATACGTTCATTTAACAGTTTGAACTCAGTGCCGGTAAATGTTACCTAAATGTTTGAGTGCAATTGTGTAATATGGTAGCATATAGGGCCCAACTTAAATCCTTTTCCCAGGGTCCCACTTGGCTAAAACCAGCCCAGCCTCTCAAAAGAAAGTTGTTTTAGCCAGGAGACTAAGGTATGAAATGGTCTAAAGTCTTCTCCACTTCTTATCCCCATCAGTGGTCTAAGCGGAAACCTAGAAATATGGCCACAAAAATTCTCACAAAAACAAACAACCTTCCAAAAAAAGACCAAATTTACTCTCACGTCTGGAAATTTAGGAGCTGATCTCAACTGATCCTGATCCTTTTCCATTTCACCATCTCGCTTCTCTCTAGCTTTCCAAATTTATCATAAAAAATTATCGTTGGGTCAACAACGATAATTATCGTTGAGTCCAGACTCCCTCTTCTGTAAATTTTTGTTTATCTCTTAAATCTAGAACATAATTTGACTGTACGCTATTTTTCTATAAAGCGAAGCAATGGGAAAGAAGGGGGATGGGCTGGAAATCTTAATCGCCCACATGCATAATCTTATCGGCTAATTGATGCCTGACAATTAAAAACTGGAGAAATCCTCCGCAGACTGTTACATGCAAATGAATTATCGGACGGTTGCCAAGTTCAGCGGGAGAGGATATGATATCATCCAGCTCGATAACCATGCAGTATCTCGCCATTCCTAGCGTGATATGATTACGGTGGGTGCCATGCTTCGATATGGGAATTCTCACTCAGTACCTGTATGAGAGGTCGGCCATTTTGTAGGGTCTCACCAAGCTTAAGATGGTGGAACGTCCGTAGGTGCTGAACAGGAGGGGGGGGGGGGAGAAGAACATGGCATTCAGTGGGGTGAGGAGAAGAGGGGAACATACTCATTGCTCTGAGATGGACACTGTGTTCAGTTCTTTTGTGCTCTACGGAAGGAAGGAAAGGAAAATACAAGGGAACAGTGTCCTTCTTTTTTTTGGGAGGGGGGCAGAAAAAGAGAGCGCGCACGCACATGCATTCTTTTGCAAAACAAGATCCCCCTTTACTTCTCCCACAGAAGCAGCCAACCTCTAGGAATGCAAATGACATTCATTATGCAGATGTATGCAAATCAGATTTAACTATTGGATGAAGGTCTTCATTTTCCTAATGGTTTTAACTCTTTGTCACATGGGCTTGAAATGAGAACGCCGAATGTGTGTGGAACTCTGTGTAGCCTTGTTCCCACATGCAAATTATACATCTCCATAAGATAAAAGACAAAGGGGTGGGGGGGCTGTTAATTGTTGCCAAGTGACTACCCCATCTTTCTCTGGCAATCTGTTACATCCACCGGTAACACCCAGAATCCATTCACGGTTAGACTAAACATTGGTTGCAGATCTGCTGTGTTTTCTAATATGGAAATTAGAACTTTGAAAGATATGGAAATTTTAAAGATTCACTTGGGGGGTGGGGGGCACTTAAGAAATGTATGCTGTCATTTACAAAGACATATCAATATTTGGAGTTTGATTTTCGTCGTATTCTTCAAATCTCTGTGAAAGATTAGATTTTTTTTTAGTTCTCATATTTTCCTCCCCCCACCACCTCCTAAATTTTATTTCTTATAATGAACTTTTAACTTTAGGAAATTAGAAAAATTAAATAAGATGTTGGGGGAAGAGGGGTCTTGTGTGTAAGTTTTCAATACACAGATATCTTACCTGATCAAATAAGGTCCAATGATTGTGGTGACTTAAAAACTCAAACAATTAAAAAATTCCAGTTATATACTTTTTTTGTAAGATTTTTTTCACTTTAAAGTAACACTTGTTAATTGTGATTTTTGATTTTATTTTAAGCGCTTGCCAAAAATAAATAAATGAATAAAAATAAATATGTCAATATATACTTTTTTTTCAATTTTTTGGCAAGCATTAAAATATTAAAAAATACCATTAAAAAATGCTACTTTAAAGTGAAAAAATTCTTACAAAAGGTTTCTTACAATATATATATATTGATGTATATATAATATATATATTAATAATAATAATTACATAATTAACAATATTTTATTATTTATATATTTTGTTTCCTTTATTGGCAAGCATCAAAATGTCAAAATGTACAATTATGTATATATAGTGATGATTGCCAATAAAGGAAAAAAAGATATAAATAATAATATATTATTAATATATTAATTAATTCATATTAATATATTAATATATATATATATATGTATGTGAAAAAATTCATTTGAGCAATAATGACATATGACATGGAAAAATTGGCCGTTTTTTATATATAATATCACTGAATTTATTCACAATTTACATGAGAAAGTTATCATTTTTGCCGTTATGCCTGAATATCGGTGAATATCCTAAAATCTGTTTCTCCTGAATTTTTTTAATTTATAATATAATAAAGATCATACTTTTTTTCAAGTGATACCTTTTAGAAAGTGACTGACGTGCCATGTAAAAAATAAAAGGGACGGACCGGGGTGGAATGTGAAATTTGTGATTTTTATGGTGGAGGTAATATACACACTTAGCTTATTCGTATTGTTCTTTTATCTCATGGACGGAAATGTGTAGGGGTTTTTATGAGTCTATAAACGGTAAATGTCGCTAGATGTGGAGGCCCGGGTCTGCTAGCATCTGCCAGTTTCACAAAGCCTATTTGTTCTGCAAAAGATGGATGCGACAAACTGCCTGAGCCCTTCGTTTGGATGGTGCAGAACCATTAAATCACATCCAATAGTTAAAAGGGATGGCGTCTCGTCTTTTTATTTTTTGTTGGACGGAGTCCAAAATTGTGTTATCCCCTTTCAGATGTAGGGCGAGTCAACTGTTTTTGTCTTCCCATGGAGAAAATAACGTGCCTAAACAATTAACTGTTTATTAGGAATTTCCAATATTTGTAATAATTAAAATTTGGTTATGAAGATCAGCAAATATATTGTGTTTTTGTAAAAAATGTGGGTAATTATGGATTTCAGCTGAAATTCAAGCTCATCAGATTTGATCAAATTTTGGCAAGAAAATTTGACTCGTATCAAGTAATTTTGTGCAAATAGAATATGATGGTTATGAATTGTGAAAAGACAAATATATCCTTGTCTCTCCTCGGCTTTCACCGTGCCTCTCCTGCCACTGCTGTCCTATGATAGGATTCTCTGTCGTCTACTCATTCTAGGCCTCCAGCGCTGCCATTGTTTACTTTGCCCAATGCATTCACGTGGGTGAAGATCCACCGTGCCAGAGCTCACAACTAGAAGAGGAGACTTAAGAGGAGCGATTGGACGGTCAAGCAGCGCTCAAGACAGGTGTAGGAGGGCCATGGAGAGGTTTTTTTCCCGATTGGGTTTTTCTTAATCGCTTCCAGGCCCACTGAATAGGCTGCCAAATGAAATCCCAAAAATTTTGGAATTGGGATATAAAATTTCTGAGAAGATTTATCACAAATTCTATTATTTTCAAATCAATTTGCTCATCTCTTGTATTCATTATAAGCTCTTCTATTGTGTCTAGCAATTTTGTATTAGTTGGCATGATCTGGTCAGATGTACACATGGACTGTGCATCGGTAGCATTTAAACCAGAGGTGGGGAACGCCAGACATCAAGGGACACCACAAGGTCATGTTTTCAGGATTTCCTTAGCATTGCACAAGGGTTGGAATCATCACCAGTGCAAGTAATTATATTATCACCTGTGCAATACTAAGGAGATCCTGAAAACATGACCTGTTGTTGGCTCTTGAGGCCTGGAGTTCCCTACCCTTGATTTAAACTAACATGTTCAATAGTTATATAGAAGAGTCTCAGTGCTTAGGCCAAAATTAATCAAAAGATTGATTTTAAAGGGTGTCTCCTCTCTGGACCATCTGGATAGTGATTGGCTATAGTCTATACATAAAATTTACAGTAGTTGCTCAATATTCCAATGGCACCATCAAGGTGGTATTCAGATCAATAGGATGCCTAAGTAATGCAGGTTTGGTCCTCCCAGAGAAAGGGGGGATCTTTACCATAAAACAATCCCCCACATTTTATTAAACAGGTTTTATAAACTGAGAAACCAATTTAATATGATATTATTGTTGACTTAAAGGGTATATCTGGGATGTAAAAAAAAACAAAAAACGTTCCGATGCACTAACAGGCAGGTAATTGCCGACTGCTCGGTGCCATTTACTGCCAACAAAGAGTGGTCACAGACCACTCCTGCTGGGGATAAAATGGCTTCATCAACAAAATAGAAGCTTCTTTTCTGGACTGCCAAACCAATGTCATACCTGGTTAACAGCCGCTTTCCCTCTACCTAATTGGGGAAGATGCATGTCAATAAACATGACGTCGGCTATGACCCACATCAGCGGAGCAGAGAAGCCGCTTCTCTATTGACGTGATATCAGTGGAAGCTGCAAAATCACCAACAGGAGCGGTCTAAGTCTGCTCTTTGTCGGTATTGAACGACGGTAGGCACAACAGGCAGGTAGGTGGCAACTACTTGCTTGTTAGTGCTTAAGCACATTTTTTTTTAATCCCCAATTTACCCTTTAAATAATGCTAAATTTGCCAATATATCCAGAGATTTTTGATGGTATGGACCTATTTGGAGCCAAAGCTTTGAAGATCTGAGTTGAACTTTTTTTGGCCAAGGGACCATACTTCTGTACAATACATTTCTCACAGCTAAGAATTTTAAATTTTAAAAATGGACCAACTCTAGAACACAGCAAAAGGGCAGAGAAAATAATTTTCACATTGAAATAGAAAGATTGTGCATGTCGAGTTATAACTAGATATGAGCAAAATGACTTGTAATCAAATTAATTATGATCCCACCAAATTTCTAGTCTTTGGCATTTGGATCAGTTTTTGGTCCAGATCTTAGACACTTGCATTGCTCCACACGGTCACTGATGTGTGTAGTGCCTCGCATGGCTACAAAAGATGGGGATGAAGATCTGGACTGAAAACTGATTCAAATACAATAAAAAAGAATGATCTGCAGTGAGTTGTGGACCGGATGGGCCCTCTGTTTATTATGCTTTGGGGTCTAGGACAAATTTTCTTTGATGATTAGTACAAATCTGTCTTACTCAATTCTTTTTACAACACTCAATCATTTTATTATTCGGGGAGATAAGATTCTAGCAAAGGTGCCCGGAAGCTGCTTACTCCACTCAACACTGTTTAAAGGGAACCTGTCACCTCTGAAACACCACCTAAGTAAGCAAAACATGTCCCTGCAGTATCCTATCACTAATCTCACACTTCTTTTGTCTCCTAAAAGCATCCTGTGAAAGTGGATAAAAACGTTTTAAGACTTATGGTGCTGTCACACAGCACGATCTGGCCAGCGATGTCGGAAGCGATGCACGGGTGCCCGCTTGGTTCCGACATCGCTGGCCAGCTGTCACACAGCATCGCTGCGGCCGGCGATGTCGCAGCGACGCGGGCGGTGACATCGCTCGCTGGGCTCAGCCCAGCGAGCGATCCGCAGCAACACTGCGGTATAGGCTGGATCGCCGCCGACATTGCTCTGGCGATGTCACACGGCGCGATCCAGCCTTATCGCGGGTCGCCGGTTGCCAGGTTTATGGTTCTTCCCGTAAACCTGTCAACCTGCGACCAGCGATAAAATGCGGTCGCGCCGCTCATTTACACAGCGCGACGTCGCTAGCGACATCGCTGATACGTCACTTTTTCGGCGATGTCGCTAGCGACGTCGCCAGGTGTGAAGGCACCATTACTCATTAGGTATTATAATTAGCAGGGGCTATATTCTTTAGCCCTTAGGGCGTGTATGTTCTTTGCCCTGTTCGTCAGTAGATCACACCTTAATGGGCGTGATCTACTATTCATTTTCTAGGCAGGCCCTCCCATGTTTCAGGATGCTGGGCGGTCATGCAATGACACGATTCGCGTCATTTCCGGGAGCGGGTGATATAAGTACACCGCGCCCTCTGTAGGCTTCAAGCACCGCATTGTGCATGCGTGCTGGATGCCTAACTGAGCAGAGCGGGTGTACTTACATCACCCGCTCCCGGTAATTACACGAATCGTGTCATTGCATGACCGCCCAGCGTCCTTGTAAACAAGGGAGGGCCCTGCCTAGAAAATGAATAGTAGATCACACCCATTAAGGTGTGATCTACTGATGAACAGGGCAAAGAACATACACGCCCAAAGGGCTAAAGAATATAGCCCCTGCTAATTATAATCACTAATGAATAATATTAAAATGTTTTTATACACTTTCACAGGATACTTTTAAGAAACCAAAGAAGTGTGAGATTAGTGATAGAATGCTGCAGGGACATGTTTTGCTAGCTTAGGTGGCATTTTGAAGGTGACAGGATCCCTTTAAGTACAATTTAATGTATAAATTTAATAGACCAAATATCAAAAAGTCATGTTTGCTTTTGACAGTCCTTAGACTGGTCAACAGAGAACCATTGAATTATTCGGTAGGTCCAGGCTCTGACAGTGGACTGGCTCCATATTTTACACAAGTCCCAGTAGGCCTCTCTTCACTTTCTATTTTTTCTCCTCGCCTTCCAAGAGCTATGGCATGTTTATTTCCCAGTTGGTAGAGTTTTATGAGGACTTGTTTTACAGTAAAGCCTGTACTTTATTTTTTATTACCATTTTGGGGTCAATATGACTTTCTCTTGCGAAATAGTTCACAAGCTGTAGGAGTCTGACAGCAGATGCTCCAATGTTGACGGAGTTCTTGCTCCAAGTCAGCAGTTGTTAGTGAAGGCTATGGGGCAATTAAACGAGTCTATAAATACTGAATAAGTCCTCTGCTGTGGACAATATTTTTTGCTGGACGTTTTCTCAACAATAAGTTGATCCTAAAGTATCTCACTACAGGCACCCTTAGCAATTAGCTGTCATTCATTGGAACTTCTGGCAGTATATTTTCAATTCCCCTGTAGCGCCTCCACAGGAATAAATAGACATCACACAATGCCCATTAATATTAACTAGCGATGACCAATTTGATTTACATTGCCCAGGTCCAAAATCTAGTTTGGTTCAGTGGTAACTTGGCACCTCTGGTGATTACTAGTCCAAGCATTGTGACCTCGGCAGCTTAATCGAATTTCTCAATTCTATGAATATTTGTGTTAGTCAAGACAGGACTAAGAAATGCTCTGTGGAGCCGTGTTTTACTCTACCTAAAAGAGTAGTAAAAAGAGTTATTGCTATGTATGGAATTGTTTGATGATACCTTCATCAGACTCCAAACTGGAACACTAACTTTTCTTAATATTCATCTATGAAAAATGTTGTTGATTTGTTTTTGTTTTTCTTTTAAAGTATTACAATTTTTCATTCCTCTTTGTATCTTAAACAATTTTTTGCTTTCCGGAATACTACCATCCAGTCAGAGGGTTAAGAAAATGAGGCACCATGTCCTCACCGCAGAAAGCAAACACCAACAAAAAGCCCATTGTATTCCATCCAGACCGAAACCCTCCAGTTCAATTAGTTAGGCACACACAGTCACAAAAAAAAGCCTCACATTCAGGCCACTGGCTGGCCGCGGAGGACAAGGCAAAAGAAAAGACTGCTCTCCACAGCTTTCGCAGGGTGTCATAACAAGCGGAGAAAACTCTTATTGTGGGATTATTAGAGCTAAGAGCTCACCAGAGGGGTTAGGACTGGATCTGGCATTACGAAAGAGTAAGGCGGGTGGGTTCATGTCTTACGAGATATGGCATTAACCAACATGAGAGAATGTGATTTCATGGGTCCCATGTTTGTTGTGTCACAGAGCTTTGTACACAAAGTAACTCAATAAAACAACTATACATTGGGTACATATCATGGAATGTTTTATATGGTGGCCAAATGTGAGCAAGTATCGATCTACGTGTCTCTTATGTATTGATGTTTCCTGCCTAAACAAAGACAAGTAATGAGTACCTTATTTATGTCTTGGCGTGACTTTCTTCTGTAACTTTTCATCAAGAATGGACCTCTACTGTAGAAGAAATCAGGGAATATTGATTTAAGCTGATAAAATTAACCGGTTCCTAATCAATATCTGTTAGCAGCGCAATTGCTTTACCTGTCAAGCTCCCTGCTGGGTGAATTGACCCATTTATCCTTTCACTGATTGCCCCCATCATACAAACGTGTCATTATGTATCCTTTAGCTTGAAGACAGCTCTAATTGAGAGGAATACTCTTCCGACTTGTCCATCGCACAATCCGTCAAAGAAGAAGAAGAATTCACACCACATAGAACTTGCACAAAGGACACTGCAAATGTGGTGAATGTACACCATAATTATAGAAAGGACATGGCCTTGAAAAATAATTAGTCCATCCTGTTCCATTTCTTAGATGTGCTTAAAGGCCTACAGAAGTGAATAAACTATAGTGATGTAGGGATATACATAACAATATTATTCTGATGTGTACAGAGCAGTAGATTACATGAAAAATATATTGTTTATTTTTGATATTTTGGTAGTTCCATTCCCAAGTCTGATAAAATACCTATTTGGACAATTTTTGAGTACTGTGTTGTAGGCCATTTTTTACTATTGAAAAATATGTTACTAATTTGTTTAGTCAACCTTTTTGTTGTTTTTTCAGTATTTTTTATGGCATACAGTGTGATTTCGGATGTCTAAATTCCATCTCTTCAATCAAATTGTTAAAGTCAGACTTAGTTTTTGTCATTGCTTAAGCGAGTGATCAGGTCTTTTGCTTGGATCAGACCCCCATGAACAATAGACTAAGCAGGCGGGAGACCCTGTTGTCTGAGAAATGAACTTGTGCAATGGATGATTGATTGCATCTCCTGGGACTCAATGTCCTTTGAGATTTTTTTTTTGTAAGTGCTGAGAAAATATTTGGGACTGTTAGAGATTCCCATTCACACTGGCCTGTGAAAATTGATTGCTAACTACATTTTTGAAAAATTCTCCATAAGGGTCAATAACAAATTTGGAATAATAAGGGATAAATGGTAATAATAAGGTTAATTCAGCTCACTATGATCACCAATCTCCTATTCCAAAAGAAGCTTGGTTGGAGGTCTTGCCTTGACCAGAACAAATTCAATGAAAAGTTGAAATCCGACTCAAATCTGGTAATAATGACAATTTACATTGTTTGTGAAGATGAGAAAGTCAATAACTATTTTACAAAAAAAAGAAATTGTACCACAGACTGGTCATTTTCTGTAACATTTTTCATTTTATATTCTGATTCATAAGATTTTCTTTTAAACTTCTCTCTTGTTCCTGGATTATAACAAAAATGTATGTATTCAAAGCTAGAATCTGTTTGTGAAATCCTTTGCTGAAGGCAGATTTGGCATACAAAGAACCTCGTTGACATACACCATGATGAATTAGAGCAAAGCTTAAAAATTTGGCCATTTTCCAGGCCTCAAGGCCTTATCGTGCTGAGTTTTTGACTGTTAAAAGACCAGAAGTCGGCTGGGAGATAACTCTCCCCAAAGACACCATAGCAAGTCTAGATGTCAATTTAAAAGATGGGCCCACCAGGGAAAAATCTACTAAGAAATTAATAGCAATTGTTCAGCTAGAAAAACTGATAAACTGATGAGTTAGAACATTTTTTTGGGATGAAACACAACCATATTATTATTTCCACCATATTATTATTTCCAGAGAAATTCCAGCTATAGTCTTAATACTTTAGTATTTAGTGATTCCGTCAAATTTGCCTACTTTATTGCAAAAAGTTGTCTCCATTAACATAAATCTGTCCATATACCACCCAACTTGATCGTTGGGTCAAAATCTGATATATTGGAGGACCCAAACTATCTGATGTGAATAAGCTCTATTTTACTTAATGAGATTGACTATATATGATTTCTGGTGAATACATAGACTTTAATAAGTAACAGCACTCTCTAAAGACTTCCATGTACATTAGATAGCTGTCAGGCAAGCGATTGTTTGGCTGTTAGCCTTGTTTCAATCCTTACATACACAAGAGGCTTCATCTTGGCTGTGCAGTCTTGTGTTCTCTATGTGAGTGCCATTGCCAGATCTCTTTTGCACCAGTGTATCTCCTGAAAAACCAAATGATCTCTTGTGTGATCTCGAAAGTGCTGGAGGTTTCTCTCACCGTCATCATCTGAGAGAATCAGGAGGTCCTTATACACATTATACTGCTGTCTGAATCTACTGATAGCATGTTTGGCCAACTTTAGTCTAATATGTACTGTGGCTTTAAGGATCTGTGAACTAGAAGGAGTCTCATAGTGGCCATTGGTATAATGGGATATTTCACTGTAGACAACCTTACACTTTACACTACTGGCTGTTAGTACACTTTTAAGATGTTGGCCAAGCATGCCTTGGCTGATTGTTCCACTGGAAGCTATATGGTCTGCCTCACCCATACACATGACTGCTCACTCTATGAGAGAGCCTCTGCTAGACTCCAATGATGGTGGCCTAGCTCTCAGAGAACAAAAGGACTGACAGTCCAAGATCAAACATGCCAGATTCTCATTTTCCCCATCGGTTATCAACCAGAGGGTCCTCATGCACACTAGACTCTCAGACAAAACTAGTCGATATCAATGGGTGAGGCCACATTACAGTAGTCTAATGTGTATGGTGGACTCAAATTTAGTGCTATATGAGATGAAATAGTATGATGTAGTAGCCTTCCATTGGCTCCATCTACTTTCATGACTGGCCCTAAAGGAGGATGTTGCTTCAAAAAGTCTTTTTGTTACTCAGTTGCTAAATACATACATTATTAACTGTTAAAAACACAGCAAAATTAGGAAATACGATTAAGATCATAAACTTGTGGGCATTAGAAGTTTCAGAAATTTGGAAGGGCCTAAGCATTAAACATTATTATGGTGTCCAATATAGTGATCTACTCCTCAGTCTAAATACATGTCAACACAATAGACTTGGTTAGCGCCATTCAAGGTGATCACTGAAAGTGGCTGAGGTTATTATAAGCTTATAATTATTTGATAGTATGAGTATGGGATTATCTAACATTCAGGAGTTATCAAATGCTTAATTAGCCACATATCTTAAGTCCATTTTTACTAGTGGATAAGATAAGCAAATAATGGTCGAAGGCGGTCTACCGCCTTCCTTTTGCTTGGATACCCACGGTGTTGTCAGTGTAATTTAATATACTATATATCAAGAATAGACAGAGGCTGAGGTCTCAGCAGGAACAATAGTTTTAATCACCTACTATATCACATACTCGTTCCAAGAGACTTAAATCGTTGCCATACACAATAATGACTGTGAACTCTTAACTCGTAATTGTCCTGTTGCCAATTTTTGTTTTCTATTAGTTTTAAATACATTTTTCATTTTTTCTTAGAATTATTTTCTCCCTTTCAGAATGACACATTATTACATTAAAGTAAATCAATCAATGGCATTGTCCTTAACTTTTTAAAAATGATTTATTCCATATGAATGCATCACATTACGTAGCATTTCACACTTGCCTTAAAAATTAGCACATTGGTCAATAAACAGGGTTCTCCCCTTGGAGAATTTAACCATATTCATATACTAAAGCATCTGTGATACTAAAGTAATAATTTACAAATTATAAAAATATTTCTGCCAATTTTTTTTACAAAAATTTATCAAAAAGAAATCAGACTTGGGTAGACACAATAACAAAACACAACTGTGATCAATTTTGGAAAACTTTGATATTTTCAGAATTTTTCTTTTTTATTACGCAAATGGATTGTTTCAGATGATATGTACAACGTTATGACCTGTGTAATATTTTTTTAATGATTGTGTACCTCAGTTTGGCAAAATTTCTTAGAATTATGTTACTGCTAACGAAATAAAAATCAATTCTAAATTAGTTGATGTCCTCGGGATTTGTAATTGTATTTCTACTTTCCTTTGGATCTTTATATTTTAGTTGGACCAAAAATTGGCCAAGATCCAAAAATTAGTTGACAAATTGTATTTCTCCTTTTCATTGGAGCTTTGTATTTTAGTCAGACCAAAAATTGTCCAAGGTCCAAAAATTAGTTGATAAATCCGTAAAATTTGTTCATGGGGAAAAATCTTTGTGAAGATTGGGTTGATAATTGTGATGAGGGATTTTTATACATCCTACCCTACTGGAATACTTTGTTATTAACCATTGGGTGGGGAAGTCATGGACAATTTATGACCACCTATGTTAGAGGAACCATCATGACCTATCTTTATACCCTTCTAACCGTTTCTGAATTGAGGCTTTAACCAGGGAGCCTGATGATAAGATTTTTAAGCCACTCCCTTATGACAATAACCATTTCCACCAGGATGGCTGAAGGTAGCATAAGGGCTGCTCAATGGATGGGGGTAACATTCCCTGTCTATAATTTTAGAATTCAAAGGGTTTAATACCGTAAGAATTTGTCGTATTGGAATTTTTTGGGATTGATGCTATTACTATGTGCCGGAATGGTGAGTCCCTCAGACCATTGTATTTAGAGATTGCAAGATCCTAGGATTTTATGTCAGCAATTTTATTAATATATGTTTTACAGGTTATATCAAAACAGCTTGATATTTTTCAAAAAGTGTATTT
The DNA here is from genome assembly GCA_033576535.1 of Allobates femoralis. NCBI lineage: Eukaryota > Metazoa > Chordata > Amphibia > Anura > Aromobatidae > Allobates > Allobates femoralis. The sequence goes on along the minus strand of JARQOC010000012.1, from coordinate 94,636,292 downwards.
TTGTAGCCCTTTCTTTATCTACAGGCGTTGTGCAATCACTTTTCCCAATTACAGCTTAACCCTATTAACTGTTAGCGATGGAACCAAAATCAATGGGGTTAAAAATCCTCTTGTTCCCGTTTAGGTTTGATTCCAGTAGGTCTTTCATTTTAGGGCATTTTACTAACAGCATAATCCCTTTACATAGGGGGTGGGATTAAAAACCCAATCCCTCTCAGCAGGCAAGAGACCTCTGGTCAAATGTCGCTTCCACGGAGCGAAATAAAAAGTTTTTTTTACAAAGCCATTCTAGTGTAAAACAAGTTAATTATACAGGGCTAAATCAAACAGGGGCTGAAGACAGATTCTGTTTTTTTTTCCTATCCTTGGTCGAGCTAGTCCAATTATCAGAGAAAGAAATGTAAAAAAAAAATCTTAAATTTAAACATATTTTAATAAAAAAAAGTTTCTCTAATTTAAAGAAATATATATATTTTTTAAACTGGACCATTAATTTTTAAATTATTCTGACCATAACCTATTTTTTAAATATTTTACAATTTCCAAAATTGAAATTAAATTCCCACCTACATATAAAGATAATAACCACAATTAAAAAAAAATAATCATCCTTAAAATTCAGTCGCTAAATTAATGACAATTGTCTAGGAAACCTTCAATATCAAATGTTTGTGAACTTTTAAAAAAGCATTACATTTTTAAAATAATGTTCCCCCATCCCATTTTTTTCATGTTTTACCATTTATATCATTTAATTTCATTAACACTTAAAAGGTTAAGAAAAAATACTTAAAATTCAATCTACGACCTCAAGTAGGCCCATGTAAATCGATAAGATTTTTTTTTCAAATAATTTTGCCCACAATTAATTTTTTCCATATTTTATAATTTCCAAAAATTAAATTGTCACTTAAAAAGGTAAAAAAAAATACCCACAATAAAAATAAAAAATTCTTAATATTCAATCTTCAGCCTCCGGTAGGCCCATATACACGATTGTCTAGAAAAAGACAATAATCCAATCAGATGGTTACGTAGGCCTCATGAGATCAGAATTTTTTTTTTCATTATTTCATCATACACATCCATCCGTTTTTTTTATCCACGTGGAGCCTTATGGATATTTTTAGTTTTAAGTCCTGGCATAGTCTTTCTTCCCATAGAATACATGATGGTAACTCAACCACGAGGCACATGGAGGTCTTGATATAGTCCATACCAAGGTCATTAATATGTCATTACAGGTGGCAGAAGATGGATGAGTAGAGTCCTACCTCCAGATTTAAGTTCCGGGAGCAAATTTAAGACTTAAAAAAAATGTTGAGTTCTTCATCTTGGATCCAAAGTTTTTCTATCTGAAAGTTCCAGGTGGGTCTTGAGCTCAATACTGGTATAACAAGGCGCGTAATGGGGTTATTTTTACTTTCGGTTATCTAGCTTTATGAAGAATTGACAACACTCATACAGCTAGATAACCAAAGATAACAATTAACCCCTATTCATCCCACTGATGACGCCAGGCACTCTTATGGAGAAGTCTTCTCCTTGGCAACATTCCTCTGTGTTGGATTCTAGTTGGAAAATATAGATATTACTAACGTGTATGCAACAGCATTACTAACGACGTACCAGTCTATACAAAGGCATAAAACTGCATTAAAATCAATACAAAGGCATAAAACTGTATAGAAGAATCAATACAAAAGCATAAAACCGCATAGTATATTCAAGACAACAATCAAATAATAAAACACCAACATAAAGAAAAGGCAAATAAAATATACATTGGTTGATACAGGGGAAAATTTTCATTTCGAGCACGCCCAGATGAGGTCTGCGGCTACCTCCGCCAAACCTTGTGGTTTAATTACACACTGCCTCATTAGTTAAATCAAGCGGTGAGAACATTCTTCGATTACATTACAAAAGGGACCATACGATAGAGGATCTAAATCTCCTGTAAGACTCATTAATAAAAAATTTTGTCGCTCTCCGGAGGCTGATATGGAAAAAAAAATTAAGGCCAAAATTCCAAAATCCTTTCTTCTTCCTTACGACAGACACTTAGAAAAATCAGAAGAGAAGACAATGTATACAATAGAATAGAGGAGAGTGGTGAGGCTTGGGTTTCCTTTCACCTTGTCTCGAGGAGAAAATTCCCTGGGAATTATAGCGGAAGGTGATTAAAATCTGAAATGTGAAAGCATGAAAAAAAAGGCCCCGAGGATTCCTCGAAAGCAGAACGTAGGGTTAACATGTATCCAAAAATCCTTCTGCCTTGGTGGGTTCCCCCGTTCCTCCATAGCCCAGAGGTTGCACCTTGCAATGCTGCTACGCTGATGTATCGTCTGCTCTAGGGGTGTTAGTCCAATGCACGTCCATTCATTCTTAACACACCCCTCCTTTGCTCGCCTGCCATTGGTCAGAATAGCTGTGATGTCAACACCTCAGACTGACTGGCAGATATTTTGTTTCATCAATGGGGCGTTTCATAGGGAGAGGGTTAAAAACAGTATCTGGTTGTTGGACAGCACCATTTGCTACAGCTTTTAGACCCCTCCTTTTCCATTCTGTCTTATTGTCTTGCCCGACGTCTCCTATACCAGCTTCATTTTGACTGTAAGCTCTATGGTCCAGCCTTCTATTCCTTTCATAACCCTTTCCTGCCAACTTACATTCTCCTACTTCATATTGCATTAAGAGAACCTGTCACCAGGTAAAAAAAAATGGCCATAATTTTATTCCCCTGTCTATTCCATTTTTGCTTTTCTAAAATCCACCATACGGTTTCAGAGATAGAGACTTTTTTATTTAGTGCTACTTTTTATGGTCTTTGCCAAGGGTGCATGGCCCACCCTCTGTGAGAGGCACTCATTTAGAAAAGACCATAAAAAATTGCACTAGATAAAAAGGCCCATATCTCTGGAACCGTATGGCGGATTTTGGAAAACAAAAAACGTAATAATCGAAGAAGCTGGGGAAATAAAATTGGAGCAAAATAGTCCACGTTTATCTGGTTGAAGGTTCTCTATAAAGGGGTATTCCAATCTCAGATATTGAAGTAAATTGAGTGAGTCATGCATGTGCAGCCACCCAACCACCCCCAAAGGCTTGACACAGAATCATAGTCTCAAGATAGGTGTGGAGTTTAGTGTTTGCCACATGGTTTTTTTTTTGCCTTCCTCTGGATCAACATGTTAGGCTATGAGTTGAACTAGATGGACTTAAAGTCTTCCTTCAACCTTAAAACTATAATCTCAAAGGTGTGACCTAAATATATCAGATATATATATGATAGAGTTGGTCAAAAGATACACAGGATACTGGTCTATGGCCACTGGACCAAAGCCCAAGACCTCTTCCTACTGCCCATCAACCCTGGCTACTCGTCTGATTTAGTAGATTCGGTGCGATATCATCATTGTGGTGTGATGCACACATCATGTCACTCCAGGGATACTAATCAGAAGAGGTACCGAGGATGATGGCAAATAGGAGGAGATTCACACGGCTCTGGTCTAGCAGGTATGGACTACCAACATGGCCACTGGACCAGAGCACAAGATCTCTTCCTACCATTTACCTTCTCTGGCTACTCTCCTGATTAGTAGATCCGGTGTGATATCATCACTGCGGAGTGATGCACACATGATGTCACCCCAAGGCTACTAATTGAAAGAGGCACCGAGGATGATGGCAATTAGGAGAAGATTCACATGGCTCTGGTCTGGCAGGCATGGACTACCAACATGGCCACTGGACCAGAGCCCAAAACCTCTTCCTACAGTTTGCCATCCCTGGCTACTCTCCCGATTAGTAGATCTGATGTGATATCATCACTGTGGAGAGATGCACACATGATGTCACCCCAAGGCTACTAACCGGAAGTGGCACCGAGGATGATGGCAATAGGAGGAGATTCACACGGCTCTGGTCTGGAAGGCATGGACTAACAACATGGCCACTGGATCAGAGCCAAGACCTCTTCCTACCTCCCATCATCCCTGGCTACTCTCCCAATTAGTAGATCTGATGTGATATCATCACTGTGGAAAGATGCACACATGATTTCACTCCCGGACTACTAACCGGAAGTGGCACCGAGGATGATGGCAATAGGAGGAGATTCACACAGCTCTGGTCAGGCAGGCATGAACTACCAACATGGCTTCTGGATCAGTGTCTTGTGAACCTTTTTGATCAACTCTAATATAAGACGTGTCATGTAGTTATGCCACAAAAGCACTCATAATTTAGCTGATAGGATCGACATTTAAAAGTCATACAACTATAGATCATAGATCACCTCTGCCTCTGTCATATTGCTTAAAGGGTTATTCACGACTTCATAAAGATGGTATTGTTGGATAGGGCTTATAGAGATATGCACTTTTTCAATCTACTACTTATTAAAATTCACAGCCGTTCCTGAGATATTAACAATTTTCTTATGTTTACAGCTCGTTGCCTTGGAGACCGACCACCGCTGCTGTCTTGCTTATAAGCAGTACACTGCAGCAGGCCAGAATTAGAAGGTGCTAGTGCGCTTCAGCGATCCTGGCCAACTTCAAAACAGTGCTTACAAGCTTAATAGACAAGAGACTGTAAGCGCTGCACATTTTTTGTTGGATAGCAGCAGTGGTCTGTTTCCAAAGCAACAAGCTGTAAACAATACAAAAATATTAATATCTTATATAAATTTTAATAAGCAATAAATTGCAAAATTGCTTGTATTTACAAGCACTATCTGACAATATCCATTTTTATAGATACAAATAAACTCCCATTGCAAACATTTTAGGAACTTCCAAATAAAGCAGAAAGCATGCTCCTATAGAACTGAATGGAGAGAGGCCAAGATCGGGGTTGATCCCCCAAATTGAGGCCTGTGATTGGGATCTCAGGGTTTTTTCTTTTCCTCATCCATATTATCACCTTAAAGAGGACTTGGCCTAGTACGACCGACCTTCACAGATAACACTAGAATGTTTATTTTCGGGTTGGGTCATCAATATGGTCCCAATCAATTTTTCACCGGAAGTATGCATTGCTCATGATAAAATGTGCATGAATATATGTCATCGTACAGAGATCTCTTACAGGATGCATCTTGGGCCTGCAATTCTTTGGTATCCATCCATCCATCCATCCGAGCCCTAATGCCTAAACAGACCCAATGGTTCTTGTTTGTCTTTTATTATCTATCTATATCTATCTATCTATCACTATCTATCATCATCATCTAATTCCTCCATCCCATCCATCCATCCATCCATCCATCCCATCCATCCATCCATCCATCATAGACCTGATGCCTAAGCAGACCCATTGGTTCCTGTTTGACATATAGATGAGGTAGAACAGGATGACATTTATCTATCTATCCTCTATCCATCTATCAGTCCACCTATCCAAGTCTTGGTGCCTAAACAGACTCATTGGTCTTTGCTTGACATCAACATCGACATACATGGGTGTCCCATTGTTCTATCTATCTATCTATCTATCTATCTATCTATCTATCTATCTATCTATCTATCTTATTCTTTATATATATATTTATCCCATATCAATCTGTCTTTTATCTATCTCTCTTTTATCTATCTATCTTCTATCTATTATATCTATCCATCCATCCATCCATCATGCAAGCCTTAGTGCCTAAACAGACCCAATGATCCTTGTTTGACATAGAGGTGAGGAAAAACAATAGAAGCTCATCTATTTATCTATTTACCTATGTATGTATGTATCTATCAAAAATCAATATGATATACTTTACCTAAGAAATCTACCCAGGTCTTTCTACTATGGAAGACTAATCTATTCATATCTATTTTAAACATAGGACAGCCATCTCACATGGATCAATGTCACGTCTAAAGAGGCATTCTATCTATCTATCTATCTAAACTATCTATCTATCTATCTAAATGGACGGCAGCACTTTCCTATGAAAAAATGTTCATTTTATTCACCCAGGGACTGCGACGTTTCGCTAGGAAGCCTTTCTCAAGCAGTGTCAGCCATCAACTGGGGTACAGCTATATATAGGACCCATACAATTGGTTTTCAATAACAAATCAATGTGAAACCTTACCATACACCAAAATATACACCACAGTCTATAAGAAAATACAATATTGTGTACAGTGCAGAAGAGTTTCACAAGCTTGCATATATAGAAGATATACCCATGACACATTAAAAACCGGATAATAATCCATAAATTGTTTAATTTGTGCACAAGTGTTTGAATAATTAATAAAGGGGACTCCCCACAACATTATGTAATATATGTACACATCGCCATATTCTCATGGTCCTTCAGGACACAGTGCGCATGCCCAATTACAAAAAAACTCTAAATAATGACGTAGATAGACTCATCACATGACTTATCAAATCCCGCACATGCTCATATCACCGCGGGAATATCGGCCGCCATTTTGCTACTCCCGTGCATGCTGCGCTTTGGTGTCTTTTGGTCCCGGTTTCACATACACCTTTTCTCCGGTGTTTTGTACCGTAAGTTCTTTTGCAGCCTGTTCACAAACCAAACATATTTGCGTACTAATATAGGCTACGGGCTCCCAACAATCCGTTATTCACCCAATAGCAATTTAAGGCATATCAGAGTGTTGCTGGATTATCACACTGGTCACAGTCCGGCTGACATAATCAAACAGTTAAGTGTGCTGGATGACTGTGGCACTAGAGAAAGGCAGATTGTGAACCGCCATCCCCTATGCCGGTCATCATAACCCAAGACATTCCATTACTTACTACAGTAGTAGGTAGTGTCAGGGGCGTAACTACAATGGGTGCAGGGGTTGCGATCGCACCCGGGCTCTGCAGCCTAGGGGGCCCCAAAATTCCCTTTGGCCCTTTTAGAAAAAGACTAATACTATTAAAGTTTTGCAATAATTGGGGGCCTCGTTGGAGCATTCGCATCGAGGCCCCTGGCCTGAAGTTACGCCACTGGGTGGTGTGGGGAGTCCCCTTTATTAATTATTATTATTATTTATTTATATAGCGCCATTGGCTCCATGCTGCTTTACATAAGAAATGGGGGTGACAAGGACAGGTACAGTACATACGAACAGTCAAGGCTTGCTAATACATGAAGGGAGAGGACCCTGTTATTATCCGGTTTTTAATGTGTCATGGGTATGTCTTCTATATATGTAAGCTTGTGAAACTCTTCTGCACTGTACACAATATTGTATTGTATTTTCTGATAGACTGTGGTGTATATTTTGGTGTATTGGAAAGTTTCACATTGATTGTTTTATTGAAAGCCCATTGTATGTCTCCTATATATATCTGTACCCCAGTTGATGGCTGACTGCTTGAGAAAGGCTGCCTAGCCGAAACATTGCAGTCCCTGGGTGAATAAAATCATCATTTTTTTCTGTATAGCAAAGTGCTGTCGTCCATTTTTTATCCTGTATCTGAGACCTTGGATTGTGGTGGGAGGGCTTTACACCCAACTATAGAAATTCTGTGCTGTTCCGTTTTTCTATGAACAGTAACAATATAGCAGAGTAGAGTAAGTGATGCTTACAGCAGATAAATGGTTAACTGCAGGTCTGAGCCAGACTGTAAACACAGATAGGTGATAAATAAGCAACACTTTGCTGAAAGATGATCAGTGCCCTAATTATCACTATCTTTCTTTCTATCTATCTATCTATCTATCTATCTATCTATCTATCTATCTAAAAGGAAAAAAGTTAGAGCAGCGATTCCTGATTGGCATATGCCCAGTGCTTAGCAGTCCTTTAGGGTGGCGATCAACCACCACTTCAATTAATATTTGTAAAATAAGGCTGCAGCACACGGATTCAAGGTTATGTCAGCCTTTTAATGGCCTTCATGGCATCAGATTAGCGACGTTTCGGTCCTCAGACCTGCTGGAAGAAGGTCTGAGGACCGAAACGTCGCTAATCTGATGCCATGAAGGCCATTAAAAGGCTGACATAACCTTGAATCCGTGTGCTGCAGCCTTATTTTACAAATATCTATCTATCTATCTATCTATCTATCTATCTATCTATCTATCTATCTATCTATCTATCTATCATTCTAATTTACCTCTCTTTTCTTGCTATCTTCCATTCCCAAGATCACAGTTGAATTCTCTCTCATCTATTGGAAGCCATGTTTTGTGGGTGTGATTCTCTGGTATAGAACGTGTAGGAATGTATAGAGTATTCCATTATGTAAATTGTTGCTTGTCTGTAACCTGCATTATACATGTGTTGTGGATTATTTATGTATATAGCATTGTCCTCCCTCGGAGATGTGGAAACTGCTAATTAATACCTTCATGATTCAAGCAGATGGACTTCAGAGGAACATTCATACACATATATATATATATATATATATATATGTATATATTTTACTACCTGTAGAGCCTGGCATTACCAAGGCGTAATGCTTACATAGCCATGCCCACTCCATATAGCCCTGCCCCTTCATAGCTCCACCCCTCCACGTAGTCTTGGTGCAGGGTTATGTGGAGTGGGCGGGGCTATGATACATATATATGTACACACACACTCAGCTTTATACATTAGATATATATACATACACTAGGAACCCCCACAATCTGCTCTTTCATACAAATAGATAATATTGTCTACATTCTTAGATATATCTATCCATCCCCATGTACTAAAGAACGGCTGATATCCAGGGGTAAATATTAATATGAATATCATGCAGAATATACTTTAGTAACAGTCATAGCTGATAGGAAGCATGTTAAGCCAGATCTCTGTGCCGCCATCTTTACAGAGGAGGAGCCACAGGCTTCTGTGATGAATATGTGATAGGTATTTACCTCAGAACTATCTTTCTATCATACATGGATATTGTCCATTACGCTCCTCTCATATCCCAAACAGTAAGAGCTTTTTGTTAACGTATTTTCAAAATTATTTAGGAGGCATTAAAATCTGCTGACATAATGCACCACTATATATTTCCAACCAGAATCAGCATACAAAAAACCATACAGACATCTAAAGGCCAATATCCCCAGGAATGAAATCCGTAATTATCATGGCTGTATATATGTGTGTATGTGGCTGTATGCACTGTGTGTATGTGACTGTATGCACTGTGTGTATATAGATGTATATACTGTGTGTATGTGGCTGTATATATCTGTGTGTATGTGGCTGTATGCACTGTGTGTATGTGACTGTATGCACTGTGTGTATATAGATGTATATACTGTGTGTATGTGGCTGTATATATCTGTGTGTATGTGGCTGTATGCGCTGTGTGTATGTGGCTGTATGCACTGTGTATATGTGGCTGTATGCACTGTGTGTATGTGGTGTATATACTGTGTGTATATAGATGTATATACTGTGTGTATGTGGCTGTATATATCTGTGTGTATGTGGCTGTATGCGCTGTGTGTATGTGGCTGTATGCACTGTGTATATGTGGCTGTATGCACTGTGTGCGGCTGTATGCACTGTGTGTATGTGACTGTATGCACTGTGTGTATATAGATGTATATACTGTGTGTATGTGGCTGTATATATCTGTGTGTATGTGGCTGTATGCACTGTGTGTATGTGGCTGTATATACCTGTGTGTATGTTGCTGTATATATCTGTGTGTATGTGGCTGTATGCGCTGTGTGTATGTGACTGTATGCACTGTGTGTATATAGATGTATATACTGTGTGCATGTGGCTGTATACTGTACATCTGTGTGTATGTGGCTGTATATCTGTGTGTATGTGGCTGTATGCACTGTGTGTATGTGACTGTATGCACTGTGTGTATATAGATGTATATACTGTGTGTATGTGGCTGTATATATCTGTGTGTATGTGGCTGTATGCACTGTGTATATGTTGCTGTATATATCTGTGTGTATGTGGCTGTATGCACTGTGTGTATGTGACTGTATGCACTGTGTGTATGTGACTGTATGCACTGTGTGTATATAGATGTATATACTGTGTGTATGTGGCTGTATACTGTACATCTGTGTGTATGTGGCTGTATATCTGTGTGTATGTGGCTGTATGCACTGTGTGTATGTGACTGTATGCACTGTGTGTATATAGATGTATATACTGTGTGTATGTGTGCTGTATATATCTGTGTGTATGTGGCTGTATGCACTGTGTGTATGTGCTGTATATATCTGTGTGTATGTGGCTGTATGCACTGTTTGTATATAGATGGTATATACAGTGTGTTGTATGGTGTATTATATCTGTGTGTATGTGGCTGTATGCACTGTGTGTTAGTGGCTGTATGCACTGTGTGTATGTGGCTGTATATACCTGTGTGATATGTGGCTGTATGCACTGTGTGTATGTGGCTGTATGCACTGCGTGTATGTGGCTGTATGCACTGTGTTATGTGGCTGTATGCACTGTGTGTATATAGATGTATATACTGTGTGTATGTGGTGTATATACTTGTGTGTATGTGGTGTCATATGTGTCTGTATGTGGCTGTATGCACTGTGTGTATATGTAGATGTATATACTGTGTGTATGTGGTGTATCATACTGTGTGTATATGGTCTGTATGCATGTGGCTGTATATATCTGTGTGTATGTGGCTGTATGCACCTTGTGTATGTGGCTGTATGCATGTGGCTGTATAGTATCTGTGTGTATGTGTACTGTATTGCACTGTGTGCGGCTGTATGCACTGTGTGTATGTGGCTGTATGCACTGTGTGTATATAGATGTATATACTGTGTGTATGTGGCTGTATGCACTGTGTGTATATAGATGTATATACTGTGTGTATGTGGCTGTATGCACTGTGTGTATGTGGGTGAGCTGTGGATGTAATACTGTGTGTATGTGACTGTATGCACTGTGTGTTGGCTGTATGCATGTGGTGTATATGTGGTGTATATATCTGTGTGTATGCGGCTGTATATACCTGTGTGTATGTGGTGTATATACTGCACTGTGTGTATTGTGGCTGTAGGCACTGTGTGCATATAGATGTGTATACTGTGTGTAAAAAAAAAAAAAAAAAAAAAAAAAAAAAAAAAAAAAAAAAGGGGGGGGGGGGGGGGGGGGGGGGGGGGGGGGGGGGGGGGGGGGGGGGGGGGGGGGGATGTGGCTGTATAGCACTGTGTGTATGTGGCTGTATACTGTGGTATGTGTGCTGTATGCACTGTGTGTATGTGACTGTATGCACTGTGTGTATATAGATGTATATACTGTGTGTATGTGGCTGTATATATCTGTGTGTATGTGGCTGTATGTACTGTGTATATGTGGCTGTATGCACTGTGTGTATGTGGCTGTATATATCTGTGTGTATGTGACTGTATGCACTGTGTATATGTGGCTGTATATATCTGTGTGTATGTGACTGTATGTACTGTGTATATGTGGCTGTATGCACTGTGTGTATGTGGCTGTATATATCTGTGTGTATGTGACTGTATGCACTGTGTATATGTGGCTGTATATATCTGTGTGTATGTGACTGTATGCACTGTGTATATGTGGCTGTATATATCTGTGTGTATGTGACTATATGCACTGTGTATATGTGGCTGTATGCACTGTGTGTATGTGGCTGTATGTATCTGTGTGTATGTGGCTGTATGCACTGTGTGTATGTGGCTGCTTGCACTGTGTGTGTGTGTGTGTGGCTGTATGCACTGTCTGTATATAGATGTATATACTGTGTGTATGTGGTGTATATATCTGTGTGTATGTGGCTGTATGCGCTGTGTGTGTGTGGCTGTATGCACTGTGTATATGTGAGTGTAGGCACTGTGTATATATAGATGTATATACTGTGTATGTGGCTCTATATATCTGTGTGTATGTGGCTGTATGCACTGTGTGTATGTGACTGTATGCACTGTGTATATGTGGCTGTATGCACTGTGTGTATGTGACTGTATCCACTGTGTGTATATAGATGTATATACTGTGTGTATGTGGCTGTATATATCTGTGTGTAAGTGACTGTATGCACTATGTGTATGTGGCTGTATGCACTGTGTGTATGTGGCTGTATATCTGTGTGTATGTGGCTGTATGCACTGTGTGTATATAGATGTATATACTGTGTGTATGTGATGTATATACTTGTGTGTATGTGGTGTCTACACTGTGTGTATGTGGCTGTATGCACTGTGTGTATGTGGCTGTATCCACTGTGTGTATATAGATGTATATACTGTGTGTATGTGGCTGTATATATCTGTGTGTAAGTGACTGTATGCACTATGTGTATGTGGCTGTATGCACTGTGTATATGTGGCTGTATGTACTGTGTGTATGTGACTGTATCCACTGTGTGTATATAGATGTATATACTGTGTGTATGTGGCTGTATATATCTGTGTGTATGTGGCTGTATGCACTGTGTGTATGTGACTGTATGCACTGTGTGTATGTTGGTGTCTACACTGTGTGTATGTGGTGTCTACACTGTGTGTATGTGGCTGTATGCACTGTGTGTATGTGGACTGTATGCACTGTGTGTATATAGTGTATATACTGTGTGTATGTGGCTGTATATATCTGTGTGTAATGTGACTGTATGCACTGTGTGTATGTGGCTGTATGCACTGTGTGTATGTGGCTGTATGCACTGTGTGTATGTGGCTGTATGCACTGTGTGTATATAGATGTATATACTGTGTGTATGTGGTGTATGCACTGTGTATATAGATGTATATACTGTGTGTATGTGGCTATATGTGGCTGTATTCACTGTGTGTATGTGGCTGTATGCACTGTAGTAGTGACTGGTATGCACTGTGTGTATGTGGCTTTGTGCACTGTATGTATGTGGTGTATATACTGTATGTATGTGGCTGTATATACCTGTGTGTATGTGGCTATGTATATACTGTGTGTATGTGGTGTATATACTGTATGTATGTGGCTGTATATACCTGTGTGTATGTGGCTATGTATACCTGTGTGTATGTGGTGTATATACTGTGTGTATGTGGCTATGTATTGTTGTATGTGGTGTATATACTGTGTGTATGTGGCTATGTATTGTGTATGTGGTGTATATACTGTGTGTATGTGGCTGTATATACCTGTGTGTATGTGGCTATGTATACCTGTGTGTATGTGGTGTATATACCTGTGTGTATGTGGCTATGTATTGTGTATGTGGTGTATATACTGTGTGTATGTGGTGTATATACTGTGTGTATGTGGTGTATATACTGTATGTATGTGTGTATACTGTGTGTATGTGGCTATGTATTGTGTTATGTGGTGTATATACTGTGTGTATGTGGCTGTATATACTGTGTGTATGTGGCTATGTATACCTGTGTGTATGTGGTGTATATACTGTGTGTATGTGGCTATGTATTGTGTATGTGGTGTATATACTGTGTGTATGTGGTGTATATACTGTGTGTATGTGGTGTATATACTGTATGTATGTGGCTATGTATTGTGTATGTGGTGTATATACTGTGTGTATGTGGCTGTATAACCTGTGTGTATGTGGCTGTATATACCTGTGTGTATGTGGCTATGTATACCTGTGTGTATGTGGTGTATATACTGTGTGTATGTGGCTATGTATTGTGTATGTGGTGTATATACTGTGTGTATGTGGTGTATATACTGTAGTGTATGTGGTGTATATACTGTATGTATGTGGCTATGTATTGTGTATGTGGTGTATATACTGTGTGTATGTGGCTGTATATACCTGTGTGTATGTGGCTATGTATACCTGTGTGTATGTGGTGTATATACTGTGTGTATGTGGCTGTATATACCTGTGTGTATGTGGCTATGTATTGTGTATGTGGTGTATATACTGTGTGTATGTGGCTATGTATTGTGTATGTGGTGTATATACTGTGTGTATGTGGTGTATATACTGTGTGTATGTGGTGTATATACTGTATGTATGTGGTGTATATACTGTGTGCACATGTTTGTATACACATAGACACGGTGTTTATCCTACATAAATAACACTTTTTCTCCATGTTACTGTCTGCTCTTCTGCTATTATAGTCAGATGATGTGGGCCTCCATTGTTCTCCGCTACATAGTGCCCTCCCCTGCTGTATAATACTGTATATAATGACAGCCTAGGAGCTCCTCCTCTGGGAGTCACCCTCTACTCTGTTCTTGTAAGCACAACTGGGTGTCAAGATATTCTCCCCACAACACAGACCGGTCCTCTGAGGAGTATATGTGGAGATAGACATGTGATAGATACATAGAGAGATAGATAGATAGATAGATAGATAGATAGATAGATAGATAGATAGATAGATAGATAGATAGATAGATACTAATGCATCTCAATGAATCAGGGTACCTACACACCAGGTGACATCGCTGGTGATTTTGCAGGTGACGCAGGGGTGTGGCCTATCGTCAGCGTCATCGGCGGCAAGACACTCCATGTAAAGAGGTGATTTTGCGCTGAAAAATCGTCTGAGAGTGGTGGCCTGGTGTCAGAGCGCTGCTGTGAAGCCAGGCGAGCACTCTCAGGCAATGTTTACACATCACGATTGGCAATGTTACAGGCGATGGGAGCCAGAGGCTCCCATATTACAGGATCCTTGCTGGGGTTTCTAGACAACCCAATAGCGACGTCACCTGAAACATCGCCAAAGTGTCGCCGGAGGTATCGCCGCATGTAAACACGTGACAGCGAGGCTAGCGGGGGGCCAGAAATGTGCACGCTCCCGTGCGTCACCGCTGATATCTTTGGCGATGTCACCTGGTGTGACGGTACCCTAAGATATATCATCAAAAATCAATATCATATTGCCATGTTTCAGGTGTTTCTGGTGTTTCACAATAAATCAATCAATATTATATTGAATATTATATTCACCCTTTGATGTCTCGTGGAATACGGCAGCGTGGTTTTTGACCCTTCATCCCCCTACTTTAATTTTATGAGATAATGATTTTATAATCATCAACATTAACAGAAATAAACACATGAAATAGATCCCTCCGTGTGTAATGACTCTATATAATATATGGGTGTCACTTCATGTATTGATTTACTGAAATAAATGAACTTTTTGATGACATTCTAATTTATTGAGATGCACTAGTAGATATGAGGTTAGATACGAAGATAGATAGATAAATAGAAAAGAGGATGGATGATAGATATGAGGATGGATGAATAGATAGATATGAGAATAGATAGACATGAGGATAAATAGATATGAGGATAGATGGATATAATTAGATATGATATATGGATAGACAGATATACGGATAGAAAGATAGAGGGATAGATAAATAGAAGTATGGATAGATAGACAGATAGATAGATAGATAGATAGATGAATGGATAGAGATAAATATCAAGATAGGTAGATAGATGTACAGAAAGATATTTAAGAAAAAAAACCTATGATATGCCATGGACTTCCAAAGTCCCCACCCTGGATCTGCCCCCATTCACCGTTCCTACAGTCTTCACTCTGTATTTGCCCCATCCATCGTTCCAACAGCCCCCACCCTGTATCTGCCCCCACCATCGTTCCTACAGACCCCAACCTGTATTTGCCCCCATCTACCGTGCCTACAGCCCCCACCCTGAATCAGCCTCATTCATCGTTCCTACAGTCCCCACCCTGTATCTGCCCCATCCATCATTCCTACAGTTTCTACCCTGTATCTGCCCTATCCATCGTTTCTACAGTCTCTACCCTTTATCTGCCCCCATCCATCATTCCTACAGCCCCCACCCTGTATTCCTAAAGACCCAGCCTGTATCTGCCCCATCCATTGTTCCTATAATTCCCACCCTGTATCTGCCCAATCCATAGTCCCTACAGTCCCCATCCTGTATCTTCCCCCTCCATCATTCCTACTGTCACCACCCTGTATTTGCCCCATCGATCGTTCCTTCAGTCCCCATCCTGGATCTGCCCCTATCCATCGTTCCTACAGTCCCCACCCTAAATCTGCCCCATCCATCGTTCCTAAAGTCCCCACCCTGTATCTGCCCCATCCATCATTCCTACAGTCACCACCCTGAATCTTCCCCATCCATCATTCCTACAGTCCCCACCCTGTATCTGCCCCATCCATCATTCCTCCAGTCTCTACCATGTATCTGCCCATATCCATAGTTCCTATAGTCTCCACCCTGTATCTGCCCCATTCATCGTTCCTACAGTCACCACCCTTTATCTGCCCCATCCATCATTTCTACAGTCCTCACCCTGTATCTGCCCCATCCATCATTCCTACAGTCTCTACCCTGTATCTGCCCCTATCCATCGTTCCTACAGTATCTGCCCTTTATCTGCCCCCATTCATCATTCCTACAGCCCTCAGCCTGTATTTGCTCCATCTATCATTCCTCCAGTCACCATCCTGTATTCCTAAAGACCCCACCCTGTATCTGCCCCAACCATCGTTCCTATAATTCCCACCCTGTATCTGCCCCCATCCATCGTCCCTACAGTCCCCATCCTGAATCTTCCACCTCCATCATTCCTACCGTCACCACCCTGTATTTTCCTCATCCACTCTTTATCTGCCGCATCAATCATTTCTACAGTCTCTATCCTGTATCTGCCCCTATTCATCGTTCCTACAGTCCCCACCCTGTATCTGCCCCCATCCATCGTTCCTACTGCCCCCACCCTGAATCAGCCACATCCATCGTTCCTACAGTCCCCACCCTGAATCTGCCCCATCCATCATTCCTACAGTCTCTACCTGTATCTGTCCCATCCATCATTCCTACAGTTCCTACCCTTAATCTGTCCCATCCATCATTCCTACAGTCCCCATCCTATAACTGCCCCATCCATCATTCCTACAGTTTCTATAATGTATCTACCCCATCCATCATTCCTACAGTCCTTACCCTGTATCTGCCCCAACCTTCATTTCTGCAGTCTCTACCATGTATCTGCCCCTATCCATAGTTCCTATAGTCCCCACCCTGAATATGCCCCCATCCATCGTTCTTACAATCCCCACCATGAATCTGCCCCATCCATCATTCCTACAATCTCTACCCTGTATCTGCCCCATCCATCGTTACTACTACAGATATCCCACAGCCTTATATCTGCCCCCATCCCATCTTCCTTCAGCCTCTACCCTGGTATCTGCCCACCATCCTAATCCACTGGCGTATCCTACAATATCACCACCACCTAAACCTCCCCAATTCCATCATCATTCACAGAGACACTACTTTGTATCTGCCCCTATCCATCATTCCTACAGTCCCCACCCTGAATCTGCCCGATCCATCATTCCTACAGTTCCCACCCTTAATCTGCCCCATCCATCATTCCTACAGTCCCCACCCTGTATCTGCCCCATCCATCATACCTACAGTCTCTATCTTGTTATCTGCCCCATCCATCATTCCTACAGTCCCCACCCTTTATATGCCCCATCAATCATTTCCACAGCCTCTACCCTGTATCTGCCCCCATCCATCGTTCCTACAGTTCCCACCCTTAATCTGCCCCAGCCATCATTCCTACAGTCCCCACCCTGTATCTGCCCCATCCATCATTCCTACAGTCTCTATCCTGTATCTGCCCCATCCATCATTCCTACAGTCCTCACCCTGTATCTGCCTCAACCTTCATTCCTACAGTCTCTACCATGTATCTGCCCCTATCCATAGTTCCTATAGTCCCCACCCTGTATCTGTCCCATCCATCATTCCTACAATCCCCACACTGAAACTGCCCCCATCCATCGTTCCTACTGACCCCACCCTGAATCAGCCACATCCATCGTTCCTACAGTCCCCACCCTGAATCTGCCCCATCCATCATTCCTACAGTCTCTACCCTGTATCTGTCCCATCCATCATTCCTTCAGTCCCCACCCTGAAACTGCCCTATCCATCGTTCCTACAGTCCCCACCCTTTATCTGCCCCATCCATCATTTCCACAGCCTCTACCCTGTATCTGCCCACATCCATCGTTCCTACAGTTCCCACCCTTAATCTGCCCCAGCCATCATTCCTACAGTCCCCACCCTGTATCTGCCCCATCCATCATTCCTACAGTCTCTATCCTGTATCTTCCCCATCCATCATTCCTACAGTCCTCACCCTGTATCTGCCTCAACCTTCATTCCTACAGTCTCTACCATATATCTGCCCCTATCCATCGTTCCTACAGTCCCCACCCTGAATCTGCCCCATCCATGGTTCCAACAGTCCCCACCCTGTATCTGCCCCCATCCATCGTTCCTACAGTTCCCACCCTTAATCTGTCCCATCCATCATTCCTACAGTCACATCCCTGTATCTGCCCCATCCATCATTCCAACAGTCTCTATAATGTATCTACCCCATCCATCATTCCTACAGTCCTCACCCTGTATCTGCCCCAACCTTCATTTCTGCAGTCTCTACCATGTATCTGCCCCTATCCATAGTTCCTATAGTCCCCACCCTGAATCTGCCCCCATCCATCGTTCTACAATCTCTACCCTGTATCTGCCCCATCCATCGTTACTACAGTCCCCACCCTTTATCTGCCCCATCCATCATTCCTACAGCCTCTACCCGGTATCTGCCCCCATCCATCGTTCCTACAGTCCCCACCCTGAATCTGCCCCATCCATCGTTCCTACAGTCCCCACCCTGAATCTGCCCCATCCATCATTCCTACAGTCTCTACCCTGTATCTGTCCCATCCATCATTCCTACAGTTCCCACCCTTAATCTGCCCCATCCATCTTTCCTTCAGTCCCCACCCTGAATCTGCCCCATCCATCATTCCTACAGTCTCTACCCTGTATCTGTCCCATCCATCATTCCTTCAGTCCCCACCCTGAAACTGCCCTATCCATCGTTCCTACAGTTCCCACCCTTTATCTGCCCCATCCATCATTTCCACAACCTCTACCCTGTATCTGCCCCCATCCATCATTCCTACAGTTCCCACCCTTAATCTGCCCCAGCCATCATTCCTACAGTCCCCACCCTGTATCTGCCCCATCCATCATTCCTACAGTCTCTATCCTGTATCTGCCCCATCCATCATTCCTACTGTCCTCATCCTGTATCTGCCTCAACCTTCATTCCTACAGTCTCTACCATATATCTGCCCCTATCCATCATTCCTACAGTCCCCACCCTGAATCTGCCCCCATCCATCATTCCTACAGTTCCCACCCTTAATCTGTCCCATCCATCATTCCTACAGTCTCTATAATGTATCTACCCCATCCATCATTCCTACAGTCCTCACCCTGTATCTGCCCCATCCATCATTCCTACAGTCTCTATAATGTATCTACCCCATCCATCATTCCTACAGTCCTCACCCTGTATCCGCCCCAACCTTCATTTCTGCAGTCTCTACCATGTATCTGCCCCTATCCATCATTCCTACAGCCTCTACCCGGTATCTGCCTCATCCATCGTTCCTACAGTTACCACCTTGAATCTGCCCCATCCATCATTCCTACAATCCTCACCCTGTATCTGCCCCAACCTTCATTTCTGCAGTCTCTACCATGTATCTACCCCTATCCATCATTCCTACAGTCTCTACCCGGTATCTGCCCAATCCATCGTTCCTATAGTTCCCACCCTAAATCTGCCCCCATCCATCATTCTTACAGTCCCCACCCTTAATCTGCCCCAGCCATCATTCCTATAGTCCCCACACTGAATCTGCCCCCATCCATCGTTCCTACAGTCCCCACCATGAATTTGCCCCATCCATCATTCCTACAGTCCCCACCCTGTATCTGCCCCATGCATCATTCCTACAGTCTCTATAATGTATCTGCCCCATCCATCATTCCTACAGTCCTCACCCTGTTATCTGCCCCAACCTTCATTTCTGCAGTCTCTACCATGTATCTGCCCCTATCCATAGTTCCTATAGTCCCCACCCTGAATCTGCCCCCATCCATCGTTCCTACAGTCCCCACCATGAATCTGCCCCATCCATCATTCCTACAGCCTCTACCCGGTATTTGCCCCCATCCATCGTTCCTACAGTCCCTACCCTGAATCTGCCCCCATCCATCGTTCCTACAGTCCCCACCCTGAATCTGCCTCATCCATCATTCCTACAGTCCCCACCCTGTATCTGCCCCATCCATCATTCCTACAATCTCTACACTGTATCTACCCCTGTCCATCATTCTTACAGTCCCCACCCTGAATCTGCCCCATCCATCATTCCTACAATCACCACCCTAAATCTGCCCATCCATCATTCACAGAGACACTACTTTGTATCTGCCCCTATCCATCATTCCTACAGTCCCCACCCTGAATCTGCCCGATCCATCATTCCTACAGTTCCCACCCTTAATCTGCCTCATCCATCATTCCTACAGTCCCCACCCTGTATCTGCCCCATCCATCATACCTACAGCCTCTACCTTGTATCTGCCCCATCCATCATTCCTACAGTCCTCACCCTGTATCTGCCCCAACCTTCATTCCTGCAGTCTCTACCATGTATCTGCCCCTATCCATAGTTCCTATAGTCCCCACCCTGTATCTGCCCCATCCATCATTCCTACAGTCCCCACCCTGAAACTGCCCCATCCATCGTTCCTACAGTCCCCACTCTTTATCTGCCCCATCCATCATTTCCACAGCCTCTACCCTGTATCTGCCCCCAGCCATCATTCCTACAGTTCCCACCCTGTATCTGCCCCATCCATCATTCCTACATTCCTCACCCTGTATCTGCCTCAACCTTCATTCCTACAGTCTCTACCATGTATCTGCCCCTATCCATAGTTCCTATAGTCCCCACCCTGTATCTGCCCCATCCATCATTCCTACAATCCCCACACTGAAACTGCTCCATCTATCGTTCCTAAAGTCTCCACTCTGTATCTGTCCCATCCATCATTCCTATAGTCCCTACCCTGTATCTGCCCCATCCATCATTCCTACAGTCCCCACCCTGTGTCTGTCCCATCTATCATTCCTACAGTCCCCACCCTGAATCTGCCCATCCATCATTCCTACAGTCCCCACCTTGTATCTGCCCATCCATTGTTCCTACAGTCCCACCCTGAATCTGCCCCATCCATCGTTCCTACAATCTCAACTCTGTACCTGTCCCATCCATCGTTCCTATAGCCCCCACCCTGTATCTGCCCCATCCATCATTCCTACAGTCCCCACCCTTTATCTGCCCGTATCCATCGTTCCTACTGACCCCACCCTTTATCTGCCCCCATCCATCATTCCTACAGTCCCCACCCTGCATCTGCCTCCATTCATCGTTCCTACTGCCTCCACCCTGAATCAGCCCCATCCATCGTTCCTACAGTCCCCACCCTGAATCTGCCCCATCCATCATTCCTACAGTCACCACCCTGTATCTGCCCCAATCCACTGTTCCTACAGTCCCCATGCTATATCTGCCCCATCCATCGTTTCTACAGTCCCCAACCTTAATCTGCCCCATCCTTCGTTCCTACAGTCCCCACCCCGAATCTGCCCCATCCATCATATCTACAATCACTACTCTGTATCAGCCTCATCCATCATTCCTACAGTCTCTACCCTTTATCTGCCCTTATCTATCCTTTCTATAGTCCCCATGCTGATTCTGCCTCATCCATCGTTTCTACAGTCCCCACCCTTAATCTGCCCACATCCATCGTTCCTACAGTCCCCACCCTGTATCTTCCCCATCCATTATTCCTACAGTCGCTACTCTGTATCTGTCCCTATCCATCGTTCCTACAGTCAACACCCTGAATCTGCCACATCCATCATTCCTACAGTATCTACCCTATATTTTTCCCATTCATTGTTCCTGCAGTCCACACCCTGTATCTGCCCCATCCATCGTTCCTACAGTCACCACCCTGTATCTGCCCCATCCATCGTTCCTACAGTCCGCAACCTGTATCTGTCCCATCCATCATACCTACAATTACCACCTTGAATCTGCCCCATCCATCATTCCTATAGTCCCCATCCTGTATCTGCCCCATCCATCATTCCTACAATCACCACCCTGCCTCTGCCCCATCCATCGTTCCTACAGTCCACACCCTGTATCTGTCCCATCCATCATTCCTACAGTCACCACCCTGTATCTGCCCCATCCATCGTTCTTACAGTCCACAACCTGTATCTGCATAGATCGTTCCCACAGTCTCTACCCTGTATCTGCCCTCATCCATCGTTCAACAGTCCCCACCCTGTATCTGCCCCATCAATCATTCCTACAGTCTCTACCCTGTATCTGTCCCTTTTCCTATTGTAACCTTGCTTTGGCAAAATCATGTGTATTTAATCCTGACAATAAAGCTTGTTTGAATTTGATATGTGGAAAGATAGATATGAAGATAGATAGATAGATAGATTGTTTGCCTGTTGGCCAAATAAAGGCTGAAACAACCTGGAAGGAGTGCTGCAGTCTCTTTCCTAACTAGATAGGATGGGACACCCATGTATGTTGATGTCGATGTCGAGCAAAGACCAACGGGTCTGTTTAGGCACCAAGACTTGGATAGGTGGACTGATAGATGGATAGAGGATAGATAGATAAATGTCATCTGTTCTTCCTCATCTATATGTCCAACAAGAACCAATGGGTCTGTTTAGGCACCAGGTCTTGGATGGATGGAGGATAGATAGATAGATAGATAGATAGATAGATAGATAGATAGATAGATAGATAGATAGATAGATAGATAGATAGATAGATGGGGGCCGTTACATGCTACGGTATCTGTAAAGATATCGCTGAAACGTCACAGATTTTCAGTCGCTCAAACGACGTCGTTGCGTGTGACAGGTCGATCTGACAAGCGATAAGTGGTCAGATCGTTAATCACAGATATGGCAACCGGACCCCATATCAGACGATGTCGATCATGCAATCTGCTGCATCGTTCTGTGTGACACCGCCATAACCGATCTCCTTAATGATTTCGCCTATTCACAACATTGACAAGCATCAATCGCTGGTTGTGTGAACGATCCCTGCACGTAACATCGCTGAATGATATCTATACATGTGACACTTCACTAACGATGTTGTCCACGAGTGCGCACCCCTGAGATCGTAGGTGAGAGGCTTCACAAAATCATAGTGTGTGACGGCCCCTCTGGATAGATAGATATAAAGATAGATAGATGATAGATAGATATAAGGATGCATAGATAGATATAAATAGGTATTAGATAGATTGATATGGGGATAAATGGACAGATAGATATAGATAGAAGGATGGATGGATATATAGATATAGATAGATATTAGATATAGATAGATATTAGATAAATAGATAGGTATGAAGATAGATGAAATGATACATAGATAGATATGAAGATGGATGGATGGATAGAGTAACAGATAAAAGTATGGAAATATATAAGCATATACAGTATAGGATAGATAAATGGATGGATAGCTAGCTAGATAAGATGGATAGATATGAGATTGATAGAAGAATAAAATTTGTCAGCCTGAATGAAAAATAGATAGATAGATAGATAGATAGATAGATAGATAGATAGATAGATAGATAGACAGCTGTCTTATCTTCTGGTTATCTGTAGTTTATGATTTGAGCTGTTATCTTGCTCAGTTTGTAGAATAACACAATGAAATAATATAGATATTACTCCAAACGCAAACACTACATCCTTCTGATAATCAGATATAAATCTTTCATACCTCGTTGCTCCTGATCTTCCCCTCTTGTGTCTCTAAAACAGAAAATAGGAAATACATTTTTTATTTTTTTTTAAAATAAATATTTAATGAAAATAATCATTGTAGGCCGTCAATGAGCAGTCTGAGGCCTGTACTGAAGGAAAAAACCCCAGGAGTCCAGCATTAGAACAGGGAGTATTATGTATGGAACGACACTGAGGCCTGGGCACGGAGACCTGGACACTGAGGCCAGAGCACTGAGGCCCAGACACTGAGGTCTGGACATGGACCCCCGACACAGAGGCCCGGACATTGGGGTCCGGACACGAGGGTCTGGACACGCAGGCCTGGACACTAAGGCCAGAGCACTGAGGCCCTGACACGGAGGCCCAGACATTGAGGTCTGGACATGGACCCCAAGACACGGAGGCCTGGACATGGGGACCCAGACACGAGGGTCTGGATACGGAGGCCTGGACACTGAGGCCTAAGCACAGGAGCACATGCATTGAGGCCCGGACACGGAGGCCCAGATATAGAGGCCCAGACACCAAGGTCTGGACATGGACCCCTGGACACGGAGGCCCAGACACGGGGGCCCGGACACAAGGGTCTGGACATCTGAAGCACTAGGCAATAGGCACTGAGGCCCAGACATGGAGGCCCAGACATTGAGGTCTGGATATCTGGACATAGACCCCCAGACACGGGGGCCCGGAAATGGGGGCCCAGCACGGAGGCCTGGACACGGGGGCCCAGACACTGAGACCCGCACACGGAGGCCTGGACCTGGAGGCCCAGGCACAGAGGCCCGGACACTGAGGCCCAGACACTGAGGCCTGAACAAGTAGGCCTGGACCTGGAGACCCGCTCATCCTGCTCATCAGGGTAATGTTTACCACACAAACATCAAGTCATGCTGTGGGAGGGAACTATTACAGGGTTATTACTTTTGTACCAATTATTGCGTCTATTATAGTAAATGTACGAATATAAAATATTAATCTGGATGATAATCGTATATACTTTTAGTATCACAGTTAAGGATGCCTAGGCTGACACTCATCTTTCTATCCATTTGTCTGCCTGTCTGTTTGTCTATCTGTCTATTCATCCATCCAAGTCCAGGTGTATAAATGACCCAAAGTCATTCTTTGACACAACGGATAGGAAATACAATAGATAGATAGTACACAGTCACAGACAGTACATCTATCTATCTATCTATCTATCTATCTATCTATCTATCTATTCATCCATCCATGCCCTGGTCCCTAAATAGAGCATATCATATTCCTCATAATTTCTTATCTATATACCTACCTGTCTGATGATAACAATACTGTTCTTAATGTGATAGCCGCTGCCCATTGATCTTTCAATATGTCCAATATGTGTCTCTCTATCTTAGATCTATTTTATTTGTCAAGTCATGGGGCCTAAATGGACCCAAAAGTCCTTCTTCAACATAAGTGGTAGGAAGTGAAATGGATAAATAAATGTTTCATCTATCGTATCTATCTATCTATCTATCTATCTATCTATCTATCTATCTATCTATCTATCTATCTATCTATCTATATCTATCTATCTATCTATCTATCTATCTATCTATCTATCTATCTATCTATCTATCTATTCATCCATCCATGCCCTGGTGCCTAAATAGACCCAAAGGCCCTTCTTCAATATAAGGGGTAGGAAATAAAATAGAAAGATTGAGAAATGTTCTATCTATTATCAATATAATGTAAGAAATGACAGCAATACAAAAAAAAATCAAATGTGCAGTGATAAGTTAAACCACACAACAACGTGACAATTCATTCCCACATTTACCATTCATTATAAGTCTGTCTATCTATCTATCTATCTATCTATCTATCTATCTATTATCTATCTATCTATCTATTTATCTGTCTATCCATCTATCCATCAATCCGTATAAAAAATATATGAAAAACTATAATAAATATTATAAAAAATCCACATCCAAATGCATGCCTGTAGGCCTGATGTGTGAAATAAATAGCGGGCTGTTATTTTATCTTAGCACTACACCATTGCAAGCCAATTTCTAGCCAATTATTTTTTTTATATTATTATTATATTGTATCTAAAAAATGCAAAAGGAAAATTTTACACCATTCAATAGTTTTTAATTTTTGGCTAAACTGTTTTGTATCAATGAATTATCTCTTAATGTACATTTTATTTATTAATTTTATTTATTTTTTTATATTATTTATTTTTGTGATTGCTGTCACTCCAGTGTTACCCATCCCGGTATATGGAAATACAGAATAGGTACAGAAGAAGTCAGTGCTGGTCTAGGCCTTTTCTTTACACATAAAAGGGGGCCCATGGTTCCGGCACAATCCCCTTCGCCTCTCCCTCTCCCAATCCTGTTAAATTAAGATGCTAAGTGCCGGCACAGAAGATTGTAATGAGAACTGTGTCTGCTCTTAATGCCGTACGGAGCTCTGGCTGAAGGGTTAAATCTCCGACCGTCGTGATTTTTTTCATGCTTACAGCTTAGACGTGACTATGAGAGATCTCGTGCCTTAAATCGTGCCGCTTGATCGGAGTGTCCTAAACCCTCTACGGATCCTATAATTGGATCCTTTGCTAATCACAGTGGCCATTCAAGAATAATAATCAGCTTTGCAAATCAAAATTGTTTTCTTAACAAATGTAAGAATACCCACAGATTTTTTTTTATCCAAAATTCTAAGAAAATTCTAATAAAAAACAATGAAATGACTCACCGTGGAGCCTCGGCATCTGGCCTGGTGGATGCAGCATTCTTGGAGATCTGGCAAAATGAGTCTCATCTCCAACATCCTACCCTCTTGTGGCAGTTGGTTGCATCTCCGAGTGACGTAAAAAGGTGCTATCCATTCAGGATTTTTCTCCACGGCTTTTGAGGGGTCTCAGAATCCGTCCTTTCTTTATGCCTCCACAGCCTCAGTTTTTTTTTTTTCTGCACCACAAGTCAGGTCTTCATGCCGAACGATTATGCAGTTCCATGGTAGACACAAATACCCCACAATTATAGACTTCAAGAGCCTCTCCAGCACCCGAAGCTACCAGGCAAAAAAAAAATGAGTGAAAGACAATCATAGCGTGGCTCTTTTCACATAAATACTTCTTTATCCTCAGGCTCCTCCTTGCATTCTTTTCAGTTTTGACCAAAGAAAATGTTGATTGGGGTATGACTGATAAAGGGGGAGTGGTAGAAAGGAGAAGAAGGGTGTGTGGGATGGCTTGTGGGCACCTAATATAGTGCAGTCCCTCCCCTTATACTTCACTTCACACATTTAGAAATTCTACTCAATCTTACTAGGAAGAAAAAAAAAAATTATTTATTTTCCTTTAGATAAAAGAGGATCAAATTCTTAGACTTTAATTTTTAAAAAGAAAAATTTCATTTTTGGGAATTTTTTTGGATTAAAATTATGAATTTAAATCACTTTCAATGAGGGTTATGTGATCATTTTTCATTTTTCACTTTACAGTTTTTGCCGATATGATTTATAATATAATTTATATTTTTTAGAGGGCTTGGTCACCACACTTGCCAGATTTGACCGGAATTGCTCTATAGATGACCTCCTTCGTAGGTTTTGAGCCTACATTTTTTTTTTCACGTCTGGTTTCCAGGGCTCGTTCTGAGACCGTCTTTGGAAGTTGGACTAATGGTCCGTAGAAAATGCACAATGAATTCACTTTTCTGTCTTCTTGCCTGGGAACTCAGTACGTCCTGAACTTGACAGGCAGTCTACTGAATGTTAATGAGATGTCTCAAGTTCATTGTCAAAAGGCCCTCGCAGACACCCTGTTCTCTCCCATAGACCAGCCTTCAATTCCAACGCTTGTTTTGTTCCACTGACTAAACCCTTGTGTGTGTGTGTGTGTTTTTTTTTTTTTTTTTAATGCATTTGAAGTACCCAGACTTCCATACCGGCATAATTAGCCAAGAAAATTTGCATGGCCGTTCCTTTCAGCTAAATAAACAATTCCCATACTTACGGCTTCAAAATAACAGCTTCTGCCAAATGGGTCCACCATACCTTCTCAGCTCTGATAGTGGACAGACTAAAAAAATAGAAAAAAACAAAAAGATATGGATTATTTTCACCTAATTTTTCTACGACTTTAACCCCAAATTTTTTATTTTGATATTTTTTTTAGAAATTCGGATTTTCTCTTTCTATCTTCCATGTCTCCCCATTACTGACTGTTTCCGCTTTGGGATTTTTTGGTACTGATCTAAATACAGGTGAGTTGTTTTTTTTTGTATTATTTTATTTTATTCATTTTAAAAAATAATAATAATTCGGTATTTTTGTCAAATGAAAATCTGTGTAGTTTACTATTATCGAATTTAAGATTCCAACTTACAAAATTAGATGTTGGCTAATTTCAATCCGATACATTTTGTGAAAAAAAATCAATTTTCTTCTCAAGTCCGAGGATTTATTAATATTATTTTCTCACCAAGTTGGATGAATTGAGCCTCTTGTGTCTCTGTCTTTTGTTCAGACAAATCTTTTCATATTGTTAGCACTCCCTGGGAGCCGATTTAATCACGCCTCCAATAAACCCACGTGACCCCCCCCCCTCCCTCCCCCATACACCACCTTGTTAAAAAAAATGCTCATTAGCCGAAAGGAAGCTAAGAGGCATATAATTATAATTAACTACAGACACCTCTTGATTGCTTTCCCTTTTTTTTTTAACTAAAAAGTATTATAAATCTCTTTACCGTCTTGTTTACGGAATTTACAATTTTACCAAAATTTTTCTACTCAAATTAAATTTTTAAAATACTTTTCGTATTTTTCTTCTTCGAGAAAAAGCTTAATGACCACTGTAGGTGCGCAACGGTACACAGTACGATATTTCTCATCATGTCTCCCCTAGCTACGTAGGGATTCTATTGTATCCGGAAATAAAGAATTTTAGAAGCTTACCTACGATCGGCAGATTCAAAGATTCCGAGTAGAATACTTCTTCGAAAGTCTTCGTTTATTACGAAAAATCTTTCCCCTTTCCGTTCCTTTCTTTTCCTGGTCTGTGAAGGGAGCGTGCCTAAAGAAAATGGGATCATTCCGGAGAGTGGAAGGAAGCTCCTCGCGAGAAAAAAGGGGGAACTGACATGGCGTAAGGATACACCAACTACAAAGGAATATTCCACGTAGCTTAGACGTAAAGTATACGTATTATATAAAAAAAAAGGATGATGATATGCAGATGTGGGAAAGGGTGGTCTACCCAACAGAGGGGGATTTTGTTTCAAAGGGTGGGAATGGGAATTTTTTTTCACCTTTCCTATGTATTTATTGTAATTGAGTCCTTACAGTCATGCATATCTGACTGATCATTATAGCCTCATTAGCATATATGCAAATGAGAAATCCTCTGCACGGTATGGGAGTGTAGGTCACAGCAGCATTATTTTTCAGTTTTTCAGGACACATCTGCATCTTTTCTCACAATCATGTTTTTTTTTTTTGAGGATTATAACAAATTGGTAGATATTGTTTAAAACATGCTCTCGACATGTATAAATATACATGTGCATGTATGTGTGTATATATATTTGTATGTCCATTTGTATGTATGTCTATAAAGTGTGTGCGAGTGTGTATGTACATATATATAATAGACAGATGTGTATATATGTATTTTTATATACAATTATATGTATGTCTATTAAATGTTGTGTGTGTTATATATTGGACAGATGTGTATGTATATACATAATAGATATGTGTGTATATATGTGTATACATTTTAGATTGTGTGCATATGTATATACATATTAGGTGTGTGTGTGCATAAATGTATATGCATAATGGATGTGTGTATGCATATATATATTAGTTGTGTGTGTGTGTGCATATACATATTAGATGTGTGTATGTTATATCCATAATAGTAAGATGTGTGTGTATGTGTATATCCATAATAGTAAGATGTATGTGTATGTATATCTATAATAGTAAGATGTATGTGTATGTATATCCATAATAGTAAGATGTTGTGTATATGTATATCCATAATAGTAAGATGTGTGTGTATATGTATATCATATAGTAAGATGTATGTGTATGTATATCCATAATAGTAAGATGTGTGTGTATATGTATATCTATAATAGTAAGATGTGTTGTATGTGTATTTTATATCCATAATAGTAAGATGTGTGTGTAAATGTATATCCATGATAGTAAGATGTATGTGTATGTGTATCTATAATAGTAAGATGTTGTGTATGTATAACTATAAAAGTAAGATGTGTGTGTATGTACTGTATATCCATAATAGCAAGATATATGTGTATGTATATGTATATCCATAATAGTAAGATGTGTGTGTATGTATATCTATAATAGTAAGATGTATGTGTATGTATATCCATAATAGCAAGATGCATGTGTATGTATATCCATAATAGTAAGATGTATGTGTAAAATGTATATCCATAATAGTAAGATGTATGTGTATGTATATCATAATACAAGATGTAGTGTAATGTATTATAATAGTAGATGTATGTGTATGTATCTATAATAGTAAGATGTATGTGTATGTATATCCATAATATCAAGATGTATGTGTATGTGTATGTATCATAATAGCAAGATATGTATATCCATAATAGTAAGATGTGTGTTATGTATATGTGTATCTATAATAAGTAAAGATTAGTATAATGTATATCATAATAGTAAGAGTGTAAATTATTATTATGTATTATATTGTCTATAAAGTAAGATGTGTGTGTATGTATATCCATAATAGCAAGATGTATGTGTATATGTATATCTATAATAGTAAGATGTATGTGTAAATGTATATCCATAATAGTAAGATGTATGTGTATGTGTCTCATATAATAGTAAGATGTGTGTGTATGTATAACTATAAAAGTAAGTGTTGTATGTACTGTATATCCATAATAGCAAGATATATGTGTATGTAATATCCATAATAGTAAGATGTGTGTGTATGTATATCTATAATAGTAAGATGTATGTGTATGTATATCCATAATAGTAAGATGTGTTGTATATGTATATCCATAATAGCAAGATGTATGTGTAATGTATATCCATAATATTAAGATGTAGTGTGTATGTATATCTATAATAGTAAGATGTATGTGTATGTATATCTATAATAGTAAGATGTGTGTGTATATGTATATCCATAATAGAAGATGTATGTGTATGTATATCCATAATAGCAAGATGTATGTGTATGTATATCCATAATAGTAAGATGTGTGTGTTATGTATATCTAAATAGTAAGATGTATGTGTATGTATATCCATAATAGCAAGATGTTGTGTATATGTATATCTATAATAGTAAGATGTATGTGTATGTATATCATATAATAGTAAGATGTATGTGTATGTGTATCTATAATAGTAAGATGTATGTTGTAAATGTATATCCATAATAGTAAGATGATGTGTGATAATAGTATATCATAATAGTAAGATGTGTATGATTGTTATGTATCTATAATAGTAAGATGATTTTATATAATATATATATATAGTATAATGATTAATAGATGTATATGTATGTATCTATAATAGTAAATATTTGTAAATGTATATCCAAATAGTAAATTGTGTATATGTATATCATAATAGTAAGATGTATGTGTATATGTATATCTATAATAAGTAGAAGTGTGTGTATGTATATCATAATAGTAAGATGTATGTGTATGTATATCCATAATAGCAAGATGTATGTGTATGTATATCCATAATAGTAAGATGTTGTGTAAATGTATATCCATAATAGAAGATGTATGTGTAATGTATATCCATAATAGTAAGATGTGTGTTATGTATATCTATAATAGTAAGATGTAGTGTAGTATATCCATAATAGCAAGATGTGTGCGTATGTATATCCAAATAGTAAGATGTATGTGTATGTGTATCTAAAATATAAGATTGTATGTGTATGTATATCCATAATAGCAAGATGTATGTGTATATGTAATCATAATAGTAAGATTGTGTATGTATATGTGTATCTATAATAGTAAGATGAATGTGTAGTGTATCTACAATATAAGATATGTATGTATATGTATATCCAAATAGTAAGATGTTGTGTATATATGCATTACATAATAATGTTGTGTATTGTATAGAAATATATATATGCATATATTTGCATAATAGTTAGATGTGTATGCATCTTTATGTATATATATACTGTGTGTATATATATATATATATATACATACGCACAGTTATATGTATGCTTCTAAATGTAAACATATATTGTATGTATAGTCAAATATGTTGTATATAAATATATGTATATCAGTATGTACATTTATATGTATGCATTTGCATGTATGTGTAAATCTATGTATATACAATATGTATAATATATGTAGACATATGTATATAGATACATGTGTAAAATATATATATATATATATATATATATATATATATATTATAATGTGAATTATGTATGTGTACATATATTATTATTATTATCATTATTATTATTATTATTATAGTGCACATTGTAAGCAATGTTTTGTGTTGAGAAACAATCAATGTGACAATCTCTTTCCGGCTCCATGCTCCAGTCTGGGGTGCTGAATGCTCTGGTTATCCGGCATGCCGTCGTCCTGTGAGCGCCGGTTACGCCTACAGGGATTCCATCTTTCTGACAGTACAGCACGCCCCTGCCGCTCAGAGCTGATCATTATCTCAGGGGGCATTTAAAAAACAAAATGAAAAAATATATATATATTTTTTTTAATTGAAGTAACGGTTTTTTGACTTAAAAGTCAATAAACAAGTGAAATAATATCACCGGTGTATACCTGGTAATAAGACAAGAGTTGGCGTTCATAATAAGGAGTGCTGGTAATGACAGGCTCGGGTGGCACAAATGATGGGTTTCCTGGCAGACGCGGGAACCATTTCATTGTCAACAACAGAAAAACATCATACACACAAGGGGAAAGGTGACAAAAAGCTCAAAAAACAAAAAAATGTACCATTTTTCATTGATAATTACACATTCATTATCCGGGGTTTTAAGTTTTTTTTTTTCATGAGTAACGGAGGCTTATTTTTTTCCCATCAAGTAGAGTGAGTTTAACCCCTTCCATGCTCCAGGGCAGAATCAAGCCTTCCATGACCCTAGCTTCCTCTACACTTGTTCTATAATGTAATGTTTAACAAAAATCTGACATTTCTCCTTCTAGATATTTTGGATATTTTGCAACTTTTGTCAATGAATTGTACTTTTTTTTTTACTTATATTGTGAACAGGATTCCCTCCACATGTAAATATATGTGACAACTAATAAAAATCACTAAATCTCCACAAAGAATGAGAGAATAATGAAGAATCAAGGACTTCAGCTTTAGAAACATTTTATTTAGATACAAAGCTGAGATCAATTAGCGGGGTCTTTTTACATTTTCAGGCCGATATGTATAAAAAATGACACATTTTTGTAATTATATTTGACACTTTTATTCTATGGCTCCATTTCTATCATCAATTGGTTTTTTTCTAATTATTAAAATGGTTTATTTCATTTTTCACACCAGAATTTTTACTATATTTCATATTCATTTTGTTTACTTCTTCGAAAAGATGATATTGTATAAAATTCACATTTCACATGTATTAATTTACCAATATGTGGAACAAAAAGGTAAGAGATTATCTATCTATCTATCTATATCTATCTATCTATCTATCTTTATCTAATCTATCTACTCTGTGTATCCATATGTATCTGTCCTTGTAATCTATCTATGTATCTATCCATATCTACCCATTATTATCCATATCTATCTATGTATCTATCCATATCTGTCTATGTGTATCTATCCATCTATTTATCTATCTTCTATCTATTCATCCCCTTATTTATATATTCATCTATCAATCCTTCTATCTATATATCTATGTATCTATCCATATATATCTATGTATCCATCTATCTTACCTATAATTTATCTATATTGTGTACATCTAGCTCTTTCTTTCTTTCTTCTTTCTTTCTTTCTTTCTTTCTTTTTCTTTCTTTCTTCTTTCCTTTCTTCCTTCCTTCCTTCTCTTTCCTTCCTTCCTTCCTTTCTCTTATTACGGACTATCTATCTTTCTATCCTCTGTTTATATAGCTATATCTCATTATCTATCTATCTATCTATCTATCTATCTATCTATCTATATCTATATCTATCTATCTATCTATCTATCTATCTATCTATCTATCTATCTATCTATCCATCTATCTATCATCTATCTAGAAAAATAAATCTGGCAGCATTCAAAAATAAAGCAAAAAGTGGACTTTAATAGGTGTGATGTTTTGGCTTGTGGTAAGTTACTATCTATCTATCTATCTATCTATCTATCTATCTATCTATGTATCTATTTCTTTCTTTCTATCTATCTGTTCCATCTATCCACTATCTTCTTCTTCTATCTATCTTCATCTTTTCTTTCTTTCTATCTTCTTTTTCATCTTCCCTTTCTTCTTTCTTTCTTTCTTCTTTCTTTCTTTCTTTCTTTCTTTCTTTCTTTCTTTCTTTCTTTTCTTTCTTTCTTTTTTCTTTCTTTCATTTACCTATTTATCTATTCATATCTATCAGTTTTGGGTGTACAAGTGATATCCTTTAATGCAAAAAAAATACTTTTTATGATAAAAAAACATTTTCAAGGAATATTTTTTGTTTTAATACTTATTGAATGAAGGAATTTTACTATAGGAAAAAAAAACATGATGAAGTATTCAATGCTGATCAATGTCAATAATAATGATAATAATAATAATTAAGTGTAGTTTGTACACACGTGATTTATTCTGAAAATTAAAGAAAAAATTGTAGGTAAGTTTGGAGAATTTTTAGTGAAAAATGTAAATGTTGTAAATGACAGATTTTTCAATAGTAGGTGGGAGAATGTGTAAGAAAATAGTCATCTTTTATTATATGATGTCATCATTTAGGCATAGAAATGAAAAACTAATGAGTTATTTCTGTTATTTCAGGCAATTTTTAGGTCTATAAAGTTTTTTTTTATTGAATTTTTTGTATTTTTTTATGTTTTTGTTAAAACAAGGAGTGGAAAAATGTGGACAAAAGAATTGTAAAGTATTAGGTAACACAATTTGTAAGCGCTTTATGGCATTTATGGACTGTTTGCAATTTTATGACTTAGTAAAAAAGTCAAAATCAAATGTAATTTTTAATTTATTTTTTTATGTTTTATTTTTTGTAATTCATTCAAAATACTCCTACAAAATGTGAAAAATATGAACGGGCGTAAAATATTGGCTTCATCTATTTATAAAAATATTGTGAAAAATGCACTCATGCATAAAATTATGTATTAAAATAATTAGGCCAATTTTATCTGTGAAACAAGATTTTATTAAAAAAAAGTGTTTAAAAAACTTTACGTAAATTTGACGTATATCAAGTAAATAATGTATTGTATATGACCTGATAAATTTGGTGCTCGATACACCTAGCCCTACCCCTAAAACCTCATCAAAAACAATAAAATCTTTAAAAAACCCACAATCTTGTGTTTTGGTAAAAAACTGTGCCGTATTGGGTGAGTATTGTTTCGGTCCAGAGGGAATGGAATTTTATTCACAGGGGAAGAATTTTTTGTTGTATGACGGAAATTTAGAAAGGGAAAGGGGATGAGGGTCTGATGTCTCTAGAGTCGGACTGAGAGTATGTGATCTGTAACTAAAAAAGTGACCAAGTGATTAGTCTAGATAAAAAATTAAAGTAGATTTAAGCTTTGGATTTTTTACCCTTTTAAGTCATTACATTGTCTTCTACCTGTTTAGACTTTACCACAACGGTCAATAAAACAATAATGAAACGAGTAGGTTCCAGCTCTACATGTGTCAGGAGTAAGGATGCATGTAGCATTCGAGACGCGTTGACTTTATGTCACGCTGATCATGTACACCATCCTCTGTATACACTTTATTTTGAAGTAAAAACCAAAAATATTCTTCATGTCTAAGAGCCGGATGCAACTCATTTCATTAGTGGATTTCTGGGTCGAGGCAGGACTGGTTTCTTGTGTTACATGAAGGTAGGACGGAGGCATTGCTGATGAGCTGGAATCTATATATGTCAATAACACAATAACCAAAAGGGGCACAAAAGTACATTGTTGGATACTGTTTTTGTGGAGAAATAGTTGGAAAATTGTTTAGGAAAGATTTTTCTTTCATTGTCCCTTATTGGCCGGTAGATTAATAATGACCAATGATGAGAATGGTAAGAGGATGAAAGATTTCCGATGTCATAGTGACCAATCATGAGAATGGTAAGAATATGAAAGATTTCCAATGTCATAGTGACCAATGATGAGATTGGTAACAAGATAAGATTTCTGATGTAATAGTGACCAACAATGAGGATAGTAAGAAGATAAAAGATTTCCGATATCGTAGTGACCAATGATGAGAATGGTAAGAAAATGAAAGATTTCCAATGTTATCATAGTGACCAATGATTAGAATGGTAAGAGGATGAGACATTTCCGATAATAATGACCAATGATGACAATGGTTTGAAGATGAAAGATTTCCAATGTCGTTGAGACCAATGATGATCATGTAAGAAGGTGAAAGATTTGCAATGTCATCATAGTGATCAATGATGAGAATGGTAAGAGGATGAGACCTTTCCAATAATAATGACCAATGATGAGAATGGTTTGAAGATGAAAGATTTCCAATATCGTTGAGACCAATGATGATCATGGTAAGAAGGTGAAAGATTTCCAATATCATTGAGACCAATGATGAGCATGGTAAGAAGGTGAAAGATTTCCAGTGTCATAGTGACCAATGATGAGAATGGTAAGAAGATGGAAAAAAAAAGGCTAAGGCTGGATTAACACAGATGTTTTTTGCTATTTAGGTGATTCCAGCTTAAACTAGTTGCACTCACATCCATTTTCAGCCTCATTGACATTCAATGGGGCCCCAGGCACTTGTGGGTGCATCCAGTTCTTCCCGTTTCCCCCTGATCTGGGTATCCAAGGTTTTTGCACTGAGACCAAAAACACATTTTGGTGCAAATTTGGTCTTTGTGAAAAACTGTAAACATCTGGATCAGGGTTACTACGGGCTTAAATTATAATAGTGGACTATTGATCCCAGATCCGGGGGAATCCGGATAATGCTGTATCCGGATGCTGGATATGGGTATTTGGTCTGAGCATCTCCAGAACCAAGTTTGAAATGACAAGCTTCCCCTAGAGCGTCATGTGATCTTCCACCGAATCCGCGTAAAAAAGGTACCCATCTAGAAGCAACTGTTTGCTCCCACACTGGTATTATCACCGATCCGTGAGACGGGTGCATCCAGTTTGTCAATTGCGGGAGATTCCGAGTGGAATCAAGGGGGATGCAAGTTTTATCTGCTTCCCCCAGATTCCATAAAGCAGCAGTGGGAAAACACCAGCCTAAGATGTATTAAAAAACTGAGCAGCCAAAGTTGATGTCTTGTGTTGGGTATTTAGTGCAAAAAGGAGACCTGAACCATCGTTGACGACCATGGCTTACCCAGCAATATTGTGATTATCGACAGAATCAATCCTAATTTTTGTAGTTTTTTTAAACAGGATAAATGTCTCAGGTTAGTATAGCCAAAGACCAGGACAGACCGGGACTTATACATGTCTACAGAGGAACACATGAAAGCAATGACTTTGAAAAAACATTGCGACTTAAATAATTTAACTGTACAATTTGATCAATACAAATATTGTATATTTTTTTGTTAATACAATAAGGGCCCTCTCATTTTGGTGTAGCCAAGACCGGGATATATACAGGTTTACAGAAAAACACTTGAAAGCAATGACTTTTTACCTTTCTTGTACCACTTGATTAAGTCAATTTTTTTTGTATTTTCTTTTTTATTTTATTACATGACTGGATCAATCACAATTTATTTTTGTTAATAAAATAAATGCCCTTTCATTTTGGGGTAGCCAAGACGGGGACTTATACATGTATACCGAAGAACACTTCCGTGCAATGACTTTGATAAAACATGGAGACTTTATTACTTTCTTGCATGACTTGATCAATTCAAATTTTTGCAATGCTCTTTAATAAGATAAAACCCCCCCTAATTTTGGTGTAGCCAAGACCGGGACATATATATGTATACAGAAAAAACGAACACTTGAAAGCAATGACTTAAAACATAGAGACATTTTTACTTTCTTGCACAACTTGATCAATCCCAATGTTTTGCATTTTCTTTAGCATAATAAATGCCCTCTAATTTTGGTGTAGTCCAGACCTGGACTTATACATGTATACAGAAGAACACTTCATAAAACTTAATTTTGCATTAAAAAAAAGTATATTTTGTTTCCCCGAGAA
This sequence comes from Allobates femoralis, assembly GCA_033576535.1. NCBI lineage: Eukaryota > Metazoa > Chordata > Amphibia > Anura > Aromobatidae > Allobates > Allobates femoralis. Next base: position 94,598,207 of record JARQOC010000012.1, on the reverse strand, counting down.
ATAAAGATTTACCAGGCTTCTTTTATTGCCTGTAAAACAATTATGACAATTGGTTGAGTTTTCCTAATAAAGTGCAATTACTTACTACCTTCCATTGTCCCGGGCCATGTATGTAGGTTTTAAAGGCTTGTTAATCTCTGTCTTTAAGTCCCTTGGTATAGTCTCTGAGGGACTATAGAAGAGGCGGTTCTATATTATTTTATCACGTTAGTTAAGGAAGACGTCTTCTGAGGCCACAGGACAATGCCCGTATGACCATTCAGACCGAATGACCTCCTTCTCAGGCCGGTGACCTTTGTGATTGTACCGGGGGAAATGGCACCTTTTTAGAAACCTTCACACATCGGAATAAAAAAAAAAGGGACTTAATAAAGAGAGACGGGGACAGAGGACTTACACAAGGCAACATGAATGGCCTTTCTGTCCACTGACTGGGAAAAGTTTGTTTAAATTCTTTTTATGTCTTTCTTGTCGGCCCCAGCGGGAAATCTGCCACCAGTCATTCTTCTCGCCGGTTCCTCCTACCTCGTACAATGATGTCCAGGAGTGGATATAGCACCAGGAAAGGTGGTGTTTATTTTTGCTTTAAACCAACAATACCAGCAGATGGACTTTGATAGGATTACCTTATTAATCCCCTAGTCGTGGTACAGAGAAAATGATCTATTATTTGAATAAGGGTTGGAAAAAAAAGTTAATTTACTTGTGTTTTTTTTCTCATAGAACAAATCAGCTGGCAAAAAAGTTGGAACTTTTTTCAAACTTTTGAGTTCGCTACATTGTTGGGTAAAAATTAATATCTCAGCTAAAAAACATTGATTGCGTTATTTTCTTTGAATTATTTTACAGTTTAAGCAAATGCATTTCTGATTTAGTTGAAAGTAGAAGAAAAATATCGGCTGCTGTAATCCAACGAGATTCATTGAAAGCAAAATTTTTTCTCCCATGTGTTTCTAAATCCTCCACTTAATTTTTCCAGAGGAACATGGTTAATATATACATATATATATATCTATTTGTGTGTGTATATATATATATACGGTATATTTATTTATTTATTTTTTTACTCAATTATATGTCTTAGGGCCCTTTCACATCAGCGTTTTTTTCAAATCGCGGCAGATGCGGTGAAAAAAAACGCATCTGCCGCGATTACCGCATACCGGCTGCACTTGCTGCGCGGTTGCGGTTTTTGCCATGCAAAGTATAGGCGGACTTGCGGCAGGTGCGGCAAGTGCGGTTTTGCACTTGCGGCACGTGCGGCCGCGAAAAAACCCGCGGCTGACCGCGTTTTTTTTCGTGGCCGCACCTGCCGCAAGTGCAAAACCGCACTTGCCGCACCTGCCGCAAGTCCGCCTATACTTTGCATGGCAAAAAACGCAACCGCGCCACAAGTGCAGCCGGTATGCGGTAATCGCGGCAGATGCGGTTTTTTTCACCGCATCTGCCGCGATTTGAAAAAACGCTGATGTGAAAGGGCCCTTAGGCGGCCGTCACACGCTGCAATATCGTGAGCGATATCGTTTAAGCGATCTGCTTTTTGATCGCTTAAGCGATATCGTTTGTGTATCGCTACGTGCGATCAAGCGATTTTACAATGTAAAATCGCTTGATCGTTACATCGCAGATATGGGAGCCGGAGCTCATTTCAAGTGATCATCGCTTGTTCAATCTGCTTCATCGTGGTGTGTGACACCACGATGAACGATCTCCCAGCAGCTGAGCCTATGCTGGGAGATGGTATCTATGGTAAACGTCGGGTTACTAAGCGCCGCGCGGCGCCTAGTAACCCGATGTGTACCATAGTTACCATCGATCTCGCTGGCCCACATCGTTGGTGAGTCTGCCTGTGTGACAGCTCACCAGCAATGTGAACGATATTGTTAGCGATCGCGCGTGCACGTGATCGCTTACAATATCGCTCACGATATTGCAGCGTGTGACGGCCGCCTTATTGCAATCAAATTATTGGCAAGTCCGGTGGCCAATGCTTGGGGTGGGTGTTGGCGAACAAGGAGTGTTTTGTGGACACAGCTCTGGAGGACTGATGATGTTCATGACTTAACTGAACACTAGAGATGACCAAATCTCGCTCTTCGGAATCCAATTTTTTTTGTGTTCCATCCTGTGTGGATTCAGCAGGAAAAAAATACTCATTTTGTACATTCCAATGGAATTAATGGAAAATAATAATAACAATCTTGTAGGGTACCTTCTCACGCCACTGCTGCACTGCTCCAAAATCGAAACCAGGCGACATTGGTTTTATCGCTGCCAAATTCCCGAAATACACTCCGCAATAAGGAGGCAATTTGAAATATCGCCTCCAAAAATGTCTCGTTGGTTGTGGCGTGAGAAGGTACCCGTAGAGGTGTATGTAGGCTTTCCGGCACCCGTGGCAAGAATGCAGACAAGGATTCAGCCCACCAACCAGTTTGAGTAGTCATCATGTGACCAATCATTCATATGCGATTTTCACACTTAGTCACAAGCCGACGAGCTGCTCTTCCAAATTTTCTTAATGTTGAGTCAAAAGCTGAGAAAAGCAGGAAAAAAGTTAGTGGTCACATGATTGTACGTATGAAAATGACTGCTGGAAGTAGCAAGCACAGCTGAATCCTGACAGTGAGTATATTACACGCTGTTAGGATTGGGCTACAGTGATACTTACCAGGATGGGAACATGTATACCAGGATGGGACCATATACACCGGGATGAGTGACATATACACCAGGATGGGGACCTTGTATACTAGAATGGGAACATATATACCAGGAAGGCCTCCTGCACTCACCGGCAGTTGTGCCCTGATCTCCCTACTGTACCTACATGGGTTCTTTCACCCTGTCGACGAGCAGGACACAGTCCCTCGCTGGCCCTAATGTTAACCCTAAATACGGAGATGGCCGGCGGGAGCACAAGTCCCAATAGCTGCACTAAATAACATCTAGAGGGGATGTGGAGACAGGTAAAAGACAAAAACAACTTCACGCCTGCCGACACACTCCAAGGCAGCAATCAGCTTGGCAATGGTCAGCTTCTCCAGAGTACCACCTTCACCTCAGGAAGCTAGGCCAGGAAAAAGTTTAATCACCTGCAAGGAATGCTGGACCGTGTGACCATATTAAGGAGATGGGCATGGTCACAAAATAGACACACCTGGGTGAAGAACTAAGGAGCATTGCAGCATGAGAAACTGACATTAACTCCTACACTGCCAAACGAAAGAAACATTTAAAATGAAGTCTCAATACAAGAATGAGATACAGGTGCCAAACATGTCATAAGTCTCCAAAGTAAGAGAGACCGTCGTGACAATACCAAAAGATAGCAGAATTATTTAAATGCTCCTGAATAAAAATAAATTGCCTATGCTATGCCCTGAATAAATAATTGCCCCTCACTGTGTTCATTGCTCACACCTGACCGCCACACTGTCCCTCTTATGGTACAAGCCCTACACTTTGCCCTCTCCTTTCCATGCTGGGCCCCCTCTTCACACTGCCCTCTCACACCATCCCCCTGTAGTGCCCAGTCTCTAAACTGTGCCCCTCGTCACACTCCAACTTCCATACTGTTCATTTCTTGCTGTGGCTTCACACTGTCCCCCCATGCTGCCCCCTTTCCTTACCACCCTGCCCACACTACTCAGTCTCTATCCTGTGCTCCCTCACATTATTTTCTTCCCATACTGTCTTCTCACTACCTCCACACATATCCCTCCTCATTCCTCATACTATGTTTGCATACATTTTTGTCTCGCTCCCCATGTGTGCAAACTCATCCTGCCACCTTGCTCCCATACTGTGTCCTCAAATTTAACACCTTGCTCCCCATACATTTCTCAAATTTCTTCAAACCCCTTCCCATACTGTGTCCACATTTCTCCCCATTGCCCCCAACCTCAAATTTCTTCACCTGTTTGTTTTCCATACTGTCATACAAAAATGATCGTGGCACTCAATCCTGTCAGTGAGCGCAGGTGCACACCAAATACGATACTTACACTAGAAGAAAAAAGCGGCACTCTGCTATGACAATTAGAACATAGGAATATTTCATAGTCAAAAATTGCAGCACTTAGCTTTCAAAATATGGCCATATCAATAAACCACCCAGTCGCCGTGTTGAGGTGTGTCTGCTTACTGCTTACTGGTCCCTATACTCAATTTTCAGCCACTGAGTTAAAAACTTCCTCATTTTATGGGCAAGTTGGAAAATAAGGAAAAACTGATAACAGAGAACACTAGCTCAAACGGGCCCAGGGCGGAGAAAGTGTACAACAGAGGGTCTTCTTGTGTTTTCCATACTGTGTCCATATGCAATCTCCACCCTCCCTCACCATACAACGTCCACATACACTCCTATCTCTTGCTCCCCATACTATATCTTTATACACTCCCCTAACTTCCCTTACTGTGACTGTATACTTTCCCCCCTTGCTCCCCGTACTGAGTCCATATACATTCTCCCCCTGTTCCCCAAACCATGTCCATTTACACCCCCCTTGCTTCCCATACTATATCTGTATACATTCCCCCCTTGCTTCCCATACTATATCTGTATACATTCCCCCCTTGCTTCCCATACTATATCTGTATGCATTCCCCCCTTGCTCCCCATACTGTCTGTATATAGTTGTGCTCACAAGTTTCCATATCCCGGCAGATTTTGTGCTTTCTTGGCCTTTTTTCAGAGGATGTGAATGATAACACATTCTCTTTTTTCCCCTGATGGTTAGTGGTTGGGTGAAGCCATTTATTGTCATCTACTGTGTTTTCTTTTTTTACTTCATAATGACAACCAAAAACATCCAAATGACCCTGATCACAAGTTTACATCCCCCAGTTGTTATAGCCCCCTCTAACATCAATGACAGCTTGAAGTCTTTTGTGGTAGTTGTGGATAAGGCTCTTTATTTCCTCAGATGGTATAGCTGCCAATTCTTCTTGGCAGAAAGCCTCCAGTTCCTGTAAATTCCTGGGCTTTCTTGCATGATCTGCACTTTGCTTGAGTTCTCCCCAGAATGGGTCTACGATATTGAAGTCAGGAGACTGAGATGGCCACTCCAGAACCTTCACTTTGTTCTGTTGTAGCCAATGACAGGTCAACCTTGCCTTGTGTGTTGGATTGTTGTCATGTTGGAACATCCAAGTACGTCCTATGTGCAGCTTCCGGGCTGATGACTGCAAATTTACCTCCAGTATTTGCTGATAACGTTTTGCATTCATCTTTCCTTCAACTTTGACCAAGTGAAGTGTCCTATGCCTTTGTAGCTCACACATCCCCTCATCATCAGCGATCCACCGCCGTGCTTTACAGTAGGAATGGTGTTCCTTTCAACATAGGCCTTGTTGACACCTCTACAAATGTAACGTTTATGTTTGTGGCCAAAAAGTTCGATTTTGGTCTCTTCACTCCAAATGACCTTGTTCAAGAAGTTTGGAGGCTTGTCTCTGTGTTGTTTGGTGTATTGTAGGCGAGATACTTTGTGTCATTTCTGCAGTAATGGCTTTCATCTGGTGACTCGACCATGCAGCCCTTGTTTCTTCAACTGCCTACTTATTGTGCATCTTCAAACAGCCACACCGCTAGTTTTAAGTGAGTCCTGTATTTAAGCTGATGTTATTTGTGCATTTTTTTTTGCATCCCGAGCAATTTTCCTGGCAGTTGTGGCTGACATTTTTATTGTTCTACCTGATCGTGGTTTGATTTTTACAGAGCCCCTGATTTTCCATTTCTTAATCACAGTTTGAACTCTGCTGACTGGCATTATCAATTCCTTGGATATCTTTTTGTATCCCTGTCCTGTTTTATACTGTTCAACTATGTTTTCCCATTGATCCATTGACAATTCGTTTGCTTACCCCATGGCTCCCAATCCAGAAATGTCAGTGACTGGATGAAAGATGCAAGAGTCTGTCTGGATCCCAGAAACTCACTCAGCTTTTATGCACAAACTGATTACAAGCAAACAGGTCACAGGTGAGGGTGTTACCTTTATTAGACATTCAAACTCATTTGTGTCCACTTCTGTGCATGTTATCAGGCCAAAATCAACAGGGTATGTGAACTTTTGATCGAAGTCATTTGGATGTTTTTGGTTGTCATTATGATTTAAAAAGAGAAAACACAGTAGTTTTACAATAAATGGCTTCACCCAACCACTAACTATATGTGTAGAAAAAAAAATTGTGTTATCATTCATATTCTCTGAAAAAAGGGCAAGAAAGCAAAAAATCTGCTGGGGTATGTAAACTTTTGAACACAACTGTACAGTATTCTCACTCCCCATACTGTGCATACATTTCTCCCTTGCTCCACATACAGCCTCAAATTTCTTCCTACTTTGCTCCCCATACTGTGTCCTCAAATTGCTTTTTCTGTTTGCTCCCATACTGTGTCCATATGCACTCCTCACCATTTCTACCCATACTGGGTCCACATACATTCCCCTCTTGCTTCCTATACTGTGTCCATATGCACTCTCCCCTTGCTTCCCATACTGTCTATATACAATCTTCCCCTTGCTCGCCATACTGTGTCTTTATATACTTTCCCCTTGCTCCCTAAACTGTTCCCTTTCTCTAGTTTCAATAAATCATCATTGACTTCAGCTCCACTGGAGCACTCACCATCAATCTTTCTGCTGCCTTTGTAGCCCTGAAGAGTGACGTCAGTAGTGTGAGCAACTGACTTGATGATGCTATTGATGCGTCTTGACCTTAATTGTGAGGGTTACTCAAATCTGTCCAGTTCCTCATACTTATCCATCCATACTCTAAAGGCCCCGTTACACGGCACAATGTTGGAACGATGTCGGCAACAATCTCGTGGGTGCGGTCATTTCAGACATCATTTTGACATCATTGGTGAGATGTCACACGTCTAGATATCGTGGACAACTCACCAACGATGTTGTGAGCAGGTAGCGTTCGCACAACCCAGCAAACGATCCCTGCTCATTGATGTGAATGGGCGAAGTACTGAACGACGAGGTGTCAAACACAACGATATACCAGATTGGCTGATCGTTGATCGTGTGATTTATGAACATGTTCTCAAACCTGCGATCAACGATCCAACGATTTATCACTACAACTTTGTAGAGTCACAAGCAACAGGGTCGTAACGATGTCGCTTGAACGACTACAAATCCGTGACGTTTAAGCGATGTCGTTAAAGATATCGTGCCGTGTAACGGGGCCTTAAGTTTCCAATTCATCAAATCAAGAGTGGTGTTAATTATGCTGGTCTTGATGAGGGGGTGTCTTGGAGTCATATGCTTCTGACTCATCCTTTTGATAGATAGCACATTTTGATTCAGTCAGCAACTAAGGTGAGATTTCTGGTGCAGGGAACATTAGAGATGAGTTAAAACAGCTGTGGCATCCTGCCCCAGTTGCACCCACCCCAGCTTTGCCCATTTTGTTGGAGCTGGGAAAAGCTGGAGCGGAAACTCCAAAAGTTGCAACTCAGTGTGGCATCTAAATTTTGTGACTTTTCAAAGATTCTAGCATGAAAGCTCTGGTGAATCGGGCCCTACACGTAGACGCGTATGGGCTTATTGAACAGCTTTCGGTCTAATTCAAATGGGGAAATAGTTGAGCACTTCCAAAATGGTATCACATGTTTGGTGGTACTAAGGGCGCATTGTGGGAACAGTCCCAATTAAAACTGCAATCAGTGAGATGGCTTTAATGAATGCAGATGTTGTGGTTGCACCTAGGTCTAGGTGCTGGTAACACAAGAAAGCATCCCTCTATCATAAATTTCTTATAAAGGGATAACATGGAGGACAGGTGGGTGTGATGGCATATTGTTAAATAAGGCAATGGAAGTGTACTTACAAATATTCCACTGCTTGAATAAAGAGAAAAATAAAGGGAAACTTTCCCTAAGGGTAGGGTCACATTAGGGCTACAATTCCGATCGGGGAGGGTCCGTTAAAAAGATAGAATCTGGCAGCATTAACGCAGAGTAACCATAAAGTAACAATGCGTTAATGCTGCCAATACAATCCTATGGGTGACGGACCCCTGCGTGCAGTCGAACGCCGGTATGTAAGTGCCAGAGTCTGAAACCTCTCGCTATTTCCAAGCGCATCACATGAAGCGTGCTTCCGCGCATCCGTCACCCATAGGATTGTATTGGGAGAATTAACGCATAGTTCCCTTATGGTTAAGCTGTGTTAATGCTGCCAGATTCTATCTTTTTAACGAACCCACCCTGAACGGAATCATAGCGCTAATGTGACCCTAGCCTTAGACTAAGTATAGATTTTTGGGTAGCTCTCTGGAGCTGGTCAGCTCAAATAACACCTGATAAACCACTTTAAATGTAAGTGCACACATTGCCTTTAAGATGCTGGCCGATAAAAATTTACCAAGGTGAAGCCACTTAAGGAAAACGGCGGTGGTCTTTTTCTTCACATAGCTTCACCGACAGTGTCTTTTCAAAGAATGGCCATCATTTTTTTCACTTTTCCCTGTTTCTCAACCCTAAATCAGTTAAAGAGGACCTGTCACCAAACCAGGTATGGTGATCTAATTACAGCACGGGATGCAGCATGTCTGCAGCATGCAGGCAAGGGGTCACCGAGCACTTGAGCAGCCCTGTACCCCGAGAAAATACACTTAGAAAACGTACATGCTCCAGCCACTAAGGAGGCGGCTAGGGGATGCAGCCAAGGGCAGATTCACTCCCCCTGCATGTTTAATCTGCCCACCGCTGCCAATCATTGTCTCCCTCTTCAGCAGCATTTAAACAGAGTTTTTTTTCTCTCCCAGAAAGTCTGTTTAGCCCCGCCCCCTGAGGGGCGGGGCCACACGGCAAGTTCTGAAAAAACAACAACTCTGTTTAAATGCTGCTGAAGAGGGAGAGAATGATTGGCAGCGGTGGGCAGATGTAACATGCAGGGGGTGTGAATCTGCCCTTGGCTGCAGCCCCTAGTCACCTACTTAGTGGCTGGAACATGTAAGTTTTCCAAGTGTATTATCTCGGGGTACAGGGCTGCTCAAGTGCTGGGTGACCCCTTGACTGCATGCTGCAGACATGCTGCATCCAGTGCTGTAAATAGATCACCATGCCTGGTTTGGTGACAGGCCCTCTTTAAAATAAGTAGCAAAAGACTGAACAAGTGTTGAGATGCTGCTGGCCACATGGGGTCCCAGTAGCTGAGGATGAGGTAGGACGTGCAGAGCAGCCCTGATTCCTTGGATCCTGCCTCGTCCAGCTCCCCAGTGCAAAAGATCAGTTCAGGGTTGCCCTCATTGAGGGTCAAAGCACACATAGTCTAGCAAAGTTCTTAATAAAGATTTAAAAAATCTATCCCGTGAAACACAGGCACACATCTTGAACATTGCTTGGTTGGGAGTACTTACAATAACACACTTTGCTGCAGACTGCTCCCCTCATCCCGGTGCCTCCAGACTCTTTACCTCGGTCCCACTGGAGGCTGCTGTGAATTTATGTGGTCTTACATAACTCAGGCCCCATCTGACCCATAGGGGATCATCCAAAGAAACAACCAGGGATTCCACCAGACAAAAATTTCTTTACAGTACGTAATGTGGCAAACCATTCACCTGAGTCTAGGCTGGAGACAGCTAATCCAGCATTGGAGGAAACAGTCGCTGTCCGGGTTTCTTCCAGAGGCCGGAAACGAGTACTGGTACCGGGAGGAATACACAAACTTTTAGCATCTACGTCTCGTGTCCGGTTCTTAAATCCTGGGGTAGCCCAAAAGGTCTGACTGAAGAAGCTCCCATTCCAGTTTCCTTCTCTTTTTCTTAGGACTCTCCTGTGTGCAGACTTGTTTTGTTACTTTATCCCCACCCCTAGTGGGTGTACTCACTAGCTAGCCTAATAACAATTTCACTTCTAGAGGAAACCCAAACTCCACCCTTCAAGGGTGTACTAGCTAATTTAACCCTAGTTTACCCAAAGTACCAGTAGCTCAAACAGGTTGGGGCATTTATATGGATGTACCTAAATAAAATGGGAATGGTTGGTGATATCAACTTCCTGTTCCATTAGTATAAGGGAGGGGAAAACTTTTCCAGATCGGTGGTGAACATGGCGGCCATTTTGAAGTTGTCCAGTGGATCTATCCACTGTGGGTTAGTGTCAGACCAATAGCGGGGGTTTGTTTGGTAACTTCACCATTCACAAAAACGTTTTCCTGATCCCTCATCTGAAGGCAATTGTCTATGCTGTGAAGATACGAGATGTGCAGCATCTGACACAGCGGATCATGGAAGCCTGTGCTGCATTTCTTCTGCGGTGTTGCTATCAGTGTGTCCAGAATGGGAGAAGAGGGTTCAATCCAACACAATGGGCAGCACTATGAACGCATTTTATAAGTGATCATAAACTTGTAAATAATTCATGAAAAAATAAAGTTATGTTAAAACCAAGCACACCATTGTTTTTCTTATGAAATTCTCAATATGTTTGATGTGTCACATGACCCTCTTCCCATTGAAATAAAGAAAGTTGAATAAAAAATGGCTGACTTCAAATGGCCACCATGGTCACCACCTATCTGGAAAAGTTTTCCCCTTCCCATATACTAATGTGCCACAAACAGGAAGTTGATATCACCAATCATTACCATTTTTTTTAGGTGTATCCATATAAATGGCCCACCCTGTACATATAAATCTGTGATATGTCAACACATATACCCACACCAGTTCATAACACATCAAGATATGTATCAGAGCACAGTATTCCACAGGGTGCGAGTGACAGAACCCTACACCCCCCACCCTTTTGCAGTTTAACCCACCCCCTTGCAGTCCAACCCACCCTCTCACAGTCCAACCCACCCCCTCACAGTCCAACCCACCCCCTCCTCAAGACCGGTGTGAAAAATGACAAAAAATTGGGGCCTCAAAGTGCTTAAGAAAATTCAACTTTTTTGAGGAATGTTTAAGTTTTGAGGAGGGTTTGAGGAGTTGTCCCACAGTTTCTGCTCCAAAAAGACCCCGTCTGCACATAGCCATCCTGGAAATGAAAGACTCCTACAAAGCCGGAGAGTTTCCTAAAGCAGCAGCTCCCTGAAAAACTCATGTTTTTTAACTCTTTTTGAACCCTTTCATTTTCTTAAGCCGTTTTAAAGAGTTATTGAAGCTTTTTTTTGCCAATTTTTTACATTTTTATTTTAATAAAGCTTTTTTGGCTGCCTTTTGCCTAGTTTGGAGCTGATCCATCGGGAGACGTGATCGTTTTTCCTCCCATGAGCTGTTATTAAAAACTTGCACTGCTGAAAACATAGAACATGAGAACACTAAAGAGAGTTTACCAAAGAAATGAATAGGAGGAGACTTTTTTTAAAAGTGTTTTTTAGACATTTTGCAAAGTACAACATACAATATGTTCGGTTAAGCTCTGTATGTTTCCATCATAATATTAGTATTAAAAAATTAATTTTCCTCTTTTTTTCTTGCAAATTCCTAATTAACATAAAAAAATTGGTCCTTGGAAACCTACAAAGTGCTAAAACGTAGAATTTAAAAAAAAATGTTTTATAACCTAAAACAGTAAAAAATTATTTTTTTCTAGATTCAAATCTTTAAAAGGAAAAAATGTGAAAGCTTTTGAAAAAAAATCATTTTTAAAAAGGAAAAAAATATAAAAATGCTATTTGTTTTAATACTTCAAATCTTAAAAATGAGAGAAAAAAATGGAAAATTGCAATATATTTTTTTTTATAAAAAAAAGTAAATCTTAAAAGGGGGAAAAATGTAGCCCAATGTTGGGGCTGCACCTTAGCGACTATAGACTTCCTGTTACTCTTTGTGTGCATGTGGTGTGTATACATGTCCCTGTGCATGGTGAATATGTTATGTTGGGGCCCCACCTTAGTGACTATATGCTGGTATGTGCTGTTAGTCTTTGGTGCTATCATTAAGCCCCTCTCATTCACAACTGTCAACTGGTAGCTGTCACTTTTTCCCCATTGTGTAGATAGGGGAAAAATTGTTTGGTGAATTGGAATGCGCAGGGTTAAAATTTCGCCTCACAACATAGTCTATGATGCTCCCGGGGTCCAGATGTGTGACTTTGCAAAATTTTGTGGCTGTAGCTGACAGCTGTCGATTTTCCTCCAACACTTTTCCATTCACTTTTTCCCCATTATGTAGATAGGGGCAAAATTGTTTGGTGAACTGGAACGCGCAGGGTTAAAATTTCGCCTCACAACATAGCCTATGACGCTCTCGGGGTCCAGACGTGTGACTGTGCAAAATTTTGTGGCTGTAGTTGCGACGGTGTAGATGCCAATTCCGGATATACACACACACACACACACACACATTCAGCTTTATATATTAGATAACACCAGAGTTAGCATTGGGGATTTAGTATTGACTAGATGTGTTGCTGCTAGAAAGCCTTGTAATTAGTCACTAGTTACCTAATTGAGAGATCTTAAAAAGAAAGAATAAATGATAAAAAAATAGAATTTTTTATTTTTAACAAAATGATAAAAAAAAACTCTAAAAAACAGCAAAAATTGACTTTTTTGAAAAATGTAAATCTCAAAAAAAGGATAAAAAAACTTTATAAAAATCTTTTAAAAATTGCAAGATTCTAACATTTTTTAAACATTTAAATCTTAAAAAAATATTAAAAATGGCTTTTTTTTTAAAGTTAAGTTGTATAAAAAATAGTAAAAAAATAAAATAATAAAAAGACAAAAAATCTTTTAAAAAATGCAAGGTTGTGACATTTTTTAAATATTTAAATCTTAAAAATAGATAAACATTTTTTTTATTTTAAATGTAAGTATATAAAAAAATAATAAAAAATGTAATATTAAATAAAAAAATGTAAAATCTTTAAAAAATGCAAGATTGTGATTTTTTTATATTTAAATCTTAAAAAAAATAAAAAATAGCTTTTTTAAGTTAAGTTGTATAAAAAATAGTAAAAAATTAAATATTAAATAAAAGGATAAAAATATTTAAAAAAATGCAAGATTGTAACAATTTTAAAAAATTTAAATCTTAAAAAAATATTAAATTTACTTTTTTTTAAAGTTAAGTTGTATAAAAATAGTAAAAAAAAAAACATATTAAATAAAAGGAGAAAAAAATCTTTAAATAAATGCAAGATTGTGAAATTTTTTAAATATTTAAATCTTAAAAAAATATTAAACATTGCTTTTTTTTAAAGTTAAGTTATATAAAAAAAAGTAAAAACTTAAATATTAAATGAAAGGATTAAAAATCTTATGAAAAAAATGCAAGATTGTGACATTTTTTTAATCTTAAAATATTAAAAATTATTTTATTTTAAAAGTAAGTATATAAAAAAATAGTAAAAAATGTAATAAAATGGGAAAAAAAATCTGAAAAATGCTAAAATTGTTTGTGTTAATTGATGATTTTGGTGTGCTGAGCCGTTCTGCCCTCCATCCCCCGCTCTTGGCGCGATATCAGGTCTATTGGAGGCTCCTCCGTGAATCCCAGCTGACATGTGGGAAAATATATAGAATTAATTCCCACAGTAAAATGGTGCGACATTAAGGGTGGGGATTTAATTTGTAGATGACGATGTTGTAACCCTTTCATGACCCCCGCACCGGGCTGACACTTATCAGTGTTAAACAAAGACCCTTAATAGGCTCGTATTAATCCCAGCTGTCACTCTCTATCTGGGTATCTGTGTAGAGTGCAAGCTCCTGGGGGCAGTGATAATGCCCTTATCTCTTCCTGCCAGCCGGATGGGTTTAGAGGAACTGGGTCGAGCGGAACGATTGGGCTTGGATGCCATCTTTGGCTCTCCCTCCGTGATAAACATTACAAACAATCACAACATAATGTTGCGCTCATTACATTTTACATTCAATCCTCCTCCAAGAAAATGTTAAAAATCCAACAGTAAATAATAAAAAATATATAAATATCCACAAACTATTTCTACTCTTCGTGACCAACAATTAAATCAAAGAAATTCACATTATTGGCAAATGTCATAAATGAATGCACTGTGCCTTTAAGGAAATGGCCTCCTTCCTCCCCCAGGTACAACTTTGTTCATTTGGATTGTTGGCACCGGCTTTATTATCAACGATAATCAACTAGATACAATCCATAAAGCAGACACCAGTCACTGGGCCGATCCCCGGGGTCAGGAGTATCGGTGGCTTCACACCTTACAGTAGACCCAGACTTCAATCAACTATTGGCAGAAGGTGAAATCAGCTTTGGGTGAAGGAAATGAATAATAGGCAGGACAGAAGAGGCGAGAGTCCGGAATAGAGACCCGAAATTCCTATGAAGAGAGAACATGGAAGATAAAAAATAGGAAAACCAAAGACCCTTTATAAGAGCGTAAGAGCGCCACCTAGTGGAGCAGGAGGATTGGCTGCACAAAGTACTAAAATCCATCTATCTATCTATCTATCTATCTATCTATCTATCTATCTATCTATCTGTCTATCTATCTATCTATCTATCTATCTATCTATCTATCCATCAATCTATCTCTTTATCATCCATCCATGATCTATCTATCCTTCAATCTATCGTGCTATCCTTCCATCCATTAATTCAAATGAGCTGTATTTGCAAGACTAAGTACATGTTAGCATTGCCAAAGCAAATCATATCTATTTATCTATTCTTCTATATTACCTGTCTATTCTATCTATCTATCTATCTATCTATCTATCTATCTATCTATCTCATATCTACCTATCCTTCTGTCTATACATCTACCTTTTATCTATCTATCTATCTATCTATCTATCTATCTAAAGAGAAAAAAACTGCACAGCACACTCAGACAATGTGAACTGGTGCCAGCAGTGACGCTGGATATAAACTAGAAAAACGTACTCTGCAGCACACAGCTACTCCCAATGATGTACATGTGCTAACAAGCTATATATACCTGAGAAAAAAGTTCTGCTGCAGAGTACTTTTTTCTAGTTTATATCCAGCGTCACTGCTGGCACCAGTTCACATTGTCTGAGTGTGCTCTGCAGTTTTTTTCTCTTTTGTAATTTATGGAGTTGCTGGCTCCTTACTGCAATCTGCACCCTCATTGACCACAGGTGATCTAGGGTCGAGGTGGTGTCTGCCCACTGAGAAGTGGGGAGCGGACAAGGAGGATAGGGATATCAGCGTAGGACTCATCGGACCTGAAGTCACTTTGTCGCAGTTGGTGAGCAAACAGACATTGGCCAATGTGTGTACCAAGAACTTCAGAAATAAAAAGATAAGATTTTTGAGTTTTTTGAAAAAACGTAAGTTTTTAAACTTTTTTCTCAGGTATATATAGCTTGTTAGCACATGTACATCATTGGGAGTAGCTGTGTGCTGCAGAGTACTTTTTTCTAGTATCTATCTATCTATCTATCTATCTCATATCTATCTATCCTTCTATCAATCTATCTATCTATTTCTTTATCCACCACTTCATCCATTTGTGGCACTCCTGTGGTCTGGTTGCCACAGACGTACTGCACCAAAGCCATAGATGTGGTATCCCACTCCCAGGTAAGGAGGGAACACAAACCCGAGACACATGCACCTGCACCCAACACCCATCCTAACTCCTGGGGGTGGAAGTGACCTCGTTCAAGGAGCCCCATCTGCTGGCAGGAGGAGGGAATAGACAGAGGGGGTGGGGAAAGAGAGTAGAAAAGCAGAGAGGAAAAGGAGTTAGTTAGTCAGTTGGAGGGAGAAGTCAGAACAGTTGGACAGAGTAGGCCACCAAGACAGATGGTGTTCTAGGGGAGCTCTGGCATTGAGGAGGAGTGGGGACCAGTGGGTAGGTTGCTGATGGAACGCCGGCCAGCATAAACCCCAAATTCACCCCGACCCCGCGTCGTGGTGGAGGTACTGGTTGCAGGAAGGGATCGGCCTCAATCTGGCAACAACACTGGAAGGTTGAGCCAAAAAACCGGGGACTGCTGAGCTGCAGGTGCAGTAGCCAACAACCGTGGACATTCTGCAAAATGGTGGCTATACCTATGGTCAGAGGATGTGTCGACCGTCACCCGACAGGGCCCACAGCCACCTGCTTGGGACACTGTTGCACGAAGGTGTAGAGTAGGAGAGGAGAGCAGCCAGCACAGAGGAGACAACCTGGAAAGGCACACAGAGGGGTGTCTCGGTGGAGTGAACCTGAATTACCTGGTTTTTGACTAGATAGCTGGCCTGAGGGACAAGGCGCCCCGACTGGGCTGGATTTGCTGAAAGCTACAAGTAACGGTAATGGAACTGCAACTCCGGTGTTCTGGCTGGGCCACAGCCACCGTGACCTCCCAGAAAGTCAGCTGGCTCGGCTACTGAATACCCCTCAACCCTTGTGGCCGTTGCATTTTGGCATCACGAACAGGATTTGGACCCCCGCTAAAACCAGGTCCTGTGTGCTTAAAGACTATGTGCCATAGACTGTATTAAAAAGACTTGTGTAATGGCGGCTGACATATCCTGATGCTATGTGCTGGCCAAGGGGAGTGACATAGCCTCCCATCGTGAGACGGGTCAGCCAACGGCGCCAAAATCTGTGCCCGCCCATTACAATGACTGTATCGGCAAAGGACTTGATGATAAACTAAACCGCTCCACCCCATGGCATGGCCGACTGCGCAGAGAGTGGGAACCACCCAGAAAAGGGTGGGAGAGAGAGGAAGCGCTGCAGCGAGAGCAGTGTGCAGCTATGTGCGTGCCATGGCAAGTGGTGAAAAAGAGATTTTGGCACCTGGAGTAGAGGAGACGGATTGTGGATGTATGAGTGTCCATTGCTGCTGATGGACCCAGAATCCTTGAAAGCGGAGGTCGAGGAGCTGAGCCGGCAGCTTTTCAGGGTACAAACTGCCAAGTACAGCAAGTCGAGGAGGTCCCTGATGGAGAAGGCTGCCCAACCACCAACTGTGCAGCAGCCAGCATCCCCGTCTCTGGAGAAGACCAGTACTGGAGCAGCGACCACCAAACAAGGTACTGTCAAGCCCCAGACCCACTCTGCCACTCTAGTAGAGCCCGTAGAAGCCCCTTTATCAATCATCCCGGCCAGGGCTACCCAAAGACTGGACTGGGAGAGCAAAATTGTCTCTGGGGAGCAGTTACTGGCCCCACTGCAACCCGAACTCTCACCTAATACGGAGACCATCCACTTCCGCTGGGTGCATAGGGGAGATGCGTTGATGGGATTCCCCGGGGAGGCCCAGGCTGGAGAGGTGAGTGTTGGGAATTTGCTGGTGGTGATAGCCGAACAGAAATACCACCGGCAACAATAGCAGCAGAGGAAGCCAGAGAGCGGGAGAGCCAAGAAAGGTGGAGGGCCTATGAGGACATGAATTTGAAGGCCAAAAGCAAGGCCCGTAAGGCCCAGGCCACTGAACAGCCTGAAAGGAGAGGAGACTGAGTATTGAAATTTAACCTCTATAAAGGGTGGGGTTTCATTTGAGAACCCCACGATTGAGATCTGCATCAACCGGAGGGATGTAGAGTCACACCTGCCAAAAGGGTCCCCCGGCCGAGACCTATACCCTGGGGAGTGGGTGGAATACACTTGGCATGTGGGCCATCGTGGGTGGTACGCCCTCAATGTCAGGAAGATGTCCGCTGAGGTGCCATCCCCAAACCCTACAGCCCCTGAACCTGAAGCGCTGTCACCAGTTTCAGCAACGGCTGTGGTATCAACCCCAGCCACACCATCTCTTGCTGCTAGGTCTGGCCGACGAACCGCACTCGTGTCTGACCAATCTGAGGAGGATGAGGCATATGAGAAGAACAAACGGGTCAGCGACACATTGAGAAACTGGGGAGTGCTAATGCGATCCCCTCATCGGCGAGGATGCTGTAGAGCATGGGTGGGGAACCTCAGGCCCAAGGGCCAAATACAGCCCTCGATTACTTTTTTGTGGACCCCCAGGCAGACTCTTGGGGACTGCAGTGCTCAGGCTGGCAGACGCATTTTGCCGTCTGTCTACCCTTTATATTCAGCTCTCCAGTGATCTCTCTGCCCCAGCCTTGGCCTCCCCAGTAAGGTATATGCTCCCAGCCTCTCCTGTGATGTATACGGCTCTAGCAAACCTGGAAAAACAGTTGAGAAGCAACATGAACAATATCACCCACACCAAAGAGAACCAGCTTCAGTCACCACAGTAGGGATGAGTTCTTCGTTTAACCAAATATAGCAGGTATATTAAAATTGATAATTTTGTACAGCCCCCAGAGGATTGTAGAAATTCCCAAATGGCCCTCGGCAGAAGAATGCTTCCCCGCCCCTGCGGTAGAGGCATACTCTGGCACAGTGGACTAGGAGGTGACTGGCAAGTTCTCCCCAGCAGAGGAGGCTGCCAGTTATCGAGTGTCCTGCCGTGGAAGCAGAAGTGAAGAATGAACATTGCATTTGTATATAGTTAATTATTACCAGGATAAGGTTTATAAATGTTAATTGTATATAGCTATTATGTTGTAAATAGTAAGTAACCCGGTTAGGGTTTGTAAATAGTAAATAATGTTTTAGATAGTGATTAACCTGGTTAGGTGTTAGCACTGTAGATAATAGGTTTAAGATAATGTAAAAGTGTATATAGTTGACTTAAGGGGGTGTCACACGCTTCAATGTCGTCAGCGAGATGATCGCTGCCGACATTGACGGCTGATTGCTGGTGAGCTGTCACACAGGCAGACTCACCAGCGATCAATGGACCAGAGACATCGTGGAAACGATTTAAATATCGTTTCCACGATGTCCTGCTCCCGCTGCCAGCCTGCTGGAAGCGGGAGCAGCCTGGTCTCCAAGGTACACTGCGGGTAACTAGGCAGCGCGCGCTGCCTAGATACCCGACGTGTACCTTAGTTACCAGCCTCCTCCGCTCACCCGGTGAGCGGAGGAGGCTGGTAACTAAGGTACACAGTCGGGTATCTAGGCAGCGCGCGCTGCCTAGTTACCCGCAGTGTACCTTGGAGACCAGCTCCCAGCGCTTGTGACAGGCGCTGGGAGCTGGAATATCGCTCGCTCCCGGTGTCACACGCAGCGGTGCTGCGTGTCCACCGGGCGACAATCGCCAGGTTTCAGAGCTGGTTCTGAAACCTGGCGACCATCAACCAGCGATTTATCGCTGGTTGATGCAGTATGTCACACGCGTCAATATCGCTGCAACGTCACGTGCAGCCGATATCGTGCAGGCGATATTGACGCGTGTGACACCCCCTTTAGAATAACCAGCCAAGTATTGTGTGTTTGTTAATTATGGACGATGTGGTCATGGGACAGTGATGTGGCCAGGACACTCATGTACGTAGTTGCACTCCTTAACGTGCTCTTTGTTGGTTTTTAGTCCAGCTTGGTAGGGTGCAGCACTGGAATCATTGCACTTAATAAAATGTTGTAATAACCCTGACTGAAAAATAAACTGTTGGCGTGGCCGAAGAGCCTAGTCAGGCCATAGTCTTTGAGCCCTGTAGCCATGCCCAGGGACAATGTTTTAGGTGGGTTGGGTTGGTTCCCAAGTTGCACTTGAACGTCCCATAGTGTGACACACTGGACTGGTGTCACTGCAGGAACTGACTACAGTTATTGCTAACTTTTGCTTTTTTTTTTTAATTATTTTTAAATGTTTTATACTTATGTAACGTTCAAGAGAAAATGCCTCCCATAAAGGGAAGAAATTGTTGTTCTTAAGGTGCACCTGAAAAATTAGCATGTTACTATTTGACGCCCTTGTACTGATTTTCAGCCCAAGGAAGTGCTGTGTTTAATGGGGGGAGGGATGTGTGGCGCCCCTAATCCATAGGTGTGGTATCCCACTCCCAGGTAAACAGGGAACACAAACCTGCAAAACACACACACCTACATCCAACACCCATCCTAACTCCTAGCCAGAGGGTAGAAGGGGCAGAAGTGACCTCATGTGAGGAGCCTCATCTGCTGGCAGGAGGAGGGAATAAGCAGAGAGGATGGGGATAGAGAGCAGAAAAGCAGAGAAGAAAAGGAGTTAGTTAATTAGTCAGTTGGAGGGGGAAGTCAGAACAGTTGAACAGAGTAGACCACCAACAAAGATGGAGTTGTAAGGGAGCTTTTGCTCTGGGCAGGAGTGGGGACCAATGAATAGGTCGCCCATGGAATCCAGGCCAGCGTGAACTCCGAATTCACCCCGACCCCGTGTCGTGGTGGAGGAACTGGTTGCAGGAGGGACTGACCCCAATCTGGTAACAACCCTGCAAGGTTGAGCCAGGTAACCGGGGAACTACTGAGCTGCAGGTGCAGTAGCCAATTACCGTGGACATTCAGCAAAATGGTGGCTATACCCAGGGTAAGAGGACGTGTCAACAATCGCTCGACAGGGCCCGCAGCCACCTGCTTGGGACACTGTAGCACGAGGGTGCAGGGCAAAAGAAGCGACTAGCCAGCACAGAGGTGACAACCTGGAAAGGCACACAGGGGTGCCTTGGTGGAGTGACCTAAATTGCCTGGGAGTTGACTGGATTGCTGAACGGAAGGACACGGCGCCCCTACTGGGCTTGAATTGCTGAAAGCTACAAGTAAAGGTAACAGAACTGCAGAACAGAGTCCTCCTGCTTATTTCCCGCGCCCTCCTTCCCGCACCTCAACTACAACTACCATCTTCCCCAAAGACCCTCACATTATACCCCAGGGCTCCACTCCACCTGTGGGGAGAGTTACCATCCCAGCTGCCACTATATTATCCCCTGGGACTCCTCCAAGCAGCGCGGGATACCACAGGTGGCGTCACAAAAGACTCATTATATTCCCCTGTAAATAACCATTATCACTGAACGGCCAGGGCCACGGAATTGGGCCACAGGCACCGTGACTTCCCAGAAAGTCAGCGGGCCCGACTACCAAGTACCCCCTGGCCCTTGCGCCTGTTGCACATATACATGTCTTGTGTGAACAGGAGTCGTCTATGTTTCTTAAGTTGAAATCACTAAAGCATAAAGAGGACATGTCACTTGCCATAAATATTCCTCCCTTCTCCCTGGAATAAAAGTCGCTGTTCTCCTGAATCCGGCGATGTCTTTCTTTTCTTACTGTCTCTCTCTGTTCCTCAGATATAGCATCTACTTCCCATTATATTTACCTAGTCTTTTTGGCCAACTGGGCGTTGTCATCTGCTCTTCTATGTGGGCAGGTCCTTGAAGACCTCTCAAACTGGTAAACCGACTAGAATTTATGTAGCGTAGTGAGGAGGCCATATCTCAGGAACAGAGAGACGCAGGAACAAAAGAAAAACATCGCCGGATTCAGGAGAATAGTGAGATTTATGGCATGTAGACAAAGAATCCTCTTTAAAAGATTAAAAATAAGACCTTAGGGGGATCTGGTGAGGAACGCCGGTGTGTTATAGTTCAATGGGAGTCAGTGCTCCTGGCTCACAAATGCCCTATACAACACCTACTATTAAAATCTTTTTAAAGGATACATAATAAATGCACGAGTGATCGTTCACACAAGGTTAAAAACATAGCACCTGAAAATCCCTTATAAAATCATTCTAAATAGGATGGCATCATCATTGACATTGGCTTGTAGAACATTAGACAGATGAAAGCCTCTCAATTGCTCATATCATACCCATTGTTGATATTCTGAGGAGTGCTGCCAATACTCTGTGCTGCGGGGGAACCCAAACCTTTTTACCAATCCACGCTCTCAATTCCAGACACCATTCTTTACATAGTCTTCATTGCCTGAAATACTCCACCCAGCTATTGTAACCTAACTTTCTTCCATGTCCTTACTCCCGGACTTCACATCTAGACGTTACCTTGACACAGGTTGCCTTTTCCTTTATTGCCTGAAATAGTCCACCCAGCTGTTATGACCTGATTTTCTTTTGTATTGATTTCACATGTAGACATCACCTGTGACACAAGTTGCCTTTTACGTGACTGCCTGAAATAATCAACTCAGCTGTTGTAACCTGATTTTGTTCTGTGACCTCACATCTAGACATTACCTCTGACACAGGTCGCCTTTTACTTCCCTGCCTGAAATATTAGACCTAGCTGTTGTGACCTGATTTTCTTCCATGTCTTCTCTCCAGGACTTCACATCTACAAGTAGACATCACCTTTGGCAGGGGTCATCTTTTACTTCACTGACTGAAATAGTCCACCCAGCTGTTGTGACATGATTTTCTTCTGTGATCTCACATCTAGAAATTACTTTTGATACAGGTCGCCTTTTACTTTCCTGCCTGAAAAACTACACCCAGCTGTTGCAACCTGACTTTCTTCCATGTCTTCTCTCCAGGACTTCACATCTAGACATCCCTTTTGGCTTGGGTCATTTTTTCACTGACTGAAATAGTCCACCCAGCTGTTGTGACCTGATTTTCTTCTGTGTTTTGTCTCCAGGACCTCACATCTAGACATCACTTTTGACATAGGTAGCCTTTTACTTCACTGCCTGAAATACTAGACCCAGCTGTTGTGACCTGATTTTCTTCTGTATCCTGTCCCCCTGACCTCACATCTAGATATCACCCTTCACACAGTTTGCATTGGCTTCACTGCCTGGAATAATACGCCCTGTTGTTGTGACCCAATTGACATCTGGGTCCTGTCTCCCCAATCTCACATTAACACAACCCTTGACACAGGTCACCTTGTCTTCACTGCCTGAAATACTCTTCTCAGCTGTTGTAACCTGATTAGCTTTTGCATCCTGTCTCTCCGACCTTACATCTAGATACCGCCTTTGACACAGGTTTCCTTTGCTTTTACTGTTTCCAGCTGTTGTGACCTGATTGACTTATTTGTCTTAATTCCCCGACCTCATATCAAGGCACCACCCTTGAACCAGGTCACCTTGGTTTCACTTCCTGAAAAACTCCAGCTGTTGTGACCTGATTGACTTCTGTATCATTTCTATTCAACTTCATATTTAGACACCATCCTTGACCCAGGTCTCCTTGGTTTCACATCCTGTTCCTGATTAACTCAGCCTGGCTGTTGTAACCTGATTGACTTTTGTGTCTTATCTTCACAGATATTTAACCTGTTCATGCAGAAACTACCAGAAAACCAATAAAACATGTAAGGATGATAACGAGTTGATATGAATGTTTATTTTCATAAGTACAAGTCGATTATTCCAATATATACAATGTGATGATACAAAGTGAGACCTGTAGAATATATAGGACCTGAGCTGCCGCCCCACTGTATGTTGCGATGCTCACAGTCTTCCTTACACCTCAATGTCCTGTAGTGATATCTTCATATTAGACAAATACTGACTCCAAAATTGCGTGACCCAGAATCCTTTGCTGCAGAAATCACTGGGGTAATACTTGTGCAGAAATAATGAAATGTATCTATACAAGTGACATGAATATTTAAAGGGTGACTCTCCATAACAGTGGAAACTCCTGTTTATCCAAAGGAATATTCCTTTAAATCTACAAACCCATAGATTTCCTTATTCCCGCCTCGTTAAGGTTGTCAAGCCCCTCCTATTCTACGCTTATAGGGGCGGAGCATGACTGTCCACTGGGTGTTTAAAGCAGGAATTGTTCCTCTACTAGGGCACAATTAATCAGAGTAGGCTTTCTGCTTAAAAACTTCAATTTTATCTACGCAGCAAATATCAAATAATGTGAACAGAGGCCATAATAAAAAAGTAAAAATCAATGATGCTGCACCTTTAATTATCGTTATCCCAAATAAAGATCCAACACCTTGTATTTTTTTTAATAAAAATAAGTTTTTCATGTATCAAAAAGGTTCATATTGCTTTCTGTAAACCATGAACAGGTTGCTTGACGTCTGTGCTCTATTTAGAACTTTGAGTGCACAGGGGTGTAATAACCTGAAAGAAGTCTGATTATCAAGTAATAAGCTAAATATACTACAAGCCTCTCACTATACACATGTGCTTCACTTGTTTAAAGGAATGCTGAGATGTTAGTGACAGACACAAAAGTTTGAAAAGTTTAAAAAGTACACCCTTGTGCTCTCAGAGTCCTAAATAAGAGATCCAAATGTAGTAAATCACTAGCAACTTGGGTTTTGACTATAGATATTCCTCCTCATTTATATATCATGGTGTTTTCTGTAAATCATGTACGGGTTACTGTTGATAACTCTGTTGTACCTAATACTCTGAGTGCACATGGGGTGCAGTGCTCTGAACACTCTGATTATCGAATTAAAACTTAACTATACCATATGACCTGTCTGATTATGCACATAGGATTCATTCTGTCACAAGGAACATTGAGTGGTTAGTGAAAGACCTAGTTAGTTTACAAAGTACACCCTTGTGCTCTCAAAGTACTAAATGGAGACCTTAATGTAATAAATTGTCATCACTCACATTGCACCTTGAGTCCTGACAATATGTTCTTCATTATTCATAAAAATTCATTTTGGTTTCTGTAAATCATGAACAGGTTGCTGTTGATGGCTCTGTTGTACCTAGTACTTTGAGTCCACAGGGGTGCACTGCTCTGAACAGTCTGATTATTGTATTAAAACTTAAAAATACCACACAGCTGTCTCAATAGGCACATATGATTCATTATGTTACAATGAATATTGAGCTGTTAGTGAAAGACCCAAAATCAGTTTAAAGAGTACACCCTTGTGCTCTCAAAGTACTAAACGGAGATCCAAATTTAGTGAATTGTCATCCATCACTTTCACCTTGAGTCTTGACAATATATGTTCTTCTTCATTCATAAGAAATCATTTTTCTTTCTGTAAATCATGAACAGGTTGTTGCTGATGATCACTTTGTTATACCTAGTACTTTGAGTCCACAGGGGTGCACTGCTCTGAACAGAATGATTAAAACTTAAATATACCACACAACCTGTCTCATTATGCACATTTGATTCATTCCATCATAAGGAATATTGAGCTGTTAGTGAAAAACACAAAATCAGTTTAAAAAGTACACCCTTGTGCTCTCAAAGTACTGAGCGGAGACTCAAAATGAGTCAATTTTCATCCAGCACTAGCACAGAGTCCTGACAATATATTTTCTTCATCATTCATATAAGTTCCTTTTGCTTTCTGTAAATCATGAACCGGTTACTGATGATGACTCTGTTGTGCCTAGTACTTTGAGTGCACAGGGGTGCAATGTTTTGTATTGTACAGGAAACAAATAGGATATGACCATACTACTCAGAGGTGATAAACCCCTTTAGTTTTATAATTCCAGCGCCATACAGATTGCCTATTATGTGTTGTGCTCCTATTCTTTACTACAATTTTTCGTTTAAAAATGTGTGTTTTTAAAAAAAACATTTAACAAATATAAAAAGAGAAGTGTAAAAATATTTATATATTTTAACATAACATTTGTTTGACCTTTTTAAACCGTGGCCAAGGTCGACGCCAAAAAGTTGTACAACATTAAGGCAAATTCCCTCCGCCTGGTCGGCACCAGGCTATGCCACTTCCTAGCCATGACATCCAAGGCCAGATTTGGCAGCGCCATCTTCAGTCTTGGCTGAATGTTTGCATCCATGTGTTGTCTCTCAGGCTCAGCTCATGTATCAAAAATACAGAAATCCAGGAATCATTATGCCTGTGTCTGCTGCTCAGGTTCCTCAGTGAGCACAGCAATATGGCCTTCTTCTTGAGGAACCTGTAATACGACAAACGTGTCAGCATTTGGATGTAGCAAAGTTGAATTTGTCACTGGATTTTTTTTATATAGACTTAAAATGATAGGATTTTGCTTCCGCCTAGTGGTGACTAGTGAAACTGCAATTGATTTTGACAGCTGGACAACAGGGTAAGGAAACGAGCAGAGAGGGGAGAATTGAGGCCTCTGACTTCCCCCAAGCTGAGACCCTCAGTTGAATCTTAAATATGTTCTCTGTTGACCGTTTAATTTTAGTTTTTACTACGACTCTCTTTATCCCTGTATTTGGAAACCATCAGCAAGATGCTTTTCACTAAACCATTAAGTATTACGCTAGATAATGGTTTCTAGGGTTGATGTCAGCTGTATAGGTCCAAAAACCTGGTATTGGTAATAGGGAAGTGTCTATCAGACTCCTTCATTACTAACCTAGTAATAAATTACAAAAGAAGACACACACATATGCAAAAATACTTTGTTGAAATAAACAATCATCTCATTCACCAATTTATTAAAAAAAAACAACGAGAAGGTCCACCGTAGTCCAGGGAGTCCACCAGAGTCCAGCGTATCTGTCATAGTTCATAAATGGAAACCTGCAATAAAACATAAACCTAAAAGCACAGATAAATAAAACAAGACACTTTTCCTCATTCACCACTTTATTTATCACACAGGCCCGACGTAGTCCAGAGTGAATCTTAAGACAAAGTCTATGGATCACTTTGCTAACAGGCACTTCTGGGTCATGTCTTGCGACCCCCGGCACCTCTGAAGAGGGTTGAAATCAGTAACAGTACCGCAACTTAGAGTCACCGAATCATGGACACCGCAGCATGACCAATAACGTCTGCTGAGCGGTAATGTTAATTTTACCGCTCTTCAGAGGTGCTGAGTCTAGCACAGCATAACCTGGAAGTGCGTATTAGCAAAGTAACAGAACGATGCTCCATAGACTTTGTCGGATTCACTTTGGACTACAATAGAACTACGTAGGAATGAGGAAAAGTGATTTGTTTTATTTATTGTTGTTTTTACGGTTCTGTTTTTTTTGCAGGTTTCCATTTGTGGACTATGACAGACTTGCTGGACTGTGGTGGATTCCCTGGACTACGGCGGAATAGTTGTGTTATTTTTTTTTTTCAATAAAGATGTAAATAAGGGGGTGGGAATTGTTGGGGAGTGTTTATTCTATTAAAGTATTTTTGTGTGTGTGTCTTATTTCTTGGATTATTGGGTTAGTAATTGAATTGAGTTGTTTGATAGACACGTCTCCATTACTTATTCCAGGGCTTGTTGCCAGCTGTGCTTCTGGACATGACGCAGTTGATATTAACCCCATAAACCATGAAACCAATTGCCACCACACTTGGGCATCAGGAATAGCTATAGCAAAGCGCCAGAATTAAAGCATCTCGTGATAATCCACTTCTGAGGAGGCTGCTGGCTGGTATTTTTAGTCTGGAAAGGGTGCAATAACCATGGACCTTCCCAGCCTAATAATTTCAGATCACAACTGTCTGCTTTACCTTTGCTGGTTATCAAAAATATGTGTGTGTGTGTGGGCAGGGGGGGGAGGGGGACGACCCGACGACCCTAGATAACCTTTTTCATTTCTTTATTTATTTTAAAAATAAATGAAATTAAAATGCTCAGTAGCATACTCATAACATACCCCCATCATGTGGGGGCTACCTAAAATATTTATTAAAGGGGGTATTTCCATCTTCATAAATTTGTATTGTCAAATAGAACTTCTAAATATAAGAAGTTTTCCAATTTACTGCTTGTTAAAATTTTGAACTGTTCTTGAGATATCAACACTTATCTCTTGTTT
The DNA here is from genome assembly GCA_033576535.1 of Allobates femoralis. NCBI lineage: Eukaryota > Metazoa > Chordata > Amphibia > Anura > Aromobatidae > Allobates > Allobates femoralis. The sequence goes on along the minus strand of JARQOC010000012.1, from coordinate 94,570,773 downwards.
ACAGCTTGTTGCCTTGGAAACAGGTGGTCGGTCTCCTAGGCAACGAGACGTAGATGAAAGAAAAGTGTTAATATTTCAAGAATGCCTCAACATTTTAACAAGCAGCAAATTGCAAAAGTGATTGTTTTTACAAGCTCTATCCGACAATACTCATAATATAGAAAGATGTGAATAACCCTTTAAGCCATCCCAGAATGGAAAAATAGATTATGAAGGATCTGTTAAAATATAAAACTCTGCCTGCTGATGGTTTCTATGTACCTGTTATTTTTCGACACTGTACAATATAAAACAGGTGATAAAGATAAATTATACACTTTTCTTTCTTCAGGTCTTACCTCCCAATATAGAGAATCATCGAAACATTCAGCATCAGATGGAGCTCCAAAGATGGGTAACTTAATTATAAACCCTGCATAATAATAGTAAAAAAAAATATTTATACATATATAAAAACTAAAAAAAATACATATTTATATTTAATATAATATAATATTAAATAATAATATAATCTTAATATTATATCATTATAATATTAATATAATGTTACATTTTAATTATAATATTTAAAAAAAATACAAATTCTATATATTTTCTTTTTGTTTTAGAATAACAAATAATAATTTTATAATGCCACATACAGTAGAGCTGACCTATATGACATTTTTTATGTACATTGCCTCTTCAGAGAGGAGGACTTGAACTCTAGCGCCACCTATTGGAAGTAAGCTTCCTAACACTGGCATGTTGAGCATGTTGGTCATAACATATTGGGGTATTATGTCGCCACCTAGTGGCTGCAGTATGGAATGCAAACACAAGTCTCTGCTGCAATAAAATATTTATATAGTTACACGCACACATATATATATTTCCTTATGATTGAAAGTCTCCACTGATCTCTAAATTAAATGACTCACCTACAATAATTCCTCCAATTAGAGCAAATCCCAATGCAACCATGAGGGCCACACCCTGATAGAGGGCTTGAGAGTGGGCCGTGCGCGTAGAGTCAGCGATTAATGGGAACACATCACTCATTCTGGAGGAATAAAAATGGGGAAAATGTTAAAGTTTTTTTTATTTTTAAATGAATAGAAAGACAGCTAAAGTGTAATTTACATAGATAGAACATGCATAAAAATATACACTGGATAAATGGATGGAAAGGAATGAGTATATGGTGGGCGTCACACGCTATGATATATGTAATGATATCGCTGGAAAGTGCCTGATTTGGCATCGCTCCTATCGTTGCGTGTGACAGCATGATGTGACTAGCGATAAGTGGTCAGATCGTTATATACAGATATGGGAATCGGACCCCATATCACACAATGTGGATCATCCAATCTGCTGCATCGTTCTGTGTGACACCGCCATAACCGATCTCCTGACCGATTTCTCCTATTCACATCATTGACAAGCATCAATCGCTGGTTGTGTGAATGATCCCTGCACGTAACATCGCGCTCTCCTTGACCACGACACTGCTAAAACCCTCATTCACGCTCTCATCATCTCCCGCCTCGATTACTGCAACCTCCTGCTCAACGGCCTCCCCAATACCTCCCTTGCACCTCTCCAATCTATATTGAACTCCGCTGCCCGCCTAATCCATCTGTCTCCCCGCTACTACCCCGTCTCCCCCCTCTGCCAAGCCCTTCCCTGGCTCCCTACTTCCCAGAGATCCCGGTTTAAAACATTAACCATGACATACAAAGCCATTCACAACCTGTCCCCTCCATACATCTCTGACATGGTCTCCCAATACCTACCCTCACGCAACCTGCGATCTTCGCACAACCTTATACAGGATTTCTCCCGTGCTTCACCCAGACTCTGGAACTCTCTGTCCCAACACATCAGACATTCTTCTACCCTCGGAACCTTCAAAAGAAGACTGAAGACCCACCTGTTCCGCCAAGCCTACCACCTGCAATAAGACCCGGTCCACCACACCGCCTCACGACTGGAATTTCCCCCTCCTACTGTATCCCCACCCGCCCCTCGTAGACTGTGAGCCTTTGTGGACAGGATTTCTCCCCTCTTGTTTCTGTACAAGTGAATTGTCCACATTTATTGTTACTTGTATTGTTACTATGTTACTTGTCCTAGTCTGCCCTTTTTAGCATGTAAAGCGCCATGGAATATAATGGTGCTATATAAATAATAATAATAATAATAATAATAGAAGGATAGAAGTATGGATAGATGGATGAATGGATAAATAGACTAATTGATAGATTGATGGATAGATGGACAGATAGATGGATGGATAGAGGATGGATGAGTAGATGGATGCATTGATAGATGAACAGATAGAGGGATGGATAGATGGACAGACAGATGTATGGGTAGAGTGATGGATAGATTAATGAATTGGTAGATGGACAGATGGATGGACAGAGTGATGGATTGATAGAGAGATGGATGCATTGACAGATGGATGGATGGATGGATGGATGGATGGATGGATGGAGGGATGGATGGACGGGTGGACGCATTGATAGATGGATAGATGGATGGATAGAGGAATGGATCAATAGATGTATGGATAGAATGATAGATGGATAGATGTATGACTAGATAAAGGGATGAATGGATAGACGGATGGATAGAAGGATGCATAGATAGATGAATGGATAGAGAGATGGATAGATGGATAGGTGGATGGATCAATAGATGTATGGATAGATGGATAGATGTATGAATAGGTGGATGGATGTATGGATGGTTAGAGAGAGAGATGGATGGATAGATGGATGGAGGTATAGATGAATTGATGGATAGAGGGATGGATAGATAGATAATGGATAGATAATTGATGGATGGATAGATGGATGAATAGATGAATGGATAAACAAATTGATAGATGGACAGATAGATGGATGGAGGAATGGATAGATAGAGGGATAGATAGCTGGATGGATAGATTGACAAATTGATAGATGAACGGATAGAAGGATTTATAGAGGGATGGATACATGGATGGATAGATAGACATTTTGATGGATAGCTATATAGATAGTCACTCACCCACCACCATAGATATCGGCAGTTGCTGCAAATGCCACTATGGCTCCTATCATCGCGCCCAGGATGCCCGGCATACCATGCAGATTGTGGACCCCGCACGTGTCCTGAATCTTCAGCTTGGAGTCCAGAATCGGCTGTAGATAAAATAGAAGACTAAAGTAAAGTAACAGAAGAATAATAAAGATAATTGGGGCATGAACCGTTACAAAACAAAGCATATACTGAGCATGCTCCAAGTCATTCCTGCTGCTGGTATTAAGTCTAACATCAGATTTTACAATACAGTCTGTGTACATTATAAAATAGATCTCTTAGACCTGACCAGACTGGTGTACTTACTCTATAGATCCATGTCTGAATGGCTGTATAATCCTATATGAAAGCTTTAGTTTGATATCTGACACCTCCTCAGGGCTCCCCCCTCCCTGCAGTTGCTGGAATCTCATCAGAACAAGCTGCAGCGTCAGTCCATGTATTGTGTAGACATTAACATGTAATACTTTGAGGTCCGTAAGTTACTGCTGAAAGAATATAAAAGGGGACACTGCACCCACCGTCAAAAACTTGTATCCGAGAGTAGAAATGATACCGGCCAGAGAACCAGCAATCATAGCACCGAAGGGAGTCAGCATCATTTCTGCAGACGTTCCTACCGCTACACCACCGGCCAAAGCCGCATTCTGAATGTGAACCTGCAGGATGGAGACATCACAGGGCAAACTATATATTATATTATATTCCTGTACATAGGAGGCAGTATTATAGTAGTTATATTCTTGTACATAGGGGCAGTATTATAGTAGTTACATTCTTGTACATAGGAGCAGTATTTTAGTAGTTATATTCTTGTACATAGGGGCAGTATTATAGTAGTTACATTCTTGTAGATAGGAGCAGTATTATAGTAGTTATATTCTTGTACATAGGAGCAGTATTATAGTAGTTATATTCTTATACATAGGAGCAGTATTATAGTAGTTATATTCTTATACATAGGAGCAGTATTATAGTAGTTATATTCTTATACATAGGAGCAGTATTATAGTAGTTATATTCCTGTACATAGGAGCAGTATTATAGTAGTTATATTCTTGTACATAGGAGCAGTGTTATAGTAGTTATATTCTTGTACATAGGAGCAGTATTAAAGTACTTATATTCTTGTGCAAAGGAGCAGTATTATGGTAGTTATATTCCTGTACATAGGGAGCAGTATTATAATAGTTATATTCTTGTACATAGGGAGCAGTATTATAGTAGTTTATATTCCTGTACATAGCGAGCAGTATTATAGTAGTTATATTCTTGTACATAGGGGGCAGTATTATAGTAGTTATATTCTTGTGCATAGGGGCAGTATTATAGTAGTTATATTCCTGTACATAGGGAGCAGTATTATAGTGGTTATATTCTTGTCCATAGGAGCAGTATTATAGTAGTTATATTCTTGTACATAGGGGGCAGTATTATAGTAGTTATATTCTTGTACATAGGGGCAGTATTATAGTAGTTATATTCTTGTACATAGGAGCAGTATTATAGTAGTTATATTCTTGTACATAGGAGCAGTATTATAGTAGTTATATTCTTGTACATAGGAGCAGTATTATAGTAGTTATATTCTTGTACATAGGAGCAGTATTATAGTAGTTATATTCCTGTACATAGGGAGCAGTATTATAGTGGTTATATTCTTGTACATAGGAGCAGTATTATAGTAGTTATATTCCTGTACATAGGGGGCAGTATTATAGTACTTATATTCTTGTACATAGGAGCAGTATTATAGTAGGTATATTCTTGTGCATAGGAGTATTATACTAGTTATATTCTTGTACATAGGGGCAGTATTATAGTAGTTATATTCTTGTACATAGGAGAAGTATTATAGTAGTTATATTCTTGTACATAGGAGCAGTATTATAGTAGTTATATTCCTGTACATAGGGCAGTATTATAGTAGTTATATTCTTGTGCATAGGAGTAGTATTATAGTAGTTATATTCTTGTGCATAGGAGCAGTATTATAGTAGTTTATATTCTTGTACGTAGGGACAGTATTATAGTAGTTATATTCTTGTACATATGGGCAGTATTATAGTAGTTATATTCCTGTACATAGGGGCAGTATTATAGTAGTTATATTCTTGTACATAGGAGCAGTATTATAATAGTTATATTCTTGTACATAGGAGCAGTATTATAGTAGTTATATTCTTGTACATAGGAGCAGTATTATAGTAGTTATATTCTTGTACATGGGGACAGTATTATAGTAGTTATATTCCTGTACATGGGGACAGTATTATAGTAGTTATATTCTTGTACATAGGGGCTGTATTATAGTAGTTATATTCTTATACATAGGAGCAGTATTATAGCAGTTATATTCTTGTACATAGGGGCAGTATTATAGTAGTTATATTCTTGTACATGGGGACAGTATTATAGTAGTTATTTTCCTGTACATGGGGACAGTATTATAGTAGTTATATTCTTGTACATGGGGACAGTATTATAGTAGTTATATTCCTGTACATAGGAGCAGTATTATCTATTATATAAAACCCGAAGGCCACTTCCGCCCAAAATCCGCTTCCGCTTCCGTGATGGCCTCCCTCCTGTGTCAAACACCGGAACCGGAAGCACCAGACCCACAGAGCCCCAGCCACCGGCCCTGCACAGAGCCCCGTCTGCGCCCACCCACATCCGGCCCACAGCCCCGCTGCCCCATCACCCCCCTGCCTGTCACCATAGCCATCCTCCACTGCCCGCGCTCCCCGCCTGTCACAACACTTCCCCCCGCTGCCCCATCACCCCCCTGCCTGTCACCATAGCCGCCCTCCACTCTCCGGTCACCCCCCACTCTCCTGTCACCCCCCCACTCTCCGGTCACCCCCCCCCGCCTCTTACCACACCTCCCTCCAGCCAGCCACGATCTCTATTCATGGGGCTTGAGGACCTCTGATGACGTCACGATGAGGGGTGGAGTCACATATCACATGACCGTGACGTCATCAAAGGTCCTGTCCCGATCTCACCTACTCTGCCTATTCATCCCCCTGCGCTGCACACTGACCCACGATCTCCTCACCCCCGCTCTGCCCACCCACCCCCACACTGACCACTGACCCTCACTCTGCCCCTGACCCCCACTCTGACCACCCACCCCCACACTGACCACTGACCCCCACACTCTGCCCCTGACGCCCACTCTGACCACCCACCCCCACACTGACCACTGACCCCCACTCTGCCCCTGACGCCCACTCTGACCACCCACCCCCACACTGACCACTGACCCCCACTCTGCCCCTGACGCCCACTCTGACCACCCACCCCCACACTGACCACTGACCCCCACTCTGCCCCTGACGCCCACTCTGACCACCCACCCCCACACTGACCACTGACCCCCACTCTGCCCCTGACCCCCACTCTGACCACCCACCCCCACACTCACCACTGACCCCCACTCTGCCCCTGACCCCCACTCTGACCACTCACCCCCTCTCTGCCCCCCTCACCCCCACTCTGCCCCTGCTCTGCCCACTGACCCCCACTCTGACCACTGGCCCCCACTCTGCCCACTCACCCCCAAACTCTGCCCACTCACCCCCCCTACTCTCCCCCTGACCCCCTCTCTGCCCCCTCACCCCCACTCTGCCCACTGACCCCCACTCTGCCCCTGCTCTGCCCACTGACCCCCACTCTGACCACTGGCCCCCACTCTGCCCACTCACCCCCAAACTCTGCCCACTCACCCCCCTACTCTTCCCCCTGAACCCCTCTCTGCCCCTGACCCCCACTCTGACCACTCACGCCCCAACTCTGCCCCCTCACCCTCTCTCTGCCCCCCTCACCCCCACTCTGCCCCTGCTCTGCCCACTGACCCCCACTCTGACCACTGGCCCCCACTCTGCCCACTCACCCCCAAACTCTGCCCACTCACCCCCCTACTCTTCCCCCTGACCCCCTCTCTGCCCCCTCACCCCCACTCTGCCCCCTCACCCCCACTCTGCCCACTGACCCCCACTCTGCCCCTGACCCTGCTCTGCCCACTGACCCCCACTCTGACCACTGACCCCCACTCTGACCACTGACCCCAACTCTGCCCACTCACCCCCCAACTCTGCCCACTCACCCCCTCTGCCCCCCTCACCCCCTGCTCTGCCCACTGACCCCCACTCTGCCCCTGACCCTGCCCACTCACCCCCACTCTGCACACTGACCCCCACTCTGCCACTGCTCTGCCCACTGACCCCCACTCTGACCACTGGCCCCCACTCTGCCCACTCACCCCCAAACTCTGCCCACTCACCCCCCTACTCTTCCCCCTGAACCCCTCTCTGCCCCCCTCACCCCCACTCTGCACACTGACCCCCACTCTGCCCCTGCTCTGCCCACTGACCCCCACTCTGACCACTGGCCCCCACTCTGCCCACTCACCCCCAAACTCTGCCCACTCACCCCCTACTCTTCCCCCTGAACCCCTCTCTGCCCCCTCACCCCCACTCTGCACACTGACCCTCTCTCTCTGCCCCTGACCCTGCTCTGCCCACTCACCCCCACTCTGACCACTGACCCTCACTCTGCCCACTCACCCCCAAACTCTGCCCACTCACCCCCCTACTCTTCCCCCTGACCCCCTCTTTGCCCCCTCACCCCCACTCTGCACACTGACCCCCACTCTGCCCCTGACCCTGCTCTGCCCACCCACCCCCACTCTGACCATTGACCCCCACTCTGACCCTGCCCACTCACCCCCACTCTGACCACTGACCCCAACTCTGCCCACTCACCCCCCAACTCTGCCCACTCACCCCCCAACTCTGCCCACTCACCCCCCAACTCTGCCCACTCACCCCCTCTGCCCCCCTCACCCCCACTCTGCCCCTGCTCTGCCCACTGACCCCCACTCTGACCACTGACCCCCACTCTGACCACTCACCCCCAAACTCTGCCCACTCACCCCCTCTCTGCCCCCTCACCCACATTCTGCCCACTACCCCCTCTCTGCTCACTCACCCCCTCTCTGTCCACTCACCCACCATTATGCCCACTGACCATGCTCTGCCCACTCACCCTGCTCGCCCCATTGACCCCTCACACTGGCCACTCATCCTGCTCTGCCTACTCACCCCCCACTGACCCCTCACACTGACCCTGCTCTGCCCACTGACCCCTCACTGACCCTGCTCTGCCCACTCACCCTGCTCAGCCCACTGACCCCTCACACTGCCCACTGACCCTCCTCTGCCCACTGAACATGCTCTGCCCACTGACCCCTCAATGCCCACTCACCCTGCTCTGCCCACTGACCCCTCACACACCCCACTGACCCTGCTCTGCCCACTCACCCCTCACACTGACCCTGCTCTGCCCACTGACCCCTCACACTGCCCACTGACCCCTCACACTGCCCACTCACGCCTCACACTGCCCACTGAACATGCTATGCCCACTTACCCCTCACACTGCCCACTGACCATGCTCTGGCCACTGACCCCTCACACTGCCTACTGACCCTGCTCTGCTCATTTACTCCCGCTCTGCCCACTCACCCCCGCTCTGCCCACTCGCCCCTGCTTTTACCACTCACCCTGGCCTGCCCACTGACCACCCTCTGTTCACTCACCCCCCGCTCTGCCCTTTCACCATGCCCACTGACCCCTGCTCTGCCAACTGACCGTGCCCACTCACCCATGCTCTACCCACTCACCCTTCTCTGCCCACTCACTGTGCCCACTGACCGCCGCTCTGCCCACTAACCCCTGTTCTGCCCACTGACTGTGCCCAATAACCCTTGCTATGCCCACTAAACCCTGCTCTGCCCACTCACCCCCGCTCTGCCCGCTGACCCCTGCTCTGCTCACTGACTGTGCCCACTCACCCCTGCTCTGCCCACTCACCCCTGCTCTACCCACTGATTTTTCCCACTAACCCCTGCTGTGCCTACTGACTGTGCCCACTGACCCCTGCTCTGCCCAATCACTCTGCCCATTAACCCCTGCTCTGACCACTGACCCCCGCTATGACCCTGCTCTGACCACTGATGCCCCAATCCTGCTCACTGACCATGCTCTGCCCATTCACCCCCCACTCTGCCCACTCACCCCCGCTCTGCCCTCTGACCCTGCTCTGCCTACCTACCCCCCCCCCCCCTCTGGCTACTGACCATGCCCACTGACCCCAGCTCTGCCCACAGACCCCAGCTCTGCCTACTGACCCTGCTCTGACTACTGATTATGCCCACTGACCCCTGCTCTGCCCAATGACTCTGCCCACTAACCCCTGCTCTTCCCACTCATCCCCCACTCTGCCCACTGACCCCCGCTTTGCCCACTCACCCCCAGCAGATCGGTTTCCCAGCCAACGACAGCTCCTGTCCTGCCACCTACAAGACGGTGGAGCGAGCTGCCGCAGGGTAAGTATCCTCACTGAGGTTTTTTTTATTTTTATTATCACCATGAAGGGGAGGGGGTGTGCAGCCCCAGAGGGAGGGCGGCCGCAGACACTGGAGGCCCAGAGGGACGGGTGCCGCGGGGAGCGGAAGGGGTCAGGAGGAGCGCCTCCATCCTGCCCCCCCTATCCATCCTGCCCCCCCTATCCATCCTGCCCCCCAACACCATCCTGCCCCCCCGACTCCATCCCGCACCCCCACCACCATCCTCACCCCCCGCCAACATCCTGCCCCGTCCCCTACATCCTCCCCCCTCCCCCACCACCATCCTGCCCTGCCATCTCCATCCTGCCCTGCCGCCTCCATCCTGCCCTGCCTTCTCCATCCTGCCTCGCTCTGTCCATCCTGCGCCACTCACCTCCATCCTGCCCCTCCGTCTCCATCCTGCCCCTCCGTCTCCATCCTGCCCCTCCGTCTCCATCCTCCCCCTCCGTCTCCATCCTCCCCCTCCGTCTCCATCCTGCCCCTCCGTGTCCATCCTGCCCCTCCGTCTCCATCCTGCCCCTCCGTCTCCATCCTGCCCCTCCGTCTCCATCCTGCCCCTCCGTCTCCATCCTGCCCCTCCGTCTCCATCCTGCCCCGCCCCCTCCATCCTGCCCCGCCGCCTCCATCCTGCTCCGCCCCCTCCATCCTGCTCCGCCCCCTCCATCCTGCTCCGCCACCCCATCCTGCTCCGCAACCCACCATCCTGCCCCCCTTGCACCTTCCTGCCCCCCTTGCACCTTCCTGCCCCCCTTGCACCTTCCTGCCCCGCTCACTCCATCCTGCCCCGCTCGCTCCATCCTGCCCCGCTCGCTCCATCCTGCCCCGCTCGCTCCATCCTGCCCCGCTCGCTCCATCCTGCCCCGCTCGCTCCATCCTGCCCCGCTCGCTCCATCCTGCCCCGCTCGCTCCATCCTGCCCTGCTCGCTCCATCCTCACCCCCGCTGTTCTTGCTCCCCCGCCTCCATCCTGCCCTCACGCTTACTCATCCTGCCCCGCTTGCTCCATTCTGCTCATCTGCCTCCATCCTGCTCCTCCCGCTCCATCCTGCTCAATCCTGCCCCTTCGGCTTCATCCTGCTCCTCCCCCTCCATCCTGCCCCGCTCAATCCATCCTGCCCCCCGCTCTTCTTGCTCCCCCGCCTCAATCCTGCCCCGCTCGCTCCATCCTGCCCCCCCGCCTCCATCCTGCCCCCCGCCTCCATCCTGCCCCCCCGCCTCCATCCTGTTGCCCCGCCTCCATCCTGTTGCCCCGCCTCCATCCTGTTGCCCCGCCTCCATACTCTTTCCCCACTCGCTCCATTCTGCCCCCCCAACACAATCCTGCCCCCCCTCACCTCCTCAGCTGATTGCTTGCCCAGGCAACTACAGGTCCTAAAGGCCTGTAGGACCTACAAGGTGGAGGCGGAGCGAGCCGCCGGACTGGTGAGTATCCTCACTGAGGATTTTTTTATTTTTACTGTGGACGACCGGGGGCCAGGAGGAGTGGAGGACCGCGGTCACCGCAGTATTGCCATATACCAGAGTGCTGCTATACATGTGCTATAATGTACTGGCATATACCATAGTGCTGCTATACATGTACTGTAATGTACCGCCATATACCATAGCACTGCTATACATGTACTGTAATGTACCGCCATATACCATAGTGCTGCTATACATGTGCTATAATGTACCACCATATACTATAGTGCTGCTATACATGTACTGTAATGTACCGCCATATACTATAGTGCTGCTATACATTTACTATAATCTACCACCATATACTATAGTGCTGCTATACATGTGCTCTAATTACCACCATATACCATCGTACTGCTATATATATATCTTATATATAAAAACCGAAGGCCACTTCCCGCCAATCCGCTCAACTTCCGTGATGGCCTGCGCCCTGTGTCAAAGACCGCAACCGGAAGTACCAGACCCACGAGCGGTGAGCGCATAGCGCTCACCGCGAGCCGCTGACAAAATGGCACAGCGCCTCGCCGTGGGCGCTAAAGCGCCACCACTCCCCGTTATCCCGCCACCGGCCCTGCACAGAGCCCCGTCTGCGCCCACCCACATCCGGCCCACAGCCCTGCTGCTCACCGCCCACTCTCCATCAGGGACCGCCATCCCGCCACTGGCTCCGCACACAGCCTGCTGTGCGCCCACCAACATGCGGGAACCGGCCCGGACCGGCCCACACTCCGGTGTGCGGCCTCCGCCGGCACCGCTCCCAGTCCTGCCACTCTCTCCACACACCCGGTGACTCTCCTCCATCACGGAGCTAGCCCCGCCCGCACTCCGGGGCCGCCCTCCGGAACCGCCGCCAGCCTTGCCGCTGACCGCCAACAGCCCAGTGAGTGTTCAGCCCTCCAGCCTCCGTTATCCTCTGCCCCCCAGCCTCCGCTCTCCTCTGCCCCCCCAGCCTCCGCTCTCCTCTGCCCCCCCAGCCTCCGCTCTCCTCTGCCCCCCCAGCTTCCGCTCTCTCCTCTGCCCCCCCCAGCCTCCGCTCTCCTCTGCCCCCCCCCAGCCTCCGCTCTCCTCTGACCCCCCGGCCTCCGCTCTCCTCTGACCCCCCGGCCTCCGCTCTCCTCTGACCCCCCGGCCTCCGCTCTCCTCTGACCCCCCGGCCTCCGCTCTCCTCTGACCCCCCGGCCTCCGCTCTCCTCTGACCCCCCGGCCTCCGCTCTCCTCTGACCCCCCAGCCTCCGCTCTCCTCTGACCCCCCAGCCTCCGCTCTCCTCTGACCCCCCAGCCTCCGCTCTCCTCTGCCCCCCCAGCCTCCGCTCTCCTCTGCCCCCCCAGCCTCCGCTCTCCTCTGACCCCCCAGCTTCCGCTCTCCTCTGACCCCCCAGCCTCCGCTCTCCTCTGACCCCCCAGCCTCCGCTCTCCTCTGACCCCCCCAGCCTCCGCTCTCCTCTGCCCCCCCAGCCTCCGCTCTCCTCTGCCCCCCCAGCCTCTGCTCTCCTCTGCCCCCCCAGCCTCTGCTCTCCTCTGCCCCCCCAGCCTCTGCTCTCCTCTGCCCCTCCAGCCTCTGCTCTCCTCTGCCCCCCCAGCCTCTGCTCTCCTCTGCCCCCCCAGCCTCTGCTCTCCTCTGCCCCCCCAGCCTCTGCTCTCCTCTGCCCCCCCAGCCTCCGCTCTCCTCTGCCCCCCCAGCCTCCGCTCTCCTCTGCCCCCCCAGCCTCCGCTCTCCTCTGCCCCCCCAGCCTCCGCTCTCCTCTGCCCCTCCAGCCTCCGCTCTCCTCTGCCCCCCCAGCCTCCGCTCTCCTCTGCCCCCCCAGCCTCCGCTCTCCTCTGCCCCCCCAGCCTCCGCTCTCCTCTGCCCCCCCAGCCTCCGCTCTCCTCTGACCCCCCAGCCTCCGCTCTCCTCTGCCCCCCCAGCCTCCGCTCTCCTCTGACCCCCCAGCCTCCGCTCTCCTCTGACCCCCCAGCCTCCGCTCTCCTCTGACCCCCCAGCCTCCGCTCTCCTCTGACCCCCCAACCTCCGCTCTCCTCTGACCCCCCAGCCTCCGCTCTCCTCTGACCCCCCAGCCTCCGCTCTCCTCTGACCCCCCAGCCTCCGCTCTCCTCTGACCCCCCAGCCTCCGCTCTCCTCTGACCCCCCAGCCTCCGCTCTCCTCTGACCCCCCAGCCTCCGCTCTCCTCTGACCCCCCAGCCTCCGCTCTCCTCTGACCCCCCAGCCTCCGCTCTCCTCTGCCCCCCAGCCTCCGCCCCCTCCCTCCTCTGACCCCTCCCTCCTCTAACCCCTCCAGTTTCTGCCTCCTCTGCCTCCTCCCTCCTTTCCCCCTCCAGCCTCTGCCCCCTCCAGCCTGTGCTGCACTCACTGCTGACCACTGAGCCACCGCACTCTCTGCTGACCACTGAGCCACCGCACTCACTGCTGACCACTGAGCCACCGCACTCTCTGCTGACCACTGAGCCACCGCACTCACTGCTGACCACTGAGCCACCGCACTCACTGCTGACCACTGAGCCACCGCACTCACTGCTGACCACTGAGCCACCGCACTCACTGCTGACCACTGAGCCACCGCACTCACTGCTGACCACTGAGCCACCGCACTCACTGCTGACCACTGAGCCACCGCACTCACTGCTGACCACTGAGCCACCGCACTCACTGCTGACCACTGAGCCACCGCACTCACTGCTGACCACTGAGCCACCGCACTCACTGCTGACCACTGAGCCACCGCACTCACTGCTGACCACTGAGCCACCGCACTCACTGCTGACCACTGAGCCACCGCACTCACTGCTGACCACTGAGCCACCGCACTCACTGCTGACCACTGAGCCACCGCACTCACTGCTGACCACTGAGCCACCGCACTCACTGCTGACCACTGAGCCACCGTATACTCTGCTAACCACTGAGCCGCCTGTATACACACAATTCATTTCACAGCACTCCCCTATTACTAAATAAACTCTATATAGATTCTAGACTACCCGATTCTTTAGAATCGGGCCACCATCTAGTAGTAGTTATATTCTTGTATATAGGGGCTGTATTATACTGGTTATATTCTTGTATACAGATGGCAGTATTATAGTAGTTATATTCTTGTACATAGGAGCAGTATTATTGTAGTTATATTCTTGTACATAGGAGCAGTATTATAGTAGTTATATTCTTGTACATAGGAGCAGTATTATAGTAGTTATATTCTTGCACATAGGAGCAGTATTATAGTAGTTATATTCTTGTATATAGGAGCAGTATTACAGTAGTTATATTCTTGTACATAGGGGCAGTATTATAGTAGTTATATTCTTGTACATAGGGGCAGTATTATAGTAGTTATATTCTTATACATAGGAGCAGTATTATAGTAGTTATATTCTTGTATATAGGAGCAGTATCATAGTAGTTATATTCTTGTATATAGGGGCAGTATTATAGTAGGTATATTCTTGTACATAGGGGCAGTATTATAGTAGTTATATTCTTGTACATAGGAGCAGTATTATAGTAGTTATATTCTTGTACATAGGGGGCAGTATTATAGTAGTTATATTCTTGCACATAGGAGCAGTATTATAGTAGTTATATTCTTGTACATAGGGGCAGTATTATAGTAAATATATTCTTGCACATAGGAACAGTATTATAGTAGTTATATTCTTGTACACAGAGGTAGTATAATAGTAGTTTATTCTTGTATATAGGGAGCAGTATTATAGTAGTTATATTCTTGTACATAGGGGCAGTATTATAGTAGTTATATTCTTGTACATAGGGGCAGTATTATAGTAGTTATATTCTTGTACATAGGTGCAGTATTATAATAGTTATATTCTTGTACATAGGTGCAGTATTATAATAGTTATATTCTTGTACATAGGAGCAGTATTATAGTAGTTATATTCTTGTACATAGGGGCAGTATTATAGTAGTTATATTCTTGTACATAGGGGCAGTATTATAGTAGTTATATTCTTGAATATAGGGAGCAGTATTATAGTAGTTATATTTTTGTACATAGGAGTAGTATTATAGTAAATATATTCTTGCACATAGGAGCAGTATTATATTATAAATTGAATGTGAAATTTTTACTCCTTCCTAGCACATTGTGATTCTCACCATGTCCAGCTTTCCTTCATTATTCAGCATTGATGACAAGGCGAATGTGCTGAGTGTGCACGCAGCTAGAGAGTAGTAGGTGTTCATCACTGTCCGGTGTTGGTCGTCACCGTGGGCTGTGACGGCAGAGTTGAAGCTTGGCCAGAACATCCACAGATAGATTGTTCCTGGGGAAAAAAACAATAGATTTTAGTGTGTATTAAAGTGATCCAGTAACAGCAACTTTCATTGATTGCCCTAGAGAAGGACATTAGGCAGACAATAATACCATTATATTGTGCTGAAATAATAATACTTTACTGAGTGCAATTAGTACTACCATATAGTGACAAGTAATAGCGGTGTTATACTGTATAGTGGAATTCATGGCATATACCGATCATGGCGAAGAGATCTGAATGATAGACGGATCCTTCCCTCTTACGACTCTTCTCCAGATGAGGTCTATACAGCACACGAGATACCACCAGCCCAAAATAAGCTCCAAATGTATGTATGGTCATGGAGCCACCGGCATCTTTGGCCTATGGGATTGAGACCAGGCAACAGTGAGATATCAGATATACAGTAGGAGTATCACTTTTGATATTTTTGGTCTTCTCTTTTTTGTAAAATTCTAAACCTATGAACTTTGTGACCACATAATAGACTAATAAAGGCATTTTTGAGTGACCTTCTATCCTTCCTGACATGGACTTCTAGAAATGTGAGGAAAAATGAGATCTTCTGAATCCTTCTGTCAGAACACTGGAATTTCTATTGACCGTACGTTCAAACTTGCCCTTTTCCAAGATGGCTTCCGCTGCTTTGCTCCTGTTCATGTGATCCTTCTTCCCTGCCTTTATAAACCTTAGTCTGCCTTCTAGTCCTCCTTGAGTGTTCAGTTTGAATTCAT
This sequence comes from Allobates femoralis, assembly GCA_033576535.1. NCBI lineage: Eukaryota > Metazoa > Chordata > Amphibia > Anura > Aromobatidae > Allobates > Allobates femoralis. The sequence continues at coordinate 94,554,810 of JARQOC010000012.1, read as the reverse complement.
GGCTTCCTAAACATTAAGAGTTCCCCCTCCTGCAAATCCATGGGCTTTTCCAGTGTCTGCAGTTTCACCTCCTGTTTTCACACCTGCTTTAGTGCTTTTCCTGCAAACTCGCCTCTAGTGCTGTTATCTCTGACTTTGATTCAAGCCTGCCTGCCAGTGTTACATAAGCCCTGTGTACTTGTTAGCTTTTGCAGCTTCACAGTTTGTATTGTGCAGCAGTTCTCTGGACTGTGCTGGACTATCTTTAACTATACTGCACTGCTTCAAGTTCAGGACTTGTTCTTGTGACTACAATTCCCAGGTCTTCCTGGGTGTAACTAAACTCATAGATTGTTTCTGCATCTCCTTTTGTGTACTGCTTCTGAAAGATTTTCCCTTTTGGCTTCACTATGAAAGAATTATTTCAAGAGGCTTTTCTGTTTATTGCATGTTTGGTAAACTTGCTCACTTTGCTGCATCTCACGCTTGTTTTCTGCCATGTGTCTTCAATACAGAATAGTCCACCTTAAAAAAAACTAGGTCTCAGTGTGTCTTTGCTACCATTGCTATTAGATTCCTGAGTAAATCCTTACAATACAGTATACCTTCTTGACATGGCCTTCTACAAATGTGAGGAGCACTAGCAACAAAAAGTGAAGAGAAGGGAGAAGTCACATGAAAAGAGAGAGAAGTGATTGAGTTTTTATGGGGTCTTAGAGATTTTCTGACTTGATATTACCCATGTGGCAATTTTCTAGATCGGGCTACTAGATTTTAAACTTAAGGCTTTCAATTCTAGGTGGGCCTTGTAGGCTTTTCGGTTTTGGGGCCTAAAGTAGTTTATAGAAGCTGAAAATGGCCATGTTCTGTTTTGGACAGTCACTCATTGTCACCTACCCCAACTACATTGAGAATTATGTACTCGTTGATTCCAAAGAGAGTCACTTCAAATAGAGTCATGATTATCAGCTGGACAGGACTTGTCTTCCCAAGAAGAGCTCCGAAGGAGATGAGGACAGCTCCAGTGCAGAAGTCAGCATTGATCATACTAAGAAGAAAGAAGAACCCAATGTAAGTCACTGTACGGTCTAAAACCATCAGTTTTAAAGGACATCATCTCAGTCTACTGGAATGACTGCTAAAAAACTCTTCTGGTCCAAACCTGGCATAAAAGCTCCTAAAAAGTGATGAGCGAGCACTACAAAGGTCGAGTGCTCTGAACTCAAAACGAGCAGGTCAGACGCTTGGATGGGCTCCACCTGAGTATCGAAGGTGGGAAGATCTTCCAGAAAAATGCTCAAGTTTCAGATTGACTTCCATCATACTCGGCACTGGAGAGGAGCTTGTCCAATCGCCTGATCTGCTTGTTTCAAGTACAAAGCACTCAAGCATTGTAGTGCTCACTCATCACTAGTCCTAAACTAATTTTTCTCAAATAGCCTACCTACATGGTTTGAGGCATCACTACTGTCAACCACCAATGGTGGAGGCCTTCCCCAAGAGATCCTCTTGTCAGCGACTTATTTTAGGACTATATGATGCTGTTATTTAGTTATGGTAGCTCTATATATGGGTGCTATTGTGTTGGAAAGGATTTAAAACAGACTTATTCAAGATGGAGCCCCATATTTATGAGCCAGAGCCCTGTACTTTGGATCGTTGGGTGGTCCAGTGGTCAATAAGTTATCCCCTATCCATGGGAGAAGAAATATTTTTCAGTTGTGTCAATAACCATATACGGTACTTTACCGATTTCATTAACTGAGTACATAATGAGTGACCTGGCCACAACAGCTTGTTGATGGTTTCTACTTGGCTAATTGCTACCTGTCAATGGCAACTTGCTGATGGTTTCCAGGAGCTACATTATTGTTTTAATGTAAAATTGTTTTTCAAAAATTGTGAAAAATATGTAATGTATATATTTTAAATAAATGATTATTATATTAGACTGGATGAGCATCCGATGCTATTGCATTGGAAGGGCGGTGATGTCACAATGGACAGTGCTCTGTGGCACTTGGGGTGACAGATGTCTCTTCCCCCTGTACCCTCCCTTTCTTCCCCCGTGTGCTGTCTTGTCTGCTCATGTGCTCCCTCTTCCCCCCTGTGCACACTCTCTGCACCCCGTCTATGCTCTCTTAGCCCCCTGTGCACTCACACTGTGTGCTCTCTCTTCCCCCTGTGCGCCCTCTCTTCCCCCTGTGCGCTCTCTCTTTCCTTTGTATGTTTTATCTGCCCTTCTATGGACTCACAATGTCCCACTGTGCATGCTTTCTGCCCAACTGTGCACTCTCCTAGTGGTGTGGTGCATCATGCCTCCACTATCTTTGTATACCAAGTGTCCAAAGATGGCGGCTGTGTGGTGGTGGTTATCAGTGTCCGCGTCAGTGGTGGCGGTTGTGTGCGGTGGTTCCTAGCAGTAGATGCGATTTCGAGTGGCAACAGAGGAGAGGACTACGCGGCACTGCTAGCTGTCCTGCGCAATGTGCCAGTACCGACAGTGGTCGCCATATTTGCACATCCATCACTTGGGTGTGCAAATATGGCGAAGGTCACCGGAGTGTGATAGGATGACATTGGGATGGAGGTTGATGACAGACAGGACAGGACAATTATGTAAGTAGATATCTATAGGGTAAATGTTTATATGACTATGGCGGCCGTCACACGCTTCAATATCGATAGCGATATTGTTAGCGATCACGTGCACGCGCGATCGCTAACGATATCGCTCACATCGCTGGTGAGCTGTCACACAGACAGACTCACCAGCGATGTGGACCAGCCAAATCGCTGGTAACTATGGTACACATCGGGTTACTAGTCGCCGCGCGGCGCTTAGTAACCCGACGTTTACCATAGATACCATCTCCCAGCATAGGCTCTGTCGCTGGGAGATCGTTCATCGTGGTGTCACACACCACGATGAGGCAGATTGAACAAGTGATGATCGCTTGATATGAGCTCCGGCTCACCAATCTGCGATCTAACGATCAAGCAATTTTACATTGTAAAATCGCTTGATTACACGCAGCGATGCACAAACGATATCGCTTAAGCGATCAAAAAAGCAGATCACTTATACGATATTGTTCTTTAAATTGAAGCGTGTGGCGGCCGCCTATAACATATTGATCTATTCTCTACCTCCAGCAAAAAAACTAAATAAAAATAATAAAATATTTAAATATATAAATGTGAACTTTAATAGTAATTGTTTCAACTGTTAATCATATAGGAAATGTTCTTAAAAAGAAGTTGCAGGGAGTGACAGGGTGCTGGCCGCCGGTCTCCATTGATCTATTGATGTGGCCTCTTAGGAAATACAGATCAAAGACTGTTCTACTCTGGATAAAGTATTGTGTAATATCGAGGCTAAATTCCAAAAAAAAGAGTGTTTTTATTATTTATTTTTTTTGATATTCACTAAAATCATCCGCTCTATTAAAGGGGTTGTAACCTCTTACCGCCCCTTTAATATGCATAACAACAATCCCCAGCCCCTTTCTACAATCCATACAGATCCTCCTTAGTGATGGGTGAACCCGAACTGTAAAATTCAGGGTCTGTATTCGTGCACAGATCCCGAGCATGGTTTTCCCTGGGAAACCCCTGTTACAGTTCGGGTTCGGGGACTGTAAAACAAAGCACATAATTAATAAACATAATCCTTATACTTACTAGGTCCCGCGCCGTGCGTTTTGTCGTCCTGCTGTCCCGGCTACATCTATCTCCAGGGCCGCTCATTAGCTTCCGGTGATATTCACTTCACTTCCCAGAACCAGTTCTGGCAGTGTTCGCGGGTTACGTCAGAGGTCACCTGAGTTCATGGCTCACCTATGAACTCGATTGACCTCTGTCACGGCACGCAGCTCAACCTGATCCTGCTTGTCGCTGTGGATAGACGCTTGTCTGCTCAGAACGATGAAGCAGTGCTGAACCTGCTCTGCCTGTGGATTACGTTGGAGCGAGGTTTTTTTTGTAATTACAGATGGAGTCCTTAAATGTATTTCTTACTTTTATTCCTAATAAAAAGATTTTGTCTCTGTGTTGTGTTTTATTTTTAGTGTTCACTAGAAATTCATAGTGGATGGGTCTAATTTGACCTGACACCATGAATTTCAGACTTAGTACCAGCTGACAAAACAAAGCTGGTATTAACGCCATTATTACCCATTGTGTCACCCCCCACCAGGGCTGGATAAAGCTCCTGGAAATAGCACTATGATGAATGCTAAGTATAATGATAATGTTTATTAATTATGTTTTCTTTTACAGCCCCCCTGCCCCATCCAATAACTGTAAAGTTCAAGCTCGGTGTTCGGGTGCAAGTTTGAGTTACACCCGATTCCAAACTCGGACTTTACAAAAAGGTCCAAGCGAGTCCTTATCACTACTTATGAGTGAATTAAAAGGAATAATCACCCAAGAAAGAGCCTACATAGAAAAAAAATCAAAAAGAACGCTGCCCCCTAGTGGACAAATTATCGCAAAGCGGCATTTTTTGTTTTTTAAATGCGGAAAGTTGTCTAGAATATTATAGTAGACTATAGATGACCTTTGCTTTATCTCTTGCCAAGAACATTTAGCTTTTTTATGTGTTGGGCTCTGGTTCAAAACAAACAGCGAGATAGGGCCAAGTATTTATTGATCAGTCTCAGCTGACAGATGTGATCATGGCCTCATCTCTGATCCTCACCTCTCTATACCAACATGGATTTTCCCATCATGGAAGCCGTGAAAAAATCCCTGTATGAGCGTAGACCACTGGAGACCAAAGGAGGCGATCAGGAAATTGAAGGCCACGCTGCTGAAACCGTAAAGCTTCAGGAAAGTCATCAGAAAGCCAAAGCCGATGAAGATCATGGTATGGACGTCCTGGAAACCTAAAAATAAATAAGAATGAAAAATATAAACCATCATAGAAAGGTCAAATAATACTAAAACCTTTTGTTGTCATTCCTATTACTGAACACCAGGGGGCGATACATTAACTCAATATGCAGAACAGATTTATTTTTTTAAGCACTGAGTTAACAATTAAAAACAAATTACAGTAAGAAATGCACGGAAAACATTTAAAGTGAAAGGATACTCATATATTACTATACCCATATAAAATAGTTATATATATATATATTTAAACTTATTTCTTCAGTTTCTCTTTTAGTTTGAACTCATTAAAAATAATACAAAAAATCAATAAAATAGCCCCTGTGCAAAATACACCCCCATAGTCCTCCATATAGTATAATGCACACTGATAGTCCGCCATGTAATATAATGCACTCCCCATAGACCTACATGTCATATAATTCACTCCTATAGTCCTGCATATAGTATAATGCAGCCAATAGTCCTCTATATATTATACCATGTCTTTTATCAAAACTTTAAACTATATGTACAAGAACATAACTACTATAATACTGCCCCCTATGTACAAGAATATAACTACTATAATACTGCTCCTATGTACAAGAATATAACTACTGTAATACTGCCCCCTATGTACAAGAATATATCTACTATAATACTGTCCCTATATACAAGAATATAACTACTATAATACTGCTCCTATGTACAAGAATATAACTACTATAATACTGCCCCTATGTACAAGAATATAACTACTATAATACTGCTCCTATGTACAAGAATATAACTACAATAATACTGCTCCTATATACAAGGATATAACTACTATAATACTGCCCCCATGTACAAGAATGTAACTAATATAATAATGCGCCTATATACAAGAATATAACTACTATAATACTGCCGCTATGTACAAGAATATAACTACTATAATACTGCCCCTATATACAAGAATATAACTACTATAATACTGCCCCCATGTACAAGAATATAACTACTATAATACTGCCGCTATGTACAAGAATATAACTACTATAATACTGCCCCCTATGTACAAGAATATAACTACTATAATACTGCCGCTATGTACAAGAATATAACTACTATAATACTGCCCCTATATACAAGAATATAACTACTATAATACTGCCCCATGTACAAGAATATAACTACTATAATACTGCCCCTATGTACAAGAATATACCTACTATAATACTGCCCCTGTATACAAGAATATAACTACTATAATACTGCTCCTATGTACAGGAATCTAACTACTATAATACTGTCCCTATGTACAAGAATATAACTACTATAATACTGCCCCTATGTACAAGAATATAACTACTATAATACTGCCCCCTATGTACAAGAATATAACTACAATAATACTGCCCCCTATGTACAAGAATATAACTACTATAATACTGCCCCTATGTATAAGAATATAACTACTATAATACTGACCCTATGTACAGGAATATAACTACTATAATACTGCTTCCTATTTACAAGAATATACCTACCTTAATACTATTCCTATGTACAAGAATATAACTACTATAATACTGTTCCTACGTACAAGAATATAAATAATATAACACTGCCCCTATAAACAAGAATATAACTACTATAATACTGCTCCAATGTACAAGAATATAACTATTATAATACTGCCCCTATATACAAGAATATAACTACTATAATACTGCCCCTATGTACAAGAATATAACTACTATAATACTTCCCCTATGTACAAGAATATAACTACTATAATACTGCTCCTATGTACAAGAATATAACTACTATAATACTGCCGCTATGTACAAGAATATAACTACTATAATACTGCCCCTATATACAAGAATATAACTACTATAATACTGCCCCCATGTACAAGAATATAACTACTATAATACTGCCCCTATGTAAAAGAATATAACTACTATAATACTGCTCCTATGTACAAGAATATAACTACTATAATACTGCCCCTATGTACAAGAATATAACTACTATAATACTGCCCCTATGTACAAGAATATAACCACTATAATACTGCTCCTGTGTACAAGAATATAACTACTATAATACTGCCCCTATGTACAAGAATATAACTACTATAATACTGCCGCTATCTATGTACAAGAATATAACTACTATAATATTGCTCCTATATACAAGAATATAACTACTATAATACTGCCCCCATGTACAAGAATATAACTACTATAATACTGCCCCTATGTACAAGAATATAACTACTATAATACTGCCGCTATCTATGTACAAGAATATAACTACTATAATATTGCCCCTATATACAAGAATATAACTACTATAATACTGCCCCCATGTACAAGAATATAACTACTATAATACTGCTCCTATGTACAAGAATATAACTACTATAATACTGCTTCCTATTTACAAGAATATACCTACCATAATACTACTCCTATGTACAAGAATATAACTACTATAATAGTGTTCCTATGTACAAGAATATAACTAATATAACACTGCCCCTATAAACAAGAATATAACTACTATAATACTGCTCCAATGTAAAAGAATATAACTACTATAATACTGCTCCTATGTACAAGAATATAACTACTATAATAATACTGCTCCTATGTACAATAATATAACTACTATAATACTGCTCCTATGTACAAGAATATAACTACTATAATACTGCCCCTATGTACAGGAATATAAACTACTATAATACTGCCCCCTATGTACAAGAATATAACTACTATAATACTGCTCCTATGTATAAAAATATAACTAATATAATAATACTGCTCCTATGTACAAGAATATATCTACTATAATACTGCTCCTATGCACAAGAATATAACTACTATAATACTGCTACTACGGATTCAAGATTCAGATTCAAAGAAGCTTTATTGGCAGGACCAAATACACCTCAGTTTTGCCAAAGCAATTATATAAAGGGAATAGGGATAGGAGCAGTGGGGATGTTGGGTAGGAGCTGTAGGGAAGGTGGATGGGGCGGATCCAGTGTGGGGGCTATAGTCAATGGCATCATAGTTCTTTTTCTCGCAGGCTATGGTATGTACTACGGTATGTACAGGAATGTAACTACTATAATACTGCTCCTATGCACAATAATATAACTACTATAATACTGCCCCTATGTACAGGAATATAACTACTATAATACTGCTCCTATGCACAAGAATATAACTACTATAATACTGCTCCTATGCACAAGAATATAACTACTATAATAATGCCCCCTATGTACAAGAATATAACTACTATAATACTGCTCCTCATGTACAAGAATATAACTACTATAATACTGCCCCTATATACAAGAATATAACTACTATAATACTGCCCCTATGTACAAGAATATAACTACTATAATACTGCCCCTATGTATAAGAATATAACTACTACTAGATGGCAGCCCCATTCTAAAGAATCGGGTAGTCTAGAATCCATGTATAGTTTATTTACTAATAGTTAGGGTAGTGCGGTGAAATTAAGTGTGTGTATACAGGCGGCTCTGTGGGTAGCAGAGTATATGGTGGCTCAGTGGCTAGCACTGCGCGCGGTGGCTCAGTGGCTAGCACTGTGTGCGGTGGCTCAGTGGCTAGCACTGCGCGCGGTGAGATTAGTCAGCGCAGCGGCGTGGGCAGAGTGGCCAGCACAGCGGCGTGGGCAGAGTGGTCAGCGCAGCGGCGTGGGCAGAGTGGTCAGCGCAGCGGCGTGGGCAGAGTGGTCAGCACATACACACACATACACACACACACTCCGCTATACTTACCACCGACCCTGCGTCTTCTCCGGCGCCTGGATCCTGAGTCAACATGTGGCCACCCCCGGACGACTGGAGAGGGCAGAGGACGGCTGGAGGGGGCAGGGGATGGCTGGAGAGGGCAGGGGATGGCTGGAGAGGGCAGGGGACGGCTGGAGAGGGCAGGGGACGGCCGGAGGGGGCAGGGGACGGCTGGAGGCGGCAGAGGATGGCTGGAGGCTGGAGAGGGCTTAGGACGGCTGGAGGCTGGAGAGGGCAGAGGACGGCTGGAGGCTGGAGAGGGCAGAGGACGGCTGGAGGATGGAGAGGGCAGAGGACGGCTGGAGGCTGGAGAGGGCAGAGGACGGCTGGAGGCTGGAGAGGGCAGAGGACGGCTGCAGGCTGGAGAGGGCAGAGGACGGCTGCAGGCTGGAGAGGGCAGGGGACGGCTAGAGGCTGGGGAGGGCAGGGGACGGCTGGAGGCTGGAGAGGGCAGGGGACGGCTGGAGGCTAAAGAGGGCAGAGGACGGCTGGAGGCTGGAGAGGGCAGGGGACGGCTGGAGGCTGGAGAGGGCAAAGGATGGCTGGAGGCTGGAGTGGACGGCTGGAGGGGGCAGAGGACGGCTGGAGTCGGCAGAGGACGGCTGGAGGGGGCAGAGGATGGCTGGAGGGGGCAGAGGACGGCTGGAGGGGGCAGAGGACGGCTGGAGGGGGGCAGAGGACGGCTGGAGGGGACAGAGGACCGGCTGGAGGGGGCAGAGGACGGCTGGAAGGGTCAGAGGACGGCTGTAGGGGTCAGAGGACGGCTGGAGGGGTCAGAGGATGGCTGGAGTCGGCAGAGGACGTCTGGAGTCGGCAGAGGACGGCTGGAGGGGCAGAGGACGGCTGGAGGGGGCAGAGGACGGCTGGAGAGGGCAGGGAACGGCTGGAGGGGGAAGAGGATGGCTGGAGGGGGAAGAGGACGGCTGAAAGGGGCAGAGGACGGCTGAAGGGGGCAGAGGACGGCTTGAGTCGGCAGAGGACGGCTGGAGAGGGAAGAGGACGGCTGGAGAGGGCAGAGGACGGCTGGAGAGGGCAGAGGACGGCTGGAGAGGGCAGAGGACGGCTGCAGGCTGGAGAGGGCAGAGGATGGCTGCAGGCTGGAAAGGGCAGAGGACGGCTGCAGGCTGGAGAGGGCAGAGGATGGCTGCAGGCTGGAGAGGTCAGAGGAGGGCTGGAGGGGGAAGAGGACGGCTGTAGGGGGCAGAGGAGGGCTATAGGGGGCAGAGGACGGCTGGAGGCTGGAGGGGGCAGAGGACGGCTGGAGGCTGGAGGGGGCAGAGGACGGCTGGAGGGGGCAGAGGATGGCTGGAGGGGCAGAGGACGGCTGGAGTCGGCAGAGGACAGCTGGAGTCGGCAGAGGACGGATGGAGAGGGCAGAGGACGGCTGGAGAGGGCAGAGGACGGCTGCAGGCTGGAGAGGGCAGAGGACGGCTGCAGGCTGGAGAGGGCAGAGGACGGCTGGAGAGGGCAGAGGACGGCTGGAGGCTGGAGAGGACGGCTAGAGGGGGCAGAGGAGGGCTGCAGGCTGGAGAGGGCAGAGGACGGCTGGAGGCTGGAGAGGGCAGAGGACGGCTGCAGGCTGGAGGGGTCAGAGGACGGCTGGAGGGGTCAGAGGACGGCTGGAGGGGTCAGAGGACGGCTGGAGGCTGGAGGGGCAGAGGACGGCTGGAGGGATCAGAGGACGGCTGGAGGGGTCAGAGGACGGCTGGAGGGGTCAGAGGACGGCTGGAGGGGGCAGAGGATGGCTGGAGTCGGCAGAGGACGGCTGGAGTCGGCAGAGGACAGTTGGAGAGGGCAGAGGACGGGTGGAGGCTGGAGAGGGCAGAGGACGGCTGCAGGCTGGAGAGGGCAGAGGATGGCTGCAGGCTGGAGAGGGCAGGGGACGGCTGGAGGGGGCAGGGGACGGCTGGAGGCGGCAGAGGACGGCTGCAGGCTGGAGAGGGCAGGGGACGGCTAGAGGCTGGGGAGGGCAGGGGACGGCTGGAGGCTGGAGAGGGCAGGGGACGGCTGGAGGCTAAAGAGGGCAGAGGACGGCTGGAGGCTGGAGAGGGCAGGGGACGGCTGGAGGCTGGAGAGGGCAAAGGACGGCTGGAGGCTGGAGAGGGCAGAGGACGGCTGGAGGCTGGAGAGGGCAGAGGATGGCTGGAGGCTGGAGTGGACGGCTGGAGGGGGCAGAGGACGGCTGGAGTCGGCAGAGGATGGCTGGAGGGGGCAGAGGATGGCTGGAGGGGCAGAGGACGGCTGGAGGGGGCAGAGGACGGCTGGAGGGGGCAGAGGACGGCTGGAGGGGACAGAGGACCGGCTGGAGGGGGCAGAGGACGGCTGGAAGGGTCAGAGGACGGCTGGAAGGGTCAGAGGACGGCTGTAGGGGTCAGAGGATGGCTGGAGGGGTCAGAGGACGGCTGGAGTCGGCAGAGGACGGCTAGAGTCGGCAGAGGACGGCTGGAGGGGGCAGAGGACGGCTGGAGGGGGCAGAGGACGGCTGGAGAGGGCAGGGAACGGCTGGAGGGGGAAGAGGACGGCTGGAGGGGGAAGAGGACGGCTGAAAGGGGCAGAGGACGGCTGAAGGGGGCAGAGGACGGCTTGAGTCGGCAGAGGACGGCTGGAGAGGGAAGAGGACGGCTGGAGAGGGCAGAGGACGGCTGGAGAGGGCAGAGGACGGCTGCAGGCTGGAGAGGGCAGAGGATGGCTGCAGGCTGGAAAGGGCAGAGGACGGCTGCAGGCTGGAGAGGGCAGAGGATGGCTGCAGGCTGGAGAGGTCAGAGGAGGGCTGGAGGGGGAAGAGGACGGCTGTAGGGGGCAGAGGAGGGCTGTAGGGGCAGAGGACGGCTGGAGGCTGGAGGGGGCAGAGGACGGCTGGAGGCTGGAGGGGGCAGAGGACGGCTGGAGGGGGCAGAGGATGGCTGGAGGGGGCAGAGGACGGCTGGAGTCGGCAGAGGACAGCTGGAGTCGGCAGAGGACGGCTGGAGTCGGCAGAGGACGGATGGAGAGGGCAGAGGACGGCTGGAGAGGGCAGAGGACGGCTGCAGGCTGGAGAGGGCAGAGGACGGCTGCAGGCTGGAGAGGGCAGAGGACGGCTGGAGAGGGCAGAGGACGGCTGGAGGCTGGAGAGGACGGCTAGAGGGGGCACAGGAGGGCTGCAGGCTGGAGAGGGCAGAGGACGGCTGGAGGCTGGAGAGGGCAGAGGACGGCTGCAGGCTGGAGGGGTCAGAGGACGGCTGGAGGGGTCAGAGGACGGCTGGAGGGGTCAGAGGACGGCTGGAGGCTGGAGGGGGCAGAGGACGGCTGGAGGGATCAGAGGACGGCTGGAGGGGTCAGAGGACGGCTGGAGGGGTCAGAGGACGGCTGGAGGGGGCAGAGGATGGCTGGAGTCGGCAGAGGACGGCTGGAGTCGGCAGAGGACAGTTGGAGAGGGCAGAGGACGGGTGGAGGCTGGAGAGGGCAGAGGACGGCTGCAGGCTGGAGAGGGCAGAGGATGGCTGCAGGCTGGAGAGGGCAGAGGACGGCTGGAGAGGGCAGAGGACGGCTGGAGAGGGCAGAGGACGGCTGGAGAGGGCAGAGGACGGCTGGAGGCTGGAGAGGATGGCTGGAGGGGGCAGAGGAGGGCTGTAGACTGGAGGGGGCAGAGGACGGCTGGAGGCTGGAGGGGTCAGAGGACGGCTGGAGGGGTCAGAGGACGGCTGGAGGGGGCAGAGGACGGCTGGAGGGGGCACAGGCTGGAGGGGGCAGAGGGGACTGAGGGGGCACAGGCTGGAGGGGCCAGAGGGGACTGAAGGGGCACAGGCTGGAGGGGGCAGAGGTGGCCTGAGGGGGCACAGGCTGAGGAGGGGCAGAGGGGCCAGAGAGGGGCACAGGGCTGGAGGGGGCAGAGGGGCCTGACGGGGCACAGGCTGGAGGGGCAGAGGGGCCTGAGGGGGCACAGGCTGGAGGGGCAGAGGGGACTGAGGGGGCACAGGCTGGAGAGGGCAGAGGGGACTGAGGGGGCACAGGCTGGAGGGGGCAGAGGGGACTGAGGGGGCACAGGCTGGAGGGGGCAGAGGGGACTGAGGGGGCAAGGCTGGAGGGGGCAGAGGGGACTGAGGGGGCACAGGCTGGAGGGGGCAGAGGGGACTGAGGGGGCACAGGCTGTAGGGGGCAGAGGGGACTGAGGGGGCAGAGGCTGGAGGGGGCAGAGGGGACTGAGGGGGCACAGGCTGGAGGGGGCAGAGGGGACTGAGGGGGCATAGGCTGGAGGGGGCAGAGGGGACTGAGGGGGCACAGGCTGGAGGGGGCAGAGGGGACTGAGGGGGCACAGGCTGGAGGGGTGCAGAGGGGACTGAGGGGGCAGAGGCTGGAGGGGGCAGAGGGGACTGAGGGGGCACAGGCTGGAGGGGACTGAGGGGGCACAGGCTGGAGGGGGCACAGGCTGGAGGGGACTGAGGGGCACAGGCTGGAGGGGGCAGTGGAGACTGAGGGGGCACAGGCTGGAGGGGGCAGAGGGGACTGAGGGGGCACAGGCTGGAGGGGGCAGAGGGGACTGAGGGGCCACAGGCTGGAGGGGCAGAGGGGACTGAGGGGCACAGGCTGGAGGGGGCAGAGGGGACTGAGGGGGCACAGGCTGGAGGGGGCACAGGCTGGAGGGGGCAGAGGGGACTGAGGGGGCACAGGCTGGAATGGGGCAGAGGGGACTGAGGGGGCACAGGCTGGAGGGGGCAGAGGGGACTGAGGGGCACCGGCTGGAGGGGGCACAGGCTGGAGGGGGAGAGGGACTGAGGGGCACAGGCTGGAATGGGGCAGAGGGGACTGAGGGGCAGAGGGGACTGAGAGGGCACAGGCTGGAGGGGGCAGAGGGGACTGAGGGGGCACAGGCTGGAATGGGGTAGAGGGGACTAGGGGGCACAGGCTGGAGGAGGCACAGGCTGGAGGGGGCAGAGGGGACTGAGGGGCAGAGGCTGGAATGGGGCAGAGGGGACTAAGGGGGCACAGGCTGGAGGGGGCAGAGGGGACAGAGGCTGGAGGGGGCACAGGGACTGAGGGGCACAGGCTGGAATGGGGCAGAGGGGACTGAGGGGGCACAGGCTGGAGGGGGCAGAGGACCGTGTGGGGCTGCAGACTCACCGCGGGCCGCGCGTCTGGTGTAGGAGGAGAGGAGGGGCGGGCAGAGCTGCAGGACAGGAAGTCCCGCCCTCCCTCCTCTCCAGGCGCGCGGCGGGCGTTTTGGAGCACGGGTACCCCCAGAGGTTGTGTGGCCCCCCGAGGTGGCGGGCAATGGGCGCCCCCCTGCCCCCCCCGCCCCCCCGGTATGTAGGCTAGTGGCTGGAGGGCAGAGGGTGGAGGGGAGAGGCTGTAGGGCACACGGAACTTCCGAGGTCGGAACGTTCCTTTGCCGGTGCCTGTAGCCGGGCTGAGCCTAGCTACTCTGCACTGTCTGACGTCAGCAGCCCTGGCCGTAGACCATCACGGAAGTGGCCTTCGCCTTTTCCGGAAGTGGCCTTCGGCTTTTATATAATAGATAATAATAATACTGCCCCTATGTACAAGAATATAACTACTATAATACTGCTCCTGTGTACAAGAATATAACTACTAGAATACTGCTCCTATGTACAAGAATATAACTACTATAATACTGCACCTATGTACAAGAATATAACTACTATAATACTGCCCCTATGTACAAGAATATAACTACTATAATACTGCCCTATGTACAAGGATATCACTACTATAATACTGCTCCTATGTACAAGATATAACTACTATAATACTGCCCCTATGTACAAGAATATAACTACTATAAGACTGCCCTATGTACAAGAATAAACTACTATAATACTGCCCCTATTACAAGAATATAACTACTATAATACTTCCCCTATATACAAGAATATACACTACTATAATACTGCTCCTTATGTACAAGGATATCGCTACTATAATACTGCCCCTATGTATAAGAATATAACTACTATAATACTGCTCCTATGTACAAGGATATACACTACTATAATACTGCCCCCTATGTAAAGAATATAACTACTATAATACTGCCCTATGTAAAGAATATAACTACTATAATACTGCTCCTATGTACAAGATATAAATACTATAATACTGCCCCTATGTACAAGAATATAACTACTATAATACTGTTCCTATGTACAAGAATATAACTACTATAATACTGCCCCTATGTACAGGAATATAACTACTATAATACTGCCCCTATGTACAAGAATATAACTACTATAATACTGCCCCTATGTACAAGAATATAACTACTATAATACTGCTCCTATGTACAAGAATATAACTACTATAATACTGCTCCTATGTACTGCCTGCTGAGCTGTGTATCTAATCCTCTCCTGTGTGATACTGTCTGCAGAGCTGTGTATCTAATCCTATCCTGTGTGATACTGTCTGCTGAGCTGTGTATCTAATCCTCTCCTGTGTGATACTGTCTGCTGAGCTGTGTATCTAATCACAGGCTGGAGGGGGCAGAGGGGACAGAGGCTGGAGGGGGCACAGGGGACTGAGGGGGCACAGGCTGGAATGGGCAGAGGGGACTGAGGGGCACAGGCTGGAGGGGGCAGAGGACCGTGTGGGGCTGCAGACTCACCGCGGGCCGCGCGTCTGGTGTAGGAGGAGAGGAGGGGCGGGCAGAGCTGCAGGACAGGAAGTCCCGCCCTCCCTCCTCTCCAGGCGCGCGGCGGGCGTTTTGGAGCACGGGTACCCCCAGAGGTTGTGTGGCCCCCGAGGTGGCGGGCAATGGGCGCCCCCCTGCCCCCCCGCCCCCCCGGTATGTAGGCTAGTGGCTGGAGGGCAGAGGGTGGAGGGGAGAGGCTGTAGGGCACACGGAACTTCCGAGGTCGGAACGTTCCTTTGCCGGTGCCTGTAGCCGGGCTGAGCCTAGCTACTCTGCACTGTCTGACGTCAGCAGCCCTGGCCGTAGACCATCACGGAAGTGGCCTTCGCCTTTTCCGGAAGTGGCCTTCGGCTTTTATATAATAGATAATAATAATACTGCCCCTATGTACAAGAATATAACTACTATAATACTGCTCCTGTGTACAAGAATATAACTACTAGAATACTGCTCCTATGTACAAGAATATAACTACTATAATACTGCTCCTATGTACAAGAATATAACTACTATAATACTGCCCCCTATGTACAAGAATATAACTACTATAATACTGCTCCTATGTACAAGAATATAACTACTATAATACTGCCCCTATGTACAAGAATATAACTACTATAATACTGCCCCCTATGTACAAGAATATAACTACTATAAGACTGCTCCTATGTACAAGAATATAACTACTATAATACTGCCCCCTATGTACAAGAATATAACTACTATAATACTTCCCCCTATATACAAGAATATAACTACTATAATACTGCTCCTATGTACAAGAATATAACTACTATAATACTGCCCTCTATGTACAAGAATATAACTACTATAATACTGCTCCTATGTACAAGAATATAACTACTATAATACTGCCCCTATGTACAAGAATATAACTACTATAATACTGCTCCTATGTACAAGAATATAACTACTATAATACTGCTCCTATGTACAAGAATATAAATACTATAATACTGCCCCTATGTACAAGAATATAACTACTATAATACTGCCCCTATGTACAAGAATATAACTACTATAATACTGCTCCTATGTACAAGAATATAACTACTATAATACTGCTCCTATGTACAAGAATAAAGCTACTATAATACTGCCCCATATACAAGAATATAACTACTATAATACTGCTCCTATGTACAAGAATATAACTACTATAATACTGCACCTATGTACAAGAATATAACTACTATAATACTGCTCCTATGTACAAGAATATAACTACTATAATACTGCCCCTTATGTACAAGGATATCACTACTATAATACTGCTCCTATGTACAAGGATATCACTACTATAATACTGCCCCTATGTACAAGAATATAACTACTATAATACTGCCCCTATGTACAAGGATACCACTACTATAATACTGCCCCTATTTACAAGAATATAACTACTATAATACTGCTCCTATGTACAAGGATATCACTACTATAATACTGCCCCTTATGTACAAGGATATCGCTACTATAATACTGCCCCTATGTATAAGAATATAACTACTATAATACTGCTCCTATGTACAAGGATATCACTACTATAATACTGCCCCCTATGTAAAAGAATATCACTACTATAATACTGCCCCTATGTATAAGAATATAACTACTATAATACTGCTCCTATGTACAAGTATATAACTACTATAATACTGCCCCTATGTACAAGAATATAACTACTATAATACTGTTCCTATGTACAAGAATATAACTACTATAATACTGCCCCTATGTACAGGAATATAACTACTATAATACTGCCCCTATGTACAAGAATATAACTACTATAATACTGCCCCTATGTACAAGAATATAACTACTATAATACTGCTCCTATGTACAAGAATATAACTACTATAATACTGCTCCTATGTACAAGAATAAAGCTACTATAATACTGCCCCATATACAAGAATATAACTACTATAATGCTGCTCCTATGTACAAGAATATAACTACTATAATACTGCACCTATGTACAAGAATATAACTACTATAATACTGCTCCTATGTACAAGAATATAACTACTATAATACTGCTCCTATGTACAAGAATATAACTACTATACTACTGCTCCTATGTACAAGTATTATAGTAGTTATATTCTTGTACATAGGAGCAGTATTATAGTAGTTATATTCCTGTACATAGGGGCAGTATTATAGTAGTTATATTCTTGTACATAGGAGCAGTATTATAGTAGTTATATTCTTGTACATAGGAGCAGTATTATAGTAGTTATATTCTTGTACATAGGAGCAGTATTATAGTAGTTATATTCTTGTACATAGGAGCAGTATTATAGTAGTTATATTCTTGTACATAGGAGCAGTATTATAGTAGTTATAGTCTTGTACATAGGAGCAGTATTATAGTAGTTATACTCCTGTACATAGGGGCAGTATTATAGTAGTTATATTCTTGTACATAGGGGCAGTATTACAGTAGTTATATTCTTGTACATAGGAGCAGTATTATAGTAGTTATATTCTTGTATATAGGGGGCAGTATTATAGCAGTTATATTCTTGTACATAGGGACAGTATTATAGTAGTTATATTCTTGTACATAGGGGCAGTATTATAGTAGTTATATTCTTGTACATAGGGGCAGTATTATAGTAGTTATATTCTTGTACATAGGAGCAGTATTATAGTAGTTATATTCTTGTACATAGGAGCAGTATTATAGTAGTTATATTCTTGTACAAAGGGGCATTATTATAGTAGTTATATCCTTGTACATAGGGGCAGAATTATAGTAGTTATATTCCTGTACATAGGAGCAGTATTATAGTAGTTATATTCTTGCACATAGGGGCAGTATTATAGTAGTTATATTCCTGTACATAGTTGCAGTATTATAGTAGTTATATTCTTGCACATAGGGGCAGTATTATAGTAGTTATATTCCTGTACATAGGAGCAGTATTATAGTAGTTATATTCTTGTACATAGAAGCAGTATTATAGTAGTTATATTCTTGTTCATAGGAGCAGTATTATAATAGTTATATACTTGTACATAGGCATAGGAGCAGTATTATAGTAGTTATATTCTTGTACATAGGAGCAGTATTATAGTAGTTATATACTTGTACATAGGAGCAGTATTATAGTAGTTATATTCTTATACATAGGGGCAGTATTATAGTAGTGATATCCTTTTACATAGGGGCAGTATTATAGTAGTGATATCCTTGTACATAGGAGCAGTATTATAGTAGTTATATTCTTGTATATAGGGGCAGTATTATAGCAGTTATATTCTTGTACATAGGGACAGTATTATAGTAGTTATATTCTTGTACATAGGGGCAGTATTATAGTATTTATATTCTTGTACATAGGGGCAGTATTATAGTAGTTATATTCTTGTACATAGGAGCAGTATTATAGTAGTTATATTCTTGTACATAGGAGCAGTATTATAGTAGTTATATTCTAGTACATAGGGGCATTATTATAGTAGTTATATTCTTGTACATAGGGGGCAGTATTATAGTAGTTATATTCTTGCACATAGGGGCAGTATTATAGTAGTTATATATCCTGTACATAGGAGCAGTATTATAGTAGTTATATTCTTGCACATAGGGGCAATATTATAGTAGTTATATTCCTGTACATAGGTGCAGTATTATAGTAGTTATATTCTTGCACATAGGGGCAGTATTATAGTAGTTATATTCCTGTACATAGGAGCAGTATTATAGTAGTTATATTCTTGTACATAGGAGCAGTAGTATAGTAGTTATATTCTTGTACATAGGAGCAGTATTATAATAGTTATATACTTGTACATAGGAGCAGTATTATAGTAGTTATATTCTTGTACATAGGAGCAGTATTATAGTAGTTATATTCTTGTACATAGGAGCAGTATTATAGTAGTTATATTCTTGTACATAGGAGCAGTATAATAGTAGTTATATTCTTGTACATAGGAGCAGTATTATAATAGTTATATACTTGTACATAGGAGCAGTATTATAGTAGTTATATTCTTGTACATAGGAGCAGTATTATAGTAGTTATATTCTTGTACATAGGGGCAGTATTATAATAGTTATATACTTGTACATAGGAGCAGTATTATAGTAGTTTTATTCTTGTACATAGAATATAACTACTATAATACTGCCCGTATGTACAAGAATATAACTACTATAATACTGCCCCCTATGTACAGGAATATAACTACTATAATACTGCTCCTATGTACAAGAATATAACTACTATAATACTGCTCCTATGTACAAGAATATAACTACTATAATACTGCCCCCTATGTACAGGAATATAACTACTATAATACTGCCTCTATATATCATTAGTGTCTGAGGTGTTGATTTTACCCTGCAGATTATGGCTCCTTCCCTTTTTTTGTGGTATAATTTGTGCTGTTCTCAGTGATGATCTGTTAAAATCTATCAGGCGTGAAATGTCCGGAGCTCAACCATAACCAGATGGGAGGTCACAGGAAAATACAACAACTCTCCTATTTGTGAGAGAGACCATGAGTTTTTTGCTGAGTTGTGTATCTAATCCTCTCCTGTGTGATACTGCCTGCTGAGCTGTGTATCTAATCCTCTCCTGTGTGATACTGTCTGCAGAGCTGTGTATCTAATCCTATCCTGTGTGATACTGTCT
Source organism: Allobates femoralis (assembly GCA_033576535.1). NCBI lineage: Eukaryota > Metazoa > Chordata > Amphibia > Anura > Aromobatidae > Allobates > Allobates femoralis. The sequence continues at coordinate 94,534,817 of JARQOC010000012.1, read as the reverse complement.
GCTGAGCTGTGTATCTAATCCTCTCCTGTGTGATACTGTCTGCTGAGCTGTGTATCTAATCCTCTCCTGTGTGATACTGTCTGCTGAGCTGTGTATCTAATCCTCTCCTAATACTCTGCTGAGTTGTGTATCCAATCCTCTCCTGTGTGATATTGTCTGCTGAGCTGTGTATCTAATCCTCTCCTGTGTGATACTGTCTGCTGAGCTGTGTATCTAGTCCTATCCTCTGTGATATTGTGTGCTGAGCTGTGTATCTAATCCTATCCTGTGTGATACTCTCTGCTGATCTGTGTATCTAATCCTATCCTGTGTGATACTGTCTGCTGAGCTATGTACTTAATCCTATCCTGTATGATACTGTCTGCTGAGCTGTGTATCTAATCTTATCCTGTGTGATACTGTCTGCTGAGCTGTGTATGTAATCCTATCCTGTGTGATACTGTCTGCTGAGCTGTGTATGTAATCCTATCCTGTGTGATACTGTCTGCTGAGCTGTGTATCTAATCCTCTCCTGTGTGATACTGTCTGCTGAGCTGTGTATCTAATCCTCTCCTGTGTGATACTGCCTGCTGAGCTGTGTATCTAATCCTCTCCTGTGTGATACTGTCTGCTGAGCTGTGTATCTAATCCTATCCTGTGTGATACTGTCTGCTGAGCTGTGTATCTAATCCTCTCCTGTGTGATACTGTCTGCTGAGCTGTGTATCTAATCCTCTCCTGTGTGATACTGTCTGCTGAGCTGTGTATCTAATCCTCTCCTAATACTCTGCTGAGTTGTGTATCCAATCCTCTCCTGTGTGATATTGTCTGCTGAGCTGTGTATCTAATCCTCTCCTGTGTGATACTGTCTGCTGAGCTGTGTATCTAGTCCTATCCTCTGTGATATTGTGTGCTGAGCTGTGTATCTAATCCTATCCTGTGTGATACTCTCTGCTGATCTGTGTATCTAATCCTATCCTGTGTGATACTGTCTGCTGAGCTGTGTATCTAATCCTATCCTGTGTGATACTGTCTGCTGAGCTGTGTATGTAATCCTATCCTGTGTGATACTGTCTGCTGAGCTGTGTATGTAATCCTATCCTGTGTGATACTGTCTGCTGAGCTGTGTATCTAATCCTCTCCTGTGTGATACTGTCTGCTGAGCTGTGTATCTAATCCTCTCCTGTGTGATACTGTCTGCTGAGCTGTGTATCTAATCCTATCCTGTGTGATACTGTCTGCTGAGCTGTGTATCTAATCCTCTCCTGTGTGATACTGTCTGCTGAGCTGTGTATCTAATCCTATCCTGTGTGATACTGTCTGCTGAGCTGTGTATCTAATCCTCTCATGTGTGATACTGTCTGCTGAGCTGTGTATCTAATCCTATCCTGTGTGATACTGTCTGCTGAGCTGTGTATCTAATCCTATCCTGTGTGATACTGTCTGCTGAGCTGTGTATCTAATCCTCTCCTGTGTGATCCTGTCTGCTGAGCTGTGTATCTAATCCTATCCTGTGTGATCCTGTCTGCTGAGCTGTGTATCTAATCCTATCCTGTGTGATACTGTCTGCTGAGCTGTGTATCTAATCCTATCCTGTGTGACACTGTCTGCTGAGCTGTGTATCTAATCCTCTCCTGTGTGATACTTTCTGCTGAGCTGTGTATCTAATCCTCTCCTGTGTGATACACGCCCTGGTATGAGTGACACCATCTTTTCCCTGTGCGGTCTGGTTTTTCAGGTTGTGATGGTGGAGCCTCCTGTGATATCTCGGTGTTCTTCGTCACTCCAGCTCTGGTGCTGTCAGCCGCCTGTCAACGTCTCTTTGCTTTTCTTCCAGTTGACAGATTTCCAATTCCTGGAGAGTGAAACCTTCAGGGCAATAATACAAGTGAGGAAAGCAGGTGTAATAAAATGAGATTACATGAGAAGCTCCACAAGCCCACCAGGGACCATAAGCATAGAACATGGGACCACCAGGGGTCATACATTGAGTCAATAGTCAACAAGAGGCATACTGATGAGGGATTGATCAGACCAAGGACCACCAGAGAAGGGTTGCTTAATCACAAGCCCACCAGGGACTAAATTCTTGCAACAGACCCTCCAAGGAATGGGATGCCTACCCACAGAACAACCAGGTAGAGCTTCATTTACCAGCAGACAAGACATTTTTCCATGTTTTCTTCATATGAGTACTAAGTTCTACTTTCTAGATTTACCAGTAGATTACCTAGAAATGGTTTCTTAATAATAAAGCTACCTGGTAATGGACGCTTTATCACAAGCCCACCAGGGATACTAACCTAACCACAGAGTCACAATGGCTTCAGCTAACCAGAGGCGAACCTGAGAATAGATGCTTAAGCAAAGGGCCACTAAGATGCTTGACAGTAGGGCCAACACAGAGTGGTTCATTAACCACAAGGCCACCAGGTAGGGAAGGTGAGGTCATAAAACTAGATGATTGACCACTGAGCTACCTGATAATACATACCACAAAGATTGCTTTCATAACCACATGGGAGTCATTGCTTCACAACAGAGCCACCTTGGTAAGGATGCTTAACCACCAGGCTACCAGGGAACAGTTACATATTCAAAGAGCCACATATGGTAGCCAATGGCGTAAGTGCTTAACTCCAAGGACACCAGGGCCTACATGCTTAATCCAACAGCCCCATGAACATAGATTGTTAACCACCAGGGTCACCAGGGACAAAATGACCATCCCAGTATGGCTGCTTGCCTTAAAGTCGTACATTTAGTGAATGCATGACTATAGGACTCTTTCGAGGTCATTCCTGGACCGGAAGACTACCAGACAATAACTGTAGTAGACACAGGGTCACTCAAGATCAGGCACTATCCTAATCTCAGGATTGGACACTATCCATAAAGTTAGGCAGTAAAGAGTATGAGGTCAGACAGGACTGAACACTACCCTATAAGGTTAGGCAGTACTGAGTATGAGGACAGACAGGACTGGACACTATCCCATAAGGGTAGGCAGTACTGAGTATGAGGACAGACAGGACTGGACACTATCCCATAAGGTTAGGTAGTACTGAGTATGAGGTCAGACAGGACTGACCACTATCCCATAAGGGTAGGCAGTACTGAGTATGAGGTCAGACAGGACTGGAAACTATCCCATAAGGTTAGGCAGTACTGAGTATGAGGACAGACAGGACTGGACACTATCCCATAAGGTTAGGCAGTACTGAGTATGAGGTCAGACAGGACTGGACACTATCCCATAAGGTTAGGCAGTACTGAGTATGAGGACAGACAGGACTGGACACTATCCCATAAGGGTAGGCAGTACTGAGTATGAGGTCAGACAGTACTAGACACTATCCCATAATGTCAGGCAGTACTGAGTATGAGGTCAGACAGGACTGAACACTACCCCATAAGGTTAGGCAGTACTGAGTATGAGGACAGACAGGACTGGACACTATCCCATAAGGGTAGGCAGTACTGCTTATTAGGTCAGACAGTACTGGACACTATCCCATAAGGTCAGGCAGTACTGAGTATGAGGTCAGACAGGACTGGACACTATCCCATAAGGTTAGGTAGTACTGAGTATGAGGTCAGACAGAACTGGACACTATCCCATAAGGTTAGGCAGTACTGAGTATGAGGTCAGAAAGGACTGGACACTATCCCATAAGGTTAGGTAGTACTGAGTATGAGGTCAGGCAGGACTGGACACTATCCCATAAGGGTAGGCATTACAGAGTATGAGGTCAGACAGGACTGGACACTATCCCATAAGGGTAGGCAGTACTGAGTATGAGGTCAGACAGGACTGACCACTATCCCATAAGGTTAGGTAGTACTGAGTATGAGGTCAGACAGGACTGAACAATATCCCATAAGGTTAGGTAGTACTGAGTATGAGGTCAGACAGGACTGGACACTATCCCATAAGGTTAGGTAGTACTGAGTATGAGGTCAGACAGGACTGGACACTATCCCATAAGGTTAGGTAGTACTGAGTATGAGGTCAGACAGGACTGGACACTATCCCATAAGGGTAGGCAGTACTGAGTATGAGGTCAGACAGGACTGGACACTATCCCATAAGGGTAGGCAGTACTGAGTATGAGGTCAGACAGGACTGAACACTATCCCATAAGGGTAGGCAGTACTGAGTATGAGGTCAGACAGGACTGGACACTATCCCATAAGGGTAGGCAGTACTGAGTATGAGGAAAGACAGGACTGGACACTATCCCATAAGGTTAGGCAGTACAGAGTATGAGGAAAGACAAGACTGGAAACTATTTGATTGGCTAGTATGAGTGAACCCCATGGTATCATCCAGGACTGGAATCTTTCTTACCAACATGGGATCATACATTAATGAGGTCACCAGAAGTGGATGCATTTCCAATGAGTGAAGAGCCCTGACTTTACCCCCCTCCCACCAGGTCCCTCATGACTCTCCCCCTCGGAGCCGGAGGACACAGCCTTGTGTATGGAGGTCCAGATGTTCTGGTTCTGGGGAATTGATTTTACCAACATGAGAAATACATGTTTGAGGCGGACGATCCCTATAACTCCATCACCATCTACACCAGGGGGTGACTTCAATCATGGAGGATCTTAGGGGTTTCTGCATATTCTGCACTATACAATGAAACCTTCTACAATTTCCTAGTAGACGTCTTCCTGATGAGACCTCTGAACACAGCTGAGAGTTTGCTACAATGTATCAGTGCAACACATCAGTATTGGGTACTCACTGGGATATCGATAGTAGAAGTCGTTGTCGTAGTCGGAGACGTTCTCGTGGTGCCAGGCGCTGGCGTCCGTCTCATGGTCGTAGCGGACAAAGATGGCAAAAAGGATGATGGTGATGGCTTCGAGGATGAGGCAGAAGAGGGGCAGCTTGACCCTCATGTTGGTGCTGTGACTGCCCATGGTCGCTGGGGAAGGAGCGCAGCAGACGAGGCACAAAGTGGAGCCCTATACGACTGAGACATTTAATGTCAGAGCTGATCCCGCCCTACAGTCGGTGCAGGACTTTCCTACCCCGGACCCGGCACACCCTCCACCCCCCCACAACGAGTCTGAGCACATCTGACGATCCAAAGGTCTCCGTTCCCAACACAACACGTAATCCGGAAAAGACGAGACGAGCGGCGACTCCGCAGGCTGAGATACAGGATTAGATACATATCTCAGCAGACAGTATCACACAGGAGAGGATTAGATACACAGCTCAACAGACAGTATCACACAGGAGAGGATTAGATACACAGCTCAGCAGACAGTATCACACAGGAGAGGATTAGATACACAGCTCAGCAGACAGTATCACACAGGAGAGGATTAGATACACAGCTCAGCAGACAGTATCACACAGGATAGGATTAGATACACAGCTCAGCAGACAGGATCACACAGGAGAGGATTAGATACACAGCTCAGCAGACAGTATCACACAGGATTAGATACACAGCACAGCAGACAGTATCATACAGGAGAGGATTAGATACACAGCTCAGCAGACAGTATCACACAGGAGAGGATTAGATATACAGCTCAGCAGACAGTATCACACAGGAGAGGATTAGATACACAGCTCAGCAGACAGTATCACACAGGATAGGATTAGATACACAGCTCAGCAGACAGTATCACACAGGAGAGGATTAGATACACAGCTCAGCAGACAGTATCACACAGGATAGGATTAGATACACAGCTCAGCAGACAGTATCGCACAGAATAGGATTAGATACACAGCTCAGCAGACAGTATCACACAGGATAGGATTAGATACACAGCTCAGCAGACAGTATCACACAGTAGAGGATTAGATGCACAACTCAGCAGAGAGTATCACACAGGAGAGGATTAGATACACAGCTCAGCAGACAGTATCACACAGGAGAGGATTAGATACACAGCTCTGCAGACAGTATCACACAGGATTGGATTGGATACAAAGCTCAGCAGACAGTATCACACAGGATAGGATTAGATACACAGCTCAGCAGACAGTATCACACAGGATAGGATTGGATACAAAGCTCAGCAGACAGTATCACACAGGATAGGATTAGATACACAGCTCAGCAGACAGTATCCCACAGGAGAGGATTAGATACACAGCTCAGCAGGCAGTATCACACAGGATAGGATTACATACACAGCTCAGCAGGCAGTATCACACAGGATAGGATTAGATACACAGCTCAGCAGACAGTATCACACAGGAGAGGATTGGATACAAAGCTCAGCAGACAGTATCACACAGGATAGGATTAGATACACAGCTCAGCAGACAGTATCACACATAATAGTATTAGATTCACAGCTCAGCAGGCAGTATCACACAGGATAGGATTAGATACACAGCTCAGCAGAGTATCACACAGGATAGGATTAGATACACAGCTCAGCATACAGTATCACACAGGATAGGATTAGATACACAGCTCAGCAGGCAGTATCACACAGGATAGGATTAGATATACAGCTCAGCAGACAGTATCACACAGGATAGGATTAGATACACAGCTCAGCAGACAGTATCACACAGGATAGGATTAGATACACAGCTCTACAGACAGTATCACACAGGATAGGATTAGATACACAGCTCAGCAGACAGTATCACACAGGAGAGGATTAGATACACAGCTCAGCAGACAGTATCACACAGGATAGGATTAGATACACAGCTCAGCAGACAGTATCACACAGGATAGGATTAGATACACAGCTCAGCAGACAGGATCACACAGGATAGGATTAGATACACAGCTCAGCAGACAGTATCACACAGGAGAGGATTAGATACACAGCTCAGCAGACAGGATTGGATTGGATACAAAGCTCAGCAGACAGTATCACACAGGATAGGATTAGATACACAGCTCAGCAGACAGTATCACACAGGATAGGATTGGATACAAAGCTCAGCAGACAGTATCACACAGGATAGGATTAGATACACAGCTCAGCAGACAGTATCCCACAGGAGAGGATTAGATACACAGCTCAGCAGGCAGTATCACACAGGATAGGATTACATACACAGCTCAGCAGGCAGTATCACACAGGATAGGATTAGATACACAGCTCAGCAGACAGTATCACACAGGAGAGGATTGGATACAAAGCTCAGCAGACAGTATCACACAGGATAGGATTAGATACACAGCTCAGCAGACAGTATCACACATAATAGTATTAGATTCACAGCTCAGCAGGCAGTATCACACAGGATAGGATTAGATACACAGCTCAGCAGAGTATCACACAGGATAGGATTAGATACACAGCTCAGCATACAGTATCACACAGGATAGGATTAGATACACAGCTCAGCAGGCAGTATCACACAGGATAGGATTAGATATACAGCTCAGCAGACAGTATCACACAGGATAGGATTAGATACACAGCTCAGCAGACAGTATCACACAGGATAGGATTAGATACACAGCTCTACAGACAGTATCACACAGGATAGGATTAGATACACAGCTCAGCAGACAGTATCACACAGGAGAGGATTAGATACACAGCTCAGCAGACAGTATCACACAGGATAGGATTAGATACACAGCTCAGCAGACAGTATCACACAGGATAGGATTAGATACACAGCTCAGCAGACAGGATCACACAGGATAGGATTAGATACACAGCTCAGCAGACAGTATCACACAGGAGAGGATTAGATACACAGCTCAGCAGACAGGATTGGATTGGATACAAAGCTCAGCAGACAGTATCACACAGGATAGGATTAGATACACAGCTCAGCAGACAGTATCACACAGGATAGGATTGGATACAAAGCTCAGCAGACAGTATCACACAGGATAGGATTAGATACACAGCTCAGCAGACAGTATCCCACAGGAGAGGATTAGATACACAGCTCAGCAGGCAGTATCACACAGGATAGGATTACATACACAGCTCAGCAGGCAGTATCACACAGGATAGGATTAGATACACAGCTCAGCAGACAGTATCACACAGGAGAGGATTGGATACAAAGCTCAGCAGACAGTATCACACAGGATAGGATTAGATACACAGCTCAGCAGACAGTATCACACATAATAGTATTAGATTCACAGCTCAGCAGGCAGTATCACACAGCTTAGGATTAGATACACAGCTCAGCAGAGTATCACACAGGATAGGATTAGATACACAGCTCAGCATACAGTATCACACAGGATAGGATTAGATACACAGCTCAGCAGGCAGTATCACACAGGATAGGATTAGATATACAGCTCAGCAGACAGTATCACACAGGATAGGATTAGATACACAGCTCAGCAGACAGTATCACACACGATAGGATTAGATACACAGCTCAGCAGACAGTATCACACAGGAGAGGATTAGATACACAGCTCAGCAGACAGTATCACACAGGATAGGATTAGATACACAGCTCAGCAGACAGTATCACACAGTAGAGGATTAGATACACAGCTCAGCAGACAGTATCACACAGGATAGGATTAGATACACAGCTCAGCAGACAGTATCACACTTGTCTCTTTGCTGCCTGTGTAGATGTATAATAGGTGAGAGTGGTTGTGTAATGTGGCAGCTGTGTTATGGTCTGGAGAGGACACAGTCTGGAGGTAATAGGAGCATTTATGTGTATACTGCCCTATAATTACAGGGATAACACCCACTATAATATTCTCCTTTGTCTCCACGCTTTTCACAAACATTATCCAATTCTCGGGTTTGGCTCACTGCTGGGTGCTGAAATTAATTCTGCTCAATATTAATATTGACATATTAGAATTATTTTTATATTAATCATATCACATAAATAGCAGAATTAAGTATGTTTATCTCACAGTATGAGCCCCCACATAGGCTTCTATGTACAGTACACTGTGTGCAGAATTATTAGGCAAATGAGTATTGTGATCACATGATACTTTTTATACATGTTGTCCTACTTCAAGCTGTATAGGCTTGAGAGCCAACTACCAATTAAGTAAATTGTGGCACCCTGGCACCCTGTTGGGCACCACAGAAATCCGTAGGACATGAATGGAGCAGTAACAGCAAGCATCACTCACAAAACACCTAACAACACCTTAGAACACCTGGTTTCACCCCGAGCCTCTAGGGGGAGCTCCACTTTTCATTTTGAGCCAGTTTTCCATATAAATAGGGTCTTGGAGGGAGAAACACCAGAGTGTGCAGACGCTACAAGAGCTGCAGGACGTGTGCAATCACCAGTTCTGGAGCCATACTAGGCCCGAACCAGCACACCTGCCCAGTGAGAGACCCTTGTAATTGGGGTCATAGGGAAGGAGAAAGCACCTCTCAGGGACAATAGAGTGACACTAACTCTCTCCCTCATCATCCGGTTACTGGAATTGAAGCTGTGGGAACTACATAGCCACCACAGAGAACCAGCATACTTCACAGGGAGTCTAGTCCCCTGTTCACCTGTCGCACCTACCGACGAGAGCCCAGGGAAGAAGATAGAATTATCGTCACCCTTTTACAGCGCCCTCAGTGCAGCTAACCAGGTGAAATCCGTTCTATTGAACACACTGCCCGGTTCGGCTGGATTCCACATCCACCCGACCTCAACTAGAAAAAGACAGAGAAAGGAAGCCTACAACACTGCTTGCTATGAACCTCCAGGAGTGTCAACCTCACTATCCCGGTCCGAGTGTACCTGCTTTCCACCAGAAAGGTACCTAAAAGACTTTGGTGTATCCGCGTCTGATTCCTGGGCCTAACAGCAGTATTACCGCAGCTGCCTCACAACATCTTGCGCAGCTCCTGGCTCCGGGGACTGCCGCTCGTCCTGTGGGGAGCATCCCATCTTGCTGCATAACATCCCTCGGAGGCCTAGCAGCGTCGGTGAAGTCACCGGAGTACCCGCAGGTGGCGTCACGAAGACAATTAATCCCCTTACTGTTCAGCCAACCCACCTATTGATCTGGACCACCGGGCCCCACAGCCGCAGGCGCGGTTCCGTGACAAGGAGAGTCAACGCCTGTGACGTGCAGAACCCGGCTGCGGTGAGTCAGAATTTGGCGTCACGAAGAGGATACGAGCAGGCCCGTTCCAACGGGTATTGTGTGCTATTTAATGACTGTAAATATCGAACTGTAAATTTGAACCGTCATTGCTGCGCGAAAGGCGTGAAAAGAAGGGGCATGACTGTGCAAAGGGCGCAAAGATAGGCTCCGCCCCCACACTCTGACGACTTCACCTGAACACAGCAGGAACCGGAAACTCCCGTGGACTTCAGTTTGAAACTGAAATGACTGGCCGCGCTTAACTAAGGGGGAGCAATGATGAGAATCCCGACTCCTAACAACGTGGTACCCCCGCAACAACCACTAAACATACCTCCTGATGGACAGCAGCAAACCGGCGGTATGCCCCAGCAACCCGCTCCGATTATGCCGATATCCCTGCCATAGGTTCCAAATGCGGCCTGGTTACCTAAATACAGTGGTACACCCAGTACCTTGGAGCCATTCCAGAGGAAGATATGCCAAGCGCTGGACATGTACGCTATGACCGGTAAGCAGAGAGCTTCAGTTATTATGGGACAGTTAACAGGCGCAACCGAACTGCAGAGCTGAAACTGGTCTATAGAAACTCAGGAATCAGTGGAGCAGATATTCGCTAAGTTAACCCGGGTTTTCGAACGCCATACCGAAGCTGAATTAAGACTGTCATTCTGTCGTTGTAATCATGGGGCACAGGAAAGTGTCCTGGATTATTCACTGCGATTGCAAGAAGCACTAAGACTGTTAAAGCAAGTCGATCCTGATGGTGTTAGAGATGAGAACAAAGCGTTAATTGGACAATTTATTGTAGGACTCAGACTATCTGAGGATAGAAAGCAAGCAAGCTGGTGGTCCATACAAAATCCTGGCGCAGAGTTTGACACCTTGAGAGACTTAACAGTGTGGGGACAACGGCTCTCCGCAGTGCCCGATCCTGCTTCACAGCTGCAGTGTACTGACACCCCTTCCGTGCCGGCAGCAGCATCTTCCATCCCTGCGGTTCAGTCTAGTGCACAGACTACAACACCTGACCGGTTTGAGCAACTGTGTGCTAATGTAGAGCAGCTGATGAAGGACATGGCCAAGCTACAAGCTGGGAGAAGACCCAAGACAGATGCAAGGTCATCGGACAAGATCCAGCTCGTTGACAGCCCCGACGACGTCCCGTGGAGGAAGAGAAAGACACAGCCATCGCGAGGAAAACCTGCAGATCTTTGCAGCCCTGACAGACGCCGCGCCAGTCAGCAGAGTGACAGAGGAGGACGTACTCAACAATCCCGTCCTTTAAACGAGCAACCACTGGGCGAGAAGGGCCAACCCCAGGAGTAGACTATCCGGGCCCGACCAGCTGGGAATACAAGTATGTAGGAGACTGTCCGTACCTACCAATCGTCATCGATGGCATCGCTACCTCCGCCTTGATAGACACTGGATCCCAGGTGACAACCATCCCGAGTATCCTTTACAAGCGGTTCTGGCCAGATGTTAAGCTGGAACCCCCACACCCCGATCTGAACATTGAAGCCACTAATGGTATACTAGTTACAGTAGAGGGACAATGGGAAGCTACAGCAAAGGTGGGGAGGGTGCAGCTGAAGAACCAGGGTATCATAGTGGTTCAGGATAAGCCTAACAACTAGGATCCATATGTAATACTGGGTACTAATGTTATGGTTAAATGCATCGATGAAGTGTTGTTTTTACTCCAACAGAGTGTTGAAGCTGGTAAACCCAGAGAGAAGAGAGCCATCCAAAAGCAGATCCGAGCTCTAGTTTATCAGCAACAGGTAACATTGTCTAATGGTGAAATTGGCAGAGTACAGGTCACAGATCCCATTCCAATTGTGGTACCACCCAGAAGTGAAATGATGATCTGGTGTCGAGCAGCCATAGGCCTCAGAGGGCAGGACTACCAATCTGTAGTAGAACCAGTAATGTCCGATAGTAGTCCTACGCTCTTGACAGCCAGAGGATTGGTCGATGTGAGAAAAGGGAGAGTCCCCGTACGCATATTGAATTATGGTGATGACAAATTCAGATTGCCTAGATATGCAACTGTCGCAAAATTATAACTAGTTAAAGATGATGCTGTAATTGATGTAAAATCCTCAAACCAAACAGTCACTGATGAACCCCCTCACTCCAAAGATCAGTTAGAGAAATGGTGTCAGGAGCTCAGTGTAGGAACTGACAATACACCCTCTCACCAGAAAAATGGAGTATACCGGGTAGTTCGGGAGTATGAGCAAGTGTTCAGCAAACACCCACTCGACTTTGGGAGGATTAAAGGGGTACAACACCATATCCCCACAGACAACCATGCACCTATCAAAGAAAGGTACAGGCCTATACCACCCACACACTACCAAAAAGCAAAAGAGATGCTTCAGTACATGAAAAATGCAGGAGTCATTAGGGATAGCTGTAGTCCCTGGGCTGCACCACTAGTCCTGGTTAAAAAGAAAGATGGTAGTATGAGGATGTGCGTAGACTACAGTCAAATCAACAAAGTCACACACAAGGATGCATACCCATTACCACGCATAGAAGAGTCACTAACTGCACTCAAATCTGCCAATTACTTCTCCACATTAGATCTTACTAGTGGGTACTGGCAGGTTGCCGTTGCAGAGGAGGATCGTGAGAAGACAGCCTTCACTACTCCTATGGGCTTATGCGAATTCAACAGTATGCCATTCGGGCTGTGCAATGCCCCAGGAACATTTCAGAGACTGATGGAGTGTTGTTTGGGCCACAAGAACTTTGAGACTGTCCTGTTATACCTTGATGATGTCATTTAAAAACGCCAAGAAGCCAGCGCTGCCTAAGGTTAGCAAGCAATACAAAAAGTGCATGTGCACATAATTTCTAACTGTACTTTAAACTGAGACATTTAGCAAACAATTGATCAATTCTTTGAGCTACCCCGCCACGTCACGGCATTCTCAGATGGGGCAGTCCTACTCTACATTTTTTTAATACGCTGTGCCATTACGGCCTCCTGAATGCATTAAAAGCAGAACCATATCATATGCACACGTACCCGGAGCATTACTGAACTACTCCCATGGCGCCAGAAAAGCAGCGCAGATAAAGGCAGACCAGGTCCGGACATGACATCCGGACATTATCAGATCTGACCCCCACACTGCCCAACCAGCAATCATGGATGAGGGTAGAACAGGCCCAAACACATGTGCAACAATCAAGCAGAGCCTATGGGCAGGGTATGGCCGCTGTATGTGTGTACAGCGGCCTAGATCAATTACATTAAAGACAGATAGAATGGCATGCACAACCAAGCGCACACTCACAAAACACCTAACAACACCTTAGAACACCTGGTTTCACCCCGAGCCTCTAGGGGAGCTCCACTGGTCACTTTGAGCCAGTTCCCCCTATAAATAGGGTCTTGGAGGGAGAAACACCAGAGTGTGCAGACGCTACAAGAGCTGCAGGACGTGTGCAATCACCAGTTCTGGAGCCATACTAGGCCCGAACCAGCACACCTGCCCAGTGAGAAGACCCTTGTAATTGGGGTCATAGGGAAGGAGAGCACCTCTCAGGGACAATAGAGTGACACTAACTCTCTCCCTCATCATCCAGTTACTGGAGCCGAGCTGTGAGAGCTACCCAGCCACCACAGAGAACCAGCATACTTCACAGGGAGTTTAGCCCCCTGTTCACCTGCCGCACCTACCAACGAGAGCCCAGGGAAGAAGGTAGAATTATCATCACCCTTTTACAGTGCCCTCAGTGCAGCTAACCAGGTGAAATCCGTTCTATTGAAGATACTACCCGGTCCGGCTGGATTCCACATCCACCCAACCTCAACTAGAAAAAGACAGAGAAAGGAAGCCTACAACACTGCTTGCTGTGAACCTCCAGGAGTGTCAACCTCACTATCCCGGTCCGAGTGTACCTGCTTTCCACCAGTAAAGGTACCTAAAAGACTTTGGTGTGTCTGCGTCTGATTCCTGGGGCTAACAGCAGTATTACCGCAGCTGCCTCACAACATCTTGTGCAGCTCCTAGCTCCGGGGACTCCCGCTCATCCTGTGGGGATCGTTCCATCTTGCTGCATAACATCCCCCGGAGGCCTAGCAGCGCCGGTGAAGTCACCGGAGCACCCGCAGGTGGCGTCACGAAGACAATTAATCCCCTTACTGTTCAGCCAACCCCCCTATTGATCTGGACCACCAGGCCCCACAGCCGCAGGCGCGGTTCCGTGAGAAAGGGGAGAGTCAACACCTGTGACGTGCAGAACCCGACTATGGTGAGTCAAAATCAAGTGATGTGCATCTCTGTAATGAGGAGGGGTGTGGTGTAATGACATCAACCGCCCTATATAAGGTGTGCTTAATTATTAGGCAAATGCCTTTCTTTAGGCAAAATGGGTCAGAAGAGAGATTTGACGGGCTCTGAAAAGTCCAAAATTGTGAGATGTCTTGCAGAGGGATGCAGCAGTCTGGAAATTGCCAAACTTTTGAAGCGTGATCACCGAAAAATCAAGCGTTTCATGGCAAATAGCCAACAGGGTCGCAAGAAGCGTGCTGGGCAAAAAAGGTGCAAAACAACTGCCCATGAATTGAGGAAAATCAAGCGTGAATCTGCCAAGATGCCATTTGCCACCAGTTTTGCCATATTTCAGAGCTGCAACGTTACCAGAGTATCAAAAAGCACAAGGTGTGCTATACTCAGGGACATGGCCAAGGTAAGGAAGGATGAAAAATGACCACCTCTGAACAAGAAACATAAGATAAAATGTCAAGACGGGGCCAAGATATATCGTAAGACTGATTCTTCAAAGGTTTTATGGACTGATGAAATGAGAGTGACTCTTGATGGGCCAGATGGATGGGCCAGAGGCTGGATCAGTAAAGGGCAGAGAGCTCCACTCCGACACAGACGCCAGCAAGGTGGAGGTGAGGTACTGGTATGGGCTGGTATCATCAAAGATGAACTTGTGGGACCTTTTCGGGTTGAGGATGGAGTGAAGCTCAACTCCCAGACCTACTGCCAGTGTCTGGAGGACAACTTCTTCAAGCAGTGGTACAGGAAGAAGTCGGTATCCTTCAAGAAAAACATGATTCTCATGCAGGACAATGCTCCATCACATGCATCCAACTACTCCACAGCGTGGCTGGCCAGTAAGGGTACCGTCACACACTACGATATCGTTAGAAAAGTCACGTGACAGAAATCGTACAAACGATTTGTAATTATGGCTCGTGCGTTGTCACACACAAGGTTATCAGTAACGATAGCCCTTTTGGCATTGTGCCAGTATCGGAGGGAGATTTATCCATCCGATGCTCAACAATGCCATTACAATAATGGGCCAGCACTATGACAGTAGCACTGGCACAATATTGTATGTTAAAAAGTCATTTATAAACTTTGACTGTAAAATCCCTTCATGATTTCACATGTAAAAGCCACTCCAGCAGCTCTGTGCTACCAGTCGGCATAGAGCTGTAGGAGCGGGTATATAAAGCCGGTGTTTAATGGGTTAATGTTAGTGTGCTAGATTGCCCCAGAGAGCGTCCACACTCCCCTGGAACCATGTAACTAAAAACATCGGCAGCGCTGAGGTTATTTCATGTACTTTGCAGAAGCCGCACACTGTCGGCTCTGCTATATCCATTCCTAAAAAGCCGCCGGCTCCTGTCATTTGACAGTGCAGCGTGAACAATCGATAAGCAGCTCCCAGAATAGGTACATACGCAAAATGCTGAACGCGCCAACCAATCAGAGGAGCGGCACACGCCTTGGCGCCATATTTAAAATACACTGAGCGGCACTTCAAACGCGGCATTCAAACCGCACGCCGCGTCTCTCATTGAACGCTGCCGCGTGAGATGCCTGTGTCAGTCTTCACTGTCACTCTTGCATTCTATTCATGAAACAGGAGACTCAGGATTAGCTGAGGCAATGAGCCAATCAGAGAAGCGGCGCCAAGGTCCGTGGCTCAGCTACTGCTGCACAGAGGTCAGCAGCTCGCCAGCCAGGAGATGACCGGCTGACGCCGGTTATCTCCTGGCTGGCTCGCCGCAGACCTGCTTTGCATACACGGCGCTCATTGGCCGCCGCTGCTGCCAGCGACCAACGAGCGCTGGCGCGCAATTTCGGCCTCGGACGGAAGTGACTGCAAGACAATTATATAGTAGATGAGCCCCCACAGAGTCTCCTATATACAGTATGAGCCCCCACAGATTCCCCTATATACAGTGTGAGCCACTACATAGACTGGTATATATAGTATGAGCCCCCACAGAGTCCCCTATATACAGTATGAGCTCCCAGATTGGCTCCTATATACATTATAACCCCCCACCCAGAGTCCCCTATATACAGTATGAGCCCCACATAGCCTCCTATATATATTTCTGGAGCTCAAAATGTATATAGGAGGTTATAGAACGTCTCATATTGTATGTAGAAGGTTAGTGGGGACTCATAATTCTAGAGAAGGCTACGTGAGGGCACATGCTGTATATAGAGGGACTACGTGAGGGCACATGCTGTATATAGAGGGGCTATGTGGGATTTCATACTGTATTATATAGAAGGCTGTATGGGGGCTCATTCTGTATATAGGGGGCTGTATAGGGGCTCATCCTACATATAGGAGGCTATGTGAGGACTGACACTGTATATAGGAGGCTATGTGGCGGCTTATGTTGTATATAGAAGGCTATGTGGTGGCTCATGCTTTATATAGGGGGCTATGTGGGAGTTAGTATGTATATTTGGGCTATGTGGGGGCTCATTCTGTATAAAGGAGGCCATAAGAGGGCTCATCCTTTATATAGGGGGCTTTATGGGGGTTCATCCTGTCTATAGGAGGTTATGTGGGGCTCATGCTTTACATAAGGAGCTGTGTGTGGGCTCATTCTGTATATAGGTGACTATGAGGGGCTCATACTGTATATAGGGGGATGTGAGTATACTTCATTCAATTCAATATTAAGTGATACAAGTAATATAAAATAATTATAATTAATATTTTGTTATTACTATTGAGCAGAACTAATTAGTGATGATGGAGTAGTTAGATATTCGGGTTTGTATAGATCTAACTGTGAACTGTTTCAGTATTTGGATCACAGTGAGTTCCCCATTGACTTGCATTGGATTCATTACTCGTTACTCATTCATGGTACCTTTACACGCCGCCACGGCAGGCTGGATACATCGCGCTACTTCGCGTGCACGAGCACGCTCAAACGGCTACAAACGGTCAACGCACCCTCTTTACACGCCGCGACAAGGTGCGCTACGCCACGCTACATCTATAGCTAGCTACATCGCCGGGTGTCTCAAGTAGCCAGCTGTAGCGTAGCGTACCATGTTTACACACCGCTCCAACAAGCTACTATGGGCGGACCCGGTGCAGCAGGGATAGCACATAGGCGTGCAACAATCTTGGATTACGAGCCGTCCGTATGATGATAGGACAGCGCAATATCATCAGGATTGGCCAGGCATCGCAGGAGGCTGGTTAATAGAGCACGCTCGAGTAATTGTGTAGTGTGACTGGTCAGCTCCTTAAATATCCCGCCCTATGCTGCGACTACCAATCATAAAGCAGGAGCGACCTCCAATGATCGCAGATGGGGCGCGGTAACATGGCGTCTGTGTCACGCCTAAGGGTACCTTTACACGCCGCGACGGCAGGCTGGATACATCGCGCTACTTCACGTGCACGAGCACGCTCAAACGGCTACAAACGGTCAACGCACCCTCTTTACACGCCGCCACAAGGTGCGCTACGCCACGCTACATCTATAGCTAGCTACATCGCCGGGTGTCTCAAGTAGCCAGCTGTTGCTCATTTACACACCGCTATAACCAGCTACTATGGGCGGACCTGGTGCAGCAGGGACAGCACATAGGCGTGCTCCAATTGTGGATTACAAGACTTCCGTACGCTGATAGGACGAAGCAATAACATCCTGATTGGGCAGGCATCGCAGGAGGCTGAGTAATACAGCCCGCTCGAGCGATTGTGTAGTGTGACTCGTCAGCTCCTTAAATATGCCTCCCTATGCAGCGACTACCAATCGTCATGCAGCAGCTTCCACCAATGATCGCACATGGGGCGCGGTAACATGGAGCCGAGGTCACGCCTTAGCTACATTGCAGCTACAGCCCCGGGTGTCCAGAGTTCCCTTCCGTTGCTTCTTTACACGCCGATACAGCTCGCTACCATCGGCGATATAGCCATCTGTTTTCGAGCAGAGCCCATAAACAGATGTATCTGTCGCCGGCTGTAGCGTCGCGTCTTCAGACGCCGCTACGACGGGCTACATTGATGCTACAAGCTACATTTGTAGCCTGTAGCGCGATGTATCCAGCCTGCCGTGGCGGCGTGTAAAGGTACCCTTAGATACATGGCAGCCACATCGCCGGGTGTCCAGAGTTGCCTTCCGTTGCTTCTTTACACGCCGATACAGCTCGCTACAATCGGCGATGTTGCCTTAAGTTTATGAGCAGAGCCCATAAACAGATGTATCTGTCGCCGGCTGTAGCGTCGCCTCTTCAGACGCCGCTACTACAGGCGATATGGACGCTACAAGCTACAATTGTAGCTTGTAGCGCGATGTATCCAGCCTGCCGTCGCGGCGTGTAAAGGTACCATCACAGTATTCGGTTAGAGCTATCCGAACCCGCGGATCTTACTACTCATTTCCACCTATTGGTTCAGCCTCTGTACCAGTGACAATCTCTCATGTGGCCCCTGGGGAAAATGAATTAAGGCCCCGCTCTAGACTCATTGCCTTGAAGGAGACCTGGATCTTTACAGCCATCTGTTGGCAGCATCTGGTACTGCAACATCTATATTTTATAATCACTTTACAGTAAACATAATTATATTGTCTAAGGACAGAATTAATTTTCTGTGTGCTTCATCCAGCTCCAATATCATCCTCTTATCCTGAGCAGATATATATTTTTTCCACAATATAATGATATTAGTAGGTTGTTTATAACCTTTAAAAATGGAGTCCCCCTGACAGTCTATATTCTATAACATCCAAGAAGCCGATATATGATGTGATAATTCATGGATTAGGTTTGCATTTCATTTATCAAATAAACCATGATGCTTAATGCAGTTGATAGGAGGAGGAGGAGAGTTGTCGAATATCAATAAAAATCAATTTGTGTTGATGAGAACACATTCATCTGTTTTATACTCAACAAGTGTCCCGGAGTTCTGGGCGGACTATAATCATTCTTTAGGGTCATCCATGTCATGATCTCCACACTGTCCTTGTCTGCTATGTTAGGCCGGCTTCACTCCACGGTTTTTCAGGTCCGGGGCTGTCCGTTGAAAACTGGACAGCCCCAGATCTGAATTTGCCCCCCATGTATCACTATGGGGCCGGATGGCTGTTATTTGCCATCCGGTTTGGGTCTTTTTCCGGGAGGATCCGGCTTTGTCTGATTTTTGTGTGGCGCCCCACTGGTCAGGAGTCACAAGTGGAGTACTGCACCCAAAAATGAGCGTGTGGTTATTCCTGTCACAAGTAGAATGCAGAACACTGTGGAAGGACTTGATCCCAGCGGTCACACACTCCCACCTAAGCAACCGGGGGAGGACCCAGAAAGTTCGAGAGTTGGAGTTGTAAGGAGAGCAGGGAGGACGCACGGGGAGTCTTCAGGAGTGTCTTCCCTGAGGACAGACGGAGAACAGGAGCATACTCGCGAGAGAAAGGGGGCTTCAAGAGAGGGCTAGAGAGACGTAGCCCAGACAGAAAGGTCCTGACTTGTTCACCCGGAGTGCGCGGGTCTGCCAACGCGGACTGGAGTGTTCATCCTCTGACGGTACTCGACTCAGCTTCGAAGACGTTCTCAGCGTGTTCATCTCCTGGTCCATAACACTGCTAGCTGAGCAAGCATTGAGAAGAGAGAGAAGGAACAGGAAAAGGGTTAGATGCGAGAATGTACCGCCAGAGACTTCCACAGATTCTGCATTCTGCTGCGACTACCCGTCCAGCCGCCCGACTAGAGAACTGTGAGCTGTATCATCATCTTGACCAGTTTTGCAAGTAAAGTACCTGGGAAGAGTGAATTGCCTCCGTGTTTCTATGCTGCTACCATTGACTTTTCTCGACAGCTTACACTGTCCTGGCAATGGTTATCACTGCCCCGGAGGCCCAGCTTCACCTGTAGGAAGCTACTCCACTCTAGCCGCAATACCACCACCCTCCGGAGGACTGTGGCGGCTCTGGAGTCTAGTCACCAGATACTACAGGTAGCGTCACGAGACTCTTATCCCTTGTAAATACAAAAGCCCCTTGTTTTAGTTTGTCCCCCGGGGTTCACAGGTCTGGACAGGCCACCTGCGACATTCCCCGATTGGAGAGAGAGAGGTCCAGACATCCGAGTTCCCATACCGTGGGGTGCTACATTTGTATTGGACACAAAACCGGAGTCTGCAGCATTTTTTGTGTCTAATGCAAAAATCAGACAAAACTGATTCCTCCCGGATCCAGCGCCAATAGCATGAGAGTCTGTGGGCACTGTATCGCGCCGGATCCGGCAGAAAATTGTGCCGATTCCTGAACACCTGGTGCTGAAAAGGCAGCGGCTGTTAAAAGCAGCCGCCGCTGAATTTCAGCACCAGGAGAGCTCCATGGCTGAAGTTTCAGCAGCACAGCCAGCTCCCCTGCAGCTGCGGTGATGAAATGTCAGCACTGGACAGCACCAGCAATGAAGCCGTCAAAAAACAGGATCAGAGGGCAAGGTACTGCTTGTCCATGGCTGTCAGGTTCTGTCCGGTGCATCCTGCAAAACACCGGACAGAACCTGACAGTCGAAAAATGTGGTGTGAAGCCAGCCTTACTATTGTGTGGAGGCTGTCAGTCTATGCTGGGTCTGGGCTGCAATCATCTGTGTTCACTTCCCTTGATTAGTCCCCTACTTAAGCATGCTAGCTCCTCCATCCAGTGTCAATTGTACACTTGCTGCTGCCTGTGTAAGACTGATCCCTCTGTGCTCTGTGCCTGATCCAGCCTGACTTTATTCCCTCACCTGGATTTTGACCATTTGCCTGTGACTTGACTACTCTTTTGTCTGACCCTGTAAACTGTCTCTGGTTTTCCTGACCCCGGCTCGTGAATTAGATTTCATCTCTGACTACCCTTTGCTGTACTGCGCCATTTCCTGGACCTGACCTCAGATCGTTTGACCTCCCTTTACTTATCCAGTAAGTATTAGTATTATCTGTAATTGTAGTCTTTCTCTCCACTTCTGGGACCAATTATTATTGTAGTGACTCCGGACACAATGCAATTGTATTGTTTTTAATCTATCTTCTCTTGCTGTGCCGTGTTCTTACATAAGGATTTATGCAAAGGTGCCATCTTATATTTCAAACACTACAAACTTTTTGGATCACAGACTAAACAAGAGTCAACCATGGGATGCAGCAGCAAAAAAGGCACACGCAATTCTAGGATGTATTAACAGAAGCATACAGTCTAGATCACGTGAAGTACCATATTCTGCAGATTATAAAATGCATCGGACTATAAAATCCGCACCAAATTTAGAGAAAAAATAGTAAAAGAAAAATTAATGTAAAAAAGGGTTTCTGTCCTATAATCCAGTGTGTTTCATAAGCAGTGCAGTTTATCCGCAAGGGGAGCAGAGGTGGTGTTGTGGTTTCACAGGACACAAGACCGCGGTGGTGGGGGTTGTTGGTGGTTGCACAGTGGGGCAGGAAGGGGTGTCACAATAGGTTATCAATGAGTGCATCTCACAGTAGTTCGCACATTCAATGAAAGGAAAATGGCTGCAATGGCAGCGCAGATAAAGATGAAGATCTCGTACAGCTTCTCATTTGTGCAAGGAAAGAATAAAAGCAATGGGATGAAATGGATTAGAAGGGGACACAGATTAGATATTAGAAAAAAACTTTTTGACAGTGAGGGGGGTCAACAGGTGGAACAGGCGGCCACGAGAGGTGGTGAGTTCCTCTTCAATGGAGGTTTTCACACTGAGGCTGGACAGATGTCTGTCTGGGATGATTTAGTGAATCCTGCTTGGAGCAGGGGGTCGACCAGATGACCCAGGAGATCCCTTCAGACTCTACCTTCTATGATTCTAAATTCAGGGGCGATCTTGTGCCTACTTGTGCTATATTTGCTCTATCTGACATGTACTTGAATTGGTCATCAAAAATGTATAAAAGCACTGAATAAAAAGTAATTACACAAACAAGTGTAAGAAAGTTCTGAAGCTTAAGGCAATTCTTGAATGTAACTATACTTTTAGTGATGATTTTTTTTTTGTCCAATTTATACACATCGCCGTAGGGTCCAACTTCATGCCTAGACAGGGGCGGAATTATTGCATGTGCAACTGGTGCATCGAACCGGGGCCCCGAGCTGGAGGGGGCTACGAGGTCCAGTAGCTGTCCGCATGGCTAATTTGCATTCTTAAGCAAATTAGCCATGTGAAGCTGGTGCAAACAAAGCAGCCCCTGGGAGCTTTGTATTTTCTCCTGAGAGAGGCCCCTGGCCCACTGTGTGCTTCTGCAGGACTGGCAGGCTGAAGGGGCCCCAGCGTATCGGTCACAAACACAAGTTCTGAACTATCAATGTAGTTTACGATTGTAGAAGGACCTTTGGTGACATCAGTCATGTGACCCACCAAAGGCCCCTGAAGTGCACTGATGCCTTCACGGCACGCAGCAAGCTCAGGAGTCTGGAGTGTGTCAGTGTGTGTGTGTCAGTGAGTGTCAATGTGTGAGTGTGTGTGTGTCAGTGAATGTCAGTTTGTGTGTGTCAGTGTTTGTGTGTCAGTGTGTATGTGTTTGTCAGTATGTGTGTCAGCGTGTATTTCAGTGTGTGTATGTGTGTCATTGCCAGTGTGGGTGTTAGTGAGTGTCAGTGTGTCAGTATGTGTGTTTGAGTGTCAGTGAGTGTCAGTGAGTGCCAGTGTGTGTGTCAGTGTGTGTGTATCAGTGAGTGTCAGTGTTTGTGTGTGTTAGTGTGTATCAGTGAGTGTATCGGTGAGTGTCAGTGTGAGTGTTAGTGTGTGTGTTTTAGTGTGTGTGTCAGTGAGTGCCAGTGTGTGTGTCAGTGAGTGCCAGTGTGTGCGTCAGTGAGTGCCAGTGTGTGTCAGTGAATGTCAGTGTGTGCCAGTGTGTGTGTGTCTGTGCGTAAAAAAGACAAAAAGTACACCTCTCTTCCCTAAGCTTCTGTGTCTGTGCGTGTCAGTGTTTGTGTGTCAGTGTTTTGTGTGTGTCGGTGAGTGTGTCAGTGTGTTTTAGTGTTTGTGTCATTGAGTGCCAGTATGTGTGTCAGTGAGTGTGTATGTTAGTGAGTATCAGTGTGATTGTCAGTGTGATTGTCATTGTGATTGTCAGTGTGTGTGTCGGTGAGTGTGTCGGTGAGTGTCAGTGTGAGTGTTAGTGTGTGTGTTTCAGTGTGTGTGTGTGTGTGTGTGTGTGTATCAGTGAGTGCCAGTGTGTGTCAGTGAGTGCCAGTGTGTGTGTCAGTGAGTGCCAGTGTGTGTGTCAGTGAGTGCCAGTGTGTGTGTGTCAGTGAGTGTCAGTGTGTGTGTGTCTGTGCGTGTCAGTGTTTGTGTGTCAGTGTTTTGTGTGTGTCGGTGAGTGTGTCAGTGTGTTTTAGTGTTTGTGTCATTGAGTGCCAGTATGTGTGTCAGTGAGTGTTTGTGTGTCCATGTGTGCCAGTGTCAGTGTGCGTGTCAGTGAGTGCCAGTGTGTGATGTGTGTGCCAGTGAGTGCCAGTATATGTGTCGGTGTATGTGTCAGTGAGTGCACAGAATGTTGTCACAGAGACTGGAGCAGCAGGGGACTGAGGAGAGGTATTTACTTATTATTTTAGAAATCAGTGACTATACAGCGGCCAGAGGACTATGTAGTGTGCATTACACAATATGGAAGACTATAGGGGATACATTCTAATATATGGAGGTCTATGGGGTGTGTACTATACTATATGGAGAACTATATGGGGTGCATTACTATATGGAGGACTTTGATGGGTGCATTATATGATACGGTGGACTATTGGGGATGCATTAGAATAGGGAATAATATGCAGTGCATTATACAATATGAAGGACTATGGGGATGCATTATATGATATGGAGGACTATGGGGTGCATTGTACAATATGGAGGACTATAGGGGGTGCATTATATGATAAGGAGGGCTATGGGGGTGCATTACAATATATGGAGTACTATTCAGTGCATTATACAAAATGGTGGACTATGGGGTGCATTATGATATATGGAGCACTATGCAGTGGATTATACGATATGGAGGATTTATCCGGGCCCTTTATACTATATAGAAGACTATGTGAGGCCATTATAATATTTGGCAATGTTTGTGGAGGCCATTATACTATTTGGAGGACTATGTGGGGTCCATTATAATCTGTGGACGGCTATGAGGGAGCCTTTATACTTTATGGAGGGATATTTAAGAGTCATTATCTGATATGGAAGCAATTATACAGTGTGATGATTTGTGCTGGGCCCATCATACTATGCGGAGGGCTGTGATGGGGCAATTATACTATTTGGAGGGATAGTAGGGGCCATTATACTGTGAATGTAGGCCCATTTTACTGCTTGGAAGGCTGTGTGGGGGACACAGTTGGGGGTCACCATACTGTGTTGGTGTAGTAGAGTGGGTACAGTGGGGTCATCATACTGTGTGTGGAGGGTACTTTGGAGGAATTCACTGTGGGGGAATTATACAGTGTTTGTGGGGCACTTTTGTTAGCATCATACTTTATGGGGACAATTAAAAGGGAATCTAGAGGCTTCATTGTGAGGAAAATTACTTTGTAGGGATTGAAAAGTTTTGAGATCTGCTCTTATATGACCCATCCAAATATTATTTATTTTGGGGAGGTCCAATTAGAAATTCTGCTATGGGGCCCCATGATTCCTATGTACGCCCCTACATGACAGTACTGAGTCGGGAGCAGAACTCTTAAGGTACCGTCACACGCGGCAATATTGCTAGCAATTTCACTGGCAATTTGCTGGTTGCAGTGAAATCATGGAGACATTGTTACATTTGTACACAGCAACAAAATAGAACAATGTGTCCATGATTTCACTGCAACCAGTAAGTTGCCAGTGAAATTGCAATCAATATTGCTGTGTGTGACGGTACATTTATGATCTCCTGCAGGAAGTGCAATGCAGGAGGTGCAGGAAACCATAGAGTTCTGCTTCGGGCTCATAGTCAGGCATGTGATCAGTGGCCATCTCCCACACAGGTTAGGATGGAAAGCATGGGGGAGGAGCACACAGGGGGCCAGGGGGCCCTGTCCGGGGCAAATACATAGCTCCCAGGGGCCCACAGCCATCAGAGGAAGTGCACAGGGGGCTGTATCTGTCATTTGGAGGCCATGCTGGTCTGTATGTGTTATTTGGAGGCTGTGCTGGGCTATATATGTCATTTGGAGGCTGTGCTGTATGTGTTATTTGGAGGCTGTGCTGTATATGTTATTTGGAGGCTGTGCTGGGCTGCATGTGTAATTTGAAGGCTGTGCTAGGCTATATATGTTATTTAGAGGCTGTGCTGGGCTATATATGTTATTTGGAGGCTGTGCTATATGTGTTGTTTGGAGGCTATGCTGGGCTGTTTCAGTTATTTGGAGGCTGTGCTGGGTTGTATGTGTTATTTGGAGACTGTGCTGGGCTGTATGTCTTATTTGGAGACTGTGCTGGACTGTATGTGTTATTTGGAGGCTGTGCTGGGCTATATATGTTATTTGAAGGCTCTGCTGGGCTGTATATATTATTTGGATTTTGCCACTGGCCTCCAAATAATATATACAGCCCAGCAATAGCCTCCAGATAATAAATACAACCGTGCATAGCCTCAATATTATATATACAGTCCATTTAGTGTGGGGAAAGCCACAGCAAGAATTGATATAATGCAGATTTTCCAGTTCTAAAATACGCAGTATTTATAAATATTACAATCTATATGTTTACATAACTTTGTTGCACTATGAAGGGGAGGGCAAAACATTTCTTGCACAGGGGCCTATTACAGTTTGTGTCCACCCCTGCACCTTAATAAGCAGGTATATAGATGTCTGCACTTGAGGAAATGTTAGTCTATTTACCCCAATTTTTCTCTTATGATTTGAAGCTGTGAAGATACATATAGATGACATGTTTTACATATAATTAAGATTCATTGAAGAATTAAAAACATTCTTTCTTTTTAATTCTGTTGATTTGAATGTTAAATTAACATTTGTCTGTTCACTGACAATTGCACAATTCTTGGTCACCACTGTATATAAACAAGTCACTTAGACCTACATATTAGAACAAACTTTTTAATATTGATGAGAACCATGCCAAGGCATGAATACTAAATTTACAACAAGAGATTATACACACTTGATTATCCATAGACACAACAACATAGAGGAGTAGTTCAGGGTTTGACCCTTGATTTCTCACTTTCGGATCACCCTATGACACTACCAAATCTATAGGGAGGATCGTGTATATTTCTACCTCTTTTAAATCTAGTGCCCCAATACACAGAATCATCCACAGGTATTGGCCTATTCTTTGAAAAATATTTAAAGGGGTTGTCCAGGGCTATGATAGACCATCAAGATCAGATTGTAGGAGATCTGACATTCATAAACCCCATCAATGAGTTCACCGTCATATATCCATAGTGTACAAAGCCTGAACATCACAGCCCCGTACTGCGGGGTACGTTAGCTCAGCTCCCATTGAAGGAAATCAAATGTTAGTACTTGAGAATGGCCAATTTTTATTTTGATGAGTTCTTATGAGAATTACCACACCCTATGAGCTTTTATAAACATGACAGGTTGATTCAGACCTCTGTACACATTGGTCCAATTGCGGATTGACCGCGGGTCTCCTGCCTCGAATCCAGCAGTCTCCGGACCCTCGGTCAGTCAGTGGATCAGGGTGTCTGTGTGCAAGCGTTTGAATGAGCCATTATCAAAACCTAAAGCCTGAAAATGAAGAATCTGTGTCACATCCCCACCAGAGCTTACTCCATCAACATCTGCTTCTGTCACCGGGTACCACGGTATTCACTCTGTAGGTGGTGCTGATGATAGAGGAGAAATCTGTGCCAGAAACTCTGGTGAGCGCAGGCTCCATCTATACGCTAAGGTTAGAGTGGCTGGGACCTGCAGTACTTTACAATCAGACAGAGTGGAGGTGTGTGCTGTCCAGCTGAAGTAATTAACTCCTAACTTTCAACCTATTGGAAAGCACAACACCCTACTAATACCTTCAGCCTTCTGCTGTAAGCTGCCAGAAATAGCTGTCTAGTCTCCTGTCCTGTATTTCAGTTTTTTCTTGTTTTTTAGACGCTTCTTCTGCCTCACAATTTTGTTCCTTGCTACCATCTTGTTTGTGACCCGCCTCCCTGACTACTCTATCGGATCCTGATTTTGTCCGTTTTCTGACCACCCGGCTTTTACCCTGCTTGGTGACTGTCCTGTCTCTGGACTGCAGCCCTTCCATAGGTAACGTTCTCCTGGTCCCTGTTGTAAATCCAGATCCCTGTATAGGGGTTAAAGGGTGTTGGGGTCCCTCGGAGTTCTGCCTAACGGAGCGACTTGTGCTTAGTTTGTCCATGATGACTCTTTTGTGCCTGTAGCCTCGGACAGACATCATGTTAGGCAGTTTGATGGCTCCCTGAGTATTTGGGTAGTTGGCATATGAGCCAATAAATTCTATGCTAAAATCACATTCTGTGTTTCCTGACAAACCAAGCTCTGTTAATCATATTGGGCTCTACTATATCCATATTCAGTTTCTTCTGACAGACACAGCTCTACCCCACACATTGGGCTCTGTTATATCCACATTGTGTGTTTTCTAACATAACCAGCTGGGTTCGGCATGCTGGTCTTTGCTGTTTCAAACTTTCTGTTCACAAACATGGCTATGCTGTTCCATACTCGGCTATGCTGTTCCATGTGCCTATTTCTATACTCGGCTCTGCTGTTCCATGTGCCTATTTCTATACTCGGCTCTGCTGTTCCATGTACCTATTTCTATACTCGGCTCTGCTGTTCCATGTGCCTATTTCTATACTCGGCTCTGCTGTTCCATGTGCCTATTTCTATATTCGGCTCTGCTGTTCCATGTACCTATTTCTATACTCGGCTCTGCTGTTCCATGTACCTATTTCTATACTCGGCTATGCTGTTCCATGTGCCTATTTCTATACTCGGCTCTGCTGTTCCATGTGCCTATTTCTATACTCGGCTCTGCTGTTCCATGTACCTATTTCTATACTCGGCTCTGCTGTTCCATGTGCTTATTTCTATACTCGGCTCTGCTGTTCCAAAGTGCTGTCTTACATACTCGCCTCTGCCATTCCAACCAGCGTGCCATCCAGCAATCTCATCTTTGCAAATGCCCCTGCAGCCATTAGCGTAAAAACTGCTTAAAGAGTCCACCGTGTGAATGTGCCCTTTGTCTGACACATTCTATCATACGGAGTATCAGAAGAGTTGTCATGGGGATTAATAAGCTTTTGCCTTCGGCTCATGATATCTTGTCCTTTCCTTGCAATGGCCTGAGAAAAACCAGAAGCTTTTGTGGGTGAACATAGGTACAAAGACCCAGTGTGAACACTCATTTCTTCAGGGCTGCAATATGAGCCCATCGAACAATGTACCTGCACAATGTCGAGACTTTACTATTGAAACTTGATGTCCTGGAGCAAAAGTTTGAAACAAGTTGCTTTGAAGCTCCAAGAATTGAAATCAGTAGTGAGGAAATTGCTGGAAATTAAGCAATCAGCATTAGAAAATCTAAAGGAGGCCATACATCTTACATAGCCGATAGCTGAATGCTCATTCGTCTGACAGCTATGCTTCCAGGCACTCCACGTACACATGTACGTTATTTTAGAAATGTCACCATTTTTCAGGTGTTTCAGGAGGCCACCATGCAGGAGGTGTCACTCCCAGGGGTTTTCTCTTGGTGGGATGTGTCCAGACAGAGGGACGTTGTGTCTAAGAAGTGCTTCGCCATGGCAGCTCGGGGTTATAGGTGGCGTTTGGTGTCTCTTCGTAGAGTGTGTGAGACCTGGACACATGTGAGTCCTGGACACTTGCTGTGAGGTGAGTTGAGCATACTGGTAGGCCACATGAGATAAACCGGTTAGTGACAGGTGCCTCAGGAGGAGTCTAGTCCGTCTGATACCCTTCCATATGTAAAGCGCCATGGAATTAATGGCGCTATAATAATAAATAATCATAATAATCTGGCTGAGATGTAATAGAGGCAGCAGCATTAAAAGAAGATTTGTCCTGGAGAGAACAACCCATACTAGTAGTAGGATGGCAAGCACTGAGCAAAAGTGAGATATGATATGAAAGTGACCTGTAGCGATAGCCTGCCTGCCCCAAGTCCTCTTGTGGTGACATAACATGGCCTAAAATAGCGACAGAGACTGTGGCCTGTGACAGTGCTGACGTCTGAGATACTCAGAAGAAATTGGACTGACCACTCTGCTATGACCTGAGTCCGTACGTGAGTGGTGGCATAGATTGTGTCCTATAGATTTTATTCTGTTGGCCTTTTTCTATTTTTGATGGAATATCAGGCAATACAGAGTTTCAGCAGCACTGTAGTGTGAGCAACAAAGAATCTATTATGCTTACAGCAAGCAAATGGTTAACCACAGGTCACGTGCCACACAGACTGTGGCCTGTGACAGTGCAAATATCTGAAATAATGAGAAGAATTAGGACTGACAACTATGAGCCTATTGACACCAAAACTGAAGGTCATATTGAGCAACATGGACTGAAGGCGATGGCACACCACCAGGCAAGGAAAAGAGTGAAAGAGAGCACGTAACATTGATTGTGCCCTATAGATTTAATTCTACTGGCCTTTTTCTATTTTAGATGAAATATCAGACAATTCTTTGTGGATGACACAATACAGATTTCAGCAGAGTTGTTGTGTGAGCAACACCAGTAAAGCAGAAAATAATCTATTATGCTTACAGCAGACAAATGGTTAACTACAGGTCACAGGCCAAAGAGACTGTGGCCTGTGACAGTGCTGACATCTAAGACAATGTGAAGAATTAGGTCTGACCTATGGCTTCAGTCCATCCATGAGTGGTGGCATAGATTGTGAGCCTATTGAGTCCTCAACTGAAGCTAAATGTAATAGTGGGCAACACGGACTGAATGACACATCACCAGTGGCGTAACTACCGCGGTCGCAGCAGTCGCGGCTGAGACCGGGCCCGCCCCCCGGGGAATCCCATGCCCACAGCCGCCCTCCGCGACCGCGATAGCGTTTTCCCAAGGACGAGAAGAAGAGGGAGGACGGGAAGTGAGTGAAGCCTCACTTCCTGCAGCAGTTCCCCCCCCCCCTTCTCTTAACGGCGCAGAAGCAGGCCGACCGCGGGAGTCACTTGAAGGCAGGTACTCACGGAAAAGCTCCCGCAATCAACCCCCCCCCCCCGCTCATCAACTCTGCAGGGCAGCATTTACACAAATCTTGCTAGCACCCATGTCCACCCCCACTCCCCCCACGCTCATCAACTTTGCACGGCGGCTTTTACAAAAGTCCTACTAGCACCCCCCCGCTCCTCACCTAAGGGGCCCCAGATTAATTCCGGCGATGATGTTACGCCCCTGCACACCACAGAAGACAAAGCACGAAAGAGAGCCCAAAACATCGCTTGTGCCCTGTAAATATTATTCTGTTTACCTTTTTCCATTTTACATAGAATATCAGGCAAGAGTTTCTGGGTGGCACAATTACAAAGTTTCAGCAGCATTGTAGTGTGAACATTAGTAAAGCAGCAAGGAATCTATTATTCTTACAGCAGATGAATGGTTAACTACAGGTCAGCAATGATAATCACGGAACTGAATACTTGCTTGCAGAGATGATTACATCTTGTCGCAACAGTGTTGAAGTGTGAGTCGTTTAAAGAAAAAAATATGCCAAAACAAAAGGGATCACCTTAAAAATTATATTTTATTTTACAAACATGAGCCAAGACACAGTTTAAAAACACTTAAAATAATGATAATCATAATATAGCACTTATTACACAACAGTTTGTAGTGTGAACAGCAGCAGTATGGCGGAAAAGAATTTTTAATGTCTACAGAAGATTAATGATTAATGGCAGGTCTATTCCAGAAAGTAAATAAAAAAACTGCCGGAACTCCCTAACCTGCAATGTGAGCAGGTGCAAACTGAACATAATATAATTTAATGAAAAAGATAGTTGCACTCTGCAATGTGAAGGCATGCAAACAAGAATATGGAACATAGAATAGCATTATAGCTAAGGAAGTATGAAAAAATGAGACATTTAGCATAAAAAATGTCCATCTCTATATCTGCCCAGTAACCACGTCGAGGTATATCTCTTTACTGGGTACCTACACTAAAGTTAATGCGCCCCTCTGGGTATAAAATCTTCTTGTGCTGTAGTGTGAACAGTAACAATATAGCAGAGTAGAGTTAGTAATGCTTACAACAGATAAATGGTTAACTGCAGGTCTGAGCCAGAATGTAAGCACAGATAGTTGATAAGTGAGCAACACTTTGCTGAAAGATGATCAGTGCCCTAATTATCACTATCTATCTATCTATCTATCTATCTATCTATCTATCTATCTATCTATCTATGTTGAGTTCACTTTGCATGTAGAGAGCAGACTATTTTGTGTCAATCGTCAGGTTGTAGAATCACAAAGTACAGTATATAGTGGAGGTTACATTAATCTGTGGAGCTGTTTACATGTACACAGGGAGTAGGGACTGTTTATTTAGCATACATCTCTAGGACTTCTGCCAGCTGCAATCTATGAAGTCAAACCAATAACAACTATATAAAATAAGAAAGGAACAAGGGGTAAGAGTTCAGGGCCACAATAAAACATAGTTTTATTTCTATACCCAACATATGTCACATCATTTTACAGTTCAGTGGACACACTTTAATTAAACCATGGATATTGGGAATTAAATGATGTATCTAGGGTAGTATATGCCAGAGAACTGGCACAGCAGGAGAGCAGGCGTAGCTTCAGATTATAGATTTGTATAATTAGTTTCATAGGTCGGGTGGTAGACTGGAAATGAGTGAGGAGATGTAGGTCAGTGTAGAACTGTGGAGATGTTTGTGAGTGACAATCATAAATTCATATATTGTATTTTATACCAGATGGGCAACCAGTGCACTGACTGGAACAGAATGGAGGCGCAGGTGTAGCTGTTGGACATAAATATGAACCTGGCTTCTGCATTCACGGTTGTTGAAGGGAGAGTTTGACAAGAGGGAGGCCAATTAATAGAAAGTTGCAGTAGTTCAGATAGGAATAAATTAGAGCAACAGTTACACATTTTGGAGTTTCAAAGGTAAGAAAAGACCAGTAATCTAAACTAACTAATCTAATTTTTCCCTCTTCTCATTTTTTAGAATCTGGTCCTACATCCTCCATGAACTCAATAGCAGGTTGCTGGACATATACAGATATTGGCTGAGGACCAGTTGATGCAGCTTTCCCAGAATACTCCTATGTATTATAATGATGGCTGAACAATATGTGGCGCCCCTGCAGTCTGGTCGCCACAGAGTTACTGCTCCTAAGCCATAGGAGTGGTATCCCATTCCCAGGTATGGAGGGGACACAAATCCGAGACACACGAACACCTGCACCCAACACCCATCCTAACCCCAGGCCAGGGGATACTGGGCGGATCCTAAGGATGAAGGGCCCCATCGTCTGGTTGGGGGAGGGAATAGGCAGAGGGAGTGGGAGGAGAAGGTAGGAAAAGCAGAGAGGAAGAGGAGGCGTGAGAGGAGTTAGTTTGTAGTTGAGTTGGGGAGAGGAAGTCCCAGGGGACACAGGAGTGGAGGATCCACTTGTGGGGCTCCAAATCCGGACCGGACATGAGTTGGGCAAAGGTACTGGTTGCACGAGGGGACTGGCCCTACAATGGTGGGAACGCTGCAAGGTTCCACCAGGAAACAGGAGGCTGCTACACCTGTGAGGGCAGTGACCACTAACCGTGCATATTCGCTGAAATGGTGGCTAGACCTAGGGTCAGGGAATTGGTCACCTGACAAGGCCCGCAGGCCGCAGCCACCTGCTTGGGACACGGAGCACGAAGACACAGGGCAGGAGAGGCAAGTAGCCAGCGTGGGAGAGTCAACCAGAAGAGGCTTATGACAGGGTGTTTTGGAGGAGTGGACCCAAGCTGCCTGGAGTTGGCTGGATCGCAGACCCGGAGGACACGGTGCCTCTGCAGGGCTGGATTGCTAAACATAACTGTAAGTAAACTTTAGAGAACTGCAACCCTGGTGTCCTCCAGTTTTTCCCAGTGCCCTCCCGCACCATTGCACAGTCACCATCACCGTTGCAATAGATTCTAAAAGTACCCTGTGGCTCTGCTCTACCTGTGGGAAGCAATACCATCTCAGCTACCACACCATCTGCCCCAGCGGTTCAATTCTGCAGAGTTGGTGAGGTGCCCCAGGGTCGTGGGGTACTCGGAACCGGGCTGCGATGCTTCTGGAGAGTCACAGGGGTCGAGACCTGGCACCGTGACCCTGGGTTCAGTGTTAGAGTTCTTGGGGGAATTATAAAAAGGATTATTCATGACGCCACCAGTGGTTTGTGGCTATGAGTGGCCACTGCTGCTGCAGAACCTCTGGGGACGATGGATAGGCAGCTAGGATGTAGTGGCTTCCCACGGGTGGAGTGGATACCCAGGTCAGTAGATGATGAAATGATGTAGGGTGCAGGATGGAGGGCACAAAGTAACTGACAGACTCACAGTTTGTTGGCTCCTCAAGTCCTTTACTGGTGATAGTGGCACAAGGACAGATGGTGTCGCTGGAATCTGGCAACCTGGGAGCAACTCAGGGGTTCTGCTCACCTGACAAGTCCTAAAGCCTCCCTGCTTTGCTTTCTTAGCGGGTCCCTGTGGCTGTTTTAAGCTTGGCTGCGGCCCTTTCTCTCCTGCAGTGTGCCGTATGACAGGCAGCTCGAGTCCTTCTCCAGCCCCACTTCTCTGGCGGCTGCTCCTGGGCTCTTCACACTGCTGTGCCTCCGAGCACTTTGGTGTCGGATGGTGGACTTGGAATCCCCACCCTCCTGTATTGGCTGCCGGGATGCTAGGCCCTGCACAGCCTCCGACTCCAGTGTCCGCTTCTTGGTGCTTACTCCTCTGAGGTGAGCTCAACACCGCTCTACTCCGCAGGCTCTGCTCAACTTCCTCAGGCCCTTGCCTACGGGTCACTCAAGCTAAGTCTAGCTCTCCTGGGACGAGCTTAGCACTGCTCCAGTCCACAGGATGTCTTCCTCAGTACTCCTAGGAACTGAACTAACTGACTCCACTCCAGACCAGAATTTATAGGGGAGCTACCCTGAACTTGGGCTTTGAGCTCCCCCTTCAGGCCTGGAGGCTGAAAGGTGTTGTGTGCTTTGGGTTTGCCTGGTATGGATACCCTCTGTTCCTCTCAGGTATGAAAACTACCCCCCGGGAAGATAATGACATTTTGGTATCCGGACTCTGGGGTGACATATCCGCCATTCCTGGCCGAATACCACAGGTGATGTCACAAAATTCCCTCGTAAATAACCCCTTCACTGTACGGCCGGGGCCATGGAGCTGGGTCACAGCCACCGTGACCTCCCCAAGACAGTCGACCGGCCCGGCTACCGAGTACCCCTCAGCCTTATGGCCGTTGCAAATACATGACAAGCACTTTATTACCTTTTCGTATTCCCCTTTTTCCTTATGGATTGTAAACTTGGCCCTCATTGTTCCTGGTAATTGTTGAATTGTGTGTTTTTCTGTAAAGTCTGGTATTGTTTGTACTGCAAATGAATTATAAAGATCTGCAGAATATATTGGTATTTTGGAGGTTTTTTTTATTGTTATTTTATGTGATTATACCACATAAATCACTACAGACTTCAAAAATAAACAAAATTAAAAAAGTCTGAAATAAAAACTGATTCCAGACTCTCTAAAGTAATATAGTTCACAGATCAGGATTCCAAGCTCTCCTATAATAAACTGATCCCTTAAAAAAATGACCAAACCTTTTAATACGTACAGATCAAACCCTTTTAAAGTTGTAGTACCAAAATTGAAAGTCATCCCCTTCTTTGGCCTTCCACCAGACCCATCTGTTCCCTTTCATACTTTTTGACTTTTGGACTCTGTCCTCCTCCAGACTCTGACTCGACCCTTCTGTATACTCCAGACTACTCTAGAAACCTCTAGTTCTCCTCCAGACTATATAACCCTCTAGATAATCTAACTCTTATCCAGACCATTTTCTGACCTTCTGTACCTAAACATACCCCTTGCCTAATTTATCCTTCCACCAAACCCATCTGTTCCCTTCCAGACCACTCTACCTAGTTGTGGCTGTTGGGTGTGGACAGACAGACTGTACCATGGGACCGGGTTTAACTTTGAGGGGCATAACTAAATGGCTACCACATCTTCACAAGAGCCTCTGATGGTGAGGTAAGTCTTGTGCTGGAATGTAGCCGCTAGATACCACTCCTGGACGGTCCTGGGTACTGTGGCAGCTGACCCCAGGGGTCAACCAAGCAGATACGGACTCTGGGTTACAGAAGGATGTAGGATGAAGTCCATGGAGCCTCGGTTAAGAGTCTACAACATGGACACCAGCCAGTTATCCCACCAGGGAAGGACCTAGCCCAGGGTATTAGTAGCCCTTAAGTCACTATCCAGCCCTTGTGAGCTTGAAGATATGGCCAGGGGTTTACCATGGACTAGGTATCCAACCACAGACAGCTGTTTCGGGGTTGTTGCCCCTCATCAGTGTGGCGCAGGATTCTGGCTGGGTGGGAGCAATGCTTGATAGACAGACATCACAAAGCACCCACTGACCTTGTGGAGACCAGTGGAGGATAACACTGCGGGCACCAGTTAAAGCACTCAAACACAGTAAAACCCAAGGTGCATTGCTCCCTAGAATTTGAATATGCAGATGAAGTCCATGGAGCCTCGGTTAAGAGTCTACAACATGGACACCAGCCAGTTATCCCACCAGGGAAGGACCTAGCCCAGGGTATTAGTAGCCCTTAAGTCACTATCCAGCCCTTGCGAACTTGAAGATATGGCCAGGGGTTTACCATGGACTAGGTATCCAACCACAGACAGCTGTTTTGGGGTTGTTGCCCCTCATTAGTGTGGCGCAGGATTCTGGCTGGATGGGAGCAATGCTTGATAGACAGACATCACAAAGCACCCACTGACCTTGTGGAGAGTGCTTTAACTGGTGCCCGCAGTGTTATCCTCCGCTGGTCTCCACAAGGTCAGTGGGTGCTTTGTGATGTCTGTCTATCAAGCATTGCTCCCACCCAGAATCCTGCGCCACTTTGATGAGGGGAAACAACCCCAAAACAGCTGTCTGTGGTTGGATACCTAGTCCATGGTAAACCCCTGGCCATATCTTCAAGCTCGCAAGGGCTGGATAGTGACTTAAGAGCTACTAATACCCTGGGCTAGGTCCTTCCCTGGTGGGATAACTGGCTGGTGTCCATGTTGTAAACTCTTAACCGAGGCTCCATGGACTTCATCTGCATATTCAAATTCTAGGGAGCAATGCACCTTGGGTTTCACTGTGTTTGAGTGCTTTAACTGGTGCCCGCAGTGTTATCCTCCACTGGTCTCCACAAGGTCAGTGGGTGCTTTGTGATGATGGCTGGTATTGACAGGACTGCTAGGATCAGCTGGACAGTTGGTACTGGTGGGATAACTGTTGCTGTATGCTTGGCAGAGGAACAGACCGGACGGCAGGTACCAGCAGGACAGCAGGTACTGACAGGACGGCTAGTACTCACAGGATGGCAGATACTGGCAGGACAGCTGGTACTGGCAGGATGTGAGATAGTGGCAGGATGGTAGATAGTAGCAGGACAGCTGGTAGTGGCAGGACAGCTGGTACAGGCAGGACAGCTGGTACTGGCAGGACGGCTGGTACTGGCAGGATGGCTGGTACAAACAGGATGGCAGATACTGGCAGGACGGCTGGTACTGGCAGGACCTTAGATACTAGCAGAATGGCAAGACTGGCAGGATGACTGGTACTAGCAGGATGGAAGGTACTGGCAGGACATCAGTTACTGGCAAGATGGCAGGTACTGACAGGGCGACTGGTATTGGCAGAATGGTAGGTGATGGATATGTGGCGCCCCTGCGTCCAGGAGGCCACAAAGGGAACTGCAGCCAGGTAGGTAGGACGATAGTTGAACAACAACACCCTCGCTGCCCACACAACCCACGTACAGTAGATGGCAACATCCAGCCCTGAGCTAGGAGACTCTAGGCAGGCGAGGGGTGGTGGATTTAGAGAAGTGGGTTGGGCACACACGTAGTCAGGTGACTGACAGTAGAAATAGTGAAGGGGGAGGAGGAAGGAGTCAGTAGGCCAGAGTGAGCCGAGCAGACAAGACCAAGAATAGGCCCAGGGTGCCGAGCAGCAAAGACAAAGACCAGCAGCAGGCTGAGGAACATGGCACAGGCCGAGAGACAGCAGCAGGCCGAGTCAAGCTGAGCAGGAAGAAGGGCTCACACGTCCTGGAAGAGTGAGGTGTAGGAGCGCAGAATCTGTACCGAGCTAGTGTGAGCCGGAGGAGAGAGAAAGCCCGTCCGAAGCCAGATCCCCAGGAGTGTGAGAGAACGGAGAGGGACGGTGATACCCGGGCCCTAGACTTACAGCTGAGACAACCGGCTGCAGGCGGAGTAGCCCTCCTATGACACTGGAAGACACGGTAGAGAGAGCCTGGTAGAGCCTCACACAGGAGGACTGCTGGAGGCTGGGCTGAGTAGAGTGTCGGCTCTAGAGGGGACCGTAGTTTCACCCGGCATCCCCAGACAACCGACGGGGGACCACATCTACACGTTAGGGTCCCTACCCCAAAGGACAGGCAGCTCAGTGACAAACAGGAGGATCCACAGGGGCCCGAGTCACCGCCATACTGTCCAGAGTCACACACACACACCTAAGTGAAGACAGAGAACGTTAACAGCCCGGAAAGGACACAGAGACAGAGTGAGGGGTCACAGAGAGAGAGACCTGGCTGCAGAGAGTAAAGGGAACCCCAGAGGGGAAAGTGTGCCCATGTAACTGAACTGAGACTTGTAAGAACTGTAACCGAAGTACAAACTGTACTGAAGAGCTTTGAAAGTAAACACGGAGAACCCTGAATACGTTTCCCTTGTGTGTCTCTGCCTGCAAACTATTCTCTCCATACAGGATTGCAACAGCCGCAACCTGCAGAGCCACAGCCTGTCAGCTCGAGCACCGAGGAAGGATCCCTGCAGCATCTGGCTAGTAAGTGAATTGCACTCGACACCAAGCCTGCACACTACACCATAGACTTTAACCATCACTGCCCCGGGGAATACAGCTCTACCCACTGGAACTATTCCATCTACGCTGCCATTACATCATCCCCGGAGGTTCTGCAGCAGCGGCGGCCCCATCACTGGCCGCACATAGTGGGTGGCGTCACGACTGACAATCCCCTGTAAATATTCCTTTTATTTGCCAGCCCGGGACACGGTCCGGACCAGGACTACCCGTGACTTCCCCAGTAGCAGACCGGTCCGGTACCGAGTACCCTCGTCCCAGTGGGCTCGACAGATATAAAAATGCAGATTAAACAGGCACAGGATACAGTACCTGACAACTAGCAAAGATGCATCTAACTAAATAAATACATTTACCAGGCACCTCTCTAAGGGGTAGGGTGCCTTAAGAACCTAGTCACTCATTGGATGTGGACACTTAGAGTATGTACACTGCTCCTTTAAGAGTCAGGACATGTGTGCGGTCGCCTCCTTAGTGTGCTCCAAAGAAACTTGTGTAGCATCCACAGGACCAGTGTGCAGAGAAATGTGGTAGGAACAGGAGCAGCAGGGTGGCCATGACTGTGAACAGATGTGTAACTACAACAGGTGCAAGGGTTGCACTCGCACCTGGGCCCTGGAGCTTAAGGGACACAAGAGTCAATTTGGCCTAAAGGAAAAGATCAATGCTATTAATGACTTGTAAGAATAGGTTGCCCCATTGTGGCACCCCAGAGTCATAGTGCCACAGTGTCACCATTGTTAGGTGTCACCAGAGAGCAGTAGGGGGTATTCCACTCAGGCAAAATGCAAACAATACCAATACCTCCCAGAAAGAAGGGGGAGACCAAGCCCGGCTTCAGGGTGAGCTCCCCTATATATTCTGGTCTGGGAAGGAGCAAGTTAGTTCAGCTCCAGAGAGGGCTGTGAAGAGTGCAGTTCCTGTGCAAACTGAGAACCAGACCTAGGTGTAAATGAGCTGTGCCAGGCTTATCCCAGGCCTAAGACTAGGGTCTGAGGAAAGAGAAGAGAAAGAAACCTACACGCTGCACAACTCTGTGATTCCATCCGTGAGAGGAACAATGCAAGAGCGGACACCGGAGTCCGAGACTGTGCAGGTTCACACACACCGACAGTCAACACCGGAGAGTGAGGGACTCCAGATTCTCCAGCTACACGGTACCAGGGACACAGCAACATATAGAATCCAGTAACACTGACTTCCGAGGGTGGGGTAGAGAAGTGAAGTACTCGAGTTGCCTGTCAAACTGGTGAACGCAGACAGAGACAGGGCCGGCATCTGCAGGGGCCGCAACACAAGCGCAGTGAGGAAGCCAACACGACCCGACCGGGTGAGAATTACCTCAAACTGCTCTCCAGACTCCGTGGACAATGTATAACTTCTGCCTTAACTCCAGTAAAGGGACTGAGAAAACTCATATCAGTGAGTCTGCCTGTTGATTGCGCCTGTTGCCCTGTGCTCTATAACGAAATCTTAAACCTGCAGAGCCGCCGACTACCAGCATCGGGGAGAGCTGCAGCAAAGTAAGTGACTGTGTGAATCACGATCCCTCACAAAGCCCCATCCAATACCATCACCACTCCTGGTCTGGGGACCCTCAGCCCTACTCGAGGAGGGCTTACCATCCACGCTGCCCCAAGTCACCATCCCCGGCAGGAATACGGCAGCGGTGGTGAGGAAGACAACAATCCGTTGTGGACACGCATTGTGGTAAATAAACGTGTTAACTCAAAAGTAATCTCCTTATTTGTGCTCCCCAGCACTCCTAGCCAGTAATGTTCACTTTCCTTAGTGATACCCTATCCCTATAGAGACAGCACCGGCCCGGTTCCTGAGTATCCCATAGCCTGGGGGCGCATCACCATGGCATTGGGGACTATGAGCTTCAAGTTACACTACTGACTGTGAGTACGCCAGTGTGGAGGTGGAGCAATGGAAGGACACCAGCATCGGCACTACACTTGTGTTATAAGACTGTCCACTTCTTCTTTCTGACTCTTCTGTACTCTCCAGACTTCTCTGCCCACTGCAGACCCCTCTAGTCCTCCTCCAGAACCCTCTGTATCATCAAACTCTCCTCTAGACCCTTCTATCCTTACCAAGCCAAGTTGTCTGAAAAAGACAAAAGGTTCCAGAGGAGGACAGAGAGTTCTAAAACAAGATGGGAGTCTAGATTGTAGATGATCTGGATTAGAAATGGAGGGGTCTGAGTATTATAGGAGCCTCGGGAGAGTATAGAGTAGACAGGAGAAGGAAAGAGTCCTAAAGCTAGACAGAGAAGTCTCAAGAAGGATTAGAACCATCAAGATGGGTACAGAGAGGACGAAAGGGTTTTGTGGAGACCTGAAGAGGACAGTGGGTTTTGCAAAAATGTATTCCCCTCTCTCCAAATTAAGTATTAAATGCTACAGATCTGGATCTGACTGGAGTAAAATATGAAAATAATATGATATAATCTGACAATAATGATTTGATCTCACAAACATTTGGATTTTACCCTCCAGTATTCTGATCTTGAGACTGGGCCTCCACGCCAACATTATTGACAGTGCGTACTTTGTCACTGCTCCAATTTCCCTTCCTGAATTAGTCTTCTTAAAATCTGATGCCCAAGTGACGTTTAACCTTGAGTAACATCAGCATTGATAGCTGAGTGCCTGGCCTAATGGTTATAAGACCTGCAAGTGTCCCTGAGCTCACCAGTTCACTTCCCGCTTGGGTATTGAGTCTCAACTTCTGTCAACTCAAGTATTGAAGACACATATTCCTGATCTGATCTTTCAAAATCTGATGTAAAAAATTGGATTAACACTAAGTAAAGAAAAAAAAAATCTCAGCTCTCTTAGCTGAATATCTGGCTCAATGGTCTAGAGCTTTCCCAATGACTTCCATCTTGTAGTTCACCTCCCAACCCCCTCAAATGCTAACAAATTATAATAATGGAGCTGGTGGATCAAGTCTATATAAGTGTAAGATGATCAAAGGAGAGCTCACTCATCTCCTCTCCAAATCACACCTCACCACTTGTGCACTTGACCCCATCCCTTCCCACCTGCGTCCCAACCTTACTAACACGCTCATCCAAGCCCTAACCCATGTCTTCAACCTATCACTATCTTCTGGTACTTTCCCCTCTGCCTTCAAACATGCCACCATCAAACCCAACCAATTCTCCAAAAGCCAAACCTTGACCCGACTGCTATGCCCAGCTATCAACCCATATCGCTGCTCCCATTTGCCTCCAAACTCCTTGAGCAGCATGTCCATGCTCAATCTTCCTCCATTCTCTCGTCTAACTCTCTCTTTGACAACTTCCAATCTGGAGTCCGCCCCCACCACTCCACCGAAACTGCCCTGACCAAAATCACTAACATCTTACTCACTGCCAAAGCCACAGGCAGTTCTACATCGTCTTCCTTTTAGATCTGTCCTCTGCCTTCGACACATTCGATCACTCCCTCCTCCTATAGATCTTCTCTTTCCTTGGCATCAGAGACTTTGCCTTCTCCTGGATTGCCTCATACCTTTCCGACCACACATTTAGCATTTGCCACTTCCACACGACCTCCTCATCCTGCCCTCTGTCTGTTCGAGTCCCACAAGGCTCTGTTTTGGGGCCCCTACCTTTCTCCATCTATACCCTTGGCCTAGGACAACTCATAAAGTCCCATGGCTTCCAGTACCACCTGTATGCTGACGACACTCAGATCTACTTCTCTGGCCAAGATGTCACCACTCTGCTATCCAGAATCCGAGTTTCTGTGGCACCCCTGTGAACCGGTCGCCACTAAGTGGCATAGCAGCTGGGACTGGTAAGTTGGTCACCCCACACAAACACCCAACACATCCCCCGATCCCTAGTCCTAGTTACTTCATGTCAGGCAAGGGATAGCGGGAGAGACCAATTGGAGGGTGGAGAGCTGGGAAGGAACCCGGTAAGGGGTGGAGGAACAGGAACAAAACCAAGAAAGAGAAAGTTAAGGGTTGGTTAGTGGAATGGAGGAGCGAACACCTAGCAAGAGACACCCTGCAGCCTGGCTAACTGAGACATCAGACAGGAAGAACCCAGACCCGGTGGCCTGTGCCACCGTATGGCTAGCCCGGTTCCTAGGCTGCATACTGAGGGAAGAAAGAAGGGGCCCCCCGTGTGTCTGAGGCAGCGGGGACAATGAGGGACCGAACCGAAAACAGAGTGCTGTCTGTGTTGAAGTGGCAGGGAAGCTACAACTCCCAACCATGAATTCTGGTGGGGTCTTTATGTCCTGGACCCAACCCCCGGCATAACCAAGGGAAGGCTATCGAACAAGGGTTAGGAGGCCCGGAAGGGTACCCCAAGAAAAACCCGTGATCGCTGAACCATAGTCTGTGCGCGGGACCGAGAGCAGAAACCCGAGAGGAACTAGAGAGGGGGTGCTGCTGACGAACCGTCCCAGCTGCTAATCAATGACCGGTACCACTAGTGTAGTGATTGTACTTTAAGAACTGCAGAGCTTCAGTAAAACCCGGTGAAAGCTCAAAATAAGACATACCCTGAAATTAAGACCTAGCATATCTTTGAGAGCAAAAATTAATATAAGACACTGCCTTATTTTTAGGGAAGCAGGGTAGGGAAATTCCTTGTGGGTCTAGTTTCTAAAGCGGAGCCACTTGTGGAGGTTTTTCACTGTTTAGGCACACAGGGGCTCTCCAAACATGACATGGTGTCCACTAATGATTGCAGTTAATTTTTCATTGAAAAAGTCAAATGCTGCTCTTTCCCTTCCGAGCCCTGCCGTGCGCTCAAACAGTGGTGTTCTACACATATGGGGTATGGGAGTACTCGGGATAAATTGCACAACAAATTTTAGGGTCCTTTTTCTGCTTTTACCTTTAGGAAAATGCAATAATTGAGGCTAAAGTAACATTTCTGTTGGAAAAATGAAAATTTTCATTTTTTCCTTCCACGTTGCTTTAGTTCCTGTTAAGCACCTGAAGGGTTAATAATCTTCATGAAAGTGGCATTGAGCAATCTGAGGGTGCAGTTTTTGGAATGGTGTCACTTTTGGGTGTTTTCTGTGACATCGGCCCCTCAAAGGGACTTCAAATGTGATGTGGTCACTAAAAAATGGTTTTGTAAATTTTGCTGGAAAAATTAGAAATTGCTCATGAACTTTGAATCCTAATAACTTCCTAACAAAAAAATTTTTTTTTTCCAAAATTGTGCTGATGTAAAGTAGACATGTGGGCAATGATATTTATTAACTATTTTGTCACATAACTCTCTGGTTTAACAGAATAAAATTCAAAATTTTTGCCAAATTTCAGATTTTTTCACAAATAAACATAAAAATTATTGACCTAAATTAATTACTAATGATTCGCCCAGGGGTTTGGGATACTCTGATCCTGGGCGTTGCTGCTGGATCCTGTTACCGGTGGTCGATGCTTGTGACCGTGGCCCTGGTGGTCACTAAAAAGTGTTGAAATGAAAATAATAAAGTATCGTATATACTCGCGTATAAGCCGAGTTTTTCAGCCCAAAAATTGGGCTGAAAAGTCCCCCCCTCGGCTTATACGCGAGTCACTCTATACTGTATACACTGTATACAGTATACAGTCCCCCCCCATCAGTATACATGCCCCCCCCCCTTGCTGCCGCAATCCTGTAAAGCAAGAGATCATTATACTTATCCCTGCCGCTGTCCCGCTGCCGCCATCGCGCTCCTCCGGCTTCATCCGGCTTCTTCCGGCCTCCTCCGGTGGGCGCAGGCAATGACGTCATTGCCTGCGTCGACCAGAGGAGGAAGCAGGAAGAAGCCGGATGAAGCCGGAGGAGCGCGATGGCGGCGGCGGGACAGCGGCAGGGATAAGTATAATGATCTCTTGCTTTACAGGATTGCGGCAGCAAGGGGGGGGGGGCATGTATACTGATGGGGTGGGGACTGTATATACCTCTGGGGCTGCTGTATACTACCTCTGGGGCTTCTGTATATACCTCTGGGGCTGCATATACCTCTGGGGCTGTATATACCTCTGGGGCTGCTGTATATACCTCTGGGGCTGCTGTATACTACCACTGGGGCTGCTGTATATACCTCTGGGGCTGCTGTATACTACCACTGGGGCTGCTGTATATACCTCTGGGGCTGCTGTATACTACCACTGGGGCTGCTGTATATACCTCTGGGGCTGCTGTATACTACCACTGGGGCTGCTACTGTATATACCACTGGGGCTGCTGCTGTATACTACCACTGGGGCTGCTGCTGTATATACCACTGGGGCTGCTGCTGTATACTACCACTGAGGCTGCTGCTGTATATACCACTGGGGAGGCTGCTGTATACCACACTGCTGGGGGCTGTATACCTGTGCTCGGGTCAACCCTCGGCTTATACACGAGTCAATAGGTTTTCCCAGGTTTTTGGGGCAAAAGTAGGGGGGTCGGC
The DNA here is from genome assembly GCA_033576535.1 of Allobates femoralis. Taxonomy (NCBI): domain Eukaryota; kingdom Metazoa; phylum Chordata; class Amphibia; order Anura; family Aromobatidae; genus Allobates; species Allobates femoralis. The sequence continues at coordinate 94,489,919 of JARQOC010000012.1, read as the reverse complement.
TTATACACGGGTCGGCTTATACACGAGTATATACGGTAAATTGTTTGTGACGCCACCTGCAGTTTCTGATGATGGCACCAGCATTTCTTCAGACCTCTGGGGATGGTGTTATTGTAGCTAGTTGGTCTTGCTCCCTGCAGATAGAGCAGTGTCCCCAGGGCAGTGATGCTGTATTAACTGGAAGATGGGTCTGTAGGTGAGAAGCTGTCTGATCCCTCACAATGAGAAAGAACAACACACCACACATAGCTGAGTCTCTGTACTGGTTTACTGGTCACTTTCAAGTTCAACAACAGGTCTACAGTCACGGGTAGCTGGCATGGGTAGTGACCAATGAATGGGGTATTGGTCTGTGCCTCTCAAGATGTTTCTCTCGGCTTCGCCCTCCGTCCTTCCTAGTATTGAAGTCTGGCCTGCGTGGAGCCCGACCTGACCTCCTGCTCTCTCCTCTGTAACTCTACGCTCGTGTAGGAACCTTCTCCGGATTGCCGCACCTCTGGGGATTTTTCGCGGGTCCTGGCTCCTTGTTTGGCTACTGTTGCAGGTGACGTGGAGGCTGAAGACTCCTCGGTCTGACCGGTATTGGCGGCTCAGAGTTAGACTTGCCTGCACCGCTCCCGGAGCCGGTACTCCGCTCCGTGGACTTGGATGCTCCCAAACCGGTTGGTAGACGGTCTTACGCAGAGTGTTAGCACACACCCTCAGGCTCCCATTTTCTCATCTGGGTTACTGCTCTTTCTGGGTGCCCTCCCTGTATGTCCCCTGAAGGGTCCTTCACGACCTCTCTTCTACTCCTCGTTCTCCTTTCCCGCTCTCCACTACCTACCTATATAACCTCCCACTCGGACCGGTTAGCCTGGTAATGGGTTTACCAATTGGCCCCCTGAGCTAGATGTGTGGATGCAGGATGAAAGACACATACGAACCATCCCCTTTAATGGCCACAGGGATACCACACACGCTGGTCTGGGTGCAGTATCCCTTCGTGGTGCACCTGTCAAGCCCCAGGCCCTGGGGTACTCTGGTATCAGGCTCGGAGGGGTTCGCGGGGATGTCACAGGTGTCGGTGCCTGAGCCCGTGGCCTGGGTGACACCTCAATAGAGGGGTTATATACAAGGAAAAGAGTTATTGTCACGTGACACCACCTGTAGTACCTGGTGATGGGTCACCAGCGCTGCCACAGTCCTCCAGAGGGCGATAATATTGCGGTAGGAATGGCAAAGCTCCCTGCAGGTGGAGCTGGACCTCTGGGACAGCGTAGAGAAAAGGGGCAGCTTGGAGTGGGACTTGAGGCCAGGGTAAGAAGCAGTAAGGCAGTCTATAGGAAGTCTGGGGATGGAGAGGAATAACGCACACACTCTGAAGAAAGTCTCTTTTATGTTTTACTGATGGTATTCACAGGTAAAGATGTCCAGAGCACTGTCGGGTGACTAGGTGCACAGTGAGTCTCCACAGTAAGTGGGTATAAGGCCTCCCAAGATTCCCTGCTGTCGCTGAAGCCCTGTCTGTATGCAACACGACTGGCTTCCTCACTTTCTCTGGTTTTCTCTCTCTCTCTCTCTCTCTCTCTCTCCTCCTGCGCAGTCCACGGGTTACCCTCTCTGATCACTGCTATGGTGTCTGGCTCCCTCTTGCTGGGTATGCAGGGGGACCGGGTGCGGATCCCTGAAGTCCGGTACGTCTTGGGTAAACTTCCACTAGTTCCTCTACTCCCTTGGCTAAGCTCCGTGCCTTCTGTCCCCACTCCTAGGCTTGGCTCAATGGCAGAAGGGCCACTTCGGGTCACTGGTTCAGGCCTAACCGCGGCACCGATCACCAGGACGTCTTCGCAGCTCTCCTAGCGTCTGCACTCTCTAACAAACTCCTACCCCAGCAGCAGTATTTCTAGGGGATCTCACCTAAAGTCAGTGAGTCTAGCTCCCCCTACTGTACCGGGGTGGAAGGTGTTGAATGTAGTAGGTACCTGCTGTGGAAACCCAGCTGTGCAGTAGGGAAGGCTATGGCTACCTGCGTGAGCAGGGCGCCACATACCCCCCTAGTTAACATAAGTACTCCTGGGCTGAGCATTTTTGTTTTCAAACAAAAGGAATAACAATAATTAACAATAATAACAGGTAACATATAAACAAAGTCTCAAAATATAAAAATTCACAAAAACCACTGAAAAAGATGGCAAAAAATGAAAACAGGTAAGTCCATATGGTACTAGTCCATTCACCGCAGGTTTTGAAAAAGATAAGTTTGTTGTCACACCAGTCCTGTGACCATGGTCCTTTTTAATTATAATCCGGGAAAAAGTTCAAAGGGAAAGGTTTAGTTCACAAGAGTCTATACAGTAAAGTCTCTGTACGCTCCGGGTAGTAAAAGGGAAAAGTCTTTCAAAAGTCCACATTTTCAATAAACACATTTCCCTATGGGTGTCTCAGCTTAGGAGACCTGGTACCTCCCCACTCCAGGCACTTTCTGTTCCTAACTTAATGTGCATAAGACAAGGCCCAGTTCCTCCACCCTTCCGTACACTACTATGTACTCTGCTATTTACATGTTACTGCTGTCGTTTATTCTACCTCTGACCTTTTTACTGTGCCCACTCTCCATACCTAGATGGGGGTTGACCTTGTGTGCTCCTCTGTGACTTGCGCACTACAGGTATCTATGTCTCAGGTGAGGTTTCTAGTGATGGGTATGGTGCAGGTATGTCAGGTAAGCATCTGCGTGGCCTTAGTCTCACTACGGGGCTAGTAGGTGTACCGATTGCAGCATCCTCAGATTCTCTAGCAACGGGTATTTCTTCCTGATTCCTTTGTACCACTTCTTGGGGCTAGTAGAAATTCAGTAAAGGTACTAAGATGGCTCCATCCTGCCGAGGCCAATCTTCTGGAAAATGTCCTAGGATTGTTGAGACTACCTTCTCCTTTAAGTTTTCACATGGACTGGGTTCTTTTTCAGCTTCTGATTGTTCTTTTGGCAATGTTGGGGGATTCTGGTTTTCCCATTCAGTTGGACACTTCTTGATATGGTTTCTTGACACAGTCTGAGTGGTTTTTTCTCCATTCTTACTGATGAGACACACTTTGTCATTGTCAAATCTGGAATCTAGCAGGACATAGGGTTCTTGTTCCCACTGTTCATCCAATTTGTGTTGTGTTCTCTTCCTCTTTAAAACAATACTTCCTGGTACAATAGGTTCTGCTGGAGCATTTTTGTTATAGTCCCTTTCTTGCTTTTCAGGGGCTTTCTCCAGGTTGTCTTCAACACAGGCTTGAATCATTTTGTATTGCTCGAGACAGTTTTTGTTCCAGTTCGGCGTTGAGTTGTCTGCTTTGGGATCAACTACTCCGAGTTCCAAGTCTATGGGTAACTTTCCTGTACAGGCTCTCATCAGATAAGCTGGTGTACAGTTTGTAGAACTTAGTGGAATGTGGTTGTACATATCAACCAAGTCTGGTAGTTTCTCCGGCCATTGGTTCCTTTCTTCCAAGGGTAGGATCTTCAACATGTCAATAATGATATTGTTCATTTTCTCACATAATCCGTTGGTTTGGGAATCATATGGGGTCGTCCTTATCTTCTTTCACCCATACATGTGGCAGAACTCTTGGAAGATCTCCGTTTTAAAGCTGAACCTTGGTCTGTTAGGATCTGTTCTGGATAACCTAATGGTCTACAGAAAACATTTTGGAATGTTCTATCAGCGGTGGCAGCTGTCAAGTCTTTAACAGGGGCAACCATCAGGAACCTTGAGTAATGGTCTACTATGGTCAACGCGTATGTGTAGCCAGATCTACTTGGAGTCAGTTTTACGTGGTCCAGAGCTATAATTTCCAGGGACTGCTTTGTCACTATGGGCTGGAGCGGTGCTTTCTGGCTCTATAAATCTTTTCTTCTAAGGCTGCAGAGTCCTCAATTCTTACACCACCTCTCAATGGATCCACGCATGCCTACCCAAAAGAACATATCTTTCAGTAGCATCTCCAACTTCTTCCACCCAAAATGACCAGTCTGGTTGTGGTAGGCGTTCAACACCATCTGCACTTTTGACTTTGGCACAATGATTTGCCAGACCATCTCATGGGTCCTCGGGTTGATGTGTCTTCTGCAGAGCTTCTCCTGGTAAATGAACAGCTTGCTCCTCTCGTTCCACAAATGTTTGGCTTCTGGTTGAGGATTTTCTGGCTGATTCCTGGGTTATCAGCCTCTTTATCAAGCCGACAGCCGGGTCATTGTCTTGCACTTCCTTCCAACCAAAGTGTAGCAACGGGTTCACCATTCTCACAGGAGGGTCTTAACGGGTCTGCTGACACTGAGTTACTCTTAGGCTACCTTCACACTACGATTTTGAAGGGAGCCGATGCTGTCCGATAAATTCGGACAGCATCGGCTCCCTTCTGATGCCTGGAATCGGATGCCAAATAGGCATCCGATTCCGGCATTAAATCGTAGCCTCCAGTCTGGAAAAAAAAAAAAAAAAGGTTCATGCTCACCTATCCCCGAGCCCCCGCCATCTCCCGCCATCTCCTGCCGTCTCCCGCCAGCTCCCGGTGTCCTCGCGCCGTCTGCAGAGGTCTTCTACTGCAGTACAGGACCTGTCGTGATGTCAGTCACGTGACCGCAGGTTACCATGGTGTAACCTGCGGTCACGTGACTGTGACATCACGGCAGGTCCTGTACTGCAGTAGACCTCTGCAGACAGCGCGAGGACACCGGGAGACGGCGGGGGCTCGGGGATAGGTGAGCATAGACTTTTTTTTTTAACCCATGCTGGAGCAGCTTGGAGCAGTTTTACTGTACTGAGCATGCTCAGTACAGTAAAATCGGGTCCGAGGAGACATCAGATGTTTCCTCGGACCCTGCTCCCTAGGGCCCCATGATAAATTGATCGTACCAAATCGGATGTGCACTAAATGGCATCCGATTTGGTCCGATCCGATTTTGTCCGATTTTATTTTCGGTGCAAAAATCGGAGCATGCTTTCAGTTTTCAGGGTTTCAGTTTCACGCTCTACAGGCCAACACGCCCCCTTTCCTTCCGCTCTTCGCCGCAGTAATGGCGGCATAGTTTTAACAGTCACTCAATACAGTTGAAATCACGACACACAGTACCCAGTAATACGGGGCACGAGATCCTGTCCATGAACGCCAGAAAATATATGTCGAGCCCCAGACCCTGGGGTACTCGGGTATCAGGCTCGGAGGGGTTCGCGGGGATGTCACGGGTGGCAGTGCCTGAGCCCGTGGCCTGTGTGACACTTCAATAGAGGGGTTATGTACAAGGAAAAGAGTTAGTGTCACGTGACGCCACCTGTAGTACCTGGTGATGGGTCACCAGTGCCGCCACAGTCCTCCAGAGGGCGATGGTATTGCGGCAAGAATGGCAAAGCTCCATACAGGTGGAGCTGGACCTCCGGGGCAGCGTAGAAAAAAGGGGCAGGTTGGAGTGGGACCTGAGGCCAGGGTAAGAAGCAGTAAGGCAGTCTATAGGGAGGCTGGGGATGGAGGAATAACGCACACACTTTAAAGAAAGTCTCTTTTACCTTTTACTGATGGTATTCACCTGGTAAAGATGTCCAGAGCACTGTCGGGTGACTAGGTGCACAGTGAGTCTCCACAGCAAGTGGGTATAAGGCCTCCCAAGATTCCCTGCTGTCGCTGAAGCCCTGTCTGTATGCAACACGACTGGCTTCCTCACTTTCTCTGGTTTTCTCTCTCTCTCTCTCTCTCTCTCCTCCTGCGCAGTCCACGGGTTACCCTCTCTGATCACTGCTATGGTGTCTGGCTCCCTCTTGCTGGGTATGCAGGGGGACCGGGTGCGGATCCCTGAAGTCCGGTACGTCTTGGGTAAACTTCCACTAGTTCCTCTACTCCCTTGGCTAAGCTCCGTGCCTTCTGTCCCCACTCCTAGGCTTGGCTCAATGGCAGAAGAGCCACTCCGGGTCACTGGTTCAGGCCTAACCGCGGCACCAATCACCATGACGTCTTCTGAGCTCTCCTAGCGTCTGCACACTCTAACTTACTCCTCCCCCAGCAGCAGTATTTTTAGGAGAACTCACCTAAAGTCAGTGAGTCTAGGTCCCCTACTATGATGGGGTGGAAGGTGTTGCATGTAGAAGGTACCTGCTGTGGAAACCCAGCTGTGCAGTAGGGAAGGCTGTGGCTACCTGCGTGAGCAGGGCGTCACACACCGACAAGTTGGGCGCCACACTAACATGAAACCCAATATGTCACAAAACGACTGTCTATGAAATGCTGGAGTCCGATGAAGCTCCAGATTATTACCTCAGAAAGTAACACTGGACAGAAAGGTGAAAATAGGCTCGGGGTGAAGGGGTCAACACATGATTGAAAGTCACACACACAATTTCCCAAAAGGGAGTGTCTAGATACGATTGGTTCAAAGATAATGGGTCTGTTATTTCTTTTCCCTACCGATAGAATAAATTAATACATGTTATATAGTGATTTCATGGTAGTTGAAATGTTTTTGTGGTACTATTTAACATGATTGAAAGTGTGGCACCCCTGAGTCCGGTTGCCACGATGACATTACCTCCTTTGGGAGATTGTGCCATGCTTGGAAGCAAGTGGAGGTATCCACACCAGGTAAGCCCACCACACACAACACCTTCCCAACTCCAGACCAGAAGGTGGAGCTCTGAAACCTGAATTCAGGGGAGGTCCCTCATAAATTCTGACCTGGGGGTGGGGTTGGTCAGTTCAGTACCTGGGAGGACTCTGAAGAGGATCTGTGGACTGGAGCTGTGCCAAGCTCATCCCAGGTAGAGCAGAGAGACACTGAGTTCAGATCTTAGGAGAACTGTGAAGAGGTACCGTGGACTGGAGCAGAGTAAGGCTTGTTCTGGGACGGAGAATAGCCAGCGTGAGAGACCTGTAGGAGAGGGTCTGAGGAAGTGGAGGAACAGGTCTGGGGAGTGGAGCTGGTTGCCAGGCTCACCCCAGTGTATAGCACCAGAAGCGGACACTGGAGTCCGAGGTTATGAGGGTATTCCAGGCCCAGCAGCCAACACTGGAAGATGGGAGATCCCAAGTCTCCTGGCCACAACGAAGCCCATGAGGCACAGCAGCACCAGAGAGCTCAGGAACAACAGCGAGAGGAGTAGTACCCAGGAAGGGCTCGAGCTATCTGCCATATGTGTGAGAGACTGTACGCAGGAGGAGAGGGTCGCAGCTAGCTACAGGCAGCCAAGGCCTGCCAAGAGTAATGCAACAGGGAGGCCTCAGAACTCACTGGGTGAGGAGAACCCCCAACTTACTTCCAGGCCACCCGGACTCCCAACATCTCTTGTGGACGGTACCCTGGACTACACCTGTTACTTCTACCAGTAAAGGTAATGGAGACATCAACCCTTGTGTCTGTTGGTTATTCATCGCCCTCAGTCCTGCAACCCCAACAATATAGATGGAAAGGTACGGTTCGCGCTGCTGAATATAAAATGAAAAGACGTCCAAGTTTAAGTGATCGGTGCCTTTATTCCATGCCCTACGAGTTTCAAGGCTGTCCCAGCCTCTTCCTCAGGAGCAACACCATCTGAGGAAGAGGCTGGGACAGCCTTGAAACACGTAGGGCATGGAATAAAGGCACTAATCACTTCAACTTGGATGTCTTGTCATTTTATATTCAGCAGCGCGTACCTTACCTATCCGTCCATATTGATGTTTAATTGGCTCCTCCAGTGGGGGTCCTGCGGCAGCTGACAACTAAGCGTTGATACCAGTTGTGGGTCACACAACTGGATAAGGTGAGCAGTTTGATGTACTAATCTTTCCAGTTTACTTGGGAGATTCAACCCATTGCACCCTTGTCTACCCCAGTTTAGCTGCACCCCTAACGGCCTACCACTGCCATAGACTTTCCCAGTTGCGCTGGGCATCCGCTCAACCCGTGGGGAGTGAAATCATCACTGCTGCATTCCCATCTTCCCCAGAGGTCCCACACTGCAATCGCGGCCACTAATACACTAATAGCCGCATATCACGGGTGGCATCACGACAACAATCCCTAAATCACTACCCCAAGAACTTTTAAGCTGACACCCAGGGTCATGGAGCCAGTGTGGCGTCCCGCAACGAGTGCGTCACAGGAGGGTATTGCAGCCAAAACTGCAGCAGCAATATTCTCTGACTCAGCAGTCACACGGTTAACTTAGAGATCCATACCCTACATGCATCACCTAGCATAGAGGGCCAATCAGGTCCTGGTGGGCGGAGTGTAAGGGTAGTGTGTAGGAGAAGTTTAGTTTTACAATTAGAGAGTAGAGTCTAGAGTCTGCAGAAGAGAACTCTCCGAGCAACCTTCTACCGGCCATCTCCCTACCGTCACCACGGTTGAGCACCATTACTCCTGGTGCATTACCAACCGATCTACGGGCATCAACATGCGGGTCCAAAATCATCCCGTGCCCATCTACAGCCGGTTTGCTGGTACCGAAGCTAGCAGTAGTCCAGCTCTGCTATGCGAACCAGAGGAGTGGAGGGATCGCTTTACAGGAGCACCCCACCATCGCCAAATCCAGTCGTCTAACCAGCGGTGTACCCACCAAGGGACCCAAGGCTCCCCAAAGCATACGGAACGTATACCACGGATAGGGCATTCAAGCAGCCTCCCTGTACCCGATCTGGTATTCCTGGGCGACAACGGCACAGTACTTAGATAGAATGGAGGAACACCGCGGATCTCTGAGAACACACTGGTCATTGCTGAGTCCACCCGGTCCACTACCTACAAGCTGTATACCATGTACTGCCTGCTGGTTACAGTAAAGAAACCGTTACAGAGACTTACAGTGTCCATGCCTTCTTATGAATTGTCTATCCGCATACTAAGGTAAACGCAGCTGCCTCACAACATCTTGTGCAGCTCCTGGCTCCGGGGATCACCACTCAGCCTGTGGGGAGCGTTCCATCTTGCTGCCTTCCATCCCCCGGAGGCCCCGCAGCGTCGGTAAGGTTATCGAAACTCTCATAGGTGGCGTCACGACAAATTAACCCCTTAATCTGTTCCCACAAGACGTCTTCACTTTTGATCTGTACCACCGGGCCCCACTACCGGCAGGCGCGGTCCACCCGTGACAAGGAGGAAGAAGCAAACGCCCGTCTAAACCGGAGTCCCGGCCGCGGTGAGTCACCGGGTCTCAGCCCTTGTGACTCCCCGGAAGCATCAAAGCTTGGTTCCGTGTACCCCATGGCCCTGGGGTGCTTCAAAATTACCCACCCCTGAGTATCACATAACTGAGAGTACACACCCCGAGGATCATCATATGACAGTAAATACCCACTCCCAGGATTGTCATATGACAGGAAGCATCCACTCCCAAGATTGTGACATGAAAGGAAGTACCCACTCCCAGTATCATCACATGACAGGAAGTGTCTGTGGCACCCCACAAATGCAGGCGTACACCCGTAAAAAGGTGTAAATGCTCCAGCTGCAGGTGGACCCTAGGATGGTGGGTGTGACCGATTCCCAGCACTCCCACATTAGTTTAAGGTGGGAGGTTACCCGGGAGGGAATAAATTCACCTCTAGGGGGAACAAGGAGGTCTTTGCCCTTTGGTCTTTGACCAAGAGAGATGGAGGAGGAGGAGAGGTTCTAGGAAGAATAGCTAAGTGGAACGAGGCGGAAGGTCACACCGGGTCGGTTACAAGCCGCACCAGAGGAAAGAAGAAGGGACCTTGAGGAGGTCCTGAAAGGGGGCGCCCGACGGGGGAGTCTGGGCGCTAGCAAGAAAGTGAGATCCTCAGTGTGGAGCGCCCATACTCCAGGGGATACTCCAGTCTACCAGGGGAAGGCCGGACCCTGGGATCTGGCCAAAGTCCAGCTTTGCATTCGACAACCGGCTGCTGTGGCTTGTTCATCAGCCACAGCACCCTGTCATCGGAGAGGTCTGCCTGCTTCCTCACCAATGAGGGAGGGGACTCCAGGTACTACCTACACTGAGCTACTGGGTATAGATCGATCCAAAGTGGGGAAGAACGGACACGGGTTAGTTAACGAAGGTACACCAAGGGTTCCACCATATTACCTGGGATCCACTTGCAGCCACCCGTTAATCTACCTGTCTTTATAACATCTAAAGTGCTGAACTGTGAACTGTAACTCATGCTGCTACAAGTTTCCAGTAAAGTACCCGGGAAAAGTGACTTTGCCTCTGCCTGTGTTTCTTCTGCATCAAACTGTTATTTTGCAGGAATGCTGCTCCGGAGGTCCAGCCCTACCTGTAGAGGACTTTGCCAACTAGCCGCATTACCATCTACTTCCGGCGGACTGTGGCGACGCTGGTGACCCATCACCAGAAACTACAGGTGGCGTCACGAGAACTGTACATAGTAAATCCAATGTAAATATACCCCTTTTTGAAGTGTCACCCAGGACATGGGATCAGGCGTGGCCACCACTCCCTGGGACACAGCAACGCTACCCACAGAGCCTGATACTCGGTACCCCAAAGCCTGGGGCTCAACATATCCACTTCCAGGATCATCACATGACAGGAAGTACCTACTCCCTGGATCGTCACATGACAGGAGGTACCCACCCCCAGCATCATCAAATAATGGGTAAATTTCAAAGGAAATTATTACTATTTGTTTGTATTTCCTGGCTCCAGGTCCCTATGATTCAGCTCGAAGACTAGTGTGGCGCCATTGTGACATAGGGAACTGCAGCCAGGTAAGAAAGGGAAGACAGTTTACACAACACCCTCACAGACATCCCACACACCACTAGAGGGCAGCACCCAACCCGGAGTCCGGGACTCTAGGCGGGCAAGGGGTGATGGGTTTAGAGAATAGTGGGTGGGACAGCAAGCAGGCCAGGTGATAGATGGTAGAAATAGAGAAGGGGAGGAGGAAGGAGTCAGTAGGCCGAGGTAGGCTGAGCAGTACAGACCAGAAGCACACGTCCTGGAGGAGTGGGGTGTATGGAGCGCAGAATCCAGTGCAGCCACGGAGAGAAAGCCCATCCGGAGCTAGCACCCAAGGAGTGTGAGGAAAAAGAGGACCAGTGATACTGGGTCCTAGGAACACAGCTGAGACGACCAACTGCAGGTGGAGTAACCTTCTGTATGGAATCTGAGTCACACGGTAGAAGGGAGCCTGATAGAGCCTAGCACAGCAGGACTATTGGAGGCTAGGCTAGTAGCAGAGTGTCGGCTCTGAAGGGGACCGACGATTCACCCGGTTTCCCCAGATTACCGACGGGGAGCTCTAATTCCACGTTAGAGTTCCTACCCCAAAGGACAGGCAGCTCAGTGGCGACCACGAGGACCCACAGGGGTCCGAGCTACTGCTAAACTGTCCGGAGACACAGAGAGAGAGAGAGAGAGAATAAAGCCTGGAAAGGACAGAGAAAGAGTGAGGGGTCACAGAGACGTAAAGAGGAACCCGGAGGGGAAAGTTGTAACCCGTGTAAGAACTGTACCTAAACTGCTGTACTAAAAGAACTGCGAAGTAAACACGGAGAACCCTGCCTCTGACTCCCTTGCCTGATTAAGACAGAACTGTATTGCCAGTGCATGATTCCCTTCAACAGGACTGCAGGAGATATCCCACCTGGAGAGCCACAGCCTGTCAGCTCTGGACACTGAATGAGGAAGGCTGCAGCAGCAGGAAAGTAAGTGTATTGCACCTACTACAAACCTACACTATACACCTAAATCATCACTGCCGTGGGGAACTAAGTTCTACCTGCGGAGAACTATTCCATCTACAGCTGCTTTAACATCATCCCCGAAGGTTCTGCAGCAGCGGTGGTCCCATTATTGACCACAAGCCGTGGATGGCGTCATGACAAACTTTAATCCCCTGTAAATATTACCCTTTTACTTGCCAGGGCCCGGGACACGGTCCGGACCAAGACCTCCGTGACATCCCCCAGTAGTAACACGGTTCGGTACCGAGTACCCCGTCCCAGTGGGCTCGACACTAGCAACATGGAGGCAGAATTTGCCCCCTTATTTTGGACTTTGGAGACCCCAGCTCAATCACAGCAAATATAATGTTTTCCCAAAAATAATTAAGTAGTGAGTTTTTGGAGGGGATTTGAACTCATGACCTAAGGGCTGCAAAGCAACATTGCTAACCACTGAGCTACTTATTGTGCTTATTACTGGGTCTCTCATCTGAGAATATATGGTTGTTTGCTGCCATGCTAGCTTGATAGACTTAGGAGAGGAAAGGGTTAGCAATGAGTGGTAAAGATCAGGGAGGGGCATCATTAATATAAGGGGCTGTAGAGGTCTGCTTTGTCAGAGTGCCTGTGGTAATAATACAGGGAGGGTCAGGCAGTGTGTCTTCAGGAACTGAGAAAATGGTGGAAGCACTGAACCTGGGTATTGAGCTCAGCTTAGTGGGAGAGGCCCAAACAGGAGAACAAGTGGGAGCAATGGTGGAGCAGAGTTACTGGTGACCCTGTGCCTGGCTGTGAGTTGGACAGTGTTGCCCTGTAACAGTGGTGGACTGCAAGATGTTAACTCATGGAAGATTTAGAGAGGGACGTCTATGTTCCTGATGCATATTGCATTTCCTCCATTTTTTTTGGCATACCTCCAATTCATAACTCTTTGACTTGTGACAAATTGGTCCAACTCCTCTTTGCACCTCTTATTAACTTGTCTCTCGTGGTTTCTTTAGCGTTTTAATTTTGGTGGCTTTTCCAAATTTTATAGACAAATTCATGAAATGTGACTCCAAAAAAATCTCTAAGACCCCTTTCACACCAGCATTTTTGCTGATTCGTGGCAGATATGGCAGATTTACCGCATCTGCCGCGTAATGGCCGACTTGCGGCAAGCCCCCATTCATTCACTATGGGACTTGCGGCAGATGCGGTTTTTGCCGCAATCCGGCAAATCTGGCAGTTCCGGCAAGTCAGAAAACAGCAGCTAGATGTGTTTTTTTGACTTGCCGGATTTGCTGGATCGCGTTAAAAACCGTCCTTGCTGCACCTGCCGCAAGTCCCATAGAGAATGAATGGGGGTTGGCCGCAATTCAGCCGATGCAGTAAATCTGCCAGATCTGCTGCAGATTAGCAAAAACGCTGATATGAAAGGGGCCTAAACATGGCGTCACCCTGCTCTAGTTTCCCCCTTTACGGCTTTTTTTTTATTGAAGCACAAAAGTCGCAAGACCGGTTTAGACAGAAAAAAATTAGAAATTTGACTCTGAAAAATTTTTGATGAATTTAAAAAAAATCATCAAAAACCACAAGTTGACATTTAAAAATTGTCAATTGATGCTTTGACCTCAGTTATACAGGACATGCCCTCCAACGTGAGACCTCAGACCCCAAACCGTACCCCTAAATAAAAACATTTCATGTTATCTCTGCAGCTTACTATTGTCTGCATCACAAGAGGACAAACAGTGGGGTCTGACTCCAGGAACCTCAACCGATCATTCGATTGAGGTGGTGCACAGTGCCACTCATTGTGTAGTGGCTGTGAATGGTATTGCAGTTCTATGTGAATATGAGAGGGCTGCAATACCCTTCGTGACCACTACACAATGTGTGGCGCTGTGTTTCACTTCAATCAAATGATCGGTGGAGGTTCTGAGAACCAGATCTGACATGGTAGAAATTTATGAGTAAAGAAGCTAAACTGCTCATGTTAAGTCAAAACGGCCCTTGTAAGGAAGCCGTTAATCATTAACCCCCGCACCGTCCCCTCTGGCACAGTCATGCTGCAATATTATTACACCAAACATGTAGGTCGGCAGTGACTGGAAATAATTAAAAAGCATTAATGAGTGTTTTCTCTGCAGATTGCATTTCTCGTGACTACGGACCAGAGTCATTGGGGTCGGAACGCATTTTATTTGGCAGACCTTGTGTATCAGATGTAGAATCTCATCCAAGACTTGACGATCGAGTTCTCAAGTGAGAGTTAAAGATCTGAAGTATTTCAGTTTCCCACAATGTAATGTAACACAGCCCTTTCTCCAGGGCAATTAGAAGACTAATTATTATATACAACATGGATCACGCCAAACATTGCAGAATGTGTAATATTAACCAGTGGAGGCTTTCTGATAATCCGATGATAACATTTCAAAACACAAAATCTCTCCTCTGACACTGGGTAAAAGGCACAAGTCATCTTGGAGGTCAAAAGACATCTCCTTGGGAGGCAGGTAACACAGGGTCACAACAATAACAATAAAGGTACCTTTACACGCCTCAACCGCGGTGTAGCAACTGCCAGGCAATCAGGATTTTTGTCACGGTTGCCTTGAAATTGCTACGAAGTTGCGGCGTGTAATTTGGGAAAGTGATCGGGATTTTTGCAGTTGCTGCGGGTTGCAGTTTCAGAGCATTGCTCTAAAATCAGAGGCAACCCAGATGGTGAATTGCCCTGGTGTTGGCGTGTAAACGGGGGCAGGGATGGAATCAGTGTCGCCTAGTGATTTCCCCGGGGCGGGCCACAGCGTGATGGATACCGCGCCCCATCATCGATGATTGGTGGGGACTACTGTGTTACCATTGGCTGTCCCTTCACAGGGCGCCATATTTAAAGAGCTGTCCATTCACACTACAAAATTGCAATGGCGTCATGTAATAGTCAGCCTTCCTGCGCTGGCTGGCCAATCATGACGCTATTGCGTTGTCCAATCAGCGTGCAAGCGTCGCGGAATGCACGAGTCTGTCACGCCTATGTTTTAGCGCCGCAGGGCATGTACGCCCACATTCCCCTACTGATTGCGACGGTATTCAATAGGAGGTTCTCCGCAGGATCTGTTGGACCTTCCGGGGAACCATGTTCCCTTAGGTTGAGGGCGCAATTGCGGTGTGTAAATGCAGCATCGGCGATTGTTAACAATCGTTAAAAACGTGCACGCGCACGTACGGTTGCTACCGATCGCCAGTGATAGTTGCGGCGTGTAAAGGTACCTTAATGGATATAGACAGCTCCTCCTCCCTCCCTGCAAAGTGACCTCTACTCATGACACAGAGCATGATCATCATGGAGAACATTATTATTATTACTGGCCTTCAGCTCAACATGGTGACTTGATGGATGAACACTTTGTAAGAAGATAGATCTCATGCAGCCTAGGTAGGTCCTCCAGAATCTTTTCCAAGTCTAGATAGGTCTACCAGGGTCTTCTCCAAACCTAGATAGGTCCACAAGGTCTTTTCCAAGCCTAGATAGAACCACCAGGGTCTTCTCCAAGGCTAGATAGGTCCACCAGGGTCTTCTCCAAGCCTAGATAGGTTCACCAGGCTCTTTTCCAAGCCTAGATAGGTCCAGCATGATCTTCTCCAAGCCTAGATGGGTCTACCAGAGTCTTTTCCAAGCCAGATAGGTCCATCAGGGTCTTCTTCAAGCCTAGATAGGTCTATCAGGGTCTCCTCCAAGCCTAGATAGGTCAACCAGGGTCTTCTCCAAGCCTAAATAGACCCACCAGGGTATTCTCCAAGCCTAGATAGGTTTACCAGGGTCTTTTTCAAGCCTAGATAGGTCCACCAGTGTCTTCTCCAACCCTAGATGGGTCCACCAGGGTCTTTTCCAAGCATAGATAGGTCCAGCATAATCTTTTTCAAGCCTAGATAGGCCTATCAGGGTCTCCTCCACTCCTAGATAGTGACGCACCCCAGGGTATGGGGAGTCAGGTATCTGGGCCCTCTGCTGCGGTTGGGATGTCACAGGTGGCCTGTCCAGACCCGTGGCTTGCTTTCAAAAAGGGGAAAAATTGAAAATAATAAAGTATAAAGTTCACGTGACGCCACCTGTGGTTTCTGGTGATTTCAACAGTGCTGTGTGGGGCCTCCAGGGATGAAAGACGGGCAGCTAGGTGTCGAAGCTCCTCACAGGCGAAACTGGATCCCTGGGGAGTTTGGCAATGATGATGAGGGAGGGAGCAGGGATTTGGCAGAGCTGTTAGGTAACGGGACAGTCTCTGTGGATGGCAGGGGCAATGGTTGCGGAATTGACACACACAGCATAGGTTGTTTCTTTACTTTTTACTGATGGTATTGCAGGTAAGAGTCCGGTGTACTGCCGGGTGATCAAGAAGAACTTCTGGATCTCCACAGCAAGTGGGTATAAGGCCTCCTTGTCTCTTTTCCTGTGTGTGTGAAGCCCCTGCACCATGTGAAACTTAGCTGGCCTCCTCTGCTCTCCTACCACCTGTGCTGTAGTTGGGAAACCCTCTATGGACTGCCGCTATGCCTCTCTAAGTGGTGCCTGGTTCCCTTGTTGGTGGCTGCACAGATGCCCGGGAGACTGGAGTCTCCACGGTGGATCGGTATTCTCTGCTGGGCTAGGTGCTCTCCAGCAGACTCGGACTTCAGCGTCCGGTGTGATTTCTGGGGTGAACCCAAAGATGGCTCCTCGCTCCCCACTTTTCTCTTTCTCTGTTCTCTCCTCGCCTTCCGACCCCACTCTTGGGCCCTGCACGACTACTCTGAAGGCTGTTCAGGGTCACTGGCTTAGGCCTAGGGCAGCACCGACCACCAGAACGTCTTCAAAGCTCTTCTAGCGTCTGCACACTCTGTCTAACTTTGACCCCAGCACCAGTATTTAGAGGGGATCTTGCCTAAGGGCAGCAAGTTGAGCTCTCCCTACTGTGCTGGGGTGGAAGGTGTTGTTTGTGTCTGTGTACCCACGGTGGAAACCCATCCGTGCTGTAGGTGAGTATGTGGTTACCTGTGTGAGCAGGGCGCCACATTAGGTCAACCAGGGTCTTCTCCAAGCCTAGATAGACCCACCAGGGTATTCTCCAAGCCTAAATAGGTTTACCAGGGTCTTTTTCAAGCCTAGATAGGTCCACCAGTGTCTTCTCCAACCCTAGATAGGTCCACCATGGTCTTCTCCAAGCCTAGATAGGTCCACCAGGATCTTCTGCAAACCTAGATTGGTCAATCAGGGTATTCTCCACCATTATCTATAGTATGAAACCATTGGGTTGCTGGTATTCCTTTTGTTCCATCTATTCTTCCCACCATCATGACCTTCTCTGGTGATTTCTCTTTTCGTTTAATGTGTAGAGAAGTCATAGCTTGGTGATCTTTGCTTCGAGTTACATGTCTGGCTTGATTTGTTTTTCTTGCCATCCATGGTATTGATAACATCATTCTCCAGCATATTTCGAAGGTGTGGATTCTTGATCTGTCTTGTTCCTTTGGCGTCCAGCTTTCACATTCATATGTTACTACAGAAAAGATTAGACTTTCTACGAGCCGTGTCTTCGTCACCAGTGAAATGTTCTTCGATGTGAAGACCTTGTCCAGTGACTTCATTGTTGATTTTCCCATAGCTTTTCTCCTATTGACTTCCAGTGTCGTCACTGCATCTTGAGTGAGCATTGATCCGAGTAGGTAGAAATCCTTTACAACTTCCAGTTCATCACCATCCATCTCAAATGCGTCCCTTGACACATGGAAAACATTACATCATTTATAAAAAGGAAGGCAGGTAACACAGGGTAACCATAATAGCTATAATGGATATAGACAGCTCCCCCTCCCTCCCTGCACAGTGACCTCTGCACATATCACGGAGCATGCCCATCATGTAAAAGTCAATGAGTCAGTATGTATAGATCAAAATTTCAGCTTAATGAAGAGGTCACTAAGCTGAAATCACAGGCTGTGGATGTGCTGCCCACTGCAATCATGGCGGTGGCATGGGGGGTGGAGAAGAAGAAGACCCCACCTCCCAAGTCCCGCCACGATGCACCAATGATATCATCATTAAAACCTTAAAGGAGGATTATTCAGTAACCATAGATGGGATTCCTTCACTGCAGGTCTTCATTTAATCAGCATAACAGCCTCATTATAGCATTGGCTTTATTTTATAGTGCTAAATCCTTCAAATAGGTTATCTTTAAGGAAATGTATCACTGATAATGAACCCCTCCACCTCCGCCAATGTCTGGATTCAATAAAAACTGTTACATTTTCAACTAATAACTCGTCCTTGTCTTAATGATTAGCAGATGGGAATTTGGAGCTGTGATGGATCAGCTCTGTGGTCATCTCGTGATACAGCCGTACAGACAAGGCGTCTGAGAAGGGTTCAAGGGTTCTTCTCATTGAAGGAATGAGCCTGGGATACGGGATGAAATTTAGTTTTCAAAACCCAATTACATAATTAAGTAATTTCCCAACAAAATATGCCAAAATGTATGACTTGGTGACTCTGGATTCCGATCTGGTTAGGGTTATGGTTGTATGAATGAATCATCTCTGACATGAGGACTGGACCTCACACAATCTCTGAAGATGAACAGTAGAGCCGAGCCAAAATATTCAGAGTACCCTATTTCATTGACCACAATGGTTGTCCATGTCCGCCAGACCAAACTCCTGTGAGCGTCCTACTGCCTGTATCTCCAATAGCTTTTCTGATTAGTCCAGTTGATGTTGGGTCCTGATGCACATCACACATTGCGCTGAGCTGACCTATCAGAAGAGGTGCCAGAGATACTGGCAGTGAGGATGAGGTGTGCAGGGCTCAAGTCTCACCTGTAGTCTATGGCCACCTGAAGTCCATGGCCACCAGATCAGGTTTCTGCAGAACATATTGTTCAGCTCTATTGATCCATGGAGATCTTAAAGTTACAACGTGAGGGCTTAGTTTGGCCTTGTTTCTGTTGACCATCTGGAGACCATATCAACACCTTGTTCCAGGCCTGTGGAGTCAGTAAGCCAAACATCCGACTCTGACTCCAACTCCACCAAAATGGACACTAACTCCATGACTCCGACTCTACAACCAGGGCTGTGAAGTCAGTAAGCCAAACATCCAACTCCTCCATTTCCCTGAATATGACTCCGACTCAACCAAAATGGAATCCAGCTCCGACTCCACAGCCCTGCCTTGTTCGATATCTTATCTGGTAAAGCATTTTTATAAATCTCAAAGGTCTTATTGTTAAAATGAACGATCAGAGTACGTTTCTCTGACCTTCCCATTTGATTTCTGGAGGCCTGCAGACTATCTTCAGCTATAGCAGGTTTATAGGCATGGGCTGTTTTTCTGAGTGTGTATGGTAACGAGCCTATTAACACATCGGAGACGTAACAGTCGGCAATAAAAGGCTGTATGGAATGTAAATATGTTTATAGTAAGGTAAACCATTGGGCGCTGCAGTATTTACACTGTATGAAGTACATCGCCCAGAAATGCCTCTGATAGGAATACTCCTGTCCAGTTCTTACACATTATATCGGGGTAAGATGGTTGACAAATGTTACAACTAAAGACTGTGTTTGTCAGCTTGGACAAATGTAGCCAGTGATATCGTATGTAGGAAATATGTCAGCGGGCAAGTCATTACTACAGCTCTAATATTATATCATGCAAGAAAGATTTCAGGAGAAGGCAATCAGGGCAATTATTCAGGGCTCCCATTTACTTCCAACCCCTAAAGCAACCTAAAACTACACAATGTCAATTAGCAATATAGTAACATTTAGGAATAAAGATTGCCCCATGATGTAGAAAATAGTTCCTGCATCACTTGTCTCCTCTGGACAGTCTTGCTATTCCTTTGGGCTATTTTGACCATGTTCAGGTGGTGGAGTACTGCTAGAATATTCAGGTAGTTGATGTCTTTGGTTTTGTTTAGCTCTGGTACTTCTCGTTTCTACTATAATTCCACTGTTCCAGCTTTGCTGTATCTGATCTACACTTCAACAGCTCTGCTGTTCCAGCTGTGCTACATCTGATCTCATCTACTCCTGTCACAGCTGTGCTACATCTGGTCTCCTCTACTCCTGTCACAGCTGTGCTACATCTGATCTCATCTACTCCTGTCACAGCTGTGCTACATCTGATCTCATCTACTCCTGTCACAGCTGTGCTACATCTGATCTCATCTACTCCTGTCACAGCTGTGCTACATCTGGTCTCCTCTACTCCTGTCACAGCTGTGCTACATCTGATCTCATCTACTCCTGTCACAGCTGTGCTACATCTGATCTCATCTACTCCTGTCACAGCTGTGCTACATCTGACCTCATCTACTCCTGTCACAGCTGTGCTACATCTGATCTCATCTACTCCTGTCACAGCTGTGCTACATCTGGTCTCCTCTACTCCTGTCACAGCAGTGCTACATCTGGTCTCCTCTACTCCTGTCACAGCTGTGCTACATCTGGTCTCCTCTACTCCTGTCACAGCTGTGCTACATCTGGTCTCCTCTACTCCTGTCACAGCTGTGCTACATCTGATCTCATCTACTCCTGTCACAGCTGTGCTACATCTGATCTCATCTACTCCTGTCACAGCTGTGCTACATCTGGTCTCCTCTACTCCTGTCACAGCTGTGCTACATCTGATCTCCTCTACTCCTGTCACAGCTGTGCTACATCTGATCTCCTCTACTCCTGTCACAGCGGTGCTACATCTGACCTCATCTACTCCTGTCACAGCTGTGCTACATCTGATCTCCTCTACTCCTGTCACAGCTGTGCTACATCTGATCTCCTCTACTCCTGTTACACCTGTGCTACATCTGATCTCATCTACTCCTGTCACAGCTGTGCTACATCTGATCTCCTCTACTCCTGTCACAGCGGTGCTACATCTGATCTCCTCTACTCCTGTCACAGCTGTGCTACATCTGATCTCATCTACTCCTGTCACAGCTGTGCTACATCTGACCTCATCTACTCCTGTCACAGCTGTGCTACATCTGATCTCCCCTACTCCTGTCACAGCAGTGCTACATCTGGTCTCCTCTACTCCTGTCACAGCTGTGCTACATCTGATCTCATCTACTCCTGTCACAGCTGTGCTACATCTGGTCTCCTCTACTCCTGTCACAGCTGTGCTACATCTGATCTCATCTACTCCTGTCACAGCTGTGCTACATCTGATCTCATCTACTCCTGTCACAGCTGTGCTACATCTGGTCTCCTCTACTCCTGTCACAGCTGTGCTACATCTGATCTCCTCTACTCCTGTCACAGCTGTGCTACATCTAACCTCATCTACTCCTGTCACAGCTGTGCTACATCTGATCTCATCTACTCCTGTCACAGCTGTGCTACATCTGATCTCATCTACTCCTGTCACAGCTGTGCTACATCTGATCTCATCTACTCCTGTCACAGCTGTGCTACATCTGGTCTCCTCTACTCCTGTTACACCTGTGCTACATCTGATCTCCTCTACTCCTGTCACAGCTGTGCTACATCTGATCTCATCTACTCCTGTCACAGCTGTGCTACATCTGATCTTCTCTACTCCTGTTACACCTGTGCTACATCTGATCTCATCTACTCCTATTACACCTGTGCTACATCTGATCTCCTCTACTCCTGTCACAGCTGTGCTACATCTGATCTCATCTACTCCTGTCACAGCTGTGCTACATCTGACCTCATCTACCCCTGTCACAGCTGTGCTACATCTGGTCTCCTCTACTCCTGTCACAGCAGTGCTACATCTGATCACATCTACTCCAGTCACAGCGGTGCTACATCTGATCTCATCTACTCCTGTCACAGCTGTGCTACATCTGATCTCCTCTACTCCTGTCACAGCTGTGCTACATCTGATCTCATCTACTCCTGTCACAGCAGTGCTACATCTGATCACATCTACTCCTGTCACAGCGGTGCTACATCTGATCTCATCTACTCCTGTCACAGCTGTGCTACATCTGATCTCCTCTACTCCTGTCACAGCTGTGCTACATCTGATCTCCTCTACTCCTCTCACAGCTGTGCTACATCTGATCTCCTCTACTCCTGTCACAGCTGTGCTACATCTGATCTCCTCTACTCCTGTTACACCTGTGCTACATCTGATCTCATCTACTCCTGTCACAGCTGTGCTACATCTTATCTCCTCTACTCCTGTCACAGCTGTGCTACATCTGATCTCCTCTACTCCTGTCACAGCGGTGCTACATCTGATCTCCTCTACTCCTGTCACAGCTGTGCTACATCTGGTCTCCTCTACTCCTGTTACACCTGTGCTACATCTGATCTCATCTACTCCTGTCACAGCTGTGCTACATCTGATCTCCTCTACTACTGTCACAGCTGTGCTACATCTGGTCTCCCTCTACTCCTGTTACACCTGTGCTACATCTGATCTCATCTACTCCTGTCACAGCTGTGCTACATCTGATCTCCTCTACTCCTGTCACAGCTGTGCTACATCTGATCTCCTCTACTCCTGTTACACCTGTGCTACATCTGATCTCATCTACTCCTGTCACAGCTGTGCTACATCTGATCTCCTCTACTCCTGTCACAGCTGTGCTACATCTGGTCTTCCTCTACTCCTGTCACAGCTGTGCTACATCTGGTCTCCTCTACTCCTGTCACAGCTGTGCTACATCTGATCTCCTCTACTCCTGTCACAGCTGGTGCTACATCTGATCTCCTCTACTCCTGTCACAGCTGTGCTACATCTGATCTCCCTCTACTCCTGTCACAGCTGTGCTACATCTGATCTCCTCTACTCCTGTCACAGCAGTGCTACATCTGATCTCCTCTACACCTGTCACAGCTGTGCTACATCTGGTCTCCTCTACTCCTGTTACACCTGTGCTACATCTGATCTCATCTACTCCTGTCACAGCTGTGCTACATCTGATCTCCTGCACTCCTGTCACAGGTGTGCTACATCTGATCTCCTCTACTCCTGTCACAGCTGTGCTACATCTGACCTCATCTACTCCTGTCACAGCTGTGCTACATCTGATCTCCTCTACTCCTGTCACAGCTGTGCTACATCTGATCTCCTCTACTCCTGTTACACCTGTGCTACATCTGATCTCATCTACTCCTGTCACAGCTGTGCTACATCTGATCTCCTCTACTCCTGTCACAGCTGTGCTACATCTGGTCTCCTCTACTCCTGTCACAGCTGTGCTACATCTGGTCTCCTCTACTCCTGTCACAGCTGTGCTACATCTGATCTCCTCTACTCCTGTCACAGCTGTGCTACATCTGATCTCCTCTACTCCTGTCACAGCTGTGCTACATCTGATCTCCTCTACTCCTGTCACAGCTGTGCTACATCTGATCTCCTCTACTCCTGTCACAGCTGTGCTACATCTGATCTCCTCTACTCCTGTCACAGCTGTGCTACATCTGGTCTCCTCTACTCCTGTTACATCACTGTGCTACATCTGATCTCATCTACTCCTGTCACAGCTGTGCTACACCTGATCTCCTCCACTCCTGTCACAGCTGTGCTACATCTGATCTCCTCTACTCCTGTCACAGCTGTGCTACATCTGACCTCATCTACTCCTGTCACAGCTGTGCTACATCTGATCTCCTCTACTCCTGTCACAGCTGTGCTACATCTGGTCTCCTCTACTCCTGTTACACCTGTGCTACATCTGATCTCCTCTACTCCTGTCACAGCTGTGCTACATCTGATCTCCTTACTCCTGTCACAGCTGTGCTACATCTGATCTCATCTACCCCTGTCACAGCTGTGCTACATCTGGTCTCCTCTACTCCTGTCACAGCTGTGCTACATCTGATCTCATCTACTCCTGTCACAGCTGTGCTACATCTGATCTCATCTACTCCTCTCACCGCTGTGCTACATCTGATCTCATCTACTCCTGTCACAGCTGTGCTACATCTGATCTCATCTACTCCTGTCACAGCTGTGGTACATCTGATCTCATCTACTCCTGTTACACCTGTGCTACATCTGATCTGCTCTACTCCTGTCACAGCTGTGCTACATCTGGTCTCCTCTACTCCTGTCACAGCTGTGCTACATCTGGTCTCCTCTACTCCTGTCACAGCTGTGCTACATCTGGTCTCCTCTACTCCTGTCACAGCTGTGCTACATCTGATCTCCTCTACTCCTGTCACAGCTGTGCTACATCTGATCTCCTCTACTCCTGTCACAGCTGTGCTACATCTGACCTCATCTACCCCTGTCACAGCTGTGCTACATCTGGCCTCCTCTACTCCTGTCACAGCTGTGCTACATCTGATCTCCTCTACTCCTCTCACAGCTGTGCTACATCTGGTCTCCTCTACTCCTGTCACAGCTGTGCTACATCTGATCTCCTCTACTCCTGTCACAGCTGTGCTACATCTGATCTCCTCTACTCCTCTCACAGCTGTGCTACATCTGGTCTCCTCTACTCCTGTCACAGCTGTGCTACATCTGATCTCCTCTACTCCTGTCACAGCGGTGCTACATCTGATCTCATCTACTCCTGTCACATCTGTGCTACATCTGATCTCCTCTACTCCTGTCACAGCAGTGCTACATCTGATCTCCTCTACTCCTGTCACAGCGGTGCTACATCTGATCTCATCTACTCCTGTCACAGCTGTGCTACATCTGATCTCATCTACTCCTGTCACAGCTGTGCTACATCTGATCTCATCTACTCCTGTCACAGCGGTGCTACATCTGATCTCATCTACTCCTGTCACAGCTGTGCTACATCTGATCTCCTCTACTCCTGTCACAGCTGTGCTAAATCTGGTCCCCTCTACAATCTCTCCGCTATTCCAGTTGTGCTATATCTCGTCTCCACTAATACAACCCTTGGCAAAAAAATGAAATCCCCTGGCCCAGAGGATGTTCATTCATTCGTTTAATTGTGTAGAAAAAAAGCAGATCCCAGACATGGCACAAAACTAAAGTCATTTCAAATGGCAACTCTCTGCCTTGAAGAAAAACTAAAAGAAATTTTGAAAAAAAAAATGTGCTAGCCAGTAACGGTTACTTTTGCAGACCAAGCAGGGGGAAAAGTATGGAATCAATCAATTTTGAGAAAAAAAATTATGGAATCACCCTGTAAATTTTCATTCCTAAAACTAACACCTGCATCTAATTAGATCTGCTCGTTAGTCTGCATCTAAAAAGGAGTGATCACACCTTAGAGAGCTGTTGCACCAAGTGGACTGACATGAATCATGGCTCCAGAGATGTCAATTGAAACAAAGGAGAGGATTATCAAACTCTTAAAAGAGGGTAAATCATCACACAATGTTGTAAAAGATGTTGGTTGTTCACAGTCAGCTGTGTCTAAAATCTGGTCCAAATACAAACAACATGGGAAGGTTGTTAAAGGGAAACATACTGGTAGACCAAGGAAGACATCAAAGTGTCAAGACCGGAAACTTAAAGCAATATGTCTCCAAAACAGGAAATGCACAACAAAACAAATGAGGAACGAATGGGAGGAAACTGGGGTCAATGTCTGTGACCGAACTGTAAGAAACCGCCTAAAGGAAATGGGATTTACATACAGAAAAGCTATACATAAGTCATCATTAACACCTAAACAGAAAAAAAGGGTTACAATGGGCTAAGGAAAATCAATTGTGGACTGTGGATGACTGGATGAAAGTCATATTCAGTGATGAATCGCGAATCTGCATTGGGCAAGATGATGATGCTGGAACTTTTATTTGGTGTCGTTCCAATGAGTTTTATAAAGGTGACTGCATGAAGAGAACATGCAAATTTCCATAGTCATTGATGATATGGGGCTGTATGTCAGGTAAAGGCACTGGGGAGATGGCTGTCATTCCATCTTCAATAAATGCCCAAGTTTACATTGATATTTTGGACACTTCTTATCCCATCAATTGAAAGGATGTTTGGGGATGATGAAATCATTTATCAAGATGATAATGCATCCTGCTGTAGAGCAAAAACTGTGAAAACATTCCTTGAAAGAAGACACATAAGATCAATGTCATGGCCTGCAAGTAGTCTAGATCTCAATCCAATTGAAAATCTTTGGTGGAAGTTGAAGAAAATGGTCCATGACAAGGCTCCAACCTGCAAAGCTGATCTGGCAACAGCAATCAGAGAAAGTTGGAGCCAGATTCATGAAGAGTAACTGTTTGTCACTCATTAAGGCCATGCCTCAGAGACAGCAAGCTGTTATTAAAGCCAGACGTGGTGCAACAAAATACTAGTGATGTATTGGAGTGTTGTTTTGTGTGTTTGTTTTTCATGATTCCATAATGGTTTCCTTAGAATTGAGTGATTCCATAATTTTTCCCTCTTCTTGGTCTACAAAAGTAACAGTTACTGGCTACCACATTTTTTATCTTGATTTATTTTAGTTTTCTTAAAGCCATAAAGTTGCCATTTGAAATGACTTTAGTTTTGTGCCATGTCTGTGATCTGCTTTTGTTCTACAAAATTAAACTGAATGAATATCCTCCCAGCCGGGGATTACATAATTTTTCACAGGGGTTGTATTACTTTGCTGTTTCAGCTATGCTATATCTTATCTCAATTGCTCCAACACCACTGTTCAAGCTGTGCTACATTTGATCTCCCCCTCTCCATCTTCGCTATTCCAGCTGTGCTACATCTAGTCTTCTCTACAATCTCTCTGCTATTCCAGTTGTACTATATCTCGTCTCCACTGATATTACTTTGCTGTTTCAGCTATGCTATATCTTATCTCAATTGCTCCAACACCACTGTTCAAGCTGTGCTACATTTGATCTCTCCACTCCATCTCCGCTGATCCAGTGGTGCTACATTTGATCTCCATTACTCCATATCTGCTGTTCCAGCGGTGCTACATTTGATCTCCTTTACTCCATAGCTGCTGTTCCAGCGGTGCTACATTTGATCTCCTCCACTTCAACTTGCTGTTCCAGTGGTGCTACCTTTGATCTCCATTACTCCATATCTGCTGTTCCAGCGGTGCTACATTTGATCTCCATTACTCCATATCTGCTGTTCCAGCGGTGCTACATTTGATCTCCATTACTGCATATCTGCTGTTCCATCGGTACTATATTTGATCTCCTCCACTTCATCTCTGCTGTTCTGGGTATGCTACATTTGATCTCCCCCTCTCCATCTTTGCTGTTCCAGCTGTGCTATATCTGGTTTCCACTAATATTACTTTGCTGTAACACCTGCGCTACATCTCTATTACTCCATCTCCACTGTTAAAGCTGTGCTACATGTGATCTCCTCCTCTCCATCTCTGCTGTTCCAGCTGTGCTGTATTCAGTCCTCACAAAAATTCTTTTGCTGTTCCATCTAATCGTCACTGCTCCAAATCCGCTGTTCAAGCTATGCTACATCAAATCTCCTCTATTCCATTTCCGCTGTTGCAGCTGATATCCACTACAGTTACTCTGCTGTTCCAGCTGTGCTAAATCTGGTCTTTCATATCCCAACTTTCCTGTTTAACCTCTGCTATATCTGATCTATACTACAACAAATCCACAATTCCATCCCTGCTTCATCTGGTCTCCCAGTTTTGTTGTTCGGAATGGCTCCATTGGTTGAGCTTCACTATTTCAGGTCGCCACATTTTCAACACCGTTGCCTAACAAGTTATCTGCGTTGTTGCTCCGACAGCTGTCAGTGCTGCTTACGATTAGCACATCCAGACCAAAAGCTTCGAGGATCCACCTTAGCAGGTGAGACATAATAGTATGACATGGGCTCATATTAGTTGGTTCATGTACATTGTTTGAGCATTAAATTATGTTGAAACTATTATATTGAAGGATATTTTTTGCACTTTACCCAAGTCTCCATTTTCCATAAAAGATGTATAGCATTTGTTTTTTCGGATGCTCTTTAGTAGTTAAGGTTTCATAATGTTATGCACCCTCAAAATGTGTGAAAGGTATGTTCCTATGCTACGTCAACAAAGTGTGCCACAGCCATTCAACACTGCTGGATCTCAGGAGGAACCTTAAAAATTTTGACACACTATTACGGAAAAGAGACTGCTGGCAATCCCTTCCTCCAAGTGAAAATTGTCTTCATATCATTGTTTGGAAGTTTCACATCCCCAGAGTATGCTCCTGGATCTTTTGCGTCTGCGAGCAGGCATCGCTGTGTTCATTTAAAAGATGGGGCTGGTGATGTAGTAGTCTGAATTGTGTTATATGGCAGCCCAGCTGCAGTCATTAACTCTGCCTTCAGTCAATTAGGAAATACTGCAGGCTATTTGAATCTACTGTGTGCTCCTGCTGGTTGCCAGATATATTCTCTGGTTCACTTGTTGTAATCCTGCTTAGTATTATTGATTTTTCAGATTGACCTCTGCCTGTTTTTGTACTATTCTCCAGCCTAACAATTTTATACTTTTCTGATCTCTCGACTTTGACTCTGCTTGGTGACTTTTGTATTCCTGGACTGTAACCTACATCTGGCATAACCCCCTGGACCTTCCAGTAATGCCAGATCCCCATATAGTGGTTAAAGGGTGTCTGGGTATCTTGGGTTTCTGCCTGACGGTGCGGTTTGCATTTAGTCTGTCTGGGATTTCCCTTTTTTCCTGTAAATTGAATGGACATTACAGGAGGAACTTGCAAAACCTCTATTCTTAACCTGTCCCATCAGTTTTGAGCTGAACAATATGATTGTTGAGCTTGACCCTATGATAATTGAAGAAGGAATAAGTTGAACTGGATCTTGGGTCCACCAGACAAAATTATTTGGAGGTCCAGCCTATGGGAACACCAAGCACGGACTAGTTCTCTTCACATGTCATATCATTAATGAGTTACAGTGGGTACGGAAAGTATTCAGACCCCTTTAAATTTTTCACTCTTTGTTTCATTGCTGCCATTTGGTAAATTCAAAAAAGTTCATTTTTTCTCATTAATGTACACTCTGCACCCCATCTTGAGTGAGGAAAACCAGAAAGGTAGATATGTGTGCAAATTTATTAAAAAAGAATAACTTAAATATTACATGGTCATAAGTATTCAGACTCTTTGCTCAGACACTAATATTTAAGTCACATGCTGTCCATTTTCTTGTGATCCTCCTTGAGATAGTTCTACTCCTTTATGGGAGTCCAGCTGTGTTTAATTAAATTGATAGGACTTGATTTGTAAAAGCACACACCTATCTATATACGACCGCACAGCTCACAGTGCATGTCAGACCAAATTATAATTATGAGGTCAAAGGAACTGCCCAAGGAGCTCAGAGATAGAATTATGGCAAGGTACAGATCTGGCCAAGGTTACAAAAGAATTTCTGCAGTACTAAAGGTTCCTAAGAGCATAGTGGCCTCCATAATCCTTAAATGGAAGATGTTTGAGACCACCAGACGTCTTCCTAGACCTGGCTGTCCAGCCAAACTGTGCAATCGTGGGAGAAGAGCCTTGATGAAAGTGGTAAAGAAGAACCCCAAGATCACTGTGGCTGACCTCCACAGATGCAGTAGGGAGATGGGAGAAAGATCCACAAAGTCACCTATCACTGCAGCCCTTCACCAGTCGGGTCTTTATGGCAGTGTGGCCTGATGGAAGCCTCTCCTCAGTGCAAGACATATGAAAGCCGCATAGAGTTTGCAAAAAAACTCATGAAGGACTTCTAGACATTGAGAGCTAAGATTTTCTGGTCTGATGAGACAAAGATAGAACTTTTTGGTGATAATTCTAAGTGGTATGTGTGGAGAAAACCAGGCACTGCTCATCACCTGCACAATACAATCCCAACAGTGTAACACAGTGGTGGCAGCATCATGCTATTGGGGTGTTATTCAGCTGCAGGGACAGGACAACTGGTTGCAATTGAAGGAAACATTAAGGTGACCATGTACAGAGATATCCTCGATAAAAACCTCATCCAGGGTGCTCTGGACCTCAGACTTGGCCAAAGGTTCACCTTCCACCACACAATGACCCTAAGCACACAGTTAAAATAACAAAGGAGTGGCTTCACAGCAACTCTGTGACCATTCTTGACTGGCCCAGCCAGGGCCTTGACCTAAACCCAATTGAGCATCTCTGGCCTGAAAATGGCTGTCTACCAATGTTCACCGTCCAACCTCACAGAACTGGAGAGGATCTGCAAGGAAGAATGGCAGAGGATTCCCAAATCCAGAGGTGAAAAACTGTGTGGCGCCTCTGCGGTTTGGTTGCCATGGAGGGGCACTGCACCCGCTCCACAGGTGTTGTATTCCTGTCAGCGGTAACCAGGGTTGGTAACTCCAGTTACACACCAACACACCCAACACACCTGGTCCCAGGGAAAATAGGTGAACCCAGTCAGTGGGATGGCTCAGGCAGCCCGTGGGACAGCGGGGGGAGAAAGGTGGTGGGTGGGAGGTGAGCAGGAAGCAGTCAGGGAAAGGAAAGGGACAAAGGGAAAACATCACAGTAAGTGGGAGGTCAGTTGGGAGAGAGAGCAGCGAGAGAGGACAGAGAAGAAGCACCTGGAGGAATTGAGTGGAGATGAGGCTTGTCCCAGGTCCCGAGGCCAGAGACCGCGAGGAGACAGAGAGAGCCCTATGGGCACCGGCAGTGAGAGATCCACCTGTGCGCCCATGTCTGCAGTGAAGTGGAGGGGCAGGGCAAGCACCAGGAACCTGGCCCTGAAGGTGGCAAGGAGACTCCAAGCTCTAACCACGGAACCGGTAGCCATGAGATCTAGAGGAGCTCTGGCCAACTCCCGCCACATCCACCGAGAAGGCAGTCGTACTAGGGTCAGGAGACACAGCCGGTCGCCCGACAAAGCCCGTGGCTGCTGAATTGTGGATCTGTGCATGGAGGTGCGGCCAGGAAGGAGGAGAGAAGGCAGCGCTGAGGGAAGAAGACCCGAGAGGAAAGGAACATGAAAAGGGTGTACTGGACGAGCCATCCTGGTTTCTAAGGACTACCTGGACTGCAACTGTACTTGAACTGTGACCTGTAGTATGTGCAGAGAAAACTGGAGTAAACTGATTTTGAAACTCTGAACTGTGTGAGACTGTTCATTTCCTGCTAGAGGAGCTGAAGACTGAAGTGCTGAGCATGGCAGCAGGAGCCTGCCTGTGAGATGTCCCGAACCTCCGCTGCAGCCATCCTAGCCCCGCTGGCCCTCCAGCACCCTAATTCCCCCCTACTCTGGATGCCCTGGGGACCTGCTCCACCCGTGGGGAGCGAAACCATCACAGCTACCATCCCATCGTCCCCAGAGGTCCCAGTCTGCAGCAGCAGTCACTAACAGCTGCATACCACGGGTGGCGTCACGACAACCACCCTTATAAATTCCCCTATTCCATAACCCCTTTACTCCCTTTTTTATTGACTGCCCATCCGGATGGCCACAGAACGGGTCACGCCACCGAGACAGCCCCCAGACACTTGAAAACATCGAGAGGCCTGGCTCAGAGTGCCCCACGACCCCCACTGGGGCGAGTCAACTGCATCATTCCCAACAAGACTCATGAGTGTACAAGCTCAATAGGTGCTTCTACTCAATACTGAGAAAAGGAGCTGAATACTTATGACCATGTGATATTTCAGTTTTTCTTTTTTAATAAATGTGAACTAATTTCTAGATTTCTCTTTTTTCAGTCAAGATGGAGTGCAGAGTGTACATTAATGAGAAAAAATGAACTTTTCTGAATTTACCAACTGGCTGCAATGGAACAAAGACTGAAAAATTTAAAGGGGTCTGAATACTTTCCATACCCACTGTATTCAAGAAGCGAAATCTTGAGCCATCTAACCATCATACATCGGTCATACAGCTGAAGTCGAGGTCTGGTCCAACTTTATATTACAAGTTTGTAAACTTGAGACTGACACTGTGGCATTTCTTCTAAAAAAAAAGTGAAGAACGTTATCAGGCGCATCGCATATTTGCAGATAGATATAGCGTACATCAGCTCATAAAAAGAATTGCATTGCTCGTAAGCGGGCATCCCCATCGAGATAAGGTCTTGTGTATGTTGTACTGTCATTACAACATGAAATAGACCAAACAACCTCACCTCTGTTTTTTACCAAAGATGTGAGGTAGAGATAATGGAAACATCATGTGTGCCAGGAGGAGACGCGCCCCGAAGCAAAATTTAATTATCATGCCATTATCACTAAATCAAGAAGTGAGATGTTCAAGAACATGAACTTTTTTGATCTTGTACGTGTTCCTACTCATGTTCGTAGATCTGATTATTGGGGCAGGTTAAGAGCAGAATGGAATTGTAAGCTCTTCCAATCAGTTTTGGGCTCGTCCAACTTGAGGAACTGATTCTGAGTTTCCATCTTTAACCAAGAAGGTTCCAAGAAGAAGACCACATATAGTATGTTTGTTGGGCTAGATCGTACAGGAATGGAATAGGGAACATGTTGTACTGCAATACCTTGGGTCCATCATGTTAAATAATTCAGGGGTCCACCAATCAAGGACATGACACTTTCATATGTCATAAGATGTCCAATCAATTTTGGGCTGGTCCACCTTGAGAAACTGATTCCGAGGTTCCATCTTTGATCAAGAAGAAGACCACATTTGGTATATTTTTTGGGCCTGATCCTTCAGGAATTGAATAGGGAACATGTCGGACTGGAATACCCTGGGCCATCATACTTAATGATTTGGGGGTCCACCAAGCATTGACAAGACATTTTCATATGTGATAACATGTCCAATTAGTTTTGGGCTGCTCTACCTTGAGGAACTGATTCCGAAGTTCCAACTTTAACCAAGAAGGTTCTAAGATGAAGACCACATACAATATGTTTGTTGGGCCTGATCCAACAGGAGTTGAATAGAGAACATGTTGGACTGGAATACCCTGGGCCTACCTTACTAAATAATTTGGTGGTCCACCAATCAAGTGACACGCCCACTCCAGGGCCAGGGGTACTCTGGAATCGGGCAGCGGTTGTTCTTCTCGATTCTTTTCACGGGGACAGATGGGGGCCGAGACCCGATCCCGTGACCCTAGCAGTGTAATTTAAAAGAGGGGGTTCTGACGGGGATGACAGGGAAAAGGGGTATTTGTGACGCCACCTTCGGTGTGCGGCTATGTGTGGCTACTGCTGCTTCAGAACCTCTGGGTACGATGACTGGCAGCTTAGGTGGTTTCACTCCTGTCACTCCCATTAGGGACCAGGGTACTCGGGGCCGAACCATACCGTCTCTGGGGTGTAAGGGTGCTGTGGCCTGGCTTTGTGGTCCTGATGCATTAGATCAAAAAGGGGTTATTTACAGGTAGATTGTCATGACGCCACCTGTGGTATGTGGTCAGTGGGGACCACCGCTGCTGTACTCCTGCTGGGGACGATGGTGAGGGGCAGCCGGGATGGAGAGCCCTCCACAGGTAGGGCTGGATGTGCCCAGGGCAGGTGCTGTGGGGGGCTGTGTACTTTGGATGCTGCACCGGTTCATCCTCTGCAGCTCCTCCAGGTAGTATACAGGGACAACAAGTACGTAGCTCCGCAGGTGGGGATTCTACTGCAGCTTAACAATAAACAGTCTCAGGCACTTTTGAGTTGACCGCGTACTTTACTGTTCAAAGTTCTTAAAAGGCAGGTTACAGTACCGTTCACAGTCACAGTTCTTACACTTTATCGGGGACCCGGGTGCCACTGCAGCTCAGACGGTTCCTTTGTGTCGCTCCCCTCAAAATATCTTTCAGGCCTTTCTCCTTTGTCCTGTCCTCACGTACAGGTTCGGTCCGGCAGTCACAGGCTTTGTAGTGATGTTTCCCACTCTTTTTGGTCATTAGCCCTAGTCCGATGGCTTTGTCCTACTCCGTAGTGTTAGTTAAGTCACGGGTCGCAGAGTCCCCGTACCTCGCCGGGATGTCTCGTAAATAAGGTCATGAAGTCTCCCCAGTCACTTCTACAGAGCCAGCTCTCTGGTTCTCCTGGCCTAGCCTTCCAGTGACCCAAGTTTAATTTGGGCTCACTAGGCTACTTCTGTCTCCCACTTCCATTTCTAGGATGTGTCGGCTTGGGGATACTTAACTGTAACGTTTCAACCAGGCCGCTCGGTGTTTCCCTCTGCCAATCTCCGGTTCCAGCATTTTCTGTAGAACCAGGACAGTGTCGTCGAGACCCCCATACGTTTTCCTTGTTCCTACAGTGTTTTCTCCTCTCTGGTGGGACTCTCACCGCTTCTAGTTCATCTTGCCTCTCCTCTCAGCGCCTCTGCACACAGAGCTCAGGTACCGACAGCCACAGGTGCTCAGCTCCCTGGTACTGCTCCCTAGATCAGCTTCCTTCTCCAAGTTGTATTGAGTGTTCGGCCGCAGCTCTCATTAGGAACTCGGGGCATCTGGTTTTAATGGTTCAGGTATACAGCATCCGCGCTGTGTTCAGGGCCAGTTCCCTGTGTCATCCATCAGCCCCTCTGTTCTCTCACCAAATATGGGCGTACGGGGATCTACATCTAATTCTGTACCCCGAGGGCTCTGTTCTTCCTCCACATCTGTTGGTCGTTCCCTCCTGGGGCGAGCGTGACCGTGCTCCAGGGAGCTAATCCTCCGATCTCCTATTCCTTTGCTGTTTTCCTCTCGACTCTCTCTACACTTCCTTGTTCACCCTAGTTGAGACTGGGTCCTCCCCCTGGGGTCCTCCCACCATCCCATCCCGGGGTCCTAAGTGTGTGTGTGTGTGTGTGGTGCGGGTCTAAACTTCACTATCCAGGTACCTAGAGAATAGGAGCACTATACTCCTGCTAAAGGAGCAGTGCAGTACCCACGGTGGTGGCGCCACATTCCCCCTTGGCAACGGTTAGCTCGAACCACAGCAACCTCCAGCAGGACAGAAAACTCACAATTTATTTATTTATTTATTTTTTTTCAACAAGAACAAATGAACATAAGCTAACTTTTAATCCCTTTCGGGACGCACGCACTTAACTGTTTCAATAACAAAACACAATTGAGTCTTTTCAAGTCCTGGGGTAGAAAAATTAAAATGAGGACAAAATCTACATAAAATACAAAGTTATTAGTCCTGCGGGTCGTAGCACCCCTTAGCCTCTGGCCAGGGCTCAGCACAGTTCTTAACCGGGTGCAGCGGCG